>OZ007592.1:69595802-70910177 GCA_963931845.1 Maratus michaelseni | reverse complement strand
TAAAGCAAAAGCTAAAATAAATAAAGAAATAAAAGATAAAGAAAAGAAAATTTTGGTTGGGTAAAAAAAAAAGGATATCGAAAGAACCCCCCCTCCCCATAGAGGTATTTTACGATATCAAGCACCAGACACCCCCTCCCCCGTAAAGTGATAACGTTAATACATGCCCCTTAAATTACCAACGCTTGAGCCCCCTGGGTCGACAATCGGCGGGCACATTTCACTCAGACAACCTTATTGAGAATAACATCTGGTCTACCACGTAGACAGTTCAACTGAATGTAGTACAGGAAATGGAACTCCATTAAAAGATGGATGCGTATATAGATACTATAAAAATGTATACGTATATTAAAATCCGATTTTGACCATAACTAAGAAACTTCTATAATCGGGGTCAATTTCAAATTTTGGATAGCTTGTGTAAAATGCATTTGTTATAATTTTCTCTTATAGAGTTAAAATATCTATTAAATAATAATATATATTTTAATCAATCAAGAGCTAATTGGGCTTCTATTGTGCACGACTCTTTTTAAAATCGTTTTCACTTTTTTTACATTACGTATTTTTAAACATTACGTAAGAGGAAATATTGATAAATAAAACTTTTTCTTAAACTTTCTTCTTTTCTAATTTTTAAATATATCTTCATAACAATTATCAGTTTTCAAAGTCTACTAAACTTATTAAACAAAATGCCTGAACATATAAAGTTTCATTGCCTAAAAACTACATTATTTATATCTATTTACGTATATCTAAAAACTCCCTTGCTCGCAGTGAATGGGAACACAGCGCCATTAGATGGAGAACTTCAGGTAAATGTTTTCCGTTGTTAACATATTATCCCGTGCTGTTATAAAAACAACATTAGATGACATTAAGCTTTCTAACAAAAGAAAGTTTCACGAAAGAAATATTTTTCTTAAGTGTACATATTTAAAGAATTTTTCAACTTAAATTTTGCCACACTATAAACTACAAGATGCAGATATAACATTACAGTTTTGTATTATACATCAAATTCTGTGCTGTAATATGTTCATAATCATTTTATTTTTGTTTCCTTTAAAATGATTTGTAGATGAAATGAATCATTTAAGATAGTTTTCAGTAGATATGACATATTAAACGAAGATTTGATTTATATTAGTAAGTATAGTTGGCAGTAAACAGTAGTGTAGTGAATTTGTCCTGAAGAAGAAAATGAAAGGTAGCCATAGTCACAGCATTGCAATGGCGATAACAGAATGGACGTTTTCAAAAGCATCATCCGTATCTCATAAACTATTCCACCAAGGAACGTGAAATTCCGGAGATACGCGCAAAAAAGAAAAAAAAAACCTTTCAGAATTTAAAAAAATATATATATTCACAATAGAAGTGTAAATAGCAATTAAAAACTGATTTAAATAAATTTTTTTTTAATTTGCTTTCATTGGAAAACCACAGACGAACGGTTTGACGTCTGTCCCCACAGCCCAAAAATGGCGGACTAGTCATTTTTCAGTCTCTATTAAATTTATTTTAATATTGCATTTATAGATTTGAAAATTAGGTATCTATTCTTATGTAACGAATCCAGAAATCTAATTTTTATAAATATCGTGATATTAGAACCGCAATTACGATTTTATTTTTCGTTAATGAAAATAAATTTATCCAAATCAAAAGAACAGGTGTTGAATTAAACTTCTGAGACATCCGTCTAGATCGAAATCATTCGAATTTTTACAGTGGAAAGGTCTCGGCATCCTTAATTTTTTAGGGTTTCGTTCATCTCACGAAATTATTACTCCTGCCCCGTTGCACAGGGGCCGTTTTGATGATCTAGGTGGACAAAATTCATTTTTCCGATCATCTCGGAATTTAACAAGACAGCTTTTTTTGGCAGCTGAATGTTTCTTTTGTCGAGATCCGTACGAGTTTTGCCGAAAATATCCGGTGTGTCGATTAACTACGACCTGTAAACAAGGCAGTTGGTTTGAGGGAGTTTCAATAATTGCACTATTTTTCTGTAAGATCGAAAGCAAGTCGTGACTTTTCTGTTTTATTTGAAAGCATGAGTTTACTGGACATATGTCACATGGTTGTCTCATGATTTAACCTATTGTTGTTTGAAAATAAGCGCCATCTTGTTTTCAAATTTCATCTTGACTTGTAATACAGCATTAAGCATTATTAAGAATTAAGCATTTTTTTAAATCAAAGTACCATTCCTAAAGCATTGTAAACTTAATAAATTCCTGCGAAAGTTTGCGAATCATTTAGTTATATTAACTTGAAGTGTCTGTAATGTATGTTTAGTTCAAATCTTGCAAGTCAATTTTAAACCATTTTTAATTATCCGATTGAGCTGAAACTTTGAATACATGTGCAGTTTGAATGACAATACAATATTATATAAATAAATAAATAAATAATAATAATATAAATATTTATAATATAAATAATAACATAAATAATAATAATAAGTAATAATATAAATTAAATAAACCAAATATTTATCACTGTTTGATTATTTTATTACTGATATATTCGAAAACCCAACAAAGCATAAACTTCAACGCAATAATTTTGTCCTCCTAGATCCTCAAAACATCCCACTGTGCGTTGTCTGTTCATCACAGAGCTATTCTCAGAAACTATGTAACTTACAGAGTTGAAACTTTGTGTATATATAGAAAAATAGCAGCTATGAAGATCAAAATATTAAAATTAAAAACAATCGTATTTTAATAAATAAAAACCAAAATTCTAACAGCCTTTTCCTATTAAATTTAAACATTGCTCGTTATAGCAATTGCCCAAAATTAAAAATCGACAATGAAATTCTTTCTACTGTAATTAATTTTCTATTGAACGATTTCCACGTGACAAAATTGAAAATGAAACAAAGCGTTTCAGCCATTGAAAAAAAGATTAGTAAGAAATAAAAATGATTGACGTCATAGTGGTAATAAAACGGAAATTTTCAAAGATTTCTCAATAATACAAGGAATATGAGTATGTGTATGTACACAAAGCAAATTAATATCACTTCATTAGAGATTTAAAAACAAAATCTGACGTCCTATTGGAAGTTTAATGAATTTTTCAAATGTTTGAGAACAATACAAACCGAGTATCAATATGAGTAATGGAGAATAGTACATATGAGTTTCAGAAATATATTGAATCATGATAAATATCCGATTATGAAAATATTTGCATATTTTAACATTTTGAAGGTGCACAACATGTTTAATTTTGAAATTATTTTATTAAATACCGCATTCAGTCCGCATGACAGATATTATTATAACAGAATATAATAGCGGGCTTCGCCCACTATCAGGGGGCTGGTTTAGATATTCGAAAAAACGAAAATAATAGACCGGTAAATTTTTACTTTATAAAAAGCATGACTATTTTTTTTTTTGTAGCTAAATTAAATTTATTTGGATTTATTAAAGAAAGGATAAAGTGTTTTGAAAGGAATGTTAAACGAAACCTTTTGAGCGATCTTCGATCCCACTTACCCACTTGTTTTTAATATTGCACTTATCGATTTGAAAATTATAAATTTATGCGTATTTTTCAACGACGAATCCAAATATTGAATATTCATAATGATCGGGTAATTGGAACCAGAAATATCAATTATTTTTTAATTAATTGATACGCTTAAAAACAAATGTTCTAAGACATCATTTCTCGGCCATACACGTGAGACATTTAGGCGCTTATTTGTGGAGATAAAATAATGCGTTTGAAAGGAACTGCAATTTTTATAGGCTGTATGTATATATATATATATGTATATAATACCCAAAATCTAATATTTAATTTATTTAATTAATATATATATATATATATATATATATATATATATGCATTAAATATTGGATTTTGGGATTTAAAAATTATGCACCCTTGCTTAAATGGGCTAAAAATTCAGATTTTCAAAAAATTTTTGAATTTGATCCATAATTTTTTATTTTTGCAAAAACCTGATTTTTGTATAGAAAAAGAAATAAAACTCTGAGGATTTTGCTATTTCATTTCAAAGTGTCTCGTGTTCTATGGCTCCAATCGCTACGCGGTTTCGCTCATTCGAGTCACTATGGATAGAACTTACTAATTTTACTTCCGACATTCACCACCAGGGACGAGCTTTACTATATCTGGTATGAATCATTTAACTCGACGTCGACAGCCATGAAGATTTCAGTTATGTTCAGATAGAACAGATTGCGCCCCCCCGCAATTGAAGGTGTTACTAATGGATTTCGCAGCTATCTCGGGTTCTATGCGTTCGATAACAACAATGTGTGGCTTATTCGACTCGATATCTATATAACTTACAGATTTTAGTTCCCTGTTTCACCACCGAAAGGAACTTTCTTCTCCCGGGTTCTATAGGACCGATTACGAAAAGTTTGGGCTCATTCGACTGGATTTCGATAGCTTTACAGATTTCAGTTATGTTTGTATAGAACAGATAGCTGCCCTGGCGGTGGAAGGAGGAAATTTCTATCTCGTGTTCTATGGGCCCGATTACGATGGGGTTTGACCCATTTGACTGAATTTCGATAGCCTTAAAGATTTCAGTTAGGTTCGTTTAGAACAGATTTCGCCCCCTGTCGGTGGAATGTGGAACTAATAGCACGTCTGCTATATGGTGCTGCAGACAGCGGAGACACTTACCTGAAGTTCGTTTAGATAATAATACACCCCCTTGCGGTGGAAGGTGGATTCTAATATTCGAGAGAAGGTAGAAATAAAGACAAAGCTACTTTTGATTAAATTTCGCAATTAGTCCACATGACATATATTATGATAACGACTACCGGGTTACGCTTCCTTATACCGGGTTCTATGGGACCGATTACGACAGGGTTTGGAACATTCGACTTGATATTGTTAGCCTTATATATTTTTCATCCACATTCAACTACTAGAGGCGCAATTCTATCATGGGTACTATGTGCCCGATCACAACGGTGTTTGGCTCATTCATCTTGGTTTTCGATGACGTTGTTGGAATATAAGTTTGCTTATAACAGAGTGCGCAACCTGGCCGTGAAAATCGGAACTAAAAGATTTTGCAGTTCGTGCACAGCACGCGCTGTTTTATGGTGCGACAGGCAGCGGGGACACGTGTCGGATGTTTTTTTGTTTTTAGAAATTACATATTTTATTTAAATATCCGCTAAATTTTAAAAATTTCCGAATTGAATATGTTTAATTTGATTGAAAATATAACTTCCTTATATATTCATTTTAAAACTAAATTTATTGGTTCTACCACCTATGTAAGGATTTAATAATTATAAATTAACAGTTTGGATTTATTAATTAAAGGATAAAGTGTTTTGAAAATAAAATTAAACGAAAACTTTTGTGCGATCTACGGTCTCACTTACCCACTTGTTTTAATTTTACACAAAAAAAAATAATACAGATTGTTTCACTAATCGATATCGTAACAATATCTCGTAATGGTATGAAAATTCGTAATAACATGAAAATATGTTGTATTATATTTAGGTTTCATAACATTTCATGTTTCATTATATTTAGATTTTAGTTTGGCCCTTTTATTACTCAAATAAAAAAAATGAAAATAAAATCAGTGTCATATTGTTTTAAATTTTATTCTAATTACGTATGATATAATACCAGAAATGACTGGTTTTCATACATGCATAACATGATGTATTATGTTATCACATGCATTTGTTGTATTATAAATGTTTTATTTAAATCTTACTATACTTCTTGAGTGAAATAAACGTGAAAGACATTTTTAATGTTTTACATCGGTAGGGACATAATATGTTTGGAAATGTATTTTTTTATAATTGGTAATTTCTGACTATGTTTTATTTATATTTCATCACCTGAAAAAGATTTATATTAATAAAACCATCTTTTTTGTTAAAAATATCATAAAAATATTAAAACTTCTCTTGAGAAAATTCAGTATGGTGTATGCTAGTTTTTTAATATATTTCTTATAATAACGTTTTTTTTTCTTCGTTTTAATTTCAGAAATAAAATAAATAAAAAAATACCCATTTACTTGTTTCACAAAAAATAAAAAAATACTATTTACTTTGAAAAATATTTAAAAAAGTATGTATCTACGTATGGTAAATATTATAAAACAAACACATCTATTGGACAGTTAAAACAAGAATACTTTCTTCCAACCTTTTAAAGAATATTTTCAAATCGATGTAAGTGTGACATATGTTTATGACATCTGACAAAGGAAGAGTTTTTTCATCACTTTTTATTCACAAAATGACAGCAAGTGGTTGAAATACTTGCTCCAATAAACTCTAGGAAAAGGTAGTTTATGTTAGGAAGGATTCTCGTTTTTTATGTTATTGAAAAATATTTTATTGACATTCTGTAGTGCTGTTTTGAAAGTGATATTTATTTTCCGGATTTCTGTCGTGCTTATATTTTGTAAGAAAATTGTTCTTTAAAAAAACAATATTTCTACAACTGTTAAAAAGTTAATATATTTTAACAAGCAATTCAAAATAATATTTTATTTTAAATTTTAACATCGATGCATTTTAAATGAATATATAAAAAAAATTCATAAAGTATTACAAATTTATTTTGGAACTAAAAATAAAACCTTTCTTTCTACTTTTAATTTCTGCCTTTTTAATAGCATATGAATACATTTTTAGTGCAGATAATCATAATAAGAAGCAAATCTAAGTCATCATGTAAAAAACAATGAAAATTCCCCAAATAAATTATTATAGCTAACGAAACGGTAATGTCTTTTAATATTGTATGAGCAAAACTGTGTTCATTGGAATCACTTACAATAGGAACACTAATTATCTACAAAAATGAATTGCGTGAAATAATAAATAAACGAAAAGATATACATTTTAAAGATATACAAATTAAAAAATTAAAACGCATCTTTTATTCCATTTCATTTACTGCAATCTTAAGTTTCCCCCTCGTGTGTATGTTTTAAAGGTATCAACACTGCACTGTAAAAAAAGGTCGATCTACTAAAAAAAATTTAGTTTTTTGCATTGATCTTCCAATTATTAAAAAAAAGTGTTCTTACTCAGTTACAAGAAAATCTGTAGGAATTATTAGAAAACAACTAGTAAGGATTCGGGTTTATAATACCGGTTACTAAAAAATTCTGTGGAATACAAAATTCAGTGAAAATTTTTAGTAACCTCGGGATTTTTTTACAGTGTGGTCGTCTGAATAAATATGTAATAATATACAATTCATATATTTCCTGCAATTTTGTAATAGATTTCTACTTTCGTTAAATTAAAAATCAAAACGTATACGGCCAAATTAAGTTTTCAGTAAAATATAAAGCAGTTTATAAAAAAATTAAAACGGAAAATAATTGTTGCAACATGTTTAGGAATCGCAAAATGTATGACGAAATTACACATTCATAATATACTAGTATATAACCCCCGTTAAAAATGACAGATAGTTTATCTGCGCTGCATTTTTATAAGACTTCATACAAACAAACAGCATGGATATTTTTATTATTGAAAGGTATGTATTGTAGAAAAGTACATTTTAAAAATGACAAATGATTTCTATAAATACAAATGGGTGAGGACTTATTTTTACTCGATATTAATTTTTTTAAATAATTCAACGTTTGGACAAAACATTCAAATTAAATATTAAAAAATAATCCATGTGCGAAAGTTTTTGTAAAAAAGTATTATCAATGAGTTTCTAAAGAGCTTGACTCACCACATAGCACATATATAAGCAACATTAAATGAAAATTACTCGGTACTATTTATTCCTTATATTTTAATTATGTTTCATAAAAATAAAAAATAAACATTTTATTTACGATGGAAACAAAATTTCAAAATTTGTTTGTATTATCTGCTGGTAAATGGCGCCAAAATATTTAAAAAAGAAGCGTAATATAATACTGGATCGACCATTACAAAGCGTCCCTACGAAAGCTGTCACCGTAATTTCTGAAAAAAATGTTTGCAGAAAAAATTGATTACAGATATGTTGATATATATGTTTTATATGAAAATATGCTGAACAGAATATTGTTTAGTAGTCATATGTTTTTCATTAAGCCTAACATGGCGTTTCTGAATGGTAACAGTGTTCCTTTGTTTATGTCTGGGATTCCGATGTTTAATCTAGATTTTTAATTTTGAAATTAAAATATTGAGATATGATATGCATGTTTTATAGGAAAATATGCTGAACCGACATGATTTCCAGTAGAAGTTATCATTTATGTTAGACTATGTTTTTCATTAAGCCTAACATGGCGTTTAACTACGGTCGATTCGCAAACCAGAGTTGTCGCACACGAAATGGTTATCGACACTTTCTTGCTTTCGGATTTTATTATAAGTAGATTCATATTCTGCATGCTAAATATTCATGAAAAATCCTAATACATTTTTTTCTTACATAACAATTTCCGGTGTTGAACATCTTCTTTTTTTATTGAAATAAATACACTTTTACTATATGATAATTTATAATTGAATTTCATTTAGCACCAGCTTTAAAATTTCTAACGATTTGTTTTTATTTATAAATGTAAATTTTGAACCAAGTTACGTTAAATAAAAGAGTGTAATTATGTTGCTACCACGAGACTAGAATATTTGCGTTTACATGTTTGCTTCCCACCCAATCTCCGATTATGATGAACATAAAATGCTTCAAAAACTGACATAAAGCACACTGCAAAGGGAACAAACTTTTTAAAAACATTATAAAAGTTGAAAATACTCAATTTTTCATTGATTAGTGTCCATTTTTCTAACTGTTGTACACTATATATATTATGATAAAAATATAAAAAGATAGAGAAAAAACCTAGGAAAGGTCTGAGAGACAGAAGACGAAATTAATAGAAGAATAGGAAAGGTATGTTTATGCAGAGTGGCTGCGCGAGCGACCAATCCCAAAATAGGAAGGCAATATATCCTATCCTAATCCTAATAATATTATAAATCTGATTTTGTGCAAATGCTAGGCTGAAGCCAGTGTCAAAATGGAGCATTTGGTGATCCTGTATCTTTGCATATAGGCTGATTATAACCCTCATATGAACATAGGCTGGGGTTTGTTTATTTTATTCAAATATTTTTCTTAATAATTTAAAATTTCGTTATTTTCATTGAGAATTAATGGACATTTTTTCGTATAGCATTTTAAAATGGTTAAATTTACTTTACCATTGCTAATACTTTATCGTTGCCAAAACTAATTCAAAACCCGAAAAAATAATTTTTACTCAACAATTTAGTTTCAATTGAAAAATTTTCACGGGAAAAATGAAAATGAAATTAAAATAATTAAAGAATTAAGAAGAAGATTAAATAATACTATTAGAAATAAAACGTACTTTTTTTAGTTTTTGATAATAATACAAGGTTTCAATATGCGTAACCATACGAAACAGGCGAATATGACGTCATTTATTGTAAATAAAGCGGATATGCTTTGATTGGTGAAATAAAATGATCTTGGGTTTTTTCTTCACTTTTTATTTTTTTTCTTTTGTATGGTAACAATACTTGCCGTTTTATCATCTGTGCACGGCTAATATAGCTAACTACACCGTATTTTTTATTTAAATTTTAAAAAAGTAAAAAGAAGTTTCAAAAGAAAATGGTTAGCAAATGTCAATAATATGCTCCGCAAAATTATCCATGTCTTAAATGATGTCATGGATCGCGAGAAATAGTGATTTTTCATTCTTAAAACTAAAAGAAATAACTCGATTACCTAAAAAAAAATATGACGAATGTTAATAGTTCCATTTTTGTTGATAACACCTAAAGATTTAATATTATTTCGTTAAAGTAACATAATTTCCCCTATGTGACTTTGTGTGTGTGCTAATTTCCCCTATGTATTGAAATTAATTGCCTAGAAAATAAATTTAACAAGAATTATGTCATTAAAAAGGGATTTCTCTAGGGAAAAAGGAGACGTCCTATTTGAAATAAAACGGGAATTTTCCTATATATTTTAAAATATGAATCCATAATAAAATAATATAATGATAAATAATCCATAATGAATAAAATGTGAATCCATTCCTGACATTAATAATACAAGGATCAATAAGTATAGAAAGTAGATGAGTTTCACGCCATATTTATAACGAAAAATTTAAATGTTTTGTTATCTATACTGATTATTAAGCATGAGTATCTGTTATTGCGTTATTTCGGTCCGCATGAGTATCCGAGTTTTCTGCTAAAAATCACATAATAATTTTAAGAAAAGGAAAATGAACACGAATCTATTATATTAAAATCTGACCGTGTGTTTGTATTTCGCAACTACTCCTAGACCATCGAAAGCAACGCGATTTACTACCGGTTAGTTTACTACCGGTTTAGCGAATACCGGTTATTATTGATCCGAGGATGTCACACAAACTCTCAGAATTAAAAAAATTAAATTAAATGCCATTTTTTTTAACGAAGTTTCTCTAAAAACGGAAAGTAACTTACTCCATATTTGTGTATAAAAAAGAGAAATAAAACAGATCAGTATATTTTTTACACCATTTTCTCATTAAAACTGAAAAACAGAATTTATTTTCACTTTGAACAGATGGTGAAAACAAAATCTTGATTTCAGTTAATTATCCGAAAAATACAAACATATTTTCACATATTCAAACTTCATGAATCAATTTATTCTGGAGAACAAAAATTGCCTGCCAATACACTGTCATTTAGCAGACAAGATTTGCTTCAACTATATATTAAACCAAGGAGGCAGAATTGAATTTAAAGAAAAAGCATATACTATTTCTAATTAATGTTTTTTTGAAGGATGGCTGTTAAAACGTTTCACAAAGGCGTTAAAAGTAAAATTGTCTATCAGATAAAATTGACATTTGTTTTTACCCAATTTGTCTATTTCCTCGATTTTATTTGGCCCTCCTTTTTTCATTGGTTGCAATTTCATTTTCGCGACTATTTGGCACAAAATTTCACTTTTTTAAAACTGAGTTATATCAAGGTCCCTATAACAAAAAATACCTGTATTTGTCTCCTATGAAATGTGATAAATAGTTAGTTAATTATTAACGTTTTTAATTATTGGGAGTAAAATATTTTGCTTAATTAATGTATTTATTCTTCTTTTAACGTTGCGTGAACGAAGTCACGGGTAACAGCTAGTAATATTATAAATCCGATTGTGTGCAAATGTTAGGCTGAAGCCAGCGTCAAAATGGAGAAATTTATGGTACTGTATCTTTGCATATAGGTGTATTATAACCCGGAAATGAACATAGAGTGGTTTTTGTTTATTTTATTCAAATAATTTTTTTAATAATTCAAAATTTGATTATTTTCATAGAGAATCAATGGAATTTTTAGATAAAATTTAACCATTGTACTTTATCGTTGCTAGGGTTTTGATCGTTGCCAATAAATAAAAATGCGGAAAAATATTTTTTCCTCAACAATTAAGTTTCAATTGAGCGATTTTCACGTGAAAAATGAGAATAATTCAAAAGAAGATGAATTTCTGTGATATTTGAAACAACAATATGGAATATTTGTTACTATACATGAAGTATGAATATCGGTTACATTAAAAATATCTTTTTCTGTCAAAAACTGCGTTATAATTAGAAAGAAGAATTAACAATAATTATATAATTAAAAAAAAGATTTCGCTTGAACCATGGAACTATAAAAAGGATCCTTCTTGGCTTGAACAAATATGACGTCATAAATAAAACTTGTATTTTCAAATATTCGTAATATTACAAACAGCATGACTATCAGTGTATAATAAAAGTATATACATAATGGAAGTCATATTTAAGATGAATAACTGAAATATTTTTTTGATACGGATTAATAATAAGCTTGAATGTCAGTTACAAACAGATGTTAGTTTTCTGCTAAAATTCACGTCATTATTGCCAAGAAAAAAAATTAACGAGAATTATATCATTGAAAAGAGATTTCTCTGGGATCAAAGTGGCGTCATAATAAAACGGGATTTTTTAAATATGTTTCAAATGGAGCGTGTATCAATTTCATACATTAATAATCACTGAGTACAGTGAAAGAATAGAGAGGTAATGAACAGTAAAATAGGCTTGCAATATGAAGCCGGTTATCGCACAAATCATTAGGCCCAAGGGCTGACTTCATTGGATGGATTGAGGCTACACGTGGAACAATGACTGGATTCATTGGACGGGGAGATGTTTTCAAAGCAAGCCGCCAGTTGTTTGGGCCGACGGTAGGATTGCATTTTCAGCATCACACCACACATGAACATTTCATCTCTATTTATTCTCTGAACTCTGTGATTAATAATACAAGTATCAGTAAGATTATTAGGAAAAGAAAATTGAACACAAGTCTATTAAGTTAAAATCGGACTGTTTGTATTTCGCGACTACTCCTCTTAATGCAACGAGTTTTACTTAAAACCGGTTATCATTGATTCGAGAATGTCATATAAACTCTGAGAATTTAAAATTTTGAATTAGATTCCGAGATATAAATATTTTTTTTTGTAAATTTTAACGAAATTTCTCTAAAAATGGTACTTAAATTACTCCATTTTTGTGGATAAAAAAGGAGAAATAAAACAGATTAATATATTTTTATGCCATTTTCTCATTAAAACTGAAAAAAAAAATATTTTATTTTCAATTTGAATATTTGGTGAAAAAAAATCTTGATTACAGTAAAATTTCCGAAAAATAAAAACATATTTCCACATATTCAAACTTTATGAATCAATTTGTTCTGCAGAGCAAAAATCGCCTCTCAGCATATTGTCAAGAAATCAAGAATTGTTTCTGCTATATTAAACTAAGGACACAAATTTGCTGTTACATGCAAACGTAACACTTGCAATTGCAAAGCTTTTTGCAACCCCAAATTATATGCAAACGAAACATTTACATGTAATTTGCACCCAAATTAATTTTAATTTGAACCGTAATAAATGTTAATTTGCAATGAAAATTACATGCAAAAGTAATGTTTACATATAATTTTGGGTTGCAAAAAGCTTTGCAATTTAAGTGTTACGTTTGCATGTAATTTTGGGCTGCAAAAAGCTTTGCAATTGAAGCTCCTTGCATTTAAGTGTAGAATTATTCCTCCCTATTCACAAGAATTAAATTTAAATAAAAAGCATATACTATTTCCAATGAATTATTTTTAAATGATGGCTGTTAAAATGTTTTTCAAAGTCGTTAAAAGTAAAATGGTTTATCAGGTAAAATTGACATTTCTTTTTACCCAATTCGTCGATTTACACGATTTTATTTCGCCGTCCTTTTTCCATTGGTTGCAGTTTCCTTTTCGCGGTTATTTGGCATAAAATTTTACCTTTTTTAAACTGATTTATATTAAGTCCCCTATAACAAAGAAATATCGTATTTTCTTCTATGAAATGTGATGAAGAGTTAGTTAATTATTTACGTTTTTAATTATCGGGAGTGAAATATTTTGCTTGATTAGTATATATATATTTTTTAATGTTACGTGAACGAAGTCACGGGTAACAGCTAGTATATATATATTTCTTAGCTTTATAATGTAAATATTTATAATTGAATTCCATTTATTAATTACCTTTTAAAAAAGCTCACGAAGGCATCTTTAATTTATAAATGTAATCCTTTTTAATTCAAATTTATCATTTCCATTCAAAGTTTTTCTTTTCATAGCTTGAATGAAATCTTCATATTTTACAGAATGGTAAACACAATTAATTATACTTTAAGTATCTGAATAATAAAAAATGTAATTTAAGACGCGATTCTTATTTATTCATTTCATTATCTAATATCTATAAATCCGCATAAACTTCATTTTACAGTTTTATTAATGTATTCATCTTTTACTATCCTACCCTTTAAATAAAAATAAAATTTCACTGAGAATGGGAGATTAAAACATATAAAAAAATATTTAATCACAATTTATTATTGTCCTTTCTAATTTTCATTTTGATTATACATAAAACTTCGAGATAAAATATGCATAAATATTTCGCTATTAAAATCTATTTTTTTCATATACTGTAATTTTTTTTAAATCATTGTAAACAGTGCACTTTTATTGGGGTCAATCCTTTTCCAATCACTATGGAGGTGTTATTCGACATAATTAATTTTAATTTTCTTATTTTTTTAACCAAGTTTTTTTCCCTAGTTTCCGGAGTTCAAAAATATGGTTATTTTTTTTAATTTTTTGATTTTTTTTTGGTCATATAGTATACATTTTTGGGGGTGACTAATCTAGGTCAAAAATTGTTTAAAAGCTATAAAAAGAGAAGGTCAAACACCGCGTTTCGCTACCATTATTTTTTATGAAGGAAATCAGACTCACCTTAATTTTTTTTTCTTTCCCAAATCTTTCATAGGGCTAATTGTTGTACAAATTTTAATCTTGAAAACCTTTTATTTTATTTTTTGTATAGCTTATCAATAACTTTGTTAGGAGTGTTTTTGACAGTTTTCACTTGTATCTCAAATGGAACTGAGTAAAAAAGTCTGAAAACTTAGGATAATAAACATTTTTGTAATATAATATACATTTTGTAAGGGAGGAAAACTGCTTTTTGAAATAAATTCAAAAACTCCGTTTATTTCCCGCCAGGCTAGAGAAAGGAAGTTTTAAGTTTTTTTATATGATATTTTCTATTATTTTTTTTTAAATGATGTAAGATTGTTCTTTGATCATAAAATATTAAAACCTACCTGAATAAATTGTCGTCCTTAAGTCTTGTAGAAATTATAAGAACAACATAGAAAGCATTACAAATAGTAGTATAATTTTATTTTGTCATTATTCCCATAAAAAGTATTTATAAAAAATATGTGAAAAATCTTTTTTTTTGTATTAACTTTTTGCGTTTTAATGTATTAAACAGTGTTCAAATTTCACCGAATTAGTTCTTTTCTGAGATATGTAATGGTCATCCATAAATAGCTGTCAATTTAATCGATTTGTATAGGATTTTGGTGACAGGAACCACACCAATATAATTTTTTGATGCAGTTAAATGCAATTTCTGATCTTGAGGGATGGCACTAAAATGTCATTGTCCTCTCCAGTTGTATTTTGAACTATACTGATCCACCATTTATCATCAAATATCCAAATAATCCAAATACTTTTACAACAGATTTGACTGTTTCTTAAAATAAAAAACAATAGTGTGTAGTGTGGGGTGTCTATTGGTCCAATGGAAACGTTTAATTTTATTTTGGAGAGAAAAGTCATGAACTAATAAGCCAAATACTATGTTGTCATTATCATCAAAGGATAAGGCATTTGTACACTTAATTGAGATTTTGAAATCATCAAAGGTCTGGCATTTTGAAGTAGTATAGCACCTAATTTATTTTTCACATATGAGTATGTACAGATAATAACCTCGAGTTCCTGGGATTAGTACACAACATTCAAATCTTTTGCTGAGCAAAAATTTTATTTAATTTGTATTATTTCCTCTTTCGAAACAAAAATATAATTTATCGCTAATATTTTCTTGCAACAAAACTTAAACATATTTTGTGGTGTATTTGAACATTGTATTGTTAACACTCTTGTTACTTTACATTTTGTGATTCCGCCTATACTAACGCAAGATTTTTTTCCGTGCGATGATGTGAACAATTCCATTCTGCTTCTATGCCAAAACCTTATTTATGTTGGCTGATATTGATGAAATTCTTTTCGTTTCTGTACTGACTGCTTCTAGCATCGCTAAAGTAAATAAACTCCTGTATTCCAGATGCAATATTCTTCACCTTATTTACAACATATTGTTGGAATACAAATACGCTGGTTGTATTGTGTATAATGTAGTCATTAATAATACAAATACTTTTAACAACAGATTTGATTATAATTGAATCCATTTGGACACTACACTGTTAACTAGTATTTTAAAAACACAAATTGCACAAATTGTGCTTATTAGTTGCTAAAATCAGTGTAAAAATTGTTTTAAACTCATAAAAGAGCTAAAATCCTACATGTTTCGGCTTTAAACTTAAAGCCATCATCGGGGAAGAGGAACAACACAAACGACTACTGATCTTTTAATTTTCGACACGAGAAAATTGAAATCAACAGTATGGAAAAATTTAAATAAAATAAGCGGGCGCTCTCTGTTGCCAAAGAGCGAAAAACAAAACAATGAATTAACAAGGGGTTAAAAATGTATCCCATAGACTAGGTATGTTGAAAGAAAAGTTATCATTACAAATACAATCTTTTCTAATTTTGATTTCCAATGATTCCCTAAACATTTGATTATGTTTCTTAAAATATCAAACAAAAGAGTGTAGTGTAGCGTGTGTATTGGTCCAATGAAAGCTTTTAATTTCATGTTGGAGAATAAAGGCATAAACTAATAATCCAAATACTTTTACAATAGATTTGATTAAGTTTCTTAAATCTTTATATCCTGAATTAATTTTCCAGCTACTTTTTAATTGTATTTTTTATCATTGGATAAGTTTTGGTGCAGAATAAACATAGGAAAGAGGAAAATAATTTTTATTGTGTTTTAGTGGTTAATTATGCAACTGTAACCACCATAAATTTTTCACCCTATGATATAAAATAAAATAGTAAATTTCAAATAGTAAACTTCAAATAAAATATAGGAAATGTTCACCTGTAGAGTATAGAAAACAATAGAAAATAATAGTACTAAATAACCGGTAATAAACCAGTAAAATTACTCAAATGAAGGAAAACATGCATGTCAATTCTATTGCAATGTGGATTTCGAATGTAGCGTGGCAAATGTAAAATCCCTACAATACAAATAAAGAGGATATGTGCTTGAATTTGCCATCTACTGCCTGCTGTCAGAAATACACTCTTTGTGCCCTCGTGAATACCGTTAGGAAAAACGGTCATATTACGAATATATAGGTGTTTTATTAACCCCTTGGGGACGAGCGACACGAATACGGGACGGATAAGATGCTCAGAATCCTCGATAATTCCCTCCAGTTATTATTATTTTTTTTGTAAAGTTTTTCTTGTCTAATCATAGCATTTTTGCGATTCAATTAGGTGAAAATTTCTCATTTGAAAAACCGAAGGTAAGAGATTAAAAATTCTGTAAAAGACGCTCGTCGCTCGATATTCTTAAATCTAATGAAAATTCTTTAGGAATATAAAATATAAGAAAGATTTATGCTGAATATTTTAGTTTTTTATTCATCTTGATATGTATAATAAAAATCAGCTACAGCAGTTTCCTTATAACACGTTGTTCATGAAAAAACGACTACGTAGCTGGTTACAAATGGCCACAACAAAACAACTATGTGATCAAAAGCAATTTAATCATGTTTTTAAACTCAGAAAACTATGCATAAAACTTGGTTAAGAAATTAATAAAATTAAAAATGTCGAGCAATATTACCTTTTCCAATTTGGTGATTGGAAATGGATTAACCTTTCTAATTTTCTTTTCATCAGTTAATTTTATCAAACACTAGCAAATTCAGCTGTTTTGGTCGCGTAATTTTCGAAATATGCCAAGTGGTGCTACGGATATCTCAAAAATTACTAATGGAACCTCATTTTCATACAGCATAAACATTACTTCATAATTAATATGAATTTTTATTTATTATTAGTTGTAAAATACTGCTGAAAAATCATTAAAATTTCTGCACCGTAATTTCTACCAGAAGTTAATATTGAATACAAGAATAACTTTACAAATACTACAGGTAATAAGCAACGTAATTAAAGATTTAAATGTAATAAAAAAAAGCTTTACTATATAACTTTGAGGTATATACGATTTATAGACGTAAAATTGAAATGCTTAAAAATCATTCACACAACCACCTTTCCACACACCTTTAAAACGTTATTTTCGATGAAAATATCGATTTTTATTTTTGCAATACTATTAAAATCTTATTTTTTTTCTATAGAACTCTTCTGTAATTGTGATTGTATCTGAATTAGAACACGAGTTGCAGCCTTTTCAAATTTACATCTGTTACAGCTTGCTAAAGAATTTTAAAATAGGAAATATCCTGCAAACCGGAAGTAAGCTGAAATGTACGTTTACATTATTCTTTTTCGAGATTTAACATTTAAATTGGATTATATGTCCAAGAAAATACATGGAGTATATATTTAAACCTTTAAAGACTAATAATTATTTTTATAGCAAGAAACGTGTTTAAAAGTAATTTTTAGCTTTTTCTCAAAATGAAGTTTTACTGTACACAAAACATCATATAACAAAAAATTATGCATAAAATGTCTTGAATTTTTTTTTACTTATTTTACAAATGTGTATCGAGGAAATGGGCTACAATCATAATATATTATTTAGTTTTATATTTACATTGGTATAAGTTTAAATGTTGCAAGAAATTTTACGAATTTTTCAATACATTAAAGTGCCATAACATCTGCGATAGATGCTATTATAATGCGACTAGTCTATGTCCTAGAGAAGATTATTTTCTTCATTACGCAGTTTACAAAATGGAATGCATTGATTTGATTTTTAGTTATGTTTTGTCCAAATGTAAATTTTTCAGTTTAAAAAAAAATCATGTCTGTGTAATTTCTAAAATGTTTATATATTTTTCAAAGTTTTAACTTGAATGTCGTTAAAAAAAATTTATAAAGAAAAAATTTCAAAAAATCCCCGCCGAAGTTGTGGGAATACCTTAATTCATTTGAAAATTTAAAATAATTCTTTAGATTATGAAAGATATTTTGTGTCACTATGCCTTTTTGCATAAAATTTTTTAAAGTAATTTTTGTATATATATTTATTTATATTTAATATGTTATTCTGGATATGTAAATGTGATTATTTAAGTGATAAAAGTTTTATTTCAGTGAAGAATTTTCAGACGCATTATGCAAATTGAAAAATTATGCACCAGCCTAAGACGATAAGCGTAATGTCCTTCTGTTGCGATATGAAAACGCCATTTAAAATTCTTCACTCATGAATTTCTTTAGGATAAGTCGCTATTTTGTAGTATCTTCTACATTTATATCTATTAAACTATACTCCGAATAATGCGTCTAGAATTTAACTATTACAGAGTATTTCTCATCGTTTATGTAAGTATGTGTTACGCCAAAACTGCTCTATTCTAAACAAACGGCTATTATATGAATTAACAATATTTTATATTAAGTAATCATATAGACTCTTTAAGCGATAAATGAGTTCAATTTAATTTGAATGGAAAATTAAGCGTAACAACGATATGGTTATCTAGAAAAAATTTTGTAATTAATTTTGTCTCGCAGAGGGTGTGGATATGATATAGAAAAATTGAGATGAAAAAGTTTATTATTTAAAAATGCACGCAGTTATGATTTAATCATCATGAAATTATCTGTACTTGGGCATCCAACCCGGGCTTCCCGTAATAGAGAATATATGTGAAAACCATTTTATTATTATTGAGAATTCTAATAGATTTTTATGCATTTAATATTTTTTTAGATTCACCCCCCCCCCCTAACAACACGAAACAGACAGACAGCGCCCACCCTAGGGACCAGCTTTTGGCTTATGGCCAGGACAAACCCCTAAGCCTAGGGAGGGAAAAATATTACTATCCGGCGCTAGCTACAATAATTGTAAGTTAAACTACAATTTTTATAAAGTATAAACGTTACCCAATTTTGCCACAAGGCTGGGCGAACGTTAAAATTATTACAATAATTGATATTTTACATAAACTTAAATTTTAGTTATTTATATAGCATTTTGAGATTAACATTATAATGACAATTATTTATAGTCGTACATTTTGAATGCATTAGTACGTATAGAATAACCTTTAGAGGTATAACATATATTTTTTTAAATGATTACAATATATAATTACAATATAAAATTCAAACAATTTTATTTACACATAATAACATTTTGAAATACACTATATACAGCGCCCCGCACCCACACGCGACACATGGCAAACAAACCTAATCACCAGAAATTTAAAAAAAAAAGTAACACCCGTACTCAAATGCAAAAATTTTAAAACTTTTTTTAATATATATATAACCCCTCTATACTGATTAAAACAGTGGTACGAAAAAGCAGCCACCGAACATCGGGCATAAGTGAGAGGTAACTGTAATTACAATTTGGTACTGATACAATAAATGAAACAAACATTTTTTTAAGAGAGATAAATGACTATAAGAGGAATTTGTATTTAATAAATGAATATTTTTGATTTAAGATATTATAATTTTCGTAAAGTTGAAATAGTTGATTTTTATCAGATAATATATCTAGAATATTGTCAAGAGTTGTTTTAGTTTCATTATATGTGAATTTATACTTCATAAATTTACATTTGCCAAATAAATAATGTAGTGGGTCACCTCTCTGACCACACTGACACAAGTCATCATCTCTTTTGCCAATTCTATGTAAGAATGTAGGAAAACTTCCACATCCACTGAGGAAGTAGAGTGAGACTTTATCTTTACATATAAGTGAGCATTGAACCTTTGGAATAATACTATGAGTAAACCTGCCGCACCCTCAGGAGTCCCAGTTGTGCTGCCACCTGTCCAGCAATTACAATTTAATAAGCTTATTAAGTAAAGAGCATGGAAGTTTAACTTCCTTGCTTACTGGCAAGTTGCAGTACTGTGCGGCCTGGTACGCGAGCTTGTCCGCCAGTTCGTTGCCCACAATACCCACGTGTCCTTTTACCCACGTGATATAGAAAATTTAATTTTTATTTTCTTTTAGTAATTTGTGAAGGTTTAAATATTTGTTTATATTTAGGGAACAAATTGTTTAATGCTAGTATGAAGTATGTTATTTATATATTCAAATAAAATTTTGAAATATGTTAAAAGCGGTAATTTCGTATTGGACTCGGCCAGAAGTTTATAGCCGAAGAACTCGCAAAACATTTCTCTATCTACTGCATTTTAAAAAAAAGAAAACTGCCCAGTTAAACTGACGGCATTGAGCTCACAGGCTATTCACACTAACTGTAAATTATATTCTTATTTCAAAGAATTTGAAATAAGCCCTCGTAAAATGAAGAAATCGACAATATATTAAGAGGGGGGAACCATCCCCCGTTTCTCCTTCTTATAATTAACCAATGAACCCATAAAACTAATCAGAGAAGCGCCTTACCACAATGAACCTATTTACAAAATTTGAAAAAATCGGATAATTCTGCATGAAAAATCCATTTATCTAAATTAAGGGGGGGGGGTAGCCCCTGTCCCCCCTTTATACTTAACCAAAGAACCCCCAAAACTAATCAGAGAAGCGCCTTATCACAATGAACATATATATAAAATTTGAAGAAAATCGGGTAATTCTGCTTAAAAACCCATTTATCTATATCAAGGGGGGTTAGTCCCCCCCGTTCCCCCCTTTATACGTTACCAGTGAACCCCCAAAACTAATCAGGGAAGTGCCTTACCACAATGAGCCTATATACAAAATTTGGAGTAAATTGGATAATTCTGCATGAAAAACCCATTTATCAAAATTAAGGAGGGGGGTAGCCCCTGTTTCCCTCCTTTACACTTCACCAATGAACCCCCAAAACTAATCAGGGAAGCCCCTTACCACAATGAGCCCATATAGAAAGTTTGAAGAAAATCGGATAACTCTGCATGAAAAAAATCATTTATCTAAATAAGGGGGGAGGATTAACCCCCTCGTTACCCCCTTTATACTTAACCTATGAACCCCCAAAACTAATCAGGAAAGAACCTTATCACAATGAACCTATATACAAAATTCGAAGAAAATTGGACAATTCTGCATGAAAAAACCATTTATCTTAATTAAGGGGGGTTAGCCCCCCGTTCCCCCCTTAATAGTTAAACAATCAATCCCCAAAACTAATCAGGGAAGCGTCTTATCACAAGAAACCTATAAACAAAATTGGAAGCAAAACGGTTATTTCTGTCAAGAGTTATCGCGTTACGTACGTACATACGTACATACATACATACATACATACATACATACATACATACATACAGAACGGGCGGGCACATAAGCTCTCAGGCTTTGATAGTCTGTGAGCTAAAAAATTATTATTCTGATAATTTCGGCGGTTGTAAGCGCTTATTTCAATTATATGTCTGTTAAATTTATGTTTTATTTATACTATTTTATTTATTGCTTAATGAAGTATTAATTGCGTTATTGAATATTAGCTGGGAGCAAATATTGAACTTTTTAATTTGTTTAAAGCGCAAACGGATTAATATTTTGTGACGATCTGCAAGCGATGGAAATCGATTTTTTTTTTAAATCGTGCTTGAAATTTAATTTAAATGCTATAATAAATGAGTAAATTGCGATACAGTTTTCCAACAAATTGCATTTGAAAGTAGATCTTTTTCCTTATATATATATATAACTGTCTAAATATCTAAAATATGTGATGTTTACGAATAAAAAAAAATGAAATGGTAAAAATTGCAAAAGCGAAATTTCATCTTCAAGTGTAGTGTTGCCATTCGCAAAATGACGTCCGTATTACGCACGGACACGTTGGCCTTTATAATATAGATAGTTACTAAAACAATAATTAAAAAAAAAAAGCTTAACTCTGCGGCACAACAATTCATGAACTATAATTACCTGTGGTGTCCAACACCACTTTCTTTAATACGAGTGCTAAGATGTTTTACCAGATGGTCAGTTCAAGTGGTCAGCAAGGCGTTAAACACGCACTGTTTCGTTCACATGCACGCTTGTTATTGCTTTTATCGATAGCGAAGATATATGATATGTTGAGTAAACCTTACTTTGTCTAATCGCATAATATACAATTATTATTAATGGTATATTATATTTAAATAAAAAATCAGAATAATATATAATTAAAAATAATTGCAAACAATCTTGTTAGAATCTCTTCTCAGCGGTATTTCTGTCGGTAGCAAATGAAATCTTCTATGAGTTTGATTAATGGTTATTTTATGCGTATTTTTAATGCTCATACGTATGAAAATAAGCCATGAATATTTAAAAATAAATAATGATTGTTTATTTTGAAAATTACGAAACAAAATCAAAATTTTAAAATATGCCATTTGAGCAGAAGAAAAAGGGGTTTAAAAGACTTTCACGCAATCAATTGAAATAAATGGAATCCAGACAAATATTTTCTACTTTTATGATAAACTTTTTTAGTTCCATTGAACAGATTGAGTTTTGAAAATATGTATCTAAAATATTGCAAAAAGTATCCTCCCCCTTTTTTTCCTAGTAGTTACACAATTTCGTGAATACAATATTCCAAAATAAAAGTTAGTGTTTACAATGATTCAAAGGCATCTTGTAGTTCTTTATTTTACAGATATTTTCTTCATTAAGAAATTAAATAATAATATTTAAAATACTAAGCAACAATATTTATTTAAATATTAAACAGTTTTCATTAAGTTAAACCCAAATCTTTATATAGAGAGAAAATTATCTGTAATAAAAGAAACATTATTACTACCGGTACGGACGTGTAAAAATTAAAATACATCCACAATATAAACTGCAATTAAAACAAATATAGAAATGTAAAACATATATATTGTAGATATTTATATAGAATTTGTTGAAATTTCATGAATAATAATCAAATGAATATGTTTTTATTAATTGGCATATACGTACAAAACACTTTTCTTCTTTTTCAAAAAATATCGAGAGAGAATTGTTTACGATTAACTATGTTTCTAGTTCGATGTTTTTTAATAGGTATATTAATTAATTTAAAAAGCATAATGGTATTAGACAAACTTACCAGTAATCAAAAAGTCAATTTTAAATAAACCGAAAGATGTGGGAAATGTTTAATGGAAATTCTCCTGACAAAATAATGATATTTGCTAACAGCACGTGACATTTCAGTTATGACAGAGGTTTAGGTTGCGGCACAGCGCATTTTAACAACGCACTAGAATTACAAATGTTCATTTTGGTGAATATCATTAGTTAGAATAACTGTCGGACGTGGCAGATAAACTTCAAAACGTAAAAAATATTTCTGCTTTAATTCTTATCATAAAATGATCTAAATAGGGAGTGGCAGATGCAATAAAACCAACACAGTGCTACCTGTCAATTATATACATATGCAGATATTCTGTCTCTTCACATTTAATGTCTTTATGTCTATTTCGGTGAAATCCGCTTTTTCAATTATTGATTTTTTATTTATTTTGTGATTTTCCGGCACCTTATAGATCATATACTCTTAAGTAGGAAAGAAAAACAGACAAAGAGTGCAGTCTATGTTTCCATCACAGGAACGGAATGTTTATGTTCAGATTTCTGCTAAAATAAGTTTTTTTAAAAGCATTACTCGTGCATGTAATGACAAGCATTAAACTGTTAATATATAAATATTTCTACTAACGTATCTAAAGCACTTCGCTGTAACTAAAAAAAAATTCTTACATATTTTACTGTAAGCTTTTACAGTATTAAACCTGCATACATTAACAAGATTAGGTATTCTACTTACGAAATAAAGTAGAATACCTACCATCGTTAATGTATGCAGTTTTATTACTGTAATACCATATAATAAAACATGTAAAAAAAATTTAACTAGATTTTTGTTAGATTTTTACTAATTTATTTTTTAATGAGTATACAAATCAAAATTTGGATTAATTAAATAAACTTTTTTTTCATTGCTTCACTATTTCCATTAAAAATTTTAGATTTCAACATTAAACTATCTCAAATATATCTTTAACTTGTGTAAAATTATTACATTTTATGATTAAATAAGTTTAAAAAAAGATTTAACTAATGGCATAAATTATTAAATGTTCAAAATTCCATCACAGTTATGTTCCTCCAGAACACTTTGCTTTTAAGAGCAAATAAATAAACCGTGTTTGATAAAAATGTTTAAAATGTTCAATTTATCATACTAAAGATATTCACAAAAATTAAATATATGATAGCATTTTTATTTAAAAAAATAATAATCAGATTTTTTTTCTTTTTCAGTTATATTCAGAAACTTTTTGTCTTTTATTACCAATTATTATACTAGGTTGCACAGAAAATATGCTCTGCATAAATTAATTAATTTGCACTCGTTCTATTTATTTATTAAAGCATTTCAGAGAATACGACCAGATAAATTTCAATAGCAAAGTACAATTGAAATTAATATATTTTAAAGAAATATATGACCCGGTCAACAATTTTTTAATACGAGTAAGTTTTCCTATTAACTTAACTATATTCTCTACAGCAATCAACAAACTGTAGAAAGAAAAATTGATCACATAAACGATATACCTTTGTAGAAAGAAATAAATGAGTTCAGGCAGTAATGTTGAAATGATGAAGATTTTACTTCTCTGTCAGAAATAGATGTTTCCTTTCGTGTAATCCTCTTCATTCATTTGTTACGGTGTTGTTGACATGTAATTCAACCAACAGGAAAATGCCAGATGCCTATTATTGTAAGTTGACCGAAAATAGTTTTGATAAAATGGACATTACATCTTTATTTCTTCTGAAAACTTCTTCAAACAGGTATACGATTTTTTTAGGATATTATGTTACAGATGTATTTACAGGAGGGGAGGGGGAGTTTTAATGTATAAAATGGCTTTATGATTTTCGTAAATCACTTTTCATTATATCGGATATAATTTCGAAATTGTTCTTAGTATGCTTTTTTTAAGGCAATTAAACAAAACATAAATTCCTAAATATAATTATATGAGCATTTAGTTATACACCTATGCATTCATGTGTATTTATAGGTATCTGAAAAATATTTTAATGGTTATTTTAAAAATTTCTGATAAGAGTAGAATGTTGTTATAAGCTTACTGCCGAGGTATAGGCGAAATAAAGATCTTAAAAGGGGAGCAAGCTACAAAATTACCCTTTAGAGCAAGCTACAAATTACTTTGATATTTTGCTAGTTGTAGAACGATGCATTATCTTGCGTGATAATAGATGTGCACACACACGCGCACACACACAGTCTCGTGTAACATGGTGAGTGCGGACACGGTCAGAATCCGGTTCACTGAGGACATCACACGAAATGTGTATTTAGCTATGTTTTTTATATTTTTTAAATAAATATATGTTTAACAATACGTATTTGTTTTAGAAATTTAGAAATTTTAATTATTTTAGATACGCTTTTTTTCCCAATGTATCCGAGGACATACCCATACACACATCTATCTGTGGACGTACCCATACATACATCTATCTGTGGACTTACCCATACATACATCTATCTGTGGACATACCCATACATACATCTATCTGTGGACATATCCATACATACATGTATCTGTGGACATACCCATACATACATCTATCTGTGGACATACATACCCTTACATACATCTATTCGAGGACATGCCCATACATACATCTATCCGTGGACATACCTATACATACATGTATCCGTGGACATATGTATACATACATCTGTCCGGGGACATTCATATACATGTATCTATCAGTGGAGTATTTATATGACAATGGATATACGCGGCAGATGATATTTAAATTTTTAAGGTACTAAGCGTGCGATGATTTTCTAGTTCCCTTATTCGTATTTAAAATTCGATAATCTTAACAGAAAACGTAAGACCTATAGAAATCCTAGACGACAGATTTATGAGTTAGGTTTTCATTGAGATTTTCAGTTTTTCTTGTCCGAAAATTTAGACATAAGTACCAAAAAATAGTTTCTGCTATTTTAGATATCCCGATATTAAGTAGATATTGAGTAGGAAAAAAAAATTGAAATCTTTTTAAAGGGTATTGTGTGGTGTGTGTGTATTAAAGCTAATATACTGGGACTAGCGACTATGCGTTTGTACGCACTTGCTTCTGGAAAGTAATTTTGTGCACAGATTGCTTACGGGAAGGAGAGGCATACAAACGGTGTACCAAGCGGAGGTTCTAGACAAAAGTGCCAATTAATAAATTCTATGATTTTGTGTATTTAACTTTGGAGTATAGGAAAAAAATAATATCGAATTTCAGGGACTTGAACATTTTTTTATTTTTGTGCAGAACTGTGCAAAAATTATAGGAAGAGAATCGTAAATGGGAGTCACTTAGAAGTGATATAAAAAAGGTTGAAGCTAATTATGTTCGCTGCGAGTAGAGTTGACTTTGAATGTTTCGGGTTCCTTTTTGATTCTTTCGGGTTCGGATTGAACCAATTTTTCAAAAGAAAGTCCTGAATGTTTTTCAATTTAAACAAGTTGGGAATTGTACGTTAAAAGTTACAAATGAGGTGCGTTCGCACTATAACTAGTTTTCAATGTTAAAAAATCATCTATATTGTTAAAACAGAAGGCTGTTTTTTTAGTCATCTGCCCTGAAATTTCTACTGAATTAATTTTGATAATTATTAGTATTTTTTTAATGAAAGCTGTTCATTGGCAGATGTGCCCGCACTAGCTATTTTTTTAAATATTCCCATTTTTATATTCTAATTTTAAAAGTTTTTATGAAATTTCTGTAAAATGTTGGTAATTGTGTTAAGATTTTATATCTACAACATAAGATTAATTTGCCATCACTTTCCACCAATCAGAAGCGGGATTCAATCAGTGTATATATCGTCACATTAAAAAAAGAATCTCAATGGTTTTTCATAACATTTAAGCATAGTAAAGTGATTGCGTTCAATTATGCAGTAATCACAGAAGAGCAGAATACAGATTATTTGTTGAGAAATAATATTAAGTAATCTATTTAAATAAAACAACAGTAAATAATCTATCATAAGAAGTAATATGAAAAACGAAATGTTTCCGATGAAGAAAATGATGTCATTCGGAAAACAAAAAATGAATTTTCCTCCATGAATATAAAGTATTTTACTAGTCTTGTGTCAGTGTGACGCCATATTAACCTACCCTTAAAACTGCATCTAAATAGACAAAACTTCTGCTATTTTTTAACTTCCTTGGCATGCACAAAATAAAATATTTCTGAAAAGTAGATCATTTCTATTTAATTATAATAAATATTTAATGAAAAATTTTAAACAATTGCAAAAGACTCTTACGGTAATAATTTCCTATATAATTTCATAAAACGGATTTTATATTTCAAATTTTATATTCCACATACTCTGAAAATAAAAGCTAAATCGTCTACTTATGAAAATGATATAATTTTTAAAACTTGCATTTTCAAACACAAAATTTCAATTTTAGCAAAGCTAAATGATGTAATTGTCTAGATTTTTACTGAGATCAGATCTTCAATGGAATGTGGTGTTCATGTGCAAAGTTTTGAGTATGTTTGGGTGAATATCATGCTTTAAATTTTCAGAGACATTTCCTTTTTTCATTACATTATTCTTTTATTCATATGTTTAAATTGTAATATATTTATTTAATATATTCTGTTGCGTTGAATTTCGATGGGTGTAACTAGTTGTTATTATTTCAGTTAACTGAATTATATCATCTGTTATGGCGAAATGCGCACGCCTTTTTTTTTTTTTTTTTTTTTTTTTTACATATGTCATATTTACAAATGCGAATTTTTTTTTTCGTCACCAGGCAGAACTGCAAAATTCACCATGGAGATCTTGTTTTGCGAATGATTACCTCCATGTGGTTTAATATTTCTATGACTCACAATGAATGAATCTATTTTGTTTACTTACTGAAATGGATTGAGATATTCGGAGGTAACCTAATTTCTACTGAAGTTATCTCAGAATGTATATATTGTTTAATGTAACGCATCTCTCAAGCAAACCATTTTTTTTAACGAATTTTCTAAAAATGTAAGTTTTCTGCAATTTTATTCGAAAAAATAATTTTGAATCCACTTGGCATATGAAAAAAATGTGGTTAGCCTGTATTTCTTTTCCTCAGTCACATGACTTGCGCTTTTATTATATAGATTACGTATGATAGGATTTAACATAATAAAGAAAACTTTCATTAATAACTTTTAGAGCTTTGATTGGATTTTCATGATATTTGAAGCGACTCGACAAAATTCTGCAACGATTATATATATTAAATTTCAGATCATTCGGTTGGGTCGTTTTTGCGCTGTTATATGCGGACAGACGGACGGACCAGACGACGATTATAGGTGCTACGTATTTACATAATTACGAACGCACGTAAAAACTATATCTTTGAAAATGAATTATATGTTCATTTTAATACAAAAGAGATAAAATTTATATTAGAGATATAATTATAGACTACCTTTCTATTATTGTATTAAAATAAGAATAAATTTTACTTTCATTCTGGGTTCAAGTTCGATTCGGGTTGAAGTGTGTCTGGTTTCAGGTTGACTTGAAGTAGAATTTTCGATTTCTGTTCGGGTATAAGTATACTCGCGCAGGACTCCAATGTAGAACTTACAAACAAACATTATGTTATTGTGCTCTATCTCTGTTATTCATTTTCTTTACTTTTTTGTACAGCACTATTGCTACTAATGTTCAGTCATCTTCTGGAATATGTGAATACTGCATCGTATTGATAACTTTTTTTTAGTCATTCATTTTTAAGACACTTTTTAAGACACACTTTCCAACACTTAAAGAATATTGTTAAGGAATATAATAAAAACACATAATGTAGTAAATATTAATTTTTTGCAATTGCTGCCCATATCCGGTATTGTGTCACCTTCTTTCCTGCAGTCCTGTATGTCATGTGCAGAATTTAAACACACCAATTAATATACTATAAATTAGTTAATTTCAAAATTATTTACCAACTGAATCCATACTTCCAGCACTTATTATTGATCATTGTCCGTTCTATAAACGAAATTTCCTGTGGGAACTTGTAAATGAACTATAAATGCTACATATTCTACACACCACACAAAGCGTGATGCAGACCATCTCAGTGATGAATATCAATCTCATTATGTTTGTAATATCGTAACATCAATAAAAAATATCTCAAACGATTTTCTTCCATATTACAACTGAATATAACCGAATTATTTTGTGTGTCCCTTTAAACGCACTATATATGCTATACACTGCATTTTATATACTGAACGTTATATAGTTAATCTAAATAAACATATAAAAATTACATGAAATCCGAGTAAATTTATGAAAGTTAGAACACGGACAGACTGTTAGACAGACAGACGGTAACCTAATTAACATTTTACAACTATGTTTAAAAGTGCTAGAAAGAAGCAAAGCTCTTGAAGCTAGAAAACGGAGGAGAAGAAAATTTCTTAGTTTTTCTTATTTATTGGTGCCTTTATGAATGAGACGAATTTTTTGTCAAAACAGCAGCATAAAATCGACCAAGGAAAATTATAAAAAAAAAAGAAATTTTTTGGTTATATATGCCCTTAAATTATTAAATTGAATTATTCACAAACTTACTATTATCATTTTAAAAAATGCTGTAATATCTTAATTCCATACACGTTTTAATAATATTAACTAATAGTTATTTGTAATTTATTTAGTTTTATTAACATTTTGTTTCCTTCTAAATTATTAGGTCGTTTTAAAGTCACAACTGTTTCATATATGATTAAATTTAGTAATGCTGTTTGTCTTTTAAACTAACTATACTTACTATATATGAGTTTATTTTATATATGAGTTTATTTTAGATTATAACATGATTTATAAAATTAACCATTTATAACAATTCGCAAAAATAATTAAATTTAAAATTCTGCATATGATTAAATCATTTCAAATTTGAAACAATTATTATAAATGTAAATTAATTACATATTTTCGAAACATATCTGAATTTATGAAAAAAATATTGTAATTTGAATGTCCTATTATTCGATAATTTTATCAGAGAAAACAAGTTGGATTTAAGGATAACAAAGTTTTTTTTAAAGGTAAAAAGAAAAAAAATAATAATATGTTTGAAAAGCAAACGTTTTACACGTGTTTTCTGAAATCGGAGGATCCAATCTCATTTCGAAACAACAGAACAAAAGCGTGAAAGCCCATTTTCAAAACAATTGAACAGTTTTCATTAAAGTTGCGTTCAAACAACACTTGCTACAAAAAATCATAAATTATTTCTCTAAGCTTTCTTTTCCAACGGCCTTGTGATTATCAACAAAAAAGATGTCTCAACAAAAGAGAGGGGTGGTGATAAACATGTAGGGGATCACCTCCACTGACCACTGACCTGCTGCCGAGTAATAGGAGACTGGCCGCATATCAGAAAGAGACTGACCACATGAAAGTAGCAGCAGTAGCCAACTGTAGTCTATTTGCAGCTTAAATATAGGTGGCTATTAATTATTACGCATTCCCCCCATGTGTAAGGGTCCTAAAAAAATATTTTTCTTTCAATAAACAACACAATTTTTCCTGACACATTCAAACAGTGATTTTCTCTCCATTTCCCTGAAAATTTCAGGTTCTCATAGTCATGCGCTTAATTTTTAAATGTCATTCTTTATTTTCCTTTAAATTCCATATATCGTGAATTTATAGTCAATCGCTCCCCGATGACTATCATTTCGTCATTTTATGTTATATAAGTCTGCCTAAAGCGTCAAATGTGCCGTCATTTTCTGATACATTAGTTTGTTTACTTTTGTAGGAAGACTGTTCGATTTCCAAGAACCTGATTATGATTACTTGCAAATAATATGTCTTTATCAATAAAAGTATTTCACATATGTGTCAGAAAGTAGTAGATTCAAACTTGAAAACAGATTTAATACTCACCAATTAATTGAAAATATTTTGGTTATAACCTTATAATAAACTTAAACTTAATCATGCTTTTTCACCTAATGTTCAATTGTTATAAGAAAAATTGAAAAAAAATTTTTTTTTCAAAGTCATGAAACATATGATAAATATTTTTATAAAATTTCAAAAACCAAACAAGTCCGAGACCTTTCCTCGCTGTCCTATACCCCTGCCTACACACATGGCTGAAACAAGTAATGGCGGTCAAACAATGTTTTTTTCTTCTTCTTCTTCTTTTATTTATATGATTTGACAATATTTTTTCTTTCTAATTTCCTTCAACAAACATTGTCGTTTTCAAGAGATATTGCATTATTAAATAAATCTACTACAAACACATATTGCCCACAGCCACAGACAAACCATTATTATAATTTAGAAAAACGTGGTTTTATAGACTAACTTGAATACGTTTGACTATTTCTTCACTAATTACCGATTAGCAAAACATGTGTATTTACTAGGGAGATCTGTATTTCCTTTCAGCCTGGCCCCATTCACCCTTTAAAAATCTCACGATCTATCACAACTTGTAGCTAGTTCGGCGCAGCTGGACGTAATTTTTTCTGGCGAAGGAAATGCTCCTATTTATAACATGAATTTTGAGAATTGTGCCGCTAGATCATATAACACAACTAAAATGGTTTTGAATAGAAAGTTTTTGGATATACCATTGCATTCAAAGGCAGTTAAAAGATAGAAATGCTTTCTCGCCGAAATAGCTTTTTCTTTTTTTTTTTTTTGAGGTAAGTTAAAATATACATTTTGTTAATAAAACAAAACAAAACAAAAAAAAGGTAAATGGTTTTAGTTATTACCTAGGGGGAGCTCAATCCCCCCAGCCCCCATCTGGTTTTGGACCTGTAGGGTGGAGAGAGACGCGCAAGATGCTAAAAACTAAATAAGACGGAAAATGCACTAAATGATTGGTTATACCTTAAGGTGGTTTTCAAAAGACCTGCTCAACAACGCGAAACTTTCTGACCCAATTTTAAATGCATAAAATTAGCAGGCCTGATTATTGAAGTGATTTGGAATCCAAACGAGTTTTCCATTTGTTGATAAATAAATTACTTATCGAGTTAGATTCGTGTCACGCGACGACACTTTTTCCCTTTTTAACATAGTTGAAAAGTGTTTATGAGTCTAGTTTGTATTTCTGTCTACCTGTCTGCCGTTTGTTTGACTGTGCTGTAATAACTCGCATAAATGTACGCGGATTGTCATGCAATTGATATGGGTGATTGAGGTTTACTATGGCATGTTCGGCACTGGAAATGAAGTGTGTAGCACTTATAGTTGATTCACCAGGATACTCAAAATAATTCCGTTACATTACGGTCTATGGGGAAAAATCATTTGCAGTTTATTTTAATGATGTTACACTATTTGAAACATTGAAATTGATGTATATCATTGTGGTGCACCAAAAGAAGTTTACTACAGAATATGAGTCTAGCACTTATAGTTCCTTTACGGGGACACTCAAAAGAATTTCATTTACAATGCGGTCTACGGGGGGAAATCGTTCGCGGTTTATTTTTAAAATGTTTCAATATTTGAAACATACTGAAATTGATATAGGTCACTGAGGTGCATTACAAGAGGCTTACTATAGAATTTTGCGCGTATAGCATTCATCGTTCATTTACAGGGACATATAAAAGTATTCTGTTAAAGTACTGTCTGTTAATAATAATGGCTGGATTTGCGTTTCCATTTGCGTTTTTAAATTTAACTAATTATTTTCCTATTACTTTCCTATTACTTGGTGTGTATAAATCCTTATAGGTCATATACAGGGTAGCACAAAACATCTAGAGTGCATTTGCGTTAATTAACGGAAATTGCCAATGGGGTATTTTCAACTGTGCTATGCGTATCCTAACTGAACTAAGTTTTTGCATTCTATGTAGTATATATAAAAATCAATAGACCATATACTGGGCTACATAAAATAATTAGGATATTTTTCCTTTTATTGTTGGAAATTTCTAAATGTGTTACACTTTTTCCAAATTCTTAAACAGTAAATATTTCTAAAAGCATTTTGGAAGTGTTGGAAAATTTTACATAATGTGTACTTGACGTATGATTTTTCTTTTTTCTTTTTTTTTTTTTTTTTCTAAGAGACGGCAATTTAAAACACCTGTCCCTTCACCAAAAAAGGAAAAATCTTACGAGCTGCCTGTGGTGACAACTTATTAGAAATATTTCCAAATTTTTAAAATATTTTTTATTAGTTGTTTGTTGAGACACAAAAACGAATCTAACCATTCATTCTATTAATTTTTGGCTTTAATTTAACAATTTAGATTTCTTTATTATTAGTTTTTTAGAGTTTAACGTTTCTGAAAAAATTGGAAAATTGTTTCAAAAACCTTTTTCTAGTTACTAAACAAAAAATTGTACAGATTGTTAGAAATCAGATGGGGCATCATATGGTATCGGATAAAAAATTAAGAAGTTGAAATTTATTTAAGCATGAATTTATTTTCTATTTTTCTATTGAATAGGTTTCCATACAATGTCATTTTTATTTTTTTAAATAAGCAGGTATTAAGTTTCACATATGCATTTTTTTTCTAGAGATATTTTAAGATACTTTATGGTTGATGTAACTACATTTTTAGACTAAACAAATGTTTATTTTTGTTATTTTTTAGTAAGTTTTATATTAATTTCTGTACAAAATAGTTTAAAATTATTCTTTAGTCAGTACTCAAACTCTTCTATATGGATAGCTTACTTCTTTCTTTCTGTATCACCCCCTTTTTAGGTGTGTTCGTAATTATATAAATACGTAGCACCTATAGTCCTCGTCTGGTCCGTCCGTCTGTCCGCATATAACAGCGCAAAAACTACCCAACCGAATGGCTTGAAATTTAATATATATTATCGTTGCAGAATTTTGTCGAGTCATTTCAAATTTTATGAAAATCGAATCAAAGCTTAAAAAGATATTCATGAAAGTTTTCTTTATTCTATTAAATCCTATCGTACGTAATCTATATAATAAAAGCGCAAGTCATGTGACTGAGGAAAACAAATACGGGAAAACCAATTTTTTTGTCCTATGCCAGGCGGTCATTTTTATTCAAAATTATTTTTTCGAATACAATCGCATAAAAGTTACATTTTTAGAAAGATCGTTGAAAAAAATTGTTTGTTTGAGAGATGAGTTACATTAAAAAATGTATAGATTCTGGGATAACCTCAGTGGAAATTACGTTAAAAGTCGAATATCTCAATCTATTAGAGTAAATAAACACAGGAGATTCGTTCATTATGAGTCATAAAAATATTAAACCATGGATGTAATCATTCGCAAAGCAAAATCTCCATGGTGAATTTTACAGTGCTGTTTGGTGTAATAAAATAAAAATAAATAAACAAATAAATAAAAAAATCGCATTTGTAAACGTGGCATACGTAATAAAAAAAGAAGAAAAAGGCATGCTAATTTCGCTCATCGTGGACGATATAATTCATTTCACTGAAATAATAAGGATGATTTCTTTACATTGTGAAATTAGTTATAAAATGAACGTATAAACATCATATGTCACGTTTAACGTACAATTTCCAACTTGTTACTGTATAAATTTGTCATAAAGAAAAACGAATTACAAAATGTGTATATAATTCAGGTAAGAAGAAAAAGAAGCACATAGAAACGACTTGCAATCTGCAGCCAAAACGAAGGGAAAACGTGTAAACTTGATAATGTGAAAAGCATTTGTGGTACACAATCATTAAAAAAAGTTTTTCAAAAAGTAAGACTATATCCTTAACTTAGTTCCAGATTTTTCAGAAACACGCATATTAATAAATATAAAATAATGCATAAAGAGTATTGTTTTATTTTCCTAATTTTTTATTTCCTTAATTTTAATTGTTTTACGAGCATCCTGATTAGATTCCTTCCTGTAAAACAGCTGATTTGTTAAAGACTGTATCCTCAGTTAACTTATGTGCAGCATATTTTGAATGATAGATTTTATTTTATTCAATTTACGGAGTTTTCGTTTTTAAAATTCATATGTCTGAATATTATGGCATATATTGATTGAAAAATAAAACTTGTACATTTAAAAGGTTGTCAGGCCAGGATGCAGTTTACATGAAAATGAAATAAAATTAAAAAGTGCTGTTACTGTCGCCATGGTGGACAACCCTCTAAGGCACCCACTCTGTCGGTATTAGATTACACATTCCAAAAATCTTTGAGGTTATTTGCTGAAAGCTGAATTAAATATTTCCATAAACTCTGCCAATTAATTCATAATATAGCCGATCTGGTTCGTTGCTTACATAAATAAGAAATGGAAAATGGATTAAGGGTTTTCATGCTTTTATGCGTATGTTCCGTTCAGATAATCTTTTATATTACTCAACTCTTTTACTGCAAATACGATTTTAAAAAAATAATAATAATATTTTCTTACTTTTTTTCTTTTAAAGAAAATTATGTGAACGTTTAATTTTATAATTAAAAATAATTATAATTAAACATATATTTTTACTTTATAGTGATGTTTCGTTTTATCTGTATCATATTGTATTTAAAAATATATTTAATAATTGATGCACTTTTAAACATAAAGTTTGAGATACTAGCGAGAAAAAAGATAAGAAAATACAGAAAACAAGGGAGTAAAATCAATTTTCTAAAATTGATTTGTAGTTTTATATAATTCATATGATTCACAGTTAGTTATTCTTATTAGATATTCATATCTTACAAATGAATGTATATAAAAAGTTGCATTATTTTGATAATATCGAAAAATCCATATAAATAGAGTTTCAGTTTCAACCCAAAATAATTCATGTGTAAGCTGTTTCGCTAATTACTGACTTGCAAACAGATTTTGTTTTATTCATAGCCGGATAAAGGGGTGGGGGGGTAGGGGGCATCATTGATTCAGCGGCCCTCGGCAATGACTTAAGTTGTATTAAAATTTCGTTAAAACATACTTAATTTCTATTTTTTTTTTTTTTTTTTTTTTTTTTTTTTTTAAGAAAGAAAATAATTTTGTCTCTAAAATGGTAACAATACTCTCAAATGATGAGAAAAAAGTCATGGTTCAAGTGTCAACATGCATCATTTTTTCCTTTTGCAGTTTTAAAACGTTGCTATTCTTTCAGTATTTTTACCCTCTTTTGCCTGAGAACCGAAAGCGGGAAAACACCTTTATTCTAATTCTAACCTTTCCCTTGCAATCTCAACAAACACGTGCACTGCATATGTTTTCTGAGAAATTAGTAAAGAGGACCGACCCCCCACACTCTCCAACGTCGGATACTTCCGAATGTTATGGACAGTACCCAGGGCCGGTGCTAGACATTTTACTGCCTAAGGCGAGCATTATTTTGCCGCCCCTATGCCGTGATTGTTTTTTTCACCACTTCTGAAACTTTTTTTTAAGAATAAGTAAATTAATTTTGCTAACTATAATTTATTAATATAATTTACATTTAAGAAATTTAAAATAATCTAATTACTTAAGAAATTTTGCCGTTATTTTGAAAAAATAACAACAGTTAACTTGAAATTATTAAATGAATAAAAATGTTATTACTCAAGTAGTATTTGTACAAGAAAGCATCATATCAAGAATTAAACTGACGCTACGCTTCAAAATCACATTCGCCTTACTTTTCCATTTGAAAATGCATTTATTGTATCGACGTTATGAATATTAAGAAATAAAAAAACAGTTGCATCAGGTCAAGCTGAGTTTAAAATATACATTTTTAAGGCAAAATATGTCAAACGTTTAAAAACAATCCAATTACATTAAAAATTTGTATAGAATTTCAAATAGAAAAATAATTATATGAATAACAAGTTATATCTTTTTGAAATATGCACAAAAATAAAATCCCCTGTTCGTAGTATTTAAAAGAAAATAATTATTAAAAATAAAACACAAAGATCTAATTTTCCTTGATTTTTCTTTGGTGAAGTCATTTATTATAATACGGAAATCAATATTATAAAGCAATCACATTATCAAGAAAAAATAGATAAACATACTAACACAAGCTACGCATTATATTCTTGAAATTAAAAAGAAAAATTATGATCTGAATAGAAAATTACATATGTTTATTTGAAATTGTATACATGAAGATTTAATTTTATATCTGATTAAAGACTTAATTTTAAGATTTAATTTTATATTTACAAAAACACAACTATCAACAGTGAAATAAATAATTCGATACTAATTCGTCTTGAATTTTTTTTTGTCAAAATCATTTATTATATCACCCTAATATTAAAAAACAATTGTATTTTCATTCGCTAGAATAATTTAACTAATTGGCCGGACCGGCGTAGCCCGGCCACATAAAAAAATTGTACAAAGCGCGAAAAAACTAAAAAATGTAATATAAAATCGCGAAAAATATAAAAATCTCTCCATGAATTCCGAATAAACTTTATTGTAAAGAGAACAAAATTACTATATTGGGCAGAAGATTGATGCCAGATTCATTTTACCAATGTGGAAAAATTGCAGCGAATTGCGGAAAATTGCTAAAAATTGCATTGAAAATCGCAATAAAAATCACAAAAATTTCAAAAATCGCGGAGAACAAAATTTAATATGATAAGCTAAGTTTGAAACGGAATTTTTTTTTTTACGAATGTAAAAAAATTCAATGCGAAAAGCAAAAACTCGCAAAAACGCTAAGAATCGCATTAAAAATCACTAAAAAGTAAAAAATATCGGTGAACAAAATTTACTACGTAAGGCTAAAAGTTTGAAACCGAATTCCGTTTACGAATGTCAAAAAATCGCCTCAAAACGCTAAAAATCGCTAAAAATAAAACAAATCGTAGAAAACAAAATTTACTAATAATGGACTGAAACATTGTAACAGGAATTATTTCACGAATGTCAGAAAAATTACCGCAGAACGCGAAAAAACACTAAATATCGCTAAAAATTCAAAACTCATATGTGTGAAAATTTACTATATTAGGCTAAAAGTTCGAAACAGAATTCATTTTACGAATGTCAAAAAATCGCCACGGAACGCGAAGAAAAAGAGTTGAAAATCACATAAAAAATTCAAAAATTGCGGAGGACAAAATATACTGTATTAAGCTAAAAGTTTGAAGCCAAATGTCTCCTACGAATGGCAAAAAATCGCCGCAGAACGCGAAAAATTTCTAAATTTCAAAAATAGAGGAGGACAAAATTTACTATATTAGTCTAAAGGTTTGAAACCGAATTCCTTTTCACAACATCAAAAAATTGCCGCAAAACGGTAAAAAACTCTAAAAATCGCATAGAAAAATTCAAAAATCGTTGTACAAATTCCGAATAAACGATTGAAAACAGGACAACATTTACTATATTGGACTAAACTTTTGCAGCTGGAATCCTTTTACTAAGTTAGAAAAATCGCCCAAAAACAAAACAAAATAAAAAGACGCTAGAAATTGCACAAAAATTGCTAAAAATTAAAATTAAAACATCTCCGAGGAAAAAATTTACTAGAGTTGTCTAAAATATTTTAAAAAGAAATATTTTCCGAATATCAAAAAATCGGCTCAAGAAAACGCTAAAAATCGTGGAAAATAAAATTTAATATTTTAGCTAAATATTTGAATATTATTTTTGGGAGAGTAGTACACAGTGAAATAGTATACACAGTAAAATATAAAAAGCTTTTAAAACGAAGATTATGTTTCTACCTCTAAATATGACGTACGTATTATCCGTGCCAAGTAAATACACGGCGGCAAAAATCACGCCTATAATACTAATTACAGTAACCCATTTAAGGCAAAATATTTAAATTTTGAGGCTAAATATTTGAAACCGAATTTCTTTTAAGAATGTGAAGAAATCGCCATGGAATGCGAGGAAATGCTAAAAATTCTATTGAAAATCGCAAGAACTTCAAAAATCGCGGAAGATAAAATTTGCTAAATTAGGTTAAAAGTTTTAAACCGCATTTTTTTACGAATGTAAAAGAAAAAAAAAACGCAGCAGAAAAATCGCTGAGAATTGCATTGAAAATCGCATTAAATACAGCTAAAATTTCCAAAATAGAGCAAAATTTACTATATTTGGCTAAAAGTCTGAATCAAAATTCCATTAACGAATATAAAAAAATCCCCGCTAATCACAAGAGAACGCTAAAAATCTCGTCAAAAATCACTAATAATTCAAAAATCGTCGAGAACAAAATTTACTAAAGTGAACTAAAACATTGTAACCGGAATTCTTTCACTGTAATTAAATGCAACACTTTTGACTGTAATTACATGCAATGTACTCCGTATTTTTATTATAAAAAAAAAATTATCTCTCTTTTTTCTTATGTTTGGACATATAAAGTGGATAAAGCGAATTTCGCAAACGACATATGGTTGATTTTTTTTTTTTTTAAATTGTCAGGAAAGTCGAATATTTTTTTATTGTATGCGCAAAGAAAACGCGCATTCTCATTTATAAAGCTGAGAAATTTTACTGTGGTTGAGTCAAAGGGTGCGCGGTAAAAAGGTCAACGGTAAAAAGGTCAACAGGTAAAAACGTCAACGGTAATAAGGTCAACAGGTAATAAGGTCAACAGGTAAAAAGGTCAACGGTAAAAAGGTCAACGGTAAAAAAGGCAACGGTCAAAATAAAGATAATATATTACTTCCTTGAACTTAAAATTGCGATATATTATTTATTGGGATACATATATGCTCAGTTATAGAAAACCGATTCTATGTTTTTTCAAGTAAAACACGTGGTTTAAGCACGTGTATCTGTGAATATCTCTAACATTAAAAGCATTATATTATACATATCTTTATACGTAAAAACATACAAATAAAGCTACAAATAACACTAAAGCATACAAATAAATAGGAGTTGTGTATTGCATAAGTATTTGCTGACCGGAGACGTCGGCTATTCATTAAGGGAGCCCTGGAAGGGGGGAGGTTTAAATAGAAAATACAATCTATAGTTTCTATCAATACGCTACATACAACAACTTTTATGTATTTATGGGAACTTTGACTGAGGGTATCCTTTTTTTTTTTTGGGGGGGGGGCATTAAATTAACCCATTAAAGCCGGAATTATTTTCAACTTTAAAATGCAAAACTTATATTTCACACCAGTATTTTTAAGTTAGCAATTGTTGTTTCCTTTATCAAGAACTTGGAGTCATAAAATAAAGATGATGTTTCCGTAAAAAAATACTGGTTTATAAACAGAACAATGGTTAAAACTTATCTGTTACCATATGGTACCGCTAGGCTTTAATGGGTTAAAGACAAAAAAATAAAATTTTTTGAAAATTGATTTTTTTTTCAAAGGAGGGGGGGGGCAGAGTTAAGGGGAGCAATAGAAAATATCTGTCAAAATTTGGAGATTTGGTAAAAAAAAAAAACACAAATTATGCAACGTACGAAGTAAAAATGTTTTCCAAAATGTGATTTGAAAGAAAATTTAGGATCTAAATTAAATGGTTATAGTGGCTGTAAAGAAAAAAAAAAAAAAAAATCCGGTTAACAACAAGAGAAAAAAAGCATGTTTAAAAACATGAGTTTTTAATTTTTTTAGTTTTTTGACAAACGAAATCTTGAGTTATAAGTGAATTTTCTCCCATGAAATCATCATGAAAAAAGAGGGCTCACATTAACTAAGGTGGAAAGGGCACACACATTTATATATCCATCTATTTAAAGCTAACCTGGTATTTCGTTTTTCATGCGAATTTGACTTTTATACGCATGCGCGAGCATTCCGCCAATCAGCTAGAGGCTTTTACTCTCTACAGACAGATTTGTTTCAGCCAATGAGGTGAGGGCATTTCCTGTCTCTGAGATCTTTAGTCGGGAGTCATCGTAAGCAGCATGTTTCAAAGTTTGGATTACTATAAATATTAGGTATTTTTTCATTTTATCTTTATTTATTTTGTTATATTGAGCTCATGAACATAGAAACACATATGTATTTCTGTGTTCATGATTGAATTCTTTGGATATGTCGTATGTATATTTTGCTACTTTAAATTGCTTAAACCAAAAAGTAATGGTCGAGTTTTTATTAGGATTTATAAAGCTGAAATTTACCTTTTTGAATATAATACTACAGATGTTTTAATAGTTGCATTCGGCTGTAAAAATTGATTAAAAATTTGACCAGCAGTTGCATGAAAAAAAAAAAAGTTTCACTAACATGGACAAATCCAGAAACTTGCTGAGTCGGCAATTGTGTTTATATGTAAAAAAATAACAAAATTCATAGTTTAATCACAATAAAACATCGTGAAATTTATTTATTGGTTGCGAGAAAAAGATCACAAAATTCAACAATCATTCGGGAAAATGTAACAAAATTCTACTAACAACAGGAGCTTCTAAACAGCTTTACCACCTGTGCATTTTGATCATTTTGTTATGATAGTGTGTATGGATGTGTTTTGCATGGAATTTTTTGGTTTGTTGACAATTTTTTTAAAGGTTTTGGAACTTTAGTATGACAATTTATTGGTATTATGTCGGGTAATAGAAAAGCATTCTAAAGATTGAAATACGATCAAATCTTAACAAAACTTTCAATGATTCAAATGGATTTAGATAGATAATTTTAGTATATGTGTATATATATATGCAGTAGACTCCTTAAAATCCACTCATGTAAACAATGAAACTTACAATTAAGATGTAAGTGTAAAATTTCAGTTTTTAAAATGTTTTATATCATTTAGTACACATTTTAATATGTAAATGGACAGATGGTACAGCATCTAATGTATATGAATGCATATTTTGAACTGGTTTGTTTAGAGGCTCCTGTTGTTAGTAGAATTTTGTTACATTTTCTTGAATGATTGTTGAATTTCACAATACTTTCCTGCAACCAATCACCAATAAAACATCATGAAATTTATTGATTGGTTGCGGGAAAAAAGATGACAAAATTCAACAATCATTTCGAAAAATGTAACAAATTTCAACTAATAAAATGCACCAGAATGTATATAAAGCATGCTTTACAATTATATTATGTGCACTAAATAATTTTGCTAACAATATACGAAGAATCAAAACATATCTAAAGAACTCAATCATGAACACAGAAATAGATATCTGTTTTACCTTCAATGATTCAATAAAATAAAATAAAGATAAAATGAAAAACTACCTAATAATATAATAATCTAAACTTGAAACTTAAAAACTCCATCAAACGCGATAAATTGTACACAATTGTCATTATACAAGGTGACAGTCAATGCAGAATTCATTTATATACACTACACACTTTTCCTTTTCCATCCATTGATACGATAACCATTTTGTCAGGATAAAAATAGCACTTGCCTATCAGCGAGCAATACTGAAAATTGGCGATTGACTTTATTGCCACCTAAAGGTGAAAATAAGCACTCGGCAATAAAACTTAGAAAACTGGCGATTAAAAATATGAAAAAAACTGGACAAATACAGGATTTTCTGATTTTCTTTTTTCCTTTTGTGTTTTTTCTGCATCTGTTTGACAAAATTCAGGATTTTTCCTCGCCCGATCGATGAAATTAATGATTTTTCTGCATCTGAGGGACAAAATTTACGATTTTTATGCACTCAATTGAAGAAATTTGTGATTTTTATGTGCCCACTTGACTAATTCGTGATTTCACTCACCCACTTGATGAATTTGTGATTTTTAGTGCCCGTCCTACAAAATTCATGATCTTTATGCACCCGATTTAAGAATTTCATGATTTTTACATGCCTGATAAATGAAACTCATAATTTTTACACACTTGATTGACGATTTTTTTTTTCTGCACTCGACAGACGAAATTAAGTATTTTTATGCACCCGATTGCTAAATTCATGATTTTTATGTGCTGATAGAGGAAATTAATAATTTTTACGTGCCTGATCAACTAATTTCTTGCTTTTTATGCGCCCTTTTGTGAATTTTAGGTGACCGATAAATGAAACTCATGATTTTTACACGCCCGATTGATGAAAAAAAAAATTCTGCATCCGTTAGACAAAATTCATGATATTTATGTGCCGATGGATGAAATTAATGATTTTTTCAGCAATCATTTGACGAAATTCGCGTTTTTTCTGCTATCTTTTGACGAAATTTGTGTTTTTCTGTGGTCCTTTGATGAAATTTGCTTTTTTTGTGATCCTTTGACGATCTTCGCACTTTCCCTGCTGCCTATTGACGAGATTCATGTTTTTTCAGCGATCCTTTGAAGAAATTCGTGTTTTTTCAGCGATCATTTGAAGAAATTCGCATTTTTCTCATGATCGTTTATGAAATTCGCGTTTCCCAGTGATTCTTTTATAAAATACATTTTATTCTGCAATTTTTAGACGAAATTTGGTAAAAGATTATGAAATTAAGTATTTTTATGCACCCGATAGACAAAATTCGTGATTTTTATGTGCCGATAGAGGAAATTAATGATTTGTATGTGCCTGATCAACTGATTTCTTGATTCTTATGTGCCCGTATCAAGAATTTTGTGTATTTTAGGTGACCGATAAATGAAACTCATGATTTTTACACGCCCGATTGATGAAAAAAAATTCTCTACCCGACCGACGAAATTAAGGATTTTTATTCCCCTGATAGACGAAATTCATGATATTTATGTGCCGATGGATGAAATTAATGATTTTTTCAGCGATCCTATGACGTAATTTGTGTTTTTTCAGCAATCATTTGACAAAATTCATGTTTTAACTGCAATCCTTCGACGAAATACACGTTTTTTCTGCTATCCTTTGACGAAATTTGCGTTTTTCTGTGATCCTTTGACGATATTTGCACTTTCTCTGCTTCCTTTTGAGGAGATTCATGTTTTTTCAGCAATCCTTTGACGAAATTGGCGTTTTTTCAGCAATCCTTTGAAGAAATTCGCATTTTTCTAACGATCGATTATGAAATTCGCGTTTCCCAGCGATTCTTTTATAAAATACATTTTATTCCGCAATTTTTAGACGAAATTTAGTAAAAAAGCGTGATTTTTTGGTGAAATTTACTTTTTTGATAATGTATGATATAATGATTATGAACCACGATTTTTCTGTTATTGGGCGAGATTCATGTTTTTTCAGAAATTCTTTGACGAAATTCATGTTTTTTCAGTGATCCTTTGAAGAATTTCGCATTTTTCTCGCGATCCTTAACTAAATTCGCATTTTCCAGCGATTCTTTGATAAAATTCATTTTATTCTGCAATTTTTAGACTAAATTTAGTAAAACAGCGTGATTTTTTGGTGAAATTTCCTTTTTAGCGATTCTTTGAACAAATTTGCTTATCTTTCGCGATCCTTTTGCATAATTCACGTTTTTTCTGCGGTCTTTTAACGAAAGTCATGTTTTCCCATGATCCTTTGATGAATTTAGTGTTTTTCCCTCAGTCATTTGACGAAATCTGGGATTTTTTCACCCGCGAAGATTGGTTAGATGTTTTTAGTCTGCAGGTGCCCTAAAAAGTCTGTGACGTCCGTTGCTGCATCGCACACATGGGGCATCGAACGAAGGGAATTCATCCTAAAGAATAATTGTTTCATTCCTGACATTTCTGGAAAGAAACAACGTTCAACTCATTGGCTGAATTGTAAAGGGCGAAATGTGTCAAACATTAGCGGGAAGAAAGTGCGCAATTTGTTCGTTCATGGAAAAAATCGTGAAATTCGTTAATCGATAGTCGATAAATTGCTAAATTTGTCAATTGATAGCGGAAAAATTGCAAAATTCATTAATCGACAGTGGAAAAATCACAAAATTCATCAACTGGTTTCGGGGGGAAAAGTTTTCAAATATCGTCGAATGGCTTCGAGAAAAAAAATCACAATCCGTCAATTTTGGGGAAAAAATCGTGAAATTCGCCAAATGGTTTCGAAATTTGTCGAGCGACAGCAGAGAAAAAGAATCTTTTTCCATTCAATCATCGTAATTGGTGAGTGTGACTATTATGTTTGACCAGTGGTGGCAATAAAGTCCATTGCCAAATTTTCAGTATTACTCGCTGTTTGGCAAAAGCTAATTTTGTCCTATACTTCAAAACCCTTTTGATCATCACATCAGTGTGCAGACCATTTGATGAATTTCGTGATTTTTCCGTTATCGATTGTTGAATTTTATAATTTATCAACTATTGATTAGCGAATTTCATGATTTTTTCCATGAACATTTGACGAATTGTGCAAAAATATTAAGAATATCGTTAAATTGTCTTAGGTAAAAAAAAAATTTAATATTGTCAAATGCCTTCAAGAAAAAAGTTGCAAGTTGAAACGCCTGTGACCTCTTTTTCATGTTATGCATCTCTGGGGTCCATCCCCCCACTCCCCCCCCCCCTCCCAAGTGAGACACTTTTCTAAATTTTGCACGCACCCCTTATGTGATATATCGCTGGAAAAGTCTTTGACCACTTATTCATGTTATGTATCTCCGGGGTCCATCCCGCCACTACCCCCCCCCTAAATTTTGTTGACACCCCTCATGTCATATATTGTTGGAAAGGTCTGTGACTGCTTAATCATATGCATCTCAGATGTCCATCTCCCCACTTTGCCCCCTCTCCTCCTCCCCAAAGGGTACTTTCTAAATTTTGCATACAACCCTCATGTTATATATCATTGGAAAGGTCTGTGACCACTTAATCATATTATGCATCTCCGATGTCCACCTCCCCCCCCCCCAAGAGATACTTTCTAAATTTTGTTGACACCCCTCATGTCATATATTGTTGGAAAGGTCCGTGACTGCTTAATCATATTATGCATCTCTGATGTCCATCTCCCCACTTTGCTCCCCCCTCCCCCCCAAGGGGTACTTTTTAAATTTTGTACACAACCCTCATGTTATATATCATTGGAAAGGTCTGTGTCCACTTAATCATATTATGCATCTCCGATGTCCATCTCCCCACTTTGCCCCCCCCCAAGGGATACTTTCTAAATTTTGTTGACACCCCTCATCTCATATATTGTTGGAAAGATCCGTGACTGCTTAATCATATTATGCATCTCCGATGCACATCTCCCCACTTTGCCCCCCTCCCCCCCCTCCCCCCTTACTTTCTAAATTTTGCACACAACCCTCATGTTATATATCATTGGAAAGGTCTGTGACCACTTAATCATATTATGCATCTCCGGTGTCCATCTCCCCACTTTGCCCCCCCCAAGGGGTGCTTTCTAAATTTTGCACACACCCTTCATGTGATATATTGATGGAAAGGTCTGTGACCGCTTAATTATATTATGCTCCCTACTATGAAATTTGTCAAGTTAAAGCAACTATAAATTTTATTTTTATGGTAGTATCAAGTTGTTTGCCGTCAAATTTTGACGGGTTCCATCTAGTAATATATTATATCGTATTATTATATATTATTATATTATATTATATACAATTATATATAATATATTATATATAATTATATGAATGATTAGATATTATGAATAATTATATATTAATCAAGAATGGCATTTGGGTGTGGTGGCACGGGGAGCGTAGGAAAAAAAATGTACGGAGCATTTAAAGAGAATAAAATAAAGACGAAGAGAAGAGGATAAACATGAACTAAAATTTTGAGATTAGTCTACTAACATCAAAATATAACATTTTACTGAGGGATATCATCATGGTTTTGTCCTGTACTTATTTATTTTCTCTAGGCGTGGGGTGGGTATAGACAACAGGTGCAAACTAGAGCCCTTTAGGTTTGAGTAACAAAAGGGCTTAGGTTTGAGTAAGTAAAATATAAACTTTTATTGCGATTTTGACAGACTATGCCAGATAAATAGAAAGACCTTTAGGATTAGAAATATGAATTTCATCCATATCCCTTTGTATTTAAAGAAAGGAAAATTGTTTGTAAACTGTATCAAAATCCAGTAATGTGTTTCAACAAAACTTATTGCAACTAGGAATGCAATTAATATTGAAATACCCTGAAAACCTCCTGATTTCTAACATTATTTCTACATTCTAACATATTCTAACATTTATATATATATATATATATATATATATATATATATATATATATATATATATATATATATATATATTCATATATATATATATATATATATATATATATATATAATATATATATTTATATATATTCATATATATATATATATATATATATATATATATTCATATATATATATATATATATATATATATATTCATATATATATATAATATATATATATATATATATATATATATAATATATATATATATATATATATATATATATATATATATATATATATATATATATATATATATATATATATATATATATATATATATATATATATTGAAAAGCATTGAAGAAAAGAAAAAGGGGATCGGAACAGAAACATGTTTTTAATGTAATTTCTCTAATGACCTGCTCAACAACAAGAAACTGTCTAACAAATTTTATGACCCACTGGCATAAAATTGGAAGGCCTGACTGTTGAAGCGATTTGGAATTAAAATGAGATTTTCATTTTTGATAAACAAATTACTTATCGAGTTAAAAGTGATTTGTGTCGCGTGACGGTACGTTTTCCCCTTTCTCGTGCTGTGGCTTCGGAAATTTGGTTCAAAACGCCAGCTTTGACAGTATTTTCTGAAAGATCTTCTACTTTTACCAAAAAATGGAAATATTCTTTCAATTACAAAGTTTTTGAATAATAACACTTTCCAGTTTTATGCGTTTCTGAACAAAAATGAATTCAGAAATGTGTCAGAAAGTTTTAGATTTGAGAAGAGCCTGAAGTGATAGTTTTCGTCTAATAGGGAGTTTAAGAGAAAACAAACCACAGGAGAAAAAAAAATCATGAATGATAATATATTTAAATTTTAAAAGCGGGAGAAAGAAAATAAATAAATACAATTCTATTCAAAATCCGATTCTTAAATCTTTTACATGTGATATAATATTCAACTAGAAATCCTTTTAAATATTTAAATAAATATATGGCGAATCATTAACATTTTGAAGATAATAATAACAGATACACACAAAGAAGGAAAAACAGAACTTTATTAAATGCATTTCAGGATTTCATCAACTAGGTGAAGCAGTTTACAAGTGTTTGTAAAAACTTTTATGAAATATTGTTCTAATGCACATAGACTATTTTAACAGAAAAAATTCAAAACTGATATTGTTACTAAATTACGAGTTGTTTTGGACACTGTGTTCAGTTTCTTACGGGTGTTCACGAATTTTTTATTTTATTAAACAATGCGACACATTCAAATATGTAATTCATTTTTATATGTAGGTGCATGAAATTTTCAGATAGTATTAATATTTAGTTGCGAAAGATTTGAAAATATATTTCTTTCCTTATACATATCATAATTGATCCCGCAGATTTATAATTGATTGCTACCCGATACTGATCTTTTTCTGAAAGTTGTGTGCCAAAAATTGGCTTATAAGGATATCAACTTGATAACATACTTTCAACATAGAGCTCAATGACTTTCAAGCATATGCCCTTACAGGAGAGAGAGAAACATTGTTCGATTTCTTGTTATTTGAATAATAAAACTATTTACGTTTATTATTATTATTATTATTATTGTTCTGTTATGCCAGTGTTTTTGGTTTTAGTACGTATTTACCTAAAATATTTTTTTCTGAAAACAAAGAACTTCTAAGATGCGAGCAAAAGTTTCTTTGAAATCCCTCACAATTAGACCCAAAAATTCTTTGTAAAGCTGTTACTATATATGAATAAAGATGCTAATGCTCAGTACAAGTATCAAATTATTCACAAATATCAGTAGATTAAATGCAATTGGAATAACAGAAATGAATAAGTGTAAATATATCTTCTTTTTTCTTTCTATTTTTTAAATATAAATAAAAACAGGGTCGCTATCATACAGATTCTAGCAATAACACATACGAAAGCATTATATATCATAAAATTATTATTATTATTATTATTATTATTGTTATTATTATTATTATTATTATTGTTATTATTATTATTATTATTATTATTTTACTTTGCACAATCATGCTGCTCAAATGACAAATTAAGTCTTGAAAATCCAATTTTTTAACCCCCTATCTCACATAGGCATCTCACATGGACATATGATAAGAATTAGTACATTTAGTACATTAGTACATTTGTGAATACTGTATGACAAATATAGTTAAAACAATACTTTTATTAGAGGATACTTAGATATCACATAAAATATGTTAAAATGTATTTTGTGTTTTTCGAATAAAGTAGAAAAGAAAAGTATACTAATAAAATTGCAACTACTTCTAATTTTTGAACACTAAATTATGAGACATTCTGGACAAATGCCCCACTTGCCCATAGAGAAATCATATAGTCTTTTCAACTATATTGGAATCTAAATTGGTTATTTGATGATAGATTTGTGAATTCAGTGTCGTTCATAAACTCATGGAACTGATGGAACTGGCAGATGCTCTTATTTAGAAACTATAAAGTCGAACAGTTTTTTCCATTTTTCGAAAAAGGCAGGAGGTATTTTAAAAAATGTTGTGAAAGTTGTCTTTTTGAACAGACTTTCTGCACGCGACAGCCCGATAAATGTCATCATGGGAAAAAACTCACTTGTAACGCAGACTTCGTTGGTCAAAAAATGAAAAAAATGAAAAACTCATGCTTTTAAAGTTTCTAATTGTTAGCTGATTTTTTTTTTTTTTTTTTTTTTTTTTTTTTTTTTACAATTACCATAACTATTTAATTTAGATTCTAAATTTTCTTTCAAATCACCTTTTGGAAAAACATTTTTATTTCATAGGTTGCATAATTTGTGTTTTTTTTGACCAAATCTCCAAATTTTGACTCATTATATTTTCTGTTGCTCCCCTTAACTCTGCCCCCTCTTCCTTTGTAAAGGTAAAAAAAAGAATTAAAAAATTTCTTCTCTTAAAAAATTCTTTGTCTTTAATTTAATGTTCATCGCCCCCCACCTCCCCAAAGAATACCCTCGGTCAAAGTTCCCATAAATATATAAAAGTTGCTGCATGTAGTGTATTGATAGAACTACATATTTTATTTTTTATTTAACCCTCCCCCCTTCTAGGGATCCCCTAATGAATTGCCGACGTCTCCGCTCAGCGAATACTTATGCAACACACAACTCCTATTTATTTGTATGCTTTAGTATAAAGATACGTATAATATAATGCTTTTAATGTTAGAGATATTCACAGATACACGTGCTTAAACCACGTGCTTTACTTGAAAAAACATAGAATCGGTTTTCTATAACTGAGCATATATGTATCTCAATAAATAATATAGCTCAATTTTGTGTTCAATGAAGTAATGTATAAATGTATTATCTTTATTCTTACAGTTGACCTTTTTACTGATATTTACCGTGGTGATTTTTACCGATGGTGATTTTTACCGATGGTGCTTTTTTCCGGGGGTGATTTTTTCCGGGGTGATTTTTACCGGAGTGATTTTTTCCGGAATTCCTCTCCTACACCCATGCTGCCCAAATCCGACCCGCAAGAGTCAAAACCCAATCCGAAACCGATAAATAACATGTCTCAATTTTATGTTCAGTGAAGTATTGTATTATTTTTATTTTGACCATTGAACTTTTTACCGTTGACCTTTTTACCTGTTGACGTTTTTACCGTTGACCTTTTTACGTGTTGAAGTTTTTACCGTTGACGTTCTTACCGTTGACGTTTCTACCGTTGACGTTTTTACTGTTGACGTTTTTTCCTAAATTCATAATTGCACGGCGTTCCTTCCGTCTGGACTCGAAAACAGGACAATGAAGTTTCTCCTTTTAAAAGCAGTAAAACCAGATAAAACGGATTCTGTCTATGACGAAATCCGGTCTTAAATGAAAAAAAATCATGCTGAGGAGAAATGAATGCCATACAATTAATTATACCTGCTAAGTAAGAAACCTATTTAAACGGAACTTTTCTTTCGTTTCTAGAGATTCCAACTTAACAAGTTTTACTGTATTTTATTGTCATTAGAATACCTCTTTATGAAATAATTTTAGTACTTTAAAAGCAGAAAAATTATGCTGCGAACTTACACAAAGAAATAATAGTACTTATTTCTCAAAATATTTAAAAGCAAGTATTAAGATAATCTTAATTTTCCAAACAATTTCAGTAATATATATATCACAGCTAAAAAAAATAGTAGTTACATTGATCGTGCGAAGACAGTTAAAGACTCAAATAAAAACTGACAAGATAATTACAAAATGTTTGTGTTCTGATACATAAGTGACATGTTTAAGCAATGAAAAGAAAAACTAAAATAACTAAAAATTACATTAAATTGTTTCAAAGCTTCATACCAAGGAACACTTTGAATGCAAAATGCAATGTAAAAGATAATGAAAAGGAGGAATAACACATAACTTTGCTTCAGAAACGATGGCATTGAAACACGTTTTCCATTTTTTGTTAAAGGCAGAAGATCTGTCAGAAAATACTGTCAAAATCGACATTTTTGAACAGAATTCCTGATGCTTCAGAGCGAGGAAAGGAAAAAACTTGTCGTCACGTGACCGGAATTGCTTATAACTCGATAAGTAATTTATTTATCAAAAAATGAAAACCTCATTTCGATTCCAAATCACGCCAATAGTCAAGCCTGTCGATTTTACGTCTTTGCGTTTAAAAATGAGTCAGAAAATATGAGAAGTTTCGCGTTGCTGAGCAGGTCGTTTGAAAACCAAATTAACCACTTCCAACTTCCTTTGTCAAACCGATTTCTTATCCGTCTTTATTTTTCCCGAGGTGGCTTTTCTGAGAACGGTAAAAAGGGTTTCACTGATTACGGTGCAGGCAGTTCTTTAGAAGTATTTTGATTGATTGGTGGGTCTACTAACAACCGGTACTACTCTGAAAATATCCCACTATTAAAGTGACCATCGGATAAAATAACAACAATGCCACTCATCCATTGTTATTTTACCTTTAACGTTTCGTAAAATTTACAATGAAAAAAGTAAACAAGAATATTTTTTTTCATTATAACATTGAGGTACTATAAAAACGTAGTATTATAAATGAAAAACAAACAAACAAACAAAAAACACAAATCTGATTATTTATTTATTTATTTTATTTTATTTATTTATTTTTTTTTTGTGTGTGTGGGGGGGGGGCGATCGCCCCCCTTGGATCCGCGCCTGTTCGTTAGATGTGAACTGACGAATATAGGATAGGAGATACTAACTAAACTTTACGTTAGCGGTAAACTAAACGTGACTTTTTTCTTCTATATTTAAATATTTCATAATAAAATCTTAAATATTTAAAGAAAAAACACGGAAATTTATCACGCAAGTGCTATGCATATAAAAAAAGAAAGAAAGAACTTTTAATGAACTGTGCTCGGTTTTAGTAACGAGTTTGAGTTGAGCGAGTTCGTTTGAACATTTTTGAATTTGAACGTGAACTTGACACATTTTTGAGAAATTGAACTTGAGTTTAATTAGTTTTTTTTTTTTTTTTTTTTTTTTTTTTTTTTTTTTTTTTTTTTGTGAGCGTGCTTAACATTGCAAATTTCTGATATTTTCAAATCAATAGATCGGATTCATTTTTTTCCCTTATTGGCCTATGTATCGACGGCCAACTTAGCTTTTCCTTGTGTGAGTAAGGTATAGTATATGTCCAACATTTCCGGCTCTGCAGACAAGATTTATACATGATAATTTTTTTTCAGTGGGACTAGCTATTGATGTGATTCGAAAATGTGACAGAACACGTGACTTTCATACCGGCTGACCAGATAGATCTATTAAAACCATTACTTTTTTTTGCTCATAACCTATATATTGACAGACCGACTAGCTTTTGCCATATGATTGTAAGGGTGTAGCGAAATGCATTCTGAAGACTTAAAGTCCTGCCAACCAGAATTTTTCCGAATTGTTTTTTTTAATCGGCCTACTGACATACTACAGAGACGCTAATTAAATCTGCTGATAACCCGACTGAATCCTTTTACCAAACAGCAGGGGTGAGGGGGCAGGTGCCACCCCCTTACTTGCTACGTCCCTGTTAATAATACAATATCTCTTGAAAACAACAATGTTTGTTGAAGGAAATTAGGAAGAAAATATATTGTCAAATCATATAAATAAATAAATAAATAAATAAATAAATAACATTGTTTGAGCGCCATTACTTGTTTCAGCCATGTGTGTAAACAGGGGTGTATGAAAGTGAGAAAAGGTCTCGTTCTTGCTTGGTTTTTGAAATTTTATAAAAATTTTATCATATATTTCATGATTTTGAAAAACATTTTTTTTTTCAATTTTTCTTATAACAATTGAACATTGGGCGAAAAAGCATGATTAAGTTTAAGTTTATTATAAGGTTATGACAAACATATTTTCAATTATTTGGTGGATATTGTATTTAAATCTGTTTTCAAGTTTGAATCTGCTACTTTCTGACACATATGGGAAATACTTTTATCGATAAAGACATATTATTTGCAGGTAATCATAATCAGGTTCTTGGAAATCGAACAGCATTTTACATTTTCCAACAAAATTAAACAAAAACTAATGTGTCAGAAAATGACGGCAAATTTTACGCTTTAGGCAGACTTATATAACATGAAATGACGAAATGGTAGTTATCGTGGAGCAATTGACTATATACCCACGATATATGGAATTTAGAGGAAAATGGAGACTGACATTTAAAAATTAGGCGCATGACTATGAGAACCTAAATTCTTTAGGCAAATGGAGAGAAAATTACTGTTTGAATGTGTCAGGAAAAATCGTGTTGTTCAATGAAAGAAAAATATTTTTTAGGACCATTACATATGGGGGGAACGCGTAATAATTAATAGCCACCTATATTTAAGCTGCAAATAGACTACAGGTGGCTGCAGCTATTACTTTCATGTGGTCAGTCTCTTTCTTATATGCGAGCAGTCTCCTATACCTCGGCAACACGTCAGTGGTCAGCGGAGGTGATCCCCGACATGTTTATCACCACCCTTCTCTTTTATTGAGACATCCTTTTTTGTTGATACCCACAAGGCCGTTGGAAAAGAAACCCCAGAGAAATAATTTATGATTTTTTGTAGCAAGTGTTGTTTGAACATACTTTTAATGAAAACTGTTCAATTGTTTTGAAAATGGGCTTTCACGCCTTTGGGCTGTTGTTTCGAAATGAGATTGGATCCTCCGATTTAAGAAAACACGTGTAAAACGTATACTTCTAAAACATATTATTATTATTTTTCTTTTTACCTTTAAAAAAAACTTTGTTATCCTTAAATCCAAGTTGTTTTCTCTGACAAAAGTATCGAATAATAGAACATTCAAATTACAATATTTTTTTCAAACTTTCATTAAATTCAGATATGTTTTGAAAATATATAATTAATTTACATTTTTAACAATTCTCTCATATTAGAAATGATATAATCATATTCAGAATTTTAAATTTAATTATTTTTGTGAATTGTTAAATGGTTAATTTTATAAATCAAATTATAACTAAAATAAAGTCATCAGTTTAAAAGGCAAACAGTATTACTAAATTAAATCGTATATGAAACAGCCGTGACATTAAAAAAATCTAATAATTCAGAAGGGAACAGAATGTTAATAAAATTAAATAAATTACAAATAACTATCAGTTAATATTATTAAAACGTGTATGGAATTAAGATATTGCAGCATTTTTTTAAATGATAATAGTAAGTTTGTGAATTATTCAATTTAATAACTTAAAGGCACATATCACAAAAAAAAATCTTATTTTTATAATTTTCCTTCGTACATTTTATGCTGCTGTTTTTGACAGAAAATTCGTCTCATTCATAAAGGCACCAATAAATAAGAAAAACTAAGAATTTTTCTTCTCCTCTGTTTTCTAGCTCCAAGAGTTTTTCTTCTCTCTTTTCTTTTTAGCACTTTTAAACATAGTTGAAAAATGCTAATTACACTCTAAAATTGGAAGTAGTGAGAAGTTGACTCTTTGGAAGAGTGAGAGGCATTTTCACTCTTTTAGGAGTGAATTTTATAAATATGCACTCTTTAAAGAGTGGAATTTTCCACTCTCTAGAAAAGAGTGAAATATCTCACATCGTTGTCGAGAGTGACTGTTCACTCCGTTGACAAGAGTGAGATATTTCACTCCGTTGAAGAGTGAGGAAAAACAGTTTTTTCCAATAAAATCACAAGATGGCGCCAGCTGACGGATGAGAATCCGAGTAATCTCCGTTATCGAAACGAAACACCTAAAATGAAATCCTTTATATATAGTAGCACGATTTAAAAAAAAAAAACTGAAAAAGGCATTGAAATAATAAATGAATCGATAGAATTATGGACAGGAAATATATTTTATGCTTTACAAATTGCAGGATTTGCCAATGCTAAGAAAAGTGCAGGGAAAATAAATATTTGAAGTAAATTTATGCTTAGCTGCAACACAATTTTGCTTCTATTTTATAAACAGAAATTTAATATCTCTGAATGCTAATTATTTTCCTCTTTATTTAAATAACCTATTCTACATATTTTATATCATTTCTAACCTCTTTATGAATATAAACAAAATATAACTATACAGATTAAATTTTCTGTTATTTTTAGCACGTTTGAAATTAAACATAAGAGAAATGAAAAACGTTGCATTTAATCACTGATTTTATAACATTTATTATAGAAAAAAAAAAGAGTATAAATGTGTCGGAAATAATCTTAGGAAAAATTTAACAGCTATAATTTAAAAAAAACAAAACAAAAAACGTTTTTTACCCTGACTAAAATTTTCCCCCTAAAAATTAGTTTTGAAAAGTAAATTTGGGGCCCCTTTGTATTTCAGTGAGTAAACTTCGGCTTCACGGGCCTATTTGGTAAACAGGCCCTGGGCCTCGGACAATCTTAATCGGGCTCTAATTATGGAAAGATTATTAGCAAGAAAAAAATGAATGAATAAATAAATAACTGCTTTGTTGTAACGGAATTTTTGTCATAGCGGAAATGTACAGACGGGTGTTCGCACATTTTTTAGACGATTTCGGCGTTGTTGTTTTTAACGTTTAAAATATGAATATTGCTTTCTGAAATAATCTGTATGATAATCTTGTTTCTTGATTCTAATTCTGCATAATGCTTTCGATGGATATCGATGGATGTTTTCGATGTAAGATAAATTTGCGATAGTCATAAATCCTTACTTGAAACTTCGTTTTTCGCCTTGAAATGGGCTCTTTTTTTCCCGGTTTTTTTTTTCATTGATATCTTTTTACTATGTATATGTACTGATTTTTGGAATAGCACTTTCCAGTCAATTGTTATGTTTATTTCGCACTAAAAAGTTTTTATATTATGCGCTTTGCAATCATTTTAGACTGTGAAATTAGCATACTTCTGTTCGGAAGAAGAAAAAAAAAAAAAACGCAAACGCATCTTCCCATTCACAGCTTTTTTAGCATGCGCAATCTTGAAATAAGAATAAATTTGAAAGTATCAGACGATAATATAAATTACACATAATAAGTTGTTGTCAGAATTTTTTCCTCTAAAAGAATTCCATCTTTTAAAATAATTTATCAAATTTGTCTAAAAAATGTGCGAACAGTCTCTGTATTATATGATACAAAAAGAAGGTTTCAGTTTCTTATTTACACAGTTGAGAAACACCGTAGATATTTATGATTTCTACACAAATTTAATAAGTGTGTTCGAATATCACAAAAGAACCAAAGCTAAAATAATGTAATAAAAGCTTTTTAAATTGTAAGCGGCTGTAGCAAGCTGTAGGTACCAGTTCTCGTCCGAGCGCAGAAGTCAAGCAGCAGCGAGCTCGGTTACTAGTTGGGAGGGTGACCGCCTACAAACAAGCGTGTGTAAAAATGAGTTTCTCTTTTTTATTCAAGAATTTTAGTCACTCCTGAAGGAGTGACTATTTACTCCTATCAGGGGTGAAAAAACTCACTCCTGAAAGAGTGAATCAGGGAGTCAAGAATTTCACTTTTTCCTAGAGTGAATAGTCACTCTAAAGAGGTTGGGCAAATTTTGACTCTGCGATAGAGTGAATATCCACTCCTCCGGAGTGAATAGTCACTCTTTCTTATTTAGAGTGTAGGTTGCCGTCTGTCTGTCTAACAGTCTGCCCGTGTTCTAACTTTCATAAATATACTCGGATTTCCATGTAATTTTTATATGTTATTTAGATTAATTATATAACGTTCGGAATTGAAAATGCAGTTTATAGTATTTATAATGCGTTTACAGGGACACACAGAATAATTCAGTTACATTCAGCTGTATGGAAGAAAATCGTTTGCGATGTTTTTTATTGATGTTACAATATTACAAACATAATCAGATTGATATTCATCACTGAGATGGACTAAGTTACGCTTTGCGTGTTGTATAGAATAAGTAGCATTTATAGTTCATTTACAAGTTCGCACAGGAAAATTCGTTTACAGAACGGAAAATGATCAATAATAATTGATGGAAATATGGTTTCAGTTGGTAAATAATTTTAAAATTAACTAATTTATAGTACATTAATAGGTGTGTTTAAATTCCGCACATGACTGCACGAAAGAAGGTAACACATTACCGGATATGGACAGCAATTGCAAAAAATTAATATTTACTGCATTATGTGTTTTTTTAATTATATTCCTTAATAATATTCTTTAATTGTTGGAAAGTGTTTGATAATCTATGCCGCATGCATGATTTATTTCTTTACTCTACCGAAATGCATTAAAGAAACGTTAAAAAATAAGGAAAAAAAAGATTTCAGAACCTAAACGACGCATCGTTGTCTATATATATCCATTCGATATTAAAATTAATATTTCTTCTTTGAAAACAGATTCGTATAAAGAATATGTTTTTTAAATTACCATGTCCGGCTGCATTTATTGATAAATGAAAAAAATATTTTTTTTAAGTATTTTTTTGTTTTTTTAGGCCTTTAAGTCAATAATTTGAGTATTACATGGTCATCAATTTATATCTTTATACTTTAATAATAATAATTTCACTTCTATGTATTAATTCCGTTTGTTTTAGTATCATTACCTAACGACTATTTGTAATTTATTTATTTTTAAATACTTTCTTTTGTGCCAATTTGTTCACTGTAAAATTGTTTTATTTAATAGCATAATGCTCTTTATTAAACACATGACGTTATTTTTTTATGAATAATGTGATTAATAATAGCAAACGGACAATAATAATCGAATTGTAAACGCATGGATATGTTTATATCTTTCCAAGAAATATGAATATAAAGCAATTATATACTTTCAAAACATGCCTGAATTTAAAGAATGTTTAAAGAAAGTCAGAAGACTTTGTAAAAAGCTCTTTCTTCACAGTTTTCTTCTCGGAAGACGATTTAATATTGGCCAAATTAAAGGAAAGCACAAAAAATGCAAATTAATGGCACAATAACAAATAATAACAGAATGTTTGTGAGGTGTACATCTTGGAAACATACATTTTATTTTTCTTCTGGTATACGAGGGTCAAATCTCAGTTCCATTGAAATAGCCAGAAATAGATAACGGCACTGAGAGAGGCAGGAAATGACCCATTACTCATTGCCCGCGGCTTATTTCTAGAAGTACGAATACTTTCTATTTTTGAAATGAGTGGGCCATTTTTATTAAAAGTCTATAGTCAATACCTATTACTATGTGTTTCCTCTCTTTTTAAATTACAATAACCGTTTAAATCAATCAAGTTTTTGAACAGAATTTGATTCAATATAGTGGCGGATTTTTTACTTCATTTAATTTATAAATGCGGAAATTACTGTATTTTTTGTCTTGTCTCTGGGGTGTTGGTAGAGGGGGGAATGGGGGGGGGGGCGCTCTGTTTTGAAAAAATCAGAACAATATATCACGCACTTGCTGATTTATTAAAAGACGGTTTTTTGCGTTTTCTTTTATGTGAAACCTGCTGTATATATGAGTGCCGCGGTATTCTACAATTTTGGGCTTATAACGTTTTAATATAACTGAACATATATGTACCCTAATAACTAACATATCTCAATTTTAGGTTCAATAAAGTATTCATAATTATTACTTTTTTGTAGCGTTGCCTTTTTTTACCGTTGACATTTTTACCTAAATTCATTAAGACAGAATCACAAAAGACCAAAAAAAGTTATTTTGCTTAGTCAGGTTTCCGTTTTAGGAGGTATAGAAATTGTATTGCATTATTTGCCTTCGGGAAAAAGAAGAATCATTTCTGTATCTTAATTAGAAATTGAGAAAAAGGTTTAAAATGTATTTAGTTCTCCAAAATTGCATATTTTTTTAAGGAGCCATTTCTTGCAAACTTAAAAATAGCTACACCATAACAAGATGGCCGATGGAACATATCGTGACTCTCAATTAAAAGGCGCTCAATTTCCGATATAATGAAATTATTTAGATTGTGAAACAATCCCAAGTTTCAAAATTTTATTTGTTTGTTCACAAATTTACGGGCTTACGAATAAAAATAGGAGTAATTAAAACTTTTATATTTATAGCTTATTGCTGGAAGACATTAAAAAAAATGTATGAGTACTTATTATCCCTTATAAAGAAATAAGAAGTTTTGCTAAAAAATAGAGAAATATTTAGAAATGGCATTTTTTAACGAGAACAAAGACCCTAAACGTAGAACACTTTATTTTAAAGTATTGAAAGGGAAAACGCAGAACACTTTATTTTAAAAGAGTCAGAGGACTAACACACAGAACACTTACTTTTAATGTATTCTGAGGACTCATACACATAAAACTTTATTTTAATGTATTCTGAGGACGTATACACAGCATACTTTATTTTAAAGTATTCTGAGGACCCATACACAGAGCACTAAATTTTAAAGGATTCAGAGGACTCATACACACAACACTTTATTTTAAAGTATTCTGAGGACCCATACACAGAACACTTAATTCTAATGGATTCAGAGGACTCATACATAAAATACTTAATTTTAAGGTAATCTGAGGACACACATTTAGTAAGTTTTATTGCCATGGTTCAGTGGACCATTTTTTCTCCCTTATACACAATTATACACCGATACACAACCAGAAAAACAGCAAAACCCTCCAACTGAGGACAAATTTTATAAACCAATAAAAATTTGTACAAATAATAAAAATGCTTAAAAACGAAGGAAAATGACTTTTTTCTATCCGAGGACGTCCTCGGTTCCCTGTGGGTCCTCAGTCAGCGGGCGTGTAAACCTGTTTTCGTCCGCGCTTCCCCTGAAACACGAACCCACACAGACACACACACACACACACACATATATATATATATATATACAGGGTGTCTCAAAAACATTGACCTCGGCTTTTATTCAATAAATATTGATCGTAGACATATATTATAAATTACAAAGTTACGTAAAAAAAAGGTACAGAATTTTATGAAATCGATTGAAATTTTCAGGGGATTAAATTTGACGAAATACAAAATTAAAATTTTTATACAGCCCCGTACAAAAAATTTTCAACGAGTAAAACGTGCCCCATACAATAATAGGGTCATGTACAAAATTTTCTAATTTTTATAATAAAATGTCGCAGAGATTTGTTTAAAGAAAGTTGGTGAGTGGTTAATCTAAATTAAAAAGTAAATTTTTACAGCTAGAGTGCAGATGACGCGACAGAAAAATGCATCATAAGCAAATAAAATATGGTTCTCATCTTTTAGTTTTATTTAAAAAATTACAAAATTACGCTTCCTGAAAAATACCTTAACATTTTACATGATGAGTTACAGACTAAAACTTGGCACAGTCAATGAACATTAAGAAATGAACACTTAGAAATGTTTGCATATGCAAATATCTGCTTCTGATTGGTGCGTCACATAATCGCAATAGACGCGTCATTACGCAATTTAGATACTTTTGTATCAATAAATAGAACAATTATTATTTATTTACGTAATCATTGTTTTCTTTCGTACTTTGTGTACGATCCCTGAAACGCGATCATCAGACATGGTTTTTCACCTTTGTGACCTCATATCCAGGCATCGAAAAGTGGTGTAGGTCAGCATTTATGGATTTTCATATATTGCGACTTTTTATGATAAAATGCTGAAATTTTGTACAATACCTTATTACTTTATGAGGCAGATTTTACTCATTGGGATTTTTTTTTGCACTGGGTCCGTATAAAAATTTAAATTTTGTATTTATCCAAATTTAATCCCCTGAAAATTTGAATCGATTTCATAAAATTCTGTACCTTTTTTACGTAACTTTGAAATTTATAATATATTTCGATGATCAATATCTAAGCAATAGAAGATGAAGTCAATGTTTTTGAGTCACCCTGTATAGATGAAATTTCGAACAATTATATCAAACTATTATAAGAGACTTTTAAAAAAGAACAGTATTATAAAAAAAAAGTTTTTATTTTAAAGCCACTTTTTTCATTATAAATAATAATCACGAGGAAAATAAAGTTAAAAAACTTCAATATGCTCATAAATTTCCATTTAAAACTAAGTATAAATTTCTAAAAAAAGTTTTACAAATGCTGATTGCACCGTATTCGTGTGACGTGCGCACGCGTCCGTTTATGTTTATACTAGTATATAACGCCCGTCAAAAATGACGGAACGTTGATCTGCGTTTCATTTTCATAAGACTTCATACAAACAAACAACATGGAGATTTTGTTATTGAAAGGTTTGTATTGTAGAAAAGTACATTTTAAAAATGGCAAATGATTTCTACAATTACAAATTATGGGGATTTTTTTGTACGCAATATTCAATTTCTGAAATAGTTCAATGATTGGACAAAACATTAAAACATATTTTAAAAAACAATCCATGTGCGAAAGTTTTTGAAAAAATATATATTAATGAGTTTCTAAAGAACTTGACTCGCAGCTCATTGTTCGGTTACATAAGAAAAATTAAATGCAAATCTGAAATGGTTTAACGATTTCACGAAACATTAAAATTTTGTTCGTTTTAAATTGTCTAAGTTAATAGTATAATAGAGTTGAATTCTAATATTTCTTTAAGAACAAAGAATTCCAGTCACGAAGAAACAAATACATAGCAGAAAAACATAAAAAGAGACAGAAAATTGCATTTTTATGGATATTAGCTTCTTAATTCACAGTAGGAAAATATCCCATTTAAAATGACAGAAAAAACGAAGTTTTCCAGTAATGAAGAAATAGTTAAAATAAATACAACGGCGAAAGTAGATAATATAACTTTAACTTTTAAAAGTATTCATCAAATTAAAACCTGATTTTCGACGATTTCAATTTTCTCTGCTTCCGTGAGTTTTGGTTATGTACATGTTTTCTGATATAAATAAATTTTTATGATGTACAAATAACGCAATAGTGAGATAATTTAATTTTAATTTGTCACTACGGTAAGCATTACATTTTAAGAAGGTATTCTTATGACTCCAGTTCATATTAATAGATTTTTTCTATAATGCAGGTAATAATTGGTAATAATATCCTGTGTATTAATTAGAAAATTTCAAAACATATTATTTTTATCAAAACCGAACTGTTCATCATTTTTAACAACATAGTTGAAAAGTGTTTATGAATTTTGTTTGTCTATCTGTCTGTTTGTTGGTCCGTCTGTCTGCCTGTGCTCTAATTCTTATAAATATACTCGGATTGCCATGCAATTTTTACACATCACTGCATTTTACTACAGAATGTATGGATTAAAAATGTAGTGTGTAGCATTAATAGTCCATTTACAGGGTCACATAAAAAAATACCGTTACATTATAGTGTATGGGGAAAAATAGTTTGTGGGGAATTTTATTGATGTCACGATATTTCAAACATGATTAAATTATTGTGCATTATTGAGGTGGATTACAGTATACTTTCACGGGAGTATGCAGTTAGTAGCATTTATAATTAAATTACAGGTACGTACAAATTAATTCCTTTACATTATGATTTATGTGGAAAAACTTTTGCAGTGCATATTGAGCATGTTATGATACTTGAAACATATTGATATTTAAAAGGATAACTGAGATTTCCTACTATTTAATTTCTATAAATTTTGGAGTGCGTAAGATTTAGCGTTCATTTCCAGAGACGCGCAATAGAATTCGGTTAAAGGAATGACTGTGATCGGTAATTGCATTTTTTGCTGTGGTGTGCATTTTTATGTAATTTTTAGTGTATTATGCGCTTACAAAATCTGTAGATCATATGCAGGACCGCACGAAAGACTTCGAATATAGACAGCAATTGCTGAAAAGGGATTCTTACTGCACCCAGAAAAAGGAATTGATTAAAACTACAAAACATGTTTTGAGTACATTTTGGTTGTTTTAGCAAAAATTTTAGTTGAAATAAAAAAATTGGTTTTGTTGCTTAGACAAAAAAAAATATTGTTAACACTCTTACAAAATTTTAACAAAATTTCATCACTTTTACTTGAATTAACAAAATCTGTTATTTTAATTTTACAATAATTTTGTAATTTAAACTTGTAATTCCAACAAAATTTTGTTGTTTTTGCAAAATTTAAATTGTTGTGTAGTAGCCATAACTCTCTCACGTAACTCGATTTATTTAAATTTAATAGTTATATAATTAAAGGATTAACATAATTTTTGGATAATTAAAACTTTTTTTGGGGGGGGGACGGACCAAGGTAGTTTTAAAAATCCCCCTGTCCCATTTATTACTTTCTTCTGTCTTTACACGAAAAAAGTATTGGAATCATGAAAATTTTTGACTTCCGGTTTCCGACGGATTTTAGAAGGTCCTGAACACGATTTGACTGTTTTTAGAAAATGATTGTCAATGACTCTGTCTGTCTGTCTGTCTGTGACAAAAATTTTGTGGGTGCTCTATCTCAAGAACTAATGTACGGAATTTAATAAAACTTGATATTCAATTACTTCCTGATATAAATTGTTGCTGATTAGTTTTTGGTGTAAATGTTGCAACAGGTGGCGCTGCTATGTTGCATTTTTCGTAATTTCTGCAAAAGCTCTACCTCTTTTTCAGCAGTGAATTACGCCTGTAATCTTTGAATAATAACGAGTGAATTTTTATCCTGTTTTTTTGCAGGCGTAATTCACAGCTAAAAATGAATTAAAATTTAAGTTTGTGTTGCCGTATGCTTGGCTTTGTATTGTCGCCTCATGTTTGCCGCAGAAATTCGCGTGCTCCGGATAAGATTTCCATCTTGTGCTGCGGTTGCAGCCGGTCCGACATCTTTAAGAGTGAGAAATACCGAGTTCGGTTATCATTCCTTGTAGCTCAGTGGTAGAGCTTCTGAGGACTGGGGATCGAGTCCCTGCTTGGGACATTTTTCACTCTCTCGTTTTGCGCTTGAAAAAAAGCAGGATAAAAATTCACCTGTTATTATTCAAGGATTACAGGCGTAATTCAGTGCTGAGAGTGAATTAAAAAATAGCTAAAATTGCATATTTAGATTGGTTCATTTAACAATTTTGTAGTATAAACTATAATCATCGTAATTAGAGGTGCACAAATGTGGATCTCTATCCCTTTCCTCGTAAAAACTAAATAGTTTGATTTTGTTACATTTTGACTTCACTAAAGTGTAGCTGAAGGCAGGGGTGCAAAAATCTAGGCGCCAATGGGCAGATTCCCACCACTAAATTTTTAGTATTCTTCGCCTAGTAAGAATACTGATGAAATTTAGACGAAGGATACTAATAAAATTTAGCGGTTTGAATCAGACCATTGGCGCCTAGATTTTTGCACCCCTGGCTGAAGGAATTTTGCTTAAAAACAAAACTAATAAGTGGCAGCATCGATGTTCATTTCCTCCTAAAATAAATGATATTTTCATATGAGTTAACAATATGTCTTCAAGACAGTGTGGCTAAGAAAGTAAGTAATTTTCGTAATTAACTTCAATACTCAACAATAAAAAAAAAATGAGGATTTGTGTGTGGGGCGTGATTTGTGTGTGGGGTGTGATTTGTGTGTGGGGTGTGATTTGTGTGGTGTGTGATTTGTGTGTGATCTGATTTGTGTATGTGGGGGGGGGAGGAATTTGAGGATTTGTAGATTATTCATTGTTTTATTTCTCAATTCAGATCCTTTTGGTTAAACATAAATTACAAGTCTGCTAAAGTATCAATTTCAGGAAAAGTATTTTTTTCTTTCATCTATGAAGACATTTTGTTTGTGCAAAAGCAATGAATGAGTATTTGTAGCATTATTTTTGCTTCACACATTATTATGATCTGTCATCGGAAGGAACATTTTATAATGTAAACCTAATGCCATTTTTCATAGATATCCGAATACGCTAAACAGACAATATTTTGATAAAGATCTAAATAAATAATTTTTTAAACATTTTTCTTGCGTTTTTCTGTAGAATTAAGAGATAATTTTTGTTCTGAAACATTTTGCATTTTTCTTACACTTACCTGCATTTGTATGACTAATTCTGGCACATAATTTTTATTTAGTTGAATTCAGCTTTAAAAACCGTTATTAACTTAATTAGGAGCACTTTCTTTTCATTGAAGTCGCGTAATATCACTCACTCTAAAATCTGAAATTGCATTTACTGAAGACTAATGATTTGTTATCATTTTCGAAGGAATGTAAATCATTGAAGCAACTGCATTAAAATATTTCCGTATATATAGTACAAAATTCATTAGTATCCCTAGATATTTAAGGAATTAGAAAATGTAAACTTCCATCTACACTATGCAAATATTATCAGATTTATATATACTTTTTTAAAATAACATTATCAAATGTGCGAGGGAAATTTTGTAAGCTATGTTTAAAACCGTGTTCAAATCCTCAAGAAACACACGACACGGTGTTATTATAGCCGTGGATTAAACCATGTGTTTGATAATTAGCTTGAGATTTTGTATATGCAGGTACTAAAATGAGAATAACTTTTATATCTTATGGGGTACATTTGAATGATCGATTATTATAATAATTTAAGGGACATTCTGCATTCGCTATCGTCTGAAATCCCATATCCAGGACATCCACTAATGACCTTTTGTGATAACTGCTTCATTAAACGTGTGAAAATTACTCACGAAACTTATCCTTGTGGACAATCAGAACATTATGCTGAAAGCCCATTTATTTGAAACTTTGTAAATTAAAGATCCATTGCTGATAATAAATGTTATAAAGCTGCGTTATGTAAAATTGCTACGACACAGCTCTTTGTGTACGATTTAATACAAATGGAGACTAAGGATTTTAATAAGGATTAAATAAGGATTTTAAATATAAAAAAAAGTTATCTTGATAATATGATTCACAAAAACAGCATAATTAAATTTCAAGAGTTACTAAAATCCTTCCCTTACGAATATTTGCAGCAGTGGAAATTTTAATGTTATTCAACACAAAATAAATATTACAAGTTAATTATTAAATAGTGGTTTTGGTGTTACTCACTTTTTCATCAAGTGAAAATCGTCTTTAGTGTTTCCAGAATAAAGTAAAAAAGACTTTATGTAAATTACTAATTTTCAACTTTATTTATTTCTGAAAGTCTAATTTATGGTGAATGGAAATTTATACTGTAAACGAAAAAATACATATTCGCTTAAAATGATATAAAATAGCTGTATATAAACAGCAATATTTAACTTATGACACTTGCTTTCTTCTTTAAAAAATGCTATTTTTTTTAATTAGCAAAATACAGATATTAAGAACTTGCATTTTTAGATTTATTATTAAACAAATGAGAAAGAATTTAATAATTTTTATTAATTATCTTAATTTTTTTTCTCCTTGTTTCTTATTTAGCACGAAATTTGGAATTTATAAATTAGGGAGATTGCTTAACGAATGTAATGATGCTTGAAAAAATAAGTTTACTTCCTATAAAGTTTGTTTGAATTAGTTCCTGTAATTAAATGAAGTGAATTAGTTTAAGGAATAAACGCACAAAGGGGGATAAGCCCTTTTTCAAACATTGTTTTCTCAAATAGATCTAAAAACTCCCTTTAGGAATGAAAATGTGTTACACACTATAGATATTGGAAGCAGTGATATGTTCATGTTTTTCAATACAATATAAATATTATGAGTATTAAACAGTGATATTAACTTTCTTTACTTTTTCTTCATATAAAAATCTTTTTTAGTATTCCCAGAATAAAGAAGAAAATGACATAACTTTTAATTACCAATTTTCAAGTTTCGTTTAAGGAATAAACGCACAAAGTGGGATAAGCCCTTTTTCAAACATTATTTTCTCAGATAGATCTAAAAACTCTCTTTAGGAATGAAAATGTGTTACACACTATAGATATTGGAAGCAGTGATATGTTCATGTTTTTCAATACAATATAAATATTATGAGTATTAAACAGTGATATTAACTTTCTTTACTTTTTTTTCATATGAAAACCTTCTTTACTATTCCCAGAATAAAGAAGAAAATGACATAACTTTTAATTACCAATTTCTAACGTTATTTATTTCTGAAAGTTAGTTTATGGAGAATGGAAATTTATACTGAAAATGAAAAAAAATAATTATTTGCTTATGTTTATAAAACAGTTTTTCAACATATAATTAGCTTCCTAAACGTATGACATTTGTTTTCTTCTTTAAAAAATGCTAAGTTTATTTAATTAGCAAAATACATATATTAAGAACTTGCATTTTAAAATTTATTATTAAACAAATGAAAAGGAATTTTTTTTAATAATCATAAAATTGTCTCTGCTCGTTTTTTTTTCGCACGAGCTTTGGAATGTAGAAATTAGGCAGATTCCTTACCAAATGTGATTATGTTTGAAAAAGTAAGTTTCCTTCCTATAAAGTTTGTTTGAACTAGTTTAATGAATAAACACACAAAGTGGGAAAAGTCCTTTTTCAAACATTATTTTCTCAGACGCAGATAGCTCTCTCTTTAGGAAAGAAAATGTCTTACACTTTATACATTTCGAGAAGATATCTTTACATAAGTCTGTTATTTTCTGAGAATATTCATAAAATTTATTTCTAACTGGATAAATTTTATTTAGTACAAATAAAGTAGTTTTATATGAATCATGCGTAGCATATTGAACAATTCTTAAAACAAGAATGCGTTTTTGTTTGTATGAGAATTTTGAATATAATTTAGGACATGAATATATGCTATAAAAAATTAAAAGGTGCTATAATAGTGAGCTTTCTAATTAAAAAAATATATATGTATAGAACCCATGAACAGTTTATTTAGGATGAAGCTTTTTTTTTGTTGTTGTTTGTTTGTTTTTTTGCATATTTGTTTCTTTATTTTCAATAACAAAAAAAATTAATTTCGATTAGAGTGGTAGATACAACTCAAAAATTAATGTTATAGAGGATGATTATTAAGTTAATTATAATGTTTGGAATGCGTTTCATTAAAATCCCGAAGATAGTTGCTGAGTTATGGAAACGGGGCATAGTTAGATAAGAAAACCTTGAAGGGAGGAGGGTGAAGGGGAGATGAGATTGCTTTTTGTCACACACAGACTACCGGAGTACTTGTTCAATGACTGAGAACCGTAGAAAAGCTTTGAACTGATTTTCTTTTTCTTTTTTTTTTTTTTTTTTGCTCAAGTTGCGATTCGAAAATAGTGGTGATTATCTATGCATAACATTAATTAAACGCTACGGATGAATCTGAAAATGTTAACTTTGTTAAATGGAATTAGTTTTGTTGAAATCGGGGCCGTAGATATGTATATATTAAAAAGTGTGACAAATTACGGTAAAACCGCCGAGAAGAGGCTCGCGGTGAAGCACAATAGATGCGATATTTAATAAAAAGTAGTTTCCCTTCGTCTCCTTCTCTGTATTAATAATCCCTATTCCAATTTGGCAACGTTTCATGATTAATTACACCGTTGTGTATTAGCGTTTTATATATTTTTCTACACAAAAATCGGGATTTTGCTAAAATTAGAAATTAGCTGTAGATTTTTAAAGTTTTTAGAAAAAAAATAATTCCTAGCGATGATTAAGCAAAGTGCATAATTTTCAATCCAAAAATGCAATATATTTAGTAATTTTATATAGCTTATAAAAATACCGCCGCCTTTTTAATACTCTCTTTATTTATATATCTTCTGTGGTTTCAATCAAAGATGGGTGTCTCAGCTTTGAAACAACATGTGAAAAAAATATTTGTATGCAATCCAGTTAATTAAAAAAAATAATATATCGAGTTCTAATGAACAGATCTCGTTAAATATATGAAACTATTAATTCTGAAATTTAGACGAATCTCGCGGTGTTAATTTCGAGAGTGTATCTTAATTAGATCTAATAATTTGCATGCCAATTTTAAAACTATAAATCAAAATTTTTACCCAAATTGATGTCTGTGAATCATTTTTATCGAACACCTGTGGCTGTCATTATATAATAAGTGATATTTTTTGAATAAAATTGGAAAAATGTTTAATTGATATCTAGAAAAGTTGTGGTGGGATTTTTTCCAAATTTCATTTCTTTTTTTTTTAATTGCGATTTTTTTTTTTTACTCCGGAATCCAAATTTTTGTGTCGATAGAGGAATTTTTTCGATGTGTTTTTCGAAAAGGGGAGTTCTATAAGAATGTGTCAACTCGACTGTTTCCGGCAACCCTTCGACACTCACTTCAGGGTGCAATATCAGTCAAAAATGAACTTCTTTCTTTTGTTTTGATAAAAATCGCTTTTCGTGCTTAATTTTCGAGGAGATTTTAATTAATAACTTTCTTAATTAAAGGCGCATTTTTTAGATTCGAAATATCAATAATGGCCGGATTTTTCCAATTTTTTTATTACACCAAAAGCGCCAAGCGTTACAGACGGATACACATACAGACACACATACGTATAAGAACATTAATAGAGAGTATAAAACGCAATTAAGCTGCACATGCTAAAGTTTTAAGTAATTTCATACTTTCATAATGGAATCTAAAACACTTTCTATTTGATACAGCTCAAGAAGCACTTATGCTAGTGTGCCATTGCAAGCTTTCACTAATACATGGAACACATTTTCAACACTAACAATTTACATTAAAAAAATTAGAGTAAAGAGATTACTATGTTTTGCTTTTTTGCACTTCTCAAGTTAAGTCATATACAGTAAAAAAAAAAAAGTCAATTTATTTTCAACTATTTCGATTATTTAATTCGCTGTGTTTTGCAGTGTCAAATCAACAAATCTAATTAGCAAATAGGAACCGGAATTAACAGGAAACCAAGAAGCGCTGCAGACATATGATAGCCATAGTTCCTGTCACGACGATCAGCACCGTGTGGGTATAAGGCAAATTTCGCCCCTGGATCTAAACCGGTTCAGCTAGGCATCCACACAACAGGTAATAGCGGCCTGATCAACGATTAAAAATGTAGCTTTCATTTATGGGACACATATATGTTGACTAACTGTTACCAGTGACTTCGTTCACGTATCATTAAAAGAAGAATAAACGCATTAATTAAGCAAAAAATTTCATTCCCGATAATTAGAAACGTAAATAATTAACTAACTCTTTATCACATTCCATAGGAGACAATACAGTATTTCTATGTTATAGAGGCCTTGACATAACTAAGTTTTAAAAAAGTGAAATTTTGTGACAAATAATCACACGAAAAGGAAACTGCAACCAATGAAAAGAGGCGGGACAAATAAAATCGTGGAAATCGTCGAAATGTGTAAAACCATATCTCAAATTTACCTGGTAAACCATTTACTTTTAACGCCTTTGTGAAATGTTTTAATAGCCATCCTTCAAAAATAATGGAAATAGTATATTCTTTTCCATTGAATTCAATTCTTGTGAATATTGAGCAATAATTGTAGACCTAAATGCAAGGAGCTTAAATTTGCTTCCTTGATTTAATCTATAACTGAAAAAAAACTTTATTTCTAAATGAAAATATGTTGACAGACGATTTTTGTTCTCTAGAATAAATTGATTCACGAAGTTTAAATATGTGAAAATACGGTTTTATTTTTAAAAAAATTTACTGTAATCAAGATTTTTTTTCTTTCACCATCTATTCAAATTGAAAATAAATTCTTTTTTTTTCAGTTTGAATGAGAAAAAAATATATTAATCCGTTTTATTTCTTCTTTTTATCCACAAAATTGGAATAATTTAGCTGTCATTTTTAGAGCAACTTCGTTAAAATTTACAATAATAATAATAATAATAATAATAATGTCTCGGAATTTAAATAATTTTTTTAATTCTGAGAGTTTATGACATCCTCGGATCAATGATAACCGGTGTTAAGTAAATCGCGTTGCGTTCGACAATCTGAAAGGGGTAGTTGCGAAATACAAACAGGCGGTCAGATTTTAATATAATAGATTCGTATTTATTTTTCTTTTCCTAATATTCATGGTGTGGTTTTTGGCAAAGAACTCTCATCTGTATTTAACTGATATTCATGCTTAATAATCGGTATAGATAAAAAAAAAATATTTAAATTTTTCGTTTTAAATATGGCGTGAAACTCATCTACTTTCTAAACTTATCGATCCTTGTATTATTAATGTAAGGAATTGATTGTAAAACTCCTTGTAAAACACATTTAAAAATTTCTGTTCTATTTCAAATATGACATCACTTTTTCCTCAGAGAAATCTCTTTTTAATGGCATCATTCTTGTTAATTTTTTTCTGGCAATTAGGAGGAAAATTTTAGCGGAAAATTCACATTTGTATGTAACTGGTATTCAAGCTAATTATTAATCAGTATCGATAAAAAAATATTTCAGTTTTTCATCTTAAATATTACGTCCATTATCTATCTACTTTCATTATACATTGATATTCATGCTCCTTGTATTATTACGAATATTTGAAAATACATGTTTTATTTATGACGTCATACTTGTCCAAGCCAAGGAGGATCATTTTCATAGTTCCTTGGTCCAAGCAAAATTCAATAAATGCTGCGATTGTTATGGCAACGCCACCGTTTTCCTTTCCAGTTTGTTCTCCGTTCAGTGACCTAATACTGATAAGGTCCAGTCATATTAAAAGTAAATATGTCTACTACTTGAAATATACATATAATTGATTTGTACGTTTAACCGATATACGGAAACGTATCAAACGTTCACGTATTTCATACCGACGTGTTATACATATGTACGTATACCGGTTAATAGTATAATTGAAATAAGTATAGTGTCGGGAGCACTATTATGAATGCATTTTTCGTTTTCTAAATGTCTGATATTAAATGTCTTTTTTTATTATCATTTTAAATTCCTAATCAAACGTAATATGTTTAGTTATTTAATACCTTAAAAATATTCTTTTCGCATAGGAATTTTTTAAAAATAATACAGAAACTGCAATAAAAACTATTTTATAATTATTTTATAATTATCCGAATCTTTTCGTTATTTTAGAGATATTTGAAAAAAAAATATATTTTTCTTATTATTAGTCGAAAATAGTTTTAAAATTTTCACACTACTTTCTAAATTATTTCTGTTAAACTTAGTCAGCAGAATTCACTTTAAAATTATAATTTCACTCTAATGGTTGATAACATAGCCTTAAATAGATTTATAAAATTTCCGAGTCAGCAAATATTTAAAAAATATTTTTTTTTCCTTTGGAGTTTTTTATTAGAAATGTAAATTAAGTCGCGTCATAAAATACTTTCATTCGTCTCTAGGGAACTTAATTTATCTCAATTTGGAGAAGTAAAGAATAACAAAGCATTTAATAAAAAAAAACAGCAGTGGGCTAAATATTTTATCTAAAGTTTTTCATAATTTACATTTTGAACATTTTTTTTTAAATATATGAGTTTGTCAAAGAATTATTTATACTTATTTTTCTTATCTCTAAGCTCATTAAAGTAAAAAAAAAATTGCATCTTTTTTTATTACATATATAATATAAACTTTTTAAGTTAAATTTATAAATAATTTATATTTATCTAAATGATAAATGGAAAATTACAATTAGGATAGATTAGATGCGCATTTTTATCTGTTTTTTGTTTCGTTTAAATATATTGAAAAAATTATTTTGAAGTAGTCTGTTCCATAGAAAACTAAATATCAATGCTGAAAGTAAAAGTAATAAAACCACCATTAACTTCATGTTAATCTAGATTGACTTAGTTATAAGTCTGCATGGCATGTATTATCGGAATATACCTTGAGTTTAAAATTGTATGTCGTCATTCAATCTATCCTAATTATGATAGGCATAAGCAAAACTGATCGAACAACATCTAATGAAATCGTAATTTACGCTAAAAATTCTCCTCTGAATGATTCAGAAACGGGTACAGTATACCACAAATAAAAGACAATTGGTTAAATTCCTCATTTAAAAAATATATTTAGATATGATTGTGTATATTCAATTTAGCATTTTATTCAAATTTTTAAACATACGATATAATTCATTTCACGTACTTATATAATAAAAGGTGTAATATAAGAATAGAAAAATAATCTCTTTAATAATTTCAAACCCTGGTGATAGTAAATTTTATAAATCTATATAAATATACGGAAATCTTAATTTATATTAAATTGAAGCATAAACTGGCAAACTTTTGAAAACGTTATTATAAGTTTAAAAAGTTGAATCAACTTTTTAATCTGCAGTTAATTTGTCAACGGATTGTCCCATAACGCAGGATTCTTTAAATAACTTCAATTTATTTAGAATTCAAATTCCTTAAAGAGCTTAAAATATTTTGCTTAAAATTTTAAATTGCACTAAATTTTACAGTGCTACTCCTTAGTTCTATAAATACTTCCTGTGTTTTAAATTTGAAATTGTTTAATTGAAATAATTTTAATAATTAGTTATTGAAAATTTTATTTTAACTCATGTTAAAATAAGATTTTGATTTATTGATTTTTGATTTATTTCTAAAATAAATAAATAAATAGAGATAATGTGCACCTCATTCAAAAATTCATTTACATATATAAATATTTTTTCCTTGGAATAATTTTTAATTTTCACTTATTTTACATTCTTAAATTTTTTAATTTTTGACAGCAAATTAAATTGTAATATCGGTAACCGGTAATTCAATTTAATAAATTAGTTTTGAACATTGGTTATGATACGAGTCCTATATAGGTGAAATGTCGTACGTTTGTCCGCATTTATATATTCTGTCTATAACTACATTATAAAAACGCATATTACCTGATTATCCGAAACGAATACGAAAATGACCACTTGACATTTCAGAAACCAGTCGACCGTATTTACGCAGAATTTGTTTTGGAAAAAACTGCATAAAATTTACCTTGTGATAAAGATTGTAATATTTTTTTTTTTGCTGAGTTGTATTGAAATATGTATATACTGTACATATTTTGATGTATCTTCATATTAAATAAGATCGACTGACTGCCTGATATCTCATTGAGTCGAATTAAACATAATTACTTCATTACTCTGCAAATGGAAAAATTATAAAACCACGGATGAATTTCTCCGCAAAGCAAATTCTCCAGCGATGAATTTTGCACAGCTTTCTCGCTCGCACTCGAAAGAAAGTTGCGCATGGCAAAATTATAAAACCACAGAGGAAATTATCCGCAAAGCAAATTCCCTAGCGATGAATTTTGGAAAGCTTTCTCTCACTCGAAAGAAAATTGCGCATCGGAAAATTATATAAAAAAAAAAAAAAAAAAAACAGAGCAATTTATCCGAAAAGCAAATTCCCCAGCGATGAATTTTGGAAAGCTTTCTCGCACTCGAAAGAAAATTGCGCATGGCAAAATTATAAAAGACTGAGGTAATTATGCGCAAAGCAAATTTCCCAGCGATACTTTTTGCGAAACTTCCTGGCACCCGAAAGAGATTTGCCCATGTAAATCAATCGGGATTTACCTTAATTTTGTTAGGTTAAGTTCTATATAACACAAATAAAAAATAAAGCTCGGATAATGACGTAAGTTAAACGTAAACAAACTCATTTTACGCAAGAAGAAATCAAAAAGCTGCATTTACTTGTTGTGTTCTTTTTTTTCTTTTTTCAATCCGAAATATAATTCTTTATGAATATTAGCTTGGAAGCAATTCTTTATTCTTTCAATGTACAGTTTTTCATCACGTGATGTGAAGAAATTTAGATAGGATTTTTTTTTCTTAAAAATGATGCGAGCTTTATTTGTTATTGAGTTGTTTTTCGCTTCTTTTTTTTTTTTTTTTTCATCTGGATTAAAAATATTCTGAGACACTAAAATTCATGAAACCATCTCTGCAGATAATAAAAATTAACAGGATTAAAATGTTACCAATTTTTTTCGCTTAAACCATTTTGTGAATATATTTTTTAACGAATTGATGCAAATTCGTTTAAAGCATAGCTTAAGAAGTATATGCTGCTTATCCTGGATTTAGGCCTAATAAATTTTCATTAATAAAACTCTAAAATGTTTTAATTATTTCTTAACATTCCTAAATTTACCTACAGAGGGATAACTTAAGTACAGTTATAATGAGGTTTGCCTCTTTTTTTATTTATATAATTTTTGATTTATATAGTCACGAAATGTCGGTTATTAAATAAAGAAAAAATCACTATTCGAGTCGAGAATTTCAGGTATGAATTAGGAATTTCTGAATAAAAGAAATAGCCAAACTGACACTCCTGGATATAATATAAAACCCATATTAATTTGTTAATATACATTATACTAAAATTACCCCACCAACCAATTAATTTGAGTATATATATATATATATATATATATATATATATATATATACGTTTTAAAAGGGCTAATGAATATAACGTTTAATAAATTTCATTCTAGGGAAATACATTGTTTAGATGAAACGGAAAAAAATATAAATCCTGTCATTTGTAGCATTTGCAAGACTTTAAAGTTCTGAACATTAGCTTTTTTTACCCAAATTACCCCGACAGGGACTATAATACACAAAACTTCCAATAACATATGGGCATATTTTATACTCTCTCTTAGTTGAAAAGTATCCTATAGACTAGCACAATATTACACAACCCTCATACAATATTTTATATTATAAATGCGAACGCTCACGAATCATAGGCTTTAAAATATGCACTTTATATGAGAAATTCAAAAGTCTTTCACGATTGTTTGAAAAACATATGTTCAACATTACAACTTTCAACATTAACATTCAATTTCAACGACTTTCAACATTAAAACGTTTTAAACGTTGCTTTTAAATTTTAAAATAATAAATAATTTGCTCCTAATAAATCAAAAGACTAAACGTTTATTTAAATGCATTTCTAATTTGTTAAAATACTAATTTAAAATATCTTTATTGATTTACGTTACAAAAAAACGCATTTGATATTTAACAACTATTATACAGATTACATATTAATTAGTAAACAAAAATTTCTTCGATGTATTACAAGTAAATATAATGTGAAGTCATTGTTTGGAAAACCCAAAAGTTAAATATTTTTCACGAGAAAAAGGCGAAACTTAACATTTCTAAAATTTATACTTGTAGAACATTTCTTAATTTTTTTTTTTTTTTTTTACTTAATGTAACATAATTTGTTTCTTTTTAAATACGAAGATTTACGAAAAAACTATATTTCTGCGTGGGTATTTAAGAAAAGTTTCTTTTAAATATCTAAATTTTGAATCTGCTGCATCGGAAATTGTTATTTCTCTACATAAGAACCAGAAAATATTGAATTTTTTTCCATCTAAAATCCCTGATGCATTCAAAAGTAGGTCTTGATGAAATATATTGCTTTGTCACGTCACGACCGCTTAATGTATGAATCTTAGTTATTTCCTTTAAAAAAATAAATTCGTTATTTTTCTTCAGACGTGGCATTTCGATTATCAGAAAACATAGAACATGAACTTTTTACCAAGATTAGATTACTAATTTAAAATAACTAAAAAATATGCTTAGTGTCAAATTTCATCTTAGACATGTTCGAATAGGGCACTTTGCGTAAAAAATAATTATGATTGATAATTTTGATAATAATAATAATAATAATTGTTATTGTGATTACTTTTTTTTCTTTTTTGTAAGCATATTCTGTTTTTTTTTTTCAAATTAAGGTATTATTTTAATATTTCAGAATATTAATCATTATAAAAATTACTATAGAATTAGTAAAACTTATTATTTATTTTACTAAATAATTACTTTGTAACAGTAGTATAATGTAATATAATTGAAATTGAAAAAATATCCTGGGATCATTTGTTGGCCACTCTGTCGGAGTAAAAATTAATTTCGTTAAAGCTAACATAACCAAAATCTAAAGTTCGTCCATAAATACATTTTCAAAGGTTGCCTGGTCTCAGTGGCACATTTAAGTAACTTTACGTAACCTAAATTAATCTCTACAAATGTGTTTTCCCAGATAAAAAGCAATGTTGTAATAACAACAATTGAACATGAATAGTTATATAAAAGGAATTCCAAGATTTGTGTCCTACTAACTCGATATTTGAAATTCTCATGGTTGCAGTGGTGCATATATCATCCTGATAAGAGTACAACGGAGTCAAGCCGAATTATTATACTTAAGAAAATAACATTTTTAATAACATAATTTTCAAAAATTTAGGTAATTTCTATTGATTTATATATAATATTTGAGAAGTATTGATTATTATATGAAAATGTAATGTTTAACTAAATTAAACGTATGTACATTTTTTAAAATCTAGGATCAGACTAATCTATTCCCCTTTTCTAGGTATACCGAAAATCCTGCCTAATTTTCTGAGCCAAAATATAATTAATTATATCAAGATAAATAAAATGTATTGATACATAAATTCCTATAATTTACTATTTATAAATTATTAATAATTTAGTCATTTTGACGCATTATTCAAGGTTTCAGATATTTCAATAATTTTCAAAAAATAGTCTGTACGTAGTTTAGCCTCTTGTCACTTATAAACTATTTTTTTTTAAATTATACCAAATAATATATATGCTAATGCCTTATAATTACTGTTAATTTCATTGATTTTTTGTGAGAAAAAGGAAATTTCTGACATTTGTAAAAAACAACCATTTTCAATTTTTGATGCTGTCTACTATCAAAAATAGCAGTTAAACCTGGATGAAAAGATCTAGCTTACATTTTAGCTGGAAGTAATGATTAAAAAAATATTGTACTAAATATATAATGTTATCTTTGATAAGTATCATATTCAAAATTTATATTTGTTTTGTCTCGGATAAGTATGATATTCAAAATTTATCTTTTTTTTATCTCTCATAAGTATCACATTCAAGATTTATATTTGTTTTGTCTCGGATAAGTATGATATTCAAAATTTATCTTTTTTTTATCTCTCATAAGTATCACATTCAAGATTTATATTTGTTTTGTCTCGGATAAGTATGATATTTAAAATTTATCTTTTTTTATCTCTCATAAGTATCATATTCAAAATTTACCTTTTTTATCTATGGTAAATATCATATTCAAAATGTATTATATTTATCTATGATAAAAAAATATATTTCGTGAACTTTATTCAATAAAAATCTGTATAGATTTAAACTCTTTGGAACTGAATTTCGCTTGACCAGAACATTTATTAAGTTGATAAAAATCAGAAAGAAGCCGAAATCCTAAATAATTTTATGAAATATTAATAAAACTTATTCATGTGCGATGACAGAAAATATTGCTTTTAAAATTATTTTTGAATGCCAATATTTTCTTAAAATTCCTACAAACATAAAATATTCAAATTCTAACATAAACCATAAGCGTTTATTGGATTTCAAATAATCATAAATTTCTAGCAGTATGAAAACAGATGTCAATATATTGTACTTATTCGAGACATCGAAATTCAATATTTCCTACTCTAATAGCGTCAACCATACTTACTGAAAATTTATTCTATAAAAGTTGCATGCAATTTTATTCTTTAGAGTTCATCTCAGCTTTTTTTTTAGAAATATATGAAAACTATAAAAGCAAAATATATCTTAAGAAGTATTTAGATAAGATATTTATAATAATGTACATTCCATTTTCTATCTTGTCAAATTCTAATCCTATTATGATTCGGAAAATAACGTATAAAAGCATTTCTCAAGCAATAATTTTAGATACACAGAATACAATCTGTTTCTCTTAAATATTACGTGCAAGTGTGTGTATTTGACAGGTGAAATTAGAATCCTATAATTTTGTTCTTTTGAATTTATATCTACGTCAAAATACTTTCATGTGTTTTATAAATAAGTAAAAATGATTGACACAAGAGAGAAAACTCACACCCATTACATAAAGTATTTAAGTTTAAACAAAAAAGGAAAGAAGTCTTTATAAGACAATTTTATCTGATTAAGAACACTTTAAGGAATGATATACCTTTAAATCGACGAAAAAATACATTTTTCTCTGTTTCACTTATATTAAAATTTAATTCACATATATTATGCATAATTCATTCAATTTAAAGAAAACTTCATTGACAATATTTCATTAGATCCAAAATTATATAACAGACAACTGCTGCTACCACCATATACGGTAAAAAGTACGTTAATTCGTAAAAATCAGTAGTCCACGATTTATATTTTTTGCTCCATGTTAAACATTTTGTCATCCCTTTAGTATCCTAATATTGTTTTTCGTTATTTTTCTTGTCATTCGGACAGATCTCAGAAGCTTATGATGTACACTTGATCACTAACATCAAAACAACTAAATCAATATGAAGGTCTGATCATATTTTGTTTAATCCATTATACTGTTTATGAATAAAATTTCATCGGTTCGTGGAGTTGTTTTCCGTTTAATTGCACATTTCATCTTTTTTTTGACGATGAGCCAGATGCATTATATGTCGTAAGAATTCTTGCATATTTCTTTTTCTTACAATTGCAAAAGCGATACCTCTCACTGTCAGAGAATAGCGATTCTTCTGAGAAATTACTTTTGCATGCTTGCTTGGTATAATACTTATTTTTAAATACACAAAAGCAACACGTATCTCACAGAGAAAAACAACAAAAAAAAAAAAAAAAAAAACATCCAACTGTTATACAGAGAAGCTCACAAATGAAGCTAAAATGACAATTTCCAGTTTAAAATTTATCAAACCACATTCTTATTGTCAATATCTAATAAACACACCACTTACGGCATATTAAACGTTTTGAGCTGGTTTAACCCCTGCGCGACGAGCGTCCTTTACAAAATTTTTAATTTTTTGCCACCGGTTTTTCAAAACAGAAATTTTCGCCTAATCGAATCTCAGAAATGCTGTCATTAAAAAAGGCAAAGTTTACAATAAAAAGTTACTGGTGGGAATAATCGAGGATTCTGAGCACCTTATGCGTCACGTATACGTGTCGCTCGTCCCCAAGGGGTTAAGACATTAACAGGGAACCGCATTACAATTCCGATTTAAAAAAAATCATGTCCCAATTAATTTGTATAGTATAGTAAAATAGTGTTCCTAAAACAATTAAAAAAAAATTCTATATATAACGCATTTGGCAGCAGATTAACTCGTTTATGTAAATGCTGACGAATCGGGCATATTATTTCTTTTAACATCTATTCAATGGTATCCGAAAAACATATCTTGCTAATTTCACCTGCATATAATTAACGTAGATTTTATCTCAGAGTGAACAAAACTAACATCCAACTCTTACACGCAGATTTTATCTCACAGTGAACAAAACTAACATCCAACTCTTACACGCAGAAGATCACAAATGAAGCTGAAGTGACAGCTTTCAATTTAAAATTCGTCAAACTACATTCTTATTGTCAATAAGTAAAGTCACACCACATCAGGCATATTAAAAAGTTTTGAGCAGGTTCAAGACATTAACAAAATAAACTGCTGTCAGAAATTCTTATTTTCTTCGACAGAAATATACAGCTGAAACCGTACAATGCGATGAACGATTGTCGAAATTCAAAAGCGTGGGCTGCTCTTGAATTGACATAGCATGGTTCTTAAAATGTTGAAGCCAGTCAAGAAATAGATCACATGGTATAAAGCTCAGAACCATTCCAACGGCAGATGCAGGTGCATTATCTAAAAGTTCTGCTTTCATTCTCTTTCTTTTGTATATTAAAGCGGGTGGAATAAACTACACGCTAGCACTGATTGCACACATCACTGTAACGTTTTTCTCTCTTTCAACGCTTGAAAAAATCTTGTTAGCAGAGTATTTCCTTTTAGTAGGAAATAAAAAAAAGTTATTAAACCAAATTTATGTTTAAAAAAAATTATACCTATAAGTAACAAGTAAAATATATAACAGATATGTAATAGATATAGACAAGAGTGGGTACGTACTCTTACACAATCTTGCACTATCGTCACAAAACAACTTTGAAAAGTCAGTAATGCCGTCTATTGACAAGCGTATCCAAATCACTCAGGTGACATGTAGTCCCATAATAACCTAATCGAAAAAAGGAAATTACCTTTGTAATCTTTATTATGATCCTCTTTTAAAAAACAATAACTATTATAACGCGAAGGCCCAAAACAATTTTTCTTTTCTAAATCTTTAAAAAATTCACCAAAATACGCAGATCTCACTCTCAGAAATAAAACACTCAATTTTGACGATTTGGCAATCCTTTAGCTGTATTTCTTTATTTTTGAGAATCATTTCGTCTCAGAGTCACGTGGTTTTTGACGGAACGCGAAACCTCAAATATCTAACGAAACTGTTTCCTCACTGTCAAAAATAAAACTCTCACTTTTGATGATTCAGCAATTCTTGAACTATATTTCATCATCTTTGAAAGTCATTTCGTCTCCAAATTAAGGGATTTTAAATGAAATGGAAACTCAAATGTTTGACGAAACTATTTCTCCATTCAGAGCCAGATTATTTTTGTTGTTACAAAATCATAAAAAAAAATCATATTCATATAGCAATCAAATTTCAAATATGCATAACTGATCCCTTTCCCCTCTATAAACAGTAATGTGTTAAAATATTAACCATAATCTAAAAGTGATAAACTCTCCTGTACTTCAAAATTTATTATTTCGGACCGACAAATTAATTAGACCATATTCTAATCATCCATTGAACAAAGGAAATTTCTCTAATAAATTATATTAATCAAGCCATATTATAATTATTTATTAACCATAGAAAAGCCATAATAATAATCTAGCCTTTTTAATTAAAACATGCAAAAAAACATGCAGGCTGGCGAAGCAGCCAAGGCGTTGGTCTCCCACGCCAAAGGTTGCGCGTTAGAATCCCCTTGAAGACTTGGGAAAAGCGATGTAATTGTTCCCTGTGTCAATTATAGATGCTTCTAAAATTGTCAATAGATGGCGCCACCGGCCTTTTTTACACTTTCCAACAAGCAATTTGACAAAATTAATTTGGTCACTTTTTTTGAGGATACAAATTTACTCAATTTGACTAAATATTCGCTCGGAGTGTTTCCCAGGAAACATTTCGTCAAAAATGAAGGAAATTTCGTGGAATTTAAGTATCCATTTCTGACAGTGCTTTTACGCCATAAACTTATGTCGTTACAACCTTTACAACGGTATCTAAACTTGATTGGATAATCGCTGTGCGTACTTTTGTACTCTTGCACCACCCTACTCTGCCGTTGACTGTACATTATATAGAAATTATGTATTTTTGTAATTGTGTCATCAAAATCCTTTGTTTGATACTTGTTTAAAATTATTTGTGGTATTGAAACAATGAAGATCATTCCTAAAATTAATATTATAAAAATCACAATGATAACCTAAAATATTTATGATTCATTACAAATAGTCTGACTCTCTATTCTATTGTAATAAATAATGTCATGAAAGATCTTTCCTTATCCTATTTTATTATGACAACTTAATGAGAATGTAACACAAGAGTAATCGTCTTTATACATTTTATCTAAAATGTTTCAGAATTTCACCCGAGTATTGAAACAGTTCAGGCTAATTCAATCTGATAACTTTAAGAGATTCGTGCTTGCATAAACAATTGACATTTTAAATAGTATCAGGGATAATTATGATATCGTTCAGAAATTTATTCTTAAAAATTTTGTGGGTTTTGATTTTAACATAATTTGAAATAACACTTTTATTTAAAAGAATTTTACTACAGAAATATGTTTTTAATAAATATTTTTAAATTTGCATAAATATTTTCACATCTTTGCTTTTTTTGTTGTTGTTGTTTCAGTTTCACTTAAGCTTTTTTATTATTATAGGGATTATATCTTAAAAAAAATAAAACACATATATAAAGCTAAAAATAACAGATTTCCTTTTTAATTATTGAAGCGAAACATAAAACTTAAGTACAGCAGACATTTGATTCCCGTTTATGTGTTAACGTTCTCGATCTGCTTTATTTCTAACATTGAATGCATAAGTTGATACATTGTGAAATTCAAGTAACACATTTAAGTGCTTTATTAACTTTTTTTAAAATTATTATCGATAAAGTGACAATTTGGGTTAATCGATCTTCCTAATATTTGCTAAAGGTTTATTACAGAATCAGTTGCAATGTGTGAAATGATCGTAATAAATTTAATTGTATTTCCAGTATTAAATTTTTTGCATTAGCTTATTCAATTATTATATATGACGATATAATTATTTATCTATAGCATACAGTTATAAAGATTATTTTTATCTTTAACTTATTATGATTAAACTATGCCACAGTAATTGTTTGGTTAATTAAAGGAAATGCATTTAATTGTGTTCTCGGGAAACATAATTCTGCGTTATCAACTACAGATAAACTAAGTAAATCAATTAACTTTTCAGAATTAACTTGTACATTGTTTCCTACTTTGATTCTTAATAAACACACATTAGAGTGCATTCCTTTTTTTGGTTTTTGGTTGCTCTAAATTAAATGTCTTTGTTAACACTGGAGTGATAAGGGAAAGTAAATAACTGAATGACAGATAGCTCTAATTAATTATTTTTGCAACAGAAATACTATGTACGTAAGAAATAATTTACTCGACAAAGGAAAATAATAAATTTCGAAGCTGATTTCTTTAAGTAAAGGTAACAGATATCGCAGTTCTATAGGTGCTTAAATTACTCATTTCTTTATTCATTATGCTATTCCCAAAAGAGTTTTTATGCTTTTTTCTTTAATTTTTATATTTATTGGAAGTTATGCACTTTAAAAATAACACTCGTGTAGCCAAAACTTTTTAAAAAAAGAAACAAGTAAATTCAGAAATTTATGAAAAACATGCACAATATAAAATATTTCTGAAAATTGTATAATTTCCAATCTATACTAATATTATAAAGGAGTAATTCTTGTTTGTTTGTTTGTAGGGGGTAATCTCTGGAACTACCAAACCGATTTCAAAAGTGATGGTGGCAAATTGATGGTGAAAACCCCTGCTCCAACATAGGCTATATTTTATGTCGGTGCCACTAACCCCAGGGGGTGCAGGAGCAAAAAACGTTCTAAAATTGCGATTTTTCAGTTATCACACTGGCTGTCAAGCCCTGAGAGCTTGGCAGCCGGTTCTGTATGTATGTATGTACGTACGTAATGCGATAACTCTTCATAGAAATATCCGTTTTCCTTCAAATTTTGTTTATAGGTTCACTGTGTTAAGGCGCTTCCCTGATTAGTTTTCGGGATTGATTGGTTAAGTATAAAAGGGGGGGAACAAGGGGATAATTCTCCCCCCTTAATTTATATAAATGGGTTTTTCATGCAGAATTATTCCGTTTTCCTTCAAATTTTGTTTATATGTTCACTGAGTTAAGGCGCTTCCCTGATTAGTTTACGGGTTTGATTAGTTAAGTATAAAGGGGGGGGGGGGCTAATCCCCCCCTTAATTTATATAAATGGGTTTTTCATGCAGAATTATTCCGTTTTCCTTCAAATTTTGTTTATAGGTTCATTGGGTTAAGACGCTTCCCTGATTACTTTTCGGGATTGATTGGTTAAGTATAAAGGGGGGGAACAAGGGGCTAATCCCCCCCCTTAATTTATATAAATGGTTTTTTTTCATGCAGAATTATTCCGTTTTCCTTCAAATTTTGTTTATAGGTTCACTGTGTTAAGGCGCTTCCCTGATTAGTTTTCGGGATTGATTAGTTAATATAAAGGGGGGGGGATCGGGGGGCTAATTCCCCCCTTAATTTATATAAATGGGTTTTTCATGCAGAATTATTCCGTTTTCCTTCAAATTTTGTTTATAGGTTCATTGGGTTAAGACGCTTCCCTGATTACTTTTCGGGATTGATTGGTTAAGTATAAAGGGGGGGGGACGGGGGGATAATCCCCCCCCTTAATTTATATAATTGGGTTTTTCATGCAGAATTATTCCGTTTTCCTTCAAATTTTGTTTATACGTTCACTGTGTTAAGGCGCTTGCATGATAATTTTCAGGATTAATTGGCTGAGTATAAAGGGGGGAACGGGGGGGGGGCTAATCCCCCCTCTTAATTAATATAAATGGGTTTTTCATGTAGGATTATTCCGTTTTCCTTCAAATTTTGTTTATAGGTTCACTGTGTTAAGGCGCTTCCCTGATTAGTTTTCGGGATTGATTGGTTAAGTATAAAGGGGGGGAACGGGGGGATAATCCCCCCCCTAAATTTATATAAAGGGGTTTTTCATGCAGAATTATTCTATTTGCTTCAAAATTTGTTTATAGATTCATTGGGTTAAGACGCTTCCCTGATTAGTTTTCGGGATTGATTGATTAAGTATAAAGGGGGGAACGGGGGGCTAATACCCCCCTTAATTTATGTAAATGGGTTTTTCATGCAGAATTATCCCATTTGCTTCATATTTTATTTATAGGTTCACTGTGTTAAGGCGCATCTCTGATTAGTTTTCGGGATTGATTGGTTAAGTATAAAGGGGGGGGGAACAAGGGGCTAATTCCCCCTTATCTATACTAATATATAAAGTAGTAAAGATTGTTTGTTTGTTTGTTTGTTTGTTTGTTTGTTTGTTTGTTTGTTTGTTTGTAGGGGGTAATCTCTGGAACCACTGAAGCGATTTTAAAAGTGATGGTGGCAAATTAATGTGACAATCCCTGCTCCAACATAGGCTATATTTTATGTCGGTGCCACCACCCCCAGGGGGGTTCAGGAGCGAAAAACGTTCTAAAATTTCGATTTTTTGTGTACTGAAGGAGATAGAAGTATCAAATTTGGTATGGTAGTTACTTATAAGATGTAGATGCTCTCTAAGAACAAATTATAAAAACATTCGCAATTTAAAAGGGTGAGATGAGGAAGAAGCGTTCTAAAAACATTCTAAATTACAATTTCTATGGAATCTCTGAAACTACAGAACCGATTTCAAAAGTGATGGTGGCAAATGGATGGTGACAGTCCCTGCTCCAACATATGCTAAATTTTTTGTCGGTGCCACTGCCCGCAGAGGGTGCAGGAGCGAAAAACGTTCCAAAATTATGATATTTTCAATAATGAAGGAGTTAGGAACTTGACATTTTGTATGGTCGTTACTTACAAGATTTAAATGCTCTATAAGAACAAAGTCTAAAAAAATTCGAAATTTAAAAGGTTGAAATAAGCAAAAAATTTTCTAAAAACATTCTAAATTACAATTTGTATGGAATCTCTGGATCTACTAAAGCGATTTCAAAAGTGATGGTGGCAAATGGATGGTGACAATCTCTGCTCCAACATAGGCTATATTTTATGTCAGTGCCACTACCCCGAGGGGGGTGCAGAAGCGAAAAACTTTCTAAAATTGCGATTTTTGCGATGCTGAAGGAGCTAGAAACTTCAAGTTCGGCATGATTGTTATTTATAAGATCTAAATGCGCTCTAAGAACAATTTCTAAAGAAAAATGATCTAATGATTCTGCGATTTTTCAACTATTGAATTTCTAAAATTACCAAATTTCACAATAGAGTACCATAGCGAAACCTTCACGCGTAAAAAGGTAATGATAAGGGCGACGTGTCCTGAAGTGTATATTGGCTATAGCACGAGTCACAAATTATAGTATCCTTATTATTCTGTTAAAATATAAAAGTGAATTATGAAATGTCAATATTTTGTTTGATTAAAGGTTCGTTAAGAGAAATTGACCAGCGTAGCGGGCGTAGCTTGCTAGTTAATTTATAAATCTATACTAATATTATAAAGGAGTAAATATTGTTTTTTTGTTTGTTTGTTTGTTTGCTTGTTTGTAGGGGGTAATCTCTGGAACTACCGAACTGATTTCAAAAGTGATGGTGGCAAATTGATGGTGATAACCCCTACTCCAACATAGGCTATATTTTATGTCGGTGCCACCAACCGCAGGAGGGGTGCAGGAACGATAAACGTTCTAAAATTGCGATTTTTTGTATACTGAAGCAGCTAGAAATTTGAAAATTGGCATTGTAGCTACTTATAAGATGTAAATGCGCTCTAAGAACAAATTTAAAAAAAATGAAATTTAAAAGGGTGAAATGAGCGAAAAGCGTTCTAAAAACATTCTAAATTACAATTTCTGGGGAATCTCTGGAACTATAGAACCTATTTCAAAAATGACGGTGGCAAATTGATGGTGGCAAACCCCTGCTCCAACATAGGCTATATTTTATGTCGGTGACACTAACACCAGGGGTGGTGGTGCAGGAGCAAAAAACGTTCTAAAATTGTGATTTTTTGTATACTGAAGGCGCTAGAAATTTGAAATTTGGCATTGTAGCTACTTATAAGATGTAAATGCTCTCTAAGAACAAATTAAAAAAAAATGAAACTTAAAAGGGTGAAATGAGCGAAAAGCGTTCTAAACACATTCTAAATTACAATTTCTGTGGAATCTCTGGAACTATAGAGCCGATTTCAAAAGCGATGGTTGCAAATTGACGGTGAGAACCTCTGCTCCAACATAGGCTATATATTACGTCGGTGCCACTAACCAAAAAGGGGGTGCAGAAGCGAAAAATGTTCTAAAATTGCGATTTTTTTTAATTGAAGAAGCTAGAAATTTGAAATTTGGCATTGTAGTTACTTATAAGATGTAAATGCTCTCTAAGAATTTTAAAAAAAAACGAAATTTAAAAGGGGGAAATGAGCGAAAAGCGTTCTGAAAACATTCTAAATTACAATTTCTATGGAATCTCTGGAACTACAGAACCGATTTCAAAAGTGATGGAGGCAAATTCATGGTGCAATTCCTGCTCCAACATAGTCTATATTTTATGTCGGTGCCAATAACCCCGATGTGGTGCAGGAGCGAAAAAGTTCTAAAATTGCAATTTTTTTTTTTTTTTTTTTTTTTTTTTTTTTTTTTTTTTTACTGAAGGAGATATAAATTTGAAATTTGGCATTGTAGTTACTTATAAGATGTAAATGCTCTCTAAGAATAAATAAAAATAATCGAAATTTAAAAGGGTGAAATGAGCGAAAAGTGATCTAAAATCATTCTAAATTACAATTTCTATGGAATCTCTGGAACTACAGAACCGATTTCAAAAGTGATGGTGGCAAAACCTGCTCCTACAGCCTCTTTATTAAAAAGCTATGCGTTGCTGACGACTGGGTTTTTCACTAATTGTTTCCACAGGTTAATCTCGGAAAATGAAACATTTCAAGTTATTGAAAAAAAATAATAGCTCGAAAATTATTTGTCAGAAAATTGTTAGACAAACTGCGTTTGAAAGGTAAAAAATTGTATTTTTCTTGATATAAATTTCAAATCTAATGATTATGCCGTTTTTCAAATATTTAATTTCAAAAATTACGAAATTTCACAATAGAGTACCATAACGAAACTTCATGCGTAAAAAGATAATGATAAGGGCGACGTGTCCTGACATGTATATTGGCTATAGCACGAGTCACAAATTATAGTAGCCTTATTTTTCTGTTAAAATATAAAAGAGAATTATGAAATTTTAATATTTCGTTTGATTAAAAGTTCGTTAAGGGAAATTGACCAGCGTAGCGGGCGTAGCTTGCTAGTATTTAATAAACCTCAGAAATTTTAAACCAATTATTCAAATGACACTCTATTCTCGCAAGAGATAACTTGTTCTGATGGTGAAAATAATGTAAAATTTGAAACAAACGATTCATTATTATATAGACTCCAAAAGTGTCATGGCACACAGTAGAATTATTTCAAACAAACAACAGATTTCTGGGTGAGATTTTTTCTTGTGGGAAGGAGTTACCTCCAGAAAGAGAACAGCATCAGCCAGGAAATGCATAAATTGATTTACATCTAGAAGTTATCATTTGAGACGATGGTAATAGTTTTTCTACTCGTTTTGTTTGTTATATAACTGAGAAGCTCCACCAAGCGCCCGGAGACACGCGTCAGGCACGACAACCGCCGTACCCAAGTTCTGAGGAGCTTTTAACGAGCACGGCCAGTAGAGTTTCTGTATGCTCTACGGCGGTGGGGACGCCTACACAAGTTTACCACCCCCATTGTCCTAAGTGACATAGATCGCTGCGATTTTCGGTGGTTGGAGCCGGAGTTTCCTAACAGTGTCGGAGCAGGACACCCAAAAGAGAGCCAGGCCCTAAGCCTTAAATCAGGTTTTTCCGACGCACGTCAGGTCGTTTTAAATCAGGTTTTTTCATGAAAATCTGCAAAGATGGAAAATAAAGTGCGTAGCTTTTCTAGTTCGTTCAAAATGGCACCCCTAATAGTTCCGTTACATTACGGTCTATGGGAGAATATTGGTTCCAGTAATAGTAGTATACTTAAAACAAAATAAAATTATATGCTTCATTGAAATGATCTAAAACAAGCTTTATGGGGGGAAGTAAAAAAATAAGTAGCATTTGTAGTTCATTTATAGTGCCGCACAAAATAATGTTATTAGATTATGATCTAGGTAGAAAAATCACTTGCAATGCATTGTATTCATGTTAATATACACCAAACATAATGAAATTAATATACATCACTACACTGAGAAAAATGACACTTTCAAATCTGAGTAAATCAGAGGATTTCATTTTGTTATGAAATTTTTTGTTTTAAGAATGACGACCTAATGTTTTCAATTCTGAAATACCAGAAATACTCAGAATATCGAAACATGGACTTACTCAAAATTGAGCACACAGTGGTCAGTACATACTCATTTTTTAAACATGGAAATACTCAAAAATGAGCACATAAGTCAGTTCATACACATTTTTGAAACATGGATATACTCAAATATGAACATATGATGTTTTATTTCTTGAGTGTGTGCATGTTTTCAGAAAGGAGTATATACATGTTTCAAACTTGAGTAATTTTGTTTCGAAGCCATTTTGACTATGCGACATACTCAGATTTGAGAATTTTTTGCTCAGTTTTGAAAATGTCGTTTTTAGAGTGTAAGACAGATGTCAAGATACATTCTATAGATTAAGGAGTGCATAGCATATATCTTTCAATGTTGAGACACACAAAAGTATTCACTAACATGACTGACTATGATCGGTAACTTCTGGAAGTGGATTTACAGCTCCCGCTATGCATTTTCCTACAACCTTTTAGCGTATTACACAGTGTGTGTAAATTCTGTATAGCATATATAGGGCTGCGCGAAAGAGTTCGCTCACATTACTGGAAATAGACAGCAGTTGCTAAAAAACGATTTTTACTGCTTTATGGTTTTTTTAAATGTGTATTTAGATATCTCATTTCAAGTTGTAAATACACGGAATGTCTCTAAAGTTTTCTGTTAGTGGTGAAAGATGTTTCAGAATATATGTCTGATGCATGATTTTTATTCCTGTTTCCTTTTATCGATATTGTAGATCAATGCATAGTTCAATTATTATAACAAAATTACAGAAAAAACAATGTTCTTTCTTTCGATGTAGACCATACAAACCAATCAATTTAATATTTATAAGAGCATTAGAAATATTATGATTCAAAATAAATATATGTTTCTCATTTGTTCATTATACTCATTTTAACCCTTTCAGTGTTTGGGTGATTTCCTGTACTTTCATAAACATGCTTGTAAATCCCAGAATATATATATATTTTTAATCCCAGTTTGAGGCTATAAAATCTTTTATATACCCTCCTACGGTTCAAAAAAGTATTGAGTTAAACATATTTTTGTTTACAGCTATTTTAACATGACTTCTAGTAACGCTTAAATAGTTTTAAGGTACGTATTTGTTCTACTTATTACTAAAATTTCTGTAATTTAAACATTAATATATTGACCCTGAAAATGTCATTGTGCATGTTCCAGAGATAAAAATAAAAATATTTTGCTTATGATGTTAATGAAAATTTATGAATATTACTAATATATAACCCCGGTCAAAAATGACGGATTGTTGATCTGCGTCACTAAGACTATACAAACAAACAGCATGCAGATTTTATTGTTGAAAGGCTTGTATTGTAGAAAAGTACTTTTTAAAATATTATATAATATATAATATTTTATTAAATAATATATAATATGTACTATTAATGAAAAATATATATTATTAAATAATGTATATACTCAATATTACATTTCTGAAATAGTTCAACGATTGGACAAAACATTCAAATTAAATATTAAAAAATAATCCATGTGCGAAAGTTTGTGTAAAAAAGTGTTTATCAATGAGTTTCTAAACAGCTTGACTCCCCACATAACTTATTGTTTGATTACAAAAGCAAAATGAAATGAAAATTTACGCTTTACTATGTATTCCTTGTATTTTAATTACGTTACAAAAGAAAATAACCCCTGACGGCTCGGCCTACAGGCTCAGGTAGATTTCGAAGCCGCAGATCATGGGGCACCTGTTTATTGGGAATTGCAGAAGAAAGACCTATTTGCCATGATGTGGCAGTTGGAACCACCCACTTCGAAATGTACTTCTGTCTGTAGGCGGTGCCAGCAGGGGTTTTTTTGTTTTTATTTTTTTTTTTTTTTGTAAGAGTTGGTCCTATAAAAAACTTATCAGTATAAAAGTTGTACATAATGTTAAGAAGATTTATAATAAATTTAAGCGGATTTGATATCTTGAGAATGGACAAGTTATGATGTTTTTTATTCTGAATCCCCTATCCCCCCCCTCCCTTGGGGGCATTTTTAATGAAATCAAAAATCTGTCATACATATATTTTTGGCCCTTTTCCTAGACATAATAATTACTTTAAACGGATTCGATATGTATAGAAATTAAGAAGTTATGGGGTTTTTTTACGGTTTTCCCCTCAATCTGTAGGCGGAGACAGCAGGGATTTTTTTGTTGTTATTTTTTTATTTATTTTGTTTTTTGCCATAAGAGTTGGTCCTATAAAAAACTTGTCAGTATAAGTTGCAGATAATTTTCAGGAGATTTTCATTAAATCTAAGCGGATTTGATTACTTGGGAATTATGAATTTTTTTCTTCTGTAACCCCTATTCCTCCCTCCTTCTTGGGGGCATTTTTAATGAAATCAAAAATCTGTCATACATAAATTGTTGGCCCTTTTTCTACAAGTAATTATAAATTGAAACTGATTCGATGCGTATCAAAATTAACAAGTTATAGCTTTTTTTCTGCCTTCTCAAAAAGCCCTCCATTGCCCCCACCCCACACTGGTTCGATATTGCCCATTAACGAATTTGACCGAGATTTTATGCCGCTTGATTTTATGTATGAGTTTGTAAGAGATTTATGCAGAATTATGGGAGTTATCGTGTCCATAAAAAAGTGACATAGGTAGATAAATAAATAGATCGATATATAAAGTTTTGAACTGGGGGTGGTTTTGCGTTCTAGGAGTCATAATCGGTGTAGATCTGCAGAAATTTTCAGGAATTCCAACTTACGGAAGAATGTAATAGGTAGTATTTCTTACGAAATCTACCTAAAATCATTTTATTTACGTAGGAAGCAAATTTCAAAATCCGCCGATAGATGGCGCAAATATACTGAACCGAAAACGTCAAAGCATCCCTACGAAATAAATCACCGCTATTTCTGAAAAAAAAAGTGTTTACAGAAATGTTGATATACATGTTCTATATGAAATAGTTTTTGAAGGTTTAAAATAAAATTAAAATATTTAAAAGCTTTAATATGCATTTACAAATATTTTAAGAGTAGAATTGTATGTTAAACTGTATTTGTTAATGAAGATTTCGAGGAGTTATTCATTTGTGATTAATTTGAATTTGTGATTCTGAATGGCAACAGTGTTCGGGTGTTTATAACTTGGATTCGATGTTTAATCTGGATTTTGAATTAAGAACTTAAAACATTATAATAAGATATGATATACATGTTTTATGGGAAAATAGGCTGAACAGACATGATTTCAAGTATAGGTTTTTCATTAAGCCTAACATGGCGTTTAACTATCGTCGATTCGCAGACCAGTGTGGTCTCGTCCGGAATGGTTACTGACACTTTCTTGCCTTTCGGATTTTATTATAAGTAGATGGAATATTATAAGCTCATATTATGACAGGGAAAATACTGAAAGTACTGTTAATAAATATTATAGAATTGCGATGAGCGAAAAAATGTAGTACAAGGTACCTTTTTGAAATAATACAAATTAAGCGAGCTTCCAATTAAGGCGGTATTCAAAAAATATTTTTCAACGCTCAACAACTCAAAATTTTGAGAGACATTTTCTGACTCATTTTTAAAAGTAACAACAGGAAACTTGGCGGCGTGATTTATAAAGGCATTTGTAAGGGCCCCATGTTTTTATTTTTCGTTCAATTAATTAGAAATTGATTTACAGACAATTATTTTCACATTACGATCATTTTTTTTGTTTCCTGCGCTATCGGTTCGGGAAATTCGGTTTAAAATGTCCACTTTGACAGCATTTTTTGAAATATATTCTGCCTTTACCAAAACATCGAGACAATACGGACATTATAACGTTTCTGAATAAGAGAACGTGCCAATTGGATGCATTTTAGAGCAAAAATGAATTTACAAATGTGTCTCAAAATAAGCATTTTTTATTTGAATACACCCTTAAAATAAGTACTGTTTCAACTTTACAGCTGTATATATAACTTCAGGAATAATGTAAAGAACTAAAATTATTTTGGTTTCCTTCATTTGAAAATGGAGGAAATACTTTGTGTAATTTGTGAATAATTACTAGCTAACAAAATAGATGCTACATCATGACATTGTTTTCTGTTCTTTTCAGTCAGAAAATGCTTCAAGAACTGCTCTTTTGTCACTCACTCTATGAAAAATGAATTAAGATCATTTATTAGTCATCGCGTATTTCTGATGTTAGGCTTTCCTACGTCAGAATTCTTTCCTACAAAAATAATTTATACTAATTAAAGTGGAACTAAAGATCTGATATAAGATACAGTATTTTACGTGACTTCAGTTATAAGAACTTTCTACATAAATGCATAATCTTTCAATATTAGATTTATAAATTTATATTTTATATTTTACTTTAGGTATAAAACACATTTTTAGAATTTTTTAATATTCATAATGTTGCGAAATAGGAGTGAATGAAAGATTTTATGCAAATTGTGAATAATATCTATACAGGGTGTCCATTGGCTAATTCCTAAATTGGTAGTCATAGACATATAGTACCAATTGCAAAAATGTTTTAAATTAGGGAAATAATTATTTTAAAAGTCGTTTGGATCAATAAAAACATTTCTTAAAATTATCAAAAAATGAAATTTTTTAAACGGTCTTACGGTCTTATAAGTTATATTTAGTAAATATTTTCTATTACACTAAGAAGTAAGACAAAAAAAAGTCCCATTCATCTAACACTAAAATTGACCGAGTTATGAAACTTTGAATTGCATGACTTATACCAATTTTCTGCATCTGAACACAGATGAGTTGGGCCATGCTTCGAGGGGTCGTTCACAAAGTGCTTAAGGTATTAGAAGGATTTATAACACGTGTACATTTCTGCATTGGAACAGAAAAAAAATCACTTCGAGCAAGTTTTAATTAACTTTAATTTTTATTAAGTTTTAGATTAGATAATCTAATAGCATTTAAAAATATGTATAATTTTCTAAAAAATGAGGCTGTTGTTTTTCTTCATTTCATTGAATAAATAATCTGTTATTTTTTCATTTATATTTTTAGTACAAGTTGTATATTTTCCGTTAATATGTCAGAATGAAAATAGATTTCAAATTTATATCCTATTGTTAATTTTACTTTCAACAATTTATTTTTTGTATATCTCACGATTATTTATATATCCAATAAACTTGTGAATGACCCTATTTGGAAGCAAAAAATATGTTTCAACTTTAAAAAGCAATTACTCTGTCAGTTTTAATCGTAGAAGAATGGATTTTTGTTTTTGACTTACGTGTTAGTGTAATAGGATATTTTTACTAAATAACCTATCGATTCAAGAACTGCTTTTCTGATAATTTTAACGGAATGGGTTTTTACCTCTGCAAAGCATATGCAATTTCAGGACAGGGAGACTGTATATAAATGTAAATTTTTTTTTTTTTTTTTAAGAAATGTTTTTATTGACCCAAATCGCTTTTAAAATAGTTATTTACCTCATTTAAAACATTTTTGTAATTGGAACTACATGTCTATGAATAAGAGTTTAGGAATTTGCCATTGGACACCGTTGAGAGTGGATACCCTGTATATCGAAATAATCGATAAACTATAACACTATTTTCCATCGTTTGCAATAAGTAATACGCTAGTAGAAAAGTACAGTCTTTATTCACTTATTATTATAGATTCCTATGAAAAATGAATAGATATTATTCATTAGTGATCATGTATATCTGATCTTAGGATTTCCTAAATTGGCGTTCTTTCTCTAGGGAATGAGCATAATTTTGATTTATAGAGAATATTGTGTTAGAAAACCCATTAAAAGATCCTAATAGTAGTAAATATTCAGATCAGGGGTTTCAACATAAAATTTGAACGATATTTGAAATTTCATTTCACTTCGTTCATATCTAACATCTTTAAATCCGCAATCTAATAATGATAGATTATTTGCATTATCTCTAAGTATGTACAATTTTCCCAAAGATTGAGAAAATATAATTTTTAAGAACTGTAACCTTAAACATGATTACAATCGATTATTATCTTCAACTGCTTATCCTTCGAATTATTTACAATTGAGTAAGTGTGACCGAAGATCGTACAAAGAGTTTCGTTGAATATTCCTTTCAAAACACTTTATCATTTAATTAATAAATCCAAATAAATAATTTACGAATATTGAATCCTTATCTTTTATCAATATACTTTATCATTAAGAACATAGATGGCAGAACCATTAAATTTTATATTAATATGATTAAAAGAGGTAGCTATGTTTTATCAAATTAAAAATATTAAGAACTGCTCTTCTGATAATTTTAACAGCATGTGTTTTTACATCTGCAAAGCATATGGAATTATATAATTTAATTTTTACTAAAAAAATAAAATTTAAAATTCCAAAAAAGAAAAAAAGTGTTCAAACGAAACATAAAATACTGAAATTTCTCAAGAAGTTTGTGACTGTTCAAGCAAAATTTCAAATTAAAAAGGGGGGGGAGGGGTTAAACGAAATTTAAAATTCCAAAATTTCAAAAATTTAGCGGAAGTTTAAACAAAATTTATTATTTTTTTATTTTTAAAAAGAAAAAGAATTTTTTATTAAAAAAATATTTGATAAAATATTGTTCCATAACTTTTGGTCCTAAAAAAGAAAAAGTAAATTACAAAAATTCTGTATAATTGAATGCATTAGATAATGAAATATATTTCGGGGGAAAAAATTGAAACCCGATGACTAGCTTTGATACAGGCATCTTTTGAACAGCAGATAAATGCGGTACCAGTGAGCCATCTAGCCTACGCGAAAATGACTGAAATTAAGGTTCTGTATTTAAATTTAAATCGGAGAAACAGTCTGTCGTTAATGTAATTCATTTAATTACAAAAATATAAGACATTTCCAAAATGTTATGATTTATCGCGTGTTCAGAGGTATTTAGCTATATGTATACAAAATTTCAAGTTTTAACTTATACAGTTTCCGAGAACGAACTTTGTGACAGACAGTCAGAGGTTCCAGACCAATAGGGTTTCGTCAGATGAACGAAACTTTAAACATGTATGTCACTTCACGGGAATTATGAAGAACTCTGACGAAGGTTATTCAGCCCTCTGAAACGCCTCATTGAATTTATGTTTAGAATTTCAAATAATTATGCTATTTCAAATATCTATTATATCTAAGAACGCGTTTTAAATTGTATTTTATTACCAAAGCGTTGCGCAGGAAATTTTATCTTGTCCTAACAAAATACTGACATATCTGTTAGCCACGAATCATCGGCATTTGTTCCAAAAGTTGGATAAAATTAATGCGACAAGATACATATCCTGCCGCATGTAACAAAATACATATAAAACATAATTTCTCGTTACAAGATTTATATCTAAGTTAGAAATCCAATGTTTTTATAATTTCTGTGTTATTTAACAACAGTTTTGGTGGATGTTATGGAGTATTTAAAAAAAAGTTCTTATCCAAATAAATCCAGACTTATTTCGATACAAGAAGCATGCTAAAGTCACCCGCCAAAAGCGCTTTTTTGAAAATAAAATGATAAGCTTGGTTATCCTTTAATGTGCACTATGCATTTCTACATGATAGTTTCTTACATCAATATAGTAATTGTATCCACCTCCAAATTGGGACAAACCAATGGCAACAGGAAGGATACTTTAGGAAGCCTTTCATACATTTTATATTATTATATACTTCAGTATTCTCGTACATAGCTTTAAAAATATTTATTTTACTTTTCCACTTCGTCCATGATGTTCCAATATGTTGGTTTGTAATTTAGTTCAACACATTCTGTTGTGTGTAGATATTTAAACCAATTGCATAATTTTCTGTAATTAAGTCCACTGCCGAATCTCGTATTTTGGCAAGTGTTATTTGCACATTTTGGGACAGTCCATTAATTTTATCTACATTAATTTTAAATTGCATAATGTCGATGTTTGACGCTAACCTTATAGGTGGATTCGATTACGAAAATTAGCTATTGTATATATAATTTTTTTTTCAAATATTTCATAATAGTTAAAGTAACAAAAAATTCACTTGTTTATTAAAGTTTCTTATTCTGGCACACTGTGTAATAGAGTTGCTAGGCAATTGGTACATTTAAAGAGAAAAAATAATTACTTATGATAACAAAAAATTAAAATTGAATAGTTAAAATGATTTATATTTTTCGAACAGATACACAAAATTCCATACATATGTTTCAATAAAATTTCTAACTCTGATTAATTTAAGAAACCCTATTGATAAATTTTAGCATCCATAAATTAACATTTAAATTAATTATCAAAATTTACAATTTTATTTTCAATGAATGATAAAGTTGAAAAATCAAGAAAATGTTCTATATTTTTTTAACGATTGGACCGATTCAACTAAAAACTATGCAGCTGATTCCTCACCACCAAACCTTCCTAATTACAAACTAATCGGATGCATGTGCAGCAGTTATCGCGATACATACATAATAACAAAAACAGAGACACCCAGATATTAAAAAGATTTCGAGTCTCAACAGTAAGCTTCACTAACGTTTCAGCATTAAATAACGAAGTGCATTCTTAACTGTTTAAATATAATAAAATAATTTTTTTTTCTTCCAAAAACATTTCATATTTAGTTGTATGATTATTGCGCAACAGTATTTATAACGTCAGCTCCATAAATCATTGTTTATTAATCTCACTAATTTAATTAATTTTATGTTACTACGATTGTTGCCAAAAGGCATGCTACAAATTCAGCCTTATTTTCGCGCCACGTAAGAGAAATATATATATATATATACTTTAGTGCCTCCTAACAGTGTTCAGACACTTAGAAACTCCAGAATTACCGAATAACGTAAAAATATTAAAGTAACGATATGTCAAAGTTTGCCTTCTTCATTACACATTATGTAAAAATTAAAACACATAATCTCATTTATTCCTCTTACTAAAAATAACATTTATTTTTTCAAAAGCTCATAAGTCTTCAGGAAAAGTTCATAAGTCTTAAATATCTCTCAGGTCGACTAGAAAATAATTGAGAAAAACTGCATTATTATATAAATCCTGTGTCACCAGAAAAACTGCAAAATTTCAATTATTGAAGTTAAGAGTTGCTGCTGAAAATAAATGCTTTATTAAATTTGTTCAATTCCAATGATTTCGCGAAACAATTGCTATTGTAATAATAGATTAAATGCTAAATGACTATTATATATGCAAGAAAAAAGTCTTTAACAAAAACAACAACAATAGTACAAAGATTCTACTTCAAATAGCAGTAATGGAAATTTTGTACGCATATGTGTACCTTTTTCCTTATAAGATTGCTTGATGGAAATGAATTGCAGTCTTATATAATCTTTCTTCTTAGCAGTCTTTCTTTCAAAGAAACTTCAAGATATCGCTGTTTATAAAATAAAACACCTCAATTATTTAGAATAGTAGCTTTCAGTATCGTAGTAGTAAAATTTTAACTTTTGAAATGGACGAACATCAGATTTAATTTCAGTGTAGTTAATACACTGAGTAACACAATTTGAAAGGTTATATACTAAATGGTATCTATTGTTCGTGTTTAAATTGGATTTTGTTATATAAACATCTAAATGTATTTACATAAATTTTTTATTACTGTATTGAAACTTTTATTTATTTTAATGATAGTAATTCCATTTGTAATAGCAATAAATGTTCACACTCATGAGAATTAACAATATTGTAAAAAATAACTTTATTGTATATAAGTTGCAATATACCTTTTAAAATAATCTCTGTAACAATAATTAATTGCAAGCTGTTTCTTAAAATAGCATAAATAATCCGCCCTGCATCCCAGAAGTATTTGTTTCTTAAGTTTCTATATAGATTCTTATTCACTTGATTCATTCATTCTGTGTTAAAGGTATATATATGTAACAGTGTCATAATGACTCTAAAAATATGTGACTTTTATACGTAATGAGACAATGACGAAATCTTTATCCTTTATTTTTACACGTCATTTGAAGCGAAGAAAAAATATTTATTTCATGTAATAACAGCAGCAGACATTTTACACCAAATTATCATTTTTTAAATGTTTTTAAAATATTTATTTTTTTTTCTTTTCCTTTCATTACTGAGTACATAATTATGAAGTTTCATTTTAAGCATTTATAATTTTATTTTGTTTGCAATGAATCATTTTCCCATTTTAACTATTTGTACGAAAAATAATCTGAAGTATTTAGAATGTGACGGAAGTGTTCCTTAAATTGCATCCGAATGCAAAGTATCTTTCAACATTGAGTTTTATTTTTTTCAAATTCTGAAATTAACTTCTTAAAGTAAACTAACATCTAAGTAATTTCTAAATGTACTTCGAACTTTCGAATTCTTTCGCTGCATGTAAAAAATCTCAAATATTTAGAATTTGTAGCATGTGGTCGTTAAATTACTTATGAATGCAAAGTAGCTGTCAAGGATTTGCTTTAAAAAAATTACTTCGGAAAAGGATAAATTTTAGTTTTAATTTAAGTTGTTTTTATATATTGAGTAACGAAATTTGAATTAACATATTAAATGTACTAGGAGTATAATAATATGAGTGCAGTTTTCAAACTTTTAATATTTGTTTTTATGAAACGACATCCATTTGTAATAGCAAAAACAAATACGCTCATGGTGTAATTTTATAGGAAAAAAGTTGTAATTAATGAATCAGATATAAACATCCTATTGCTAGGTTAAATAAGTTTTCGCTGTTTCTTCGTGAAAATGAATGCTTTATTTAAAATAATTAGAAAAAAAAAACATGTCACTGAATGTATTGTCCCTCGCTAGACGCTACCTTTTCCCATCTTTCTGGCAGAAGTTGAATTCCACGTCAGAAAAACAACACATCTTTTGAAGCTATCCGAGAGTCGACCTATTTTTTGGCATCTTCATAAGAATTGAAGTGCTGCTTATCCAGACCATGTATCTTGGATCGGAACAAGTGATAACAGAAAGGCACAATGTCTAGTGAGTACGGCGGGTGCGGTAGGACTTCCCATGTAAGCTTTTTCAAGTAGGCTTTCGCTAATTTTACAACATGCGTCCGAGTGTTGCCATATTGCAAAATCACTTTGTCATTTCCCTGCTTGTAAACTAGTTGTTTTTCCTTCAATGCTACTTCAAACGCATCAATTGTAGTCGATAGCGATCGCTTTTGAGGGTTTCGTTCTGTTTGAGAAGCTCATAATAAACTACACCCAGCTGATCCCAGAAAATGCAGAGCAGAAATTTGGAACGATGGAAAGTTGGTTTTGCCGACAACGTTGATGCATGGCCGGCCTTATCCCACGAATTTATACGCTTTGTGTATCGTATTGTATGTGTTTGGCATCACTAGTCACAATACGATACACAAAATCTCGCTTAACAAAAAGGCCCCGCGTTTTGCCGTTAAAGCATCTGTTCACACACGAAAAGACGCCGTTCGACGTTTCTCGGATTCAACTCACACGGCACCCAATGTCCTTGCATTAAAATCATTCCTAATGTTTTCAAACATTCATCTCACATGAGTCCTAATGAAATAATACCTTCAATAATAATGTTCAAACTCTTTCGGTACGCCGGAGCGTTTTTTATCTTCCACATCAAAATCATTATGTTTTAAGCGTCCAAATCAATCTCTGCATATTATTACCGACAGAGCATGGTCGCCGTAAGTCTCAACAAGAAACGTTTTCGGCTTTCGGTAGTGTTCATTAATTTTTAAACAGGCATTGAAGACGGCAAGATTACGTGATATGCGTAAGAAATTTTAAACTGTACTACAAACAGCTAAACAGATGATAATTTCAGGGAGTATCCAGTTGCAAAGCATCTCTCCTCCCCGTATATAAGTAATTTTGTAACACATTTTCAATTAGCCATGAAACAAAGAGTCGAACCATAGTACAATATACTGCACAATAAACAAAAAATAAAAGAGAGTAATAGATAAGGGAAGGTCTTCATGTCAAGAGACAGAAGACAAAATGAATCGGAGAATAGTAAATGTCTATTTATGCGGACTGGCTCACCAGCGCAGCGCCCCGAAAATAGAAAGGAGTGGCTTCGCTGTCAAATCTCAGGAAGTACGAGATAATAAGAATTTGAGTAAAAATAACTATAAAATTTATTTTCAAGAGAGAGTAGTAAATTAAAAGGATAAAATATAAGGATGTTTAAAAAAATAATTGTTTAAACTGTTTAAAACTGTTAAACTCTCAATGAATCAGCAAGGAAAAGCAAGATATTTAGTGCAATCCCCCCTAAAAAACCACTTTCAATGCCATACATTAAATAACATAAAAATATATAAGAATATCTTTAATTTACAAGAATGTAAAGTTAAATTTCCCTAGCGAAGACAGATAACTTAAGACTTATAAGAGTTGGAATTAACCATCATTTGACTGATTGCGATTAATTTAGACATGGGATCTTCATGCTCAATAATTTGTATTAGAACGATGTTAACCCTAGAACGCTGTTCGCGCAGTACCTACGAATTAGTCCCTGGGGTCTAAGACACAGGCATATTTCACACTTAAATTTAACAGTCTAAAGGAATACATTTATTATCTTAATAACTGTTGACAAATACTAAACACAAAATAAATTAAGACAGTAGAAACATGAAATAAAAGTAAAAAGTACTTAAAAATCTTGTTTACCGGTACATCCAAAAAACGCATATGAATATTTCAAATATTTAAAAGTAATTTATCCTTTTTAACTGTATGGCAAACTGTATACAAATACTTTTTGCATGTAAACCAGTGGCATGTTACATACTTAAAAATACATTTGTTGTCCGTTTTTTCGCATAGGTGGCATATTCCTCGCTTCTTAGTAATTTCCAATTCTGCTGAAGTACTAGTAATTTCTTTGCGGGTTAAGCTTCACACTTTGAACCATCTGTTTTGCTCTTTGCCCTCTTGCAAGATTTCTCTTGTCTACATATGCTTTTTTATTAGCTTTTCACCCAGTTTTTCCAAAAAAAAATTCTTCTATAAGGACAGTCTTTCTTTCATGATTTATTTATTTTGTAATAAATTACAAAAGCGTTATATGCAGACATGTCTAAAATATTGCAAAATACAACAAATGGCCAACGGTTTGTCTTCCTTTTTGTAGTGTAGGTAGTTACCATTTTGTCCAGCGTATCAACTGCTCCCTTATTTTTATTATAATCAATGATGATCCCTGGTTTTCTTTGAATACTTTGTTCAATTTTCTAATTCTTATGCAATGTGCTTTGAAGAACAACATTTATTTATTTATTTTTTGGAATGTAAGACACAAGCGTTGTATCTTTAGTAAATGCAAATGCTGAACTGTATCTTTCTTTTCCCTTTGTTTCTAAAATTGCTGCAGGGATAGATGATTTTTTTTCTTATTGTACCAATCAATTATATATCATTTGAGCAATATTTGACCTAAATCAAAAGATGTAAAGAAATTGTTACAAGTTTAATTATGTCCTCGTAAACTATACGATAAGTCTAAAACTACCCTCATTCCTTGGTTTCTGTCGGGTGCATTTCCTGGTTGTTTTCCTAATTGTGTTTGGATATTCCACACATAGCAAATGTCATTGTCGCACAAAATCCATAACTTTATACCGTATTTAGCAGGTTTTCTAGGTATGTACGGCCTAAAAGGACACTTGCCTCTAAAAGCAATAAGTTGTTCGTCCATCGTTACATATACCTCTGGATTGAAAATATTGGGTAACATTTCTACCCATTTATCCCATAATTCTCGAATTGTGACAAATTTGTCTTTGATATTCTTCTTTGTCGAGTTTCCCGGTCATCGAATCGTATAACTCTTGATATTATTTTGAATTTCTTTAGAGACATTGTAGCTCTAAACAATTTTTTTTTCTTGAATTAATCCCATAGACTTGTCGTTGATTCATTGCTTGACTTCTACACACCTGCGAGCAATAAAAGACCTAGGTGTGCATCCAAATCTATGATATTTATATATGTTAAGTTTTCCCCATATACACGTTTACCTTCTAAATTTGTGTAATTTATGATCATGGTTTTCAAATCATGGGGGAGAAGCAATTCAAAAGAGCTATATTGGTCTTCTATTTGTGCTGTTGAAAATAGAGTTGGCCCAGGGGTTAGTTTCAAATATTGCTGCTTTCTAATCGACCAGTACTCGGATATGACTTTATATACGATATTATTTTTCCATTTCTGGGCTTTATTATTTCGGATATTTTATGTATAGTATCTATTTCTTCATCAGCTGAAGAATAATTATCAATAAATACATCCTCTTCTTCCTCCAATACAATTTCGTTCACATCAGGTATATTTACATCATCTGTACAGCCTTTCATGAAAGCGAAATAAAACATTCATATAACGAATAAAAAATACACTATCTTTCTCCTCAAATAAATATTCAAATTGATTTTAAAAGGTAAACTTTTTACTTCTAGATGTGAGGAAAACAACAAACAAAGTGAATTTCCGCTATTACTTGTCTGTTTCCAGATGTCTCATAACTACATTCTCTCCCCGATAATTCTACCCTTTTCCCCCTTACCCTTTTTTGCAGCTGTATAGCAGAAATAAAACAATATCGGAGTTTTCAAAAAACTATGTGAATGTGTTTTTATGCTTGGACAAAACTGACCAGAGAAACATATTAAGGTGTTTCTTGCTCCGTTAAAACTAAAAGTCCTATTAATTTAAAATTTTAGTATGTGTTAGTTAAAAACAAATCGGGAAAAGTCATGAAATTTCAGAAAATTCTTATGAGTAGTTTTTGAGTAACACAAGTTGAAACATGTGTATGGGTCTAAAATGACGCAAAGAGCTTTCTAGGGTTAAGTTTAATGGGGATTTTGTCAAAAGTGTTGAATTACAATTCAGGTTTAGTTTTCGTAATGATATCAACAATATTGGGAATATTGTTTGGGAATAACATTTTAACAATTTATTAATGCAAAATTATGGTTTTTGGCATGCATATGTGTATAGAACATCGCTACTAACAATAATTATCCAGTTTTTAAAAGTCATCAATAAAAAATTACAGAAAGTATAACTTCTTGTTCATATTATGTAAATGTTTTAACAGTATATAAAAAGAAAATTTTGCTTAAAAAAATCTAGGTGTGTTTTAATTTGATGATCGCAAACCCTGTGATTTAGGCTTTTGAAAATTTATTATCTTTTATTCTGTAAACAACAGTATATTTTTGAATAAACACTTTTACAAAAAAATATATGCGCTATGATTTTGAATATTTCTTTAATTTATTTATTTTTCTTTTATTTTCTTTTATTGTTTTTAGTTGAATTATTATTTTCTTTTTACTTTTTTGTTGTACATAAAATAAGTTTTGGATTCATAAGTATTTTCGACTTCCGTACCTTGAACAATTTACTTTTTTAGGTATGTAATGAATACGATTTTTTTAATGATGTTCGGATTTCATTACTCAATACGATGATTTATTTTGCTATGCATTTTACGACGAACAAGATAACTTTCTCTCAGTTTCTATTAATTAGAAATGCACATTTTATTTTTTAAATTATAATTAAACCTTTTTTTGCGCGCAATGACCAAAATCGCCGTTTAAAAAAAGACTTTAAAGATCAAACTACCCCTTGATCATATAAAAAGAGATCAGAATGTTTTAGATATAACTCTTCTACTAAAGTGAGTTTTTGCATGGGGTTTATTTTAAAATGTTCCTACAAAATCATATTTAATTATAAGCTAATAAAAAAAAATCAATTTTTTGACACTTTAAAGGTTACCTAACACCTGATTGCTACATTGGCACGAATGGACAATACAACGAACATAACAGATACATCAACTAGGATTTACTACTAGGATTACTATTCATTGGATTGGAATGATGCATTTTGTATACTTCGGCAATTGTGACATTTTTGTACGTAACGGTACAATATTTTTGTATATTGAAGAAATGGTTATTGTCAAAATGTGATAAAATTCTAAACATTCATAGTCATTTTCAAACTATTGGTTCCAGTCCGAAGTATCTGTTTACGGATAAAAAATATTGCACATCATAAAAAAAATGTAATTTTCTTTTATTAACCCTGTATCTTGTGTAGTTTGTCCGTAGAATTTATATAAGGTAAGGTATTTAACACCAAGTTCAACCACAAAAAAAGTATTTTTTGAATAGTAAAGTTGATGTAATGTTGCAATGAATATTTAAGGATTTAGCTGAACGAGAAAAACAAGAAGAAACGACAAGTATAGAGAGTCTTTACAGCATTTGCATAATTTATTGTGTTCATTTATTGTGCACATTAAGCACGTCGGATATTATTATATAACTCATGGATTGTACATTATAAGGCAAATTTATTGCCATTTTTGTTAAAACTTTTAATAAATGATAGATATTAAATGAAAAATTACATTTGATATTAGATACAGTCGACTTTTTTTTCGTTTATAGCTGTCTACAATATCTCAATTACGTTCCAGAAATATTCAGATAGCATTGATCGCATATAATTTCCTTCACATTTCTTTTCCATTTATAATAATATCTATTAAAATATTTATAAATTCATATGTAGTAAGTTTACACACTTCATAGAAAAGTAATCCAAACTTAATTAAAATGGCATATTAAATTGTATTCCCTAAATTTAGTTTTACCTATACAAGTTTTTAAATGATATAAAAAAATCACAAACCTCATACTTTAAAGACGGCGAAATATAATGAACACACACACGCACGCAAGAAAAAAACCTTATTTTCACTGAGCGTATATTAACACGTCGACGGACACTTGTGGCTATAGCCGTCAAAGCGAAGTTCACTATGTGGCATGACGGCAATAGCCGCCCAAAACGAAACGGTCGTTTTTAGACACTACGGCTATAGCAACACAAATGTGCATTTACCGGCGTACAAGTAGAAGCTCAGTGTCATGTTTTGGAAACAATTTTTTGGGTTGAAGTTCGTTTTCCACCTGTTAGACGAGTTGCAGTTTCAGTATGCACGTCGTGGTTGTGAAAGGAGTAGTGCAACCTAATTAAAGGTGCTGAATTAATCAAAATTAAGTTTATTTAAGCAGAAAGCGTAAAACTATACTTATAATATTCTAAAAATTACAAAAACATAGTGTCAATTTTCGAAATTCACCTGTTCCTACTGTCCGTCAATGTGTTAATTTATGTTCAAAGTGTCAGTCAAATAAGTCATAGTTCCCTTAGGGAGTTGCCAGTGGGCAAAACAAGTTGGACCACTCAATGCAACGGCTATGCAACAAATTTCACAAAACCCTTCCTTTCTCAAATCACTAAATTTTGACTTAATCCACTCTCATTCTAACCCTTCATATATTTCCAAAATTACCCTTTCACTGTCAATATACATTTCTAATTTATAAAATATGTTTTTCGTGTATATAAAAAGTACCTTAAGTGAAAAAAAAAATTAAGCGGTCGAAGTTGTGTTAATCTTTAAGTCATAAAAATTTGCTTAATAAAACAACCAATCTATGGATTTAATCTTTTTAATATACTCGTGTTTACCAGGCGTAGAGTTGTTGACCGAGCTTTGTTAACTGCAAGTGTGTTTATTTCTGATGAATAAAGGAAATACAATGTTGTTTGCGGTATTAGCTACTTTAAAAATATTTTTGTGGAAATTATTTATTTTCAGTCAATGTTGCAACATTTAATTATATTCGGAATAGAATAAGTTTCTTTTAAAACCAAAGATTGTAAATTTCAACAAATATTTGAATATTGTGGCTTGATCTATGTTTAAAATTCTTCTCTAAAGTTACAACTCCAATGAATCATTCTATAATAACAGGAACTTTGAGTAACAAATACATTCGAAGACAAGAAAATGCCTTTTAGATTTTTTCGCAATATGAACAAATATCTCATATCACTTCTGTGATCAGCAAATAGTAAATCCTGCAGTGGGATTTTCTTGTCTCTTTTAAACATTTATATTCTTCAAGGAGTATTTCCACGGAAGCATATTTGATACGCTAAAAAATTACTTATGATTAAATTGTCAGAAAAAAAAGTCATTGTGTGACAGATATATGACAGACATTTTTATTTTTTCAAATTCTACTAAACAAGTTTCAAACTTATATGTTAGGGTGAGTGTTCGATTCTTTTGTTCTGTTTTTTCGTAAAAGAAACATTTAACACTAGAACGCCGGAAGGTGTCATTTCGACACCGAAGCTTGAAAGTTTCTTTCTAAAATCTGTAAATTTTGAAGGATCCTTTTTATTTCGCTCGACTTTTATTAAATATGTAGGTAGAACTCACATAAAATTTTTTGGCGAACTAGGTTTATTCAAACTTAGTTTACGGATAGATTTACCTATAACGCCGGTTTGGTGTCAATTGGACACCGCAATAATTTCACTTCCCCTATTTTAAATTTTGTTCTTCTGTGCGTTCATTGTGTAAAACAAGGGAGTCCTGTAATGTATTTTTTTTAAATTTTTTTTTACATCTGGTCATCACGTGATTTGTTTCAGCTGCAGCAACACCTGCTGCTTAGATTTCATTTCTCACAAAGATAGTGCATGCGCGGTTACTTGTGAGTTATGATTAGAAGATTTTTTCTGAGGTTTTCTTTCGTTCTTGTTACTTTTTATGAGTAAAATTTTAAATGTCTCGTAAGAGAGGGCTTACTACGGAAGAAATTACCGCGCTTATGAGAGAATTGTCAGATAATGAATCAGAAGGTGGAGAATTATCCGATATGTATGATGAATCGGATGATGAAAATTTTATTCCTGTTATATCATCTGAATCGGAAAGCAATGAGGATGTTGAAATTGATGATTCTGGAAATCAGAAAGAATTTGTTGCTCGCGATGGCTCTCAGTGGAAAGAATGTGGTTCAGGAAGAGCAACCGGTAGACTAGCCATCCAAAATATTTTGAGAGAAAATAGTGTTCCAACTAGTTATGCAAAAAGAAATGTGAATAATGACAGTGTTTTGAGTGCTTGGTTGCTTTTTATAGACAGAACGGTTTTAGAGCATATAATAAAATGCACAAACACAGAAGCTCGTCGAGTATTAGAAAATGATGTTTGGTCTCTTTCAAAACAGGAACTTTTTGCTTACATTTCGATTTTATATGCACGTGGAGTTTCAGGAGCTAGTAACCTGGAACTTCATTCATTATGGTCTACTTCATGGGGTATAAATTTTTGCAAAGAAACCATGTCCAGAGACAAGTTTTGTGAAATATCAAGATTTCTGAGATTTGATATCAAATCAACTCGTCGTAATCGAACTCAGCAGGATAAATTCGCAATGATTTCGGAAGTATGGAATCGTTTTATTGAAAACTGCATAAGCTGTTACAAGCCAGGCCAGAATATAACAATTGATGAACAATTATTTCCTAGTAAGACTCGTTGTCCATTTACTCAGTTTATAGCATCAAAACCTGATAAATACGGACAAAAATTTTGGATAGCTGCAGATTTAGAAGGTAATTATATTTTGAACGCATTTCCCTACCTAGGAAAAAATGAAGAACGAGATCAAAGTCAGAGACTTTCTGAGTATATAGTTTTAAAACTAATACAACCCCTTTAAAAATATGGGAAGAAATGTCAAAGTTGACAACTTTTTTACTTCTCTTCAGTCGGCTAAGAAACTAAAGGAAAGACGAACGAGTTTAGTTGGCACGGTAAATAGGGCCAGACGAGAAATTCCAGATTGTATAAAGTCAGGAAAAGAAGTGTTATATTCAACAGAAATATTGAAAAATGAAGAATCGGGCACAACACTTACAGTTTACCAGTGTAAAAAGAAAAAAATGTAATAATCTTGAGTTCTATGCATTCAAACATTGCAATTGCCAATAATTCTAAGAAAACACCTGAAACTGTCAGTTTTTATAATGAAACGAAATGTGGCGTAGATATTGTTGACCAAATAGCAAGGCAATATTCAGTCAAAGCAGGATCAAGGAGATGGCTAATTCACACATTCTACAATATGTTAGACTTTGCTGCCATAAACTCATGGATTATTTTCAAATAAGTGACGGGGAAAATATCAAGGCGTACTTTTATACAAACATTAGCTGAAGAATTACGAGCAGAATATATTGAAAAATCTGCTAAAAGACGCAGTAGCCATGAAAATGAACTGCGAGCTGAAAATCCTTCTAAGCGTAGGAAATGCGAGGTTAAAAAATGTCATGGAAATGTGACAAATAAAATGTGTTCCTCTTGTAAAAGAATGACATGCGGCAAATGCACAAAATATGTCAGCTATAAATGTATTGACTGTGAGTGATATAAGTAATGTAAGTAGTTATTTCTCTTGTTTATATTTTTATATCATCTTGAAAAAATATTCTCATTTTACAGATATAATAATTATTCGTGTGTGCCATGTATATGTTCATATCATCTTGCAATATTTTTCTTATTTTATAGATATAATTTTAATTGTGCGTAACATATATTTTTTCATACCATCTTGAAAAATTATTATTTTACAGATGTAATATTATTTGTATGTACCATACATATTTTCATATAATCTTTCAAAATTATTCTTATTTTAAATATATAATATTATGTGTGTGTACAATATATATTTTCATATAATCTTGTAAAATTATCCCTATTTTACAGATATAATAGTATTTATGTGTACAATATATGTATTTGTAAAAAGAATATTAAAATGTACATTTTCTTTGAAATTTTTGCTTACTTATCGACCAGTGTCAAAATGACACCTGGCCGGCGTTTCAGGGGGTAGTAAGATTTCAGGCGTTCTAGTGTTAAGTCATATCTCAAATGCAGTAGAAACTCTTTTTACTTTCATTTATTTCTCCAAGATTCACGTTTCTAATAAAAACAGATATTTTAAATTAATGTAACAATATTTTATTGCTTTTCAATGTACTAGAAAGTTTACAATACAATTTATATATTATAGAAATTGACAGTTGAACCCCTTCGCGACGAGCCGCCTTTACAGAATTTTTAATCTTTTACCACCGGTTTTTCAAAACGGAAATTTTCGCCTAATTGAATCGCAGAAATGCTAACATTAAACAAGGCAAAGCTTACAATAAAAAATAACTTGTGGGAATAATCGAGGATTCTGAGCATCTTATGCGTCACGTATACGTGTCGCTCGTCCCCAAGGGGTTAAGTTTGAAAAATATAATTAAAAAAATAGCATGTACATTCAGAGTTGCTTGGAAAATTAATTTAGTATTTAGTTATTTCCTTGTAAGGAAAAATGAAAGGCATTTTAATATGGGACATTCTCTTTTAGCGCAACGATTTTGTAATGCAAAACAAGTAGGGACAAGTGATGTATCTGCATCTATACATTGTATCTGCAAAAGAAAAATACTAATACTATTTTACTATCCGCAGCACGTCCCAAAAATCTGCGCACATTTTATATGTTATTAAATGCAGTGTTTAATGAAGATAATAATGGTTAAATGTGAAATGTATCAAAACATTTTCATAAATGAGTAAAATGACAAACATCGCTCTTCAAACATAGCATTTATCGAAAATTGATGGGTTCAAAAACATTACGAAAAATTTAATTAGATCTTGTACATTTTGTATTTCAATTTGTTCTTCAAATGCATCAAAAGTGTCTTGTGTCAAACAATAAACTTTGCGATAACCACTTTATATGTTACGAAGTCTCGTAAACACACAAGTTGTTCAATACTAATTTTTCGACCAATCCACTTACCTGTTTGGGAAAGTTGCATCGAAATTGTCTTTTACATCGCGACGATAGTAGGTAGATTTCGTATCCTGCTTAAAATAAATCTCTTCTTTAGCTTACAGTTTTCAATATGAAAAATATCTGCAACTTACAGGTAGTCGAATTGTGTCAATATTTTCTTAGATATTCTGTATATATCAAACTACAGGCATTATGTTACTACACTCTAAAAAAAGCGTCAAAAGGCGTAAAAATTGCAGGAAGAAAATTGTTGGAACATTCATGTGACTGTAAGCGTGCTTTCTTTTCTCGGAAGAAATTAAATTTTGAACTTCGGTTTGTGAATTTTTCAATGTTTGATTTAAAAATGACATACGATAAAAATTATGTTTTTAAAACTAAAAGTAACACAGTTGCCAGAAAATACCTGTGATTTGACGAAAATGTAGCGTTATATTGGGGCATTTCAGGTAATTTTTATGTTAAATTGGTGAATTTTTTTGTATTTTGGGGGAGAATGGGCAAATCAAAGCAGAAATGTTCTCGTGTTTACGTAAACAAAGTGACTATAAACTCTCTGATTCACGTTATTTTCAAAAAGTTTCTGACATAATATATATATACTTTTAAAACAAGTATAATTATTTTATACTTTTACGAGAAACACATAATACGTGTAAATGAATTCATGAGAACCAGCCTTCATATTTGTTTAGGTAGTTTATAGGTAGAAAAGAGGCCGCGACTTATAATTTGTATAGGAATTTTCTTGGTGTTTCTTTCTGTCTTGGAGTTTTTAAAATTTGCTTCTAATTTTTTTAATATTTATATATATATAATTCTTTCAATATTACTCTTATGTACTCTAGATTGTAACTTTTAGCTGTATTAGTTGCTGGAAGATACACGAGAGGAAAAAAAGATTTCATCGCAAAACTCCCAATTTCAATATCACGAAAAGATTCCCATTCCATTTAAAGGAATATTCTGTGACATGGCTTTTTTACATTTCTCGAACAATATTCTTATTTAATGCACATAAAAACATTTCCAAATACATTTTACAATAATTCTTGAAAAAAGAAAGTTATATCCGGGCGAGGTGTATAAAATAATGCTTTACAAGATTTCTCAGTAAATAATTTAAAGAAGGAAAGGGAAATTTCCCGATTTCGAAAGTTACGCTTTTGTTTTTACAGCCCGGTAATTTTAAAGGATTATTTGTAGGAATGCTGTGAATATTCCAATTATATTTGAAAGTTTAGTCCTCGTGTTGTATCTAAAAATAGCAATATGCCGATGAGTTGGTGTAGCGAACGTTCCGTGCAGAAAAAGTAAAAACGGAACCATTATAAGATCACTCCTGTGCCTGTCTGTCTGTCTGTCAGAGCCCTTTTTCTCGTAAACTATGAGACGTGGACAGTTCAAACTTGGGAAAGTTATAAAGCCTTGTTACCCACATATTTTCAGATTATTAGCCAATCACGAATATGTTTAGGAAAAATTTAGGTTGTTAATTAAATTACTTGAAAATGTTTTCTTTTTGTATATCATGTGGAGTATCGTGTAAATGATCACGTAATATCGAACTCAAAAATATATTTGTTTTAATTTTAAGTATTATATTTTCAGATATATCGTCGAAAATGCACCTTAAAAATATCCCCCCCCCCCCCAACAATTTCCTAATATACAGAAACTAAAATTGTGAGAACATTAGGGGTAGTAAGAGTTAGTTTAAACCTTGCAGGAAAACCCTAGCGATTTTCCTAGGTAACATAGTTTTGGAGAAAAACGCATTTTTCTGTTACAAACAAACTTTACTCTTTGGAATTTCTAGGTATCACTCTAGGTAGACTCTAGGTAGGTTGACGGAAACTCTAGGTATCTACTCAGATGCAGAATCATCCAAGGATATTAGACAATGATTTTTGAAAAAAATTGTCGGTAATTAGCGAATATATTAAGTTACTTAAAAAAAATCTGTTTATGTATCGTGTATGGCATCGTTCGAAAGATCTCGTAACATCAAACTCAAAAATATATTTGTTTTAATTTTAGGTATTATATTTTCACAGATATCGTCGAATGTATACTGCAAAAATATGTCCTTCGTCCCACTTATTTCCCAATCTTCTGAAACTAAAAGTATGAAAAAATTAGGGGTAATAGGTGTTTATTAAATAATAAATAGTAATTAATAAATTTAATGTACGGAACCCTTTGAGCGCGAGTTATACTCCTACTTGATCGATTTATTTTAGTGGAAGGATCACTAAAATTGAAAGTTCTTGTATCGAACAGTTTTACAGTTACAGTTATTTCCAGGATTTTAGCTAAATAATGGAATAAATTTGTAGGGAGATATTGCAATTCAAGACAAGAAAAATCTCTCAGAACCAGTGTCACAATCATTGTTAAAAGTACAAGTTGTTTCTTTGGACAAAGATTGTCTTCGGATTAGCGTAACTTTCTGTGAAATGCTATGCCATGTAAAATCGGATGTCCTTTAGTTTGCTCAGTGATGCCGTGTAAACTGTCAGCTGCATTGGGAATTATGGACATTATCATGTGATAGCATATGGAAGCTGTTTCTAAACTTCTCATAATATCGTCACATTTCGTCGAAATCAAAGTAAATATGTTGAAAATATCGTTCCACTAATATAATTCTTGTTAAACTTATGAAAGAAAATCTAAGTTTGGCTTAGATGGAAATACCCTGCTTTTTTTGATAGAATTAATGAAATGCGTCCTAGTTTCTTACACAAACATTGTAAGTATGTCACGTTTTTAAGTCATTCAAAACTTTTTAGTAGTTCATTTTATTTTTTTACAAAAAGCTTGCGTATCAGATTCTCATTTTCGATTAAATACCAATGCTATGTTGTTTTTATATTTTACAATTCAAATTTCCTCTGTAGAATTTTTTCTAAAAATCTGATATCGATTTTAATCTTCAAATATAGTCATTCCTTCTTAATCCTAAAACTTTTTGAAAGGGCGATTTATCCCAGTTGTACTCTTAAATTCTTTCGTTTCATAAATTCTGTTTCAAAGCAGCAAACAATGCGGAGATGCTTTACTTCTTTCTTTCGTTAAAAAAAAGAAGGAAAGAATGGATAATAATTGAGTGAAGACTGCTAAATCACGCACAGTATTCTTTATTATACTTTAAAGCTCAGGAAGAATCTATTGAGATGCATTTCAAATAGAGAACAGTTGTTTAAAAAAATAATACAATAGATGAAAAATACATATTAAAAATTATAAAGAAGTGTCAAATATTTTGAGATAAGTAATAAACTGATAAAAGATACTTTTAAAGTATACATGTTCTTCATTTATTTTAAGAATTTCTGCGAGGCATAAGCTGAAAAATATCATATATATTATTTCTGTTGTCAATATCCCTTTTTCTATACATTTACAAAACGCAAAACAATGCATGATGTTTAAGTTTTTAAACCGGCTTCTGGCATAGTACACTTACACTGCGTTAAAACATAAATTAAAGCACGTAATTAAAATTAAAATCAACATATTTTTCATCAATGAAATGAAAGATTTCTCTCATTGTTGCCATAAAATTAAATACCGCATTAAATCGTTAATTTTAAACATGATCATTCGTTAGTCATTATCTTTTGAAAATTGTAATCAATATGGAGGTAAATTTAACATGTGCATGCTCATAAGACAAGTGTTTTAAAAACTCGAGTTTTACATGGGTGAAATAAGCGGAAAACATTCTAAAATCTGGTGTATTTTGAAACTATCGAAATTAATAATTTTTATTTCTCATATAAATTATTTGTAGGTCGTAGTTGCTCGCTAAGATATGTTAAAAAAATACATTACCTTTAAAGCTGTGAAACGGGGGGAAACGTTCTATATTTAATTATGTTTACTTCAAACTCAATAAGAAATTAATAATTTCATTCAAAATTAATAAGAATTTAAGTAAGGGAATACATATGGCGTTTTTTGACTCATATGAATTTAATACTCTTAGTCTGCTTATGTGTGAGCTAACATCATAAGAAATAAAGAAACAAATACATTACTTGAATTTATTTTATTTAAAATTATAATAATGAAATGAAATGACAAGAAATATGAACGTAGCAAAACGAGGTTAGAGATTTAATTTGTTTTATATATGTTTATTAAGCCAAAACAACATAGAATCAATCTTTATCAGTCTCAAATTCATGTTTTTGCATTGCTTTCTGTTATGAGCACTGTTATGGAGGCGTAACTCTGTCATTAATTATATTCATAAGCAACTTGCTTGAACATTTCATTATTGTAAAAAATAGTTTAATATTATTTCAAACAAACATCGAATTCAAATGTCTATCCAACAACAGTTGTTCGAATGAATAGTTTAATTAACAGTTATACTTTTATTTTCGAAAGCATTGCATGTAAAATATGCACATAAATGTAATTTTCCCCTTGATGTTACTTCTAAAGAAAATACAAAGTCATAATATGCACAGATATTCCAGGGAAAAATATTGTATCTATATAAATTTATTATTAACTGTTACTTTGTTTGTAAAATGTTCAGTGGTTTTCAGATATTTATTTACAATATCAATTATTTTCTAAATTGTTCATTTTGTATCATGGGGTTAGCTTATATTCATGATTATTAAAAATATAGTATCTAAAAGTAAGTAATATTTAAAAAATACAACAATAATGTAATGATAATGAAGAAATAGTAATATTTAAAGAGTTAATTTAATAGTAATATTTAAAAATGTCCCTTTTTTACGAACACAATTTTAATACAATATTCTAAATGTAAACAACCCCTGCAAAATACCCCTTTCTGTTACTATTAAGCAGTTTAACATCGATATAATACATAGATTAAAAATAAAATAATTTTTTTTCATGTCATTTTGGTTTATTATATATATATATATATATTTTTTTTTTTTTTTTACTTAATCTCTATAGGTAATTTAATTCACACAAAATAATATAACTCTAAGTATATTTAAATTGTGCTCATATACTCAAATTTTTATTTCAATTTACTATTTGAATTTTGATGTAAATAAATAAATTCATTTTTAAATTAAGAAACTTTTAATTATAATGATATTTGATTTAGAATTCTAAATGGAGCTTTTTCTTAAATTCAGTTACGAAAATAAATTGCATATGCACAAACAATTTTACTTTCAATCACGATTTAAAGAAAGCAACTTAGAAGAACTAAATCAATTTATAAACGATTCGAAATAAGTTATTTCAAATGACTAGGTACTATATAAGACAGATGTAGTCATGTTAAATATTGCTTTACCGTATAAAAGGACATAGAATATTAAATATTTTAAATATAATATGTAGCTCAGAATTTCATATATAAAATCTAACAAATTATTTAATTTGTAGCTGAAATGACATCTGTATAATAATTTATTATTATAAAGGACTAGAGCAAGATAAATTCAAGCGATGTCATGTTGTTACTCCAAAGTTGATGTTAAATAATTTGAGAAAACATACCAAAGGCAAATTGTTAAATGATTTTCATCGCAGGTTACATTTTCGAATATGAAACATCTGTGTACAAAGATATGCATATACATGTACACACAAACGTGCGGACATCAAATAATAGTATAATTTGGCGATATTTGGCGAAACATTAGAAAATGTCCCGCCGAAAATAATTAGACATAAAATAGTCCAACTTGGCGGCAATTGGCTGATTTGGCGGAAATCCCAAGAAAATCCGATTTTTACAAAAAAAAATGGAGGGTTTTGATAATCAAACCCATGCTACTTCAAACTAGCGCATTCTACATTCATTCTTGCTTAAAAATACAAGCAAGTATTAAAGCAAATATTTTATTCTTTTCTGAAATTTAATTTTGTTTAAAAAGCTTGAAGGATGTTCAAAACCTAATATAAAATTAAAAATGCGTTCTTCAGTTTAAATAAAGTTCTCGAAATAGACATTAATAGTTCATTAGCGAATTTTGAAATTATTCTCAATTTATAAAATATTGAAGCATAAATAAATTGAAATCCTTGTCACATCAGACATCCAGTAAAAATAATATTTGTTCTTCTTCCTTATTTTTCATTATACCAATCGAAAAGATTCAATTTTAAAAATAGTTTTAATTTTAGATATAAAAATCGTTCGCGCATGTGCAATTAAAAATTATTTTATACAAATGCTAATATTTCATTAAATATTTAGTATATTTATTTTTTTTAATTGTCTTATTTTATTTCAACTGCACTTTGTAAATTTTCCTGAAAGTGGCGTTAAATTTGGTTGAAAACCTGCATGTTATAAACTAATGACATGCAGGGACGTCATCAAGCCAGGATTTTATTCGAATTGCAATGCATTTTATAAATAGTTCACGCATGATTAATTTTCATATTTTATATTATGCATATCCATGATGGGTAAGTATTACGGTGGCCCCCCAACGACTAGTTTTACACTGTGATAGTAAATATTATGTATATTATATATAAATATATATATTAATTGTTGTTAGTCCCCTAATTAATTTCGTAATTAAAACTTTGCTGAAAAATATTATGTCTACCATGTTCTTTATATGCCTGAAGTTACAGAATAATATGCTAAGTGTTTTTAAATATATTCCACAAAACGTCTAGAATCAAAAGTATCTGGTGACCTTTGGACATATAGTGTATATTGAATGAATAAATTTGACTTACCAAAAAAATAATATGAATACTTTCGAAAAGATTTTGCACATGTAAAAATAGAAGAAACATAATCCAAAAACCCTTTCAAAGCTATTACAAAAAAATATTCAAAAACCATCACAAAAAATTACAAATTTAAATTTAATTATTTTATATATATATAATATATATAGTACATAATATAATTTTAAAAAATCATTGCTTGAAAATTTTTACCTTGAAAGTATTGTTGTAAAATATTGATATGCAAACACACGGACAGTTTATATATCTATAAAAATAATAATAATCTGATATTATTTGTGAAGAGAAAGAAAAAATAATATTCTCTATTGCATTCTTATAAATGCTTTTTCGGAATTATTCTTATAAAGAAATGACATTTTACCCATTTATTTATTTTCTATATTTTGTAGTTAGCTTTGCTTTATTTTATTTTATTTTTAATTTAAAATTGTGCTTCAAATTGTTATGAACTTTTATGGAATTTTCTTACAGTAAATATGCACGTAGAAATAAAACAATGAACCAGAACTAATTTTAAAACTAATATAAAATCAACGAAACAAAAATATTTTTCTGCTGTCTTTCTGTTTAAATGAAACGTATTTCAAAATCAACTAAACATAATAAACAAAGTATGAAAATTCAAATCAAGTATATGCTTTCAATTTGAATAATTACTAAGCATTAATATCATAGAAGCATCCTAGAAGTTTTGAAAGAAATAAAACAGATTTTACAAGAATACGAAGAAATGAATAACGTGGAAATGTCATAAATATTAACGAATCTGCTTCTTGTTTTCCGACACTTTTAATGTTACATTTAACGTCTTTTACTGTAACAGTATATTTATTGTAAAAATTGTGCTGCCGTAACAAAATTTAAAGTCATGTTTAATACAAAGGGATGGAGTTAATTTTAGCGTGAATTTATTTAAGTGTCAATTTATTCTTTTCTAAACTGCATATTTTTATATCGCAACTTTCCTAATCAGGCGGTATTACATAAAAAGATCCATTTTCAAAATGAATAATTATTGAAATTTTCAGCATTTAGTAATTTAGATTTTTTATTTTATTTTATTTTTTAAATTAACATGATTTTTTAAAATTTATTCTATGGATTCTTACATTTTTTAGAATTTTCTTAGCAAGAGAATGAGAATTCGTGTCATTCCCTCTTCACTATAAACATTCATTCTACAGTCAAACAGCAATGTAATAAAATATTATTGTTTCTTATTATTGACATTAATAATTACTGAAGCAATGGCAGCCATAATAACCCTATGTATATCTGCAGTAAAAACACGGAAACACACAGATCCATCGAATCAAGATCTTCTTACTTCTATTTTCTATTACGAGTAGGCATATTTTAGCATTTGAAGTTCAATTTATAGATCATACTTAAAGCTGTTGCTGAATGGAAATTTACATACGGAAATTTATTTTCTGAAAATAAATAATTTGAGAGTAATAATGAGACAGTGAAATATCCCATATTTTGATTCACCGTAGCAGTTGTGACACTTCTAACTATGTGTGACGTCAAGGGGACTTCACATCGACTGGCCGTGCTGTTAGGGTTGTATCTCTTTTCTACACTTACTCTTTATAGAATTTCCTTTTGCGTACTCTCGTATTCAGAAATTAGCATTTTGTGTTTGTTACTTAAGTATTGCATACCAGTGTATGTTTTTAGCTATGGCCAGCAGGTTCAAGTCGAATTTCAGAATATGCCGCTGAAAGGAGGCAGTGTAATAGCAATTTTTGTGCCATTTTCATTGTTGTATCATCGAAAAGTGTATGAAGACTTTTATAGAATTAAACCAAATTTCATATATAGATGTTTTTACATATGCCCAGCGGGTACCAATTGGATTTAGCAAAAAAAAAGGGCTTTTGTATCATCAGAAAGTGTACAAATTATGCATATAATTGAACCAAATTTCATATACAGGGTGAATCTAAACTCTTGGGCAAAATTTTAAGGGGTGGTAGTACACATCAAGTTAAACAATATTAAATAGGAAACTAAGGGTCCCAAACGTCTTCCGAAGGTGATAGGCGCCATTAAAGTGTAGGGTCCAAAATTTCAAATGATTATAAAAACGGAAAAATTGGTCGATTCGTTTGCGGTTTACGCTAAAACTATTCTTTATGTCAGTATTTTCTTAAAAATAAATTTTAAAGATAAAGTTTTAAAAATGCCGATAGAGGGCGCTTTAGACTTTGGAGTAACAAAAAACTATTTTTTTACCGTTATTTTTTGCATCTCATTGAATGCTTTCAAAAGCTTAGACTTAAACATAAATTTTAAACTCAAAATCTGAATCGTTGGGAGTGATTAAGTAGCGCATGCTGAACTGCGTTCAGGAGTTGAAATTTGAAACACCCCCCCTCTCCCCCCGACTCCTGAACACAGTTCAGTTACTCCCGATCTTGGTGTCGTAGACCAGGGAGAAACAATATGAGTTGTAATTTTCCAACTGGAAGAAAAATGTCCGTGCCAGGATTCGAACCTGGGATCTCTTGAAGCTGCCATGCTCTACCAATTGAGCTATCTCGGTTAAATCTGAAGGGCATAATTCATCCAGATTCAACCGGGATAGCTCAGTTGGTATAGCATGGAAGCTTCAGCCAAGAGATCGCAGGTTCGAATCCTGGCCCGGACATTTTTCGTGCAGTTGGAAAATTACAACTCATATGATTTCTTTACCAATTTGAATAATTGTGTTAAAATTGATCCAGGCAGAAACTACTACTCCCTACACGTAAAACAAACGATAGAGTAATGACAAAATTAAATAGAAAAAATATTCATAACAGACATGAGCAATTTCTCCGCGCAAAATAAAAAGAAACAATTTGATGTATGCATGTAGTGCTCAATATGAATGAAGGTTGACACGTAGAAAATGGTAAGACGCATGATATTCGTGAGGAATCACAAAAACTGCTCGAAAGAGTGCCCTCCAGTAACGATGCAGGCCTCACGCCGCCTGCGGAGGGTGTTGCGAACATTTGTGAATACCCCGGGCATCTCCCGGATATCGCCTGCTACGACGGCAATCCTCGCAACCAGGTCCTCGTCGGTATCGACGGTAAAAAATAGTTGTTCATTACTCCAAAGTCTAAAACGCCGTCTATCGGCATTTTTGAACTTTATCTTTAAAATTTATTTTTTATTTTATTTTGTCATCCCCCTATCGTTTATTTTACGTGTAGGGGGTAGTAGTTTCTGCCTGTTTCAACTCCTGAAATTTCAACTCCTGAACACTCCTGAACAAATTTCAACTCCTGAACACAGTTCAGTTTGCGCTACTTAACCACTCCCAACGTTTCATATTTTGAGCTCAAAATTTAAGTTTAAGTCTAAGCTTTTGAAAGCATTTAATCAGATACAAAAAATAACGGTAAAAAATAGCTGTTCGTTACTCCAAAGTCTAAAGCACCCTCTATCGACAATTTTAAATCTTTTTCTTTAAAATTTATTTTTAAGAAAATACTGACATAAAGAATAGTTTTAGCGAAAAACCGCAAACGAATCGACCAATTTTTCCGTTTTTTATAATCCTTTGAAATTTTGGACACTAAACTTTAATGGATCCCATCTCCTTCGGAAGACGTTTGGGACCCTTAGTTTCCTATTTAATATTGTTTGTCTTGATGTGTACTATCACCCTTTAAATTTTGCCCAAGAGTTTAGATCCACCCTGTATATGTTTTTGGTCATGGACGTCAAGGACCGGTTAAAAATGTGGATATTAACCCGGAAGGGGCGTTGTGTAGCGAGGTTCTCTATTTGTTTTCAGTGTAAATGAGTAATTTAAGAATTTTTTTCGGAGATTTTATATTTTATTTTGATGTAATATAATAGACTGAGGTTTGTATAAAATGTTGGAGTAGATCGGCCGGAAGATGACGCTGTGATAGCGAATTTGTTCGATTTTTTGGACGGACACTGTAGTTGTTGAAAGAAATCATTACGAATCGCACAATTGTCCAATTTAAACTTAATTTGCATATTTGTAAACAGTAAACTTTTTCACTCTTTTGAATATATTACCCCTTGATTAGGCTTTTTCCAGCGTCCCCCGATTGTTTTGAAGCATTTATTGACAAAAATCTTGAAGTGAATTAAACCGAACATGCATCAGATAGGACATTTGGGATTGGCACATCCCACAACTTTATAGTTAAAATACATAATTAATAACATGTCCTTTGCTGCTGAAAAGTTATTTAATCAAACACTGTAAAATCAAAAATAAATGTTTTGAAACAAACTTCGTTTTTTATTTTAGCATATTAAAAAACAAAACAAGAATTCATTAAAAATATTACATCACTGTTTTTCATTTTTTCTGGAGATATTCATGCAATGCGCTCAAGTATTATTGTCTTCATTATAAAACAAAATTTTTCAAAAAAAATATTTTAATTCACTTATTAACTTTTATGTTGTTGTCATTTTACATTATCTGGTTAATATGTCATGGATTAATTTTATAAATGTGACTTCTCTTGCGAATAATTAACGTTTTCATTAAGTTATTAAAGTTTAAATCATGACAGAGAACAAGTCAAGAAGAAATAATTCAAGATCAAAATCAGGAAATCTAGATTGTCTGACGTTTTGTAATTATTTAATCGAATTCTTGAATTAAATGTTTATTTTTGAAAAATAAAATTGTAATTGCGTTACGCGATTTCTTTAATTATGTCATTGATAAATTTAGTTGAAATGAAAATTTAAATTTCCTGGTTAATATTTATCTATTAGAACTTAAACAGATTTGTCATACTTATTATTTTACCTGTCACATAGATAATTATGTTAGTTTACATTTTGTCATTTTACATAATATGTTAGTTTCGGATTAATTTTTAATCGTTTCTGAAAAGACATCTGTCTGAGAACAAGGAACTTTAGTGAGTAAATTACGACAAAAGTACCCTATTTTATATCAGAACAACTGAGAAGTGAAATTATATGTAAATAATTAGAAATGTTCATCAACATAATGAGATATATTAAAAGCAATTTAATATATTTTTATTGAGGTCTTTATACAGAGTGACAATTATTGAACTATATGACATAAAATGTAAATTATTTAAAAACTACTGAGTGCACAAACTTTATTCAACATGTAAACGTCACTACAGATATTCGGATTTAGGTTATGATATGTTCGATATGGCTGCCATCATTGACTATGATGTGGCGCATACGAATAGCAAAATTTTGCATGACCCGCTGAAGTTTCGGAACATCGATGCTGTCGATGACCTCCTGAATAGCAGTTTTCAGCTAAGAAATGGTTTTGAGGTTATTTCTGTAACCATTGTCTTTAACGTAGCCCACAAAAATGAGTCACATGTGTTCAGATTCGGATAATATGGCGGCCAAGCGAATCCCATTCTAGTGGCTTCTAGGTACCCCAGAGCCAGAATGCGATCCCCAAGGTGCTTCTCCGGGATATCGAACACTTTCTTGTTACGATGGGGACGAGCTCTGTCTTGTATGAACCCCATCTTGTTGAAATCATGGTAACTTTCGATAATGAGGATGAAACCCTTTTCCAAAATTTTCACGTATCGTTCAGTATTCACCATGTCGTCGACGAATCTCGGAATATCGGACCGATTATTCCGTGACTGGCATTGCACACCGCACAGTCACCCGTTGAGGGTGGAGAGACTTCTCGATTGCGAAATGAAGATTCTCAGTCCCCCAAAACACCAATTTTGCTTATTGACGAACCCATCCAAATGAAAGTGGACTTCGTCGCTAAACCAAACCATATTCGCATCAAATTCCTGTTCGTCAATTCTCTCGACAATAGTGTTGGCGAAACACAGCCGCTGTTCCATGGCTATGGGGCTTAATAGCTGCTGGGTTTGAATTTTGTATGGGAAGATGCAGGTCAGAAACAACAATTTGTCGCAGGGTCTCCGGTTGATTTCCATCAGTTGTGCAGCTCGTCTGATCGATTTCCTCACTGTTAAAAATTTGCAGCAAACTGTCCAGTCATTTGACCGTTTTTAAAGAAAACGGTTACATAACCGTAAATCAACTTTATTATGACCGTATTATTGTCCATATTAAGGTAAGAATAGAGTTAAATTACGGTTATGTAACCATTTAATATAAAAACGGTCAAATGACTGGACAGTTTGCTGCAAATTTTTAACAGTGCTTGGTCCGTTTTGAAACACAGCACGTGTCTTCCGGATGTTTTTAGGCGTTCGCACACTTGTTTGTCGACCGACATTGCCAACACTTTTATCACAAACACTATCAGTCCTCTCAAACTTGTGAATCAAATTCTTGATTATTAGCACACTTGGACCGGTTGCTTTCAGCTTGCACTCGGTCGCAAACTTCCTTTAAGCCGCAATCGGGCTGTTATTGCTCGCATAGTAGGCCTCCACAAGCGATATACGCCCAGGCCCGGTGTACCGTGACATTTTCACTTGCAAAGGGCCGACAACAACAAGTTGTGTGCGCATGCGCATTATATTTCACATCATGCCCTGCGGCAAACTACGAAGTTTGAACTTCATCACGCAAACCGTTCAGAAGTTATGATGGTTTAATTTCTTATAGTTCAATAATTGTCACACTGTATTAAAACAGTATTTGGATATGTTTCTTTTAATTATGATTACTTAGCGGGATTTAAAAACAAAATAAAGTGTAGGACACAAGTGTGTTACAATTTAAAGTTAACTGCAAAGTAAGATATATGAAATACATTACTCAACCCCCTTTTAAGTTGTAATTTACGTTAAGCAAAAACGTATTTGTGGGTCACGCTGTATATTCGAGTAGCTGAGATTGTTTTCAGTTAAAAGGTATGTGATGGTTTTTGTTTTTATAGAATATTTCGGAGATATCAAATGTGATTTGTGTTTCGATTTATGTTATTGTAATCAGTTTCTATAATGTATTTTTCCCGTAGTTTGTAAATTTTTGAGAAAGTTTAAATGCAGACGAACAAATAAACATATTTCGTCCGGAGACGGAATTATACAATTACTATTAAATCACTTTACAATTTGTCAGTTGTTTTTAATCTTACTTATTAAATGCAGATAAAAGGTTAAAATAAAAGATACAAAAACATTTTCTTTCTGTCCTTTTAACTTATAAAAATGTCATATGTCTCAATAGTTTATTGAAAAACCGCTGCAATGATTTCATTTATACGAAGGAAAATATGGAATTTTCAGCTTTATAATAAGGAATTCACCATTTTATTTTATACAGAAAAAGAAAAAAAAAAGTCTGAAGTGGTTGTCGTCAGGAAATTTATTATTTCTAAGGTATTGAAGGGATTAAATATCTATTTTATTTCCAGCTTACAGCAAAATTTTAAATAATTTTCAATAGGACATTGTATTAAAATAAAATAAAGAAGTAAATTTGAATGAAAAAGAAAAAAATTCTACTTACATTATAAATAAACTAACAAAGGTTTATATCAATAAATAATGGATTTATTTTTATGTACATTTCCGCTGTAGCTTTTGAACAAAAAAATAATTTAAGGATAGATAAAATCACTATCTATCGCTCAATTTAAAATTTTTATAAATGCTATTAAAGATATCATAAATATGATATTTTAAATAAATAACTTTGAAGACTTAAGAATTATATCGAGTATTTGATAATAAGAATAAATGTATTAAATAACTATTTTTAAGTTTTGTTTTATAAAATCGCGAAATTACTGTCTACCAATATATTAAAATCAATCCGAATGAGCGTCGAATGATTAATTTTTTTTAGTTTCCCCTTTTACCGACAGGGGGCTTATTCTGTTCTAAACAAACATCTTTCCAAACAAACCTCCGGAACGGGTACTTGCTGCAAATGGCACCGCATAGCAGTAGTTCTGTGCACGCCCCACTAAATAGTTTAGTTTCACCATCCAACGCCAGAGGGTGCATTTTATTATAAACGAACCTACGGCACAGGATAGCAAGCGTCGGAAAAAGAAATTAGTTCCACTTTTCCTCGCCAAGAGTCACCATACTTATATACCTTTAACATTAACGCGATATTTAAATTAAGACCGAACTCCCTTCTCCCTCTCAAAATTTAACCAGTGACCCTTAACATTAACAAATATCGGTAACTTTTGAAATAGAAATAAAATAGCGCATTTGAAACAAAACAAAAAGGCTTTTTTTTTTCTTTTTTTTTTTGGAGGGGGAGGGGGGGGGGTTGACATAGCACTTTCTATTCTGGGTCCGTCTTTTGCAAAAATTAAGAAAAATTACCTTTCCATTTTTACAACAATCGATTTTCCGATGCAGAATTTTCTTCTACTTATGTGTGGTAAGTTTTAAATCGATAGTTCAAATTCTTTTCTTAATATTTGTAAATTAGTGAAAAAAGTTTAGCCGGTTTGATTTTCTCAACAAACCACTAGTTGTTATTGCCAAAGAGAATTAATCTAATTTTCCTCAGGTAAATTTAAGTTAATATGTTGTGGAAAAATTAATTTCTTTTTAAGACATTTTCTTTAAATATAAAAAAAGGGTAATTTATTTCCCATTTCCTTTAAAAAAAAAAGAAAATAAACACACTTAATATTTGGAAATTCTTGATATTTGTTTATGTGTTGTAATGTTTACTTTATTATTCATATAAACATTTATACTTGCTACGAAAAGAAAACAAACTGTTGAAAAATTACGTAATTTGATTAGGATAGTTTACATTCTTTTAAGAAGTATGACGTTTATGTTTTGACACCGTAATTAATTTTTTCCTGGATGTAGTAAGTTGTTTCTTAAATTTCTTAAGTTTCGTAAGTTGTTTCTTCTGCTGTATCTACTGTAAATTGTTTTATTTTCCACGTATTATTTTTCTTTAAGATGTTTAATTATGTTGGAGACTTTGTCATGTTTGTAAGTGTGTGTATGTGTGTTTGTTTTGTGTGTGTATGTGTGTTTGTTTTGTGTGTCTGTGTATTCTTTTATATCCTTTGTTAATACACGTACATACATGCGCCATAGTTTCCCTGTGTATAACATACTAGTAACATACTTTTTATTTCTTTCTTATACAAATACCTGTACTACAAATACGCTTACACAGATATAAGTATGCATGTTTATATCCACATAGCGAAATTTGGTAGATATGACATCCATATAATGTGAAGTACATCCATATAAACAGTCCAGAAATCATCCTAGGAATTCCAAAATCCGTTTTCTCTACGTAGTTAATATATAATAACATTAAATGTCTTTCCGTATGCATCCGTATAGCATTTATCGGACATCCAGACCCGACATAATGTACTTTAATGTATAATGTACTTAAATTATAATACTATGTAACATGTCGTGTACCTTATAAGGAATGCATGTATTTTTTCACTGAGAAAATTGATGTAAATTATACTAAAAATTCTCATCATTGCTGATTTAAAGTGAAATGCTTGAGATAAATAAAATGAAACTAAGTTCAATTTAACAAAATATTTACACTGAGAAAAATGACACCTTCAAATCTGAGTAAATCGATGTTTTCATTTTGTTATCAAACTTTTTGTTTCAAATAGGACGAACCAATGCTTTCAATTCTGAAATGCCAGAAATACTCAGAATATTGAAACATGGACATACTCAAAACTGAGCGCATAGAGGTCAGTTCATACTCATTTTTGAAACATGAACATACTCAAAAATGATTAGAATCAATACAAACTCATTTTTGAAACATTGAAATACTCAAAAATGAGCATATAGAAGTCAGTTAATACTCATTTTTGAAACATGCACATACTCAAATATGAGCACATGATGATTTATTCTTGAGCATGTTTACAGAAATGAGTATATACATGTTTCAAACTTGATTAATTTTGATTCGGAGCCATTTTGACTATGCGACATACTCAGATTTGAGTATTTTTTTGCTGAGTTTTGCAAATGTCGTTTTTAGAGTGCTCCTGATGATTTCATAAAATACTAGGAAAAAACAGCTTTTGTTTCAATCAGACAAAGTCTGCGACAAATTTTCATTGTGTTTCCTAATTTGTCCATTGAAAATTCCCAGAGTATTTTACTTTACGTTATATTAAAACGAGGGTATTTATAAAAATGTTAAAAATACACATAATTTTAGCATGATTTCTAAGCAAAATATTGAAACCTTTAAAATGATATAAAATTAAAATGACTTAATTTGATAATCAGGGAATGACAAAAAAAGGTTGCAAAATCCACCACAATTTAGCACGATTTCTACGTAAAATTGTAGTATCAACAAAACTATGTAAAATTTTAATAACTAAAATTTGAAGCAAATAATATTTGAAGACTTAAATAAAAATGATAGACACGTTACCTTAAATTAACACGAATTTCATGTACAATTATCATAAAATAAATAAAATTAGTGATTTCACGCATTTTATAAAATTTACTTTTTATCGGTTGAATGCAATATTTTATATATATTTCCGTAGTCACAAAATATCTGTAAATGTCGTGAAAAAACATTTGATTGAAAGTAATATAAAACAGATGTTTTACTAAAATTTTCGCTAGCTGTACGCATTGAAAACTGTTTAACAATAAGCTGAAGCCAGAAGAAAATTATGTGATCTGTATTTTGCAAAACTTTTCCTTGTGGTAAAATTGAGTTTTAAAAAGTTTGAATTTACTTGTATGTAACCTTACATAAAGAATTCAGAGATTTGAAAGAAATTTTACACAATAAACTTCTATTATTGAGTTCGTAAAATATAAATGCAGCAAACTTAACAATGCTTTTAAGAACGAAAAGAGAAAAAATCGGGTTGCTTTTTCTGACAAAATTAAATTTGAAGATCTCTTCTGTAACAAAATTAAAGTATGAAAACTTTTTTCTTTTTTGTTATTTTTAACTCAATATATAAGTTGTCAATTCCTTTCCACATTTTTATGATATTCAGAAAAACATATTCGAGCAAACCTAGATCCAATGAAAAATATTGGAAAATTCGACTTCCATCCATTACACAATTACACGCGCACACGCCAAGAGAATAATGATTAAGTTCGGCAAAGGAATGCATTTGGAATATAGATTAAGGATAATACCCGGAGAATATTTTCTTTATTTCTTATGCGGTTCAAATATATCTAAGAAATATTGATACATAAATTATTATAGATTACGTTTAGACTTTTAAAAGATATATATTTTAAAGTATCTTTTTATGCTATTTTGTAAAGGAATATAAGATTTATACGATAGACAATATATACATTTTTAGAACCAAAGTTTAAATGCATATATGTTCGTATATTTGTTTATACATGTTATTTAATGCTAATTCTAAAATTAAACGTATAAATCAAATGTAAAAATTGAATTTAACACATACATTGAAGTGGAAATAATTGAGAAGTATTTATTGCTTTTGTTTAATGCTTTAAATTGTGCCTTTTTGTTTTAAAAGGCAATTTGAAAGAAACGTAATATATATTTTTTTAATTTATTTTATCTGATTTAAATAAGTTATTTTGTTTTTAAAAATAGACTTAAAAAAAAAGACTTCATGGCTTTAAAAAAAAGAAAGAAAGAAAGAAGAAAAAATAAGAAAAATATATCTAAAAAAAAAGAAAAAAGACATAGTAAAGATTTTAAAAGCGTTCCTGCTGTTATTGGGATAAGAATTTAGATTTAGTGTCACATTACTTTCACAGAGTGTATTCAAAATTTTTTATATTATATGAAAAATTGAATTACATGGATATTATATGAGAAAAAAAATAATATAATGCCACATGTCCATTCACATTGTTTAGAGAACTATGCATAGAGACAATTCTAGACATATTTAGTATGACGTAGTGACATGCAAAACTCTGAGAGCATCTTTCATATTGGAGTGCGGTGCGCCAATTTCAATCTTGACATGCCCTTTTTTCGTGCTCCTAGTTCTTTCGTACTCCTCAGAGCTCCGTGCTATTTCTTAATGCGCCTTGCTTTTGCAATTATATTTAGCAAGGCTATCTCATAGCTAGGACAGTTAAATACTATTGCGCTGGAGGCAAACCAGCCATTTCATAAGCAGTAGATATTAGAGTTTAGATGTTTTACTACGTTCGGGATAATGATAAGATTTTTATTAAAGAAGTAAAAAATAGATGTCTGAAATTGATTACTAATTAAATAATAGAACTATTGTGTGAATAACAATTGCTTAAATATTATCTTTCTAAAGCAAATTGTGAAACACGCGTGTGTTACGTTTAAATATAAAACCCAAATAGCCTTAGAACAGCATGGAAAACATACACTAAAACATGCGCGTATGAAAAATATTCTAAAATAGCTTTCTAACAAAAAATAAATCCATCACGAAGATTGTGTGCAAAGATTATGTGTAACAGCTTCTTTAACAAATCATTGATTAATTTAATATTTGGGTTAAGTTAAGTAATGCACTACTCGTCATTTCATTTGGATTTTTAAGTCCCAGTAACTGCTTCTTGTGGTGGATGTGTTTGTTTGATAGATCAAAAAAATATATGAAGATCATTGATGAGTTCAAATTATGATTTAAGTTTCTTGCGAATCTTTTGCGGACTAGAAGATATTGAAGCACAAATTTAACTCTTTCGCCATAATATATGGAAGTAATGTCAGTGAATGTAAGAATAGTGTAGTAATTCTGCGCGGCTACAATGATATTTTTTTTATTAAAGTTCAAAATTTATTTCCTTTTCATTATTTAAATTGTTAAATTAGCCTTTTCGCTGTTTACCACAGTTATTATACTAATTATAAAACCTTTATTAAACTAATTATTAAATTTTTCATGCTAATTAATACGTTTGATAATTTCGAATAATACACGTGTGTTTAAACATAAAGAGCAAATAAAATACGTGTATGTAAAGAATATAAAAAATGCAGAACTATATATACATTTCACACAGTACATATTTTCAAATCTTTTGAATGAAATTTGAAATAATTATCTTTCATTTTTTTAAAAATAAATATAAATAAATAGGTTTGTAAATAAAGGTTAAAAAACTTATTTAAATATAAATTTATATATTGTACCTATTCCATGTTTTTTCTTAAATTACTAATTCAATGTACGCAAAGAAAATCATATTTTCCATTTCACATCAACCAAAAACCTCTGTAAGATGATAAAAGTGAATAGAATGTAGAAAACGCAGCGTTCGGCTTTAGATATTGAGCTGTGCTTCCAACATGAAAGAACATTTCTCATCAAGAGTTCTTTTTGAATGCATAAGGATTTTGAGATTGAAAGAAAATGGACGTAATATTTTGTAGGCAGAGAACGATTTCAGATGTAGAAGAAGAGATTCAAAAATGCAAAAGCTTACGGAAACACTTATATACGAAATACTGTTTTTGTTTGTTTTTGTGTAACTACTAGCCGGATTTTGTCCGCCTAGACGGTCGCTTGAAAGGGGGGTGGATGCCTTCCGAATCGTAAAGCTTGGTCTTCGCCTTGGAGCCACAAAGTGCATTTTACATGGAAAAACAAAACAAAAACTATTTATTTTAAATTATACGAAAATAAATTAAAATTAATTAAAAAAAGCATACAAATATATATTTCTCGATATAAATAATAAATTTTATTCATGAGTCCCTTCACAGAGACCTGCTCGGCCCTGCCTGTGCTTATCTAGAAAGAAGAAAGAAGATTCCAGATAAAATAAACAAAAATTGAACCTAAGATGTATGGCGATTATTGTAAGTGTATCCCTGTGGGTTTTAAATTGATATAGCAACTCTTGAACGTGCAAAATGTGTGATTTAAACAAAACCAATCTATTAAATGCTGTTTTAAATGTTTCTTAGAGAAACATCATTAATTTTTCTTTACCTGTCATTAAAACAAATAGGAAGAATTTTGCTTATTTCTGAGTAAGAAAATTAAAAAAAAGAGTGCACAGACTTTAATTAAATTCACAGTTGTGCCGTGGTAGATAAATTTTGATAGGAAGATCTTAGCTCAATTTTTAAATATAAACAATGACTTTAATAATTTTTTTAATTCACAAGAAGTATGTTACTAGAAATACGCCAATATGTATTTAATTATATTATTATAATTTTATTTATACTCATTAAAAAAATGTAAATTTCCTTTCTCATTTATGTAAATTGGAATATATAAGTATATCTTGACCTTACATAGAAACAAGTCTTGTATTTGATTCTTAGATTTTCGCCTCAACCTATATCGTACAATGTAAAAAAAATGGAACTCTTTTTCCTGTAGGAAACGGAATTATAATTGATTTGTCAATCAGGAAACATTCCTTCAGTGTTTGAACTTAATACAATCCGAAAAAGTTTAAAGTTATTTTTTTCTGTCAGGTAAGTTTTCTTCTTCGATTTTAAAACAAATCTTTCACGACAGACTATTTTCCGGTAAATAATAAATATCCTTTCCTTGTATATAAAGAAAAGATTTTGAAAACAGAGGAAGTTTTCCATTTTTAAAATGGAAAACTTTCCGAACCAGTTAATAAACTAGTCTGTAACAACAGCTCAATTTCCTACAAATTAAAAAGAAATCCGTTTGTGTAAAATATAATATTTTTCAAAAAAGATAATGCGATTCTTTTTAAAACAGAGATCGTCGCCAAACGAGGGACGATCACGTTCCCCATGTGAATATCTCCAGTTTCTATGTAAAATGTTTCTAAAGTAATTTGCTATAGCAATCACGATACATTTTTATATAAAATGTTTAAAGAATTTTCTCTGTTGCATAATTGTGAAATAACTATTTTTTAAATCAGAAATTTTAATTAACAACTACCGCAAGAACAAAAATTACATAATTTGTTTGGTTCAAAATATGTTTATTTGGTTTGAAAATAATCGAAATGTTTATAGCTATATTATACCGCGATCTCTATAGATTACTAATAAAATGTTTGTAAAGACAACCTTCTATAAAAAAGACTGCAACTTCCTACAGAAAAAAGATAAATTTGATACAGAAATTAATATAAAAATAAAGTTGTACAAAAAGATTTTTGTTACGGTATAATTCATCAAACGTGCATACGAAATCTTTTATATGAAATATTTTCTTTAAAAAACAGTAATGTCATATGAAACGTTATTATATGCTATCGGAGTAAACATACATTTTTAGGAAAAAGTTCCAATGGAAATTACAAAAATTAGTTTTCATTTTAAAGTAATGCTCACGAAATTGTTTGAATTTTTATCGTCTGTTGTTTTATTTGCGTGAATAAAGGCGCATATACGTCTTCCTCATCTAATTGGTAACACTGGTTATCGTGACGGTCTTTAATCATCATGGCACTGAACAGAAAGACCGGTCAATTCCATTTTTCTATATTAAAAAATAATGATATACAAATGCGTTATATTTCTGGCCAGTGATGAATTCAGGGACTTCTCCCATAGAACTTCAAAATGTCTCTCAGAAGTTTTGAGATTCTGTGCTTAAACATGGGCTAGAAGTGCATATTCTCTCCTACCCGGAAATCCGTAATCTCCTTGGAGCTGCCAAAATTCCTCCCGGATGAAAGTATCCCAATTCAATGTACTATTTGAGTTCCGGAAAACTATCTGTTCCATCCAGATTCGTTTATACTGTAAAAATAACCTAACAGATATTCGCTCCCTGAACAAAATTTTCCGTTTCGATACAAATGCGATGAAGTAGCCAATACATAAATGAATAAGAGTTGAAACAGAATATCTACCTGGTGTTAGAAGAGTCATATATTGTTACACTATTACTTTAGAAGAGCAAAAAACCAATGTATCCGGGGGTTTTGCGCAGACTCAGATAGTATTTTGCCATGACAGATAAGCTCCAGAATCGACGAGGAAAAATTTCCTGACACACAGAATAAACTTTATACTTTTAGGATTCTATTAACTGAGGACAGATACAAATTACCTGACCGATAAGGATAAGTGTAATTACATTTCCTACAGAAAAACCTTCTTGATTTTACTTTGCAGTGTTATTTATTGACTGTTTCCCGTACCGAAGCGGAAAGCTTTCATTTACGAAGTAAATAATAAATGTTTTTTTTTTTTTTTTTACAGAGAACAATCTTAATACTAACTCATAATCATGAAATTTCATTTCTTTCAACCATGGGATCCAACTCGGGCTTTGCAGGTTTCAGAATATCGTTAAACTCGTTTTTAATTGGGAGATGGTTTTTGCTTATAAGTTTAACCTAACAAATGAGGAAGGAGAAAATAATGTTTCGAAGTTCCACTGTCTGTCAGTGAAAATTTTACTGAGCAAGATAATAGCTTGTTATATTTTATTAATTTATGTCTTCTTTATTTTTTGGCAAAAATTGGATGTTTTTATTTTGATAGCAGTCGAAAACTTCGAATTTATGTACTAATGTCCATTAACAAAAATTTGTTTATTTTTGAAAGTTTTAGGACCAGTACTCATTATTATAACACTTAATTTGCCATTAATTAGTAATGGAAACCCCCATGTAGCCATTACTAAAAATGTAATATTAGTAATGTTTATAATACATATGTATATATTTTATTTAACTGTAAAGGTCCGTAATCAAATTTAAATTTTAAAATGCACTATCAGATTGTAAGAAGATAAATTATTATAAATAGCTGCTTTTAATTAGTTTGATGTATTTCATAAAATTTGAAATAGAAACCAGATTATTTTTTGTTCCTAATTCTGCTTTAATTATTTTATAATCTGGCAGTCAAACAATCAGGAATCTCAGAATAATATTTAAGAGTATAGGAAAATGAAGGGTCTTGGGACCCAAGCACACTCCATTCACACAAAAACAATATTTTTCACGCGAGTTGTTAAAAATTTATTTTTTCTGTCTTTAATTTTTGATTATTCATAACTGTCAAAAAAAACTTTGTACATAAAAATAATACTACGAATATTAATTACATTTATAACAAGTAAATGTTCAGATCAGTGTCTTCATCTGTACTTCAGTGTTATTTTGAAATCATTTTACTTAGTATTTAATACATTTATTCTCCAACTCATTTATTTTTAATGTTAATACAACCAGCTAGTAGAAGTTATGTATCAAATAGATAGCAAAATTTATAGATAGAATTATAATAATTGTGAAAGGAAACATGATTCCATACACTGATACACCAACACATTTATTTATTTACTAGCAAGCTACGCTAGTCAGTTTCTCTTAACGAACCTTTAATCAAACAAAATATTGACATTTCATAATTCACTTTTATATTTTAAGAGAGTAAGAAGGTACTATAATTTGTGACTCGTGTTATAGCCAATATACACGTCAGGACACGTCGCCCTTATTATTATCTTTTTACGCGTGAAGGTTTCGCTATGGTACTCCATTGTGAAATTTGGTAATTTTTTAAACTCAATATTTGAAAAACGGCATAATCATTAGATTTGAAATTTATATCAAGAAGAATACAATTTTTTACCTTTCAAACGCAGTTTGTCTAACAATTTTTGACAAATACTTTTTGAGCTGTTATATTATTCAGTAACTCCAAATGTTCCATTTTCCGAGATTGATCTGTGGCAACGATTAGCTAAGAATCCTGTTTTCAGCAACGCATAGCTTTTTATTAAAAAGGATGTAAGAGCAGGGATTGTCACCATCAATTTGCCACCATCACTTTTGAAATCGGTTTTGTAGTTCCAGAGATTCCATACAAATTGTAATTTAGAATGATTTTTGAACGCTTTTCGCTCATTTTACTCTTTTAAATTTCGATTTTTAAATTTATTCTTAGAGAGCATTCACATCTTATAAGTAACTACAATGCCAAATTTAAATTTCTAGCTCCTTCAGTATACAAAAAGTCGCAATTTTCGAACATTTTTCGCTCCTGTACCCCATTGGGGATAGTGGCACCGCTATAAAATATAGCCTGTGTTGAAGTAGGGATTGTCACCATCAATTTGCCACCATCACTTTTGAAATCGGTTCTGTAGTTTCAGAGATTCCACAGAAATTGTAATTTAGAATGTTTTTAGAACGTTTTTCCCTCATCTCACCCTTTTAAATTTCGAATGTTTTTAGAATTTGTTCTTAGACAGTATTCACATCTTATAAGTAACTACCATACCAAATTTGATGTTTCTATTTCCTTCAGTATAAAAAAAATCGAAATTTTAGAACGTTTTTCGCTCCTGCATTCCCCTGGGGGTGGTAGCACCGACATAAAATATAGCCTATGTTGGAGAAGGGATTGTCACCATCAATTTGCAACCATCACTTTTAAAATCGCTTCAGTAGTTCCAGAGATTACAACCTACAAACAAACAAACAAATAAACAAATAAACAATCTTTACTCCTTTATAATATTAGTATAGATTTATTACTTACCCATCATACGTAGTATAGGATAAGTCTTGTAATCGTTTTGAAAATCGAAAAAAAAATTTTGACGGATTTACACGTTTCAGATACTAGAGATTCCGAAAAACATATTTTTAGAAAAAAAAATTTGCCGTCCGTCTGTGTGTCTGTGTGTCTGTATGTCTGTGTGTCTGTGTGTCTGTGTGCCTGTAAACGCTCTATCTCCCGAAAAAATTGAGATAGAGACTTGCGATTTGGTATGTACTTAGTATGTAATAATGGGAAGAAGCCTATTTCATTGCAATAACCTCGATTAACCGGAACTATTTTTTTCGGACTCTCGAAATATTCGTTCTGTTAAAAGGTATATAAAAATTTTTGAAATTGATTATTTTAAGAAATGAATTTAAAAGACAATAAAAAAACATAAATTTTGCATAAAGCATGAAGTCGATCAGATAATGAGTTGCCGAGATATTTGGAATCCTATTTACCACACTCTTCGATTTTTCATGACCCTGTATTTCATCCAAATTTCACTTAAAAGATATATTTTAATTGGAAATTTGACGCGTAATCATATGCAATAAACCGCTAGTTAATAGGATTAGTATTTTTGGAGTTATAAGGATGTTTCTTTCAAGCAATTCAGTAATCGAGCCTTTAAAGTTTGTGACGTCATCAAGCCACGATTTTATTTGAATTGCAATGCATTTTATAAGTAGTTTACACATTTTTATTTTAATATTTTACATTACGCATATCCATGATGGGTAAGTATTACGGTGGCCCCCAACGACTAGTTTTCACTAGCACTCATCAGTGTAATAACTGTAATTCCCTGAAATTACGTTTTTTTTAATTGCATATATTAAATATTTAAAGTATGGATTGAGCGTTAATGACATTAATTATTAACATGTACAATTAAATATTTAAAGTCCACACATATATTACGTATGTACGTTACACTGATACAGACAATTAAACTATAAAAATAAAAAGCACAATTATTTATTAAAAACATTATACTATTCGGGATTTCCAGAAGCCCCTCATCAGTAATATAAAATACACAAAAATACGAGAGATGGTAAAACAACTTACAGAAGAGAGCATGAATCAAAACCAATTAAATGAAAACGAGGGAAGGAGTGACGGACGCCTGAATCAAAATAAATTAGCGTATTCAGAGAGAACCGAGCTGACTCATTAAGTGTAGATTTTGCTGATTTCGTGAACCAAGCCTCTTGTAAGAAAACACGATTTCCATGAACGTTGCAATTCGACTTTATGACTGTAGCTATTTCAAAATCTGGGAAATGATATGTTTGTATTGCATGAGCCACAATTTTAGGATTGAGGTTCCTTGACATAAAGGCACTCTGGTGCTCCTTAAGACGTATCTATAAGGTACGTCATGTCTCACTGGTGGCTGCACGCTCCACGTATTGGCTTCGCCATGACGAGTGGTATCCCTTAGGCATTCAATATAAACTGCGTAACATTGTTTACAAGCGATCTAATAGATTACACATTTTTTGCTTAGAGCTCAAGTACCGTTTTATGAAATTGCAGAGGGAGCCTTCTAAAGATTTTTGTGGGACAAAAGATGTAGATATAACAATTTGTATATCTACATCTTTTGTCCCACAAAATTACTTATGCTCCCAAATTTTCGAAATAATGTATAATTCAAAAAGATTAAAAAACTATATAAAATATAAAACATAATGCACTTATATAACATAATACCCATATATATCATAAAAATATATTAAATATACTAAAAAATTTAAATTATTAACATTTCATAAGTACTTTTAAGAAACATTTTTTTTTGGACTTTCAACAAAACATCCTGTAAATTTTCATTTATTTAATATTTTCAAGTACTAGAAATTAAATTATATTTTACTTGACAAATTCAGTAGGAGTCTCTCTTATATTTTTAGAGAATCAACTAAACTTTAGCAGGAAAACAAACTTGACTGTAAGAAAATAATTCTCGGAGATTTGTATCTAAGATCTTTCCTAATCATTTAAATAGTTTTCTGTGAAATAATCTTTAATTTGATTTAGTTCTGTGAAATCAGACTCTTCATATTTCGCATGCAAGCAGGGTAGTTTAAGCAAATACAATTTACTGTCGAATTTCAGTTTCTTTTCGGATTTTAAATAAGATATCATTATAACAAATAGTTTCATTTCCTCAATAATACATTTCTGATATTTAAGAAAATAAATATATGTAGAAACTGAAAGATTAAAGTTAGGAATAAATAAAATTTGAGTAAAAGATCATGTAACTTTAAAATTCATAGAGCTTAATATTTTAAAGTAAAATATCGGTAAAATTTAAAATTTATATTAATATGAAGTATTCAATTAAAATTTTAATATATTAAGCAGTAAAATCTTACAGATATGTAAATTATTTGTTTAGTAACACATTTTTTTCACGGAAAAGATACATTTTAATAAATATTTAAAGAAATTTTTTTATATAGGGAAACCTTGGGAGATTTGACCTACAGCTTTTATTTTCTTTTAAAAATTGCGATCGCCATTGATTTTTTCACTTCGACTGTGCGGTCTTCAGCACGCGCATTTTTTTTTTGTTTTATGGATGAAAATGCATGTTTATGTCATTTTCTATTAGTTAAAACGTTCCGCTGTTCTGCGTTTAAGGGCATCGATTTCAGAAAAGAACAAAACACTTCAGCGTATGAAAAATGACCACATATTTAGCAAGAAGCGAGTAAATTTGTTGATAAAACCGAAATATTTGACTACGAATGCATCTAGATGATGTACATTTTGGATTTATATTCTTCCAGTTCTGCGATTAGGACGATGCAGTGCGATTTTCATTTTTACGACACATCCTCGCTCGCAGATATTGTCAATTTTCGCTTGAAATAGCTGTAATTTAAAACAGAAAACATATTCGTTGGTAACACTGACATCATATTGACGGTGGAAACATCTGAACATAAAAATTCCGTTTTCAGAAAAACTGTTTAACTTCGATAAATAGAACAATATCAATATTCACACAGTCGAACAGGAAATTAAATGATCTTTCAAATGCATTTATTTCGGAAGCTGTATCTTAATTCACTATTTTTTAAATGTTTTTTTTAATTAAGCATGATTTAAAAAGAAATAAATCTATATCGCATGGAACCCGATTACGAAAGATTCTTTCGTTTGCACTTAATACACTATAAATAGTTCAGCATTTGTTTCCATATGCTGCCATGTAATATCCCATAACGAAGTTATGATTTTCTCAATAAATAAATAAAATAATGAAATAATATAAATAAAACACAAATTTAACAAACAGGTAATTGAAATACGCGCATAAATCAATGAAGTTATAATAAAAAAGGCTGCTGTAAAGAGCGATCGTTGATGATTTCTTGGACTATTAATTCCTGGTGTGCGGCTAATTCGAAGGTATCGTATTTAATAAATTAATATATTCATTTGAGAACATAATTGACATTTTTCATATAAAAATGCTTGGTCTTGTTAGTATGCAATCTGAATAAAATATATACATAGAAATATCTATTACAGTTTCGCCTGGTTTTTGCCTGCAAGTGGCTGTAAATGGTTCTGTAACCGTTATCGCAAACACACAAAGCGATTTTCGAAATAAGGAATCTACCCGATCCAAAACTTTCATCATTTTTAAAAAACGCAAGAAAATATTATTTTAATAAGTGAAAAGAGTGCTTGTAAAACGCAACAAAAAATATATATTTATTCTTTCACTTTCGTGCCAATAAACCTTCTACAACGACATTTCCTCACATATCATAGAAACTACATCTACAAAAACATATGCTGCCATATCTTATTTATTTAGATAAACATTAGTGTAATTCTCAATTAGTGACAACTGTAAAATCCAGATTGTATCCCCTAGTACAGGGTCGGCGAACCTATGGCACGCGTGCCGTAGCTGGCACGTGAGAGGATATTTTTGGCACGCCGGTGATTTAAATTCTAAATCAAGATTCAGTCAAACTCCCCAAAATTCGGAACCTCATTATTATTTTCCCATTTATACACGAGCTTGACTGAAAATAGCTTTTGTTTGTTATAAGTGCATGTGTACTTGTCATATCATTGAATTACCTGCTCAGAACATCTGATCTCTGGCCCCTCCCCTTCTTCCTCGGTTTTGTACGGCCGGCGCCGATGATCGCATTGAAAGAGAGAGAAATATAGCAAATAAACTATTTTTTGCTTTATTGTTTCTGAAATTTCTGCATCATTTAATGCTTGTTGATCTGCATATGAGGCTTTATTTAACTGTTGCTGTAATTTGTTAATTAATTTTTAATCAGTGAAAATGACAAAAGCATTAATGAAACTAATAAAATATGCACTTTTTTCAGAGTTAAAAAAAATAATAATACATTGCTTGCTAAAACAGTTATAAAATGAAATGAAAACTATAATTACAAAAATATGTTGTCTGCCGATTATGAAAGAACATGAAAAAATATGATTTGTAAACAATTTAAAGATATTTCCAATAAATAAGTACCAAACAAAAGCTACTAGATTTTTCCTGCCTTAGAGATAATTTACTCTAATCATTTTTAATTACTTAATTCATTAAATGCGCATAAATCAAGATAATAGTAAATGATAATACTAATATGTTGAATATTGAATAACGAGAAATATTTTTGTCCTTTTATGTATCGGCTTCATAGAGAGGGGAGGGGGGTAATTAATCCAGCAGACGACTGGCTGCCGACTCAATTCTGTTGTATATAAATATGAGTAAATTTAGTGGCTAGTCATTTTATTATTATTCTGATTTGCTTTTATTCTGTATAGTGATGTTTTCATCAACTGTACTATGCATAACCTTTTTTATTAACTAACTTCCTATAATCAACGATGGTAATCTAAGACTGATTAGATTGCACCATCAAAGTAATATTTATTCAACATAGCCAATTCGGCTAAAAAATAGAAAATGCAAGATAGTAGAGAATTTCAAACGTGGTGGACTGAGAAATATGGGATGATTAATAAAGATGTTAAAAATCTATGCGTTTTATGTTCCGGGACAGTGATCTGCCGTAAAACAGCCTTATGAAACAAATCACAAACCTCTTTCCCCAAAAAGTTATGCAGAACAAAAAGAAGGAATCCATTGCCAGTGCAATTAAAGAAAAAATAAACTGTTGACATCTATGATTATATATATCAGCAAAGATTCTCAAACTAGTGTCAGAAGTTTCTCGGCTGCGAATGTCATTGTTCGGAATGGTACATTTTTCTGCGATGGAGAGTTTTTGAAGGAATCCTGGTTAACATGCGCTCCATCATTTTTTAACGATTTTGGAATTAAAGATAAAATTATTTAACTAATTAAAGATACTCCTTTATCAAGAATTACAGTCAAAGATAGAATCTTGAAAATGTAATACCAAAGTCTGATATCGTCTTCTCCTTTCACTTTATTTTGTCTTGATGAATGTACAGATGTAACTAAATCTGCTCTTTTAGCTGTTTTTGTACGATATTCTGTTGAAAATGATATTAAGAGTGAATTATTCTCGTTATTATCATTAGCAATTACAATCAAAGGTGCAAATATTTGTACAGCAGTTATAAATTCACTTACTGAAAAAGAAATAAATTTGTATAAAATAGTTTTTGTTACAATTGAAGGAGGCATCGGTATTATGGGTAAAATAAATGTTTTTTTTTTTCAGTTTATTTCAAACTCACATTGGACATATTATTCTTGGATTGCACAGCATTGTCATACATCAACAAGTCCTGAGTGCATAGGCTGGTTTTGAATCTCTTGGTGATATTATAGCCGTAGTCACAAAAGTAGTTAATCTCATATCGTCACAGGCTTTAAATAAACGAAAGTTTGACGTTTTGTTAGATCTACCTTATTTCCACAAACGTTAGCTACTTTATAAAAGAAACAAACATTTGTGACAATGAGAGTGATAACGAACTCGGTGAAGAGAAACTAACGTCGAAATTCCAAAATGCTGTGGCTGCATTACGTACCTTACGAAGTTTTAAATTTTCTTCTGAAAAAAAGAAGATTTTACTGCAATGCTTAAGAAATTAGAAAATAAAATCCAATCAACAAAAACAAAAGAGAAAACAGATTTCTTAGGCAGATTTTTTAGGTAATGTTTTTTATATTTCCTAATTTTTTCTTATGCATTGTAATATATTTTTAAAATAACTTTCCATTTAATAGCAGGTGTAAAACAAATATTTTGAAGATATGATTCGTAAATAATTTTTTCCAATGTTTATTTTCTAGTTGTCTATTTTAAAAGAAAATTACCTCAATTATAAAACCACCACCCTGCTTAAAATGTCAAAATCAACAGATCCCATGGGCAACAACATGTATTACCATAATTATTACAGTCATTTGGCAAGCTGTCTGGATTTGAGATTTTAATATTTTTTTTTTTTTTTTTACGATTAATATAATTATATCTTATTAGTTCTTTATAATTATATCCACTTTTTTCTATAATTATTACTATCATTAATCTTTTCTTGTGACCAGTTGTTTTGTTTTGAGTTTTCAATATTATACATTATTTAATTTAATAAGTATGTTGATATTACCCGAAGGTTTGTTATCCATATCTTAATCTAATAATAATAATAGTAACTTAATTCATTGTTTTTATAGGGTTTTTATAGTCGGGGGAGGGGGGGGGGGAGGTCGTTGACACGCCATGGTCACTTAAAAAGTGTTTTTGACAAATATTGGCACGCAGATGTGAAAAGGTTCGCCGACCCTGCCCTAGTATTTATTAATAGCCAATATTTAATAGATTCATGTCCTGTTTCCCCATTATTTACAATAACTGTATCTGAATTTTTGTTTTACAAACATTTTTAACAGATACCAACACAGTTGAAAAGTGTTTATGTCATCGGTTTGTCTCTTCGCCTATCTATCTGTCTGTCCGTCCATTCTCTAACACCCGTAAATATCGTCGAATTGCCATGCAATTGGTAAATGTTATTTAGGTATATTATGGCATGTTTAGCATTGAGAGTTAAATGTTTAGCGTTTATAGTATGTTTACTGGGACACTCCAAAAATGTCGTTACATTATTGTTTGAAGGTGAAAGGATAGTTTGCAATGTATTTTAAAAATACTGCACTATTTGCCTTGTAAATCTCATACAGGACTACACAAAGAAATTCGCTGGCATTGCGTGAATTTTATAATGGTTGATTTTAATTGTATTATTCAGGTCTATGAGGATAATATCAGGAAAGACGTTTCCATACGTAGTAAGTTTTTTTGTATATTATTTAGCGTTTGTAAATTTTATGGATCATATACACGGATGCTTAAAATAATTCAAGTATATTCATTACCGCTCATTGACGGAAATTACTGAAATGATATTTTCAATTGTGCTGAGCTTTTCCTAACTGAACTTAATTTTAGCATAGTATGTAATATATATTCAAACTGATAGATCACAGATAGCGCTGAATAAAATAATTCGAATTCGACCATGTTGGCTATACATAGAAATTGCTGGCACCGCGTTTTCAAAAGTGTTATGTATTTTCCAAATTGTTTACTTACATATAATTGTTCACCTTATTAATCTATGAAGTTTGTTGCAGTATTCTGAGTATGTATTCGAAAGTGTTTCATAATCTATGCTTGAAGTATTACTTTACTTTCTTATTTAAACAAATGAAGATAACGTATATATTTAAAAGTCTTTTAAAGTTTAAATTCCATCTCGCATAAAAAAATTATGCTTCGGATTTTTTTAATGATTTTTTTTATTGATGTATTCAGTCCCGTTCCTTAAATCTCCTGAATCGATTTTTTTTTCGGGCATTAAATTTTAATAAAGAATTCTGAATGCGATTCCGGTGTTTTCGCTATATTATCTTCCATTTTTTTTTTTCTTTTCCTTTCTTTTGTCTGAAAAAAAAAGAAAAAAACATAGATTTTACATGTTTTTTTTGCGTTAATATACAATTTACGAAACGAAAAAAAAAGTAAGAGTATAAAATAGATAAATCCTGTTTTGAAAAATTTTTAGAATAAAGGAAGTGAAAGCTTTTATTTGAAGTTTTTATTCGACAATATATTTTCAGAAACAAGGGTTTATTATTGGGGAAATTATAATTGTTTTGTTGTACATAAAAGTTAACAAAAGAACTAAAAACGATGCCAATAATAATGACAACGTGAATTTAATATGCAAGGTGGTGCCAAAATAGTTTAGTAAATTACAATGGTGGCAATATGCATCAAGAGAGACAATTGTTGTACAGGAAAATAAGCTTTCTTATAGGGACCAAGGCTTGCTTACAGAAAATCAAGCTTTACACTTAATCAGTAAAAACTATAAAATACTTTTTAAGAATATTACTCCATGTCAATTTGGATTTTTGGTATTATAGTTAACAATAACGAACTACTGAATTGATATTTAAAACAGACGTCTTTATTTTATGAGAAATATTACATCACTTACAGTGCTGGTAATGTCCCCATAAACGTATGCGTCATTTATTTTTTGAAATAAAAACACATACCTTTTTAATCGTTAATAATGCAAGTATTAGTAATGAAAATTTTAATAAATCAGTCTTTTTTAATAGAATAATAAATCAACTAAAGAATTTTATTTAGAATTCGATTAACAATGTTTTAAGGAATACATATAACTGCGTTATGATTTATTAGCAATTCAAATAATATGGCGTGTGACATGTGAAACAAAACTGACAAAAATCATTTTTAACATCCTTTAATACAGTTTGCTTGTTGTTTCAGGTTATGGAATATTTTTGCTTCGTACTAAAATGATATAATTAAATTTCTTCAATTTTTCTTTTACTGACAATCCTTTTTCTTGGAATTGTCTAATAGATTTGTTTAACATTGATGTCGCAAAATTGTTTCATTTTTTCTCTGTATTTATATAAAGATGGCTATATCATTTAACTTGGCACATGTAAAGCATTGGTTGTACTGGCTTTCATTACTAAGTAAAAAAAAGTAAGATAAATAGGTAATATATTTTTACAATAAATTAATATACAATTTTCAGAAGAGTTAAATGATTTAAAATTGCAATTTTTGCAATAAAAATTGAACATGTTAATCCCTTTGATTATATTTATCTATCTATATAGTTTGTCGATCTATATCTATCTATCTATCTATCTACAGGGAAGCACAAATTTTTCGATGATATTTATTAAATGGTTTAAGTTCGAACCATGTTTGAGTGTCTGAAATATATTTTAGCCTATTGACTATTTTTAAAGTATAATTTTAAGTTTTTTTTTTTTTACATTTTTGATATAATTGACTCGTATTTAAAATTTCCTTGAAATTTACTTTTTCACCACAATAGTGAACTTAAAAGAAGTGAAATAATTTTTTTATTAGTGTTAAATCTGATGTATGGACATGAAATGTTTATTTTTAATCCCTTTGTTTATATATATATCTATCTATCTATATAGTCTATCGATCTATATCTATCTGTCTTTCTAAAAGGATGCACAGATTTTTCGATGGCATTTATTAAATAGTTTAGGTTCGAACCTTCTTTGAGCGTCGGAAATATATTTTAGCCTATATTTACTATTTTTAAAGTATGATTTTTTTAAAAACATTTTGGATGTGATTGAGTCATATTTAATATTTACCTGAAAATTGCTTTTTCACCACAATAGTGAACTTAAAAGAAGTGAAATCAAATTATTTTATTTGTATTAAATCTGATGTATGGGCTTAAAAAAATACAAATAAACAAAGGAAGTAAGAGAAAGGCCTTTTCTTATTTTTATTTAATTGTGCCTTTAGTACTTTTTAAATAAATGTTTCATCACTTAAAGGTTTTAAACTAATTAATCATACATGGTCTCGCTATAAACGTAAAACGTACAGATAAACATACATAAAAACATTAAAATTCTTTCCATCTTATTCGATATACAATTGCATGATATCAGTGGGATATTAACTGATAAAGTTAACTAAATAAAAGAAATATACAAGAGATGTTTGATCTTCTATAACGTATAAAAGTACTAGAAATATAATATTTCTTGTATTAGTAACGCACAATGACATTTGTCTTGTCAAAAGAATCACATATAACTTCTGAACGTATTAAAATAGATTTCACGGGGATTTATTTAAGAATACAACTTTTCTTAAAAGAAAAGAAAATCCTACTACTGGATTTATCATTGATGATAGCAGATGAGATAAGAGACATTTGTTCTTATCGCGACAGGAAGCTAGAAGGAATTTTCTTGTCCTCGAATGTATTTCTTTATGAATGTTTCTCTTATTACAGAAAGATTTATTGAAGTTTTTAATTAAACATAAATCTTAAATTTCAATACCATAAATTGCAAATGCTTTCCTGATAAAGATACTTGCAATCTTCGGTATCGAAAGAACCTTATTTTTTTCATCAGATGAATATACACTGCTTGTTTGATCAAAAAACAAATACAGAATTCCTTCGTTATATCACTTATATTGTGGAACAAAAAAAAATGGAAATACAACTCAGGACATTAAACTCTTATGTTGGATGATAACCACTAAATAAATATTTTAAAAATTGTCTTCAGAATATTTGATTTAATGAATATTAATTAATTTTCTTAAGAAAAATAACTTAAGGGGTTATATTAAATGTAATCGAATAAAAAAATGCACTTAAGTAGAATTTGCTGTTTTTTTTTGGTAGACAGGATATACCAGTATAAACGTTTAAATGATCCGCGTATAATCCACGTGAGGGCTAATACACTTTTAATCAACAGAATAAAATACTGTAATAATCCGAAAGTATAAATGATTTTATTTCTGTTTTTTAACTGCTTTAAAATGCAACTGAAAACTGATACAAGATGTCCTTAAATGGTTTTTAAAACAGTACAACTAATAAGTTTGGTTACAAGTAATTGGTAACAAGTTATTTGTGCGATTTTTTTATTAGAAGAACGGAACATTTGTGTACTTAAAAGACATCGGTCAACCACAATCTCTACCCTTTTAATGACAAGCATGCATTTTTATATTCCGTATACACAGTGTAATAATTATATGTACGTTTGTCTGTGTACGTGAACATGATACCTGCTAAGCAGTACTTCCGATTGAATTCCATTTTGTTGAATTCTAGATTACTGCCGCAAAAGCTGTGTTGGGTTTCGTAAAAATCAGCTAACGGATTAAATATTTAATCCGTATTTAAACTGTTTTAAAACCATTTTTCGACCGATAATTTGAAGGAAAATAACAATAAATTGTGGCAGAAGTGATAAATTCTGCGGTGAGGTAATCAAGTATTAGTATCACAGACGCAAAGTCTTCAGTTTCGAAACCGATTTTCCAGCGTCCGAATCCAGCCAAATTCATTCAGGAATGTAAGGTAACACTTTTATTGTAGGCCGCCCTGTTCTGTTGAATATGTCAGAAGTTTACAAAAATTATTATTTTTAAAATTTTCTGAACACTTACACTAGTGCCTGAAAAGTCGACAAATATCACTCCAGATTTTTCATTAAAATGAGAAGTGAAACAGATGCTTTATTTATGAATTATGTACAACTAATTGACTGAGAGTTTGAACGATAAGAACGATTTCAAAAGACTAATTTCTATATCGCTTAACGACTGGGCATAAAAATTGACATAAATATGTAAAAATGTAGAGGAAATTTAAAGTATGTGATCAATGTTCGTAATTTGCATTCTGTTAGGTAAGAGCTTTTTATTAACGAAAAATTTAAAGGCAGGCAGTTTGGAAATTACCAAAGTGATGGCAGACGTCAGTAAAAGAGTAAAACAAAATGAACACTAGTCAAACTGGGTTATCAATCTTAATTCAAAATGCCATTCGTTTCAGGACATTCCAAAATATACAAATGTGAAAATAAGATCGATAACCCATTGCAAACAAGCTATCAGACTTGCGCAAATTGTAGAAAAAAAACATTGAATCACGTCTTTTGCTTAGTGTTCCTACTTTGTAACAAAATATACCCATAATATATTCACAGTATAATAGTATTCACAGGAGAGTAAATTAAGTTTGTCAAAAATGAGGGGTTTTTTTTAATTAAACATTTAATTTTTTTTATCTTATTGGTTTGCTACTATTATGAATAAATATTCACTATCTCGGACATATTGCAATAAAAATGGATAAAACGAGGCTGATTGGCAAAACCGTTTGTTAAATTCCAATTCGACGAAAACCCTTAGGCTCATTGCCATTAACTTGAAAGAAAAAAAACGCTACTCTTCAAGCAAATGCCCATTTTATAATTGCCGAAACGTCAGTTGAGGCTCACTGTGGAGACGCGAAAAGTTTTTGGTTTCTTTTTGTCTATCTGCTCCGCGATAATTGCCATAAAATGGTCCGATTAGGTTGATTTTTAATAGGTATGTTGGCGAGGTATCCGGAATTAGCTGTATAGTTTTTTGTTACATTTTGTTCACTCGTTCGGAAAATATAGAACAGTTTATTTTAAGTCATAATGCATTCCTATGGGGATGCAGACGATTTTTCAAATTACATTTTTATCTGAAATGAAAAAGGAAAATTTGCATAATGGATTTAGACATAAAAGTAGGAATGATAAATTTTCGATATGGATTTCCAATAGTTTTAAAATTTTGCCAATAAATTTAATAGAATTTACAAATTAATTGTTTAAAATATTTGAAAATGTTTTTGAATCTGTTCGGGAATTATAAAGATCTTATTTTCATATTTTTTACAATTTTTAAAAGCATTTATTTTTAATTTCCACTTTAATTTATTCGTTGCTTAGCAACCATGTTTCAAAGAGTGTAAAATGATAAAATTCAAGGAACTCTCACTATTTTGGTGATTTTTTTTAATCAAAACGAATGTAAATTTAATGAGACTCCGGGGGGATGACTGCCTATTTATTTTTAAAAAATTAAAAGAATAAGCAGTTCATCAGAATTTCAGAATATTATAATACCGTGTTTAATTTAATGATTCTAATTTCTGGAACATTCGAAGAATTTTATATGCTTATAAATATGCCTGCAGTTGAAAAAATAATAATTGCGGATTGTACGATGTTAAATGATATAAAAAATGAGATTTAAAAAACAAATGACTTGCAGAGCTGACGTTGAGGCTCCTGATCTGCAGATTTACTAGACTGCAGATTTTACTGAAGTTCGAAAGGTTAATTTCTATAAGCCTGAAAATTATCATGATGATTGGAAAACAACTGGTCATTTTTTCGTTTGGCATAAAGATGCAATAGATTTTTGCAATAACCTTGAAGAATACCTAAAGATGAGGTTGATTGGAAAAAGAGTTGGATTCCTCAATTAGCCTGCGATATATAAGCCAAAATCAAGAACGTTATTCGAATAGAAGAGATTTCTTTGTGCTTTTTTTAAAAATATGAATTTTATCAATTATATATATAAAAAAATAATAAACCTTTGTACATTTATATACTTCTGTTATATTTCTAATTCGATATTATCTGTATCAATCATTTTCTTTAATTTGCCATATCCATTAAAAATACTTAACTAAAGAATTATGTTTAACAGAAGAAAAATAAAGCGTTCTCCTTACCGCTTTCATATGCCCACATAAATACAAGAATAGAAGTAACAGAAATCAATAACAGTTATTATTGGTCACATCTAGAAAAATGGATAAAAGAGTTCTCATAGACGTTATTTTCTGTATCGTAATAAGATTTCAGATATGGAAAAAAAGTGATACTGGAACACAAATTATTATAGATCATACTTATATATGTTTTTGGTAGATGTTTGGTTTATCATATATTTTCATGCATTTGTAAATTAATGTAATTTACTCAGAATGAATGTAAATACATATTCATTTAATGGAATAATTAAAAATTATATTTCTAAAAAAATATTGGGTTTCTATACGTGGGAAAAATATATCAATCTAGATCTATTATTGTATTGCTGACTTTTATGGTTTTTCGAAGTCCAATAAACGTATATGGTATACATAAAATATTGTATTATTTTGTCTGTAAGATATTTTATACGAATATTCTGATACACTGAAACATATTTTAGAAACAATATTTAAAGGGTTAGTTCGAAGAAAGTGCTTCAGTGCTTTCAACATTGTAATGATTTTTTTAATTATTATACACCCCCCCCCCACATCATCCGCACAGTTTTGTATAACTTAAACATCATATCTTGCTCAAATTTTGCAACTGATGACATGGACAAAAATTTAATAGTTTTAATTAAAATGATGTAGTGGACCTTATGTATATTGTCCCATGGTGTGAATCTTCTGATCTTAACACACCTTGAAGTCTGAAGAAAACATTCCTCTAAACACGAAGAAAAGGCAGTGTGGTGGAGTCAGGTGCTATTCACTGACAAGGTCCCCATTTAATTTTAAGAGACGTTCAAAATAATCACTAGTTTGTTCAGTAAAAAGAACATTATAGACGATGTAGATATTATGGTTTGTGATAGAATAAAATTAGTTATAGGTGCATATCATACAGAAATGCATCAATATGGTCTAAGGATGTGTGTATAAGATACTCCGCTCACATATCATACCTTACGCTGTTGCCATTAGCAATTATTTTAATTTAATTTCATATAATAAAATCATAGTAAAATTAAACGCTTGGCTTGAAAAAATGGTATTTCTTTTACAATTACGCAGTAAATACCCGTCAATTTACATATATATATACATACACTGTAGATATATTATTAAAAAAAAGTCCAATAATACAACATATTGGCTTTACATAGGCCAATAGTAGACATGGTATAGCTAATGTAAACAATTGGCTGAATATTAGTTTACTGCTAAAGTGGACAAAAAGCGAATTTAGACAATTTTTAAAAGTAACAACTATTGACTAAATTGCTTTAGCTTATGGAAATAGTCGTTTTCGATGGGGTTTTTTTTCATAATTCAACTTTCAGATCATGTTTACTGTAGTGAGGAAAAGCACAAAATACATCATTACATATATACTCAAATCAGTCAGTATAACTGAGAATCTTCAGGTGGAGGTCAAACTTGAATAAATTTCCCCTACAGGGGAAAATTAGCTTATACAGGATTCGAACTGTCATAGCCTCTGAGCTACCCAGATTATGTCCGGTATGACACATTGAATCATCAGTTCTGCGAATTCGCAACATTTCCGATGGAAACACGTTGGAAAAGTCCAATTCTGCTTGGAAAACAATTAGATATATCTTTAATATATTATGCCCATGTGTACAGATGGAAGCACGCTATACATGCAGTTTCCATGTGTAACCTGTTACTATCGGTAATGCTGCGGGTTTGCAGATCCAATGATCTTACAGATCGATGAATTGAGTAAGGTCGGCTATCACCTGGGTAGCTCATTGACAAAACAATGGCGAGTATAGCCAAAGATCCAGGACCTAAGTCTGTTTTAGGTACTTTTCTCTTTTTTGGAAACATTTATTTAACTTGATCTCCACCTAATGGATTCGATTTATATGGACTGACTTTTCTCTATATAATTATTATCCATCGACAAATGGAGTTCCCATGTGTAATGTTTTCATCGATAATATAGTGGGTTCATAGATCTGATGATACTAACAACTTATTGAATTCTATCAGACTGTATGACAACTGAGTAGTTGAATGACAGATCATTGGCACGTGTGGTGAATGTCCAAAGTTCAATTCCTGTCACTGATACTGTTCACTTTATTGGAAAAATTTATTCAAATTTGGATGTCTATCTAATGAATCTCTATAATATTAAAGTATTCTTCACTTCGTAATATTTTGTAACGAATTTTGGGAGAGTATGAGAAGAGTATGAAACATAACAGCTCGGTATTTACTTTTTTGCCATTTATTACTTACTAGAAATCACAAATCTTGAGCTTTTCGGGATATTAATTAATTTTTTTTTCTTTATAAAGAAACACGTATGAAAAATCTCTAAGTAAAGTTGAATGAATAACTTTATTTCTTCTGTTATAGCTTATAGAATAAATAAATTCGAGGGAATATTATCTTGACTTGCAAATTTTTAAGTGTATCATATTGATGTGGAAAAATTTATTATTTTCTTTTAATAAAACACATGTATAATTAAGTATAATCCACCTCGTATTTACATATGAATTCAGATTTACTTATGAACATTAAACGCAAATTGTTGTACCGGCATATAACCCAATTAATTTTACTGACAGTTTACACCTCATCTATCGAATGTTTTGGATAACGAATATTTTTGTTAGTGTTTTTGGCTCGGTAATTGAATATCAATTTGGATAACACATGTTGTACTCGAAGCGTGTGCTTGTACACTACCTAACAAAAAAGAATTGGACACTTGTGATATCAAAGGAAACGAAGTTTTTTCACCTTTAATACTTGGTAGCTGGCTAGTTCATGGGGGCCTCTACAAGCGGCGATTGCAGCACTCGGCTTGAAGAAGACAGGTCAGTTCCATCACCGATGTCGGACAGTGAAGACACCCCTTCAATCGAGACTCCAACTCGTTCCAGAGGTGCTCGATAGGGTTAAGGACTGAGGTCTACACAGGTTAGTCCAGTCGCTGGACTCCATTTTCCCCATACCAAGCCATTGTGGCTCTTGCAACATGACAGGGGGAATTTTCATTCTGAATGTAACATGGGCCTACTCCGTAAAACTGCTACAACGTAGGAAGCGCATTATAACCCAAAATATTGCAGTAGGTCTTGGCGTTTAGTCTACATGGAATTGCGACCAAGAGTCTCGTGACAGACTAGAAGAAATACCCCCACAACATAACTACACTTCCGACGAATTTCATATTCAGCACAATACATTATGACACGAGACGTTCTATAGGTAGACGCCAAACCCATACACTGTCAATCGAATGGCACAGGGGGAACCTTCATTCGTCGCTCCAGAGAAACATTTTCCACTGTTTCACGTCCCACTGTCACTGTTCTTTGCACCAGCTTAGCTGAGTAGCCCTATTGGGCTTGGTAGTCGTGTACTGCATGTGCGTAGCAGCACATTCATAATAACCGAGCACATGGGATTCAATACGGATGGTATTCATCAAGACAACAGTCTCCAGATGCCTGTTGAAACACCGTGCGGATGTGGCCCATCGATTTGGTGTGGTTCTTTTGAATGTTATTAGCAATTAATATTTTTTACATTTCAAACCGAACTAGTAAAAATAAGCAATTTTTATACCTCTTACTAGTAATGATTTTGAAAGTAATACACCTAATTTTTTAAGATTTTTTTTTTCAGAGATAGATGAAAACTGCAATTATATTAGAGCAGATTAAAAAGTGTAAGATAGTTTTCCTGAAAGGCTTACGTAGAAATATTGTTTTCTCGTATAGTTTTAAATATAAAAATAAATTAAATATGTTAAAAGAAATGTTAGATATTTACTTTTTATATTTTTCAAAGAATTATTTTATGTATATTTGCGTGACGTTCAAAATATATATATATATATATACTTTTGTGTTTTCATTGTAGAATGTAAGTTTTATAAGGAAAATAAAATATATAATGTTCAAAATTTAAAATATTAAATCGTTTTTTATATTTATTATATAAATAAATTGCCGTGAGTGAGTCAAAAATCCTTAGATATAGTTTTATTTCCGAAAATGAAAAGAAACTGACATATTTGACTTCCGCATCGTAGAAAATGTGAACAGATCTATCTTTTAGGCTATGTACTGAGAATGACAGCTATTAAGAAATGGACATATTGGAGCAACGTCAGAACCTTGCAAGAGGTTGTCATGTTTTATACAAGTAACATCCCGTTCTGACAGAAATTGATCACTTCAGTTAAGTTATTATAATATTCAGAAATAGATATATGGCCTTTGGAATTAATTTGGACCAGCAGTTTAAAATTACTCTCACTTCACGAAATGTGTTAGTAGCTTTAAGGTAGTTGTGCAGTATATAAAGAATCCCTATCATCGGAACCATATTATTCGATTCAGACCGATTGAAAGTGCTACATTTGTTTAGTAATAATATTTTTAAAATCTTATAATAATAATTATATTCCGGTAAACCAGAAAAGAAGGAAATACTGAACTCATAAGATTACAATAGATTTAATTTTCGTTGAAACATGATCCATGTTTATGCTTGGCTTTACTTTTTTATGCTTAAGATTGTCATACTTTTTTCATCTTTCTCTCCTTTACAAATAACAAAACGTATTTCAATAAATTTGGAGTTTTTAAAATTATCCTGTAAATTAATATAAAATATTGATTATAAATGTTTAAGCATTAATAAACAAATACGTCGATATATTTGTTTAAACTATAACACTGAAGACATTTAACGTAGAAAATTCATCTGCTTTAAACACCTTTAAATCGATAGCATGGAAATAAACACTCACTTTGCTTAATTGGCTGTCTTAAACAACTAAAAAATAACTTTCTAAATAATTAATCTTATAACTCATAAGTAATTTTGGATCAACACTGAAGAAATTAAACTTAGAAAGTTCATCTGCTTTAAACACCTTTAAATCGATAGCATGGAAATAAACACTCACTTTGCTTAATTGGCTGTCTTAAACAACTAAAAAATAACTTTCTAAATAATTAATCTTATAACTCATAAGTAATTTTGGATCAACACTGAAGAAATTAAACTTAGAAAGTTCATCTGCTTTAAACACCTTTAAATCGATAGCATGGAAATAAACACTCACTTTGCTTAATTGGCTGTCTTAAACAACTAAAAAATAACTTTCTAAATAATTAATCTTATAACTCATAAGTAATTTTGGATCAAGGTAAGTTATTTTCTATTAAACGGGGCAGAAATAACACCAAACGGAAGTAAAGCTGCAAATGTTTAAAATGAAATTTGATTATACCTTCTTCAGTAATCAAATGTAGTACTGAAATAAATAGATTACATCCATTAAAGTAGAATTGGATCTTTTATTACATACAAATCATACAAGTATTATTGTTCGCTTTCAAAGTGGTGAATTGTAGCAATAATGATTTCGACATTTGTAGTCTCGTTAATTACAGAAGTCACTAATATTTTAAAAGTCTTAATGAAAGAATTAAAGGTAATCTTTTAGCACACATTGAATGAATGAAGGAAATAAATATTAAGACATTTCTAAAATAAATGCATTAAGAAGTTATGTAACAAAGTACATTTTAGATGAAAAGATCATTATTGATACTCTTTTAGAATCACCAAATAATAAACTTAAATTTGTAAAATTAATTTGAAATATAAATGTCTTCTGTTTATATTTATTTAGGAAACTACGACTTACTTCATATACAAAATATGCTATGATAGTAACAATATATTGCTATTACAAAATGAAGAACATATCTAAAAACAAATCTTAACAATAAAAAAACGGTATGAAAATCCGACTATTAATTCAAAAGTTATACATGGACTTTTGAAAAAAAAATACAAAAGATTTGTATAACCTCTTTTGTTGGTGTCGGTTAAAATAAAATAAATGTGTCCCTCAATTATTCTATAAAAATAATGGGATTTATATATATTTTTTTTTATTATATAGAATAATTTTAAATGTAGCTTATTCTATTTTACAAGTAGGGCACTACAAATGAAATATTTTGTTATCTACATTGTTAAGTTAGTTTTATACAAACAGCTTGATACCTACTACTGAAACTGAAAATGCAGTCAGATTTATATTACGATGTTGAGTCAAATATAAATCGAATTTTGCTCTTTGACTCAGAGACACTCTAGCGCGATGGAAAAGTGAACAAATGACTATTGATGTGTTACGATTGAGAAACCTATACATGCCGTAGTTTCTTTTCGTTCCTAACTCAGTACAGCCACAAGTGAGCACGAGGTACCACCACCATTTGGTGTAATAGATTATAATAAAGTTATCAACAAAGGAAGACGTTAAACCATCAGAAATTTTGACTTGGTTGCAGGCTTTGTGTGGCGACTTTACATTGGTGAGTGAGGAGTTTGACTGACAAGTAAGGAGTGGAGAAGGAAAGATCTCGTGAAGTCTCTGAGCCGAAAAATTCTCTCGATAATTTTTTGTTTTTGTTTTAATGGGGGATGATTTTATACATTAATTTCTGCGATCCACAAACTGGGAATACCGCCTGTTATTTCCAGCTGTTACAGAAACAAAAGACTGCGTATGCCCAAGGGATGTCATCCGTCTGTATGAGAATGCCAGGTATTGGGAAACTCTTGTACACCCGCCCTACAGTCCAAATTTGTCCCTCTTTGATTATATTTTATATTTGTATTTCTGTGATTATATTTTATATGTGTCATCCTGTGATTATCTTTTGTTTGTGCTGAAGAAATTACAAACGTTGAGGTACGCGTGCCCAGTTGGCTGACGACTTCACATGAAAGTTACTTTAAAGAAGGTATCTACTTACGTAACACTGGAACAAATGTATAGAGTGTGCCGGAGAATGTGGTGATAAAAGTTAAAGGTTTTGTTTCTATTTTTTAATGATCAATAAATAAATATAAAAAGACGCGGTTTATATTTGACTCACCTTAGTACTTATCAATTAATATGAATCTTATCATTATATAAATGTAGTTCTTTCAGTTGTAATCTGTACTGAGGATTTTAAACATTTTATCAAACTATTAAAGTTTAAAATCATCAATACAAATTACAACTGATAGAAGTACATTTATTGGATGATAATAGTCATATTAATGCAGAAGTAATATTATAAATCCTATTTAATTTTTCAATTTCAGCGATAGGTAATGGAAAAATATGCATCTTAAGGCGTAACATTCCCTTAAGAAATAATACATTTTTTTTTCTTGAACGAACTGTTTGAAATTTTAAAATTGCAGTACTTGTGTAGTTGGCATCAATTACGTTATAGTTGTTATTTTACACCAACTTTGTAACATGGAATATTAATTCAGTCTTTTTTTCTTAGTTGAAACATACATTATCTTATATTAAAATTCAAGTTGCATGTGGTACATTAGTTTATTAACAGAAGTTGAGTAATCCAATATCTAAAAATATTACAGTATTTAGGGAATACGTTTTCTCTTTACCAATATATTCAGTTTAATGTCATATTATTTTTAGTAATAAAAGAACGTTGAACACGTTTTGGAAATTGTAAATACGTAAAAGGTAATATACAACAGACATTTTTTTTAGATATTATGATACAATTAGACAAAGTTTTCTTTTAGCATATTTTAAAGGTTAAGCATACAATCATTAATTAAAATTAGAAAGAATTAGTTAATGGTTGTTATATCGCTAAATTCTCGATAAATCAACATTCTTTTCACACGTGAGAGAGATTTTCGAGAAAGAAAGTGGAATTAGGAAGGCCTGCGATAAAATATACGCGACGACTAATAAATGACCTCCATTCATCTCTCACATGTATTATTGAATAAAGACAGCACTTTCCTAGAATGGTTTTACTTTTTGCAATGGAGGGAAAGCAGTGTTTTAGTCTATCAGTTATTTGACTATGTTATAATTATACACAAATTATATAAAATCTTTCTTCACAAATTATATAAAACCTGTCAGCACAAATTCTATGGAATCGGAATGACTTTAGCTGATTGTTTTGTATTTTATGTTAATTTTAAAACTATAAAATTACAAATATAATATCTAAGCATTATTTATTTTCACAGAAATTTTATTTAATATAAATTATTTTAATACGATTCTTTATACTACATTTTTCGTCGCTTTAGAGCTATATAATTTATATTGGTAGCACTGTCAATATTTTAATTGTGAAAATATGAAAGTCTAATGCTTTATAATATTTTTTAAGAGTCTATGATTAGTCAAATACTAATAATATTTGTAATAATGAAAATGTTCATTTTAATTATTACAACTATTTTTTTCTTTAAGCTTTAGAATACATGAACTCTCTGTCAACAATATATTATATTTTCGGTGTTGATGCATATTTGTTTAAATTGCAGAATCTTTACCAATACGTGCAATGATACAATCATTTATACCAGTATATTTACAACAAATAAACAACAGTTCAAAACATTTTTAATTTACATTCTTTCTTATATTTTTATTAAAATTAAAGATAATTGGTTGTATGGTCAGCATGATATGGATAATATTATTCTTTATATTATTTGCAATAATTTGATTTATGTTCATTCTTACGAATCTGAAATAATTAAAATAGTAAATAAGCACATTGTTGATTAACAGTCTTATGCCTGCAAGCCTAATAAACATATTCTAAACATCAATTTTACCTAAGACAGTGATATTTCGTTCAATATTTTGATTTCAAAGGAGTTAAAAATAAATGAATACAAAAAAGTAACATTTCACAATTTGTTCAAATGACAAACTCGGTATTTAAAATGCTATTAAAATTTATTATGACATTACACTTGTTAAATATTTACTGCAATATTTATAAAACCAAAAGCTTAATTTATTCAATACTATTTTGATGGCAATTGTAACATGTTTTGGTACAATTCATGTCCAAAACGTACCTTATTTTGTAGACAAAATAATTAGAGAAAGAAACCAGAAATTATTTCTTATTTCACTCTATGCAGTAAACTGTGTCTTTATCTAAAATGTAAGGATACATCTACAATTTATGTGAAAGACAAGTTATACTGTATAAATCTAATATAAATTGTCTGAATGGTACGAATTACATTGTGGTTAATCACAATTGTTATATTTACATAAATCTCAATTGCTTCTATATTTGAGCCATTTAAAGACTTAGTTTTGTATGTCATTTTATAAAAACAAAAACAAAATGTGTTTAGTCCATGGATACTATCTAGACATATGAAAGAGTTAGAATGACAGTGGAGTAAGTCAAAATTTAGTGATTTGAGAAATGAGGGATTTTGTGAAACTTGTTTTTTTCTGTTGCATTGAGTGGTCCAACTTGTTTTGCCCTCTAGTGAATCCATAAGTGAACTATGACTTATTTGACTGGAACATTGAACATAAATTAATATACGTTTTGTGAAAATATGATTATCTCGGTATTCAAAAATGTTGACTTACTCCACTGTCCTTCTATCGCCCTCATATCATTCTATACCTTCCTTAGACTATCACCGTAAGTGATACTATCACGAAAAGTCTGCTTGTACATAACACACGAATATACCTGGTGTGCCATAAATTCGCTAAAATTAAAAAAATACTAAAAATAATCAGATGCTGCTAAAAAATTGCTGTTTGCACGAATGGGATTAGATCGAATGTATTTTAATTTAAAAATATTGCGTTTCACAAACTACAGATAGATGGCGTTACCATGCATAATATGATATCTCCCTAAACCCATTAGCTTAAACCGCAATTTTTTAGCTTCATTTGTTTCTATTTAATGATTTTTTTAAAGTTTTAACGAATTTATGGCGCACCCGGTATAGTACCTCATAGGAAATCACTGTAGCGCGTCCAAAATCCATTATTTCTGACATCTAAGAGAATGTGACTTTACCCCTCTCTGACTTTAAACTGTTAATTTTTTTAGAACTAGAAAAGATTCAAGTAACTGAATAAGTACTTAAAATTCGGGGTCAAATCTTCCTCACTTTTTGACAAATAGCACATCATATTTATCATATGCCATTAATCATATATGCGCACTATTAGAAACGGAACATTATTTTGATTTTTATTTCGCTAAAAGAAATATATAGGTTGTGCTCTGATATTTTTTAGCTCCATCCCGCTGTCGATGAAAAAATATGGCAAGGATCTCAAAAAATAATGCAGTCGTATTATGAAGTTTAAGCAGCAGCAGCCGAGTAAAATGTAGAATGAAGAAAAAAAGAAGAAGATTGCGCTCTCATGCATTTATTTAAACCCAATCATCTTTTATATGCGGGGGAGTGCTTTCTCTTACTAAATACTCTATGTTGAAACATTTTAGAACTCTACTAGATGTCTGATTGCTCACTACAGCGCCAGTTACATTTTATTTAAACACTCACTTCGACGGCAAAATCTCTTCTCTCTCTCTCTCTCTGTCAGCTCATTTTCAGCGAGTAGAGCGCAAGAATAACTGTGTAACACGTGACCTATTTTAACCAATGCATGTTCAATTTCGCATTGCACTATCATTTATCTATGAAATAATATTGAAGAAATACGTTTCTTCTATGCTTTTAGCGGGAAAAGAAGTTTCTAGAACATTGTAGAAATTAAAAAGCGCCGGAAAACTAATAGAATAATTTTCTGCTTTTGCGTAGTTAGAATATAAGTTTCTCGATAACAAAACAATTTAAAAGAATAATTTTTTAGACTATTAAGAAAGGGTAAAATGGTGAATTTACACAGATTAAAAGAAATTTAAATACGGGAAAAATAGGAAATATTTAAATGAATAAAGATTTTAAGAAATAGGTTTTTAAGATGAAATATTCTTATTAAAAGTGATTTTTACATCATATTAGTTGGAAATTAAAAGTGAATTTAAGTAGGTAGAAATAAAAATGCTTTAAATGTGGACAGTAATAGAATATTTTTAAGAAAGGGAATCCTAATTCTAATAATATTATAAATCTGATTGTGTGCAAATGTTAGGCTGAAGCCAGCGTCCAAATGGAGCATTTAATGATCCTGTAAAAAATGGACATTTTTTCGTATAGCAGTTTAAAATGGTTAAATTTAATTTACCGTTGCTAATACTTTATCGTTGCCAAAACTAATTCAAAACCCAAAAAATAATTTTTACTCATCAATTTAGTTTCAATTGAAAAAATTTCACAAGAAAAATGAAAATGAAATTAAAAAAATTAAAGAATTAAGAAGAAGATTAAATAATATTATTAGAAATAAAACGTAATTTTTTTAGTTTTTGATAATAATACAAGGTTTCAATATGCGTAACCATAGGAAACAGGCGAATATGACGTCATTTATCGAAAATAAAGCGGTTATGCTTCGAATGGTGAAATAAAATGATCTTGGGTTTTTTTCTTCACTTTTTTCTTTTTTTTCTCTTTTGTATGGTAACAGTACTTGCCGTTTTACCGTCTGCGCAAGACTAATATAACCATACCGTATTTTTTATTTAAATTTAAAAAAAGTAAAAAGTAGTTTCAAAAGAAAATGGTTAGCAAATGTCAATAATATGCTCCGCAAAATTATCCATGTCGTAAATGATGTCATGGATAGCGAGAAATAGTGATTTTTCATTCTTAAAACTAAAAGAAATAACTCGATTACCAAAAAAAAATGACGAATGTTAATAGTTCCATTTTTGTTGATAAAACCTAAAGATTTAATATTATTTCGTTAAAGTAGCATAATTTTTCCTATGCCAGTATTGAAATTAATTGCCTGGAAAAGAAAATTAACAAGAATTATGTCATTAAAAAGGGATTTCTCTGAGGAAAAAGGATACGTCATATTTGAAATAAAACGAGAATTTTCCAATATGTTTTAAAATGAGTGTGAATCAATTCCTTACATTAATAATACAAGGATCAATAAGTATAGAAAGTAGATGAGTTTCACGTTATTTCGTTCCACATGAGTATCCGAGTTTTCTGCTAAAAGTCACATCATAATTTTAAGAAAAGGAAAATGAACACGAATCTATTATATTAAAATCTGACCGTGTGTTTGTTTTTCGCAACTACTCGTAGACTATCGAACGCAACGCGATTTACTACCGGTTATAATTGATTCGAGGATGTCATACAAACTCTCAGAATTAAAAAAAAATAATTAAATGCCATTTTTTGTTAACGAAGTTTCTCTTAAAACGGAAAGTAACTTACTCCATATTTGTGTATAAAAAAGGAGAAATAAAACAGATCAGTATTTTTTTTTACACAATTTTCTCATTAAAACTGAAAAACAGAATTTATTTTCACATTGAATAGATGGTGAAAACGAAATCTTGATTTCAGTAAATTATCCGAAAAATACAGACGTATTTTCACATATTCAAACTTTATTAATCAATTTATTCTGGAGAACAAAAATTGCCTGCCAATATACTGTCATTTAGAAAACAAGATTTGTTTCAACTATATATTAAACCAAGGAGGCAGAATGCAATTTAAAGAAAAATCATAAACTATTTTTAATTAATGTTTTTTTTTTTTTTTTTTTTAAGGTTAGCTGTTAAAACGTTTCACAAAGGCGTTAAAAGTAAAATTGTTTATCAGGTAAAATTGACATTTGTTTTTACCCAATTCGTCTATTTCCACGATTTTATTTGGCCCTCCTTTTTGCATTGGTTGCAATTTCATTTTCGCGATTATTTGGCACAAAATTTCACTTTTTTAAGACTGAGTTTTGTCAAGGTCCCTATAATAACAAATACCGTATTGTCTCCTATGAAATGTGATAAATAGTTAGTTAATTATTAACGTTTTTAATTATTGGGAGTAAAATATTTTGCTTAATTAATGTATTTATTCTTCTTTTAATGTTGCGTGAACGAAGTCACGGGTAACAGCTAGTAATATTATAAATGCGATTGTGTGCAAATGTTAGGCTGAAGCCAGCGTCAAAATGGAGAAATTAATGGCCCTGTATCTTTGCATATAGGTGGATTATAACCCGGAAATCAATATAGACTGGTTTTTGTTTATTTTATGCAAATACTTTTCTTAATAATTCAAAATTTGATTATTTTCATAGAGAATCAATGGACATTTTTAGATAAAATTTAACCATTTTACTTTATCGTTGCTAGGGCTTTGATCGTTGCCAATAAATAAAAATGCGGACAAATAATTTTTCCTCAACAATTGAGTTTCAGTTGAGCGATTTTCACGTGAAAAATGAAAATAATTCAAAAGAAGATGAATTTCTGTGATATTTGAAACAACAATATGGAGTATTTGTTATTATACATGAAGTATGAATATCGGTTACATTAAAAAGATCTTTTTCTGTCAAAAACTGCATTATAATTAGAAAGAAGAATTAACAATAATTATATTACTAAGAAAAAGACTTCGCTTGGACCGCGACCTACGTTATACACGGCCGGTGCATGACGTTTAAAACGTCACATGCAGTGGATCATTTTTACATAGTGATTGGTACAAAGCGGCGCTCCCACCGTTTTGCACCAATCACTGTGTAAAAATGATCCACTGCATGTGACGTTTTAGGCGTCATGCACCGGCCGTGTATAACGTAGGTCGCGCTTGGACCATGGAACTATGAAAAGGATCCTCCTTGGCTTGAACAAATATGACGTCATAAATAAAACATGTATTTTCAAATATTCGTAATATTGCTCAAAGAACATGACTATCAGTGCATAATAAAAGTATATACGTAATGGACGTCATATTTAAGATGAATAACTGAAATATTTTTTTGATACTGATTAATAATAAGCTTGAATATCAGTTACGAAAACAGATGTAAGTTTTCTGCTAAAATTTACGTCAGTATTGCCAGAAAAAGAAAATTAACAAGAATTATATCATTGAAAAGAGATTTCTCTGGGATCAAAGTGACGTCATAATAAAACGGGATTTTTTAAATATGTTTCAAATGGAGCGTGTATCAATTTCATACATTAATAATCACTGAATACAGTGAAAGAATAGAGAGGTAACGAACCGTAAAATCGGCTTGCAATATGAATCTGGTTATCGCTTAAATCATTAGGCCCAAGGGCTGACTTCATTGGATGGAGAGAGGCTGTACGTGGAACAAGGACTGGATTCATTGGACGGGGAGAGGTTTTCAAAGCAAGCCGGCAGTTGTTTGGGCCGACTGTAGGGTTGCATTTATGAACATTTCATCTCTATTTATTCTCTGAACTCTGCGCTTAATAATATAAGCATCAGTAAGATTATTAGGAAAAGAAAATTGAACACAAGTCTATTAAGTTAAAATCTGACTGTGTGTATTTCGCAACTACTCCTCTTAATGCAACGCGATTTACTTAATACCGGTTATCATTGATTCGAGGATGTCATATAAACTCTGAGAATTTAAAATTTTGAATTAGATTTCGAGATAATAATATTTTTTTTGTAAATTTTAACGAAATTTCTCTAAAAACGGTACTTAAATTACTTCATTTTTGTGGATAAAAAAAAAGGAGAAATAAACCATATTAATATATTTTTATGCCATTTTCTCATTAAAACTGAAAAAAATTATTTTATTTTCAATTTGAATAGTTGGAGAAAAAAAAATCTTGATTACAGTAAAATTTCCGAAAAATAAAAACATATTTCCACATATTCAAACATTATGAATAAACTTATTCTGCAGAGCAAACATCGCCTGTTAGCACATTGTCAAGAAATCAAGATTTGTTTCAGCTATAGATTAAACCAAAGACACAAATTTGCTGTTACATGCAAACGTAACACTTGGAACTGCAAAGCTCTTTGCAACCCCAAATTACATGCAAACGTAATTTTAATAATAAACATGCAAACATTTACATGTAATTTGCACCCAAATTAATTTTAATTTGAACCGTAATAAATGTTAATTTGCAATGAAAATTACATGCAAAAGTAATGTTTACATATAATTTTGGGTTGCAAAAAGCTTTGCAATTTAAGTGAAACGTTTGCATGTAATTTTGGGCTTCAAAAAGCTTGCAATTGAAGCTGCTTGCATTTAGGTGTAGAATTATTTCTCCCTATTCACAAGAATTGAATTTAAAGAAAAAGCATGTACTATTTCCAATGAATTATTTTTAAATGATGGCTGTTAAAACGTTTCTCAAAGTCGTTAAAAGTAAAATGGTTTATCAGGTAAAATTGACTGTTCTTTTTACCCAATTCGTCGATTTACACGATTTTATTTGGCCGTCTTTTTCCATTGGTTGCAGTTTCCTTTTCGCGGTTATTTGGCACAAACTTTTACTTTTTTTAAACTGATTTATGTCAAGGCCCCCTAGAACAACAAAGAATACAGTATTGTCTCCTATGAAATATGATAAAGAGTTTGTTAATTATTTAAGTTTTTATTTATCGCGAGTGAAATATTTTGCTTGATTAGTACATTTATTTTTCTTTTAATGTTACGTGAACGAAATCACGGGTAACAGCTAGTAATATTATAAATCTGATTGTGTGCAAATGTTAGGCTGAAGCCAGCGTTAAAATGGAGCATTTAATGATCCTATATCTTTGCATATAGGTTGATTATAGCCCTCGAATGAACATAGGCTGGTTTTTGTTTATTTTATTCAAATATTTTTCTTAATAATTCAAAATTTCGTTATTTTCATAGAGAATAAATGGACATTATTTCGTATAATATTTTAAAATGTTTAAATTTACTTTACCGTTGCTAATACTTTACCGTTGTCAAAACTAATTCAAAACCCGGAATAATAATTTTTACTCAACAATTTAGTTTCAATTGAACAATTTTCCCGTGAAAAATGAAAATGAAATAAAAAAATTTAGGAATTAAAAAATATATTAAATAATATTACTGGAAATAAAACGTATTTTTTTAGTTTTTGATAATAATACAAGGTTTCAATATGCGTAACCATAGGAAACAGGCGAATATGACATCAAACATCGAAAAATAAAGCAGATATGCTTTGACTGGTGAAATAAAATTATCTTGGGGTTTTTTCTTCACTTTTTCTTTTTTTTTCTTTTGTATGGTAAAAATAGTTGGCGCTTTTACCGTCTGCGCACGGCTAATATAACTAAACAGTATTTTTCATTTAAATTTTAAGAAAGTAAAAAGAAGTTTAAAAAGAAAATGGTTAGCAAATGTCAATAATATGCTTCGCAAAATTATCCATGTCGAAACTGATGTCATGGATAGCGAGAAATAGTTAATTTCAATCTTAAACTAAAAGAAATAACTCGATTACCTAAAAAAAAGGACGAATGTTAATAGTTCCATTTTTGTTGATAAAACCTAAAGATTTTATATTATTTCGTTAAAGTAACATAATTTCCCCTATGCCAGTATTGAAATTAATTGCCTGGAAAAGAAAATTAACGAGAATTATGTCATTAAAAAGGGATTTCTCTGGGGAAAAGAGACGCCATATTTGAAATAAAACGGGAATTTTCCCAATATGTTTTAAAATGAGTGTGAATCAATTCCTTAGATTAATAAAACAAGGATTAGTAAGTATAGAAAGTAGATGAGTTTCACGCCATATTTATACCGAAAAATTTAAATGTTTTTATCTATACCGATTTTTAAGCATGAGTATCCGTTATATACAGATGAACGTTCCCTGCTAAAAATCACATCATAATTTTAAGAAGAGGAAAATGAACACGAATCTATTATATTAAAATCTGACCGTGTGTTTATATTTCGCAACTACTCCTAGACTAACGAACTCAACGCGATTTACTTAATACCGGTCATCATTGATCCGAGGATGTCACAAAAACTCTCAGAATTAAAAAAATTAAATTAGATGCCAAGATTTTTTTTATTTTATATTTATTTATTTATTTATTTTTGTTAATTTTAACGAAATTTCTCTAAAAACGGAAAGTAAATTACTCCATATTTGTGTATAAAAAAGGAGAAATAAAACAGATCAGTATATTTTTTACACCATTTTCTCATTAAAACTGAAAAACAGAATTTATTTTCACTTTGAATAGATGTGAAAACAAAATCTTGATTTCAGTAAATTATCCGAAAAATAAAAACATATTTTCACATATTCAAATTTCATGAATCAATTTATTCTGGAGAACAAAAATTGCCTGTTTTCATACTGCCATTTAGAAAACAAGATTTGTTTCAGCTACACATTAAACCAAAGAGGCAGAATTGAATTTAAAGAAAAAACATATGCTATTTCCAATTAATGTTTTTTGAAGGATGGCTGTTAAAACGTTTCACAAAGGCTTTAAAAGTAAAATTGTTTATCAGGTGGTAAAATTGACATTTATTTTTACCCAATTCGTCTATTTCCACGATTTTATTTGGCCTTCCTTTTTGCATTGGTTGCAATTTCATTTTCGCGAATATTTGGCATAAAATTTCACTTTTTTAAGAGTGAGTTCTGTCAATGTCCCTATAACAAAAAATACCGCATTGTCTCCTATGAAATGTGATAAATAGTTCGTTAATTATTAACGTTTTTAACTATCGGGAGTGAAATATTTTGCTTAATTAATGTATTTATTCTCCTGTTAATGTTGCGTGAACGAAGTAACGGGTACTAGCTAGTATATTAATAAACTAGGGTTGTAAATGGATATTAATAAAAGGAATTTTTTATACAATAAATTTAATAGGGTATGGAATTAAAAAAAAATATATATATATATATATATATATAGTATAATGTAAGCAATGATGTGTTGCATGTTTTTCTACAAAGAAAAAAAACATATTTTGAAAAGTGTGTCAGCATTATCTAGATTCCAATATCATATATCTACAAATATAAATATTAAGATATTCTTTTTTACTTTAAATTACCAAATAAAGAAAAACAAAAGTCCTTGTTTGACTTTTTTAAAATAAAACTATAATTCCTCCATGAGAAACAGAAACACTACTTTTTTTTAGCTAAGCAATTATTTTCCTATTTACCGATACATACAATAGAATTTAAAATAAGCAACAGAAAAATTAATTTGCAAAATTAAGACAATTTTGTATGTTTTGCTGGGTTAATTAATAGACGCCATTTTCAGCTGGCACATGAAAAATTAATAACTAAATTTTTAATATATTTACAAGATAAGTAAAAATAACTTTAAAGAGTTAGATGATTATTTTAACTTTTAAAAAATATCTATTGTGAAATATTCTCAAAAGCCTCATATTTAATAATTTCATTAATAAATTATGAAGTTTGGCTGTTTTCTTTTACTTATAAATTCTCACAAATCGATTTAACTCGCTACTTGGAATATATTTCATTTGAGTGAAATATGATATTTATATGTACATCAGACTTGGTTTATTCGATTCAGACATATTGTATACTTTAAAATTTTGAATTTATAAAATATAATTCTATATTATTAAATATAATACAAAATTATGTTATTTAAAAATTCTTCTTTTTAAAATAGTTTTCTTTATTAGCATAGATACTTGGTTTCAAAATGTTTCACCTGTATGGTTACGCAGAAATGGGATTTACACGGAAAATGAAGCAGGTGCGTACATTTGGTAGTAAAATATTAATATTCTATTGTAATAGATATTTCTACCGATATAATTATTGGAATTTTTTTTCAGCCAATGTACAGTGTATCAATGCTGCCTGATGCACTTTCTTTTATTATTTCATAAAGTTATTGATTATTCTTCCATTAAAATATGTGACTAACGATCCAGCAATGTATATTTCATTTTTTCTAAATTTCATTAGTGACGAACATGTTTAACCTTTTAAGAACGGATTGTGTAAATAATCAGCTGGTTTAAAAGGCTTTAATGATTTTAAAATCTTCGAAATTATACTTTAATTACCATAATATTGGTTTGTAAGGTTAACCATAGGATGTTTCCTATTGAAAGTGGAGAGTGGTGTATTTATAGTTCGTTTACAGGGACACACAAAATAATTTCATAACGTTAAGATCTATTGGGGAAAATAGTTTGCAGTTCATGTTAGTAAAATTACACTGTTTCAAATCTAATTTAAATTGGTATGCATTACTCAGATGGAATACGAACAACTGTAAATGGTTACATTAAGAAAAAATAAATAACATTTGAAGAAACTTCAACGCATTAATTACCTTTTGATACAGATCCAGAATCATAAAATTAAATTTGAAACTCTGATGCAGTTTGACCAAAGAATGAAATACATATGCCGTTAATATTTTTTCTAATTAGACATTAAAACATATCTAACAACACAAAATAGCAAGAATTAAAAAAAAATTAATAATAATGTACAAGGAAAAAAAAAATGTGCCTAAGAACTCATTTAAAGTGAAATATCGATGTTTAAAATTTTATAAATGACGTCCAATATAAATACATGGTACAAATGTCGCAGACGCACCTGGGTTCTTTTTGGGAGCAAAAATGGTGATTTTTTGCATGTGATCCCAACCCAGCAATTTTAAGTCCGCTGGTATTAATAGCTGTGTAAGTCGCATTTTTGACATTGTGGGCGTTTTATATTTCATTAAACATCGTCTGTGTTAATAAATTATACATTGTATGGGTTATATACTAAAATATTTGTATGTGAATTGTGTTTGTCTTTTAATAAAATAAATGTGCTTGTTTTATAATTATTTCTGTGTGTTTTATAGTAAAAATGTGTGTGTTTATAAAAAAAAAAATGTGTGTGTTTGATAAAATAAAATCATAATAAAATTAAACTAACATTCACGCTATGCCTAGTTGGTATTCGAATACAAGGTTTTTTTCGCCAAAATGGCGCATAGAAAGATTCTCTCTAACCACGATGCATTGGCAATATATGTTCGATATATGTTATTCATTAAATCTAGCAACTCTTATTTAATAATATTAAGGTTGTTGCAAATATTATAATATCACTTGTTAACGTTAAATTAATGATTTAATTACTGCTAAAGTGATAAAAACATTACACAGAAAGCTTAAATATACCTTTTAATATAAGATGAACTTAAATATCAATTAAATTAATAAACTAAAATAGTTTATCATTTTGAACTTGAAGTAGTCGTGGTTAGAGCGCATGAAAAATGCCATCTTTATAAGCCTTTTGTGTAATGTAAGTAGTAATTATATCTTTAATTAAGATTTTTGATTAACTAAATGATAATTGTTTTCCTATGTTTACCGTTTGAATAGTTTTAAGCCTACATTTTTCTCATTTTGGTTGAATTAAGACTAATTTTAGGCTAATTTGCTTTATTTAAGGCAATTTTGCTTTAATTAAGACTAACAGTTTGCTTTAATTGTCTGAGTGAACAAGAAGACTCATACACAGCGCAGTATTACTTTGTCCCATATATAGCTACGATGGATATTAAAACCTTTCGTCAAGCATAACTCAAAAAATATTTAAAGGATTTCGTTCAAATTTTTACAGCAGGTACCTATAAAGGTGACAACGACGTCTATTTATTACCAAGAATAAATGTCAAACCGTTTGAAAATTATATTAAAATAATAGATAAAAAAGCACAATTAAAGTACATACGTCACGAAAATTTTGTCCGTACGTCATTTTCACCGGCGGGAGATTTTCGTAGACAATTGGAATTGAAAAGTTCATGGAGTACATGGAGCAAAAAAATATGCACGCACTAATATTCAGCACAATAAAATATATTTCAATTTAGTAGAAATCGAAAATTAATCTGTATTTTTTTCTGTTTGAAAGAAAAATACCCGCAATAACTTAGCATTAGAGATTTGGCGCAAATCTCACCATTAGCCTAGCTTTTTTATTTCGCGTGTGTAAATCAGAAATATTTCATTGATGTTTAAATAAAAGGTTTTGAGTTGTGGCATTATTTCTTCTTATTTTCTTTTCCTTTTTAGTATTTTAAATGGAATTAGTGAAAGGCATGTATTTTAAATTAAATGAGTAAAATACCTGTATTTTTAATGTATTATTTCAAGTGAAATGAGTGAAAGGTTTATAGTTAAATGAAATTAATGAAATATTAAGATGTTATGAAAACAATATTTGGCGATTTATCAACTGCGCCAAGTTAACATGAAATTACCAATACATATGTGAAATGAAAACAAGGCACAGATGTCCTATTCACACCACGTGGGCGCGATTTTTTCCCCCGCCAATTTGGCGAAAACTTTATTTTTGAATATTAGTTACAAATTAGCGTGCAATAATAACATGAATTTTTATTTCAATATAAAAATAAAATAACGTAATAAATGAAATAGCTTCTATTATTTTAAACAAGAACGAAAAACCATGCGTCAAGCATAGATTATGTAACACTTTCTAACGCTTCCAAAATAATTTTACGAATCATACTCTTTAATAAGCTAAAAGATAACATCTAAGTAATCCGAATACTTTTATTCAGCCCTGTATAGGATCTATAGATTTGTATATATACTACATAGGATGCTAAATTTTAGTTCAGTTAGGAAACACGTAGCACAGTTTAAAATTCTCCGTCTGGAGTTAAATAATACGGAAATGTGTTCCCGAACTTTTGTGCTTCCCTGTATAGGATCTACAGAATTTATACACACCACGTAATATACAAAAAGCGATTTAAAATTAAAATCGCGTTCAGTAACTTAAAACGCACTTCCAGGAATTATTGTTAACAGACAGTAGAGAATTCTTTAGTGTGTCCCTGTAAATGAACAATGACTGCTATACACACAATATTCTGTAGTAAGTCTCTTGTAATGAACCTTATATAAATTTCAATGCTTTTAAAATGGGGAAACATTATTTAAATAAACCGCAGACGATTTTTCTCCATAGACGTAATGTAACGGAATTCTTTTGACTGTCCCTGTAAAGTAAGTATAAGTGCTATGCACACCCTATTCCATATTAAGCTTCTTCTAATGCACCTTAGCGATATATATAAATTTCAATGCGTTTAAAATAGTGAAACATTATTTAAATAAACGCAAATGATTTTTCCCCATAGACCGCAATGTAACGGAATTCTTTTGAGTGTCCCTGTAAAAAAACTATAGGTGCTACACACTTCCGTTGAAATAGGGAACATGCTATAGATAACGATTATAACATATAAAAATTGCAGGGCAATCCGAGCATATTTACGGGAGTTAGAGCACGGACAGACGGCAGACGGCAGACGGCCAGACAAACCGAAGTCATAAACACTTTTCAACTAGGTTGGAAAGTGTTAAAAAGGAAATAAAAATAAATAAATTATAGTTTGATATAAATAAATATTGATATACATATAAAAATAATCTATAGAATTAAAATAAAAAATAAAAGGAAATAAACATAACAAACAGTTTTCGCCAAATAGGCGAGGGAAAAAATCGCGCCAACGTGGTGAGTATATGACATCTGTGCCGGGATTTTTACCCCTTTATATGTGCTTTCGGAAATATAAAAAAAATAAAAAAATACTTTATATCAGGCATGTTTTTCATTTTTATATGGACCACTTCTCCATTTTAAGATTTTAAATACTATTTATATCAGATATTTCTTTCTTGAGATTCCCACAAGTTATTTTCGGTAATTTCTTAGTTCGCTTATTAATTGTTTACAATTTGCCCCCCTGACAATAACAATTATTTATCACAAAAATGTCTCTTAGTTTTGTTAAATATACTTGTTATGTATTTTCATTACTTGTTAAAATATCAAAAATGGCAATAAAATTTTATTTTAGCATCGTACCTAATTTTTTAAGATGGCGCAAAAACATGGTTTAATAAACGTATATTTGTAAATATTTGAAAAATATGTTTTTCCACTCTCTAGAAAAATTTGGTAAGATGCTAAAACTGCCTATTAGCACCATTTTTATTTTTTTCCCCAATGGCGCCAACCAGCACATGATACGGAACTTTCCCCCATTCAGATGCACAGACAAGGCTGGTCTCAAAGAAGAGTAATGCTAGCAACAATATTTTTTTTACCTCTATAAGAGTTACAAACAATTAAATGAGATGACATTAAATTCTCCGATTAGCTTTGGGCCCGATAACGGATGTTTCTCCTAGAAAAAAAAAACTGTAGTAGATGTCTTTTACATATGTTTCGAATGAAGCTCTGTCACCAAAGTATTAATTAATAATACAAACAGCATTAATATTAACATGGGGGCAAAAGTTTGAATTTAAGTTTTGTAATATTTGGAACCTCCCCCCCCCCCCAACACCAAAAAAAAAGGTTACAGAAATTAATTTAAAACTAGATGGAACCCAACAAAAGTTGACGAAAAAAATTACTATAACAATATCAGTAAAATAAGTTTCTTTATTATTTAAGAAGGGGTGCGTATGAAAAAATCTTTTAAATATTTTATTTAAAAAAAAAATTCCCCCAGTGAAATACAGTACCATTTCCGATGCAAACTCCAAACAAACAATCTGTAAACAACTGTTTAATGCAAATAAGTTCGACATTACGGTCATATTCACCACTGCAAAAGAAAATTTCATGGACCTATGAAGTATCATACAAATAGTATATTCCTACGTCCATATCATATTCAGTAAATAAAGCACACATCTCTCTTCCTGTGATAATGCAACCGAGTGAACTTCTATGTGCATATGCATTGCATCTGTTCAAAGGTACCGTCGAAATTCGACGATAAAAAAGTTTTAAAATGTTTAACTACTACAAATCTAATAGTCCTGAGGGGACTTTCCCTTCCCAGTTATACGGAGCTTGGGGCTTTTTTAAAAAGCTTGACGCAGTTCGAGTTTAAGAAGTTGAGATTTACTGCCAAATGACATAAACTACTATGAAAATAAACCTGGTGAATTATTATGCTGGTTTATGTATGTATTTTAAAAAGTTGCATCTGATTACTCTTATTAGATAAATTACTCCTGTTTGCATTTAATAACAGATGAACGACTACTGTATACTAAATTGTTTACATATTGGGAAGAGGTGGCTAGAGGTAGAGAGACGTGTAAACAAACGGGTAGACAGACGGGTAGAGAGACGTGTAAACAAACGGGTAGACAGACGGGTAGAGAGATGTGTAAACAAACGAGTAGACAAACGGGTAGACAGACGTATAGCGACACAGATAAGCTAACGGTTAGCGAAACGAATAGACAGACGGGTAACGAGACAGGTAAAAAAGGGGGTTGACAGAGGGGTAGCGAGATTGGGTAGGGAGACGGGTAGCGAGTCGAGTAGTGAGACTGGTAGACAGGATGTAGAGGGAAAAGTTGCGAGCCGGGTAGCGTGATGGATAAAGAAACGAGTATAGAGATGAGTACAGATACGAGTTGACAGACGAGTAGAGAGAGGGGTATATAGACAGACAGACGTGTCGAGAGACGGGCAGTGAAACGTGAAGCGAGACAGTTAGAGGGACGGATAGACAGATGGGTAGCGACACGGTTGAAGAGTAGGGTACAAAGACAGACGGATAGTGAGATGGGTATACAGACGAGTAGAGAGACAGTAGACAGATGGGTACGGAGCGAGACACGGTACAGAGACACGGCTAGACATACGGGTAGTTAGACGAGTAGACAGACGGCTAGAGAAACAGATAGGCGGGTCGCGAGACCAGTAAAGAAATATACAGACATGTAGAGAGATGTGTAGAAAGCGAGTCAATCGGGTAGGGAGATGGGAAGAAAAACGGATAATGAAACAAACAGATTGTAGAGAGAGACAGACAGGCAGGCAGAAGAAAAGTCTGGGGTTTGAAGTAGTAAAGGCGCAGGGGGAGAGCCTCCTAGAAAATAATCAAGAAGTATTATCTTTGAAATATTTTTTTTTCAATTTCGCCGATATGGAGATTTAATTTAAAATTTATCTTTACAGAAGTCATCGAAAGATTTTTTATGTACTTTAGTAGGAATTTAGCTACAATTTGTTAATCAGGTTTGTAGCAAAGCATGTTGTCAATGTGGTTTGAAGTGTACGAGTTTCTATAAATAGTTATTCAAATAAACAAGGAGGAATACTTTTTAATTCAAATGTAAATATTTGCTACAAGAAAAATGTTGCATCAATGAAATTAAATTTGCGTTAAACTTTGCTTGCTAAAATACGCTCTTTGCTGCAAATTCGATTACGAAACTTTAAAAAGCTTGGTGTTTTAAAAGATAGGCTTTTTTTTAAAAAAGTTTTGAGCAATACCCGCTTAAGAAAATGAGATGCTTTGCCAAATGTTATAAAAAAAGATATATGAAAACATAACAGTATATATGAATTTATATATGATATTTTGTAATCTATCATTTAATTTGCTCTGTTTCATATATGGTATTTTCTTTATATCGTAACTGTTAACCCCATGTTCTCAGCAATATCACTCAGACTAATCCCTTTGAGGGAAGTCCTAGTTAATGTTTCTTTGAGGCTCTGAACACGACTATTTTCAGGAGGAGAGGAAATCCAAATGTGGTGAATTTCTGATTTTAACCAAACTGCATGTTTTACAACATAAAAGCTATTGAATAGACATTTTGATAAGCATATACGCAAGTTACACTGTAATATCGCCATGTTTTTCATGTTCCCTGTATTTATTAGTTTTATGGCTATTCCCAGATATATCGTAGATTATTTTACATGTTATGAAGTATCACTGAAGCGGTTGTCAAAATTTACAAGAATTTTTACGCATAAATGTTAGAAACAATCTCGTCTGAGTACGATCTCTGATGAAAGGTTTTATTTCTAAACATTTTACTATTATAAATTTTGCAATGTCATGTTTGGTATATAAAATTAGGTACAACTTATTTTTTACTTTAAAAATTTATATCAAATGTTCAAAGAGAATACTATTTTAAAAGTTATTAAAAGGAATATAATAAATAATAACACCTTGTAATGATATATTACTTTTAAATGCTAAAGGTGTAAAATTAACAACGTAATATAAATTAAAGTAACTTTTATTAGTTGTTTTACATGTTTCGACTCTTTCCGAGTCATTTTCAAAAACAAAATGAGAATATTCTAAAGCTGCACGGGCTTTGAAGTTATTACTTTCATGTACTTTTTTAAAAATTACGCACGTTATCTATTATTTTTTACTTGATTGTTTATTTTCATATCTTTGATCATGGAGTAATTCTAGCCACAGTTTCGGTAAATTAAAAGATGCCGCATCGCTTATAATAATGGTTTTAAAGTACACCGTATTAATAAATTAATCATAGATATCACCAATAATAAGAAACCAGAAAAGAAAGATGATTCACAAAAATACAAACTTTATACTCTGCAATATTATCCAAGCTTTTTTGAAAAATTAAAACACAGCCTTAAACGTTTCAATATCTGCGTAATAGCCAAACCACCTAAGAAATTAAAGAATATCATTTGCAGTAAAATTGACCCAATTAATTTTGAGAATTATTCAGGAGTATATGAAATACCTTTTATTAAAGAAGACGGATCCAAGAATTACTACATAGGCATGACCAGCAGGAAATTTAATTGCAGAAATAAGAGCATATAGCTGATATTAAATACAATAGAAAAACTACAGCCCTTGCAAGATTATATCAAGAAGAAACCATCCAAATAAATTTCAATGAAAGTAAAATAATATTTCCCTCCAGTCTGTACTATCCATCCATAATAAGAGAAACCATAGAGATACTCACGCGCAAAAATACAGTATGTAACGATGCGGCATCTTTTAATTTACCGAAACTGTGGCTAGAATTACTCCATGGTCAAAGATATGAAAATAAATAATCAAGTAAAAAATAATAGATAACGTGCGTAATTTTAAAAAAAAGTACATGAAAGTAATAACTTCAAAGCCCGTGCAGCTTTAGAATATTCTCATTTTGTTTTTGAAAATGACTCGGAAAGAGTCGAAACATGTAAAACAACTAATAAAAGTTATTTTAATTTATATTACGTTGTTAATTTTATACCTTTAGCATTTAATAGTAATATGTTATTAAAAGGATTATTTAAATTAATATTTTTATTCCACTATTATAAATGAGATATAAATATTAAGAAATGCAAATATTACAATAGATTTTTAGACATTTAAAAGTCTATAAATAAAAAAAAAACACTCCTATTGTAAAATATTGGGTCCTTTTTCGAATTATGAATGTTTTTCAATTATATTGGTACAGTCGTCTATGTGGAAAATTTAAATAATGTATCCATATTTAAATGTATGTGTATTTATTTAAAAATATGTATGTAGGTATTATTTGGAGCTTTCTGAATATTCTACTTATTTTTCCTAATCACTGTGTTTGAAATATTGGTCTTCTAAAATGACTTAATTATATGCCAATCTGTAAGTGTGTTTCTTAAATTTTTCTTAGATGGTTAGTGTGAAATAGGCTTTGCATTTCGCGAATTTTTTGGAGTTAAACTTCGGGAAGTTTGAGTGCAATTTGGCACATGCATGCATGTGTGTTTGAGTGTAAGAGCCCTTTTCCATTTACCTCTACATCATATACGACTGTCATTATCCGACATTAGTGCACAATAAATGCATTCATATAAGAAAAAGCTATGTTTACAAACAAACAATTCTGTCAACCAATCTACCACAACATTTTTTTTTGTAGCTATCACTGCAGGAATCGTCATGGCGACGTAGGCAAATGTTATAATAGACATGTTTAACGTACACCGATCAAATCGCCCCGTCTGACGTGTACAGTAGGTGTGATAAAAAACGAACAGGATGTTCTGGCTATCCAACAGTAATTTAACCAACAGTGACACCAGCTACCCTTTCCTTACACACTACGAGCTTTTTCATCTACCGATTCAATGACGATTTTGTCGTCATAGTGTATATGAATGCATTTTGTGCGCTATCGATGTCAGATTATGACAATCGTGTGAGATTTATCGGTGTCGTGTCGGTAAATGGAAATACATCCTAAAGGTGAATATACCGACATGTAAATATATACAGCAATAAAAGATTATTTTTTATAGTTTATGTTACACGTTTTCCAATAGAACTAAAGTTTAATATGCTATACGGTTTCGGTATGTAAAATCCAATACCCGAAAAAGGAATTCAAATAGTAATTGTCCCAAAGTGATTATTCCTTTAAATACGTTTTCTATCTGAGTTAATGTATAGTATGATTTCTTATACGTATATGTTGTAACATAATTCATACACTGCTAATATTTTAGTAAAATGCTAAACCCTTTTTATGGTTTAAAATAATTATAAACTAAAATATCGGTCTTCTTTCAATAATTTATCTTCCTAATTCAAAGTTGAAGAATGTTTCAATAACAAATACAGCTATTCAACAACAAATACGACAAACACATTAAAAACCTCGTAACGAATAATCTTGTATAAGTACACCTCCATTTAGAGAACATTTTTTAAAATCCCAACAAGCTATGTATCTTCATTTTTTTACCTCTGAACAGCGGCAACCGTTAAATAACTGACAAATTCCGAGGCCCCAATTTGTATGTTATTTAGAAGTTTTGTTGTTTTTTTCTAAGCTCACAGTTTGCTGTTTCAGAACACGAAAATATCCGCATGCTTGTCTAGGGGTTAGAACGCTAAGTCTAAGTCAAGAGGTGTAAGCTTCAAATCGCAATCAAGCTTGGATGAACAAAGTGATCATTTTAAACAGAGGTTTCCGTTTGATTAACGCTTGTTTCCAAAGGAAAGCCGCGGCAACATTATGACTCTATATTTTACTTGTTTATTGTTCATCATTTTACCAGTTCTCGGTTCAACATTTGTGTAATTCATGATTCAACCGAGACATCAATTGTTGGAACAATGCTTCACTATTTTATAGGTGCAGCAGCAAATGTTGGTACAAAGTTTTACCAAATTTTAAACAGTGTCTTATATTGTAATCCATTTTATATTATGAAAGTTAAAAAATTCTCAATGCTATTTATTTATTAATAATTTATTTTGTATGCTACTGAATAATGCTACATCATTCACTGTAATTTTATTTTACATTTCGTCAATTTTTTATAATTTTTCTCTTAAGTATACATCATCTTTCTTTCTTTTTTCTCACTCTCTGCCTGAAGAAGAAATTTGTGTTCGATGTAACACCCATCGCATTCACCTGCTTATCTAGGGAAAAAAGGAAAATTATATTAAATAGAAATAAAAAATAGTAACAACAAAAGCAACACATTATTCGCCGAAGTATGCATTAAAAATTGTTTATTCCACTGTTCGTGTATATTTTTTTTTTACTTTTAAAAAGTTTTTGTGAAACTTCAAACTATTTTAATGGATATTTTTAATAGAATATGAAAAGCGTTTAACACTTTTCGCTAAGAAAATCTTCTGGTTGTAAGTTTTGTCTTCAACGGTTCTTTATTATACAAATAATATTTTTACTAGACAATGTTACGACATACAAAGCACATGTTTAGATTCAAATTTTTTATCCGGACTATGACAACCCACATTACAGAACTTACAAGGAATATCTCCATAGGCGCATACTCAGAAAAATTTGAAAAAAAAATACAGAGGATATCGTCTCATAAGGATATATACGTTTATTAAAAAAATTGCTGCGGAACATGGATATAACGTCCGTAAAAACATTATGAAAATGTCGTGTTTTTGGCGAGTGATCGCCGTTTGGTGACATATGGAAAAAAATGCTTTCATGATAAATACTCTTTTGGGAAATGCTTTTTTTCTACTCTTTATACTGAACTTGTTTATATTGAACTATTTAATTCTGACTGTTAATTAAAAAATAACTCTAATTAAGTGAATAATTTTCTAAATAATTTTTTTCTTTAAATTTAGCGGTAATTTCCTTAGCCTTTGTTGTATCTTGAGTTTCTTTTTATATTTATAAGTAGCTTAAAGTGTCCAATGAAAAGAAAGTAAGTTATATTTTTCTCGTTGAAATAAGATCTTCTAATGATAAGATTAGTTCGGTTTTCTAAATTTTTTATGAAAGGAAAATTTTGTTATATAAATAAGTATAATTCAGTTATTACAGCAAAAAATAAATTGTAGAATTTCAAAATTGAAATATCATTATCTGTATGCTTATTCTTAAAAAAACATTTTCTAAATCATTTTATTAAAGTAATATTTGGAATTATTTAGTATTACAATTAATAGCTCAGTTTTTCACTTATAATCTAACCCAGCTGTTTTGCACACATATATTTGAATAGTGGTGTGATTAGTGTAGCATTTTATTTAATTTAAGTGGAAATGCACTTTAATTGCAGACTTTTTGTTTTGATATTTCTGTTTCTTAAATAATTTGTTCCTACTGTGGAAAACTGTGTCAAATGGAATTGTTTCTGTACACTTGAATTTCTCTTTTCAAGGTATTTACTGTATAAAATCTGTCTTTGTTTATTCGAACAGTTCATTACTTTCTAGACTTAATAAACATTTTTTTTTTAATTTGAAAATACCATGTTATGTAATATTCAATTCAAATTATAAAAGTAACACACGTGAAACACTGCTTGATTTTATTTTCAATTTATTTTAATATTTTCTTCCAGTGGTCTTGACCAGTTCTTAAATAAATTTTTGAAATTTTTATTGATTTAAATTTTATTAAAATATAACTACTCCGGCCGACCCCTGAGTCTGCAATTTCCCACTAATAAACCATGTTGGAGTGAAGGTCACCAGCCATCTAACAGACAGCCAAGACGACCGGACAACGGTGAATAGATTATACATCTTGGTTTACATTATACATTTTGGTTAAAACGAATATATATTAAATTACACATAATTAACGTCTGCAGTCATCGTTTTTTTTAAACATATATAATTAATAAACAGACATACATACATTCAATACAATAATCCAACATGGAGTGAAAAATTAGCCAGAGCCAGGAATCGAACCTGGGTCCACAGCGTCTACAGCGTTCATTGCAGACTCAGGGGTCGGCCGGAGTAGTTCAGTGGTTAGAGCAACAGCCCGGAACGCTGTGGACCCAGGTTTGATTCCTGGCTCTGGCTAATTTTTCACTCCATGTTGGATTATTGTATTGAATGTATGTATGTCTTTTTATTAATTATATATGTTTAAAAACACGATGACTGCAGACGTTAATTATGTGTAATTTAATATATATTCGTAGATCGGTGGAATAGCATAATCTATTCACCGTTGTCCGGTCGTCCTGGCTGTCTGTTAGATGGCTGGTGACCTTCTCTCCAACATGGTTTATTAGTGGGAAATTGCAGACTCAGGGGTCGGCCGGAGTAGTTCAGTGGTTAGAGCAACAGCCCGGAACGCTGTGGACCCAGGTTCGATTCCTGGCTCTGGCTAATTTTTCACTCCATGTTGGATTATTGTATTGAATGTATGTATGTCTGTTTATTAATTATATATGTTTAAAAAAAACGATGACTGCAGACGTTAATTATGTGTAATTTAGTATTCAAATTCTTGACGAATTCAACTCATAACCTGATAATAACTTAACGCTCAGCTACTTAGCAAACCTTAATTCAAAATATTAGTGCCTAATCAACACGATAAATACTAAAATTAATATATTCTATCCAAGATATAGGAAATGGAAGTAAATAAATCCAAACCACATATCCACAATTAGGCCTACTACACACGATACACATTGCAAAATTACATTTTATCAACATTGCAGAAAAATTAAATATAGTTAAAGATTAATAAAGAAGTATATTTTATTCACGAATTATAGTTACGAAATATAAATAAATTCTTATACATCGTTAAGAACTATCATACAAAATAAAAATATTTTATGATCACTGTTATCCTACACGTATACGGCAGATTTAATGGCGGACTATCTGTGATTGGCTTCAACGTGTTACCATTGGATGGTAAAAGGTCACCAGCCTAAGATAAACCATCCTGTGGTTCCAACCTATACTGCCAACTTATGGTACCAATCTATGATAACATAAAGGCAAACCATACTCCTAAATTCACCAAAAAGAGTGTTTTTGAAATACAGATTGAACCATCTTTTGATACTTTTGCTGACTTTGAACCATATAATGGTTCAACATTGAACGGACATTTTTTACAGTGTAATGTCGCAATCCACTAATGATCATTAAAAAGTACAGGAGGGATCTGCCGTTTAATCAAATGCGAAAGTCTTTTGTTAGAAATTTGAGAAAAGTGAAGATATTTAAATGTAAATTTGAAGTGGCTTACCTTGCTTTATTTTAAATCTGATATAATCATGAAAAATACTTAAAAAATACAAAAATGCTATGAGTGATACCGTATGCACTGATAATTCCATTCCAAAATGTGAAACGTATGTTTAGAGCAGTTTTCAGTGCGGATAGTTGGACATTCTAGTACTTGTTTTGATGTTATTTCGCTCAAATCTATGTCAATATCTTTAAATTTTCATTACAATATCTTCACATGTCAAAGTTTTTAACAAAAAAATTAATTCGCTTACAGTGAAACATCTTAATTTTTTGACTACGTACGCGAATTTCGACATTATGTTCTTATGTCCTTATTGCTTGGTTTTCTGTTCCTGACCAACTGAAAATTATTGAAAAGTAATTTTGAATCGTCCTGCATACGTATGTGGATTCGCAAAATTTTGATAAATCTTGTCTACACATTTTCGCAGTATGGCGGTGTGAAATAACTGCTCTAATATATGAAACGATAACTTCTTGGTCGAATATATAATCTAGTATAAACCAATGTAAAATGTACTTTTTATCCTTAATGGTCCGAAATACTAACCTATATAGATTATCTATGTCAAAGTAGTTCAGTGGTTAGAGCAACAACCCGGAACGCTGTGGACCCAGGTTCGATTCCTGGCTCTGGCTAATTTTTCACTCCATGTTGGATTATTGTATTGAGTGTATGTATGTCTGTTTATTAATTATATATGTTTAAAAAAACGATGACTGCAGACGTTAATTATGTGTAATTTAATATATATATTCGTAGATCGGCGGAATAGTATAATCTATTCACCGTTGTCCGGTCGTCTTGGTTGTCTGTTAGATGGCCGGTGACCTTCTCTCCAACATGGTTTATTAGTGGGAAATTGCAGACTCCGGGGTCGGCCGGAGTAGTTCAGTGGTTAGAGCAACAGCCCGGAACGCTGTGGACCCAGGTTCGATTCCTGGCTCTGGCTAATTTTTCACTCCTTGTTGGATTACTGTATTGAATGTATGTATGTCTGTTTATTAATTACGTATGTTTTAAAAAAAAATTTTGAATACTGTTTACATTTTAAAGTGAATTTGAAATGTATTATATTAGCATGTTGCTTGTTCAAACGTATGTTAGCTAGTTATTATTGAAATTAGAGAAAAGTGTTATTCGCTCATCTCTAGCGTAAACTAAAATTATAATGTGTTGGGATTTTAAAAGATTGTGTTATAAAAGATATATTCATTCGTTGAATTTACATGTTTAATTGTGATACGTGCTTGTTTTAATTATCACCAGAACTTTCCTAGCTCACTAATCGAGCATATACTCTTATCATGTTTCTGGTAGTTGTTCTGAATCCATTAAAACGATTGTCAACAAATATACGATTCTCAGCAATAAACGATTAACTAATATGATCTTAAATTGCTGCTGTTACTCCATCCAAAATCTGTTTCTTTGTTTCGTAGATGTACACATATCTTTCAGGGTTATGTGTAGTCAATGAAAATTCTAATATTTTTGAATATATCTTCAGAGTGTGTTTTATTCATTAATGACTGTGACTAGTTCAAAATATTCAAGAAGTTTTATTATTATTATTATTATTATTATTATTATTTGGAAAAAGAAACAAAATTAGGAAAACGTTTGAAAAAATAGTTGAAATTGAAAAACTAATGAAAATAATTTTAAAATTTTATGAAAGACAATACAATAGATATTAGCGTTCAAGTACTACATAAGCATTCAGGGGGAGGGGGTCAAGAGATTTTCTTATTTTTGCTGACAGTGGGGTGCGAAGGTATGAGCAATATTACGTCAGCACACAAAACTAAAAAGAATATTGAAAAAATTGTGAAGACTTTGAAAATTGTTACGTAAAAGGGGGTGAGGGAGTTCAGATATCTGCTTACATATAATACTTGATTAATGCATTAGAAATGCCAGAAATTTAATTCTCAGCCCAATTTTGTAGTCTTGAAAAAAAGTTTCAAGAATGATGCTAATAAAAATGCACAAACATAAATCAGTAAACAGTATAATATTTCAATTTGATGATTATTTTTTAAATGGCGTACAAAAACATTAATATTTAAGAGTTGTGGCCACCAATCACTGAAGTATGAAATAATACACTTTAAATATAAACAATACTCATACATTTTGGTTGAAGAAAATTAAAACATTTAGTTTGAAATTGAACTTCATATTTTTTTTTAAACATTCGTAAATGTAAAGTTTTAGAGTGTGTAAAAATAGTTAAATTGTCTTCACACAAAATGTCTTAAATATATTGTTTCAAATAAGATTTATGTTGGCAGACAATTTAAGTTTTATATACATTGATATGAAATTTATCATTAAATTTGAAAAAAAAATATATATATTTGGTTTCAGTTTCGAAACAAATGGTTCAGATTGTCTCTATAAAAATTCATGAGTATTGTCATAACGTTAGTTCATTGCTCAACCTGTTTCCGAAGTATGGTTCAACCAAAATTCAGTTTAGGGCTCTTCCTATTTCCCGAAGACGGTTCAAATTCTTACCGAACCATGGTTCAACTTAGTACCAAATCATGGTTCAAATTATTACCAAACCATGTTTGAACCTATCACCAAATCATGGTTTAATCTATGACCAAACTATGGTTCAAACAATGCACCAAATGATGGAGAAAGGACTTACCACCTTATGGTGGCAGCTATACTTGTATCACCTTTTGGTGAAACATTGAACAGAAATTTGTAACAGTGTATAATTGCATTGTTCTCTAACAATTGCTTTATTCCTTTAGAAAACCTAACTTCCCTGTAAATTTATTGAAACGTATTCTGAATGAACCTGAATATTAATTTAAATTCAAAATACTAAATTAAGCAGGTTTTTTTTTTGTGTTGGAGTTTATTGTAATGCAATTGTATTTCTTTAATTTTATGTTAGCTACCAATTATTAGTTACTAGTTGTTTGAATATTCCCATTGAAAAAATGGAAGGAAATGAAAACTATATCTTCCCTCCCAGAAATAACGTAAACGCTGTCAAATTTTTATTTCTGGAAAGAAAAGGTCCAAAACAGAAAACATTAGAAATACTTGAACTATAGAAAATATGAAAACTGGATAAATCCCCACAAAAAAAGTTTTGACAGATTCAGGATTAACTGTATGTAAACATCAAAGCATGCATTCTGCTACTTACACAATTTAGAAAGACCAGATGGGAAATACGTTTATGTACAAGAGCATATACGTCAGATTATTTAAATACAATATGCACATATATAAGTTGAGCTATTTCGTATCTTGGCATTTTAATGACAAACTACTAATAATATATAAGTTCGCTGATATATATAAGTTTGCTCAGAACTGCAATCTCAGTTTATATTGGTCGAGGAATTATTCCAGAGCCATTGCGCTCCCTATCTTATCACTGCTAGATTTCAGCGTAAGGGGACAGACAGTCCACTGCATCAAAAGTTCTGAATTGAAATCAGCAATCGTCACTGCATTTGATTTCATCGATGTGAACAAGCCCACAAACAAAGGGAAGAATTTATTTATATTTATAGTTGATTTGTTTCCTTAAAATAATATTTTAGAAGAGGAAATTTACTTTATAAATGAAAATCGTACTTACTACACAGCCACGTATCTAGCCTCGTAGTTTCCAACTATCGAAAAATAGAAATAAAACAAATATTTAAAAATACATTTATTAAAACATTATGTCATTATATATTTTGTTTTAAATAACAATACACATAAAATATATCTAAGAATGACTCCACAAAAAATATTTTTTGTTCAAATGAATGTTAAATAGTGTAATGTTAAAAATAATTCGTAAACATTATTTTGAGTAGGACACTCTTTCATAATGTATAAAGCACGTTTTGCATTTATAAAACAAGGTTTAAAATTTTCCAAAACTACAAAGTCCCTTTTCTCCTATAGGAAATACACAGCACCATGACCGACCTTGGTCGTATAATTCCACCAGCTATTTTTAAATATCCCATTATTATAAAAATGCATAAAGTTATGCGTTACAGTCTCGTTTCCAAAAACATTGCAAAAAAAAATATTTAACTTTGCTAATTTTCTCAGCTATCTAGCACTAAAAGTTAAAAACAACTTTTTACTGCTAAAAAAATTTCATATAGTATAACTATATAAGATTCAGTCGTAAAAGAATATTTCTTTTATGCCCTTCTTGGACAGAAGACAACATTTCTCCAAATATAAGTTATAGGAAAAGAGGGACATAGTAAAACGTAATTTTCGTAATTTAACATGAATTAGCTGCGTGGAAACTCGATGTGTTGCATTTGAAATGAATGAGATTTTACTATTGCTTGAGGGAAAAAGATATCCAGCATTGTTGTACATTTAGAAAAGACAAATAACATTATTATTTTTTAAATACTAAATTTCAAGAAGGTTAAACAAAATCTGCGAAATTTACATTTTGCAGGTTTTATTTGTCAAAAGTATATTGTTGGTCTTTTGGTTTCTAATTACGAGGATGGTGAAATAAAAATGACGTCACTTTGAGAAACCTATAAAATTTTTTTTTAGATTTTTGAATTAAAATAAATGCTTTATAAAACATTTTCTTAGAAAATTTAATTTAATCAAGATTTATTTTCACCATCTATTTAAATTTAAAATAATTTCATTCGTCGTTTTTAATAAGAAAATGACATCAATAAAAAAATAAGTCCTATCATTTTATCCCTAAAACAAGTAATATAATTTTTTTAAAGTCAATTCCTACTTTTTAATCATAAATATATAAAATAAACCCGTGCAGCATTAATGTCCCAAATATCTTTATTGAACATTATTTTATAATCATCGTTGCGGTATTTTATTTCTGTGGCATCACTCATTTGAGATAAATCTTTCATTTCATTTATGAAAACAATGGGAGGATTTTTTTTCTCCCATTTAAAAGTAAAATTAATTAATTAAATTTAATTAATGAATTAATATTTGAAAAAAAAAACTGTATTAACATAAAGTGTCGTCCACTACAAGTTTAAACAAATTTATTTGAACTTGAGTGGATGAATAGAAAATATTTTATTAACGATTGAAAATTTGAACAAGATATATATAGAGAGAGTGTGAGCGAATAGTAGGAATTAAAAAATGAAATGATTTAGTTTCCGCCATTACATAAATGTCATTAAATGTTACAAAAACAAATACTATCCCGTTAATTAATTCAAGTTTTTACATTTTGAGACCTTAGATGACATCCTCGAAACCCTGCGAATAACTACTGTTAATTTAATCTCTCAGCGTTTGAATGTATTGCTCTACTCCTCCTCCTAGAAGCTAAAGGAGAAATACGTGGAAAAATACAAGCGCACAGGTAGATTTTAATATAATACACTATCTGTTTAGACCGTTCTACTTACGGAAGTTCAGGAATTTAATTCTAAAACCAAAATTAAAAATAAAAATCAGTACAACCAAATGTATCTATGTAATACGCAAAAAAATATTTTTCTACTACTGTGCATTTTTTTAAAGAAAATTAATTTATCAGATATATTAATAGCAGCAGACGATAAAATGATATCTTTGGAAGAAAGGAATAAATAGCATAAAAAATTTTGTTGATGTTTGGGATTAAATGATTTTCTTTATTTTTTTAGAAAAGGGTAATAATTAAGCGCAATTAAATAATCTCTAATTATTTGCATGTGAGGTAAAAAAAAAAAATATTATAATATCCGCTAGAGCTTCTTAGTATTGCAGCGTTGTGTACGTAATATGTATATCGCACATTACAGTAAATATTTAGAACTGGTTAGAATTCGCGCGATTACGGGTTGAACAAAAAAATAGGCAAAAATCCGTGGTAAACATAAAATTAAATAATATATATATTTAAAATTTTCGATTTGTTTGCCCCAGTTGATCATAGCTCCCGTAGCAGCAACCCTGTACTGAAATTTGTAGTCCTGCGCCCTGTGGTTTCCGAGTTTTTGAGGTTACATACATAGATACACGCACGGATTTTAATAGGTTAGATACTGCCCCTGGTAAAACAAATGCCATATCTGAAACCTACTCCTGATTTGAATACTTTTCTGTAATTGAAAGTGTGCTTCTAGCATCAAAGTGCTTTAAGATATAATCGAACAGACATCTATTTTAAATAACATAGGATAGTATTTAAAAAATAATAAAAATAAACATTCATAAAACTGAATTACAGTTATGGCGAAGATCAGCTTCAGCAGCTCCAGCAGCTCCAGCAGTGTGAGCTAGAAAAAATTATTAAAAATTGAATTAATACTCATTACAAACTTTGCAAAACTTTTATTTTCATTATTCAGAATCGGGCATTAATCAATGTAACAAAGACAAAAATATATTATTTTAGAGTTGGATAAATTAGAATTTTAATATTATTTTTTAAATTTTTAATATCTAAAATAAAAATAAGGTTGCAGACGATTATTACCACAGTTTCAAAACTAACCAAATAATTACTAAAATTACGACTAATAAAGGATTGTCCCCAATGCGGTAATGAAAAAAGTATGAAAGTTCGGTGATATGTAGGGGTCGTGGAGAGATGTAATACGCAATTATTTTTTATTGCCCATATTCACTTTAAGAGTGTAAATGTTGCTCCGGAATTTTTTATAGATTATATTTTATATATAATTTTCGGAATAGACAAAGAGTTTTAAATTGACAAATGCTTCTTTTTCTATTTCTGTCAAAAGCTGATAAAATATCGATTATTAATAACATTTAAAAAAAATGTTTTATCGTAATTTACATTTTGCAGGCTACCTAGCAGTTCTAATTATGATCATCTTAACAAATATTTTTTATTATTTTTTTTCACTGTATAAGACACAATAAATCCTTTTTTTATAGACAAGAAGTATAATTTAAAAAAAATAGAACACAGATCGTCTTTTCACTAACAATAAAACAAAATTTCCGTGGTATTCTACAAAACGTATATTTAAAAGAAAATTGTTCAAAAAATGTTTAATGTTATTAAGAATCGATATTTTGTTAACTTTGGAATAGAACTAGTAAGAAGTACCATTTTTTAACTTAAATATTGTCTCTATTTCATACCATTACACATAAGGTTGAAAAACAAATATTCTGAGGTAGGACCTCTTACACCGAATTTGGTCAATAAAATATAATTGCGCATATAATTCATATATTTAAAATTATTTCTGTTTCGGAACGTTCCCATGCAAGTAAAATCTAAAATTATAACCAATTTCAAAAAACGCCTTTTAAAACTCGTGCATTGCACGAAAATTTAAACTTAAATTCTCGAAATGAATTCTCTTCGTCATTGCGTCCAAAATGTCTCATTATTAAAGGTTATTCTAATAGGCGTGCTGTAATTTAAAATTAGGTGCATAATATTCAACCAATAATGATAATAACCAATAATTTTACTTTCAAACATAATGAAAATTCTATACATTACTGAGGTTTACTACAAGATACTTGTTGTATAATAGGTTGTGCACAGCATTTACTGTTCATTTTCAGGGACACACAAAAGATTTCGGATACAGTACTGTATCCGAAGTAGTGTTTAAAACTGATAAATGCTAGAAGTGCTCTTTCAATTAGGTTTGCGTTTAACTTTTTTTTTTTTTTGTAATATGTGGTATGTATAAATGCTACAGATCATATAAAGGGCTACACAAAAAAATATTCAAACATTACTGTGCATCAGTCTAAATTATTTAAATATGTTTTTTAATAGAGTTATGCATTTTAAACGTGCAATATACTTAGTATACTAAGATATGTTTGTTGTATATAATATAGAATCATAATCAGGGCCACGCACAGAACTGAATACATTCCCGCTTGTGTATGGTAAGTTCTAGAAGTGTGATTTCAATAGTTTACAGCGTTTTTTTGCCTGAATTAAACTTTAGCTTATTATGTGGCTTGTATAAAAATTCTTAAGGTATTCTTGTTGTATATAATATAGAATCATAATCAGGGCCACGCACAGAACTGAATACATTCCCGCTTGTGTATGGTAAGTTCTAGAAGTGTGATTTCAATAGTTTACAGCGTTTTTTTGCCTGAATTAAACTTTAGCCTATTATGTGGCTTGTATAAAAATTCTTAAGGTAATATACAAGGCTGTACAAAATAATTCAAATATGTTTCCGGTCTATTGGTAGAAACTGCTAAAGGGGAATTTTCAACTGTGTTATGTGTTTTCTTACTAAACTGTATTGTAGCATACTATAAAGTATATACAAATCTATAGATTATATACAACTCTGCACAAAATAATTGGAGTACTTTTCTGGCAATGAATTGGCCTGTAATTGTGGAAATCTGTTTTTCAAATGTATTTTAAGATTTCTGAAATGTTTTCTTAGGTGTATTATGTACCTTATTAAGCGGTGAAGGTTTGTTAAAGTATTCTGGAAGTTTGGGAAAGTGTTTTATAATCAATGCTTGTTGCATGATGTTTCTTTGTTGTTTTAATATCAAATCGATAAGACACGGCTCATTATTAAATGAGATGATTTTTAACACTTTCAAACATACTTGAAAAATGCTTATGACTTCGGTTTCTCTGTCAGTCTGTCCGAACGTTAACTCTCGTAAATGTACTGGGAATACCCTGTAATTTTGATATGTTATTCTCGTTTATTATAGCACGTTCTATATTTGAATTAAAGTGGATAGCATTTACACTTCTTTTGCAGGGGAAATCCAAAGTTATCTGTTACACTACGGTGAATGGGAAAAAATCGCTTCAAATGAATTTTAGTTAAATTATTTCAAAGATAATTGATATGCATTTATGAAGTGTACGACAAATGCATCTTGTAGAATGCGGGGTACAAAGCATTTGTTATTTATTTACAGGTACACACAAAATAATTCCGTAGCATAATGGTTTACGGAGGAAACTTGTCAGTGTATTTAATTTTATTACCCTACTAGCTACTAGCTAATCCGCCCGGAATTGCCCGGGCCCGAAATACTAATAATTTGTTCTATACGAATATGACTTAAATCTGTAAGACTATCGAAATTAAGTCAAATGAGGCAAACCCCGTCGTAATCGGGCTCATAAAACCCAAGATCGGACAGCGCATCCTGGCGCTCGAAAGTGCAGTTAAAATATTTAAGGCTATAGGTATCAAGTCGAATGAACCTAACCTCGTCGTAATCGGGTCTATAGACCCAGATATACTCCTATAGTTCCACTTTCCACCGCCAGGGGGCGCTGTCTGTTCTGGAAGAGACCTTTTCTGAACACTTGACCCAACCAAATTTCATAGTAGAATTGAAATTTAACTACGGGTAAACATTGCCAAAATAGCGGAAATCGCGAAAGTGGGTTACGCAATCGATCGGTTTCTAAAAGGTTAATGTAGATATTTTTTTTAAACCCAACCGTGCATTTTGAAGAAAATGAACTTGTCTATGATCTGTCTACTGTTCTATGTCTACTGTTTGTCCGAAATTGCATTTCCCGAGTCGATGCCGATTTTAAAAACTGGACTAAAAAAAGGAAATTCGCGTCAGTGAGTTTTGGAAAGGATTTTTTTTTTCGGATGGTTAAAATTATTTTTTTTCAAAACGGATACGAGATTTTAAAAAAACAAAGGGATATAAATTAGGCACGGTATTTTCAGTTTTTCGTATCTTGTTTATAAACGCCAATTCGAATTTTTAAAGATAGGAGAAATAGTTAAAAAAGCGAAATTGACTTACGGTTAAAAACGTTTTCGAAAGGGTTAACGTGATTTATTTTTTAAACTAAAGGTTTTTTCCTAAACCCGATAGAACGTAGATGTCTTTAGATGTGTTTGCTTTTTGTTTGGTTATTTTAGAAAGCCTATACCAGATTTAATATATAGCAGAAAATCGGAATTCGCAAAAGAGAGTTCTGCGCACGAATTTTTTTGAAGGTTTAATATTCGTATTTTTCAAAAACAAATACAGATGTCAGAAAAAGAATAAATGTAAATATTGTCTGGTATTTTTAGTTTTTCGTACATGTCTCTGAATCGCCGATGCAAATTTTTAAAAATTACCAAAATCGCAAAAATCATAAAACGGCATACAGAAAATATACTTTTTCGAAGGGTTAATCTTTGCATTTTTTAAAACCAAAGATGGCTTTGAAAAAGACAAAGACAGTTCTTTAATTTGGTGACCTTCGTTTTTTCGTATATTTTGTATTCCAGTAGATGCAAGGCTCGAAATACGGGAGAAAATAAAAAACATTAATTCGATGCTTTTTGATTATTTTTTTTGAAAGGGTTAAATGTAAAATTTTTTCAAACCAACCAGATCTTTCGAGACGTAAAAGTATGTTCTTTTAGAATATGTAGACTTTTTTCTGTATTTTTAACCGTTTGTCCATGGCGAATTTAGAAATACTTTAAAAAAAACGGAATGCCTTCTACTTTCTTTCTTCTGTTTCGGAAGATACGGAAATTGGTTTCTGCGCAGGCGCCAGTTAGCTTCAGAATAATGACTTTTTTATTTGTGATCTTTGATCAGTTTTTAATTGATAACTACTGTAATTTTCAAAATTTTAAAATTCTGAGGCTCAGGCCAGGAAAGGGTTTGGACTACCTTAATCTAAAAATTCAGGCTTCTAGATGGGCTAGATTTTGCTAGCCATCGCCAACAGACACACACACAGAGAGAGAGAGAGAGAGAGAGAGCGATAGCATTTATTGTTCATTTACAGTGACACACAAGAGATTTCGGATAAATTACTTTATCCGAAATACTGTCTATTAGCCATATTTGCTGGAAGTGCGCTTTCAATTATGGGATGCGTTTTTAAGTTTAACTAAATTTTTACATACTACGTGGTGTGTATAAATGAAATAGATGATATACAGGGCTACACAAAAAAAGAATTGTAGGTGTTACTAAGTAAGAGCGTGAATTCCTTAAATGTGGTTTTTAATTCAGTTATGCATTTTCAAGCTGAAACGTATGCAGCATACTAAGAGGTGTTTGTAGAATATAACCAAAATCATACACAAAGCCATGCAAAGAATGGGATACATGGCCGCATAAGGATGATAATTTCTGGAAATGTGATTTCAATAGTTTTAAGTGTATTTGAGCCTGAATTAAATCTTTTCTCAATATGTGATGTGTACAAAAATCTACAGGTAATATACAGGGCTGAACAAAAGAATTCAAGTATGTTTCTGTCTATTGATAGAAATTACTGAAGATGAATTTTCAACCTATAATGAGTTTTATTACTTTAATTATGCCAGGCATAATCTCATTCATAAAAGAAAAATATTTTTATAAATCATAATCCAATTTTTCTGCTACATACAAAGTATTTTTGACTTTAAAAAATGTCCTTTATGTCCTCGAGTGAACAAAGAGGGAACGCTTCTGAATTGTGTAAGTTTTATATCTCTTTTAGAAACTAGAAACGTTATTTTTATGAAGAAATGAATAAGGAATATATGTATTTACTCCATTACAGTATAAAATATATAGAAATAAATGATAAATAGTTATCTTTGCTCAAATACAATGTTTAAATATGTATAAAAATAAAAAAATATATATTTTTTAAAAACACTCTTTTATAATCATTGAATGTTTACCTTGGAAATCAACGCCTAATCTTTTAAATGCAATTCATGTTTATTCAGTAAAATGTCCGATACAACATATTAATTTGGCGTTCTAAATTGATTTCCCCACGCGCGAGTATAAGCAGATATACAGACAGCAGCTAATTTTATATTTTACAATAAAATGTATATCAAAATATGTATATCTTTTTCTAATACACATCTGAATAGGAAAAAATATATTTACCTGTAGGAAATGCAAGACCTAAAAAAAAAACAATGATACATTTTTTTTTTACTTATTTACTAATATGTCAGTTTTCAATAAAAATAAGCAAAATTAATTGTAAACAAAAATAATTTTTAATAGTAAAATATTACATATATATACATAATGATGTACACAATATATCTGTAAATATAAAATATTTCACAGGATGTATCTAGAATAAAAAAGAGCATTTTCGCAAGTAACATAAACTTTAATATTACCCAGTAGGTACTCGTTTAACTGATATTTTGTTCAAACTATATAGCTGCTACTATGTAGGGGAAATAGCTTAGTTAGAATTAGAATAGTTCATGAATTACTTTTCAAGAATATGATATTTGTTTACAATTTTAGTATTAATAAATTCTTTTTATTTTTATATACTTATTTTATTATAATTGTTTTCATTGTTGAAAACAAGTTAGACTACTTAGCTAATTTTCATAGATGTTCTTAAGGATTATGTGATATTTGAGAATAGAGTCAACTGAAATCAGGCACTACATTATTCCTTTCAAACAAACTCAAGTACATTTTCAAGTACTTAAGGGGATTATAAACTTTAAATGATTTTTCCTTATGTTATTCCTACAAGAAATCCTTCTAATAAGTGTTTTGCACCATACATTCAATGAATATTTGAAATAAAATTCAATTTATTGAAAATTAAAGAATTAAAGCTATTTATTAAAGCTATTAAAAAAGGTGGAGGTAATAAGAGACGAGAGTCTGTTATTGACCGAGTGTCTCCTTTTAAAAATCTGTTTCTTTTCAGAATTGTGTAGTTTGTGGTACATTTTATTATTTCAATATCATTTGCAAACATTTTTAAAAACATAAAAACTGTTAAAAGTACACTGTAAAAAAAATCCGTCAAATTTACGGCAAAAACTGCTGGTAGCAGTGTTGCCAGCAGTTTTTACGTGAAAATTGCAGTAAAATTCGATGTAAATTTTATCGCATATTATCCGTCATTTCAACGGTTATAATTGTAGTAAATTCCACAGCCATTTTTCCGTACAAATTACCACAAAAGTTCTGTAATTTTAACAGTCATATTTCTGTACAAATTATCACAGTAGCTGCTATAATTTTAAAAGCCATATTTTTTTTTCAATCATTGATTTTAATCAGCTTTCATTTTTAGATGATTATTAGAATAGTCATAAATTTCATCGTTCGTTTGATAAACATTGGAATTCATTATTTTATATATAGAAATTCAATCCAAAATTAAAACATTTCTTTACTGCTTTATACATAATATATATAAGAATTCAGAATTTATTGATAGAATTTTTTTTTTAAGTGGCAAAACTGACACATCAAATATTCATTATAATACTATGTGTAAAAACATATATAGAGAGAGAGTATATTTGTAGTACTAAAAAGAGAAACACTTCAAATCTGAAGGCCGAGAAGATTTTTGATAATATATATATATATTCGCATGAAAGGATGTTGAAATCGAAAACACTGGTTAAATCTACTGTTATATTTGTGGTATTTTTATCTACGGAAGTATTACGTTACTGCAATAAATGCAGTGAATTTGACAATCAGTTTTTACTGTGTAAAGAGTGTGACTCTCCTCTCAACTACTAATTAGACAGCAAAATTATGCTCTGTCTTGAAAAAAGTGAATTGTTTTTTCTCTCCTCTCAACTACTAATTAGATAGCAAAATTATGCTCTGTCTTGAGAAAAGTGAATTGTTTTTTCTCTCCTCTCAACTACTAATTAGACAGCAAAATTATGCTCTGTCTTGAAAAAAGTGAATTGTTTTTTCTCTCCTTTCAACTACTAATTAGATAGCAAAATTATGCTCTGTCTTGAGAAAAGTGAATTGTTTTTTCTCTCCTCTCAACTACTAATTAGACAGCAAAATTATGCTCTGTCTTGAAAAAAGTGAATTGTTTTTTCTCTCCTCTCAACTACTAATTAGATAGCAAAATTATGCTCTGTCTTGAGAAAAGTGAATTGTTTTTTCTCTCCTCTCAACTACTAATTAGATAGCAAAATTATGCTCTGTCTTGAAAAAAGTGAATTGTTTTTTCTCTCCTCTCAACTACTAATTAGATAGCAAAATTATGCTCTGTCTTGAGAAAAGTGAATTGTTTTTTCTCTCCTCTCAACTACTAATTAGACAGCAAAATTATGCTCTGTCTTGAAAAAAGTGAATTGTTTTTTCTCTCCTCTCAACTACTAATTAGATAGCAAAATTATGCTCTGTCTTGAGAAAAGTGAATTGTTTTTTAAATACAATAAGACAAAGTGTGTTTAAAATCATAACATAAGTTATTGGAGTTTCATTTTACATTGATTATCCTAAATAGGCTAAATAAGTATTTCATTTGACACATATTACATAGACAAAATATAGTATTTTAACGTAATCCTGATTAAATAATAAGAAAAAGTAAAAATAATCTAGCCTCTGTCAGAGTGAGATAAATTATAACAATGAATGTTACTTTGAATACAGTAATGTCGATATACTATACAAGCATGTACATTTTCAACATTTTCATACATTTTATTTAAAAAAACCTTGATCAAGATTACAATTTGCCCAACTAACAATAATCCAGGTGTTGTATGAATATTTTTTCTAGTTACATATTCTCCATGATATTTAACAAAAAATGTTTAATATTTCAAACCAATATATATTTTTAAATATGAAAATACTAATACATTCATATTAAAAAATTATCAATTACGAATTACATTAATGTTTGAATAAAATTTACCACAATCGTCGAAAACGTCGATTTAGAAATTTACATATCATTCCATTCATTAGTTTTCCAGATATAGATAAAAATCAGCAAAGTTTACTTTCCAACCGTCCTTGGAGACCGCGTCCTCATAGAAAAAAAACAAAGAAGCACTGTTTTTTTTTTTTTTTTTTCACTTTTTATTTCTCGAAGAAACATATCTCTCTCTCTCTCTCTCTCTCTGTGTGTGTGTTTCCTTCTTTTACAGTGCTGTTTGGAATTACAATTTGGAGATTAAACTAATCGTTGGGGACCACAAAATACTTACCCATTATGGTTATGCATAATACAAAATATGAAAATAAAACATATGAACATAAAACATGTCTTATATGAATATTGAAAAATCGCTGTAAAAGTGTTAAAAATTAAAATATCGCACATAACAAAATTTACTACAGTGGATTAAAACATTGTAACCGGAATTCTTTCACGAATGAAACTAGTCGTTGGAAGCCACCGTAATACTTACCCAGCATCGATATGCATAATATAAAATAGGAAAATGAAACATGTGTAAACTATTTATAAAATGCATTGCAATTCGACTAAAATCGTGGCTTGATGACGTCATAAACTTTAAATTATCTGTTACTGAATTACGTAAAAGAAACATCCTTATAACTAAAAACTGATAATCATATTAACTAACGGTTTACTGCGTGGGATTAAGCGTCTCATTTCAATTAAAATATATCTTTGAATTGAAATTTGAATGAAATACAAGGTCAGGAAAAATCGTAGAATGTGGAAATAGGATTACAAATATCTCGGCAACTCATCGTCTGATCGACTTCATTTTTTATGCAAAATTTATGTTTTGTTATTGTCTTTTATATTTACTCCTTAAAATAAACAATTTCGAAATTTTTTATATACCTTTTATCAGAACGAATACTTCGAGAGTCCGAAAAAATAGTTCCGGATAATCGAGGTTACTGAAATTCAATAGGTATCTTCTCATTATTACAAACCAAATTTCAAGTCTCTATCTCAATTAGTTCCGGAGCTAGAGCGTTTACAGACACACAGACACACACACAGACAGACGGATGGCAATTTTTTTTTCTTTCTAAAAATATGTTTTTCGGAATCTCCAGTGTCTGAAACGTGTAAATCCGTCAATTTTTTTTAAGATTTTTAAAACGATTACAAGATTGACCCTATACTACGTATGATGGGTAGGTTAAAGTATGGAATGTTCTTTTAATTTTTATTTATTTATTTATTTATTGACTGTAATTAAAAATGTTAAAATTGTCATAGAAATAAAACTGTTTAACATAAATTAAATAATTAAATTTTGTTAATATACATTATTCAAAACACCGCATGTATAATTACTAAAAAATATGTATAAAAATTTTGTAGAGATATCGATTAGAATGAATTTCTTGTATATTGAATGCTTTTAACGCTTCCTACAGTTTCACTCCAATCAGTTTCTGCTCTATACATTTATTTTATTGTGAATACTACAGAATAGAATAAAAAATATGTTTGAAACTATGACTATTTTTAAAGTGAAAAAAAACATCTTAGTAACGTGTTACAATTCTGTTAAAATCGGGATATTTTTGTGATAAACTTTTACTTATTTTTTAGAGCAAAGAGAAGATGCAAGCAGATATACGGACAACAAGTTAATTTATTGTCTTTTTTTTTTTTTTTTTTTTTTTTTTTTTTGGTTACAATAAAAATTTTACGAGGCTATTGGGAAAAGAAACAAAAAAATATATATCTTCTCAAATATATATCCTTCTATATATATAAAAAAAGTAATGGCTTGGAAATGGACCAATGAAAATCTGCGTAGATATTCCGGGTTATTCTCATCGTTTTTTTACTAGGGACTTTTTTGAGGAGCGAGTACTTTTTTTCTAGCCATCCTACGGATTCGAAAATCATACCACCAGACGCGAAATATAACAAGCTTTCAGAAATTCAAAAAATTATCACGGTCGGACAATAAAAACTCAAAAAATCCTTAAAAATCGAGTAAAAAATCTTTAATTGAAAAAGTCATATTTTTATGTTGTTGCCAATTTCTAAATAAGCGCAAAGGATTATGTTTTATCTGAAATAAAAAATGTATTTGCGCGAGACTATTAAAAACAATAATGAAATTTTAAAATAATAATTAAATGATCACGTGTTGAAAGCAGGAAATAAAGAAAATTACGTCATAAAAATTGTGTTTACACATGAATATTAAAAATAAAAAAAATGAATTAAATGAAAAAGCATTATAACCAGTTAAATGAAAAAGCATTATAACCTGATTACAGAGGATGGTCGCCGTTCGTGATATCATCATCATCATCTTTTTTAAAACAGGATACATTACCAGGTTTTAAGACTCCGTGAAATCAGAACGGGGGTTGGTGAGCGTAACGAGCAGGGGGCAGAGCCCCCTAGTCAAAATAAGAAAAAAAATAATATGGTTACATATATACTTACCTCTAGAAGATGCAAGACTTACAAGAGTATTTTAAATGCTGCAAAATGGTTACTTATTTAGTAAAACTTCTATTCGCAATATTCAAATTCATTTGATAAAAATCAGCAAAATGAAATGTAAACAAGAAATAAAAAATTGTAAAATTTTACATTTATATAAATGTACACATTATAATTGTAAGTATGTAAATTGCTTCACTGGGTGTATATTAAATAAAAATAGAGCATTTTTGCTTGTAACCCAAACTCAAATATTACTCATTAGTATTGTTTCACTGATACCTCGTTCATGCTGCTATAACACGAGGAACGTTCCTAAAACAAGTTACATCTTTTTCCACACGGTAACTTTATTGCAAAAATAAATAAATAAATAAATAAATAAATAAAAAATAAAATAAAATAAAATAAATAAATAGTATATATATATATATATATATATATATATATATGATGCAAGAAATTGTCACACAGCCTTCTTCACATCACTATTCTTTTGGAAGTGACGTCCGAAGAGTGCGGCTTTCAATTCGGGGAACAGGTGAAAGTCCGATGGGGCAAGATCTGTGCTGTAGGTCTGATGAACCCATCCCTGCCATGCGAAGCGACGAATCTGATCTTGTGTGAGCCTTGCTGTGTGTGGTTTTATGTTGTCGTGAAAGAGCACAACACGCACGTCTATTGGTGACCACATTGTCAGTAGTCTGTCTGCCATCGTGATTTGTATTCCGGAAAACTCTGGTACGCCAGTCAACTGGGTCTGCCGGTCGGCTTTTCCCTAGGGTGATTTCTATACTTCCGAAGGCGAGGAATTTCATTATGGAGTTCTAAAGAGAATTTTCATAGGTATTGTTAAGGATTCCGTATTATCTGCGGTCAGAGCGAACTGGATACAGATCACTGAACTATTCCTTTGAAACATAAAGTACTTAACAGTTCTATGAAATTTAAAATTCACTTTTCATTATCTATGTTATTCCAACAAGAAATTCTAATTTAATGAATATTTGAAAGCAAAATTTAATTTATTGAAAATTAAAATAATAATAATTTTAATAGTAATAAAACTATCAGAAGAAGGGGGGATAATAAAGGACATTGTAAAAAATACACCGTCATTAATATTAAAAAAAGTAAAAATATATCATTAAAACATATATTATTATATAATATTAAAATATTTTTTTATATATTTTTAAAATGATAAAATATTAGTTTTACATTTAACTCACTATTGCATTTCGAAAAATGGATATGATTATTACGCATTTTTGTTTAAAAAAAACCTTTATTTCGCAATGTTTTCACTCATAATAATTCAAAATTTGTTTCACATTAAAATTGTAAAATAGTTCAAATTAAAAAAAAATAATAATTATTATTTTTGATACATGAGTTTTTACGAAACTTATGATTATCTACATTCTACTTTGTTATTTAATTAAAGTTTTATTCAAATATATATATTCAGCTAGGTATTTTATTATCCCCCCCCCCTTTCCTTTTTTTGCTGTGGTAATAAAATACAAGGAAATCTTTTTAACCAAATGGTCTCATTTTAAAAGTATGTTCATTTTCAGGGTTATAGTGCTGAAGAATATCAGTTTTACACCATTTAAGTAACTTAAAACAAGTTAAAATGTAAAAGTGTTTCCTTCCCATGCAACTACTAACTATTACTACTAACAGTTATTTGTTAACAAAATTATACTCCGTATATAGAAATCTGAAAAAAAAAAGTTTTTTTAAATATGAAAAAGAAAAAGTTTCTTAAATCTGATAAGACAAAACGCTTTTAAATTAATCTAGGCTATTTGGATTTTATTTTACACTAGCAAATCCCGCGGCATTGGTTGAGTAATTGTTGAAATATATTAAGTAGTATTGGTGTGACAATTTTAATTATCACAAATTTAACTGTCACAGATAATTCAAAAATTACTAATTAAGCCACAATATGAATAAACTTAATTGTTATACCGCATTACGCAAACATGATACTTTACTGAATGAGAAAACATAAAATTATATCCAAATTAAATGGTATATTAGAATGTATTTTAAACGTTTTCCACTCAATTTATTTTGCATTTGAAATTTCAAATTTTTTTAGACCGTTCTTAGCGAGCATTTACATCTTTAATGTAACCACCATGCCAAATTCCAAGCTTCTAGCTATCTAATATTCTATGACAACTAGATACAAAAAAATATCAGCAAAATCGCCATTTTACGTATATTTTTTCACCACATTTTAAAAATTCTAAATTTTTAAAAACTGATATATGGATGAATTTGTGTTTCTAAAGAAAGCGCCAGCAAAAAATCAAGTTTCTATCCCTACGAATTTCAGATAATCCATACTCTCTTAGGTTTTTTAGAACGTTTTATGCCCATTTCAAAATTTTAAATTTCGAATTTTATTGAAAACGTAACATTTTGCGCTATTTTTTGCCTGGATCCACATCAGATATGATCTGTGTTAATCATTATAGGTAATAAAATTGTATTTTCCTATTTTTATTGATAATAGTTCTAATTATTAATAAAACAGTTATAGTGAAATTAGCAACAGTTTTTTTTTCTTATTTAACCTATGCATATTTTAACATGCTTTATTTTTAATGTATGCATAACTTTTATGATTACTTTACCAACACATAGCTGTGAACAGGAGCAAAAGAAAATTCAGTAGATTTCTAAAAAAAATTAGTTGATTAAGCAGCTTAAAAAAAAAAAAAAAATATTCCTTGATCCAAAGTAACACATTTTATAAATGAAAAATATCATTACTATAGAATAAATATGGATTATTTTATTCCTAAAACTAACCATTGTAATTGTTTACGCAGTCTACAGTTTAAGCAAAAATTGATGTTTAAATTACTATTAAAAGCGTAGTACTACACTGCTCAAAACAATTAAAGGATATTTGAAGTTTTATATAAAATAAAGATATAAACGAAATTTTTTTTGCCGAAAATAGAAGAAGAGAATCACAAATGCAAATTTTTCTGGTTTTCAAACTGTGGAGTATGCAAATTTTGAGTTCGACGTCAAAAACGTCGCTTCAGCGGCAGCGAATGAAATTTGACTTTCAACTGGATAAAAGAGAATGAAGACAAGGATGATCGGCATTCAGTGATTGCTTTGTTTCGATGAGTACGATGTCTCAGCGAAGTCATTTGACAGATTCAGAAGCTTGGAGAATTGTTGGTAGGTTAGAAGGGGGCCAAACTCAAGCCGAAGTAGCGCAAGCCATTGGAGTGTCACAAAGTGTCATTTCCAGGATCTGGAACCGTTTTTTGGAGAGTGGATGTGCAGGCCGAAGACCAGGGCAAGGTCGTAGACGGGCAACAACGCCCAATGAAGATCGGTATTTAGCGTTAGCAGCTCGGAGACACCGAAACATGAACGCTACTCTTCTCCAACAACACCTTCGCTCGGCTACAGGCACCACGATTTCAACTCAGACTGTCCGAAACCGGCTCCATGCTGTAGGTCTGTATGCTCGCCGACCGATGGTATGTGTTAGATTAACATCAAGGCATCGTCGCGACCACAGGGAGTGGGCAACCGAGCATGTCAACTGGAGGAGAAATGAATGGAGCAATATTCTGTTTTCTGACGAGTCCCGTTCTCTGTGCATCCGGATAATAGGCGTATTTTCATCTGGAGGGACCGTGGCAGTAAGAATAATCTTGCGTTCGTGCACGAAAGTGTCAGATTTGGCGGTGGAGGAGTGTTGGTGTATGGTGGCATCTCCATTGACGGGCGCAGTGACCTCTACATCAATCGAGATGGAGCTCTGACTGGTCGCCGATATAGGGATGAGATTCTCAGACCTATTGTAGTCCCTTACGCTGCAGCAATCGGAGATAACTTCATTTTAATGGACGATAACTGCAGGCCACATCGTGCAAACCTGGTGGAGGATTTCGTTTTCGAGGAAGGAATCGTTCGAATGGAATGCGTGTTCTCCAGACATGAATCCAATCGAGCACGTTTGGGACGCTCTAGGAAGACGAGTTTCTGGCCGCCAACAACCCCCACAAACTCTCCAAGAACTGGAAAGAGCTCTTCTGGAAGAGTGGGGCAGAATACCCCAACTCGTCATTAATAGCCTCATTGAGTCCATGCCTCAAAGGTGTTCAACGTTGCTGGCCGCCCGTGGAAACCATACCCCCTACTGAAAATGATTTTCTTTGAAGAAAACACCTTTTCTTATTCTTTTTTTCTCATATGCACAAATTGTGTTTTTTTCCTTTTGTACACAAATGCGCAATAAAATGCATTTTTTTCTGCCAAACATGTGTAATTTATTCTCATATAACCTACTATGTCTGTCGACCATGTATCAATCAGCTAAAAAGTTTCCCAGATACAAAATCCACCTAAAACTGCAATATCCTTTAATTGTTTTGAGCAGTGTATATTAAGTACTATATAAGTTACTATATAAGTACTATATATTTTCTTCCTCTGGAGATTGACTTTCAAAACACCGCTTTTGGCGTGATTCTGCTGACTTTCCGTTGTTTGAATGATCGTGCATAACACAAGATGACAGTAGGACAACATTACAGAAATCCGCATATCGGATCTCCAATTAAAACACGCACAATATTTCAATTTGTATCGCCTGTTTAAATGAAATATTGTGTCAATAATCTGACTTAACAATCTAAACATAAAATAACACTTTTCCGTCATTTTTAACGGGTTCATATTCTAGGTTATAGTATTTGTATAGATAGATTAGCATAATGATATCATGGTATTTTCTTTAATCCAGATTACTTTTCAGATATTAAGTGGACAACTCATTTCTGAAGACGAGAAAATACATAATGAAAGATAGCAATTTATCTCTTAACCTATTCGCTGTTAATCACGAGTAAACTAGTGGTTTTTCAATCTAAAATTACCAATTCGTACTGGAAATTTCGAAAGAAGAATTTTTATTTTATGTAATCACGAAATGTCTGTAATTAAATAAAGTAAATATTGCTATTAGTATTTTATGGTATGAATTCGAACTTTCTAAATAAAATAAAATTCTGGTAATTTTAACCCGGTAGTAAACGTGTTAAAATTTTAAGATAAATTCTAAAGTTTGATAGATTTTGCATAATAATTATTTATATATTTATTTTTTAATCCTTTTAGTGCCATACATAGTTTACCAATATATGCTAAAAATGCCAGTAAAAAAGTGCATTTTTACAGATAATTTATATGAACAACATAAATATTCACCATTTCCATTACAATACACCAATATTCATAATTTTTTCAACATTCTCTTCAGAAGATTTTATACTATGATAATAAAAACACAGAGTGAGAGGAGCGTGACGGCGCTCATTGGCACTAAAAGGGTTAAACAACAATGGAATTTTCAGATTTAAACGTATCGTACATTTCTGTACACAGGATTCGATCAATCCAAATTGAATCTCTGGTTTTGATTTTAATCAGGATATCCCCTCAACCAAATTACATAAGGCAACAACAGGAACATGACAAATGCGAGATAGGCTTTTTCTCTCTCTTATGAGTGGTTTATTTAAACATTTTTTTAAAACTTTTTTTTCAGGATTTAAATACTTAGTAATAGAACATTAATTTATAATAAGAAAAAATGAGCAGTAGTGAAATAAAAAGCTTACCCAGGTTTACGAAAGAAAACGTGAGCATCATAGCGATCATCACAGTATAGTAGAAAAAGCTGGACATTTTAGTATGCATATTTTTATCTGATAGAAAAGGCACTTCAATATAGAATAAAATCTTTGAAGTTCCATATATATTCCAGTCTGAAGGTTAAATGAAAAACACCTGCTAAAAATGGGTTATAAAATTCAATGCGACATCACGAAAACGTGATCCTGGTGGATTTCTTTATAGTGTAGGAAGATTTTCTTTTAATTATGATGTGTAATCAGATGTGCAGCAATGGCATTAAAAAAACCCACATTATTTAAATCTCATTAAATCCCAAGCATAATCCAGACTTAACGATACATCCTGTAATAAAAAAAGACTATCGTAAAAGTGCTGTAAATGGAAAAAGCTCCAGATAGAAGAATATAAAAAGGCACCTGCTTAATTTATATACAAAAACAATGAAGCAAGAAGCTGTTGTTCATCGTTCTCGAAATATTTTTTTATAGACCACGTGTTAGAATTTGAGCAAATAATCATAAATACTATCTTCATCATAGAATTTTTTATATCATATGAAATTTGCGGTTTCCTATTATCCTGCATTAAATAAAACAATTATTTCCTTTTTAAATTTCTGCTTGCTGAGTGACAATTACTTTTCAGCACTTTCCAACCTAGTTGAAAAGTGTCTATAACTTTGGTTTGTCTGGCAGTATATCCGTCCGTACGTACTCTAACTCCCGTAAATATACTTGGATTGCCCTGAAATATGCATATGGTATATGCATATGGTACTGGCGTTTACTGCAACACAATCCCTTTTTAAATTAGGGACAGTTAAAAGTATCCGTTACAATTTTTCTGGCAGTCCAGCCATCCGTACTCCCGTAAATATACTCGGATTGCCCTGAAATTTTCCTATGTTACTGGCGTTTACTATAACACTATCTCTATTTAAAATGAAGGGTGTAGCATTTTTAGTTTGTTTACAGGGACAGTTAAAAGTATTTCGTTACATTACAGTCAACGAGAAAAAATCGTTTCAAGTGCATTTGAATGATGTTACGGAATTTGTAACATAATGAAAAGGATATACTATTATGAAGCGGACTAAAACATGCTTTTAGTAGAATATGGGGTGCGAAGCATTTATTTTCCATTTACATAGTCACACAAAATATTTCTCTTACATAATGTTCTACGTTGAAAAAGCGTTTGCAGTGCAATTTAATTATGTTACACTATTCCAAACATAATGAAATATATATGTATTACTGATTTGTACTATAAAATGTTCACAGAAAAGTATGGTGTGTATTACTTTAATCGTTCATGTACAGCGACACATAAAAGTATTTGGTTACAGTCTATGTGTGTTAAATACGTTTTGAAATTTGGTTTGCGTTTTTAAGTTTACCTATTTTTTGTTGCATAGTTTAGTTCCTGTCTAAATTCTAATGATCATGTGCAGGGTTACAAAAATGAATTCGTAAGTATTACAGACTAGGGGCGTGATTTTCTTAAGGGTATTTTTCAATTTTGTTACGCATTCTCCTGCTGAACTATATTTAGTAGACTATTAGAAGTTTGTGGAATATAAATAAATTCACATACTGAACAATGCAAAGAACAAAATACATTGTCGTTTATGGCTGGTAATTGCTGGAAGTGTGTTTTAATTTTCTTTATGCGTTTTTACCTGAATTAAAGTTTAGCGTAATATTCGGAGAGTACAAAATTTTAGATAATATACAGACCTGTTCAATGAATTCGAATGCATTTCATCGATTGGTGAAAATTGCTAAATGTGAACTTCTAATTGAACTCAATTTTATCCTGCTGTGTAGTATATCCAAATCTATAGATCGTGTTAATAATGTGAATTAACCTGATTTTAAAAAGGAAAATAGATCTTTTTAATCTTGATAACAAAATTGGTAAAAAATATCCATGTTTTAAAAACTGTGCACGATATTTGTATGTAAATACTGTAAATTATTCCAGGAAGATAATTACATAACTTTTGCAAGGGAATTCATTATTTAAATGCAGTTTTATATAACAGAAAAAGTAAGCCTGAAATTGTTAAAAATGCTCCATACCAAAAAATGTAAAATATCACATTTTGGAAGTGTGAGTGTCATGAAGTTTTTAAAAGTATAATAAATATTTAGAAACGTTATTGACCGCAGATATAAGAGAGCCCAAAAGCTGTTTAGTATATAGTTAAATGAATAACGTTACGAGTAAATTAAGCATCTATACTACAGCAATACTTGTTACTTTCCTGAAAGATTTAGTTATAAAAGTTATTATTTACCTTTCGTGAGATAATTTATTTTTACAGAAACCGCATTTCTGCGGCAAAAAGAATTAATTAATACAATATGTTATTAATTTATTACTTTTCCTTATCACTACAGTGTTAAGAAAGATGTTTCATACACATCATAAAAATCAAAGAATACAAAGTAATGTGCATTTGCTCAAAAATTAAGTACAAAACAAGTTGCACGTTAATGTTGAAAAGTGATTAATTTTTTTTAGCCTAGGTATGGTTGATTATTTAGAAACACGTTTCTGGAGAACATGACAAAATGTTATTTACTTTAATAAACTAAACAATTATTGTATCATAATTTAATCGTTATAAGTTAAAGAACTCTTATTTAGTGTAAAAAAAATATGTGATGAAATTATAACTTGTGCGCTATGGATAACTAAACAAACCCTCATACAGTAAATAAGAAGATGCATTTAAAACGAAATTCAGGCAATATAACTAAAATTTATTTCAATCTTTTCTCAAATTTCACCTGAGTGTCTCAGCGATCTTTAGAAAATTTCATGTGTTTGGTAACCTGAAATATCAGGTAATCATATATATTATTTCTCCTGTCAACATCCCTTTTTTCGCAGAAAATACGAAACGCAGAACCACGAATGAGATACCATATGAAAGGTTTCTGAACCGGCTTCTGACATAGCACACTTAACATTTCGTTAAAACATGTTTTTGATTAAAAATTGCTGTTAATTAAAAATTAAATCGGCATTGATTTCATGAAAGAAATGAAAGGTTTTCCTCAAATTACTGTTGCCACAAAAATAAAATACCACATTATATGATGCTCATAAATGATTAAAAAAAACACCACATGAGTTTATTTTATATTTAGGATTAAAAACCGAAGTTGAAATTGAAACGTTTAGATTTATATTTCTATGTCCCATGTTTTTCCCGAAGCGGATGACGTCATCCTCTAATCCTTGGATCCGTTTTTACTCTAACTATGGCGGAATAAATTAGATGATATTCTGGCTTTACTAAAAACTAAATGTTGTTTGCAGATATTTTTATCCTCACATTTTCTTTAGAAGTTTAAACCTGCATCTAATAAATATTAGATATTAATAAAAAATATTAGATTGTAGTGCGAAATCGTCGCACGTGTCCACTGGTCTATAATAATCAAGAAAACATAATAAACCGCTTGAATGTATTACTTGATTTATACAGTGTTTTAATTGCTGAATTGAGTGTTAATGATAGATCTTAGTTATTTTCGGATAATCAAGAGTTTTAATAATTAGGATATTCTTTAAAACTGAAAACAAAATTGGTCATTTACCCCCCTTCAATGTCGCTATTGTTAATTTAGCAAAAAAGGTATCATATCTAACATAATACAAAATTTAAATGTAATCTAAGCAGAAACGACTAAAAAAAACATTTCATAAAATTAGACATTGGGATGTCTTAAAATTATTTTAAGTAAAATCGCCCCAGTAATTTTTCTGTATGTTAAAATCATAAACCACTTATTTTTATGAATACATTTACGATGTCATAAATCTTCCCTGATAAATGACATTTGTTAATGTAAACACGAATATATAAAGTTATTGGATTGACATTTCTGAAGTGTTTTAACATATATGAAAACACTAAATATTACAGATAACATCAATAAAGACGATTGCTTTTGAGATGATCTCTCACTAGAACGTCACAATAAAATAGGATAAGGAAATTTTCACATTATTTTTAAAGTGTAATATATTTTAATGTTATTTCGTATGTTAAGTACACAACCATAGAAAATGCAATGCGACATAATCTATATTAATAAAAGAAATATGTCTGTCTGACTGTGCATGTGCCTGCCTATTGGCGATGGCTAGGGAAAACTACCGCACGTAGAGGTCTTAAAATTTGGATGAGGCTAGTCCAAGTCAAATGTGAATGCATCTGAAACTAAGATGTTTATTTTTTTTTAATTAGCGGATATATTAAATACAAATCATAATGAACATGGCCCCTCGAGTAAAACGTCGCCGCAGTCTTACAGGTGTTTTGTATTCTATCTATTCTCAAGTAAACACTTTTATGTTTAACAAACATATTTTAAACACAAGCACATGATAAATTAACCGCATTAAATTTAACATTGAATTTAATATTATATTGTAAATATTACATGTATAAATTTAATTACGCTGGTTAAAATGTTTAGTTGAGAATAAATAGCATGTTAACAACCAATATCCTGGTGTGAGAAAACAGTTTAATACACTATAAAAACTATTCCAAAACATTTCCGAAAGTCGGCGGCAGCAAAAGAAAGTTTGTTTTTATAAATTCCTCTTTAAATATCAAAAATATATTAGTTTCTGTGGTTTCTAATGATATAGAATGCTTTTCGGAATCATAGATTACTCCTAAGAGTTTATTGTATACTTTTTACTCGTAATTACGTATATTTTCGTAGATTAAGGAGCATCTGTATTTGTTCTACTGTGTATGATGATAAACAACAATTAAAACATTTTCCATTACTCCTCTACAACTAACGGTTCAGGAATTAGCTCTTGCAGAGCAATAAGTTTAGAAACCCTGTACACACTTTTATTTCCCAGCAGAATTTTATAAAACAATTTCAGTTAGTTAAAAATCTAATAAACAGTTGAGTAAATAAAAATATAAAACAGATGCTTCCAAATTTATTTTCAAATATTTTGCATAAGAAATGTAATTAATTAACGTAAGATTTTCGAAATATCTTTACAATGTTTTCCAAATACGTCTCATTGCAGTTAAATTTAAGTCAATTCGATTTCTTGTAGAAGGAAATATTTTTTTAAAAAATTAAAAGGTTTTGTTTGAAATGTTTTACAAACAATCATTCCTTGCTTTATTGATTAAATTAAATTTGAGTTTCCTTTTTGTAAATTACGAGTTTCGCGTAGCTTTGGGATCTTTTACTTTTGTAAATCAATAGTTTACATGTGAAATGTAACGGTGCATTTTTAAACACTGATGTTATTTAGTGTTTTAGTGTGTAATGTATTATTTAGCGTATAAAATTACGAGTTTCGCATAACATCGGATTATTTTATTTTTGTAACTCAATAGCCAGCATGTGAAATGTAACGGTGCATTTTTAAACACTAAACAACGTTTTTAAAAGAAGGAAGCATTTATAAATTATATGATTTAATGTTAATTATCGCAATCTAAAGGTTTACATGAATATAATGCTTCGTATCTTGACTCTTGCTTAATAAAAAAAATATTTTTGCCTAACGTTTTGCAAAATATGTGCAGTGTAAATCAGAGATGGTATTATTGAATTCAAAATAAATTTAAATTTACTCAAAATATGTATGAGTTGCGGTAGAATAAAAACGAAATATGTAATTTGTTATGTAATTCTTTTATATACATTATTTAATTTTTGTTTCGTTGTTAGTGATGTGCATACGAATTGTTTAAATAAGGCATAAAAAACTGTTTTAAATTATCCGTTACCATTTTTAACGCTTCTAAACATAATTATCGTGTTGATGACTTCTGTTTGTCTGTCCATTTGTCCATGCAATAACTCTGGTAAATATATCCCCATCTCCCTATATTTTAATTTTTATATGTTATTGACGTTTACTATAAAATGATGGCTGATGAAAATGCATGTGGCATTTATATTTGATTTACAGGGACGGTCAAATTATCATTTCTCACTTATAAATTTAATTTTATCGAACTTGCCATGAAGTTAATGTTGTTAATGATAATCGAAAAACTATGACTTAGAAAAAAATAACGAATTTAACGAAAAAAAGGAGGTAGGCTATATACAATAAAAGGTTTTGCTATCACTAAAGGAATATTTTTCATCAAGAGCTACTTTTGAATGCATCTGCTAATTTGAATAAAAATAATATATGTCTCTGTTTAAAGATATTCTAATTTTAAATTAAGCAGATTAAAAATTTCACATATTTACGTAACATTTTTGTGAAAGGCTTTCAGATATTATTTTCACACTTAATATCATACTTAAAAAATACACAAAATATGCAAAGTTATGGAGGATTAACTTTAAAAAATGCTTACAATAATGCTTAGTATAAAGTTTAGAAACATAAATTTGGACTTCCTTTCAGTGAAAAATATTACATTTTTGGGTTTTCAAAACAATGAATTTAAATTATATTAATAAGTAATACATCGTATAATTTTATTAAGAATAAATCAGTAATTTTTTTATATATGTAATCACGAAATATGTTACTTTGTATGATAAGTCATTAAAAATATTTTAAAATAAATATTTAAAAAAAAAATTAAAAAAAAATCAATAAAGGTTTAGTCATTTGTTTTATTGTAGAAAATGATTTCTTTTTAAATTAGAATATTTTTAAAGATAGTAGAATCTATTGCTAAATCATTAGATTCAGTTCGATAATATACTTTTACATACCAAAGCTGCACACGTTATAATACCCTTAGAAAACAAACGTAAATATCATTCACATATATTCACTTTAAAAGTATTCTATGCGGAATATAAACAAGAAATGAAATTGACCGGTGAAGTTGATTCTTATTTTTGAGAAAAAATCTATATTGCTGGGGCAGACAGGAATCCCTATTATATTGTCTGAAAAATAAATATTCGCCTCATTTCATTCTTAGTATCTAAAAAATTCTAGAAAAATCAAATCTTTACAAAAGGTTTCCCTTTAGTAAAATTATATTTCGTCGAATTCTCCATTCGATTTCTGAAAAAGTTACATTTACGTCTGAAAACAGTAATGTAAATGTTGTTCACTATCAGTGTGAACTGATGAACTCTTTACTATTTTTGTACATATGGATTGGTGCATTTTAAGCTTCGCAATAGACTTCAAAATGAAAAAGGCACGAAAACTTGCCTTCTATTATAAATCCCTTAGAGCTGCCACTAAATAAGTAAAGTAAGAAATACATTGTAAATTCTTGAACAAAAAAAAATTACAATAAAAAAAAATGGGTCTTTCTAATATAATTTTATCATCAATCTAGCCCATATTTTAATTATATGCATTACAGTTTAAAAATTAAAAAGCAATAGTTTTTCATTATTTAATAACAACAAATTTGATAGTGCCTTCAAAAGGTTACTATAGGCTGGATTTTATTTTGGGCATTAAAAGTATAATACAGACTTAAAAGAAGGATTTTGTGGATTTTCTAAATATATGTATATTGATATGCATTTATAGAAAATACATCCAAAATATAGAAATGCACTTAATTTTGACTCTAATCATAGACAATTTTTCAAATCTTCTTTATCAAATTATTTAACTTTACATATATTGAAATGAAATTTGCTTGTAAATTGTGACATTTTTAAACATGTGAAATGATTAACTTAAATAAAATATTAGAAAGAAAAATGACATATGTAAAAAAAAAAAATCATTTCGTTAACAATATTCTTATCTGTTTACTTATTTTGGAAATAACTATGTTAGAATAATACTTTCAAAGTAATTAGAAACATTTAAAATATAAGATGCGTGAGGTATTTTATCAATCTAATTAAATTGGCATTTAATTTTAAAGTAATTCAATTTATCTTACAAGAAATTTTAAGCTCCTTAGAAAATTCCATTTTAAATTAAATGCAGTTATTTAAATCTTTCCTTTCATAAAGGAGCAATCCTTCCTTTAATTCTATTATATATGGATCAACTTTCTAAACTATCATAATAGTGTTTTCAAAATTTTGCCAGTTTGAGCCCCAGATTGATACAGATTAAGATTACTGAAAATGTATATGATTTAGTAATTTAGTAGTTACATTCATTAAGAATTTAAAATCATTAAAACATTTTAGATACTATTAAGGTAGATACTATTTACATTATATCCTTGTTGTTATTTCTATATTACTATAAAATTGACATTATATATGGTACTGATTTTCTAAATTAAATTTTCGATATTTTGAAATTTTCGACATTTTATTTTTTTATTTTTCGTAGCATTCGAGTGTGTACTACGATTTATCTTCTAAAAAAGATCTTTTGATATTCGATTTGTATACAATATGATTTGGATATGATTCTTGTAATCCAACACCAACAATTTTAAGTACAAACTCGTAATTGCAAAAAATGTTTCGCTGTTTCAAGAAAACAATTCCAATATTTGTTTCTCTCGTCATTCTTTTTTTCTTTGGGGGAGGAAGTTTACAGACAGTGTTTGTTTAACCCTTTCACGCTCAAGGGAAATAATTTCCCCTTCTACAAAAATCGTTATCGATTGTTCAATTATTATTGAATCGATATTTTTTTTTACTGAATGTCAAAATAAAACGTATGTCCAAGGCGACAAATGTGTTTCTGAACGAATAAAAAAAAAGAACTGTCAAACTTTTTTGCCCCAAAACCAAAACATTCGCGGGCTGAACTAATAATATATTGAGAGTGTTTTGGACTTGAGAAAATTAGAATACCATAACTAACTATTTATTTTACTTCTCTGATAATTTTAATTATGTTTTTTGTATTACAAAGCAATAAATAAAATACCAAGATATTAAACCTAACTCTTCGTTTATTTACTTTTATGGTCCATAGGGAAAAATATTTCCCATGAAATTATAGGAAACCTATACACCCTGCTATGTTTTTATGGTGATATTCTCTTACAATACACACACAGTAGCTAAAATATTGTGTTGTATTGGCATATTTACTCTTGGACATCTTATGGTCCTGTAAGGGTTCATTCATAACTCAACAGAAAAATATATGCTACGCAAAAACCCTTTAACTGATTATTCTCATTCTTTCAATAAAAATGGTCATCAGAAAATCTGACTTTCTTAAGTCTAATGCGAAGAAGATTGAATATGTCTACAGTATGGTTTAGAAGATATATAATAACCATTAACCAGTTCAATATCAAATTATCGCATACAATGAATTGGCTCTGTTTCCGCAATCTAGAAATAGACATATGAATATCCAGTACTGTCTTCTCAAAGCATCAATGGAAGTGTCTTGAAAATTGTCCAACTCACTAAGTTACAATAAAATTTAAATTATAATCAAATTAAATTAAACGTTCAATAAAATGATCAATTACTTTAATCGTACTGTTTACAAGCACATTCTTTCAGTAATTGAGTTGGCAATGAAACTCCTGAAACATTTTAAGTTGTCTTTATCCATTTTTTTACAATGTATATTTTAGAAATTAAATAATATGCTACCATTTTCGAAATCTGACAGTTCAATTTAAAATGTTATTGTGCATGGACTATCTAAACAATGGATTATTAATGTCTTGTAAATAGTTTCACACAAACGTGCATTTTGCAAGCTTTCGTGCATCTCATTTTACAATCTTTTATATTTATAAAGGTCACAACAACAGAAAATTAAAATTTATAAAAATAAATTATGAAACAGTTTAGATAATATATACATCCTTTGACATTTTAATAAATAATTAATTATTATTTTCATTCTTCAATTAGAGTAAAAATAGGTATTCCCTACAGACGAATGAAAACATTTTGTGGCATGATTTAAATTGCATACTTTTTTTTTTACCAAAAAAAACGTTAATGGAATCACTGAAAAAAACGAAATAACCATTTTCCTCTTTTTAATATTTTCTTTATGAGAAATTTTATCATTCGGATTAAAAATATTTTATCGAACATCAGAATAGAATTAGAATTTTAAATGAAATTCTGCTGACGGAGTTTATCAGAAATAGTTTTGAAAGTATTTCGAAGATTTTAAAATTATTTTCGACCCAGAATAAGAAAAATATTATTTGAAATATCTTCAAGAAATAAAAACATCATATTTAATTATAATAATTAAGAGCTTTTTGTTAGTTTTTTTTTTCTTTTAACTTGAGATATTGCCAATAGAAAATGCTGTCTATTGAATAATTTAAAGAACAACACATATACAATTATAATAATTAATCGATTTATTACGTTTTTTTTTTTTTTTTTTTTAACTTTAGATATTACGAATTGAAGTGAATTTGTCTCTAAAATGAGTAATTCAAAACACAATGCATATACAATTATTTCTATTTTATTTACGAAATAGTAGATGTCTTCCAGTAGATATATAAAATCTTGAAAGTCTTGTACTAACCGATAGTATAAAAACACATGGTGACATGGAAAATGGTATGTTTTTTTAAGTTGAGCTAGTCTTCCTGCTTTCCTTTTTGACTTCTTGTCAGATATTTAAGTTTACAAATAAGGTGATTTTAAAAATTCCCTTTCTAGAACAGTAAAGTATTAGATGTACAATTACGTTTTACCCTTTTAATTTTTTTTAAAATCAAAATGAAATAAAATACAAACTCAATTATTATAATCACTATCACATTACTGCCATTTTTAAACGATCATTAAACTTACTGATTCTGTTCTAAAAAATACTCGGACTTCCGTTGCTGTGAATTCATTGACAGTGTTTCGCCATTATCTCCTGTCTGTAATTATTGCTTTATTAAGATCATATATAATGAGGGAAAATTTGGTAATCGCATAATGCAAAATCTGATGAATGAACTGGATATAGTAAACTTACCTATTTACGATAGTTTTCTGTTCGGCAGGTGACGGATCTTCAATGTAGACTTGCGTTGTGGGGTGGTAATGCTACCGACCACGTCGAGTATAAGATTTCTTTTCTTGTATTTTTTTCGACAAAAGATTTAATAGAAGAGTGTAACGTTCGTCAGTAACAGTTTCTAGTGGTTTTCGTGGATCATAAAACACAGCTCTCTTTTTCTCCAATCATGTACAGAACAACAAAGTTTTAATATATCCAAACATAATATCATTCGAAAATTACCTATTTGTATTGTACGATGAGTTGTGATTACTTAGACAAAAATTAGTACCTTAAACGTAACTGCGAATTGAATAATCCCATGTAATATCAAACTAAAGAACATTTTTGTACGCTTAATAATTTAGGATGAAGTAGAGTTATTGATTTAATTTAAATAGGTAAATTGACTCTTTTTAGATTTGGTATTTTAATTTAGACATTTAAAGATTATTATTCCCACTGGTTACATTTTCAAATTTTCAAATTGGAGAAGCATTTTCTTATTTAGATTCAATAATTAAAATGTCTATTTAATTAAATGAACAAATACGAAATTTCAAATTTAGTTACAATAAAGTTTCTGTTCTTTTTAAAAGATTTTGAATTATTAATGACTAAATGCCTTATTCATCTTCCAATGAAGCGGTCTAAGTGACCGTTATGTGTCGCAATAAGAATGTCACAATATGAATTTCAGTCACAGAAGTTAAGAATCAAATTAATGCTACAGTATCCCCTCAGATTGTCTCCAATTGTATAAATAAAAATTATTATTACATCAATTCAGGCTGAAAACTCGAAATATTGTTATAATCCAGTTTTTGCATCGAACTCAAGGACCGATATCTATGAATTCTATTCAATCTACCAGCTGTTTTGAAGACTTTGTTGACATGACGAGAGCGCCAGAAGATAAAATTACAGAATATAGGTTGGCGGAAGATCAAACGTAAAAAATAGCCTTGGTAGAATTACGTTTAAACACTCAAAAATAAAATAAGAAAAATAAATTTATTATTATTATTTTTAAATAGACTGTTAAAAGTAAATCCGTAAATTTACTGTAAAACTACCAGCAGGTATGTTGCCGGACATTTTCCGTTCCATTAGTACATTTTCCGTTTTGAGAGATAAAAAGAAAACTCCGTTTAAAGAAACGGTAAATTTTCGTTACGCTCTCAGAAAAACTTCCTTCAAATCACGGAAATATTCCTGGTAACAATGCCAGGAAGGAAACTTTTCCGTTACGAATAACCTCGGTTGTAAAAGAATTACACCTCTCTTTGTGCTGCCATCTGTGGACAATTACGGGAGTATTTATTATTTGATATACTTCATGATTATTTTCTGACTACCTTGGGATCGAAACAGGGACGTCAGTGCCTTGATTGAAGTGTCTTACCGGTAAGACCAGGGGGCGCTTGCTAGAATGAGAATTTGAAACGATGATAAGGGATTTCTTCTTTGTACTTAAACAATTTGGGGTTTAGAGACTTGGTAGTTTTGAAGTTCATTGCGGGGAGATTTCGTTATGAGATGATGTTTGAGGTTTTAAAACTTTAGTATTAAAAGTGGATAAAAACCTGAACTATGTATATTCTTAATTTGATTGTTGGATATAAAATATTAATATTATATTTTAAATTAAATTCCATAAAAAATATTCACTTTTTAGAGAAAATCGATTTTTTTTAATTATTATATATTGTTAAATGTGTTTGTTTAGAATATATTTTCAGTGCGAGTGTTTTTGATAATGTTTGTAAAAAATAAATTGCGAATAATTATAAATGATTGCGAAAATTATTTGTTTTTTAAACATTATTTTTGTTTGTTGCTTTTTTGAGTAAAATCCATTTTTTTAACTTAATTTATATATATCTTTTTTAATCTGTTTGTATAGAATATATTTTAAGTGCGAATATTTTTTATAACATTAAAAAATAAATTGCAAATAATTTTAATAGAATGGGAAAATTAATTGTTACTTTTTTTTAATACGGAAGCACTATTTTGTTGTTTTAAATAAATTGGAAATTTTAATTTATTAAATTTTTAGTTTTTCTGTGCATCAACATGTCAGTTTTTTAAACATTGAAAATAAATAAGCAGCAGATAACGGAATATAATTGTTGGCCCTTTAGTCTTCGTCCGTTCTTTTTTTTTCAGGAAATTTTCTGTATTTAATGGAAAATGCCCTTTTGTCGTGAAAAGGGAATTTTCTGTGAAATTCAGGAAAACAATGCCCGGGAATTTCAGATTATTTTTAACAGTGTACTGCTTGCTACATGTACTTAAAATCGTCTGTCGATCAGGTATGGCTAAAGCAACAGCACGTTACGCTGTGGACTCAGGTGCGTGTCCTGGCCGCATATAAACTACCTTTTCATTCATAGAGCCCACAGAGAAATTTCCCCCTTCCTGATTGGTGGGTTTCTATTTCGTCTTTGTGGTGTCTAAGGTCTTTGAAAGTTCTATTGACGCCAATAGTGAATTTATGCGCTATTATATAATTATTATTTTCTTTATTTTTATTTTTGTATATAAGTGAATCCTAATTTAACATGCAAACTTTTAATCTAACTCAGTTTTTATCCAATGTCTAATTAAAACAGATTTCCGAAAAATGTAATTGAGTTATAAAACAATAATTAAACGGAAAACCAGGTGAAAAAATATGTAGTGGCGCCATCTGATGTTCTAATATTAAACTGCAGCTTGCTTTTTTTTTTTTGTCAACATTCGTCTTTTGTGATTTTTTTTTTTTTTTTTTTTTTTTTTTTTAAATGATTAAATCTGTTTTTAGAAATCAGTTTCAAAAATGTTTTGCGTAAGAAATTTATACATTCATACATATAAAATATTTAAAATTCTAGTTTTTTAGAGTTATTTATAAAAAAATATTTTTATCCCAATTTGCTTTTTGACAATTTTAACAAAATATTCAGCATTTTTAGAAGGAAAAGTGGTTTTTTTTCCCTATCCCCCCTTTTTTAAATCTTATTTGAAAACTATAAAAATTTATCTTGGTACATATATGCACGATATTATGATTGTATTTTTTTCATTAATCGCTTTTTTCTGATTTTTACTTTGTAATTGTTCAAATACTTTTCGAAAAAATTAGAGCATGTGAGAGTTGGGGGGGGGGGGGTATATTTTTTAATTTAATCTAAGAGAGAGCGGGGAAAGAGATTTAATCTATGCTTATATAAGATGTAAATGTCACCATAATATCTTTATAATTTGTAAAATATTAGTTTTGTAAAAAAGCAGTAAAAAAGTTAAGGTTTTTAATTTTCTCTGTTCATATTTAGATAAAGGATTCTTTAAATTGATTTTTTAACAGACAAATTGATTTTTTTTTTAAATTTAAATCTTACAGTAAGCGTAAATGAGCAGGGAGTTTCAATTCGTTTATTTTTGGATAGAATGGGATAGAATGATGGGATAGAATGGGATAGAATGATGTATATATATATATATATATATATATATATATATGTTACGGTCAATATGATTAATCCGGAAAGGCAGTCATTTCAGGAAAAGGGGGAAAAAACTTATTGAGCAGTTTTTCAACATCAGTGTCTTGCGTTTTCAATAACGGCGCTAAAACAAATCACATAAAAGGAATCAACCAATCAGGAGTGAGGAATTTTCTCCGTGGGCTCTATGAATGTAAAGGTAATTTATATGCGTCCTGGCCCCAGCTATTCTTTCACACGTATTCGGTTTATTGTATTAAAGTTGTATGTATGTCTGAAATAGCGTGTTCTTTAATTAATTGTAAGTTTAATGAATTCATACGTTAATTTATGTGCATTAATATAAATGGAATGCTTTTGAATTTTTTTATATTAATGAAACTTATCAGATTCATTTCTGTTATAAAATGAAATACTTATTAAAATACTCATTAAATTTCCTTGAAATTTTACATTTCTGCTTATTTTAATATGCAAATTTTCATTTCAATGCGGCATTTTCAAATATGTTTAATATTTGAAGCAGATAAATATATATCAAATTTTGCGAAAACATCCGATGAACAGACGATAAATGTTCAACATACGCTTTATAAAGTAATTCAACTTTAAATTATTATGGAGAATACAACGTATATTATACGATGTAAAACGATATCGGAGAAAATAATATAACTTCTCTAAAATTCAATGATAATTCCCTTTTTTATTAAAATACAAAAGTGATCATATACAAATATGATCAAATATAGAAGACATATAATTATGTGTGGTTTCCCGCGAAGCTTTGTTAAGAAACATATAGGGTTAGAATGTTTATTTAGTCTATTTTCAACTAAAGTATACTTAAGTATTTTGCAAATACTAAAGTGATTTTCATATATTAAACACAAATGCCACAAATATTTTTTCTCATGTTTTTATGATGTTTCTTTACCACTTGGTTCGTATGTTATTAAAGTATTCAGTCATAACAGAAAAAGAAGAAATATAATTGTAAAACAAATAGTTAAGTCCCTAGAAAAATTAACTTAAAGAAATGTATGCTCTTTAATATATATTTATGTTTCACCAAATTTATTATCTAAATGATGTTGTATACAATTTTAACAAGTTCATTGTAGGAATTTTTAGCAATTATTTTATTTTAATAATAGAAATATATCGGATAAGTGTCATTAATATCAAAATCCACATTGTTACAAATTTGAAGCAAACTGTCCAGACTATTCGAGCGTTTTTACATCTATTTTATTACCCATATTATGATCAGAATAGAGTTAAATTACGATTATTATAATCTTTTTCTATAAAAATGGTCGAATGACTGTACAGTTTGCTGCAATTATGTAGCAGTTCCGTATTATCAAAAGCATTCTATTTATCCTGAAAGATATAATTAATAAAGCATTATTAAAAAAAAAAGAAAACTAGAAAAGAAACTAGTCGGATATGCCAATTCTAAAACTTTCTCCCATCTCATACGTGTTAATACATTAAAATTCGTTATCACACCGCCAATCAACATTTTTCGTCATTATGTTACATACGTCAGCTGCTTGCGAATCATCGGGTTCCCTGGCTTCGATCAGCCAATGTATTATACTAAACTACGAAAAGTCCTTCTGGTCTGTTCCGGCATTAACAGATAGTCTCCCTATTGCTTGGTTTTAAGATTTTAGCTACTTTTACTGAAAAACACGAAGCTAAAACTCGTGGAAACCGATTACAGAAGGTTGTATCGCCAAATTTGGAGATATTTCAACAATTGTCACCAAGCTTAGCAAGAATTTGACATTGGCGAACATAAATATATAGTGTTAAGCATGTAACAGTTGAAACGATGTTTACAACAATGAAAGCAAATTTGCCGAAACCATGTTCACTAAAACTCATAAATTAAACCTGTTTATGGAGGAATCGTGCTATATTGTTTCAAAATGTCAATCACCCTAAAATTTCAAATTGCTATATCTCTGCCATTTTTTAAGATAGAGGAAAAAAAATAAATTCTTTGAAATCCTTGGATCAAGGCCTAACATTTAACGCAAAGAAATTTGTACATCTTTTTTTAAATTTGAAATGTTTAAATGGCTATCACAGCGTCCCCTCCAGGCGCAATCTCTCCAAATTCTACTGGGATCTGCAGATCATAGTCAAAGACATATACAAAAAATTTAGTTCAGCTATCGGCATAACTTCATACACTTTTCGATGATACAATGGGGAAAATGGAATAAAAATCGATATCGCTTCGCCCCTTTTCGTCAAAATAACCCAAAATTCAAGTGGCACCATCTAGCCATAGCCAAAAACATAAAAAAAATTGGTTAAATTTGAAGCATAACTACATATACTTTTCGATGGTATAATGAGGACAAACAGACGGACAGACGTACAGACGTACAGACATACGGACGGACAGACAGACATTTTGTAAAAACATGTTTTTCGGAATCTCTGACCCCTAAAACGCGTAAATCCGTAAAAAAACGGAAATCGAAAAACATTTCGATTGCATTACTTTCTTCTGTTATAGATGAAAGAGAGTAAAAATGAACTAAGCAGGTTGTTTGGTTGTTGCAATTGTTCATCTGAACAATTCTTGTAAATATCAAATATTATGTCGCTTTCCTTAAATGATGTTTTTGTAACTTACTGTGTTACTGCTGGCACACTTCACATTCCTATACCCAATTATTACAAAAATTTTAATTTTGTAATAATTAGGCAACAATCATTTAATTTTATTTCAATCTTTTTGATGGCATGAGCTGTCTTTTTTTTTCCTGCAGTTTTAGTTGAAGGACTTTTATTTATTACAGCGAACAGCACAAAGTGTAGAACCTAGTATATTAAATAAGGTTTGACTAAAAAAAATTGAAAAAAAAATTGAAAACGAAATTGAAAAATTACCCTTTTCTAACATATAGGGAATAACTTTTCTATAAATGAAAACTTTTTTTTAATGAATTTTTTTAAGATAACATTAAAATTGTTATTCGTATAAACAGCTAGATCTAAGATCGGTCAAACGTAAAAAATGTAAAAAACAAGAAAGAAAAATAATGCGTCAAGAATAGATTATGTAACACTTTCCAACACTTCCAAAATAATTGTACAAATATTTACGGTTTAATAATGTGAAATATATTATCCAAGTAAACAATTTGGATAACGCATTACATATTTAAAAACCCAGTTTCAGAATATACCAAAAATATATTCTATATATTCTATTCCATCTCCATCATTCCTATTGTATTCATTTAATTAAAAATTTAAACTTTGATCTAATTTCATTTAAAATAGATGATAATCCCTATAAAATAGATAACTTTGACTGGAAATAGATAAATTTTATTTAAAATATATACATTAAGAATACATATATTATACTTAAAATACATTCATTTAAAACACATATTATTACACACTTAAAATACATGCCTTTTACTCATTTTATTTAAAATACAAAATGATCATAATAGAAAGTAATACCATAAAAAATGAAAATTATAAAAATAAATAACAACGGGTAATATTTATGCTAACGAACTCATTCTACAATATAAAATGAATACGTATTCAGAAAGAAATAAGAAATAGTTTTAAAAAAAATATGTCAAAAATATAAAAATAAATTGCTGAAACAAACTTTTATTCGAATTGTGAAACAAATGAAATGTATGTAATACTAATTAATTAGTTTCATTGCTGTATATATAATTTTAATATTGCGCTCAATTTCCAATGATTAAGAAATAATGTAGGAGACTTTTTTCATTTTCATTATATTTAACAGCTTATTTGAGTGGAATAATTAGTGTAGATAATTAAATAAAGAAACATTGTTAAATACGCATACGTTTAATTATATTTCCAAGCAATATCTCTTGGAATTTTTTTAAACCTATTTTTAAAGTTTGGGATATTTAAAGTGATAAAAAGAATTGGAAATCAATTAGCGAAATTTTAGTAAAAATTTAAAACTAAACAGAACAATGATTCTTTTGTAATTTCATTAAAAGCGAAGTAGTACTAGTAAGTGTTTTTAAAAGAAATAATTAAATTTCAAACTAGCTAAAGATTTTTTTTAATAAAAAATGGACTGAAATACTGTTAAAAATCATACTGAAGCCGATTCTTAAAAAAGCATTTTCAAACCGTTAAATGTCGCGAAACTTTCTGACAAATTTATGGACTCATTTTAAAAAGTAAAACGTTGGTACTTGCAGGCCTGATTATTTAGAATGTGATTTAGAATAGAATGAGGTTTGTTTATAAATGAATTACTTATTGAGTTATAATCGATTGATGTCACGTGATGACAGGTTTTTCTCCCTTCTTGGGCTGTCGCGTACGGAAATTTCATTCAAAACGCCAAATTGGACAGTATTTTCTGAAAGATCTGCTTCTACTAAAAAAAAAAAAATACAAAACAACATTCGGTTACATCGTTTCTGAATAAGAACACATGCTGATTTCGTGTGTTCCGAACAAAAAGGAATTCATAAATATGTCAGAACGTAGCTACTTTTGATTTGAGAACAAACAGCCTTAAAATAAAAATATTTCTTATCGGAAACTTTGAGGAAACACAAGATATTCCATACATTTTTTTAATTTGCTTGAGAATAAAATACACCAGAAGTTTATTTTAAATAATAAGCATTTGGAAAACGCTTTAATAATTGTATAAATAAAAATATCTATTTTCTTATCCAAGTAACATGTCACACCTAGAATATTTGAATTTCAAACTATGTTATTGTAGCAACTTTGTGCAGTTAGACACCATCCTTGCATTCTAGTAAATGGGAAAACTATCAAAAAACACAAGTTGATTGGATTTCTTTGAATTTCCAATGAATAGCTAAAAGATGCAGTCTAATTATTTGTTAATATTATGTAACTATCTTGAAATATTGTTAGAAAATAACAACATAATAAATTTAGAAAATAAAACTGTTTCTGAGAAAAATGGACCAAAGTTATTTGTTTCAAGTTGTTTGTATTTTTAAATTTAGTTTTATACAACATCTATTTTATAAAATCTGCTGTTATTTGGTGTTTCGAAATAAAACGTTATTCTTCTTCTTCCATTTTTTCTTTTTTTTTGGAAAAGGGGTCTATTTTTTACTATGGCAAAGAATATTTAATAAAACGCTTCATAATGAAAAAAAAGTTTTACTACGCAACAAATCATCAAATATTCAAATACTTTGTTCACTATGAATGCCGCCTGTTATTGATTTATTTTTTTGTTGTTTAATTATTGTAAATATTTTACATTGCATGTTTACGAAACAACATAATTAAGTATAAATTATTACACAGTTGTGACCCCATGATATGATGAATACATTCAGCTATTTGTATAGCCTTCCACATTTCTCTACTTCACAAAGAAAATAAATTATAAATACTATTAAAGCTGCAATTAATCTTTTTTTAAAAGCTAAACTTTTATAACTGCCGCTATTGAAAGCCACCTAACCGTGAAGAGTAATTTGAGGATTACATTCTGTAAATTCTATATATTTAAGTTGTTTTGTTTTTTAAACAATGAAAATTAGAAGTACTTTGAACGAAAGACTGTTAAGAAAAGGAATTCAGCCAGAATACTTCTTATTTCTTTTAAAATATCTTAAAAAAATGCCTAAAACTATACTAGAAAATGTTCATTACTGTCATTTAACATATACGTTTTGTTTTCTCTTGCTAACGAAAAAAGATTAAAATTTCACCACAGAATGTTAATTACTTCCATTTGACGTATACATTTTTTTTGCTGAACTATTTTCTTTCAAACATATGCCAAAAGTATAGCATTTTATATAAAATTACATTAACAATGGTTTCGTTATGTTATGAAAACTAAGAAAATAATATTTAATGGTTGGAGTATCATAGTTGAGATTTATTCAAACAGAGCGAAAAATGCCGGGACTGACACTCGAACCTCGGTACTTTGGATTCCCGTGCCAACGCTCTACCTTCTGGCTGACATAATTCACTCTTATTTGTTAGACAATGCTGCAAATTGCAGCGCTAATTTCATTCATCCGAGCTAAAACTAAAGCATGTTACATGATGAATTTGAAATAACATGTAATAACATGTAATAACTCTGTTGGAATAAATCTCAACTATGATAGTCCAACCATTGAATATAATTTACCTAGTTGAAAATACTTTCCTCTGTTCATTATGATTTAATAAAGATTTTTTTTTTTTTGTTTTCGAGAACAAATCCGATTTGAAAACTTCCTGTTAGCTATTTTACCCATAAGATGCCAACTACGAGTACACTTGTGGTTTTTCAATCTAAAACCGAATTCGTACCAAAAATTGGCAAAAGAAGAACTTTTATTTCATGTAATCACAAAATGTTTGTAATTAAATAAAGTAAATATTTTCTGGTATGAATTCCATCTTTCTAAATAAAATAAAATTCCGGTAATTTTAATCCGGCAGTGAACATGTTAAGGAAACTATCGGTGTTTTTTATGTATGAAAAAAATTGCAAAACATTTTGTGCACAAGACTAGTTCTAAGATTTAAATTTTAATGATTTAAGAATTTAAAAAAATATTTTAATGTGAGAAACCTTCACTACCGGCACAAACAAAACCAATTTATTATGCCAAAAAAAAATATTATTTTATAATAATTTTATTTAGAAAGTCTATACTTTAAATATTGTATAATTTTAACGTAAATGATATGTTTAAAACATGAAAACGTTGAAACATTTTTCAAGAAATTTATTCCCTATTCAATTACGATACAATAAATTTAATAACAGATATTTTAAGTATATTGTTTAAAGTATTATCTGTCAATAAAATTTGGATTAGTATCTTAAAAGACTGATAATAAGAAATAAAATACAGAAGTAATTGTTTTTTTTTCCTTTAAATAAAGTAAATCATTAAAATATACGTTAAACATTTTCATTGTAAAGAAAAGTGTGAAAATCATGTCTATAACGTATAGCTATTTTTTGCAAAATTAGCTCATTTTTAACACTTTCCAACACAGTTGAAAATTGTTTATGAATTCGGTTTATCTGCCGTCTCTCTGTCTCTACATGCTCTAACTCGCGTAATATATTCGGATTGCCATGCAATTGATATATGTTATTGAAATTTACTATGGCAAGTTTGGTATCGAAAATTAAGTGTTTAGCACTTAAATATTTTTTTTATAAGGACTCTCAAAAGAATTCCGTGACATTACGGTTTATGAAGGGAAAATAATTTGCGCTTTATTTTAGTGTTGTTACTCAATTTCAAACATATTGAAAATGATAGTTATCACTGAGCTGTACAAAAGAGGCTTACTATAGAATATGGTGTGTATAGCACTTATAATGTCTTTACAGGGACACTAAAAAAACTCCATTACATTACGGTGTATGGAAAATCATTTACGGTTTATTTTAATAATGTTTCACTATTTCAAACATATTAAAATTTATACATATCACAAACATGCATCACAAGAGGCGCACTATAGAATATGGTGTGTATAGCATTCATCGTTCATTTATAGGGATACACAAAATAATTCGGTTACAGTACAGTCTAGGAATAATACTTGCCAGAAGTTATTTTTAAGTTGTTGAATGCGTTTTTAAATTTAACTCATTTTTTGTCTCTTACTTGGTGAGAATAAACTCTATAGATCACATACAGAGCAGTACAAAAGTTCTCGAGTACATTTCCGTTTATTGACCAAAATTGCAGAAGGATAGTTTTAAACTGTGCTGCGCGTTTTCTAACTGAACTAAAATTTATCATTCCATGTAGTATATAAAAAAAAATCTATAGATCATATACACGGCTGCACAAAATAGTTCGGATATTTTTCTGAATATTGTTGGTAATTCCTGAAATAGAATTTTTATGTATGTTACGCGTTTTCCAAATTTTCACTTAGATTTGTAAAATAACTTTGGAAGTGTTGTAAAGTGTTACGAAATCTTGGAGCATGATATTTCGTTTTTGTCTAAATTATGTTAGGAAAAGGGAACAAAATAAAAAAGAAATAGGCTTTTTTTTTTTTTTTTTTTTTTTTTTGTCAAAATAATTAAAATGATTTCTGATAAACCTTATACTATTTAAACTAACTAAATGAAATGGGATTTTGTTTCGTAGTATTTTACTAGCATATAATTGAAATTCAAATCCTCTTTAATAAAAAGCTACGTTGCTGACGACTGGCTTGTTCGCTAATCGTTGCCACAGATTAATCTCGGAAAATGAAACATTTGAAGTTACTGAAAAAATTAATAACACGAAAACTATTTGTCAGAAAATTGTTAGACAAACTGCGTTAGAAAGGTAAAAAATTGCATTTTTCTTGATATAAATTTCAAATCTAATGATTATGCCGTTTTTCAAATATTGAATTTCAAAAATTACCAAATTTCACAATTCAACAAATTCTTTAATAAAAAGCTACTTGTATATGACGACTGGCTTTTTCGCTAACCGTTGCGACAGATTAATTTCGGAAAATGAAACATTTGAAATTACTGAAAAAATTAATAACGCGAAAACTATTTGTCAGAAAATTGTTAGACAAACTGCGTTAGAAAGGTAAAAAATTGTATTGATCTTGATATAAATTTAAAATCTAATGATTATGCTGTTTTTCAAATATTCAATTTAAAAAATTATCATAATCCACAATGGAGTACCATAGCGAAACCTTCACGCGTAAAAAGATAATTATAACGGCAAGGTGTCTTGAAGTGTATACTGGCTATATCACGAGTCACAGATTATAGTAGCCTTATTATTCTGTTAAAATGTAAAAGTGAATTATGATGTCCCGAGTGAATAATTTTTATTTAATTCTCGCCAAATACTAGATGCGCCATTTCTTTTTAGTTGTGAATAATCTTTACATAAAAAGGATTAGCTTAAAACTATGAATGCGTTTTAGAAGATATGGGTTGTAAACGAACAATGTTTAACAAGGAAATTTTAAAACTTTTTTTTTAACATTTAAAATTTTCTTTAACGTCGTACTTCGATGGTGTCTTTGGGCAGATTCAATGCACATGCGCATAGGAGTTACATTAAAACAGGGGGAGAGATGTGTGCTTTATTTACTATCTTCTTTTATTTACTGAATATATGATATGGGCGTAGGAATATGCTATTCCTATAGTACTTCATAGGCCCTTAAAACTTTGTTTCTTGCAGTACTGAATATGGCTGTAGTCTCGAACTGATTTGCATTACTGCTGGTGATTTACCGACAGATCCTACTAAAGGCCAGTTACACCTGTCAATTAAAAGTTTATCATCATACATAAAGAAAATCATGTGTGTACCTTTACCATCACTCATTAATTATCTATAGGGGCTTCAAATTGCAGAAGGCTCTGTGATCGTTGCCTAATTAGATACTAGAGAATTATTTATCTAAAGAAAATAAATTGTTGCGTTGTGTGTAGAGTATCTAATATATGGCAGTTTAGTTTTGGGAATGGAGTGTATAGAGTTCCATAAGACACTTACCAAAATAACCCTACAGATAATTTTAAGTAAAAAAAACTTTCTAAGATTAAAGTTAAGAAAATTCTAGAGAAATATTTAGGTTTTTAAAATTAATTATGCAAACATTAAATTAAGACCACATTTTTTAAACTAAAAAATCAATTACTTTATTTACATTAAAAAAAAATTAAAACATATAAAAAAATCATAGTAAGGTTATATAAATCAATCCTTTTTTTCCTTTACAATTTACTTTAAACATAAAACATTCTTAATTACTATATGATCAAGTTCTCTTGCCGAACAAAAATTACAATTAAATTCGAGCGGCACAAACACAATTAGGTTGGTACTTATATAAGAAAACATCATACCTGAGTCGTTAAAAGACAGACTCAACTCCAGTTATTAGGGGATTCACTGGTCTCAGGTCGGACACTGATGCAGGCTAGGGTAAGTGACTCCTTATGGGCATACCCTCATCGACAAGCCCGGTAGCATATTTTGTACAGGAATTATCTGCAGCACACTCTCATATTATTTTCCAACTATTGCACTTCTGCACTCTCTTTTACTAATTCTTTTCAACCGCACTAGTTCACATTTTTTTATCGACTGTCTTTTTCTCCAAGTTCTGGCTTTTTACCAGTCGGTGATGGCACCTCCCACTCTACTTGACTTTTTTACGACCTTGTGCCTAAATGGCCCAGTGTGTCAATAACCACACCTACCTTCGCTGCTCATAGGAGAACTATCCAGCCAATGACCACAAGCTATCTGGCTCCCTAAATTAGCCAGGCGCCTATGAGTCTACCCTGAGTCCTCTAGCTTCGAACTCAAGGTACCACACACGAAGTGTGACTGACACCCCTCATAAATTTACAGTCATAAAAACTTCACAACATGGTTCCAGTGCACTTTTTTTCGTCAGACAGCGCTCATAAAAGTGTCCGTCACTTTGTTAGCTAAATTTATACCAACCATTGTACCGCTCTGATGTCTAAATAATTATATATCAATGCAAGGAGAAATATTTACTAATTATAGAATTTAAAAAAAAGAACACTCAATATTTACATATACATTTCTAAGTGTGTAACACAAAAAAACAAGGTGGCGAATACTTTCCACCAATTACACAGTTATTTACGGATTGTTTGTTTGGAATTTTCATCGAAAATAGTACTGTATTTCACTGGGTGAAAAAAACTTTTAAAATCCAAATTTTTGAAACACTTTTTTATACTCTCCCGTGTTAAATAATAAAGAAGCTTATTTTACGGATATTGTTATAGTAATTTTTTTTCGGGTTCTATCTAGTACTTTAATAATAGGTAACATTCATTGTATTTATGCTGTTCTAATTACCTGAAACAGAAATGACGAAACTACATAAAGTACATTAACTGGAATCAGAAAGTAAATATTTTTTTTATTTGTAAAGTTATGTTATTCCAAAATCAATATAATATTAATAATTTAATGGCAAAACATCATTTTAAATAATGAATTGTGTATATTCCTTATCTTACACAATATTTCATAGACGGAAGTGCTTCATAGTAATACATTTTAAAATTGTGAAATTAATAAAATATCTTAATCAAACCTTTCTTCGTTCATATATAGCACTTATTTTTTAGCCTTTGTTAAAAAGAAACAAAATTCGAAGGGATTAATGTAATTTTTCTAAACATTATTTTCAAGAAGAATAAAAAAATTTTAGCTACTGTAAAAATTTGCTTATTTAAAAGTATATTGAATGCATTAAGATCTTCATACGAATATAAATTAAGAGTTAATACCGGTTAAACCAGATGGTTATATCCAAACTAGTGGTATATAATAGTAATAAATAAAATAAGATGTTCTGCATATTTTTTAAGTTGGAGACAAGGAAACTAAAGTATTCAAATTAAGTGGCTTGCAACTATCCGTGCAATTACAGTTTTTAACACTTTCCAACATATTTGAAAAGTGTTTATAAATTTGGTTTGTCTGTCTGTCTGTCCGTGCTCTAAATCTTGTAAATATACTCGGACTGCAATGCAATTTATATATGTTATTGAGATTTACTACGCCATGTTTGAGATTGAAAATGATGTAGCATTTATAGTTCATTTACAAGCATAATCAAAATAATACCTTTACATTTATGGGTGTTTATGGGCAAAATCGTTTTTGGTGTAGTTTACTGGTGTTACACTGCATATATGTTCACTTTACTCTACCATTTACAGACATTAAAAACACATTTCACATATAAAGCCAATGTGGATGTTATTTACAAAAACGTTACTTTCGTTCAAATAGAAGAAATCAGTCCTTTTAAAAAACACTTATTTGTGCTAAAAAAAAAATTCCACCATCGTCTTGGGCATCCTCAGCTTTACTGATCGTTATCATCGCCTATTTATTTCCTTCTAATTTTCCCGGTTTTTTACAAAATGTAACAGATGGCGCCATCTATTGCCTATTGTTGCATGCATAATATCATTGCAAATCTCTTTTTTTCTGTGTCTATTTCAATGACTTCACACATTAAAGCATAATTAGATACAGAAAATACAGAGATTTGCAATGATATTATGCATGCAGCAATAGACAATATCTTATATAATATATATCTTATCTAATATATTCCTTATATTTCCTATATTTTCCTTATTCTTTCCTAATCATATTATACAACTTGTATATCTATATTTTTTACACATAATATCTTGAATTATCTCATGATAATTTGATTTATACATGTTTATAAATTTTAAAGCATGCAAGTTTTCATATTTTTAATGTATTATTTTATATTCTTCTTCATTAGTATTTAGTTTTTAGAACTAAAAGCTTTATATCTGGTACATTTGTCATCTATATTTTTCATATCCCGCACTTGAATAATTCATTTAATTCCAAATATCCCGAAACTGAAGAAAAAAATATACATATATGAAAAGTTTTTTTCGAAATGAGTTAAAAATAATAACGAAGTAATAGAACAAGAGGGGAAAATTCTGCTATAAGGCAGAATATAGATTGCCACACACGGCTTTTATTTAAAAAATAAATAAACTAGCTGCAACTCAGAATAAAAACGCAATGACAAATAACAATTTTAAAATATCTAAATAACAAATAAAAATTCCCCTGTTAAAGTGTTGAGTTGTTGAATAACCATTCGATTTAGAAAAATATTTTTCTACCACTGAGCAATTTTTCTTAATGAAATTTAATTCATGTTGCTATGGCAGCAGACGATAAAACGATATCTTTGGAATAAGGGAATTAATAGAAGAAAAAATTTTGTTGATGTTTGTGATAAAATGTTTTTCTTTATTTTTTAAAAATGTATATACATAATTCACTTTTATATTTTAACAGAATAATAAGTTTACTATAATTCGTTACTCATGCTATGGCCAGTATACACGATCTCATCAAAAAGTCACCTGTAAAAAATGCAGCCAAGTCTCGTAACTCATTTACCGTAAAAAGTACTGAGATCGTATAAAGCCAAGTTTAACTATCTTATTAACTCTGAAATTTTCATTCACAAATCACTCCTAGTCCCTACATCTTTAGTTAATTATTATTTTGTGACTTGGCAATTACGTAGCACGAGAATGTGATGTATATAGTTAGTCTTAATCAAATAATACTATAACATATTAAAGTGCAATAACTTCCCCGTGCGTATATAATTTGCCTTAATTAAATTATCCCATCCCATCCCATAACATAGTAAGGTGTAATAACTTCCCTGTGCTGCGTAATTGCCAAGTCACAAATTAATAATTAACTAAAGATGTAGAGACTAGTAGTGATTTGTGAATGAAAATTTCAGAGTTAATAAGATAGTTAAACTTGGCTTTATACGATCTCAGTACTTTTTACGGTAAATGAGTTACGAGACTTGGCTGCATTTTTTACAGGTGACTTTTTGATGAGATTTCACTTCTTTTTGTAAGTAATCCTCCTTTTCTTGATTTTGGGTTCTTTTTGGAGATTAACCCCTGATTTTCGCTAAGCCCACACTCTGTCCCTATTATTTACAGGTATCAAAAATTTGAAGCTTTAGTTTCGTTTGCAAAGTACTGTAGATAAAAAGAGATTTCAGGTTCCTAGGCAAGCACAAAGTTATGGGAGGGGGAGTGTCAAAAGTACTCTCAATTGCTTCCAGGATAGGTGCTATCCGTCTGAGATATTACTCGCAGCCCTAGATACTTGATATTTAACATAAAAGAACTTTTTAGTATAAAAAGAAAGCCAAAATTAAAATTTCCCGAAATTTCCAATAAATCGAACTATATATTCCTTTTTTCGATGGTTTTTTTTTTCGTTTTTTTTTAGTCTTTTTTTTATTATTTAAGGATTTTTTAATTTCTTCTTACTTTGTGTACTAAACCCTGCCTTTCTGCCAAATGTCAAGCTTCTAGGACTACAAAATCGAATTATTTTCAAATTTTCGACTTTTTATAAATTTATTGATTTTTCGATTTCAATTCTAAGTTACCTGATTGTCATGCCAGTATAGTAATTATTTGATCCGTCTTCTTAGGATCATTTAGGTTCAATTTAGAGATAAATCAAGTGAATCTTAGAGTCACCATGATTTTATTTAGAAAGGACTATCAAGCCATAACCAGCCAGTAATGTCGGGAGGGTAGGGGGAGCTGTGAAAATTTTTGTGGGGCTAACATCATTTAACAATCCATATTTCATATGTGAAGTAAATAGAGTACAACCTATGAAAGAAAACAAACCTGTCTATAAAGAAATCGCCTATATCGTAGCCAGTCTATAGCGGAACTTTTCTATAACGAAATTCATAAACGAAAGAAAAGAAAACCATAATCCGGGGGAAATAGCATAAAACAATTAGGGGCGTTGTACTAGCTATTTGAATTTAGCTAGTTGAATTTAACGAATATTTTAATTGTTCCTTTTATTGAATAGTAAATACTACCTTTACACCAAGTTTTAAGTTTCTAAGACTACAAGATAAAATTATTTTCAATTTTTGATTTTTTTCGATTTTTTTTTTATAATTTTCTGGATTTTTTGATTTTTTCTTATTTTGTATCCTTTATTACAAATTTCAAGTTTCTAGCGCTACAAAATCGAATTATTTTGAAATTTCCGATCTTTTTCGAGTTTTTTATTTTATTTTCGAATTTATTGTGTTTTAATTTTCCCTTTTTCTGTATCCTAAACAATAAGTTTACGCCGAATTTTAAGTTCTAAAACTACAAAATCGAATTTTTTTCAATTTTTCGAATTTTCGAATTTTTTGTTTCGAATTTTACAGATTTTTTATTTATTTCTTTTTTTGTATCCTAAATACTACCTTTATTCCAAATTTTAAGTTTCTAGCTTTACAAAATCGAATTATTTTCAAATTTTCGTTTTTTTCCGATTTTTTTATTTTATTTTCAATTTTTGTTGCGTTTTTAATTTTTTCTTTTTCTGAATGCTAAACACTACCTTTACACCAAATTTTCAGTTTCTAAGACTACGAGATCATATTATTTTCAATTTCTCTCTTTTTCTTTCTTTCTTTCTATTTTTTTTTTTTTAAATTTTCGATTTTTTTTTAATTATCCATATTTTTTTATGTTTCCTTATTTAGTATCTTAAATATTACCTTTATTCCAATTTTCAAGTTTCTAGCGCTATGAAATCGAATTATTTTCAAATTTTCCTTATTTTTCGATTTTTTGTTTTTATTTTCGAATTTTATTGCTTTTTTTATTTTAACTTATTCTGAATCCTAAACACTATATTTTCTGCGAATTTTAAGTTTCTAAGGCTAAAAAATCCAATTATTTTAATTTTTTCAATTTTTTTCGAATTTTTGATTTTCTTTTTCGAATTTTCCGGAATTTTAAATTTTTTCTTATTTTGCATTCCAAATACTACCTTTATTCCGAATTCCAAGTTTCTAGCGCAACAAAATCAGATTATTTGAAATGTTTCAATTTTTTTCGATTTTTCGATTTTTTCGATTTTGCTTTCGATTTTTTTGGTGTTTTTGATGTTTTCTTTTTCTGGATACTAATCACTACCTTCACACCGAATCTTAAGTTTCTAAGACTACAAGATCGTATTATTTTCAATTTTCAATTTTGATGGAATTTGTTGAATTTTCGAATGTTTTTTTTTTTTTCGAATTTTTCGGATTTTATAATTTTTTCTTTCTTTGTATCCTAAACACTACCTTTTTTCCAAATGTCAAGTTTATAGTGCTACGGGATCTCCCTAATCTTTTTGATGACGCGTGAACGAGTGAGTGAGTGACAAAAAATCGAATGTTTGAGTTCATATATCGTCTGAACTAGAAAAGACAGAAAGTTGTAATTTTAAATTTTGGTCCTGTGTGCCAAATACTCTAGAAAAACAAAGTTTCAAATTTTTGGGATAATCCAGCGCGAAGATATGGGGGGGGGGGTCAAAAGTGCCCTGAGTTGCTTCCAGAAAAGTATGCTTACGGCTGTCCTCTCTCGACTTGGCGGTAGCACTGCCGTGCCTCCAGATCTTGCCAAGTCTGTGGTTTTCCTATTAGACTTAATGTTAGCTATATGCTCCATTTTTCTGCAACTAAATTTCCTCATGCCAATATAGTAATTCATTGATCCGTTTTCTTAGGATCGTTTATGTTCAATTTAGAGATAAATCAAGAGAATCTTAGAATCACCATGATTTTATTTAGAAAGGACTATCAAGCCATAACCAACCAGTAATGTCGGGAGGGAGGGAGAGATGTGAAAATTTTTGTGCGACCAACATCTTTTAACAACAAATATTTCATATATAAATTAAATAGAGTAAAGCCTGTGAAAGAAAATGAACCTGTCTATATATAAAAAAAGGTCTATAACGTAGCCAGTCTATAGCGGAACTTTTCTATTACAAAATTCGTAAACAAAAGAAAAGAAAAGCATAATCCGGGGAAAACAACACAAAACAATAACGGAAGGTATACTAGCTAATAGGACAATTATCTTAAAACCTATCTAAAACAAACTATCCCCATCCTGTGGGATTTGTTTTTCAATGTTTTACTTTATTTAATGCAAAACATAGATTGCATCCGACAACTCATAAAAAAGTCCTCCGACCTGTACCGGCAGGAAAAGGTAGCTTTCCTATATCTTCGTTTTAAAAATTTTAGCTAATGTTACTCGAAAACAGCAAGTTAAAATGCAAAGAAACCGTTTACAAAAGATTCGTTTACACTGAATTTGAATAAGAAATTCGCCAAATTATTGAGCTATAGCCAAGTTGGCTTCATTTATGAAGACTTATTTTTGTGGCCAAATTTGGCGAGATTTCGCCAATTGTCGCCAAGTTTGGCGAGAATTTGGCGCTAATGGATATGAATATATAGTTTTATGCGTATGATTGGGAAAATGATTACAACAATGAAAGAAAATAATTTGCGAGAAATCGCGTTCACTAAAACTTGTAAATTTATATTAAAATCATTAAAATTACAGACATTACAATACACTTTCATAAAACATTAAAAACATATTAAAATTCGACGTTTCGGATTTACATGGAAAATCCCTCTTCAAAAACAACATTTCACTTAGCGTAAATCATAGTTCAAAAATATCAACAAATAGAAAATGCAACTTATCAAAATTTCGAAGTCAAAGTTACAGTTATAATAACACAGAGTATTCATTCGGGATTGCACCTGCTTGACCATTATTGACCATAAATTTATCGTTGGTTTTTTGTAATGTGCTGTTTTGTTTCAAAATGTCAGCCACCCTAGAATTTCAAACTGCTCTATCTCAGCCAATTTTTAAGATAGAGGTAAAACAAAAAATGCTCTGGAATCCTTGTATCAAGTCCTAACACCTAATTAAAAAATAAACTTGAATTTTTAACTTTTTTGTATATTTATTTTAGTTTTAAAATTTTCCGTGGCCGCCATCTTGAAACAAGATGGCGGACCAAGCTGGCCAACGAACTCGGTCGAGGCATTGATGAGCTTAATACACACAATTAGTTTCATCCAAATTAATTTATAAATACGAGCGTTATCGTATCAAATTATTTTCATTTTTTCAATTTTTTTCGATTTTTTTTATTTTTTTTCGAATTTTCTGGATTTTTTAAATTTTCCTTTTTCTGTATCCTAAATACTACCTTTATTCCTAATTTGAATTTTCTAGCGCAACAAAATCGGATTGTCTTCAAATTTTCGGTTTTTTTCAATTTTTTCGATTTTTTCAATTTTGCTTTCGATTTTTTTGGTGTTTTTGATGTTTTCTTTTTCTGGATGTTAAACACTACCTTCACACCAAATCTTAAGTTTCCAAGACTACAAGATCGTATTATTTTCAATTTTCAATTTTGATGGAATTTGTTGAATTTTCGAATGTTTTTTTTCGAATTTTCTGGATTTTATAATTTTTCCTTTCTTTGTATCCTAAACACTACCTTTTTTCCAAATGTCAAGTTTCTGGGGCTACGGGATCTACCCAATCTTTTTGATGACGAGTGAACGAGTGAGTAAGAAGTGACAAAAAATCGAATGTTTGAGTTCATATATCGCCTGAACTAGAAAAGACAGAAAGTTGTAATTTTAAAATTTGGTCCTGTGTGCCAAATACTCTCTATAATTGAAGTTTCAAATTTTTGGGATACTCCAGCGCGGAGATATGGGGGGGTCAAAAGTGCCCTGAGTTGCTTCCAGAAAAGTATGCTTACGGCTGTCCTCTCTCGACTTGGCGGAGGCACTGCCGTGCCTCCAGATACACGTCGAGCCACAATGCCTTTTTATCATTATCTTTTTACGCGTAAAAGTTTCACTACGGTACTCCATTGTGAAGTTTTGTAATTTTTGAAATCTAATACTTGAAAAACGACATAATTATTAGATTTGAAATTTATATCAAGAAAAATACAATTTTTTACCATTCTAACGCAGTTTGTAAAACAATTTTGTGACAAATACTTTTCGAGTTATTAATTTTTTAAGTAACTTCAAATGTTTCATTTTCCGAGATTAACTGTGGCAACGATGGATTGCTGTGACTTTTCATAAACATGAAAAATGATAGAGATTGAAAGAATAAGCCACCCTGTGTGTGGCTAAAAATATTTTATATTGAATACTTTATCGATTTTTCTCTAAATTGAGATCACAAAGTTTCCTATGCTGGGCAGACACACATAAAATTTATCATCCCCAAGGGACCTTATTAAACAAACATTTTTCATAGGCTTATTTTTCTTTGTGAATGATATTATTACTTTGGACTCAAATGTTGATTGCACATTCTTTTTGTTTATGTAATAGTTTTAAAACTTATTTTAGAATATTTATTTTAAAATAAAAAACTTGTTACGTGATTCTATATATATTTCTTGCTTCGGTGTTATTTTAGAGCGAACGTATTAGATAATTAATCTATTTAACGTTTCTATAAAATGCATATGTTTTTATCATTTTCTAATGCATTTTACGCACACATGATAAGAACATTTTACGCACATATGATAAAGTTAAAAACATTAATTTGGGAATATACATATATATATATAATGAATATACATAAATGAATAAGTGTTATCATTTGTTTTCCTATAACCCTGGCCGAAAAAAAACACGTATAAGTGAAAAATCACTATATATATATATATATATATATATATATATACTAGCTGATCAGCTTGGCGCTGCTCGGCCCCATCAAAAAATAATACGAAATGCGAAATCACTCTAAAATTCGAAACCGTTACACTGGTAACAATTTGTCTTTCGGAAATTAAATAGAGAAATCGACCCGGAAGCGCAAATAAATTTAATACCACCCCCTCGATTGTCTGGATCATTTGACTCAAAGCGGATAGTTTTTTGTCAAAATTATAAAAAGTTACCGTCGGATTTTCACAAAATTTCCATTCCCGGAATCAGAAAAATAAACTACGAACAGAATGTAAGTTTAGAAACAATACTTCCTATACTTTTCTTAATACTCGAGGATGAGTGAAAATGAGAATATTTCGTTGTCGTGAATTATCAAATCGGTAACATTCTTTGGCGGGTTTATTAAAATTAGCCCTTTTCGTAGCACGCTCAGGAAAATCATTTAATTTCCCTGCAAGGAGGTGCATTCTGCTCTAAACAAATTTCAGACACGTGTCTCCCCTGCCTAAGGTACCGCCTATAGCAGACGTGCTGCGCACGCGCTACTAAGTCTTTTAGTTCCAATTTCCACCCCCAGGTGGAGCATGTTCTAAATAAACCTCTTTCCCAACGAAACTGCGGCACTCATTCCCACTGCTTACATTTTTTATCACATTCTCTGTCATTCTTGTACAGGAATTTTTCTGGTCTTGTTCAGAATTTATACAATAATTGGCCGTTCGTTCGGGCATGTTTCTTTGGCTCTGATTCTTCTGGATGGCAGTAGGGGGATCATTCACCGGAGTTCCTAACACCATAAACCTTACAATTGGTGCTCCGGTCGGGTGTTTCCCTGTTTCCCGTTCCCGCTGCTTACAGCACCATGTAGAAGGGATGCTGTGCATGCGCGGAAAATCCATTGGTTCCATTTTCCACCAATAAAGGGGACCGAATTTGTATCTTAATTAGTTAGCTATATTTTAATTAGTTCGTTTTAAGTTGATTGAACTAATTCTTGTTGAAACTGGGCCCATAGAACCCGAGAAAATACCCCTCACTTGTTGTAAATGTTCAGAAATAGTGGTGACCAAGGGCTGAAAAATGACACTAAAGTTTATTTAGTAACTGGGGGACTTGGGAAGAATTAGAAAAGGTTTATTAGAAAAGGTTTCGTTTGAATAGGACTAATAATAAAAAAGTTCTGATTTTGGAGGCAGGGGGAAGGAGTGCGTTTTGATCAGAGCATTAACGCAATATATAATTTACAACCAGACACTCGCTACATTATTCAGAATTAAACGAATGACATTAAAAAATTAGGAATTATGATTAACTTTTAAAACACAAACAATATGACTTTTGTTTTTTACATACGAATACCGTTAGCAATTTCTAAAATCAAATACATAAATGACGTCACATACATGAAAAAACTCTAAAAATCGCATAAAACAAATCGCAACAAAATCACAACTCGCTGTTCGAATTGCAATCAGCTGAAGACCTTTCATCTACCAATCACAATTGCCCGGTTGACTTCCAGCTGTGTGCCTACAATCCTCTTACCTACCAATCACTACTGCCCTCCAACGGTGTTTGACTTTCAGTGTGCGATTTGTGAATTCAATTGAAACTAAAAACGCTGCAAAACATGAAAAAAGGCATAAAAATTTTTAATTAAAATAAATCTAATGAAAAAATCCAAATCGAGATAATTAATAATCCCCCCTTTCCGTTTTAAAATCATAATTTTTTTTTTAATCTGTAAAGAATTATCAACTCTCTCCAAGTCAAAAAGAGAGAGAATGAATGACGATATTGAGTATAGCTGAGGCCGAAATGTAAGCAAACACCGAACCAATACAGACTGCACGAATTCTGCATAAACGTTTCTGAAAGGAGGACAAAATTTAATGCATTCCGCTAAAAGATTGGAACCGGATTCCTATTACTAAATGCGCACAAATTGCAATAAAACGTGAAAAAAACACTAAAAATCGCATACAAAAAAAAATCTATTTAAATATTCCAAAATCGGTCTTCGAGATGCCAAACTACATATTCATAGAGGTAGCTTTCCACCAAATTTTGTAGCTCCCCTGCAGTAATATCACATTGCATGTCCGTTCTTGGGCGATTCTTTTAAAACACAAAATTTGTCACTAAATGGTGATTTTTTTACAACATGCTTACAGATTAAAATGGTTTATAATTATTTTTTTAAAAACTCGGCCAGAAATAACATTGATTTTACATTTTTAAAGACTTATTCTTTATACTTATTTTGAAACAGCTCCGCAAATCATTCATATTTATTTATTGTTTTACTTTCTGATGAAACTCATCATGTGAGAAAATGGTGATTTTTTTTCCTCATACTTACAAATCAAATTGTTTTGATGAAAAAATACAATCTACACTTCACTGAATGTTTCCAATTCTTAAACAAAATCATAATATTTAAGAAATATTTACATTACATTGATTTCGACAACAGTTGAAGAGGCATATCAGTTTAAAGTTATATCTTATATATAAGAGTTTGTTAATTTACAATCTTTCTGTTAAGAGTTTTTTACTACATTTTTAGTTCCCGAGAACGTTGTAACATGCGATAAATTGTAGAACTGCACATTTTATAGTAAAGTGTAAGATGTAAGATTAATTTAATTCATTAAGATTTGTTATTGAAAACATTTTGTTTCATTTCAGAACATGAAAAATGCAATCAGTAAAATGCAAGTTATATTCTTACCTAAAACATAATGTATGGGGGCAACTAAACATACAAAGAATGAATACAATCAAAACTAACCTACTTTAATCTCAATGAGTCAAAAATATATTCATTTTCTTTAAAATAAAACTCAAACATAAACAAAACAATGAAATCTGAGGCAAGCCGCTTCCGTAAAGGAAGGAAATGCTATCACTCGCTATATCCCGTAATAACCGCTGCTCTCATTGGCTGGCTGCTTCGTTACCGTGAACTTGGCGGAGAGCTGTAAAAAGCCTCGAACCCAAAATCCTGTATCCTGCACCTTCTGTCATTGGCTGGCTGCTTCGTTGCCACGGATGGCGTTGCCGAGGCTATTTCATGGGAGGAGCTTGAAATAGCCTCGAACTCAAAATTCCATATACACGTTTTAATTTTTTTTTTAAATCTAAATTAAAATTTAAAAATCCGGCCGCGAGGTATACTGTCCGGTGACAACATCTACACATGACAAAAATTTCTGAGTCCTGGGTGTTATAATTACGGTGAAAACCGCGGGCAGGCAGACAGACACCTACTGTTTTATAGAGATAGAGATTTAGTTAATAAAAAAATTTCAGTATCCTCTAGGGACGAATGAAGCAGTCCCATTCATCCCCATTTGAAATATCCCAATCATCCCAATGATGCATATATTCAATTGTCAGCTATTTCGTCTCAGAAATTATTTTGTCACAATGGTGAATATGCATTCATTTTAATTATCAATGTTGAGCCTTTAAATAAAAAAACTACAGCATATCTTAATTGTTTATATTGCATAAGACATTTAAGTAACTTCAAATGTAAAAAAAAAAAAATTACTTTTAAGCAGAGTTTTCAGGAAATGAAAATTTGAAGAAAACTGAAAACAGCCATGTTCTCTTGCTTTTGGTTCTGAAGCACACTATGCTGTGAAATCTATGAGGATAGCAAGCAACTAAAAAAAATGTTTATTGCCTGAAATATTGAGAGCGTTCCATCCATCCCTCGTCCCATTCATCCCCATCTCCCCTACTTTGTGAAATCATATGATATTGAAAATTAAATAATCCATTTTTATAAATAGTAATAGTTTCTACTGTGAATAAATATAAAAGATAAATATTTCTTTTTCTATTAAAGCAGGTTTTCGAAAGTATAATATAATCTATTCCGAAAATCGTTCCTTTATCAATAGAAAACTTATAAACAATAGAATTCCGTTATTTAAAGAAGCATTTCAAAATCAAAATTCTTTTTTTTTTGCTGACCGTAAAATTTGTAAAAATTACCAAATATATTTTACAGTGTGTTATAATCAATTTTCTTAACCCAGTATCAAAAAAAATATTCGTTTTTTGATTGCTATCAATTATTAAATAAACATTGTCACGTTCAACAAACATTTCCCAAGATGCAATCATGCTAAATTAACAACATAATGAACATTATTTTGTTACTCTTACATGCAGGGCTTTAAAAATTTGATAAAATGTGGTACCAAGTAAAAAAGTATAGTCGCCAGTAAAAAATACCCCCTATTTTCCAATCATTAATTAAATTGTTTATGAATTAATTAAAAAAATAATAACAGGCATAATTTAGAATTATTAGTTACATAATTTCGAATACTAAACTACATTTGTATTATGTTATATTCTGAGAAACTTAATTAAATTTCATGGATTTATATCAAATGAATTGCTTATAACTCACTTATATGTAAATATTTTTTTAATGAATGTGATAGATTAATCAGTTTTAATTCATATCACAAAAATAATATAAGAAACTTAAGAAAGCAGTTTTTAGCATTATTTAGATGCCAGAGAGGCTGAATAGACACCATTTCATATCTTTCTTTTTACTAAAACCTCCCATCTTCCACACATTCTAATCACGTGATATTCTCGCTAGCTAAAGCGGAAAAGAAGGGCGTCTTCTATGCTTGAGATGAAAAATGCATTTTAAACTTGGATCTTCCATTAAAAATACGATAGAAGATGTAAAACTCTACACTCTCAGAAATAAAATACTCAATTTTGACGATTCTGCAATCCTCAGGCCTCATTTCGTTATGTTTGACAATCATTTCGTCACAGTCACGTGGTTTTTGACGAAACGCGAATCCTCAAATATCTTGACGAAACTGTTTCTTCGCTGTCAAAAATAAAACTCTCACTTTTGACGATTCCACAATTCTTGAGCTATATTTCGTCATTTTTGACAATCATTTCGTCTCAAAATTAAGTGATTTTTAATGAAATAGAAAATCTCGAGTTTTTGACAAAAATGTTTCCCCATCCCCGGCCAGATTATTTTTGTTGTTACAAAATCTATCAAAAAAAAAAAAAAAAAATACACGAAAGTACCAAATTTACACTATATTAATGAAAACAGAAACAAAAATATTTCATCCTTGGAGGCCGCTATAACATGAAATTACTAAATTTCTACTTTATTTTTCATATCTGATAAGTTGCGTCTATTCTTTTTGTAACTTTAACATTTTTGTTGCGATTTTATGCATTTCTATTGCCTATTCAAAGATAATTTTTTCTAATGCAGAATTTCGTTAAAAACGCTTAAAAACTCTTCTAAAGTCACAGAATTTCGTTAAAGACGGTTAAAATAGTAAAATGCGAACATCCTTTGGTCCATTTTCGACCGAAACAACCATTTTCCCAATAGTTTAAAAAAAAAATCAAAATTGTAGCTCTTTTTTTATTTAAGAAATACATTCATATAACAATCAATCAATATTAAAAATCTCTTTGCCCTCTATAAAGAGTAATGTGTTAAAATCTTATCTAAAATTGATGAACTCTTCTCCAATATACACTTTAAAATTTATTATTTCTGACCAACAAATAATTAGACCATATTCTAATTATCATTGAACAAAGGAAATTTCTCTAATAAATTATATTAATGAAGCCGTACTCTAATTATTTATTAACCATAGAAAAACCATAATAATAATAATAATCTAGCCTTATTAATTAAAACATGCAGAAATTATAACAGCACTGATAAAAATACTTCTCAAAATATAAACACAGATCAACATCCCATAGATAAATTTTTAAATCGAATTCGTTCGAAGTCCTTCTGGCGTAGGACGCAGAGCAGCGTTCTCACACACAGAAGATAGTGAGTTCGAAACCGGTTGAAGACTTGTGAAATGTTTCTTAATTTTTAATTTCTTATTTTCTTAACTTTTTAATTTTCTGTCAATTACAGATGCTTCAAAATTTGTCAATAGATGGCGACACCGCCAATCTTTTTTTGCAATTTCTTTCGAACAATCAATTTCACGAAATCAATTTCTTCCGTTTATTGAGGAAAGAAATCTACTCGATTTGACGAAATATTTACTCCCCAGGAAACGGTTTCGTCAAAAAAGAAGCAAATTTCGTGATATTTGAGTATCCATTTCTAAGTGCGTACGCGAGTAGGGCTGAGAGAAAAATACAGTTTATGCAGATTTCTTAGGTCAATTTTTGCACAAAAGAAAAACAAACAAACAACAACAACAAAAAGACTTATTAAATACCTTGGTCAGCAGATAAAAAAACTTGGTCGCCATTGGCGAAATGGTAACCTCATTTGCCAAACCCTACTTACATAGATTAATTACGTTACTCAGAGGAAAATGTTTCAATGTTTTTTATTTCACAAATTTAAATGCATAAGGTAGTTATAATTTAATTGTTTAACTTCTACATATAGATGAAAGTAATAATTTATGATTTTGGAGAAAATTGATTAAATATTTTTTGTCAAATTGTCCAGTTAAGAATTATTTTCCTATGCCGAAGTCTTTTTTATCATTAGAGTTGATGGGTTATATGTTGCATATCATTTCTTAGTTTCTAGATTAGTACAAATGACTTCTTCGGCCTAAGGATAAGAATATAAACTAACAATTAAATACATGTAGTTTCGTCATTGAACTATTTGAGTTTATACTATACATTACATAGACCTAAAGTTTACCTTATTTACTATTTTTTAAATTTCCAAACTAGAAGATGAGCGATAGTTTGTAATATTTCGTAGGATCTAGGAAATATCGACAGGCCATTTCGTTCGCACATTAATTCAGAGTTAGTGGGAATGAATCAAGAAAAGAAAATTATAAAGGCAACATTATTTACAAACTTCATACAGAACATAATAGTATTTTAAGCGTTGATACATTCCTCCCTTACTCAGAACTCAAAATTACTTAAGCAAAGCAAACTTAAAAAGAATAGTCTTACAGATATTAGAGCCGAGAAAAATAATTATACCGACGCGGTGAAAAATTCATTAAAACTTTAACAAGTTGGAAATTGTACGTTAAACGTGACATATCCGTATCGTATTATAATTAGTTTCACAATGGTAAAAAATCATCCTGATTATTTCAATGAAATGAACTATATCGTCTACTATGAGCGAACTGAACTATATCGTCTACTATGAGCAAAATTAACTATATCGTCTACTATGAGCGAAATGAACTATATCGTCTACTATGAGCAAAATTAACTATATCGTCTACTATGAGCGAACTGAACTATATCGTCTACTATGAGCAAAATTAACTATATCGTCTACTATGAGCGAAATGAACTATATCGTCTACTATGAGCAAAATTAACTATATCGTCTACTATGAGCGAACTGAACTATATCGTCTACTATGAGCAAAATTAACTATATCGTCTACTATGAGCGAAATGAACTATATCGTCCACTATGAGCAAAATTAACTATATCGTCTACTATGAGCGAAATGAACTATATCGTCTACTATGAGCAAAATTAACTATATCGTCTACTATGAGCGAAATGAACTATATCGTCTACTATGAGCGAAATGAGCATACCTTTTTTATTATTATTACGTATGCCACTTTTACAAATGTGATTTTTTATATACCAGACAGCACTATAAAATTCACCATGTAGATTTTGCTTTGCGAATGATTACGTCCATGGTTTAATATTTTTATAAATCATAATGAACGAATCTCCTCTGTTTATTTACTCTAATGGATTGGGATATTCCGCTGTTAACGCAATTTCCACTCAAGTTACCTCGGAATTTATACAATTTTTTTAATGTAACTCATCTCTGAAACAAACAATTTTTTTCAACGATCTTTCTAAGATTGTAATTTTTATGCAATTTTATCCGAAAAAATAATTTTTAATAAAAATGGCTGCCTGGCATATAAAAAAAGAAGTGGTTTGCCCGTATTTGTTTTCCTCAGTCACATGACTTGCTCTTTTATTATATAGATTATGTACGATACGATTTAATAGAACAAAGAAAACTTTTATTGATATCTTTTTAAGTTTTGATTAGATTTTAACAAAATATGAAATGACTCGACAAAATTCTACAACGATAATATATATTAAATTTCAAACCATTCCGTTGGGTAGTTTTTGCGCTGTTATGCGGACAGACGGACGGACCAGACGGCGTCTATAAGTGCTAAGTATTTATATAATTACGAACACACCTAAAAATTCATTAAAATGGAACAAATGATGCTAAAAATTGCGGTTTGTACGAATGGAATTTGGAGATCGGATTTTGTTTTAATAACAAAAAAAAGTTGTAATTCAAAAAATTACCGATAGAGGGTGCTGGCGATTTAAAATTACTTGTTTAAACCTCTGTTTTGAAATTCTATTTAAGAGAGAATGATAATATGACAACTGAACTTCAAAAGAGAAGATGAATTACGCACTCCATTATGTAACTTACGAAATAGAATGTTTTTTTTTATATATATGTTTTCATTTGATTATTCGATTGAAAATAAAATTTAGTCTAAATGCAAGAGAAATAAAGTAAATTTTAATATGTATTTTTAGCTATTGAATTACAAAACGTGTGAAACTTTATATAAAATATTACTTTTTTATTGTATTTAATCATTTTCATAAAACTAATAACATACTTGTAATTATGCCTTTAAAAATGTTTTAGATTTTTTAAAATTCGTTTCGTTATTGCATAAATGTTTTTTTTTTCAAATCTTTTGCGTATTAATCTCTAGTTTCTAGATACTACTTATTATGATTTATATGTGCTTAAATACATTTATGTATGCTTATTTAAATGCGTTAATTATATTTTATTTTCAAGATTTTATTCATGAAGCTGAAATTTTACTAGGTGTGAAGCGTTTCAATTCTGTTTCTTTTCTTTTCTTTTTTTTACATTAGTTTAATATAATTTAACATTAAAGACACATCTTATTACAAAGCTGAGTATTAAAACAAATTACATTAGAATGTCCTTGAATAATACATTTATTCCTAAATAACATAGAATGTTTTCTTACTTGTTTGTTAAAAATTAAAAATATTTTTCAAGTGCAATGTATAATGTATTTTTAAAAAATATATATATGAATATTTTGCTGCTTAGATGAAAAAGTTTCATTTTTCAAAAGACACGCATAAAACGAAATTTTGTCAAAGGACTTCATAAAAAAAAGTTTCTGTTTTTTTTTATTGATATTATATCTAGAAAAGTTTTTACTGCAGATTGAGTACGGTTTTTGTTTTATTAATAGTTCTGATTTTTCTTTTGAAATATTTTTCTTATATAACTTTGCGCTTCAACATTTAACAGTAATTTATTATTGTGATATATTTTTAGAAGGATTGAAATTTTTATATATAAATGCTGACAGTGTTTTTACATTTTGTATATTTTTAAAATATTTATTACTAAAATTTTCCGTTTTGTTACTAAATATTCTTTTAAGTAATGTAAAATACAAATAGTACGTATTGATTTTCTAATCTTTTTATTTAATGCAATATTTTTTATTTTATATAGCAATTCTAACATTCAGTTTGGCACTGCACATATATGACGTTATCACTTTATGGGGGAGAGGGCGATCTGGGTAAGATATCTCTAGGGGGAGGGGGTGTTGTTTTTTCATATCGTTATCATTTTTAATCCAAATTTTCTTCTCTTTTTTTTTTTGGTAACTTTTTTTGCATCAAAATAGTCTTTTTTTCCCCTTTACTTCTATTTTCATGAAAATACAGTTATTAGTAAAACCGTTAAATTATTATTAAATTATTTCATTCCAAAATATGGAATACCCCAACATTTGACATTCTTATTCTTCTGTCATATACGCATATAATCCGCTGTTTGAGAAACCAGGCACAAAGTCTATTCGAAATGATACTTTTTGTTTTTACTAGAAAGAAAAGAGAACGAATGTTGGCCCCCTGTTTTGTTTATAAGGAATTCTGTTTGTTCTTCCCCGTTCAGGGGGCAAGTGCAAGACGACAATATTAATGTTAAATGCATTATGCAACAAAAAGCTATTAACAAATACTTTTAAATAGTAACTATTTGTAATAAGCATTTGATGATATAAAGTTATTTCATATATAACAAATATATTTTATTGATATATTCTCTTCATTTTAATCAGTAAAGTGTGCGAATTATAAATGTAAAACCATATCTGTATATCACTGTAAATATATAAAAATAATAACAAAGAAAATTGTAAAAATAAAGAGTTTTTAAACATTGATAACGATATCATTGACGGGATGGGAGAGGGGGTCGATGAATGATAACGTATGATATCGTAAGAAGGGGGGGGGGGGTCCAAAATTAAAAAAAATATATGATATCGTTCTGTATGTACAGCCCCTTTACAAGTGTAAGATTATTTTCTATGTTTAGAATTTGTCTATGTAAAATGTAAGAATCACTAAATAAATAGTATTCATATGAAATCTAATTTGGTAAAAGTTGTGATTAAGTGAAACAAATGTGTTTATATTGCATGTCTTTATAATTTTTTCCCCAATTAAATAAATAAAAAATTAAATAAATAATATGTATATATATATATATATATATATATATATATATATGTTATATAAAAATTTATTTCCTTCGTATCCTTCCATTTTATTCGCATTAATATTTTAAAATTAATCTAACTTCTGTCATAGTCAGTATTTCCTTAATTCTTAATAATATCTATTCCTATTTAAAGTCCTTTTAAAAGTAAATATCCGTATATTAATAATTATTTTATTCCAAATCTTAATCTAAAATTTAAGATCTTTCGTAGCTTTTATCAGTTCCCCAATCTATAAAATTCTGAGACGCGTTCTCATTTTGAATGTTTTTTAAAAGTCATTTTCTTTTTATTATTATTATTATTATTGCTCTGATTTTTTCGCGCGCTTGGGATTTTAACTTCAAAATTTATCCGCACCCAAGTACGGGATTCTTTACTGTTTTAGCCTCGCCCTTTAGCCTCATTCGCTGGGCTGGAGCTAGCTTCTCACTCATTGGGTTGTGCGCTCGTGACGTAATTTCTGTATATCTCCGCGGAGAGAACAAAACCAGGTCGCATCGCTCGGAGCACTAGATTTTTGACGTTTTTGGAAGTCTAAACAAATATGTGTCTGGTATTTTTATGTCCGTAGAATATTCATCTGGCCCACTAACATCTTAATTCAATGAAGTGAAGCAACGTTAGCCCGAGGGCTATAAGTTTTAGACCTTTGGGAATTGTTTCTGTGTTGTTCGTCTTCTAATAAAATTATTTGTCTGGAGATTGGCTGGATTTATTGGAAAACTTTGGTGGACTCATTTCATTGCATTCTACTTCGCCATACTCGCTAATATCGACTGCAACTTGCTATATCGTTGAAGGACTGCCATCTTTTCATCGAATATTATTCATCGTAATATCTCAACCTCGTCAAAATGCTACATATATATATATATATATATATATATATATATATATATATATATAAACAGTATAACTATAAAAAATGAAGCTGCATAAAGGCCTTTAGCCATCCTCTCAGTCACGAAATATTTTTAAATGGATAAACGGATATTTTGCAATATACAGATTTAAAAGAGGTTATTAAAGACAAAAATAAAATGAATTTTTAAAACCTTCACATTTATTACATCATTTAAAAATTATCTCATATCATATTTACATGCATTGAAAAAATAGTAATCATAATTATAAAATAAGTATTTGAAACTATTAAAACATTAAATTCATTAACACAAATTTCAAAATAAATAATAAGATTTTTAACAGATTAAAGATTAAAAATTATTTTTCAACTAGGCAAATCATATTCAATGGTTGGAGTATCATAGTTCAGGTTTGTTCCAACAGAGTGAAAAATGTCCAGAAACACGACTCGAACCATGCTACCTTCGCTTGCAATGTCAATGCTCTTCCTACTGAGCTACCCGAATGATATCCTGGCTACCATATTTGTTGGACATGGCTGAGAATTGCAGCGATAATTTTATTCACCGTAGCTATAACTATAGCATTTACATGATGAAAGTGTGATAGAACATGGAAACTCCTGTATAGCATGTAATTAGGTCATAATAAAGAGAGGATAGTTTTATTCAACTAGGTAAATCATATTTAACCGTCGGAATAACATATTTGTGTGCGGTATATTTTAATGGTGTTATACTTTTCGAAACATAATAAAATTTATATGCATTTTTGAGGTACACTACAAGAAGGTTACTTTAGTATATATTATGTGTAGCACTTACAGATTATTTACAAGAGCACTCAAAATAAATATATATATGATATTCCAACCGTATGAAAAGTCAACAACTATGATACTCCAACCATTGAATATGATTTACCTAGTTGACAAAAACTTTCCTCTCTTTATTATGACCTAATTACATGGTATACAGGAGTTTTCATGTTATATAACACTTTCACTATTTAAATGCTGTAGTTATAGCTCTGATGAATGAAAGTAGCGCTGCAGTTCGCAGACATGTCACACAAATAAAGTGAATTATGTCAGCCAAGATATCGTTCATGTAGCTCAGTAGAAAGAGAATTGGCTTGGCAAGCCAGGGTACCGAGGTTTGAGTCCTGGTCCGAACTTTTTTCATTCTCTTGGAATAGACCTCAACTATGCTACTCCAACCATTGAAACACTTTCCAACATAGTTGTAAACTGTTTATTAATTTGGTTTATCTGTCCGTCTGTCCGAGCTATATCTCGCGTAAATATATTAGGAATGTTATTTAAATGATGTAAGCTGTTGAAGCTTACTATGAAATGTTCGGTAATGATAATGAAAATGAAGTGTGTAGCTTTTATAGTATACATTTACAGCGGCTCTTAAAAATATTCCATTACATTATGGTCTATGAAGAAATTTTGCGGGGTATTTTAATGGTTTTACGCTATTCGAAACATAATGAAATATATATGCATTATTGAGGTACACTACATGAATGTTAATTTAGAATATATTATGTTTAGCACTTACAGTTCATTTACAGACGCAGTAAAAAGAATTACGTTGTATTATGTCTATGAGTTAAAATCGTTTTATGTCTATTTCAATAATTTTACACTGTTACAAACATAATGAAATTGATAGGAATTTCTGTGGTGCAGTAACACATGCTTTCTGTAGAGTATGAAGTGCAAAGAAAGTGTCATTCATTTACAGGGTCACACAAAATAACTTTTAAATAATGGCGTCCGGGGTAAAACTGCATGCAGAGTATTTTAAATTATCTTGCATTATTTCAAAGATAACGAAATTAATATACATTACTGATATTTATTACAAAAAGTTTATTGTAGAATATGATGTGATTAGCATTTATCGTTCATTTACAGGGACACACAGAGGATGGCGGATACAGTACTGTATCCACAGTATTTACCATTAGGGTTAATTGCTGTAAGTGCATATTCTGTTATAATATACGTTTTTAAGTTTGACTAAATACTAAGTTGTTGCCGCCCGGGCTTGATTTTTCTCAGCAGACTTGTTCTGCTCGGGTTCTCTTTAACACTTTCCAGCATAGTTGAAAAGTGTGTATGAATTCGGTTTGTCTGTCTGTCTGTGTTCTAACTCGCATAAATATAGTGGGATTGTCATGCAATTGGTATATGTTATTGAGGTTAACTGTGGCTTGTTCGGTATTGAAAATGACACTCAAAAGAATTCTGTTACATTACGGTCTATTGAGAAAAATCGTTTGCGGTATACTTTAATAATGTACTGCATTTCAAACACATTGAAATTTATATACTATATCACTGAGCTACACTACAAGATGTTTACTATGGAATAAGGTGTACATTGCATTTATTGTTCAATTACAGAGACACACAAAAGAGTTCTGTTAACATAGTGTCTATCAATAATAATTGAAAAAAAAATTGTTGGAAGTGCGTTTTCATTTGTGGTACTCGTTTTAAAATTTGATTCGTTCTTTGCATACTACTTGATGTACATACATTTTATAGATAAAGCAGGGCAATGATATTTCAGTGCATTTCCGTTTACTGGCAGAATTTGCTGTAGGGGAATTTTCAAATGTGCCATGCGTTTCCTAACTGAAATAAATTTGAAGTAAACAAAGCTGGCATTGATTTTTTAAATATGTTATGCGTTTTCCAAATTGTTTACTTAGTCATCACCTTTCACCGTATTGAAGTTTGGAGACACTACACAAGATTGAAGTTAACATTGAAGAAGAGGAGAAAACATTGAAATTTTGTTAACGTATTCTGAATGTGTTGGAAAATGTTACATTGTCCATGCTTGACGCATGATATTTATTATTTTTTTATTATTCTCATTATTTCTTTTATAGTGATTATTTATTTCGTTTTTATTTTCTTATTAGAGAGGGAACAAGTCAAGAAGTAAACAAAGCTGGCATTGATTTTTTAAATAAGTTATGCGTTTTCCAAATTGTTTACTTAGTCATCATCTTTCACCGTATTGAAGTTTGGAGACACTACACAAGATTGAAGTTAACATTGAAGAAGAGGAGAAAACATTGAAATTTTGTTAACGTATTCTGAATGTGTTGGAAAATGTTACATTGTCCATGCTTGACGCATGATATTTATTATTTTTTTATTATTCTCATTATTTCGTTTATAGTGATTATTTATTTCGTTTTTATTTTCTTATTAGAGAGGGAACAAGTCAAGAAGTAAACAAAGCTGGCATTGATTTTTTAAATAAGTTATGCGTTTTCCAAATTGTTTACTTAGTCATCATCTTTCACCGTATTGAAGTTTGGAGACACTACACAAGATTGAAGTTAACATTGAAGAAGAGGAGAAAACATTGAAATTTTGTTAACGTATTCTGAATGTGTTGGAAAATGTTACATTGTCCATGCTTGACGCATGATATTTATTATTTTTTTATTATTCTCATTATTTCTTTTATTGTGATTATTTATTTCGTTTTTATTTTCTTATTAGAGAGGGAACAAGTCAAGAAGTAAACAAAGCTGGCATTGATTTTTTAAATATGTTATGCGTTTTCCAAATTGTTTACTTAGTCATCATCTTTCACCGTATTGAAGTTTGGAGACACTACACAAGATTGAAGTTAACATTGAAGAAGAGGAGAAAACATTGAAATTTTGTTAACGTATTCTGAATGTGTTGGAAAATGTTACATTGTCCATGCTTGACGCATGATATTTATTATTTTTTTATTATTCTCATTATTTCTTTTATTGTGATTATTTATTTCGTTTTTATTTTCTTATTAGAGAGGGAACAAGTCAAGAAGTAAACAAAGCTGGCATTGATTTTTTAAATATGTTATGCGTTTTCCAAATTGTTTACTTAGTCATCATCTTTCACCGTATTGAAGTTTGGAGACACTACACAAGATTGAAGTTAACATTGAAGAAGAGGAGAAAACATTGAAATTTTGTTAACGTATTCTGAATGTGTTGGAAAATGTTACATTGTCCATGCTTGACGCATGATATTTATTATTTTTTTATTATTCTCATTATTTCTTTTATTGTGATTATTTATTTCGTTTTTATTTTCTTATTAGAGAGGGAACAAGTCAAGAAGTAAACAAAGCTGGCATTGATTTTTTAAATATATTATGCGTTTTCCAAATTGTTTACTTAGTCATCATCTTTCACCGTATTGAAGTTTGGAGACACTACACAAGATTGAAGTTAACATTGAAGAAGAGGAGAAAACATTGAAATTTTGTTAACGTATTCTGAATGTGTTGGAAAATGTTACATTGTCATGCTTGACGCATGATATTTATTATTTTTTTTATTATTCTCATTACTTCTTTTATTGTGATCATTTATTTCGTTTTTATTTTCTTATTAGAAAGGGAACAAGTCAAGAACGGGGCTTAAATTTCTTCTACAGATTCAGGCCATTCAGGAACTTGGCAAGGTCGGGCGATTTTGCAATAAAAAGTTATTTTGGCATTAATTTTTGGTGCGATGAAGTAGTATTTTTTTATCTTGATAAATTGGTATTGGCATTTGTTTTTTGTAACATAATATTACTGATAAATAATTTTGAAAATTTTCCTTTGAACTTGTGAAAACACAAATCCTTTCCTAGATAAGATTCGAAACTACTATAAAACAGCATATTTGAAGGTGTGAATGAAATCAGTATTAAAACTTATCTGGAAACATATAAACTATTCACATATTTTAGTTTGCAGTTTATTTTTAACATATCTAGCTAAGCAATGTTCCATTAATTTCACTGGATATGAATGCTCATATAAGTAAGTATTATAATTAAAATACCTAACTACTAATGCATAGTTCTTTATTTTACATTTTGTATAGTAAAAAAAATAAAAATAACAATTCCTTTGGAAATTCCTAAGATTTCTTTTTTTATTTCTAAGAATTCGAGTTATCCTCATAAAACTGAATCAACAAGCAGAAAATTGAATCAACTAAGATACGAGATTTGATTTAATTTACGAGTAAACATAGAAGAAAATTAAAGACAATAATTACATTATAATAAAATAGAATACAAATGACGATATTAAACATTACTTGTTAACGTTTAATCTGATCAATTGTATTTATTTACATTAATTTTAGCGAAAACAGTTACTTTAAAGAAATTAAAACTCTTAATTAGTAACGTTAGATAATTTATTTTCTGAAAAAATTTAGAAACAACACCAGAAAATCATAACGACGTATCTTTATTTTAAATCTCCAGATAGAATATAATCTCTTTAAACAAATATGTATATGCATAAATTATTATGTAAAGGATTATTTTTTAATAAAATATGCATGATCTGTTCCTTTGTCCAAATATCTGTACATCAATAAATACATGCATTTATCTTTCTTGTTACTTTAATCGAAAATAGAATAGAATTTATTGAAATAAATATTATCGTTTTTATTTATTTCCTGCACGTAAAAGAAAAATAAATTGGATATTCTTTTCGTTCTCTTCGAAATACATTTTGACGTATCATAACAAATTATTTAAATCCAAAAATAAATGCATTTTTTTTTCAATAATAAACATATTATTTTATGTATATCAAATGAAAAATGCGATCGTATTGACAATAAACATTCTTTCGATCCATATGTTTTTGCTTTTATGCCTACATTTATTTAAATTTAAAATAGATTTCTTTGATTTATATTTTTTTTGTACCAAAGTCAAAAGTGAAATATCACCAAAACGAATGACTAATGTCTCTGATAATTTTCGTGATATTTTATGAAGAAAATATTTTCTACTGTAAATATTTTTAAAACGTAAAATTCTCTTTATCTATTTATATTGTTAATTTTTTAATATTTCATTTTAATTTAGTTTTTAATTTTTTTTTTATTTATCAAGTTTTTTTAATGGCATGCGTTGAATTGTATTAAATTACATAATATATATTTTTTTGATTTTATCAAATTTATTAATGGCATACGTTGCATTGTATTAAATTACGTAATATATATATATTTTATTTTCATTATAACACATTAATTTTCTTTCAAAGCGTTATAAATGAATAAAATTATTTTAAATTATTTTAGTTTCATTTTGTAAGAAATATTTCCTATTACAATCTCATCTATGTTAGAATTTCTGAAAATTTTTTGCAGATCTAAATTCGGTCATTACTCCTAGATCACAAAATCACCCTAGTTAAAAACTTTCTATCTATCTATCTATCTGTCTGTCTATCTATCTATCTATATAATTTTTTTATGGACACGATAACTTCCATAATTCTGGACAAATCATTTCCAAACTGATACATAATTCAAACGGCAGAAAATCTCGGTCAAGTTCGTTAATGGCCAAAATCAGACAAGGTGGGGGGGGTGGGGGGCAAGTGAGGGATGCTAAAACAGAAAAAACTCATAAATTCTTAATTATGATACATTTCGAATCAGTTTAAATTTATGATCACTTCTAAAAAAAGAGCAAAATATTTATGTTTTGGACAGATTTTTGATATAATTGAAAATGGCCTCAAGAGTTGGGGGGGGGGGATAGGGTTTAAGAAGAAAAAAATCATAACTGCGTCAATTCACAAGATATCAAATACTTTTTTATTTATTATACATCTTCTTAATATTTTCTAAAACTGTTATATTGACAAGTTTTTGATATAACCAACTCTTACCGAGCAAAACAAGATTAAGAAGAAAAAAATCCCTGCAGCTCCGCCTCCAAGAACATGTAGATTTCGAATTTGGCGGTGCCAACTGCCGCATCATGGCAAAAAGGTCCTTCTTCTGCAATTCTCAATAAACATGCGCTCTAAGTCTGCGTCTTTGAAATCTACCTGTGCCTGTAGGCCGAGCCGTCAGGGATTATTTTCATACAATATGGCACATTTCCTCTAATTTTAGTCTGTATCTTTTAATTCATCTATTAATTTTACACTTAACTTCATGTACATAAGTGTAAATTGTATTTTTTTTAAAGCAAAAGCATTCTCTTGACTTACAGAAAAATGTATGTAATCTAAAGATTTTTGAGATAGATCAAAGTTCTCACGTTGCTATTTTTAGAAAGAAAATTAACAGGGTTGTTAAATTTAGGTTTGAAAAATAAAATGTACAAAAACAATAATATTGAAATAAATTCAACGTATAAACCAATCGAAACATAATAATATTGAAACATGTTTTTATTTTACTAATACAATTTACGATACGTTTTGAAACATATGTATCAATATATATGTTTTGTACTTATTTGTTTTTGTTTTTTCGTTATTATAGAGCGCGATTGCTACGAAGAGTATTGAAATGTATTCATGCATTTAAATTACTTATATGAATAAATCAAAATATCAGTTATAGATTTTAAATACTTTGAATGTAATAAAATTTTCGTTCACAGAATGTTTTGAGAAGTAATTTTTAAACAGTGTTAGTAACTGATTTAAAAAAAATAATGAAAGGTGAATAACAAAGACTCTTTTTAGCACTGAAAAATTATTTTTACTTTAAATTAGTTAAAATTTGTACCTGTGGCAGTTTGTTTAAAAGAAAATGCGAGTACATGAAGGTAATATGGCCATATGGGAAATAAAATGTAAAAGTTTATATTTAACACATTGATTATTACGAAACCAAATTTATTTTTTGAAATTTTAGAAAAATTAAGAAAAAACAGTAAACTGTAAACAGTTGATGACTTCAAGAAGATTTCCAGTTGCATAGCAACTTCACTCCCTGTATATGAGTAGTTTTGTAACACATCTTTGAGGAGTCATGAAAATATAATCTATGTAAGATATGTGAGAAATATATGTAAGAATATATGTAACACATATATATAATATATGTATAAAATATATGTAAGAAATTTAACAAAAAGTCATTTTATAATTTTTTACTGTTAAAATGTTTTTGTTTTTTAACTGCACAAGTAGGGGGACCAAAATTTTTGTTATTTACTGGTAAGTCCGACACATTGCTTGTGAATATATTTACGACAAACAACACATACGCTTATATATACAGCATTTTCCACCCGCCTGGCCATATTGAAACATAAAAAGAGCATTAAACAAGCTAAAATATTGTCTATACAAATAAACCTAGACATTTTGTTTAAATAAGATAAATGACAAACTGATCAGAGACAAATTTATAACATGTCAGAGCAATTAACACAAAACAATAACAGTTGCTTTCTCGTGTACGTGGTTCAAGCAGGACAAAACCAACTATTCTGACTCCCCGCGATTGGATTCAAATGCCACTATTTGGTTTCACTCAAACTAATAATCATATTGCAGGTTGGCCATATTAACTGCTTTCGTCATATTACGATCAGATACTTTGTGATTAAAATGTGAATTCGATTTTTTTGACCGTCGCGTCTGTTAAAAACTAGTCGTTGGGAGCTACCGTAATACTTACCCAACGTAGAAATGTATAATATAAAATGTGAAATAAAGCATGTGTAAACAATTTATAAGATGCATTGCCATTCGAATAAAATCGTGGCTTGATGACGTCAAAAACTTTAAATCGAGGCTAACGAAAAAGAGAGGCTACCGCGATGCATTCCACTTATCTTTTTTTACAGACCGCTACAGTGACATGATACTATTTTCGTACACCTGCATTGGTGGATTCGAGCATCACGTGACTCCGGCGGTCTGTAAAAAAAGATATGCCTAAAGCACCGCGGTAGCCTTTCTTTTTCGTTAGCCTCGCTTTAAATGCTCTATTACTGAGTTGCGTAAAAGAAACATCATTATAACTCCAAAAATGGTAAACATATTAACTAACAGTTTACTAAGACGGATAAAGGGTCTCATTTCCAATTAAAATATATCTTTGAATTGAAACTTGAATGAAATACAGAGTCATGAAAAATCGAAGAGTGCGGCAAATAGGATTACAAATATCTCGGCAACTCATTTTCCGATAGACGTTATTCTTTTTGCAAAATTTATGTTTTTATTGTCTTTTATATTCACTCCTTAAAATAAACAAATTGGAAAATTGTTATAAACATTTTATCAGAAGGAATATTTCGAGAATCCGAAAAAAATAGTTCCGGATAATCGAGATTACTAAAATTCAATAGGCGTCTTTTCAGTATTACATACTAAGTACATACCAAATTTCAAGTCTCTATCTCAGTTTGTTCAGAAGAAAGAGCTTTTACAGACACACAGACACACAGGCAAACGATCGATAATTTATTTTTTTTTTCAAAAAATATGTTTTTCGGAATTTCTAGTGTCTGAAACGTGTAAATCACAAGACTTGCCCTATAATACATATGGTGGGTAAGTAAAAAGAAAAAAAGAACTATTGTATTATCTTATTTTATTTTGTTCCTAAATAAAAGACTAGTATTTTCAAGTGCCAAATTCAGATTTTATGCTATATGCACTATAATGTATTGTTAATACGATATTAAAAATTGTCTTCCATGTGTTTTTATAGTTTCAAAATCTGTATTGTTTATATACTCTTAGCGCATGCGCACTTTATCGGGGCTAATCCACAGAAGCATATTTAGTTGTTTACTCCGAAATATTGCTGAAGATGGTGGTTTGGCGTTCATTTTTATTTTTATTACATTTATAAGATATAATGTGATACTATACCTGTCAAAGTATATTGGAATTGTTTGTTTTTCGCTCTTTTGTATTGCATTTATAATATTAAATGCAGCCATCTGGAAAACAGTGCTCTCTTAAAACGAAAGAGCCAAAATAACTCAAGTTGAGCCGAAATCCACTCATCTCATGATTTGAAAGTCAGCTTCTCATGAAGAGTTGAAACAACTCGAGTGAACGAGTTGTTTTTAAGCAACTCATGATTGAGTTATCTCTATTTTACTCATACTTGAGTGAAATCAAATCAATGAAGGTTAAATCCAGTAGCACTTGAGTGATTTATAACTAACTCATACTTGAGGAGGGGAAGGAGAATTAAAATTCATGGTAAAATGTAATAATTCATTGTAAAATAATAAATTTCATGAACAGGTAGATTATTATTTTAGAAAAAAAAAGTAATTTGCATATTGAATGTATACATATTTATGTTTACATATATGTATATATTCAACAATTAAGTGAAAAGTATCTTTTTGTTGTTGTTGTTGTTGTTGCTGTTGTTGTTTCTGAGCTGCTTGAAATATATACCCCCCCCCCCCCCTCCCGACCCAAAAAGAGAATTTTAAAAGGAATATTTGAAAAGATAAGAATTTCTGCTGATTTAAATATTTTAATCTTTTTTTTTATTTTGTTATAATGATTATGTTTTCTATGCAATATTATTCGATACATTGCATGATATTTTTCAGTTTATATCAATATTATCATTAAATATGTTTTAATCCTAATACTATTTAGGAATATTCACACCGTGAATATCCGGGAATGTAGATATTTACCTTATTTTTAACAACATACGATAAAAAATATGGGATTTATACAGTTTCATAAATCAAGTATATTTTAAAATATTAGAATTCAGACTGAGAATAAAATAAGAAATATAATTTGTTTACTTTAAAACAATATTTTTAAAGTCAGACAAGTCAATTTTCAATTTATAGTATTATAAAAGTTAGAGTTCTGAAACATCACTAATATATATATATACTATCAGGGCTCGATCCAGACAAAATTTTGGGCCTATTTAGGGCCCCTTCACAAAAATCAATTTAATAAAATGGTTCTCCCTTCACAAAAATCAATTTGATAAAATGTGCCCCTTCACAAAATTCCTTTTACTGAAATTGATCCTTTCACAAAATTCTATTCCATAAAAACTTATTATTTATTATTTTATGATGTTTTAAAATGTGTAATTTGTAAACAAACAAGTTCAAAAAAGAGAAAAACTTCAGCAAAAGGATTTTAAAAACTTTTTGTTTATAAATGCTTGGTTCGAATTTGATTAGCTGGATTTCAACTTTAGTTACAAAATGTTATTTTTCACAAAAATATAATAAATTTCACAAAAATAACCTTTACTTTTCACAAAATGGGCCCCAAGATAAAAAACTTGCATCGACCCCTGACTATATAAACAAACGTACCGCCAAGATATTTTCTTTAAAAGTTTAAATTGCTACTAAATGCTATTTATATAAATCATATTTATTGAAACAACATTAAAAAAAAACATAAAGGAGAGGCAAAGGATTTATTTCATTATATTTTAGAGTATTTTTTAATATTTATCCTTCCAACTTAAAAGATCTCTAAATGTTCGCTCGTATAAATAGTCCTAAATGTTAGGGTTAAGACATATTTAATAAAAATATTAATATAAACTGAAAAATATCACGCCATATATAAAATAACAATTAATATAAAACAGAATCATTATAAAAAACATAATTAAAGTATTTAAATCCGCAGAAATTCTTACCTTTTCAAGTATTCTTTCTTTAAAATTTTAACAACGTGGTGTTAGCCGCGTACTACACACCACACGTCTGTCGTCTGCTCAGCGGATATGGGGACAGTGAGGTCACGTCAACTGCGTCAGCTTACTGGATTTCCGCTCGCCAATGAGTGCTTTTTTATCGAGATGAGTTGTTTAGTATTCGCCCTTCTGGAGTGCATTAGGAAAATAAAAATTCAAATCATGATGAGTGAAACATTTAAAAATCAACTCATTCACGATCCAATAAATTAGAGCTCTTTTCTGAGAAGCAAAATCCACTCTTTCGTTTTAAGAGAGTGGGAGTTATATATTTGTTGATCAATCGTGTGTCTTACAGGTCAGTAATAATTACCATTGCAGATTTTTAAAAGTTCAGCAGATCAATTTTTCAAGTTTTAATTGGTACCAACTAGTTTATAATTATTTTCTGTAATTTAGTTTTCTTCAGAATTAGACCTTCTAGATTTTTATCTATCATTCTCGATATGGAAGATTTTAACTTATAAACTGTATTATTTCTGAGAATGTGTTACAAAAACTGTTAAACGTGATCTTTGTATGAATGCATGTTGCTAAAACGTCACTACACGGAAATATAAACCAGCTGAATGCAATTTTGTGAAAAATGTAGAAAAACGATATTATATTATATTTTTTATACATATACTCGAAACAATATATATATATGATTAGCTAATATGGAAGATTCGATTCATTAGTGGTATCAGAATGAAAAACATTCATGAATGAATGGTTATTAATGATGTCTTGACAATAGATGTTAAATTTTAAAAACCAATGTAAAGTCTACTTAATGCTTAAAGTGAGAAAAATATAACAGGGAATGTTTAAAAATACCTTTTAAGATTTATGTATATATATTCCTATTCCATTTTTAAATCATGTGATAGCACTTGTATTCATGACCCGATTTGAATGTGACTTTAAGCATATGTACAGGACTTACCAAGGTATCGACCGAGTTCGTTGTCTAGTTTCATTTGTCATCTTTTTCTTTTTGATACTTAAATATTTATTTTTTAAACATATATAATTCCAAATTCTTTAATTAAAAACATTGATTGATTTATTTAACATTTATTGATGTATTTCATAAGCACACATGGAAAATTAAATAATTTTGACAAAAAGTTTGGAAACTGTTTTAGGTAGCTTTCATTACAATAAGTAAGAATCTACCTATGGTAGCCGTTCGGGGGGAAGCATTTCAAGAAACTTCCGGTATACTTTCATCGATCATAACCTCTCCTGATCGCAAAACCTTCCTATGTAAAAATGTTGATTGATGTATATATATTCTTATTCCATTCTTAAATCATGTGATAACACTTGTATTCATGACCCGATTTGAATGTGACTTTAAGCATATGTACAGGACTTACCAAGGTATCGACCGAGTTCGTTGTCTAGTTTCATTTGTCATCTTTTTCTTTTTGATACTTAAATATTTATTTTTTAAACATATATAATTCCAAATTCTTTAATTAAAAACATTGATTGATTTATTTTACATTTATTGATGTATTTCATAAGCACACATGGAAAATTAAATAATTTTGACAAAAAGTTTGGAAACTGTTTTAGGTAGCTTTCATTACAATAAGTAAGAATCTACCTATGGTAGCTGTTCGGGGGGAAGCATTTCAAGAAACTTCCGGTATACTTTCATCGATCATAACCTCTCCTGATCGCAAAACCTTCCTATGTGCAAATGTTGATTGATGTATATATATTCCTATTCCATTCTTAAATCATGTGATAACACTTGTATTCATGACCCGATTTGAATGTGACTTTAAATGTACAGGACTTACCAAGGTATCGACCGAGTTCGTTGTCTAGTTTCATTTGTCATCTTTTTCTTTTTGATACTTAAATATTTATTTTTTAAACATATACATATAATTCCAAATTCTTTAATTAAAAACATTGATTGATTTATTTAACATTTATTGATGTATTTCATAAGCACACATGGAAAATTAAATAATTTTGACAAAAAGTTTGGAAACTGTTTTAGGTAGCTTTCATTACAATAAGTAAGAATCTACCTATGGTAGCTGTTCGGGGGGAAGCATTTCAAGAAACTTCCGGTATACTTTCATCGATCATAACCTCTCCTGATCGCAAAACCTTCCTATGTGCAAATGTTGATTGATGTATATATATTCCTATTCCATTCTGAAATCATGTGATAACACTTGTATTCATGACCCGATTTGAATGTGACTTTAAGCATATGTACAGGACTTACCAAGGTATCGACCGAGTTCGTTGTCTAGTTTCATTTGTCATCTTTTTCTTTTTGATACTTAAATATTTATTTTTTAAACATATATAATTCCAAATTCTTTAATTAAAAACATTGATTTATTTATTTAACATTTATTGATGTATTTCATAAGCACACATGGAAAATTAAATAATTTTGACAAAAAGTTTGGAAACTGTTTTAGGTAGCTTTCATTACAATAAGTAAGAATCTACCTATGGTAGCCGTTCGGGGGGAAGCATTTCAAGAAACTTCCGGTATACTTTCATCGATCATAACCTCCTCCTGATCGCAAAACCTTCCTATGTGCAAATGTTGATTGATGTATATATATTCCTATTCCATTCTTAAATCATGTGATAACACTTGTATTCATGACCCGATTTGAATGTGACTTTAAGCATGTGTACAGGACTTACCAAGGTATCGACCGAGTTCGTTGTCTAGTTTCATTTGTCATCTTTTTCTTTTTATACTTAAATATTTTAATTTTAAACAGATATAAAAAATTTGAAATCCAAAATGTATTTCTTGTAAGTGTTTGGCTTATAACAAGAATTCCCGGATACAAGGGTACAAGATACAAGAATTCCCGGAAAATATTTTGATTTGCCTTTATCTTTAAAAAAATGGCGGAGATATAGCAGTTTAAAATTCTAGGATGGCTGATTTTTCCATAATTGCGTTTCATTTGTAAACTTTAGAAAACATAGTTTCTCGCAAATTTTCTTTAATTATTTTAACCATTGTTGCTACTCTCATAAGCCAAAACATTTACAATCATATTCACTACCGTCAAACTCTCACCATGTTTGGTGAAACTTGGCGAAATATTACCAAATTTGGCATCAAAATACCTAACCATAAAAAAAAACTTGGCGAAAGCTGGCTAATTTTTTGAAATTGCCGTTCAAATTCCACATTGACGAAAACTGAGAATATTCTATATTCGGGTTCGAAGCAAATTATCTTCGTATTTTTGAGTAATGTTATATGAATTCTTAAAAATGTGGATTAGGGAAGCTACATTTTTCTCGTGGAACAGGCCGGAAGGACTCTGTTTAAAAGCTGTACTCGTATTTTCAGAGAATTAAAATAAAATCGAAAAACCGGAAGAAAGTATAAAAAAAAGCAATACATCCAAAACGAAATATAAGCACAGATAATCATTTTTCAGAAAATAAAATAACATGTGAAAATTTCATACTTGCCTGATTCCTTCGATACCTATTTAAAGAGTACATTTGCAACTTCATTTATTTTTCCTATATCAAATGTTTGACATAATACTCGAATTGTTTGCCTGTTAAAGACATATTATGCAATATGTTTCATTTTAGTAACTCTGGAAGATATTTAAGATTTCCCAAACTTTAAACCAACGAAAAATTTGGTAATTTTTTTATCGCCTTTTAGATGGTTTCTATTCAAAACATATTTCTTTCATTTATTCGATAACAGTGAACTGTTCTGTTTTCTTTCATAAAAGTTTGAATTGCTACGTGTGCCTGGGGTGAAATATTCAGGAAACGCATTTCAGTTTTCTTTTTTTTTTTAATCTGAATTTTTTTTAAATATTTATACGAGTATATTGTGATGTTAAATGAAAATAAATTTTCATTTTTAATTCTTACATTTTCTGTAAACATGCACAAATTTTTCATTCAAGATTTAAAATAATTCTTTAATAATCATTCCTTCTCACACAAATTTAAAATTAACATATCCCTAATGTAATACAACGGCGTCATAATTATTAAAGGGACGTTTTGTATACATTTGGTCGAAATCTTCTAATTAATTTATGAAATGAAATATATAGAATAGAAATATATAGAACAGAATGATTACATACTGATTTAAAAAAAATACTAATGAATTATCTAAAAATGAAAATATGTAACACAAATATTGTCTTGATCCTTAAAAAAGCAGCCAATCGTTTATGTAATTTGAAGATTTTAACCCCTCCAGGGGCAGAGTACTATTGTAGCTAAAATATTGAAATGATTGATCGACACCAGGATTCATGAACAAATTAATTTTAAAATAAGTAAAAGCTTTTCCTCACGTAACTTATAAAATCAAAATTTGCTTATAAAATTCTGGTGTCATTTTGGCATATTTGGATTAAATTTAAGTGGTATATATAATATACCGGTGCCCTTCAAAGGGTTAAAGGCTTCTTAATTACAAAATATTTCGAAGTGTTTTTAGAAAAGTTTTTTTTTTTTCTGTTTTAAAATATAAAGAAATTTTATCCTACAGATAGAAAACAAACTAAACTTAGAGTTTCACATGAAAATAAAAAAGAAACGTGTCACTGAATTTATTTACATTTTTTTTTTACATGGTGAACTTTTTTGTATATCACAGTTTTCTTTTTACAAGAAAATATAAACATGAAACCTCTGGAGAACAAAAAAGAAATACGAAAGAAACTTTTTACCTGAATCCATTAGATGCATCTGCTATGCTGTTGTTATTAAAAAATAATTTTTAAAGATATCAGTTACTTTTTCTGCTTTTGAAGTAACTTTTATTTTTTTCTTTTCTTTTTTACTTCGATGACATATTCTGAAGTAGATTTAGCAACGAGATTTTGTTTTCTTTCGCAATAGACAACAAAAAATATTTTATTTTACTTAACACAGAAATTTCCAGTAACATAAACAGTAAATTATGTTTAAAATCCGATGAAATGTTATTTAAAATTAAAATGATAAAAATATTATTTAAAACAAAGAACATCTTAAATATATAAAATACACGTTTTTATTAAAAAATTAAAATTTTTTTCAAACAAATAACACATGTATCATTTTATAATTTTTTTTAATGTGAGTCACTCGTTTTCTTCATGCACAGTTTAATTTATAGGTTTCATTTAACTACATTTTTATATAGGGTATTTTTTTATGTAGTTCTTGGCGTTTTTTAAATGACCTTTGACGTAGTTTGGACCTATGAAAGCGAGATTAATTGGCATATTATATACAAATATATGAATAAAAATACTGAAATATTATGCTAATTTGTGTATTTAAAAATATTTCTTCAGATTACACTTAGATGTATGACATCTGATCTTATTTTATGTGATAACAGATACATATCCTCTGTATGTAAATATACATACATGAATAAATTAAATAAATTATGTTAATTAGAACAAATTATATGAATATATGTTTATGTATAATATTTGTAGAATATGTAGAATATATGGTCATGTATAATAGTGAATATCCTACCAGTAAAAACGTGTAATTTTTTTTCTGTTCTCAAAGCGATTTTTTTTAATCTCACCAAAACGTTCATATAGACATACCTAATAAAGAAACAAATTACAATCATAATATGATGCAATAGCAGTATTGGGAAGATTTTGGGGAGTTAATTCCCTACAAGGTATCACAAGTTGCTAAAAGAGAAAGAAAAGTGGTTAGTACAATTTTGAAGAGCTTTGTTGCTTAATCGCCGCATTGTGAAGACGATAAAAAAAATAAGCAAGCTCCGGTTCGATATTTTTAACGCTGATCTAGAATATCTGTGACCGCAAAATAATAATTAAAAAAAATTGCAAAAGGAAAGGGAATGCACTTAATGCATACAATTAAAAAAAAGAAAGAGAAAATAATGGAAAAAAAGCATCCTAAAATTTTACAAACTAATAACTTTTTTTATTTTAATTAAAAAGAAATTAATTAGAATTAAATTGCTAAAAATGGTTTTCGAGACTCTGAAAAGAAACAAAGACACAAAAATACATAATCTTAATGGTTCATATCAATACAGTTTTTTTTGTTAATTTAAATACCTGAAATACCGTTAAGTATTTAAAATAATTACACAAACAAATGTTTTCAAAGAATTTCATAAAAGTCAAAATTACAATTAAAATTCGTGATTTATTTGTATGATTATTTTTAAAAAATGTACAGACTTGAATTTTACACAGTCGCCGTGGAACTACATTGTTTTTCAAAATGATGAATACTAGAATTTTTTACATTCCAGATAATTATTATTTTGGAGACATTGTGGAAGAGGTGAGAATAAAATTTAAAATTAAACTATTAATGAATATGGGCACAATGTTCCCTTGAAAATAATTATTTAAAATTTTGATAAAATAATAGTTAAAAAAATTGATAAATTTGAGAATAAAAGAATGAGGCCTAAAGTTACTGTCACATAAAAATATTAAATTAAATTAAAATTAACCAGCCGGACACGAGAATCTTATTCTTTAAAAAAAATGGCTCACCCATACTGACGGCTGAAGATAACTGCATTCTGGCGTTAGGGCTAGGTCGCCCCGACCCGAAGCTACACGTTACTTGGACGTCTACATCAGAGATGTTGCACTTTCCACAAATTTTGGAACACTGAAGGCCTTTTCAGAGGGAAGTCTGCATCCTCCACTGGGGGCCTTTTTTGCCGCCCCTCTCGTTCCTCAGAGATTGGCTGGGTCAATTTCTGAAGTGGTCACTCTCTGTAAAAGTGACATTGAGAATGCATACATGCATACGCTATCATGAGGTCAGCTTTCCCAAAACGACTCGTACATTCCTTTGTACTCTGGTGAATATCAGGAGTTGATGTTGCTAGGGTGAACATTGCTAATACCCGCTGATCCAAAATAATAATGTGGAATAAAATTTAGAAAATTATATTAATGGAAAAATAAATAAAATATTGAAATTTAACTATTTAAATGCTTTAAAATGATATCCATATTTATGGATGGACAATAAAAATTAAAGAAGATATTTAAAAAAAACTTTAGAAAAAAAACAAAGAAAAAGATTGCTAAAATAAAAAATAAAAACATTATTAATTACCATAAATTAAACTTAAATAAAGAAATTAAAAAATGTGCCATGTTGATTGTTTATCTCCAACAAGCAGTAGTTGACACATGCTACATAATAATTTCTATTTTCCATTTATACATTTATATAACTAGATTTATGTGTAATACCCATGTCATACCCACTAAAGATTTAAATTTTGCTTCTAAACTTTAATTAACATTTTTATTGGTCATGTAAAACCCACTTTGTAATTTTGTTTATCATTATCATAGTTTTTAAGTCATATTTTGTAATTATTGACGATGCCTCTCTCAATCGGATAAAGTAATACAGTTCCTCATATCATTTATTCCCAGTGATTTAACTACTTCGATATTAACAAACTCCAGTTAACATATTATTATCCACACATAAAAACGATTCATTGTCGACTGCGAACAATACATAGTGTCCCATGAAACCCGAACATAATTCATCGAGTATTACTCAATTCAGTTGTATCTAGCATTCATTAAGTGTGAGTAATTGTAAATACAAAAATTTTTATATATGGTGATCCCGGTTAACTGTTCAATAACATGTACGGAGATCACAAGAACGAAAGCAAGCAATAAGCGTATTCGGTAAAAAAATACAAGGTGTTCTATTCAAACAGAATTTGAGTTTCCGTTGATAGCATTGCAAAAACGGAAGTTATTAAAATCAATCTTAGAAGAAATAATCTTTGTTTCGGAAAATAATATCATAACAAGTACTTGAAATTTTCGTAAGTAATAGTGAATAGCTTGCCAGAAAACGCGTTTGATTTTTTTTTAATCTTCTCAAAGCGAGTTTTTCAAGGTCACCAATATGTTTATAAGGACATACCTAATATATAAAACTAATAAATTACAATCATAATTTGATGTAATAGTAATATGAAGTGATAATAACTCGCTCGATTTTGGATGGTGGTTATCATTGAAATACGTCATGTGTGATTACATACTTAGACTTTTGCAACACTTTTCGTGATTTTATCACATTGAAATAAATAAAGGAATGTATCTTCAAATTTTCAATACAAATATATTCACTTTTCTCAAACGTGTTAACAGAAACTTCGTTTAGAGTAATATACCCTGTATTTGGACTGAATAAGTGATTTGCGAAACCATGTTCCTATATTTTTATAACAGTTTCCGACATCCATGTAAAGTATTGAATAGTTATTCTGAATCATCCTCTATACAACGTGGTGTGACTGGAAAGTACAATATTTTATTTAAAGCTTTAATTTCAGTTCGTATTGAATTATCTGTATAGAAAACACCAACGGTGTATTCAAAATTGCTGTTCGTTGAAAGAAGAGTTTCATTATTTTTTGCAATACTTTGCGTGCGATTTCAACAATGGCATGGTCATGATAACAGTTCTTTAATATCATACACAAGGCCACAGAAATAAAGAATTGATTTTTCATTACAACAATTAAATTGTATTAATTAGTACCAGATAAATTAGACTATATGGCCATTAATGACCGGCAACTTTCAATTTTAGACAATTTGTCGAATATTTAAAAATATACTTGTCAGATTCTTCTGGAATTTTAGGATCCAAAACTACAGGTTTGACTTCATATTTATCATTGTTGATTTGATAAGGACGACAAATAGGGGACCAAAAAAAATTAAAGAAAAAAAATAATACTTGGGATCACTCTGGAAAATGAAATACACCAAATGATCTATCATAGTATACATATGCAGACATTGTACAATATGTGTATTCATTTGTGTAAGAATAGCATGTATATTAATAGAGATATAACGATTTAAAAAAAAATATAAAAAAAGTCTTGTATGTTTTTTGCTTATAACATACAGGGTTTTCAACCAAATTTAACGCCAGTTTCAGAAAAATTGACAAAATATAGTAGAAACAATATAGTGCAATAATACAAAAATTTTATTACATATTTAAGGAAATATGGGCAGTTGTATAAAATATTTTTATCTGCGCATGCGCGAACGATAAAAAGGAACTTTTTGCATAATTTAATAGTCATCTCTATGGAGCAACTTGGTAAAAAATATCAGTCAAATATCGTAAAAATTCAGAGAGATATCGGCGTTAGAGTGAGCTGTTTTTTAGTTTCTCACTAAAACTCGTTAAATGATAAGGGATTACCCACAAATTGTCATGTTTAATTTTTATGCTATATTCTTTATTGATTTTTTAGTTCGCCTTGGAAAACTTTATTGTACCAGGTTATAATACTTTTGGAATGGATCCTTTGATTTTGATAATTCTATCTTTGGTCAAATAAGCTCGTTAGGGTAGTTTTTCAAAGAGAACTAAAGTATCATTAAAAATTGGAAAATAGTATAAAATAAAAAATGACAATTTGTGGAAAATCATTTATCATTCAAGGAGTTTTAGTGAGAAACTAAAAAACAGCTCACTCTAACGCCGATATCTCTTTGAATTTTTACGATATTAGTTGTTCCATAGAGTTGACTATTAAATTATGCAAAAAGTTCCTTGTTGTCGTTCGCGAATGCGCAGATAAAAATTATTTTATGCAACTGCCCATATTTCCTTAAATATTTAATATATTTTTATTCCAATTCCACTATATTGTTTCTACTACATTTTGTCAATATTTCTGAAACTGGCGTTAAATTTGGTTTAAAACCCTGTATGTTATAAGAAAAAAACATGCAAGAATTTTTTGATTTTTAAAAAAAAATCGGTATATTTCTATTACTATACATGCTATTCTTACACAAATGAATACACATATTGTACAATTTTTGCCTATGTATATTCTGTAGCGATAGATCATTTGGTGCATTTTATTTTACAGAGTGATCACAAGTATTATTTTTTTTCTTTAATTTTTTGGTCCCCTATTTGTCCTCCTTATCAAATCAACAATGATAAATATGAAGTCAAACCTGTTCTTTTAGATCCTAAAATTCCAGAAGAATCTGACAAGTATATTTTTAAATATTCGACAAAACGTCTAAAATTGAAAGTTGCTGGTCATTAATGGCCATATAGTGTATACGCACTTCTCAGAAGACGTCATATGATGTCTCGAAACTACAACGTATGGATACCAAAATATGTTAACCATAATGGCTTCACAATATACATTTATGAGCATTTAAATTTACTAAATTCTACAAAATTTTATTAAAAAATAAATATTGAAAAGTGTATTCACTTGTGTATGGAGAAAGACGTTTTTTTTTCACTTATATCAATTAAATAAAACACCTTGGCATTTTTGTTTCCGTATCCTATTTTTAACTGTTAAAACATTTCAAATTCTTCTGTGTAGCCGGTTAGTGCATACAGAAAGGCTGTTTTTTGAAGGAAGAACTTTATTATGTTTCGTATTATTTTGTCTATGATTTCAACTATAACAAATGTGCTTTAATAGCATACACAAGGCCACAGAAACAAGGAATAGATGCTTCATACAACTATTAAATTGTATCAAATGATACCATATGAATTATATTAACTTACCAGAAGATTTCATATGACGTCTCCAGACAATAACTTAGACGTCAAACATAACGGTTTCACAATATACATTTATGGGCATTTAAATTTACTACATTTTACAAAATTTTAATAAGAAACAAATGTATTTACTTTTGTATAAAAAAGACCCTTTGTCTGTATATCAAATAAACAAAAAGCCTTTGTATTCTTGTTGCCGTATCCTATTTTCAACTGTCTAAAACATTTCATACTCATTTGTGTAGCCGGATAGTGTATTCAAAAGGACTGTTCTTTGAAGGAAGACTTTTATTATACGTCGTTCTAGTTTATCTGCAACTTCAAATAATTCACATTTATTCCACTTCCTTAGTTGTCAACTCTGCACTATTTCCTTACACAAAAACATTTCCATAAAATAAATTTATAAGCAACATATTATTTTTTTAAACATGAACGAAATATAAAGAACATTTTTTGTAATACTTCAGTGACATTTCTGAAAAAGAATACTCTTTGTTGCATGATATATTTTATATAATAAAATAAACAGTTTTATCTTTTTGTTTGCTGAAAACGTAGAAAATGTTACAAATTCGGAATTCAGTAATTTTACATCATTTAAATTTTGAATCATCTATTTTTATATAATACCAGTGAAGTCGTTCACGTATCATTAAAAGAAAAAAAGTGCATTAATTAGGCAAAACATTTCACTGTTAATTAAACGGATTATCACGATTCATTACTTTATTACTAACGCTTTATATTTCGTGAATTTAAATGCTTATAAATGTATATTGTGAAGCTGTTATGTTTAATATATTTTGGTATCCATACGTTGTTTTTTCGAGACGTCATATGATGTCTAAAGATAAGTGAATATATTTTTTCTGATACAATGCGCTTTATTACCAACACTTTATTACTTTTATAGGAGAAAATACGACATTTCTTTGTTATAAGAGAATTAATACAACTCCATCTTAAAAAAGCGAAATTTTGCACAAAATAATATGAACAATCACGTAAATTAAAATGACCATTTGAAAAAGGAGTCCAAGCTGACCGAAAAAAATGATCACATATGATTTAGAAAACCATTAAGTGTTAACCACAAAAAAAAAAAAAAAAAAAAAAAAAAAAAAAAAAAAAATCTACAAAAATGTATTTACTTTTATGCTAAATTTCATTCGCTAAAGACAGCAAATTGGCCACGGACTCGATTACAGAGCCTAGCTATCCCATCCTCGGCTATTTTCTACCTATATATGAAAAAAATTCTACTATATACAATGCGCTTTCACGTTTATAATATTAGAAATTTGTTTATTTTTAGGAGTTGGCACGTCCGGCTTGTTCAAGTTTACGTAATTCAGCTTGAGGAAAATATTCATTACTTATCATTACTTACTTAACTTTGCTTACGTTATTTTCTTACTTAGTTACTTACATTACTTACTTTTCATTACTTACTTACTAAGGGTATATGTGGCATCTCGATGGTTAAAATTGGCAATTGGCTCGATGGGCAATTTTAGCTAAAGAATAAAAGTATGTAATATATTAAAAAGCACATCTGTAAACTTTAAATTTTTAGCCCTATTCTATAAAGCAAGAACATGTTCTCTCTGACGTTATATTACTCTGACATTATATTGACGTAAATCACGAGATCACATGTCCATTGTAAGCAGCTGCTTAAATTGGACTTGTGACTTATGATTATCATTTTCCAAAACTTTGCGAGAATATTTTATTTATCATTTTGATATGAAGAGGTCGCCGTTTGAGCGAATGAAACCTATGTCATCTATATTAAAATGTATTTTTAAACCTTTTGTGTTATGTTTCTTTTATCACTTTAAGCAATAATTACACTTTAGTTTGAAATAATTTTTTAAAACATTGCGTTAAAATTGCTTTATTTTAGCGATCAAGATTCCAATGCATACTTAAGTAATCAACAGATTAAGCGTTAAAGTGTTAAAAGCGTGCTATAAATGTAGCATGTTCTACAGAATTTATAAAAAATCAAATTGTGTTCTCATCTTTTTATCAAAGATATTTTTAAACGAATCTTTAAGGAAATTTTGGATTTCTATTCCTAGATCAGGAAAAAAGAAATCAACAAAGCGCTTGAAATATTCGCATCTTTCTGCACAGATTATTTACTTAAAGAGACATTTTGAAAGGAATATGAAATGATTTATTGGTTCTAAAAATACACATTGTTCTTCTTTTTACCGTTATGTAAAGTGGATGTTCAATAGAGCATTTTACGTATTGTTTACTTTTACTTTATAAAACGTATCTAAACAGAAAATTCTATTCAAATTAGTTGGAATTTATGTTCTAGCATTTACATCTCTTAAATATTTAAAAGTTTAGAGATTTCTAATTTCTCTTGTACATTCCACTGCGTCTTGTACAAATAAATTTATCAAATAATTTGAAATATGCTATTGCTGTATGTTACAGTGTATTTGAATCGATGGATGATCGGGAATAAGTTACCAAGGCACATGGCTGTTGTAAGTCCGAGGATTTGAACAGGAAAGGCCTCCGGTACTAGTATATATAGGGCCCCCTATGAAAATATATATTATATATTATACATATATATATATGTATCTCTTTATGAGTGTTTACTATACCTCATACCTCTGAAAACCTTTTAAAATACTTAATATACACACAAATATACATGTTTGCGTATGCGGATATTTACAATATGACATTTACAATCAAAGTTTGGCAATATTTTCAGAATTGCTATAGAAAAACTATATAAAAAGAAATTATATCATACAGAGTTAGCATAAATGAAAGACCGGATTAAAAAATATATATATTCTATAAATTATTATACATGTTATAATAAGTAATATATTAAAATAAAGAAAACGATATTTAATTTTTTTTCAGTTACACATGTTTGATGTGACAACCTTTTGTAATACGACAAACATCTAAACTGTAATATAACTCGTTGCACACATTTTGTACTTTATGCACTGCCAACGGTTCTTAAAGCAGCTCTGATGCACTCTTTAAATTCTTTGAGTGTTTTCGGCTAGGTTGGTTCAAAAACAAGATCTTCGGTGTAACCCCACTTAAGAAAAGCACACGCGTCTATGTAATATTGAAATGCATTTCATCTATTTCTAACAGTTTAATCAATTCATGGTTGATAGCGTTTTTTAGGTGCGTTCGTAATTATATAAATACGTAGCACCTATAGTCGTCGTTTGGTCCGTCCGTCTGTCCGTCCGTCTGTCTGTCTGTCCGTCCGTCTGTCTGTCCGTCCGCATATAACAACGCAAAAACTACCCAACCAAATGGTTTGCAATTTAAAATATATTATCTTTGCAGAATTTTGTCGAGACATTTCAAATTTTATTAAAATCGAATCAAAACTTTAGGAGATATTAATAAAAATATTTATTAAGAAATTTGATTTTTTTTTTTAAATCGGTGCTTTTTTGTTAGAGGAGCTTCCGATGGATGTTAAATCGTCAAGCGACCGAGATACTTATTTTATTACAGAAATTAATCTGCAGACGATATAATTCATTTCACAGAATTAAAAATCATCAAGATCTGAATATTTATATAACTAGCTGATACATATATATCTGAATATTTATATAACTAGTTAAGATATTTGTATGAACAGTGTCATAAAATATATACTTAACTAGCTGTTTAGCCCGTTCTACGCATGGGATATCATGAATTTAATTCTAAAACGTGCGTACGAACGCACCTCGTTTGTAACGTTTGACGTACAATTTCCAACTTGTTCTTTTTTCAATTGTATCTTGTTTATTATTTTTTTTTGAGTCTTTGTTTTAATTTATGAATGTTAAATTTCTTTTGTCGAAATTTTAATACAAACACCCTTTCTTAGTTTTTTAAGCAAATTTTTTACATTACAATAAATCAAAAATATATTTAATCCGTAATCTACTAGAGATATTTGAAAACTTACTGTAAAACCTTATTTTCTGTATTTTACGTTTAAATAAGAAGGCATTTCTTTAAATGAACTACTTTTGTTTTACATTTTCAGTTTAAATTTCGTACATTTAAAAAGTATGTATTACTACTTATTTTAAATATCAGATCGTAACGAAAAGAACCAGAATGTTTGATACATATTCCGAATTTTGAGTTTACGGTGCAAGAAAAAGAAAAAAAGAAAGAAAAAATACCCTTGTGGATACAAGGTATCACAATAATATACAATGAATTCGTTCATAAACAGAAGATTCTAGCATAAACAAAACGCGTTTCAAGCGCGTATCTAATTTTGTTTCCAATACACATTGACAACAACTGTACAGTTAACGAAAATTGTAGGCAAAAACTTATTATCTTACCTTGCGAATGACACTTGTTATGTGTCTTCGATTTTGCCTTGCAACATTCGACACATTGGCAAATACTGGAAAAAATACGAAATCTTCGAATTTACACTTTTGTATTTATTAGAATAAATACTAAATATTATGAAAAGAATTTAATAAATCTGACATATTGAGTTATATACATATATTTCAATTATATGTAAGTTATGATATTATATAGTTATGAATTATCTTGGTTGTGATCAGTCGTATTCGGCTATCTACATGACTACACTTTAATATTTTTTTTAGTTTTCTGTTAGCCTGTTTCGCTTTTAAGAAAGGTGTTTACATACGTATGTTCTGTACAATATTCAAGTCATTTTCTTTTTCCAGTGATCAACCAAATTCAATTACATAGATTTACATAATTACCACACTTGTTCCATTGCAATTTGGTCTTTAAACATTAATCAAACTACAATGTGTTAAAATAGCTTCATCTGAGTATTTTCTGAGGCAGTTGGGGATATCAACATCAAACGGGATACAATAGCTTGCGTATGGTGATATGTACAAACATGACATTAGAACTTTTTGAGAAGTATATGGAGTTCATTATAGAAGACTTTTTAAAGAAGAAAATACAGCCAGCTATTTAAATGATAATGAATAAGAACGGGGGCTAAAAATGTTTTGTGCCGTGTCCGACTCGCAGTCCGGCTGTTACCGATCCCTGAATTAAAAGATTTAACAATTTTTAATTTTAATTCCAGGAAAACAGGTCTGAAATGTAGAATACCCCAACAATGTAAACTAAAATATTTAATGGCTATAAATTAATACATACCAATGCCTTTTTGTCGTTTATTTCCCGATATATCTTTGTGAAGAAGATATCATTAGAGGATGTTATTGTCATATATCCATACTTTGGGAAAAGCGAAATATTTTCTGCCTAAGTGTAGTTGTTTATAAAACGATTGTATGAAAGTGAATAGAGTAAGAAATTATAAATGTTTTCTTTAGACTGAATATATTTGACGTTGAATATATGATTACATTATATAATTGTTCAGCATAACTTTGAAAATTAAATAAAACTGAAAATAAGTTTATTTCAACATAATAGTTCACATATATATTAAATGTCATATCATATGTATATTAAACAAAATAGCCGTTGAAGTAAAATAAAAGAATAATACAAGCTTTACATTAGTTATCTTATAGTACATTCTTTTTCCATGGAACGTTGATTATGAAATTTATAAATCCTTGTTGTGGTTTTAATTTCCATAATTATCCATTTGGTCATTAACCAAGAAGGCTTATTAAATTCTTTAGTACATGATTACACTTAATATATAACCTTGAACATTTAACGTATTCTTAAATTAAGTAAAGGAAATTTATGGTCGCAACTTTCATACCTGTAAGTCAGTCGGAGAACATAAACTTTATGATTATAGTAAATTCATAATCTGTATTACTTATTGTGGATGAAAATATTAAATAAAATTTATACATTTTACAGTCATAAAGTTATGAATATTAAACTAGCAATACGAAGCATTTTCAAAAATGTATTAATTTCTAAAAGTCAACTAATTAAAAGCAAAAATATTAAAACACTAATATTTAACAAATGTATACTTTAGTTTAAAAAAAATTACCAGAGTAATGTAGCTTGTAAAATAATAATAATCTGCAATACATTTCATGTAAATAGCTGATTGACAACGTATTAGAATGGTGAATTTAAAGAAAATAATTACGCGTATGTCGATATAGAAGCTTCATAATTATCTGTTTTGAAAATTAAACTGCTGTTCATACTTTTGGTTATGAATAATCGTAAAGAAATTGTCATCGTTGATAACATACGCTGAAATAAAAATTAATAATGTGAGTAGAAGTGTCAGTAATTTTGTAAAACAAATTCTGCAGCTAATTCAATTTTCATTTTTGGTTGCTTTTTTGTCTTCTAGTTATTTTAAAATTCTAATGAAGGCACCTAATGGTTTTAGGTGGGTTAGTTTATTTCTTATATATAATGACTGTATTTATGATAAGCTGCACTTTTTTTATGAGGAGGGATTCAATAATTACAGATGTTTTTTGAGAAATTTTTCAAACTTCTGCATTAGATAATGACAAAGCATTACTATCTAAATATGTTGTGAGATCTTTAACCATTAGTTACTAAAATTTGTATTTTTTTAATCTTTATTTTATTAGAAATAAAGTTAGTATTAATTTTCTGTATGTGTTTATAATGACATATGTATAATAGTTTTTTTTTTCAAAACAAAAAAAAATTGCATACATCTATTTAACTCACTCGCTTATAAAAAAATTAAGTATTACACACAAATTATATGTTTTCTCGGAGAAATTTTATTTTAATATGTTGTTTCTCTTTTAAATTGCAGAATTTATTAATATCTGAAATAAATAAATAAAAATAAAAATCGACCATTGTCATCGTCCACACTTTAAAAATGAATTGAATTCTCATAACAAAGTTTAATGTAGAAAGATTAATTTGAATCGCATGTATTCTATGCTCTTGTCCCAATAATCTTGTTTACTCATTTATCTGATAGATTGTATCTAACTACAAACATAACAGAAGAAATAAATAAGTTGATACAATTTCTACTGAATGCCGTTACAAAAGTAACAACCAATGAAACCTTTTCTCTACGATGGAATATTGTTGCATTTGGAATTGCGAAAACGTGACCACACATTATATATATATTTCATAAGGTTTATGAGTGTATATTACGTAAATAAAATTTTATGTTACCTTGTTGTTTTCTATTATTACTACTAAGACTATTTAAGAAGCCACAGAGTACTATTTAAGAGCCCACTGTTGCAGATGCAGATTTGGAAACATAAATCTTTGATTTTGTATAAAAATAGATAACGTATATCAATTAAAAAGGAAATAGAGAATGGAAATTTTCATTTAAACTTAATCAGATATTTTGTGTTTAAAAATTAAAGGAATGTTCATAAATTTGCTCGAAAGGAATAAGCAACCATTTTTCTTTGAGTTGAAGCTTCATTTTTAATTTTAACAATCTCTTCACAAGGCAAAAGTGTGCCTTATTGTCGTATAATATTTGCCATATATTAAGAGGTAATGTTGTTTAAGATTTGACAATATGTCTCATTTTATTACAATTTTGAGACAGCGATGCTGGAAAATATATATATATATATATGTACAACATTATAAATACATACATGACCTACATGTAAAAATATAACGTGAAATATTAGTATGCGATGAAAACAAATATTAACAGTTATGCCACAGTTCTAAGATAACAAATGTGAAAAATGTTTACGTAACTTCCTAAATACCTCATTGAAAATATATTAAAATTTAGAACATTATTTTTTAAATGTATACTGTATTCTGCTTTAAATTTATGTTTTGGGGTTTTCCTTAGCAACTTTTTTGTATTACCAAGGATAATACGTTGTTAGCCAAATAATATAATGCCCACATATATGAACCTTTATTTGTGTTTTTAATAGTAATCTCATAATATGTCCATTGATTTTAATAGAAATTATATTATACCTTAAAAATGAAACATTATTAAATTACAGGAAATACTGGGATTTATGGTATCAATCAGTTCTCATTTACATATATAATTTATTTAATAAATCAGAATAATAATAATAATAATAAATTTGAATATTTAATACATATTTAAAATATACCTTGTTTAAATTATATCTTATCTAGACATTTATAATTCTTATCTATATTATGTTTCTTTTCTATTTTCGCACAGATCTGTAGGGAAATTGCTAATAATTGCTAATTTATATGACATCCCAATAGAAATCTTAATCAGATATTCGAAGGTAAATACCGGTCATAGTTCTTTAATTATTTGTCCCTTTCAGTTTGAGTTTTTATTATTTCTTCCGAGTTTATCAAAGTAAGTTTTCTTTTTAAAAAAATAGTCCACTGCGACAGGGAACGTGACTACCTCTGTAGGTTTTCACACCCCTCGAGTTGTGGTAAAGCAAGTACGGGTTGGAACATCCTGACTTAAGGCTAGGGCCTGGTTCCCTTTTTGGGTGTCCAGCTCCGAAGCTGTTGGGGGACGCCGGCCCGTCTCCAAGTGTCTCGCGGTGACTCCCCGTGGTTTCACCGCGTGTCACAACGACCTACGTCGTCAACACGTGGTTTCAAGGTTAGAGGGTTCGTATTAGATCGGCTCTCTGACCGGCTGAAGCGTGTTAGCGAGACAAAGCTGCTGGCACGATAAAAGTCTATCAGGAGTTGGGTTCGGTTTTCGCCTACGCGCGGTGCGCTCCCTCAGGGCACCTTCGTAATTTTACCTGTTAAGAAACAAAAAATACCATCATCAAATTTCGAATTTTTTTTAATTTGTGAAGAGAATCAATTGCAACTGAACTCGTCAGTCTCTATCCCTACATTAGTTTCATTTGTTTTGGTCATTAGGACAGAAATATAGTCTTAAAAATAAAACAAAATTAAAACATACTGGGTTCGATTACTCTTTAGTATATGTTACATAATCAGGTAAAAATACTTGCCAGGATTTAAAAACCTTATGGATAAGATAACTAAAGTGATAAAATAACATTATTTCGTGGCAATTTATGTATTTCTGTAGATAATTATCTACCAAATTCAACATAATTAAATTTCTGATCAACTTTAAATCAAGCTATTTTTTTTTACATCTATCGAAGAATGTATAAACTGAATATTTTGATGATGTAAATTGCTGCAAAACAACAACCATTTAGTCTACATAGATAAAACAATCATTTAGTTAAATCCATATCCGTTAGTTTAACACGAAAGCCAATAAAAGAGTGCGTTATAAAGTAAAACAATAAATGCGTTAATGCAATACGAACAATAGCAACGTTAGCAGGATTGGAGAGTGGCTGATCTGCCCGGAGCGTTGCCCGTTCCCCTCAAAAAATAGTACGAAGCGAGAAAAAACTCAAGAAACAGCTCCACGAACAGCTTCCGAATAATCTTTATTGAAAAGAGAACATCATTCACTACATTGAGCTAAAAGATTAAAACCGGGTTAATTTAATTAATAATGTTGAAAAATCTCAGCAAATCGCGCGAAAACGCTAGTAGTCAGGAAAATTTTTTCAAAGTAGCAATAGACAAAGTTTACTACATTGGGATAAAATATAAAACATGATGTCTTATATGAATGTCGAAAAGTCTCCGCAAAACACAAAAAAAATCGCATAAAAAAATTAGCGAAAAATTCAAAAATCGCTGTAAAATTTCAACGTAAACTTTATTGAAAAGAGGACACAATTTCCAATATTATACTAAAGGATTTAAATCGGATTATATTTGCTAATGTGGAGAAATCCCCACAAGGCAATAATAATAATAATAATAATAATAATAATAATAATAATAATAATAATAATAATAATAGAAGTAATAATAATAATAATAATAATAATAATAATAATAATAATAATAATAATAATAATAATAGTAATAGTAATAGTAATAATAATGAAGTAATAATAATAATAATAATAATAATAATAATAATAATAATAATAATAATAATAATAATAATAATAATAATAATAATAATAATAATAAACCACTCAGAAAATTGCTAAAAATTCATAAATCGCAGATAACAAAATTTACTACAGTGGATTAAAACATTGTAACCGGGATTCTTTCACAAACGAAAAGATCGACACGAAATGTGAAAAAAACACACTAAAAATCGCATTGCTAATCTCGGAAGACAAAATGCGCTATAACAGTCTAAAAGTCTGAAACCGAATTCTATTTACTAATGTGAAAAATTCGCCGCAAAACGCGAAAATATTCTAAAAATCGCAAATATATCGCAAAATTTTCAAAAATATCAGTACGAATTTTGAATAAATCTTTTTGAAAAACGGACAAAATGTGGAAAATTATGCTAAAAGGTTAACACCGGATTATTTTTACTAATGTGGTAAAATCGGCATAATAATGAAAAAAAATAAAAATTGCATAACAAATTGCTAAAAATCGCACAAAAATTGCAAAAGAAAATAAAAAATCACCGAGGACAAAATTTACTTGAGTAGACAAAAACATTGCAACTGGAACTCTTTCACAAATGTCAGAAAACGACGCGAAGATCGAAAAAAAGACATCAAATACGAACACATTTAACCGAATATTTTTAATTTGTTTAATAGTTAATACACCTAAAACGTATTTTTTATTGTTCAAATTTAAAAATTCAAACGTTAATTATAGATGTTGAAAGAAATCCAGTAATGTCTGTAGATAAAATATATTTTATTTTTAAGTGAACCGTATATTCCCCATTTTCTTTGGAATTTTAAAAAAAGAAAAAAAATCCTTTTCCATGAAGCGTAATTTAGAAAAAAATTATTTTTTTTAATATTAAATTTTTTTTAAAGATATTTAGAAGTGGAATATATATTTTTTAATAAAAATTGTTCTTATATTTTAATATTATCACTGTCCAAACAATTAGACAATTTAGCAAAGAAATTTATTACAAAGTTTTCTTTTTTTTCTTTTTTACTACATTAAAATTATATTTTTAAAATGATGTATTAAATTTTGAGTTAATTTCCGTTTACTTATTTTTTTTTCATGGATTAATTGTAATAACAAGAAATGCTCACGATTTCTGCTCTAAGCGTTAATGCATCGATAATAATGAAGTAGTAGTAATAATAATAATAATAGTAATAATAATAATAATAATAATAATAATAATAATAATAATAATAATGAACCACTCTGAAAATTGCTAAAAATTCATAAATCACAGATAACAAAATTTACTACAGTGGATTAAAACATTATAACCGGAATTCTTTCACAAACGAAAAAATCGACACGAAATGTGAAAAAAACACAATAAAAATCGCATTGCTAATCTCGGAAGACAAAATGCGCTATAACAGTCTAAAAGTCTGAAACCGAATTCTATTTACTAATGTGGAAAATTCGCCGCAAAACGCGAAAATATCCTAAAAATCGCAAATGTATCGCAAAATTTTCAAAAATATCAGTACGAATTTTGAATAAATCTTTTTGAAAAAGGGACAAAATGTGGAAAATTATGCTAGAAGGTTAACACCGGATTATTTTTACTAATGTGGTAAAATCGGCATAAAAATGAAAAAAAAATAAAAATTGCATAACAAATTGCTAAAAATCGCACATAAATTGCAAAAGAAAATCAAAAATCAACGAGGACAAAATTTACTTGAGTGGACAAAAACATTGCAACTGGAACTCTTTTACAAATGTCAGAAAACGACGCGAAGATCGAAAAAAAGACATCAAATACGAACACATTTAACCGAATATTTTTAATTTGTTTAATAGTTAATACACCTAAAACGTATTTTTTATTGTTCAAATTTAAAAATTTAAACGTTAATTATAGATGTTGAAAGAAATCCAGTAATGTCTGTAGATAAAATATATTTTATTTTTAAGTGAACCGTATATTCCCCATTTTCTTTGGAATTTTAAAAAAAGAAAAAAAATCCTTTTCCATGAAGCGTAATTTAGAAAAAAATTATTTTTTTTAATATTAAATTTTTTTTAAAGATATTTAGAAGTGGAATATATATTTTTTAATAAAAATTGTTCTTATATTTTAATATTATCACTGTCCAAACAATTAGACAATTTAGCAAAGAAATTTATTACAAAGTTTTCTTTTTTTTCTTTTTTACTACATTAAAATTATATTTTTAAAATGATGTATTAAATTTTGAGTTAATTTCCGTTTACTTATTTTTTTTTCATGGATTAATTGTAATAACAAGAAATGCTCACGATTTCTGCTCTAAGCGTTAATGCATCGATAATAATGAAGTAGTAGTAATAATAATAATAATAGTAATAATAATAATAATAATAATAATAATAATAATAATAATAATAATGAACCACTCTGAAAATTGCTAAAAATTCATAAATCACAGATAACAAAATTTACTACAGTGGATTAAAACATTATAACCGGAATTCTTTCACAAACGAAAAAATCGACACGAAATGTGAAAAAAACACAATAAAAATCGCATTGCTAATCTCGGAAGACAAAATGCGCTATAACAGTCTAAAAGTCTGAAACCGAATTCTATTTACTAATGTGGAAAATTCGCCGCAAAACGCGAAAATATCCTAAAAATCGCAAATGTATCGCAAAATTTTCAAAAATATCAGTACGAATTTTGAATAAATCTTTTTGAAAAAGGGACAAAATGTGGAAAATTATGCTAGAAGGTTAACACCGGATTATTTTTACTAATGTGGTAAAATCGGCATAAAAATGAAAAAAAAATAAAAATTGCATAACAAATTGCTAAAAATCGCACATAAATTGCAAAAGAAAATCAAAAATCAACGAGGACAAAATTTACTTGAGTGGACAAAAACATTGCAACTGGAACTCTTTTACAAATGTCAGAAAACGACGCGAAGATCGAAAAAAAGACATCAAATACGAACACATTTAACCGAATATTTTTAATTTGTTTAATAGTTAATACACCTAAAACGTATTTTTTATTGTTCAAATTTAAAAATTTAAACGTTAATTATAGATGTTGAAAGAAATCCAGTAATGTCTGTAGATAAAATAAATTTTATTTTTAAGTAAACCGTATATTCCCCATTTTCTTTGGAATTTAAAAAAAAAAAGAAAAAAAATCCTTTTCCATGAAGCGTAATTTAGAAAAAAATCATATTTTTTTTAATATTAATTTTTTTAAAGATATTTAGAAATGGAATATATATTTTTTAATAAAAATTCTTATTATATTTTAATATTATCACTGTCCAAACAATTAGATAATTTAGCAAAGAAGTTTATTACAAAATTTTCTTTTTTTTCTTTTTTACTACATTAAAATTATATTTTTAAAATGATGTATTATATTTTGAGTTAATTTCCGTTTACTTAATTTTTTTTCATGGATTAATTGTAATAACAAGAAATGCTCACGATTTCTGCTCTAAGCGTTAATGCATCGACAAAAGTTTATTTTTACCAAAAATAAATAAATATAATAATAATAATAATAATAATAATAATAATAATAATAATAATAATAATAATAATAATAATAATAATAATAATAATAATAGTAATAATAATAGTAATAATAATAATAATAAAAATAATAATAATAATAATAGTAATAGTAATAATAATAATAATAATAATAATAATAATAAACCACTCTGAAAATTGCTAAAAATTCATAAATCACACATAACAAAATTTCCTACAGTGGATTAAAACATTGTAACCGGAATTCTTTCACAAACGAAAAAATCGACACGAAATGTGAAAAAAACACACTAAAAATCGCATTGCTAATCTCGGAAGACAAAATGCGCTATAACAGTCTAAAAGTCTGAAACCGAATTCTATTTACTAATGTGGAAAATTCGCCGCAAAACGCGAAAATATTCTAAAAATCGCAAATGTATCGCAAAATTTTCAAAAATATCAGTACGAATTTTGAATAAATATTTTTGAAAAAGGGACAAAATGTGGAATATTATGCTAAAAGGTTAACACCGGATTATTTTTACTAATGTGGTAAAATCGGCATAATAATGAAAAAAAATAAAAATTGCATAACAAATTTCTAAAACTCAAACAAAAATTGCAAAAGAAACTCAAAAATCACTGAGGACAAAATTTACTTGAGTTGACAAAAACATTGCAACTGGAACTCTTTCACAAATGTCAGAAAACAACGCGAAGATCGAAAAAAAGACATCAAATACGAACACATTTAACCGAATATTTTTAATTTGTTTAATAGTTAATAAACGTAAAACGTATTTTTTATTGTTCAAATTTAAAAATTAAAACGTTAATTATAAATGTTGAAAGAAATCCAGTAATGTCTGTAGATAAAATACATTTTATTTTTAAGTGAACCGTATATTCCCCATTTTCTTTGGAATTTTAAAAAAAGAAAAAAATCCTTTTCCATGAAGCGTAATTTAGAAAAAAATCATATATTTTTTAAATATTAAATTTTTTTTAAAGATATTTAGAAATGGAATATATATTTTTTAATAAAAACTGTTATTATATTTTAATATTATCACTGTCCAAACAATTAGATAATTTAGCAAAGAAATTTATTACAAAATTTCCTTTTTTTCTTTTTTACTACATTAAAATTATATTTTTAAAATGATGTATTAAATTTTGAGTTAATTTCCGTTTACTTAATTTTTTTTTTTATGGATTAATTGCAATAACAAGAAATGCTCACGATTTCTGCTCTAAGCGTTAATGCATCGACAAAAGTTTATTTTTACCAAAAAAAAAAAGAAATATAACAATAATAATAATAATAATAATAATAATAATAATAATAATAGTAATAGTAATAGTAATAATAATAATAATAATAATAATAAACCACTCTGAAAATTGCTAAAAATTCATAAATCACAGATAACAAAATTTCCTACAGTGGATTAAAACATTGTAACCGGAATTCTTTCACAAACGAAAAAATCGACATGAAATGTGAAAAAAAGAAACTAAAAATCGCATTGCTGATCTCGGAAGACAAAATGCGCTATAACAGTCTAGAAGTCTGAAACCGAATTCTATTTATTAATGTGTAAAATTCGCCGCAAAACGCGAAAACATTCTAAAAATCGCAAATATATCGCAAAATTTTCAAAAATATCAGTACGAATTTTGAATAAATCTTTTTGAAAAAGGGACAAAATGTGGAATATTATGCTAAAAGGTTAACACCGGATTATTTTTACTAATGTGGTAAAATCGGCATAATAATGGAAAAAAAATAATAATTGCATAACAAATTGCTAAAAATCGCAAAAATTGCAAAAGAAAATTAAAAATCACCGAGGACAAAATTTACTTGAGTGGACAAAAACATTGCAACTGGAACTCTTTCACAAATGTCAGAAAACGACGCGAAGATCGAAAAAAAGACATCAAATACGAACACATTTAACCGAATATTTGTAATTTGTTTAATAGTTAATAAAACCTAAAACGTATTTTTTATTGTTTAAATTTAAAAATTCAAACGTTAATTATAAATGTTGAAAGAAATCCAGTAATGTCTGTAGATAAAATAAATTTTATTTTTAAGTGAACCATATATTCCCCATTTTCTTTGGAATTTAAAAAAAAGAAAAAAAAATCCTTTTCCATAAAGCGTAATTTAGAAAAAAATCATATATATATTTTTAAATATTAAAATTTTTTTTAAGATATTTAGAAATGGAATATATATTTTTTAATAAATTTTTTTATTATATTTTAATATTATCACTGTCCAAACAATTAGGACAGTGCAAATTACAAAGAAATTTATTACAAAATTTTCTTTTTTTTCTTTTTTACCACATTAAATTTATATTTTTAAAATTATGTATTAAATTTTGAGTTAATTTCCGTTTACTTATTTTTTTTTCATGGATTAATTGTAATAACAAGAAATGCTCACGATTTCTGCTCTAAGCGTTAATGCATCGATAATAATGAAGTAGTAGTAATAATAATAATAATAGTAATAATAATAATAATAATAATAATAATAATAATAATAATAATAATAATAATGAACCACTCTGAAAATTGCTAAAAATTCATAAATCACAGATAACAAAATTTACTACAGTGGATTAAAACATTATAACCGGAATTCTTTCACAAACGAAAAAATCGACACGAAATGTGAAAAAAACACAATAAAAATCGCATTGCTAATCTCGGAAGACAAAATGCGCTATAACAGTCTAAAAGTCTGAAACCGAATTATATTTACTAATGTGGAAAATTCGCCGCAAAACGCGAAAATAATCTAAAAATCGCAAATGTATCGCAAAATTTTCAAAAATATCAGTACGAATTTTGAATAAATCTTTTTGAAAAAGGGACAAAATGTGGAAAATTATGCTAGAAGGTTAACACCGGATTATTTTTACTAATGTGGTAAAATCGGCATAATAATGAAAAAAAATAAAAATTGCATAACAAATTGCTAAAAATCGCACATAAATTGCAAAAGAAAATCAAAAATCAACGAGGACAAAATTTACTTGAGTGGACAAAAACATTGCAACTGGAACTCTTTTACAAATGTCAGAAAACGACGCGAAGATCGAAAAAAAGACATCAAATACGAACACATTTAACCGAATATTTTTAATTTGTTTAATAGTTAATACACCTAAAACGTATTTTTTATTGTTCAAATTAAAAAATTCAAACGTTAATTATAGATGTTGAAAGAAATCCAGTAATGTCTGTAGATAAAATAAATTTTATTTTTAAGTAAAACGTATATTCCCCATTTTCTTTGGAATTTAAAAAAAAAAAAGAAAAAAAATCCTTTTCCATGAAGCGTAATTTAGAAAAAAATCATATTTTTTTTTAATATTAATTTTTTCTAAAGATATTTAGAAATGGAATATATATTTTTTAATAAAAATTGTTATTATATTTTAATATTATCACTGTCCAAACAATTAGATAATTTAGCAAAGAAATTTATTACAAAATTTTCTTTTTTTTCTTTTTTACTACATTAAAATTATATTTTTAAAATGATGTATTATATTTTGAGTTAATTTCCGTTTACTTAATTTTTTTTCATGGATTAATTGTAATAACAAGAAATGCTCACGATTTCTGCTCTAAGCGTTAATGCATCGACAAAAGTTTATTTTTACCAAAAATAAATAAATATAATAATAATAATAATAATAATAATAATAATAATAATAATAATAATAATAATAATAATAATAATAATAATAATAATAATAATAATAATAATAATAGTAATAATAATAATAATAATAAAAATAATAATAATAATAGTAATAGTAATAATAATAATAATAATAATAAACCACTCTGAAAATTGCTAAAAATTCATAAATCACACATAACAAAATTTCCTACAGTGGATTAAAACATTGTAACCGGAATTCTTTCACAAACGAAAAAATCGACACGAAATGTGAAAAAAACACACTAAAAATCGCATTGCTAATCTCGGAAGACAAAATGCGCTATAACAGTCTAAAAGTCTGAAACCGAATTCTATTTACTAATGTGGAAAATTCGCCGCAAAACGCGAAAATATTCTAAAAATCGCAAATGTATCGCAAAATTTTCAAAAATATCAGTACGAATTTTGAATAAATCTTTTTGAAAAAGGGACAAAATGTGGAATATTATGCTAAAAGGTTAACACCGGATTATTTTTACTAATGTGGTAAAATCGGCATAATAATGAAAAAAAATAAAAATTGCATAACAAATTGCTAAAACTCAAACAAAAATTGCATAAGAAACTCAAAAATCACTGAGGACAAAATTTACTTGAGTTGACAAAAACATTGCAACTGGAACTCTTTCACAAATGTCAGAAAACAACGCGAAGATCGAAAAAAAGACATCAAATACGAACACATTTAACCGAATATTTTTAATTTGTTTAATAGTTAATACACGTAAAACGTATTTTTTATTGTTCAAATTTAAAAATTAAAACGTTAATTATAAATGTTGAAAGAAATCCAGTAATGTCTGTAGATAAAATAAATTTTATTTTTAAGTGAACCATATATTCCCCATTTTCTTTGGAATTTAAAAAAAAGAAAAAAAAAATCCTTTTCCATAAAGCGTAATGTAGAAAAAAATCATATATATATTTTTAAATATTAAAAATTTTTTAAGATATTTAGAAATGGAATATATATTTTTTAATAAATTTTTTTATTATATTTTAATATTATCACTGTCCAAACAATTAGGACAGTGCAAATTACAAAGAAATTTATTACAAAATTTTCTTTTTTTTCTTTTTTACCACATTAAATTTATATTTTTAAAATTATGTATTAAATTTTGAGTTAATTTCCGTTTACTTATTTTTTTTTCATGGATTAATTGTAATAACAAGAAATGCTCACGATTTCTGCTCTAAGCGTTAATGCATCGATAATAATGAAGTAGTAGTAATAATAAAAATAATAATAATAATAATAATAATAATAATAATAATAATAATAATAATAATAATGAACCACTCTGAAAATTGCTAAAAATTCATAAATCACAGATAACAAAATTTACTACAGTGGATTAAAACATTATAACCGGAATTCTTTCACAAACGAAAAAATCGACACGAAATGTGAAAAAAACGCAATAAAAATCGCATTGCTAATCTCGGAAGACAAAATGCGCTATAACAGTCTAAAAGTCTGAAACCGAATTATATTTACTAATGTGGAAAATTCGCCGCAAAACGCGAAAATATTCTAAAAATCGCAAATGTATCGCAAAATTTTCAAAAATATCAGTACGAATTTTGAATAAATCTTTTTGAAAAAGGGACAAAATGTGGAAAATTATGCTAGAAGGTTAACACCGGATTATTTTTACTAATGTGGTAAAATCGGCATAATAATGAAAAAAAATAAAAATTGCATAACAAATTGCTAAAAATCGCACATAAATTGCAAAAGAAAATCAAAAATCAACGAGGACAAAATTTACTTGAGTGGACAAAAACATTGCAACTGGAACTCTTTTACAAATGTCAGAAAACGACGCGAAGATCGAAAAAAAGACATCAAATACGAACACATTTAACCGAATATTTTTAATTTGTTTAATAGTTAATACACCTAAAACGTATTTTTTATTGTTCAAATTAAAAAATTCAAACGTTAATTATAGATGTTGAAAGAAATCCAGTAATGTCTGTAGATAAAATAAATTTTATTTTTAAGTAAAACGTATATTCCCCATTTTCTTTGGAATTTAAAAAAAAAAGAAAAAAAATCCTTTTCCATGAAGCGTAATTTAGAAAAAAATCATATTTTTTTTTAATATTAATTTTTTCTAAAGATATTTAGAAATGGAATATATATTTTTTAATAAAAATTGTTATTATATTTTAATATTATCACTGTCCAAACAATTAGATAATTTAGCAAAGAAATTTATTACAAAATTTTCTTTTTTTTCTTTTTTACTACATTAAAATTATATTTTTAAAATGATGTATTATATTTTGAGTTAATTTCCGTTTACTTAATTTTTTTTCATGGATTAATTGTAATAACAAGAAATGCTCACGATTTCTGCTCTAAGCGTTAATGCATCGACAAAAGTTTATTTTTACCAAAAATAAATAAATATAATAATAATAATAATAATAATAATAATAATAATAATAATAATAATAATAATAATAATAATAATAATAATAATAATAGTAATAGTAATAATAATAATAATAATAATAATAAACCACTCTGAAAATTGCTAAAAATTCATAAATCACACATAACAAAATTTCCTACAGTGGATTAAAACATTGTAACCGGAATTCTTTCACAAACGAAAAAATCGACACGAAATGTGAAAAAAACACACTAAAAATCGCATTGCTAATCTCGGAAGACAAAATGCGCTATAACAGTCTAAAAGTCTGAAACCGAATTCTATTTACTAATGTGGAAAATTCGCCGCAAAACGCGAAAATATTCTAAAAATCGCAAATGTATCGCAAAATTTTCAAAAATATCAGTACGAATTTTGAATAAATATTTTTGAAAAAGGGACAAAATGTGGAATATTATGCTAGAAGGTTAACACCGGATTATTTTTACTAATGTGGTAAAATCGGCATAATAATGAAAAAAAATAAAAATTGCATAACAAATTGCTAAAAATCGCACATAAATTGCAAAAGAAAATCAAAAATCAACGAGGACAAAATTTACTTGAGTGGACAAAAACATTGCAACTGGAACTCTTTTACAAATGTCAGAAAACGACGCGAAGATCGAAAAAAAGACATCAAATACGAACACATTTAACCGAATATTTTTAATTTGTTTAATAGTTAATACACCTAAAACGTATTTTTTATTGTTCAAATTAAAAAATTCAAACGTTAATTATAGATGTTGAAAGAAATCCAGTAATGTCTGTAGATAAAATAAATTTTATTTTTAAGTAAAACGTATATTCCCCATTTTCTTTGGAATTTAAAAAAAAAAAGAAAAAAAATCCTTTTCCATGAAGCGTAATTTAGAAAAAAATCATATTTTTTTTTAATATTAATTTTTTCTAAAGATATTTAGAAATGGAATATATATTTTTTAATAAAAATTGTTATTATATTTTAATATTATCACTGTCCAAACAATTAGATAATTTAGCAAAGAAATTTATTACAAAATTTTCTTTTTTTTCTTTTTTACTACATTAAAATTATATTTTTAAAATGATGTATTATATTTTGAGTTAATTTCCGTTTACTTAATTTTTTTTCATGGATTAATTGTAATAACAAGAAATGCTCACGATTTCTGCTCTAAGCGTTAATGCATCGACAAAAGTTTATTTTTACCAAAAATAAATAAATATAATAATAATAATAATAATAATAATAATAATAATAATAATAATAATAATAATAATAATAATAATAATAATAATAATAATAATAATAATAATAATAGTAATAATAATAATAATAAAAATAAAAATAATAATAATAATAGTAATAGTAATAATAATAATAATAATAATAAACCACTCTGAAAATTGCTAAAAATTCATAAATCACACATAACAAAATTTCCTACAGTGGATTAAAACATTGTAACCGGAATTCTTTCACAAACGAAAAAATCGACACGAAATGTGAAAAAAACACACTAAAAATCGCATTGCTAATCTCGGAAGACAAAATGCGCTATAACAGTCTAAAAGTCTGAAACCGAATTCTATTTACTAATGTGGAAAATTCGCCGCAAAACGCGAAAATATTCTAAAAATCGCAAATGTATCGCAAAATTTTCAAAAATATCAGTACGAATTTTGAATAAATCTTTTTGAAAAAGGGACAAAATGTGGAATATTATGCTAAAAGGTTAACACCGGATTATTTTTACTAATGTGGTAAAATCGGCATAATAATGAAAAAAAATAAAAATTGCATAACAAATTGCTAAAACTCAAACAAAAATTGCATAAGAAACTCAAAAATCACTGAGGACAAAATTTACTTGAGTTGACAAAAACATTGCAACTGGAACTCTTTCACAAATGTCAGAAAACAACGCGAAGATCGAAAAAAAGACATCAAATACGAACACATTTAACCGAATATTTTTAATTTGTTTAATAGTTAATACACGTAAAACGTATTTTTTATTGTTCAAATTTAAAAATTAAAACGTTAATTATAAATGTTGAAAGAAATCCAGTAATGTCTGTAGATAAAATAAATTTTATTTTTAAGTGAACCATATATTCCCCATTTTCTTTGGAATTTAAAAAAAAGAAAAAAAAAATCCTTTTCCATAAAGCGTAATGTAGAAAAAAATCATATATATATTTTTAAATATTAAAAATTTTTTAAGATATTTAGAAATGGAATATATATTTTTTAATAAATTTTTTTATTATATTTTAATATTATCACTGTCCAAACAATTAGGACAGTGCAAATTACAAAGAAATTTATTACAAAATTTTCTTTTTTTTCTTTTTTACCACATTAAATTTATATTTTTAAAATTATGTATTAAATTTTGAGTTAATTTCCGTTTACTTATTTTTTTTTCATGGATTAATTGTAATAACAAGAAATGCTCACGATTTCTGCTCTAAGCGTTAATGCATCGATAATAATGAAGTAGTAGTAATAATAATAATAATAATAATAATAATAATAATAATAATAATAATAATAATAATGAACCACTCTGAAAATTGCTAAAAATTCATAAATCACAGATAACAAAATTTACTACAGTGGATTAAAACATTATAACCGGAATTCTTTCACAAACGAAAAAATCGACACGAAATGTGAAAAAAACGCAATAAAAATCGCATTGCTAATCTCGGAAGACAAAATGCGCTATAACAGTCTAAAAGTCTGAAACCGAATTATATTTACTAATGTGGAAAATTCGCCGCAAAACGCGAAAATATTCTAAAAATCGCAAATGTATCGCAAAATTTTCAAAAATATCAGTACGAATTTTGAATAAATCTTTTTGAAAAAGGGACAAAATGTGGAAAATTATGCTAGAAGGTTAACACCGGATTATTTTTACTAATGTGGTAAAATCGGCATAATAATGAAAAAAAATAAAAATTGCATAACAAATTGCTAAAAATCGCACATAAATTGCAAAAGAAAATCAAAAATCAACGAGGACAAAATTTACTTGAGTGGACAAAAACATTGCGACTGGAACTCTTTTACAAATGTCAGAAAACGACGCGAAGATCGAAAAAAAGACATCAAATACGAACACATTTAACCGAATATTTTTAATTTGTTTAATAGTTAATACACCTAAAACGTATTTTTTATTGTTCAAATTAAAAAATTCAAACGTTAATTATAGATGTTGAAAGAAATCCAGTAATGTCTGTAGATAAAATAAATTTTATTTTTAAGTAAAACGTATATTCCCCATTTTCTTTGGAATTTAAAAAAAAAAAGAAAAAAAATCCTTTTCCATGAAGCGTAATTTAGAAAAAAATCATATTTTTTTTTAATATTAATTTTTTTTAAAGATATTTAGAAATGGAATATATATTTTTTAATAAAAATTGTTATTATATTTTAATATTATCACTGTCCAAACAATTAGATAATTTAGCAAAGAAATTTATTACAAAATTTTCTTTTTTTTCTTTTTTACTACATTAAAATTATATTTTTAAAATGATGTATTATATTTTGAGTTAATTTCCGTTTACTTAATTTTTTTTCATGGATTAATTGTAATAACAAGAAATGCTCACGATTTCTGCTCTAAGCCTTAATGCATCGACAAAAGTTTATTTTTACCAAAAATAAATAAATATAATAATAATAATAATAATAATAATAATAATAATAATAATAATAATAATAATAATAATAATAATAATAATAATAATAATAATAATAATAATAATAATAATAGTAATAGTAATAATAATAATAATAATAATAATAAACCACTCTGAAAATTGCTAAAAATTCATAAATCACACATAACAAAATTTCCTACAGTGGATTAAAACATTGTAACCGGAATTCTTTCACAAACGAAAAAATCGACACGAAATGTGAAAAAAACACACTAAAAATCGCATTGCTAATCTCGGAAGACAAAATGCGCTATAACAGTCTAAAAGTCTGAAACCGAATTCTATTTACTAATGTGGAAAATTCGCCGCAAAACGCGAAAATATTCTAAAAATCGCAAATGTATCGCAAAATTTTCAAAAATATCAGTACGAATTTTGAATAAATATTTTTGAAAAAGGGACAAAATGTGGAATATTATGCTAAAAGGTTAACACCGGATTATTTTTACTAATGTGGTAAAATCGGCATAATAATGAAAAAAAAAAAAAATTGCATAACAAATTGCTAAAACTCAAACAAAAATTGCAAAAGAAACTCAAAAATCACTGAGGACAAAATTTACTTGAGTTGACAAAAACATTGCAACTGGAACTCTTTCACAAATGTCAGAAAACAACGCGAAGATCGAAAAAAAGACATCAAATACGAACACATTTAACCGAATATTTTTAATTTGTTTAATAGTTAATACACGTAAAACGTATTTTTTATTGTTCAAATTTAAAAATTAAAACGTTAATTATAAATGTTGAAAGAAATCCAGTAATGTCTGTAGATAAAATAAATTTTATTTTTAAGTGAACCATATATTCCCCATTTTCTTTGGAATTTAAAAAAAAGAAAAAAAAATCCTTTTCCATAAAGCGTAATTTAGAAAAAAATCATATATATATTTATAAATATTAAAAATTTTTTTAAGATATTTAGAAATGGAATATATATTTTTTAATAAATTTTTTTATTATATTTTAATATTATCACTGTCCAAACAATTAGGACAGTGCAAATTACAAAGAAATTTATTACAAAATTTTCTTTTTTTTTCTTTTTTACCACATTAAATTTATATTTTTAAAATTATGTATTAAATTTTGAGTTAATTTCCGTTTACTTATTTTTTTTTCATGGATTAATTGTAATAACAAGAAATGCTCACGATTTCTGCTCTAAGCGTTAATGCATCGATAATAATGAAGTAGTAGTAATAATAATAATAATAGTAATAATAATAATAATAATAATAATAATAATAATAATAATAATAATAATAATGAACCACTCTGAAAATTGCTAAAAATTCATAAATCACAGATAACAAAATTTACTACAGTGGATTAAAACATTATAACCGGAATTCTTTCACAAACGAAAAAATCGACACGAAATGTGAAAAAAACACACTAAAAATCGCATTGCTAATCTCGGAAGACAAAATGCGCTATAACAGTCTAAAAGTCTGAAACCGAATTCTATTTACTAATGTGGAAAATTCGCCGCAAAACGCGAAAATATTCTAAAAATCGCAAATGTATCGCAAAATTTTCAAAAATATCAGTACGAATTTTGAATAAATCTTTTTGAAAAAGGGACAAAATGTGGAATATTATGCTAAAAGGTTAACACCGGATTATTTTTACTAATGTGGTAAAATCGGCATAATAATGAAAAAAAATAAAAATTGCATAACAAATTGCTAAAACTCAAACAAAAATTGCATAAGAAACTCAAAAATCACTGAGGACAAAATTTACTTGAGTTGACAAAAACATTGCAACTGGAACTCTTTCACAAATGTCAGAAAACAACGCGAAGATCGAAAAAAAGACATCAAATACGAACACATTTAACCGAATATTTTTAATTTGTTTAATAGTTAATACACGTAAAACGTATTTTTTATTGTTCAAATTTAAAAATTAAAACGTTAATTATAAATGTTGAAAGAAATCCAGTAATGTCTGTAGATAAAATAAATTTTATTTTTAAGTGAACCATATATTCCCCATTTTCTTTGGAATTTAAAAAAAAGAAAAAAAAAATCCTTTTCCATAAAGCGTAATGTAGAAAAAAATCATATATATATTTTTAAATATTAAAAATTTTTTAAGATATTTAGAAATGGAATATATATTTTTTAATAAATTTTTTTATTATATTTTAATATTATCACTGTCCAAACAATTAGGACAGTGCAAATTACAAAGAAATTTATTACAAAATTTTCTTTTTTTTCTTTTTTACCACATTAAATTTATATTTTTAAAATTATGTATTAAATTTTGAGTTAATTTCCGTTTACTTATTTTTTTTTCATGGATTAATTGTAATAACAAGAAATGCTCACGATTTCTGCTCTAAGCGTTAATGCATCGACAAAAGTTTATTTTTACCAAAAATAAATAAATATAATAATAATAATAATAATAATAATAATAATAATAATAATAATAATAATAATAATAATAATAATAATAATAATAATAATAGTAATAATAATAATAAAAATAATAATAATAATAGTAATAGTAATAATAATAATAATAATAATAAACCACTCTGAAAATTGCTAAAAATTCATAAATCACACATAACAAAATTTCCTACAGTGGATTAAAACATTGTAACCGGAATTCTTTCACAAACGAAAAAATCGACACGAAATGTGAAAAAAACACACTAAAAATCGCATTGCTAATCTCGGAAGACAAAATGCGCTATAACAGTCTAAAAGTCTGAAACCGAATTCTATTTACTAATGTGGAAAATTCGCCGCAAAACGCGAAAATATTCTAAAAATCGCAAATGTATCGCAAAATTTTCAAAAATATCAGTACGAATTTTGAATAAATCTTTTTGAAAAAGGGACAAAATGTGGAATATTATGCTAAAAGGTTAACACCGGATTATTTTTACTAATGTGGTAAAATCGGCATAATAATGAAAAAAAATAAAAATTGCATAACAAATTGCTAAAACTCAAACAAAAATTGCATAAGAAACTCAAAAATCACTGAGGACAAAATTTACTTGAGTTGACAAAAACATTGCAACTGGAACTCTTTCACAAATGTCAGAAAACAACGCGAAGATCGAAAAAAAGACATCAAATACGAACACATTTAACCGAATATTTTTAATTTGTTTAATAGTTAATACACGTAAAACGTATTTTTTATTGTTCAAATTTAAAAATTAAAACGTTAATTATAAATGTTGAAAGAAATCCAGTAATGTCTGTAGATAAAATAAATTTTATTTTTAAGTGAACCATATATTCCCCATTTTCTTTGGAATTTAAAAAAAAGAAAAAAAAAATCCTTTTCCATAAAGCGTAATGTAGAAAAAAATCATATATATATTTTTAAATATTAAAAATTTTTTAAGATATTTAGAAATGGAATATATATTTTTTAATAAATTTTTTTATTATATTTTAATATTATCACTGTCCAAACAATTAGGACAGTGCAAATTACAAAGAAATTTATTACAAAATTTTCTTTTTTTTCTTTTTTACCACATTAAATTTATATTTTTAAAATTATGTATTAAATTTTGAGTTAATTTCCGTTTACTTATTTTTTTTTCATGGATTAATTGTAATAACAAGAAATGCTCACGATTTCTGCTCTAAGCGTTAATGCATCGATAATAATGAAGTAGTAGTAATAATAAAAATAATAATAATAATAATAATAATAATAATAATAATAATAATAATAATAATAATGAACCACTCTGAAAATTGCTAAAAATTCATAAATCACAGATAACAAAATTTACTACAGTGGATTAAAACATTATAACCGGAATTCTTTCACAAACGAAAAAATCGACACGAAATGTGAAAAAAACGCAATAAAAATCGCATTGCTAATCTCGGAAGACAAAATGCGCTATAACAGTCTAAAAGTCTGAAACCGAATTATATTTACTAATGTGGAAAATTCGCCGCAAAACGCGAAAATATTCTAAAAATCGCAAATGTATCGCAAAATTTTCAAAAATATCAGTACGAATTTTGAATAAATCTTTTTGAAAAAGGGACAAAATGTGGAAAATTATGCTAGAAGGTTAACACCGGATTATTTTTACTAATGTGGTAAAATCGGCATAATAATGAAAAAAAATAAAAATTGCATAACAAATTGCTAAAAATCGCACATAAATTGCAAAAGAAAATCAAAAATCAACGAGGACAAAATTTACTTGAGTGGACAAAAACATTGCAACTGGAACTCTTTTACAAATGTCAGAAAACGACGCGAAGATCGAAAAAAAGACATCAAATACGAACACATTTAACCGAATATTTTTAATTTGTTTAATAGTTAATACACCTAAAACGTATTTTTTATTGTTCAAATTAAAAAATTCAAACGTTAATTATAGATGTGGAAAGAAATCCAGTAATGTCTGTAGATAAAATAAATTTTATTTTTAAGTAAAACGTATATTCCCCATTTTCTTTGGAATTTAAAAAAAAAAAGAAAAAAAATCCTTTTCCATGAAGCGTAATTTAGAAAAAAATCATATTTTTTTTTAATATTAATTTTTTTTAAAGATATTTAGAAATGGAATATATATTTTTTAATAAAAATTGTTATTATATTTTAATATTATCACTGTCCAAACAATTAGATAATTTAGCAAAGAAATTTATTACAAAATTTTCTTTTTTTTCTTTTTTACTACATTAAAATTATATTTTTAAAATGATATATTATATTTTGAGTTAATTTCCGTTTACTTAATTTTTTTTCATGGATTAATTGTAATAACAAGAAATGCTCACGATTTCTGCTCTAAGCCTTAATGCATCGACAAAAGTTTATTTTTACCAAAAATAAATAAATATAATAATAATAATAATAATAATAATAATAATAATAATAATAATAATAATAATAATAATAATAATAATAATAGTAATAGTAATAATAATAATAATAATAATAATAAACCACTCTGAAAATTGCTAAAAATTCATAAATCACACATAACAAAATTTCCTACAGTGGATTAAAACATTGTAACCGGAATTCTTTCACAAACGAAAAAATCGACACGAAATGTGAAAAAAACACACTAAAAATCGCATTGCTAATCTCGGAAGACAAAATGCGCTATAACAGTCTAAAAGTCTGAAACCGAATTCTATTTACTAATGTGGAAAATTCGCCGCAAAACGCGAAAATATTCTAAAAATCGCAAATGTATCGCAAAATTTTCAAAAATATCAGTACGAATTTTGAATAAATATTTTTGAAAAAGGGACAAAATGTGGAATATTATGCTAGAAGGTTAACACCGGATTATTTTTACTAATGTGGTAAAATCGGCATAATAATGAAAAAAAATAAAAATTGCATAACAAATTGCTAAAAATCGCACATAAATTGCAAAAGAAAATCAAAAATCAACGAGGACAAAATTTACTTGAGTGGACAAAAACATTGCAACTGGAACTCTTTTACAAATGTCAGAAAACGACGCGAAGATCGAAAAAAAGACATCAAATACGAACACATTTAACCGAATATTTTTAATTTGTTTAATAGTTAATACACCTAAAACGTATTTTTTATTGTTCAAATTAAAAAATTCAAACGTTAATTATAGATGTTGAAAGAAATCCAGTAATGTCTGTAGATAAAATAAATTTTATTTTTAAGTAAAACGTATATTCCCCATTTTCTTTGGAATTTAAAAAAAAAAAGAAAAAAAATCCTTTTCCATGAAGCGTAATTTAGAAAAAAATCATATTTTTTTTTAATATTAATTTTTTCTAAAGATATTTAGAAATGGAATATATATTTTTTAATAAAAATTGTTATTATATTTTAATATTATCACTGTCCAAACAATTAGATAATTTAGCAAAGAAATTTATTACAAAATTTTCTTTTTTTTCTTTTTTACTACATTAAAATTATATTTTTAAAATGATGTATTATATTTTGAGTTAATTTCCGTTTACTTAATTTTTTTTCATGGATTAATTGTAATAACAAGAAATGCTCACGATTTCTGCTCTAAGCGTTAATGCATCGACAAAAGTTTATTTTTACCAAAAATAAATAAATATAATAATAATAATAATAATAATAATAATAATAATAATAATAATAATAATAATAATAATAATAATAATAATAATAATAATAATAATAATAATAATAGTAATAATAATAATAATAATAATAATAAAAATAATAATAATAATAGTAATAGTAATAATAATAATAATAATAATAAACCACTCTGAAAATTGCTAAAAATTCATAAATCACACATAACAAAATTTCCTACAGTGGATTAAAACATTGTAACCGGAATTCTTTCACAAACGAAAAAATCGACACGAAATGTGAAAAAAACACACTAAAAATCGCATTGCTAATCTCGGAAGACAAAATGCGCTATAACAGTCTAAAAGTCTGAAACCGAATTCTATTTACTAATGTGGAAAATTCGCCGCAAAACGCGAAAATATTCTAAAAATCGCAAATGTATCGCAAAATTTTCAAAAATATCAGTACGAATTTTGAATAAATCTTTTTGAAAAAGGGACAAAATGTGGAATATTATGCTAAAAGGTTAACACCGGATTATTTTTACTAATGTGGTAAAATCGGCATAATAATGAAAAAAAATAAAAATTGCATAACAAATTGCTAAAACTCAAACAAAAATTGCATAAGAAACTCAAAAATCACTGAGGACAAAATTTACTTGAGTTGACAAAAACATTGCAACTGGAACTCTTTCACAAATGTCAGAAAACAACGCGAAGATCGAAAAAAAGACATCAAATACGAACACATTTAACCGAATATTTTTAATTTGTTTAATAGTTAATACACGTAAAACGTATTTTTTATTGTTCAAATTTACAAATTAAAACGTTAATTATAGATGTTGAAAGAAATCCAGTAATGTCTGTAGATAAAATAAATTTTATTTTTAAGTAAAACGTATATTCCCCATTTTCTTTGGAATTTAAAAAAAAAAAGAAAAAAAATCCTTTTCCATGAAGCGTAATTTAGAAAAAAATCATATTTTTTTTTAATATTAATTTTTTTTAAAGATATTTAGAAATGGAATATATATTTTTTAATAAAAATTGTTATTATATTTTAATATTATCACTGTCCAAACAATTAGATAATTTAGCAAAGAAATTTATTACAAAATTTTCTTTTTTTTCTTTTTTACTACATTAAAATTATATTTTTAAAATGATGTATTATATTTTGAGTTAATTTCCGTTTACTTAATTTTTTTTCATGGATTAATTGTAATAACAAGAAATGCTCACGATTTCTGCTCTAAGCCTTAATGCATCGACAAAAGTTTATTTTTACCAAAAATAAATAAATATAATAATAATAATAATAATAATAATAATAATAATAATAATAATAATAATAATAATAATAATAATAATAATAATAATAATAATAAAAATAATAATAATAATAGTAATAGTAATAATAATAATAATAATAATAATAAACCACTCTGAAAATTGCTAAAAATTCATAAATCACACATAACAAAATTTCCTACAGTGGATTAAAACATTGTAACCGGAATTCTTTCACAAACGAAAAAATCGACACGAAATGTGAAAAAAACACACTAAAAATCGCATTGCTAATCTCGGAAGACAAAATGCGCTATAACAGTCTAAAAGTCTGAAACCGAATTCTATTTACTAATGTGGAAAATTCGCCGCAAAACGCGAAAATATTCTAAAAATCGCAAATGTATCGCAAAATTTTCAAAAATATCAGTACGAATTTTGAATAAATATTTTTGAAAAAGGGACAAAATGTGGAATATTATGCTAAAAGGTTAACACCGGATTATTTTTACTAATGTGGTAAAATCGGCATAATAATGAAAAAAAAAAAAAATTGCATAACAAATTGCTAAAACTCAAACAAAAATTGCAAAAGAAACTCAAAAATCACTGAGGACAAAATTTACTTGAGTTGACAAAAACATTGCAACTGGAACTCTTTCACAAATGTCAGAAAACAACGCGAAGATCGAAAAAAAGACATCAAATACGAACACATTTAACCGAATATTTTTAATTTGTTTAATAGTTAATACACGTAAAACGTATTTTTTATTGTTCAAATTTAAAAATTAAAACGTTAATTATAAATGTTGAAAGAAATCCAGTAATGTCTGTAGATAAAATAAATTTTATTTTTAAGTGAACCATATATTCCCCATTTTCTTTGGAATTTAAAAAAAAGAAAAAAAAATCCTTTTCCATAAAGCGTAATTTAGAAAAAAATCATATATATATTTATAAATATTAAAAATTTTTTTAAGATATTTAGAAATGGAATATATATTTTTTAATAAATTTTTTTATTATATTTTAATATTATCACTGTCCAAACAATTAGGACAGTGCAAATTACAAAGAAATTTATTACAAAATTTTCTTTTTTTTCTTTTTTACCACATTAAATTTATATTTTTAAAATTATGTATTAAATTTTGAGTTAATTTCCGTTTACTTATTTTTTTTTCATGGATTAATTGTAATAACAAGAAATGCTCACGATTTCTGCTCTAAGCGTTAATGCATCGATAATAATGAAGTAGTAGTAATAATAATAATAATAGTAATAATAATAATAATAATAATAATAATAATAATAATAATAATAATAATGAACCACTCTGAAAATTGCTAAAAATTCATAAATCACAGATAACAAAATTTACTACAGTGGATTAAAACATTATAACCGGAATTCTTTCACAAACGAAAAAATCGACACGAAATGTGAAAAAAACACACTAAAAATCGCATTGCTAATCTCGGAAGACAAAATGCGCTATAACAGTCTAAAAGTCTGAAACCGAATTCTATTTACTAATGTGGAAAATTCGCCGCAAAACGCGAAAATATTCTAAAAATCGCAAATGTATCGCAAAATTTTCAAAAATATCAGTACGAATTTTGAATAAATATTTTTGAAAAAGGGACAAAATGTGGAATATTATGCTAGAAGGTTAACACCGGATTATTTTTACTAATGTGGTAAAATCGGCATAATAATGAAAAAAAATAAAAATTGCATAACAAATTGCTAAAAATCGCACATAAATTGCAAAAGAAAATCAAAAATCAACGAGGACAAAATTTACTTGAGTGGACAAAAACATTGCAACTGGAACTCTTTTACAAATGTCAGAAAACGACGCGAAGATCGAAAAAAAGACATCAAATACGAACACATTTAACCGAATATTTTTAATTTGTTTAATAGTTAATACACCTAAAACGTATTTTTTATTGTTCAAATTAAAAAATTCAAACGTTAATTATAGATGTTGAAAGAAATCCAGTAATGTCTGTAGATAAAATAAATTTTATTTTTAAGTAAAACGTATATTCCCCATTTTCTTTGGAATTTAAAAAAAAAAAGAAAAAAAATCCTTTTCCATGAAGCGTAATTTAGAAAAAAATCATATTTTTTTTTAATATTAATTTTTTCTAAAGATATTTAGAAATGGAATATATATTTTTTAATAAAAATTGTTATTATATTTTAATATTATCACTGTCCAAACAATTAGATAATTTAGCAAAGAAATTTATTACAAAATTTTCTTTTTTTTCTTTTTTACTACATTAAAATTATATTTTTAAAATGATGTATTATATTTTGAGTTAATTTCCGTTTACTTAATTTTTTTTCATGGATTAATTGTAATAACAAGAAATGCTCACGATTTCTGCTCTAAGCGTTAATGCATCGACAAAAGTTTATTTTTACCAAAAATAAATAAATATAATAATAATAATAATAATAATAATAATAATAATAATAATAATAATAATAATAATAATAATAATAATAATAATAATAATAATAATAATAATAATAATAATAATAATAATAATAGTAATAATAATAATAATAATAATAAAAATAATAATAATAATAGTAATAGTAATAATAATAATAATAATAATAAACCACTCTGAAAATTGCTAAAAATTCATAAATCACACATAACAAAATTTCCTACAGTGGATTAAAACATTGTAACCGGAATTCTTTCACAAACGAAAAAATCGACACGAAATGTGAAAAAAACACACTAAAAATCGCATTGCTAATCTCGGAAGACAAAATGCGCTATAACAGTCTAAAAGTCTGAAACCGAATTCTATTTACTAATGTGGAAAATTCGCCGCAAAACGCGAAAATATTCTAAAAATCGCAAATGTATCGCAAAATTTTCAAAAATATCAGTACGAATTTTGAATAAATCTTTTTGAAAAAGGGACAAAATGTGGAATATTATGCTAAAAGGTTAACACCGGATTATTTTTACTAATGTGGTAAAATCGGCATAATAATGAAAAAAAATAAAAATTGCATAACAAATTGCTAAAACTCAAACAAAAATTGCATAAGAAACTCAAAAATCACTGAGGACAAAATTTACTTGAGTTGACAAAAACATTGCAACTGGAACTCTTTCACAAATGTCAGAAAACAACGCGAAGATCGAAAAAAAGACATCAAATACGAACACATTTAACCGAATATTTTTAATTTGTTTAATAGTTAATACACGTAAAACGTATTTTTTATTGTTCAAATTTAAAAATTAAAACGTTAATTATAAATGTTGAAAGAAATCCAGTAATGTCTGTAGATAAAATAAATTTTATTTTTAAGTGAACCATATATTCCCCATTTTCTTTGGAATTTAAAAAAAAGAAAAAAAAAATCCTTTTCCATAAAGCGTAATGTAGAAAAAAATCATATATATATTTTTAAATATTAAAAATTTTTTAAGATATTTAGAAATGGAATATATATTTTTTAATAAATTTTTTTATTATATTTTAATATTATCACTGTCCAAACAATTAGGACAGTGCAAATTACAAAGAAATTTATTACAAAATTTTCTTTTTTTTCTTTTTTACCACATTAAATTTATATTTTTAAAATTATGTATTAAATTTTGAGTTAATTTCCGTTTACTTATTTTTTTTTTCATGGATTAATTGTAATAACAAGAAATGCTCACGATTTCTGCTCTAAGCGTTAATGCATCGATAATAATGAAGTAGTAGTAATAATAATAATAATAATAATAATAATAATAATAATAATAATAATAATAATAATGAACCACTCTGAAAATTGCTAAAAATTCATAAATCACAGATAACAAAATTTACTACAGTGGATTAAAACATTATAACCGGAATTCTTTCACAAACGAAAAAATCGACACGAAATGTGAAAAAAACGCAATAAAAATCGCATTGCTAATCTCGGAAGACAAAATGCGCTATAACAGTCTAAAAGTCTGAAACCGAATTATATTTACTAATGTGGAAAATTCGCCGCAAAACGCGAAAATATTCTAAAAATCGCAAATGTATCGCAAAATTTTCAAAAATATCAGTACGAATTTTGAATAAATCTTTTTGAAAAAGGGACAAAATGTGGAAAATTATGCTAGAAGGTTAACACCGGATTATTTTTACTAATGTGGTAAAATCGGCATAATAATGAAAAAAAATAAAAATTGCATAACAAATTGCTAAAAATCGCACATAAATTGCAAAAGAAAATCAAAAATCAACGAGGACAAAATTTACTTGAGTGGACAAAAACATTGCGACTGGAACTCTTTTACAAATGTCAGAAAACGACGCGAAGATCGAAAAAAAGACATCAAATACGAACACATTTAACCGAATATTTTTAATTTGTTTAATAGTTAATACACCTAAAACGTATTTTTTATTGTTCAAATTAAAAAATTCAAACGTTAATTATAGATGTTGAAAGAAATCCAGTAATGTCTGTAGATAAAATAAATTTTATTTTTAAGTAAAACGTATATTCCCCATTTTCTTTGGAATTTAAAAAAAAAAAGAAAAAAAATCCTTTTCCATGAAGCGTAATTTAGAAAAAAATCATATTTTTTTTTAATATTAATTTTTTTTAAAGATATTTAGAAATGGAATATATATTTTTTAATAAAAATTGTTATTATATTTTAATATTATCACTGTCCAAACAATTAGATAATTTAGCAAAGAAATTTATTACAAAATTTTCTTTTTTTTCTTTTTTACTACATTAAAATTATATTTTTAAAATGATGTATTATATTTTGAGTTAATTTCCGTTTACTTAATTTTTTTTCATGGATTAATTGTAATAACAAGAAATGCTCACGATTTCTGCTCTAAGCCTTAATGCATCGACAAAAGTTTATTTTTACCAAAAATAAATAAATATAATAATAATAATAATAATAATAATAATAATAATAATAATAATAATAATAATAATAATAATAATAATAATAATAATAATAATAATAATAATAATAATAATAGTAATAGTAATAATAATAATAATAATAATAATAAACCACTCTGAAAATTGCTAAAAATTCATAAATCACACATAACAAAATTTCCTACAGTGGATTAAAACATTGTAACCGGAATTCTTTCACAAACGAAAAAATCGACACGAAATGTGAAAAAAACACACTAAAAATCGCATTGCTAATCTCGGAAGACAAAATGCGCTATAACAGTCTAAAAGTCTGAAACCGAATTCTATTTACTAATGTGGAAAATTCGCCGCAAAACGCGAAAATATTCTAAAAATCGCAAATGTATCGCAAAATTTTCAAAAATATCAGTACGAATTTTGAATAAATATTTTTGAAAAAGGGACAAAATGTGGAATATTATGCTAAAAGGTTAACACCGGATTATTTTTACTAATGTGGTAAAATCGGCATAATAATGAAAAAAAAAAAAAATTGCATAACAAATTGCTAAAACTCAAACAAAAATTGCAAAAGAAACTCAAAAATCACTGAGGACAAAATTTACTTGAGTTGACAAAAACATTGCAACTGGAACTCTTTCACAAATGTCAGAAAACAACGCGAAGATCGAAAAAAAGACATCAAATACGAACACATTTAACCGAATATTTTTAATTTGTTTAATAGTTAATACACGTAAAACGTATTTTTTATTGTTCAAATTTAAAAATTAAAACGTTAATTATAAATGTTGAAAGAAATCCAGTAATGTCTGTAGATAAAATAAATTTTATTTTTAAGTGAACCATATATTCCCCATTTTCTTTGGAATTTAAAAAAAAGAAAAAAAAATCCTTTTCCATAAAGCGTAATTTAGAAAAAAATCATATATATATTTATAAATATTAAAAATTTTTTTAAGATATTTAGAAATGGAATATATATTTTTTAATAAATTTTTTTATTATATTTTAATATTATCACTGTCCAAACAATTAGGACAGTGCAAATTACAAAGAAATTTATTACAAAATTTTCTTTTTTTTCTTTTTTACCACATTAAATTTATATTTTTAAAATTATGTATTAAATTTTGAGTTAATTTCCGTTTACTTATTTTTTTTTCATGGATTAATTGTAATAACAAGAAATGCTCACGATTTCTGCTCTAAGCGTTAATGCATCGATAATAATGAAGTAGTAGTAATAATAATAATAATAGTAATAATAATAATAATAATAATAATAATAATAATAATAATAATAATAATAATGAACCACTCTGAAAATTGCTAAAAATTCATAAATCACAGATAACAAAATTTACTACAGTGGATTAAAACATTATAACCGGAATTCTTTCACAAACGAAAAAATCGACACGAAATGTGAAAAAAACACACTAAAAATCGCATTGCTAATCTCGGAAGACAAAATGCGCTATAACAGTCTAAAAGTCTGAAACCGAATTCTATTTACTAATGTGGAAAATTCGCCGCAAAACGCGAAAATATTCTAAAAATCGCAAATGTATCGCAAAATTTTCAAAAATATCAGTACGAATTTTGAATAAATCTTTTTGAAAAAGGGACAAAATGTGGAATATTATGCTAAAAGGTTAACACCGGATTATTTTTACTAATGTGGTAAAATCGGCATAATAATGAAAAAAAATAAAAATTGCATAACAAATTGCTAAAACTCAAACAAAAATTGCATAAGAAACTCAAAAATCACTGAGGACAAAATTTACTTGAGTTGACAAAAACATTGCAACTGGAACTCTTTCACAAATGTCAGAAAACAACGCGAAGATCGAAAAAAAGACATCAAATACGAACACATTTAACCGAATATTTTTAATTTGTTTAATAGTTAATACACGTAAAACGTATTTTTTATTGTTCAAATTTAAAAATTAAAACGTTAATTATAAATGTTGAAAGAAATCCAGTAATGTCTGTAGATAAAATAAATTTTATTTTTAAGTGAACCATATATTCCCCATTTTCTTTGGAATTTAAAAAAAAGAAAAAAAAAATCCTTTTCCATAAAGCGTAATGTAGAAAAAAATCATATATATATTTTTAAATATTAAAAATTTTTTAAGATATTTAGAAATGGAATATATATTTTTTAATAAATTTTTTTATTATATTTTAATATTATCACTGTCCAAACAATTAGGACAGTGCAAATTACAAAGAAATTTATTACAAAATTTTCTTTTTTTTCTTTTTTACCACATTAAATTTATATTTTTAAAATTATGTATTAAATTTTGAGTTAATTTCCGTTTACTTATTTTTTTTTCATGGATTAATTGTAATAACAAGAAATGCTCACGATTTCTGCTCTAAGCGTTAATGCATCGACAAAAGTTTATTTTTACCAAAAATAAATAAATATAATAATAATAATAATAATAATAATAATAATAATAATAATAATAATAATAATAATAATAATAATAATAATAATAATAATAATAGTAATAATAATAATAATAATAAAAATAATAATAATAATAGTAATAGTAATAATAATAATAATAATAATAAACCACTCTGAAAATTGCTAAAAATTCATAAATCACACATAACAAAATTTCCTACAGTGGATTAAAACATTGTAACCGGAATTCTTTCACAAACGAAAAAATCGACACGAAATGTGAAAAAAACACACTAAAAATCGCATTGCTAATCTCGGAAGACAAAATGCGCTATAACAGTCTAAAAGTCTGAAACCGAATTCTATTTACTAATGTGGAAAATTCGCCGCAAAACGCGAAAATATTCTAAAAATCGCAAATGTATCGCAAAATTTTCAAAAATATCAGTACGAATTTTGAATAAATCTTTTTGAAAAAGGGACAAAATGTGGAATATTATGCTAAAAGGTTAACACCGGATTATTTTTACTAATGTGGTAAAATCGGCATAATAATGAAAAAAAATAAAAATTGCATAACAAATTGCTAAAACTCAAACAAAAATTGCATAAGAAACTCAAAAATCACTGAGGACAAAATTTACTTGAGTTGACAAAAACATTGCAACTGGAACTCTTTCACAAATGTCAGAAAACAACGCGAAGATCGAAAAAAAGACATCAAATACGAACACATTTAACCGAATATTTTTAATTTGTTTAATAGTTAATACACGTAAAACGTATTTTTTATTGTTCAAATTTAAAAATTAAAACGTTAATTATAAATGTTGAAAGAAATCCAGTAATGTCTGTAGATAAAATAAATTTTATTTTTAAGTGAACCATATATTCCCCATTTTCTTTGGAATTTAAAAAAAAGAAAAAAAAAATCCTTTTCCATAAAGCGTAATGTAGAAAAAAATCATATATATATTTTTAAATATTAAAAATTTTTTAAGATATTTAGAAATGGAATATATATTTTTTAATAAATTTTTTTATTATATTTTAATATTATCACTGTCCAAACAATTAGGACAGTGCAAATTACAAAGAAATTTATTACAAAATTTTCTTTTTTTTCTTTTTTACCACATTAAATTTATATTTTTAAAATTATGTATTAAATTTTGAGTTAATTTCCGTTTACTTATTTTTTTTTCATGGATTAATTGTAATAACAAGAAATGCTCACGATTTCTGCTCTAAGCGTTAATGCATCGATAATAATGAAGTAGTAGTAATAATAAAAATAATAATAATAATAATAATAATAATAATAATAATAATAATAATAATAATAATGAACCACTCTGAAAATTGCTAAAAATTCATAAATCACAGATAACAAAATTTACTACAGTGGATTAAAACATTATAACCGGAATTCTTTCACAAACGAAAAAATCGACACGAAATGTGAAAAAAACGCAATAAAAATCGCATTGCTAATCTCGGAAGACAAAATGCGCTATAACAGTCTAAAAGTCTGAAACCGAATTATATTTACTAATGTGGAAAATTCGCCGCAAAACGCGAAAATATTCTAAAAATCGCAAATGTATCGCAAAATTTTCAAAAATATCAGTACGAATTTTGAATAAATCTTTTTGAAAAAGGGACAAAATGTGGAAAATTATGCTAGAAGGTTAACACCGGATTATTTTTACTAATGTGGTAAAATCGGCATAATAATGAAAAAAAATAAAAATTGCATAACAAATTGCTAAAAATCGCACATAAATTGCAAAAGAAAATCAAAAATCAACGAGGACAAAATTTACTTGAGTGGACAAAAACATTGCAACTGGAACTCTTTTACAAATGTCAGAAAACGACGCGAAGATCGAAAAAAAGACATCAAATACGAACACATTTAACCGAATATTTTTAATTTGTTTAATAGTTAATACACCTAAAACGTATTTTTTATTGTTCAAATTAAAAAATTCAAACGTTAATTATAGATGTGGAAAGAAATCCAGTAATGTCTGTAGATAAAATAAATTTTATTTTTAAGTAAAACGTATATTCCCCATTTTCTTTGGAATTTAAAAAAAAAAAGAAAAAAAATCCTTTTCCATGAAGCGTAATTTAGAAAAAAATCATATTTTTTTTTAATATTAATTTTTTTTAAAGATATTTAGAAATGGAATATATATTTTTTAATAAAAATTGTTATTATATTTTAATATTATCACTGTCCAAACAATTAGATAATTTAGCAAAGAAATTTATTACAAAATTTTCTTTTTTTTCTTTTTTACTACATTAAAATTATATTTTTAAAATGATATATTATATTTTGAGTTAATTTCCGTTTACTTAATTTTTTTTCATGGATTAATTGTAATAACAAGAAATGCTCACGATTTCTGCTCTAAGCCTTAATGCATCGACAAAAGTTTATTTTTACCAAAAATAAATAAATATAATAATAATAATAATAATAATAATAATAATAATAATAATAATAATAATAATAATAATAATAATAAAAATAATAATAATAATAGTAATAGTAATAATAATAATAATAATAATAATAAACCACTCTGAAAATTGCTAAAAATTCATAAATCACACATAACAAAATTTCCTACAGTGGATTAAAACATTGTAACCGGAATTCTTTCACAAACGAAAAAATCGACACGAAATGTGAAAAAAACACACTAAAAATCGCATTGCTAATCTCGGAAGACAAAATGCGCTATAACAGTCTAAAAGTCTGAAACCGAATTCTATTTACTAATGTGGAAAATTCGCCGCAAAACGCGAAAATATTCTAAAAATCGCAAATGTATCGCAAAATTTTCAAAAATATCAGTACGAATTTTGAATAAATATTTTTGAAAAAGGGACAAAATGTGGAATATTATGCTAGAAGGTTAACACCGGATTATTTTTACTAATGTGGTAAAATCGGCATAATAATGAAAAAAAATAAAAATTGCATAACAAATTGCTAAAAATCGCACATAAATTGCAAAAGAAAATCAAAAATCAACGAGGACAAAATTTACTTGAGTGGACAAAAACATTGCAACTGGAACTCTTTTACAAATGTCAGAAAACGACGCGAAGATCGAAAAAAAGACATCAAATACGAACACATTTAACCGAATATTTTTAATTTGTTTAATAGTTAATACACCTAAAACGTATTTTTTATTGTTCAAATTAAAAAATTCAAACGTTAATTATAGATGTTGAAAGAAATCCAGTAATGTCTGTAGATAAAATAAATTTTATTTTTAAGTAAAACGTATATTCCCCATTTTCTTTGGAATTTAAAAAAAAAAAGAAAAAAAATCCTTTTCCATGAAGCGTAATTTAGAAAAAAATCATATTTTTTTTTAATATTAATTTTTTCTAAAGATATTTAGAAATGGAATATATATTTTTTAATAAAAATTGTTATTATATTTTAATATTATCACTGTCCAAACAATTAGATAATTTAGCAAAGAAATTTATTACAAAATTTTCTTTTTTTTCTTTTTTACTACATTAAAATTATATTTTTAAAATGATGTATTATATTTTGAGTTAATTTCCGTTTACTTAATTTTTTTTCATGGATTAATTGTAATAACAAGAAATGCTCACGATTTCTGCTCTAAGCGTTAATGCATCGACAAAAGTTTATTTTTACCAAAAATAAATAAATATAATAATAATAATAATAATAATAATAATAATAATAATAATAATAATAATAATAATAATAATAATAATAATAATAATAGTAATAATAATAATAATAATAATAATAAAAATAATAATAATAATAGTAATAGTAATAATAATAATAATAATAATAAACCACTCTGAAAATTGCTAAAAATTCATAAATCACACATAACAAAATTTCCTACAGTGGATTAAAACATTGTAACCGGAATTCTTTCACAAACGAAAAAATCGACACGAAATGTGAAAAAAACACACTAAAAATCGCATTGCTAATCTCGGAAGACAAAATGCGCTATAACAGTCTAAAAGTCTGAAACCGAATTCTATTTACTAATGTGGAAAATTCGCCGCAAAACGCGAAAATATTCTAAAAATCGCAAATGTATCGCAAAATTTTCAAAAATATCAGTACGAATTTTGAATAAATCTTTTTGAAAAAGGGACAAAATGTGGAATATTATGCTAAAAGGTTAACACCGGATTATTTTTACTAATGTGGTAAAATCGGCATAATAATGAAAAAAAATAAAAATTGCATAACAAATTGCTAAAACTCAAACAAAAATTGCATAAGAAACTCAAAAATCACTGAGGACAAAATTTACTTGAGTTGACAAAAACATTGCAACTGGAACTCTTTCACAAATGTCAGAAAACAACGCGAAGATCGAAAAAAAGACATCAAATACGAACACATTTAACCGAATATTTTTAATTTGTTTAATAGTTAATACACGTAAAACGTATTTTTTATTGTTCAAATTTACAAATTAAAACGTTAATTATAGATGTTGAAAGAAATCCAGTAATGTCTGTAGATAAAATAAATTTTATTTTTAAGTAAAACGTATATTCCCCATTTTCTTTGGAATTTAAAAAAAAAAAGAAAAAAAATCCTTTTCCATGAAGCGTAATTTAGAAAAAAATCATATTTTTTTTTAATATTAATTTTTTTTAAAGATATTTAGAAATGGAATATATATTTTTTAATAAAAATTGTTATTATATTTTAATATTATCACTGTCCAAACAATTAGATAATTTAGCAAAGAAATTTATTACAAAATTTTCTTTTTTTTCTTTTTTACTACATTAAAATTATATTTTTAAAATGATGTATTATATTTTGAGTTAATTTCCGTTTACTTAATTTTTTTTCATGGATTAATTGTAATAACAAGAAATGCTCACGATTTCTGCTCTAAGCCTTAATGCATCGACAAAAGTTTATTTTTACCAAAAATAAATAAATATAATAATAATAATAATAATAATAATAATAATAATAATAATAATAATAATAATAATAATAATAATAATAATAATAATAATAATAAAAATAATAATAATAATAGTAATAGTAATAATAATAATAATAATAATAATAAACCACTCTGAAAATTGCTAAAAATTCATAAATCACACATAACAAAATTTCCTACAGTGGATTAAAACATTGTAACCGGAATTCTTTCACAAACGAAAAAATCGACACGAAATGTGAAAAAAACACACTAAAAATCGCATTGCTAATCTCGGAAGACAAAATGCGCTATAACAGTCTAAAAGTCTGAAACCGAATTCTATTTACTAATGTGGAAAATTCGCCGCAAAACGCGAAAATATTCTAAAAATCGCAAATGTATCGCAAAATTTTCAAAAATATCAGTACGAATTTTGAATAAATATTTTTGAAAAAGGGACAAAATGTGGAATATTATGCTAAAAGGTTAACACCGGATTATTTTTACTAATGTGGTAAAATCGGCATAATAATGAAAAAAAAAAAAAAATTGCATAACAAATTGCTAAAACTCAAACAAAAATTGCAAAAGAAACTCAAAAATCACTGAGGACAAAATTTACTTGAGTTGACAAAAACATTGCAACTGGAACTCTTTCACAAATGTCAGAAAACAACGCGAAGATCGAAAAAAAGACATCAAATACGAACACATTTAACCGAATATTTTTAATTTGTTTAATAGTTAATACACGTAAAACGTATTTTTTATTGTTCAAATTTAAAAATTAAAACGTTAATTATAAATGTTGAAAGAAATCCAGTAATGTCTGTAGATAAAATAAATTTTATTTTTAAGTGAACCATATATTCCCCATTTTCTTTGGAATTTAAAAAAAAGAAAAAAAAATCCTTTTCCATAAAGCGTAATTTAGAAAAAAATCATATATATATTTATAAATATTAAAAATTTTTTTAAGATATTTAGAAATGGAATATATATTTTTTAATAAATTTTTTTATTATATTTTAATATTATCACTGTCCAAACAATTAGGACAGTGCAAATTACAAAGAAATTTATTACAAAATTTTCTTTTTTTTCTTTTTTACCACATTAAATTTATATTTTTAAAATTATGTATTAAATTTTGAGTTAATTTCCGTTTACTTATTTTTTTTTCATGGATTAATTGTAATAACAAGAAATGCTCACGATTTCTGCTCTAAGCGTTAATGCATCGATAATAATGAAGTAGTAGTAATAATAATAATAATAGTAATAATAATAATAATAATAATAATAATAATAATAATAATAATAATAATAATGAACCACTCTGAAAATTGCTAAAAATTCATAAATCACAGATAACAAAATTTACTACAGTGGATTAAAACATTATAACCGGAATTCTTTCACAAACGAAAAAATCGACACGAAATGTGAAAAAAACACACTAAAAATCGCATTGCTAATCTCGGAAGACAAAATGCGCTATAACAGTCTAAAAGTCTGAAACCGAATTCTATTTACTAATGTGGAAAATTCGCCGCAAAACGCGAAAATATTCTAAAAATCGCAAATGTATCGCAAAATTTTCAAAAATATCAGTACGAATTTTGAATAAATCTTTTTGAAAAAGGGACAAAATGTGGAATATTATGCTAAAAGGTTAACACCGGATTATTTTTACTAATGTGGTAAAATCGGCATAATAATGAAAAAAAATAAAAATTGCATAACAAATTGCTAAAACTCAAACAAAAATTGCATAAGAAACTCAAAAATAACTGAGGACAAAATTTACTTGAGTTGACAAAAACATTGCAACTGGAACTCTTTCACAAATGTCAGAAAACAACGCGAAGATCGAAAAAAAGACATCAAATACGAACACATTTAACCGAATATTTTTAATTTGTTTAATAGTTAATACACGTAAAACGTATTTTTTATTGTTCAAATTTAAAAATTAAAACGTTAATTATAAATGTTGAAAGAAATCCAGTAATGTCTGTAGATAAAATACATTTTATTTTTAAGTGAACCGTATATTCCCCATTTTCTTTGGAATTTTAAAAAAAGAAAAAAATCCTTTTCCATGAAGCGTAATTTAGAAAAAAATCATATATTTTTTAAATATTAAAAATTTTTTAAAGTTATTTAGAAATGGAATATATATTTTTTAATAAAACTTGTTATTATATTTTAATATTATCACTGTCCAAACAATTAGATAATTTAGCAAAGAAATTTATTACAAAATTTCCTTTTTTTCTTTTTTACTACATTAAAATTATATTTTTAAATTTATGTATTAAATTTTGAGTTAATTTCCGTTTACTTAATTTTTTTTTCATGGATTAATTGTAATAACAAGAAATGCTCACGATTTCTGCTCTAATCTTTAATGCATCGACAAAAGTTTATTTTTACCAAAAAAAAAAAAAAAAATATATATATATATATATATATATATATTCCGTATATATTTTTGAACGTACCACATCTGTGAGACTTCCATATTGATTTTGCATTACTTGATTTTAAAATGAGTGAATTTTTGTTACTGCTTTTGAGTAACGCTGCTTTTTGAAGGCCCAAGAATCGTCACTGCTGTGCTTTCACTAAGTTGAAATTTTAATTATTTATATGCTTAAAGGTGCGTCTTAAACATAAGTTTATAATTTATTTTACTGATTTGCAGGATAAATCTTCTTAAAATAATAAATTAAATGCCACTTAGAATGGCTGAATGTTTAGTAATTCTGAAACCTGATTTTTTTTCATTATTTCTAGCGTAAAAGAAACGCTAGGTATTAGAAACTATTGCAGGTTCTTTGTAATATAACGCTTAATTAAATAAGAATAGTAATAATTATATATTACAATCTCAATTACATATTTAAACATACGCATCAATAAAATTTAATTATTTTAACTGACGAACTTATTTTCACTGACGAATTTCCTTTTAATTTGTAAATGTCAAGAGTCAATTAGAAATTTCTAAGAAATTTCCAGTTCCTGACTAAAGAGTTTAAAAACGTTTAGTATTAAAGTCATTAAACTATTTGCTTATTCTGGGAAATGCGATGTGTAATTATTTTATGTTGCTTTGAAGATTGTTGCGTTAATGTAAAGTAAGTTTCTAACGTAGTGAAATTCAGTTGCCTACAGCTATTGTAGGTTCTTTGTATTATATCTCTTAATTAAATAAGCATATTAATAAATATACATTATAATCTCAATTACATATTTAAACATATGTATGAATAGAGTTTAATTACTTTAACTGACGAACTGTCTCTTTGTTAAAAAGTTCCTTTTAAATAGTAAATGTCAAGAGTCAATTAGAAATTTCCAGTTTCTGACTAAAGAGTTTAGAAAGGTTTAGTATCGAAATCATTAAACTATTTGCTTATTCTGTGAAATGTGATGTGTAGTTATTTTATTTTGCTTTGAAGATTGCTGCGTTAGTATAAAGTAAGTTTCTAAGGTAGTTAAATTCAGTTGCCCACAGGCTTTCCTTGTATTACATACCTTCGATGTTGCCATTTTAAATGTATATTATTTGTCCAGGTATATATTTAGAAAAAGATTTTACTTATCTAAGAACATCACTTATCATTCTTAAATTAAAATCACCTTTGCTAAATGTGTTAACAGTAGACTTAGAGTACCTTCTAATAAAGAGATCAACAAATTCCGTACGCACAATCGGCGAGATTCGCAATATCAATACAAATAAAATAAACTATTTTCACAAAAATTCATATGTAATAAAAATTCGTATTTGATATCAGTATATGGCAGATATCAAATACAACAAAATAACTGCAGCTTTATCCAGGCTACATAACGAGTCTTTACAGGTTAATTAAAAATTAATAATAAAATAACTTATCCATCAGTATTTTATTCCCCATACATGATCCGCGAATCAATAGAAGTCTATATGGGCAGCGAAAAAATATGCAATAAACTAACCTCCTTTCAGTTACTTAGAATTGGGCTCGAGATGCTTAAAAAAAACAAAAATTATTCTCGTTCACAGCTGACCATTTTTATTGAAGCACATGCTTTCTTTATACATGTGATCTTGCGGTTTTTGTTTTTCAAGTTCATTTTTCAAATTTTTGCAGCAAGAGTTTATTTTATGAGTATTGATTTTCAAAATGTCAACGATTGTGTGTACGAAACTTGTTGATATTTTTTATTAAAAGGTATTTATAAAACTTTAAGTGTACTGTTATTACGTTTAGCAAGTATGGTTATCTTTTAACTGTCTTAAATTAAAATGCTGAACTGTTGTTTATCATACAAAAATTAGTATTACATTAAAAAAAAGTTTATTTAATTTTATTTAGAAATAAATAAAAAGTGATACTGCCGTTTAAACTATTTTTTTAGTAAGCTTTTTATTTTATTTAGAAACATGGCGTAATGTGACGCAATCAAATTTCAAAATGTATATAATCATTGTTAGATTGTTATACCGTTCTTGAGTCTGAGCCTTATTGACATTTACGTGCTAAACAAAATTGGTTTTTTTAAATACGTTATAATAAATATGTTTTTTGAAAATACATTTAAATTATACATATCTTTAAATTCCTTATATCGCGTACACGTTTTATTTTCCATCATTAAATTTATCTTTGTAATTTCCTGTTTTACTTTTTCTAAATCTTAACGTATTTAATCTTAAAATCTTCTGATACCATTTTTTTTTTATCTTCTACCTTTCTATTCCCTTTGTACTTAAAAGAAAAAAGGAATGGAGCATGGTGAATCACAGTTGTAACTCATAATAGGAATTTAGTCGCATATTTAATTTGTACAGTTCAGGCATTGTAACTGCCAACCGTTGTATACCTTAAGCTACACATAAAGTCAGGATGTGCTAAATAAGTAACGAGTTGTGTAAGTTTTAAAATATTATTCGCAGTAGATAACCCAATCCCTGTTTAAGTATAACGAGAACGAAAAATCATGCGTCAAGCACATAGTATGAAACACTTTCGAACACATTCAGAATCCTATAATAAAACTTCATTGTTTAATAAGGTGAAACATGATATCTAAGTAATTGATTCGTAAAATTCAATTGTTAACCTAATTTTAGCAATTAACATCAACAGTCAAAAAATATCCGCATTCTTTTGTACAGTCCTATATATGATCTCTATATGATCTATAGAATTGTATGTATTATACATATCATGCTCAAATTTAGTGTGGTTAGGAAACGCATAGCACAGTTAAAAATTCACTTTCAGCAATTTCCATCAAAAAACGAAATGTAGTGGAGATGTTTTGTGCAGCACTGTATATGAGTTATAGATACATCAAGTTGAATGAAGAATAAAATTGTTGAATTTATAAACGCGTACCACAACTGAAAACGCACTTTCAGCAATTATTGTCCATAGACCGTAATGAATCGGAAATTCTTTTGAGTGTCCCTGTAAATGAACGACAAATGCTATGCACACCATATTCTGTAGCTTTCATCTTCTAGTGCACCGCATGTACATATATATCAATTTCAATATGTTTCAAATAGTGTTGTAACATTATTAAAATGCACAGTAAATGATTTTCCACATAGACTCTAATGTTACGGAATTCGTTTGCGCGTCCAAACATTTATTTATTGAAAAGAACATGGAAAAGGAATTTAATGGATATGATTTTCAAAGTGAGGATCTTTAGAGGTGATACAATAGTCACAAAGTTGTCAGTAACAAAATCGAGCGTTTTTTATTTTTGTTTTTATGCTTGAAAATGAGTCAGTTATTGAACTTTTGAGGCTAATAAGGTCTGCCGGCTTCCTTTTGTAAACCAAATCTTGCATATGACCCCAAAGATAGAAATAATATGGATTCATGTCTGTGGAATAAGGTGGCTAATTTTCTTGTCAGATCTCTTACCAATGCTATAGAAGGCTTAGGTTGGTTTCTGAATGTTGAAGACCTCTTCGTAGAAATAGTGTTGCATTTTCACCATATAAATACCAATTTTTAACAATAAAAATACGATCTTCAGTTGAATATGACGCTTTAGTAGACATTTTCAAAATTATTTTAAAATGACACTAAACAAATTCCTTTTATGCCTTCTCTCACTGCACGCATTCGTGCCGCCATCTAGAGAGTCACTGAGAAGTTATTTCAGTTTAAAGTTGTAGGTTAATTCAAAGTCACCCTGTATATCCCTTAACCGGAAACGTGAAAATTCAGAACACAAACAGAAACGTGCCGTCTGTGAGACTGCTAAATTTTAAAAATTGCTATTAAATTTTAAAAAGAAAACAACTCATAATAATTTACTAAATAGTGAACTTAAACATTTATTCTTTAACAGTAATGCATTAACAGGAACAAATTTTTAATATAACAGCATAAAAATAAGTTTTGAATGTCGGATAGAGGAAATATTTCAAAATTACACACTATTATTCAAATATTTACATTTTCGACAAAATGATGAAATAAATGCAACTATTTATATATATATTAGTAGAATATGAATTAAAAAAATATATTAGACAGTAAAATTAACAAAACATTTAATAGTGAATATTGCAGCATGTTCTAAATATCAGCATTTTTTATGCAATCATTGCATTTAGGTTTCGAGCATTGCAGGCATACAGGCTTCCGTCACTGTACACACAGATATTTTGTCATTCTATGGTTAGTTCTGTGACACAAAAAACATGCTTTGCCTTTGAGAAGTATTAAGTCATCATCTACCTGGGGCACATTTTCAACAGGTTTTTGCAGAATGCGAGCAATTATAAAGCGCAATTCCCTGGGTAATTGAGGATTTTCTAATCGTCTCTCCATATTACTTTCTTTCATATTACTGATCAGAGTATCATATTTCATTCGCATTTGAATTATTTTATGGTTTGTCCATTTCACTATATGCACTAATATATCATTTGTAAACAACAACTGCCAGACAGAGAATGGATCTAGCTTTTCTCCGAGATCTCAAGATTTTCCTCTTAAAACTGGCACTTTTAAAATATTGTGTTTTTTTGTTCTTGACGAGGGGCGGACCTCTGAAACAGACCATCGGTACCGATTTTTTCCATATATATATTTCGTATCTGCGTCTGATAATTTTTAAACATTTCTTATATCTTCATTTTCACTTTCATTAAAATTTTCTGACAATGTTGAATCACTTTCGTGTTCAGAATTTATATATTCATCATCTGAAATACTTTCAACATCGCTTATGTCACTTCGTACTTCATTAAACCATCGCAAAATAGTCTCTTCAAAGTCTTTATCACCGAAGCGTACTCGCTTTGACGGCTCCCCCATCTCACAATCCCAAAGCAAAAAATTACATAAACGGAAACACACCGTCTGACAGACTGCGGCGAAAATAAAATATTTTTTCTTTCAACAACTAAAAAAGATCAGGTGTTGCAAATGGGTCTGGGGGGAGAGGACCAATAGCGTAACGATTAGATAGCGTGATAATATTGAGGATACATTCATTTTTGCATAAAGGGTAGATATGTAGACGCCACCGTCTCACAGACGGTATGTTTCCGGTTAAGGGATATATATTCGTGTACTTAGAGCATCTCTTTCTATTCAGTTGAAAAACAATAACACAAATAATGTATTACACAAATTTTAAAAAAGTAAGTTTACTTTCAGTTAAAGTACGATAGCGAGTTTTGAAAGTCTTTTTTTTTTTACTTCCATAGAAAGTAACTTCCGAGAAAGTTTTACTTCCTTGTTATATTAGTCCAGTAGAAATAGCATTTTACCTTACAAAAATTTGGGTAGTTCTGATTTTTGGATATGTTGTAAAGGTTGACCCTCTAATAAAAAAACAAGTTTTCGACCTTCTCGTGCGTTTTTCACAATATTGAAAAAACCAATATTTTTCGGCACTTTTTTCGATTTTTCTTAAATAACTCAATTTTAGTGTATTTTACAGAAAAAAGCACTTTCACCATTTTGTAGAACATAAAATTCTCTATAACATGCAGTATTCATGTTTGTAAATTGTCCAAATAGGGGGAAAGATACGGAGCCGGAAAAATAGGGTAAAATTTGCAAAAAATGCAAAAATACACAATTGACGTTAGTTTTTGCTTAATAACCTACTTTTAGTGCGTTTTAGAGACAAAAGTGTCAATATAAAGTTTGTAAAGCATGAAGTAGTCTATAAGTTTCATTTATTATATCATTAAATATCTATAATATACTCTAAAAATCAGAATAATACAATTTATTGTTAAAACAAAAAAATACCGTCTGACAAGTCATAAATTTCAAAACGAGCTTTTATTTTTGTTATTGATTAAACGATGCAATTAATTAATTATAGTATGTACAATAATAGGTAACTGTTGAATAGTTGAGGGGGGGCGACGTTAACGAAAAAACCTAGTTGGTAGACTTAGGTGCAGGGCCAAGAATTCAAAGTCGAAAGTAAAATTAATAGCTGGGAATAATGTAAAAAAAATACTTGAAAGATAAATAAGTTATAATTTAGAAATTTTAAAAACTAAAAGGAGTATCTAAGGCCGAAACTAAAGGAGGTGGGAGCAAAAGGAGCATTTGGCCCGGGCGCTAGAATGAAATCGATTTTTCTTAAATAACTCAATTTCAGTGCATTTTACAGAAAAAGCATTTTCTTCATTTTGTAAAAGATAAAATTCTCTACAACATGCAGTATTCATTTTTGTAAATTGTTCAGATAGGGGGGGGGGATATACGGAGCTGGGAAAATAGGGTTAAATTTGGAAAAAATGCAAAAATCCACAAATGACGTTATTTTTTGTTAATAACCCACTTTTAGTGCATTTTAGAAGCAAAACTGTCATAATCAACTTTTTACAGCATGATATAGTCTATAGTTTCATTTATTAGATAATTAAATATTGGTAATAGACCTTAAAAATAACAGCAAAAGATTTTGGGTGAAAACAGCAAAATACCGCCTGACAAGTTATTAATTTAAAAAACGAGCTTTTATTTTTGATATTGAAAACAGGATGTGGTTAATTAATTATAGAATGCACAATAAATTAATCAACAAATACATAGTAAGTATTATATAGTCGCTTTGTCATATATGTTTCATTTTTCTGCTGCTTGGCCCTGGTAATTTTACCATCGTCTCAGATACTTCATCGTCCGTCTTTGTACTTGATTTGATTGGTTGATCTATGTTATCAAAGTCCTCAAGGTCCAGTATAATATCAAGAGCGTTGCCACATAGTTGGTTGTGGCACTTCACACAGATAACTGAGCACTTCAAGCCTGCCTTTCTAGAACTGCAATTCGTACTACATTTTTTTTTCATTGGGAAGATATGAAATCGAGTAGAGTTTGAGGAGCTGGTCCATTCATCATAGTGACTGGAATGAGCCCATGACCACCCCACTTCCAGCCGCATTCGAGAGGATCCTTTTCGTTTCCCAGCCATGTCTGAATGCATGATATTCATCAGCATCACGAGTAGGTGGTAGTCTAGCTAAAGTTAATATTGTTAGCTGCTCTAGCGAAGCTGACATACCGCAATACATTCAAGTTTAGGTTGGGATCACCTCCATGAAGGGCAAGAAGTACACCTTCTGTGCCTTCAACAAGTTTGTGCCTCTCTGCATTTGAGTCTTTAAAGATTTGAACTTTTTGGTTCAGGGATGGGTTCTGAAGAATTCTGCAATATTTCATTTTTCCATGGCTGTAGAGCACAGAAGTGGTGTCACAACCACTTACTGCATGAAGAAAAAGAATATTTTGTGCAACTTCCTTAAATTTGAAACACTCTTTGGAGTAGAGATCATCAGGCAATTTCCATGTCCTCGCCCTTCGGAAATAAACATTGTCTGCAGATAGAGAAGCCACAAGAACAAAAAGGTCCATGTCTTCACCATTGACAATGACAGCATCGTAATCACGGGCTTAGGAAATAGCTGTGTTCACTATTAGCACATCTGCATCTTCAATGGCCTGCGTAGTGATCATTTGTGCATTTTCAAATTCATTTCGAAGCATATAAATGAAAAGTTCTTCATTTTTTTTTCATTCCCCAACAATTTTTCTTGTGGCATCTGTGGAAACACCGTCTCATTGAACCTAACCTCAGCAGAAGTATGAATCTTAAAGCGACGAGCACTTTCTGCACTTTTTATACTTTTTCTATTATGTTCAGGATAAGTTTCTAATATTTTTTTTTTATTTTAAAATTTAAAACTGAATTCAAAACACCGGAAAACAATTCTCCTTTATACAGGTTTCCATATTATCAGGTATAATTGCTGTTATTATTTCTGTTGGGACTAACATTCTCAAACTGAAATACATTTACCATCAATGTAAACTTTGACTAACAAAAATATGGGGGACAAATGAATACAAACACAACAAACTAAATCTTCATTGTGCGCCCTCTTCTCCTTCCATTCTAGCGCCAGGGCCACATGCTCCTTTTGCTACCACCTCCCTTAGTTTTGCCCTTAGATACACCTTTTCCTTTTTAAAATTTCTAAATTATAACTTATTTATCTTTCAAGTATTTTTTTACATTATCCCCAGCTATTAATTTTACTTTCGACTTTGAATTCTTGGTCCTGCACCTATGTCTACCGACTAGGTTTTTTGGTTTAACTTCGCTGCCCCCCTTCAACTATTCAACAGTTACCTCATATTGTACATGTACATACTATAATTAATTAATTGCATCGCTTAATCAATATAAAAAATAAAGCTCGTTTTTAATTTAATTATTTGTCAGGGGGTATTTTTTTTCCCATAAATTGTATTATTTTGATTTTTAAAGTCTATTATAGATATTTAATGATCTAATAAATGAAACTTATAGACTACTTCATGCTTTACAAACTTTATAGACACTTTTGTCTCTAAAACGCACTAAAAGTAGGTTATTAAGCAAAAACTAACGTCATTTGTGGATTTTTGCACTTTTTTAAAATTTTACCCTTTTTTCCGGCTCCGTATCTCACCCCTTATTTGGACAATTTACAAACATGAATACTGCATGTTGTAGAGAATTTTATGTTCTACAAAATGGTGAAAGTGCTTTTTCTGTAGAATGCACTGAAATTGAGTTATTTAAGAAAAATCGAAAAAAAAAAGCCGAAAAATATTGGTTTTTTCAATATTGTGAAAAACGCACAAGGTCTAGAAGGTCGAAAACTTGGTTTTTTTATTAGAGGGTCAACATATCCAAAAATCAGAACTACCCGAATTTTTGCAAGGCAAGGCCCTTTTTTACGCTATTTCTACGGGACTATATGCAGTATTTGAATTATGTCTTTGGGAAACACGTTTGCTTCGCTTTTTATATTCAAAAATTGTGTGAGGCTAATGAAATAAAGAAAATCAATCAAGATCAGAAAACATACTCCCCTTGCTTCAATTTTAAAAACATTTCTTTATAATATTAAAATGTTCTACAGAAATATGTTTTTAGAAACAATTTTTACTTTAATTTAAATATTTGTGTATGACCAAGATAGTAAATACTTTATAATTATGCATTTAATAAATGTATATTACTAAATATCCTCAATTCCTTAATTAGAGCAGTGTTTCCCAAACTTTTTGGATCCATCGCCCTCTTATGAAGGTATGTTATTTTTATGGCGCATATTATAATTGTACACGTCTTATGATACTTAATTCACTAAACGAAATAACTATGCTGCCCGACATGTTGCTTAAAGCAGAATTTCTATAATGAACCAAAAAAGGGTACATTATATGGACAACTATAACGCGACGTATATACTTGAATTAATAATTTATTTCGGATTCAATGCACTATAATGTGAAATGTACAGAAAAAATTATAACATTCAACTTCTAAAATAAACACTACGCGAGATTAGTATATTAAAATATAAGAACAATCAATGAGATAGTTGCTACTTATGTTTAACTTTTTTACAATATTTTATTTAACTGAACTTTTTTTTTTTGTATGTAAAGAAAGAACTGACTTTCACGATACTATTGTATTTTAATGGCAACATATTGGCTAATTAAAGACGTATAAGAAAATCTTATTTCAGAGCTTTTGTGAACTGTTTTTGAGAATCGCTTTAAAATTATTAGAATCAAGGAGTAAGAAAATTTTCTTTGTCAGTTATAAAGATAAAAAATATAAACACAATTTAGTGTTCAGATAAATAATGTAACGAATTCTGCTATGACAATGAGACTCTTTGGGGCACTTACCGCATATTAATTTAGAGTGCATGTATGAAGAATACATTATGAAGCACTTTGGAAATAAGGTGATCATGTTTATGATCCATAAATTCTGCTGAATGATGTAATGGCTAAAAGTAACATTTTAAATGCATAAAGTATGCATTAAACTCACATCCATATATTTTACTTAATATAAACGTATTTTTGGTTTTATTAATGTAAAGGTAAAAACTTAAAAAGTTTTTAATGAGGGATATATATATATATATATATATATATTATGATCGGAAAAGCCAAGAGTGGTTTTGTTCTCACAAACCAAGCGCTTTCTACTGCAATAAATTGTATTTAAAATAGTGGGTTTTTTAAAAATGCATACGTAGTGAAATATCTTTTTTGTATCTTCCTGTCTAATATGATGGGATGTAAAACGCTGGGTAAATTCTGAGATTCTTAGAAATGAAATAGAACTGTTTAATATTTTCTTTTCTACATTTTTTTGTGATTTTCTAAATAATGTAAATATGTTTTATATTTTTATTATATCTTGAAGAGTACCCCTAACCTCGGTCATTTCAGTGTGTCTCTTAAGGTGGATCAAATGCAAAACGTTTTAAATTACATTACACATTAAGAAATTGTTTAAACTTTTATTATAAGTAGCTTAATTCCGTATAAATCTTACTAATATCGTTGTTTGCATAAGGAAACAAAATACCATTATTGATTAAGTTTGATTGAAATTAATCAGGAATACTTTAATTATATTTATATTTTTCTAGAGAAATTTCTTTATATAAAATAACTAAAAGTTATGTATAGTATTTTGTAAAGCTTATTTTACATTTTTTAATTAGAAATTATCACAAATGCATGCAGCAAAAACAATTTATATTCCCTTCATATTAAAAATTGACTATACAGGAGTTTTATCTTTATTTTAGAAATTTAAAGCGTAAATATTATAGCAACTTAAAATTTTTTGTAGCATATATTTTCATGATGATCGCAAAGTAAAGATAAAGTAATCTTATTTTAATAATTATTCAAATGACGATACACAATTCATTAAAAATTATCTGAGTTGTGCTGAAAATAATTTAGTTAGTTAGAAATAAATTATATGAAATTTATTTCTAATTATATATATATATATGTCTTTTAATTCCATATTGCCTAGATAGATTGCCGTTTAATTCAAAATAAGAAAATTTTAATTCCAAAGCTTTTATATAAAATATTTTCTTGTTATTTATAGATTTATAGATATTTTTTCTCTTTTATAGATAGTTATGGGAATCTGTTTAAAGGAAATACTGTTTATAAAAGAAATTTTCTTGCTGTGTGTATTTAGTCCTGACAATAATTCCATTTAAATTACATTACACATTGCAATTAGATTTAATTACAGTATCTAATTTTATATCAAACCTTCTTTTACAAACATCATAATGCGCGTTAATGTTTCCACCTAATTTGTATTTTTGAAACTTAGAGCAATTACCAAAAATTTTCGCTTGAAAGAAAAAAATAAGTAGAAAGGTTAAATACTATTCCATCCATATATTTAATTCTAAATATTAAAAAAGCACGTTCTTATAATCTGCATTTAGTTAATTAAATATAATTAACAATTGTTATAGAATAACATATATTTAATATGTTTTAGAGACTTGCATGTAGTATTTTATAATAATATCGAATCATGATCTTAATCTGATTTTTTTACGTCCTATATTAATGTACTGTATTTTTTTTTTCATATCAATATTATCTATTTTAGGAATGTATTAACAATACTATACAAGAGGTTTGTAATTAGACTTACCTATCTTCTAATTGTTGTTCGGAGATTGATTTACACAAATTATGTTCGGGAAAATGTATTTTCGACTCACTCAACAATCACAAAATCAAATCGATGTCACCAACATATATTTGAAAAACACCACAAATTAACAGATAATATTTGCGCGCACTATTTATATTATATGCGCAAATTAATCATGGATATGAAAACAATCATAAATATACCAGCCACATTCAAGTTAACACATTGACGGACAGTAGGAACAAGTGAAGTTCGAAAATTGACACTATATATGGTTTTGTAATTTTTAGAATATTAGAAGTATAGTTTTACTCTTTCTGCTTAAATAAACTTAATTTTGATTAATTCAGCATCTTTAGCTAGGTTGCACTACACCCTTCACAACCACGTCAGCGTAGCTAGTGGTCAGATAAAAATACAGTCAAAAAAGTGATAAACACCAGTATATTCTTATAGAAAAATTTCTGTTGATTATTCGATTAAATAATCAATTTGAATTTTTCTATACGAATATACTGGTAATTATCATTTTTTACTGTATTTTTCCCTGACCACTATCCACCCTGCAAGTGCACACTGAAGCTGAAACTCGTATAACAGGTGGAAAACGAACTTAAACCTAAAAAAATGTTTCCAAAACATGGCACTGGGCGCCGGTAAATGCACATTTGTGCTGCTATAGCCGTAGTGTCTAAAAACGACCGTTTCGTTTTGGACGGCTATTGCCGTCATGCCACATAGTGAACATCGCTTTGACGGCTATAGACGCAAGTGTCTGTCAACGTGTTAATAACAAAGTTGTTCGTCAACAAGAACAAAAACTATCGTCTGCCTGAGGCCCAAATCAATTATATAGATTACATAGAAGGCCATGGAAGCAGCGATAAACGCAACAATCATTATAAGCAAATACATATTTTTTTAAGTTTCAATTTCAAGTTCCTTTCAATATATATATATATATATATATATATATATATATAATAATAAATGAAAAAATATGTTAGATTTGCTTTTTAATATTTTAATTAAAATATTTATAAAGTGTTGAGTAACACTAAATTTACTTTGGTCGGGATATACTTAAATGAAAGTCTTTATTATTTCTTGAATTTAATTCTGTTGTTTCCAATAATCATACTATAAAAATAATTGTCTATTTTTAAAAGCCTTGATTAAAATTTTGAGAATTCTCCATTTGTAGTAAATCACACGAAGCACTATACCATACTTAAGCATTCTCGTTAAACGTAGACTAATATCATTTACTATCAAGGATGAGTACATGATCATAAAATGTTTCAAATAAATGAGTATTCTGCATCATGCGCTGATTGTCAAGAAATTTTATGCATAATTTGTACCACGATATCCCAAAAGAGTCATTAATGGAAGCTGAAATATAGGATTATTTCTTAGACGATAATGGATCACAGATAAAAATTATGATAATTATCGTGCACTATCAAATGTACAGCAAAAGGCACCTGCACATGTGAAATCACAGTATAACTATGAAATATCATGCAATTTCAACAGCTATAATAACGCTGAAGCATTGTTATTATTATTATTATTGTAGGATTTTATTTTTCAATCTAACTGTTACTTAAATATTCACATGGCTTATTAAATGAATAAGGTAAAGCTAGAAGAGTCTGCGCACAATTCAAAAGAATAAGAAAAAAAAATCTAAATATGAATTTTTTGCTAAACTATCCATGAATAATTTTTACTTCATTTGTTTTTTATGCATTCCCATTGCTATTTTGTTGTTATGTTGCAATATAATAGAACAATTGCAATAAAACCAAGAAAGTTATTTTGCGCAATCTGTCCTTACAGGGTTGGTGTGATTGCGCACATGGGTAGGAGAGATTGTTACTAATAATAACTACAATTAAATTGTTAACAATAATAATTACACTATAATTACACTGAAATGACATTGTTGTAAGGTTTTTGTGAGCAAATATTATTGTATTATCAGTGAATATTTCATCCTAATGATTAAAGAGTAGGAAAACGGAAATAATTTTAAAAACGATTAAAAAAGTTTAATTAAAGTAAAAAAAAAATAAAGAGTCAGAAAAAGCAAATCCAGAAAAGATTACAAAAGAACATTAAGTTACTTGATAACACGTTTAACTTAAAATTAGTCCATTTTCATTTTTTAAATTTTTGTGCAAATTTACCAATAAGCTGCGTTATCTCTCCTAGCATAAAAACTAATGGGAACAATGCGCCATCTCTCCTAAGTTGCAGATGCGCAAACTCTTCAATTTCGGTAGGCGAGATTGCGTGGCCTTTTATTTAAACATGGCCGCTTCTAAAACGAACCGTTGATGTTCACATTATTAGTCTAGATTAGTAGCTTATGAGAAATCGTTCAAGTTTGAAATATTTTGTACCTATGACATTGTATAGAAATTCTGATCAATAGGTATGAAAATTCAAGCACTTATTTTGGGAAAACAAAACAAAATAGCAATGCTTTAGCTTAGACGCTCAAAATAATCAACGTGCACTTTCAAGTAGACACTCCACTACTGCCTGCGCGCTCAATCTACTCCTCCCCCCCACGAACCTCTATGTGCGCAATCTCTCCGACCGCGTCATCTCTCCTGGCTTTACCTTATATAAATCGCTGGATATAAATGAATATATCTGTTGAATTTTCAATTTTATTTGACATTTATTACTTACTCAAACAAATAATATGATGATTAGACCCCAACACTTCATACACATCAATAATATAACACTTTCGTAAACATAAATATTTGAATTCCCCTAGAGTTCTGCTTCAAATCCTTTATTTTGCATATATCGGATTACCAACATTCATGTTGAGATAAAAACTGTGGAACAGTCTATTTCTCTTGATTTCTTTTTTAAATGCACCTTTCTCGAGAATATCACCTCATAATCATCTTGTGATTTCTCCACGCTCCAATTGTTATACTTTTTATTTTCATATGATATCGTGTAATTTATTAATTGAACCCTTGTGGCTGTTATCTTGTATTCTTTAGGATATTAATTTACAGATGGGTATTATTTCCAATCTCTCCTTATTATTAATTTCCAATCCCCCATTATTATTACTAGATCCAACCTGGGATTCCGGATCACAGAACATAGGTGAAAACCAGACTTGCCAAGTCTCCGGCTTTTTGCACACCAGCATTATTTTAGAAAAAATGTTGTTCTTTTAAATCGCAGAATGTTCCGATTACATTAAACAACATTTTCTGTACTAAAATACTGGTGTCCAAAAAGCCGGAGACTTGGCAACTCTGGAAAACCATTTTTTTTAAAATTAAAAATATGTTTTACATTTCTTATATATTTTTTTTCATTGGCCAATAACAGCACCAAAAACATCTTTGTATGTAAAATATGAATAATATATTCGTATAAAGGTATTATAAAAATATTAAATTATATAATTTATTCAAAACGATATTTTCGTATTAGCCGAACGGCAAGAGTTAATAGCCGTAGAAATCACCAAAGATTTTGCTTCTTACAACACCCTTTTTGACTCTGATAGTTTCAGAGCTTTACGGGTGTACTTCCACTACGTGTCTATTAAATTTGTGTTTTATTTATATTATTTTATTATTTTATTTATTGAATATTAACCGGATTGAATATTAACCGGAAACAAATGCTGAACTATTTACATTGTTTTAAGTGAAAACGGATTAATCTTTCGTAATCGGGCTGCAGGCGATAAAAATAGATTTAAAAATATCAGTATACAATAAAAAATCAGTATATTGCTATAGAGTTTTTAAACAACTTTGCATTTGAAAGTACAGTTATTCAGACGGGGTTACAGAACAAAAAGTTCCTCATAAGATAACTTAAATGGTGGTTAATTGTTTGAAATAAAAAATAACTTTAAGTTTATGGCTGTACAGAAATTACAAAAAAGAGAAAACCAAGAAAGTTTATATACACGTTTTCATGGTAGGGAGAAATTTAAGAAAATTTGTGCACATTAATAAAATATAACGAAAGCAATCTTCCATTATTTTAAAATTTTCTTTTTTCCTATGCTCGTGTAAAAAAAGTAATCTTGCATATTTATCCAATTGCAATAGATTTTCTTGTAAATAACATCAGACAGGTATGATATTAAATACCTTGAAGAACTAATAAATATCAAAAGGGATGAAACCGCATGATCAAAGATTTTCTATAACAATGGCTAAAATACATTTTAGAAGTATTCCACTATGTACAAGATTTATAGTCATTAATTTCTCTAAATCTGTGTTAAATTAAAAAATAAATACATATAAAGCACAATGTAAACACATTGATAAGTTACGTTTCTATCGAGGTGCAATAAATCAAAATACAGCTTCAAAACATTAAAACTGTAAGATGTTAAAATTTCACGAGCTTTCGGCTAAACATTAGCCTTCCTCAGATGAACAACAAGCAGTCGAAGAGACGCTCTCGTATCTGAGCGTCTCTTCGACTGCTTGTTGTTCATCTGAGGAAGGCTAATGTTTAGCCGAAAGCTCGTGAAATTTTAACATCTTACAGTTTTAATGTTTTGAAGCTGTATTTTGATTTATTGCACCTCGATAGTAACGTAACTTATCAATGTGTTTACATTGTGCTTTATAAATATTTTATTGGGTGAATTTGACGTTCGTATTATATAGATTTTTCTATATATTTTTAAATAAATACATATTCGTAATTTTAACAGTTTACTTTATTCACAGAAAGTAAACTAAAGTATTAGTTATAGTATAGTATAGTAAACTATTCTATAGTAAAGAAACGAAAACAAAATAAAATCCGTCTAAACAGAATAAACCCAATTATCGTGTAAAATAACATGTCCTTGCCATGTACTCTACATTGCTTCTACTTGTTTTAAAGCTGTTTTTTTTATTTTTTCTCTTTAATTATTAATTTTATTTGTTTGTGAAACTATGTGAAATTTCAAATTATTTTTCAATATATATAAAATATATACTTGAAAACAGACTACAATAAACTAAATAAGGGATTGTGTCGTTAAAATATTTATTAATAAAACAAACGACACTTCAATCTTTAAATTTCAAGGTTTTTAATTTCAATAAAATGTAAGTCTGTGTTCTTGTTTAGAATACGAACCTTTTAAGAAATAGATTTTCTGCACTTCTTTTGATCTCTTCAAGATTAGACTGTGGAATATTTTATTTCGTTGACGTAGCGAAATTTAAAATGCATGTTATGATGCCTTAATTCAAATGAATTTTTAAAACCTGAATGTATATATGGTATTTTAAAATTAAGTTTTACTTATGTAATAAAATTACTTATACTTATCCTTAAAAATTCATTTCTCATCAACCGTATCTCTCATAGAAATCATTTTGTCATGAACTACATACTATATTTTATATCACTATCATATACAATTATCTCTATAAAGTTTCATTTTTTGCCTACAATGTTGACATATCAGCAGAATAGACAGACAGCAAAAAATTTACTTTAATTTCATTTTAAAAGAAATAATATTAACAAATTGACATTCAAAGATTATAAGAGAAGAACATACTGAATTTGAATAATATTTATATATTGATTGCACATTATTGTTCACGCATAATCATATAAAATCTTTAAATAATTGCATGTAATTGCATTTCCTGAAATGAAAGTATATTTCTTCAACAGATTTTAGGAATAAAATTTATATATTAAAAATAACTTTACTATTTACAAGACACAATATAATAAATGTTATTAATAACCTTTGTTTCAAAAATCATTGGGCAGGTGGAAAATAATTTCAGTCTCCTATAAACAAAAATAATCCATTTTTTTCTATATCTTCGATAATTTGTAAGGAAAAATTATATATATTTAGTATTTATTCAGATGTAAAGAAAGCAAATGCATCTACGGAAACAAAATATTTCGTATAAAGTTGAATTAAAATGTTTTCAAAGATAATTCCTTTTAATGTTAATGCATTAATAACGTTAATAGGTGCAGAAATATTATGCAAGTCAGGAAAAAGAGAAAAGAAAAGAAAGAAAACATTACAATTAGTAAAAGGGAAATTACAAAATAATTTGGGAATAGGTTACGGAAATGTTATTTTTATTTTATGTATATTTTACTGAGGAGCAATATTAAAGAATAATCACTTGAATTGTTAGACTTCAAGGAAGATGGCATGCACCGATATTTTAAAAGTATATTAAAAAAAGAACTTTTGTTTTAGCTAACATTAAACGTGAAATGAGAAATTCTACTTCATATAAAAACGTTTGTTTCAAAAACGAAGTAGATAAAGACGAAAGAAAGGTAACACTCCAAGGTGTATGAGATCCTTTAACGATTGACCTAAGTACTAATTTATGGGGCAATGATTGCAGTGGAGATAATGGATACTGTTTCTGTCCTACATTTCTATGAAACCACATTAAAAATTAGAAAGACGATATGTTTTACCGTTTGTTTAAAAGTTAACGAAGAATGATTTAACTTAATCAGTGAAAATCGTAGACAACTTTTGTATTTTTTTACTTTTTCAAAAAAAGTACTATTCCATTTTAAATCTAATTTTAAATACTCATAGAAGTATAGCTGAAGTGTTGCAAATAATGTTTTACAGATATGTGTATCTTAAATTAACATTTAATACGTTAAGGGAGGTTTTTATTGTATGGGCTTTTTCTTCAGTATTCTAGTGAACGCCTGAAATATGTTCGAAAATTAAGGCAAACTTAAAACAAAAAATATTTGAATACTACAGCTATAATATAAGCCTCTGTCATAAGTCTCTCATTTTCTTGCTGCTTACATCCATTTAAAAATAATGTTGTCTCCCTTCAACCCCATAATCGTCTCATATTAGCCCTATTCCGTGAGGCAAATATATGACAGGACTTTATTTTACTGTTACTTTTATTTTTATGAAATTCGATATATTTTATACGTAAACAGATAAATGAAACAAAAATAAAAATATAGAGTATTTTTTATTTTTATTAGAGACTACAGATGAAAAGTGACTATAAAAAATTTATCATAATAGACATGGTATTACACGTTGTCCATTATATATACATATTTACCTGTCACAGTGAATTCAGTTTGAATATAAATCAAAAGTGTGTTGCGGCATTATTGCGTGAAGATTTCACGTTTAACTTTGATCCATACTTCGTACTACTTTATATTCTTTCGAATTAAGACATGCTGTTGCAGTCTTGAATATCTCGAATAAAGGCGTTAAGATTATATACTTTTTTTAAAACACTGTCTTGCATACTCTAACTTAGCCAATGCGTTTCTTTGACATTCCTGAGCGCCATGTTGCTCGAGACTTTTCTTGATTAGCTTTCTCTCCTTGGTTTATGTCTCTTCCACTGTAAGGTCATTTTTTCGATCTTGGTTGTATTTTAACTGCGTACATACTTTTCTTAAGAGGCAACTTTAAAACAAAACAAGTATGATAACAAATGACAAATTAAAAGTACAGAAACGCAAATTTAGAAAATTCCAAAAATCAGAACATAAAGTACTACTAATCTTAACATTTTATGACACTAATCTCAATACTAAATAAACATTTCATCAAGTTAGACTGATGCTATTTCTAGCAAAAATCTTACATGTTAGTGAAATTAAAAGGTATTACTATCACTGCGTTAAAATAATTTTTGCTGGTTGTTCATTTCAATCGCTCTAAAACAGGGGTTTGTTCCGATTATAGTATTTGCACTGTCTTGCTCCTTATGAATAAAAGACAGCAAGACTTGGCGTGATGGAAAATTCATAATGTTTCTCAACTTTATTTTATTCTCACCGGTAATTTATCTAGCACATGACTATCACATAAACAAGCGGATCCAACCGGTGCTTCCCGGATTAAAAAACATGCTTACCCTGTGTACAGAACGTAGGCGGGAATAGTTTTTTAGGTGCGTTCGTATTATTATAAAACGTAGCACCTATAGTGGTCGTCTAGTCCGTCCGTCCATCTGTCCGCATATAATATCGAAATAACTACCCAACCGAATGGTTTGAAATTTAATATATATAATCGTTGCAGAAATTTATCGAGTCATTTCAAATTTTATGAAAATCGAATCAAAACTTTAAAAGATATTAATAAAAGTTTTTTTAATGTATTAAATCCTACCAAACGCAATTAATTCAATGATATTTCATTACATAGGTAATGCTTCTAGGTTGCCATGGTGATTACGTCCTATTTAAGACTGAGTCATATTATTAACTTATTACTGAATTTAAAAACCGAATTTGTATACTAAAATTGTTTAATTATAGCAATCCTATAATCTACCGACAGTTTTTTGGATAAGATGTTTCCGGAGAAATAGATATTAAATGGAAAAATAGTCTAAATATGTATTTCAAGTTCTGAAATTTTCAGAGCTAGGTTTGAGTTTCCGATGGGAAATTCAGTAAATGTCAACAAAAGATAAAATGTTGCTAACTTTAAATGTACTTGATTTATTACGGAAATTAATAATATCATAATAACAGAAGATATAATAAATTAACTTCACTGAAACAATAACAGTACGAATGCACCTCATTTGACATGTTTGACGTACAATTTTCAACTTGTTTTTATTAAAAACAATAGAATACTTTAACATAATTTTTAGATTAAGTATTAACAACACAAAATAACTTTTACATGTAAAATATAAATTATGCATTCATATTATGTTTTGAAATTTATTAAAAGTGATACTTTCGTATTAATTGCATGCCAGGAGTTAATAGGCCATGAAATTGCAAATGATTTTGTTACTTACAACGGCCTTTTGGATTATCAGTATTTCAGTATTTACACGCGTAGCTCGGTTACATGCCTGTTACATTTGAGTTTTATTTATATTTATTTATTGAAGAAATTGTAATTTCGTTATGGGGGGATATTACCCTAAAACAAATGCTGAACTATTTAGACTGTTATAAGTGCAAACGGTTTAATCTTTCGATAGAGATAGATTTTTGAAAAAAGCATGCTTGAAAATTATTTTAAAAATTATTTAAAAAATATATATAGTAATGTATGATGCAGTTTTTAAACATGTTGTATTTGAAAGAATTTTTTTTTCATCTTTTAACTATGGAAAATTGGAATTCTGTGATGTTTAGGAGTTATAAAAAATCCTGTAAAACAGAAATGTGTATTCGATGTGATGGAACAGCGGCGCAGCAGAGAATCAATTGACATCGTTAAATTTAAATTACACTCTTTGCTTTATTTAAGGATAGAGTTTCAGATATTTTTAAAGCGAAGAATTCTATTAAAATTTAGTGGTGAGAATCGTCCAACTGCTGCGCTACTGTTTCATCACTATATTAGTCAGGAGCAGTGTTGGGGACATTCTGATTACAAAGTAAGGACATTACAAATATAAAACACATTATAATCATCTCACAGAGAATGGATTAACATTACAAAGTCATTCTATTATGATTTTGAAACGTATAACCCAATTATCGTGGAATAAATTACAAATCAACTCTCTTTTATCTTTTAAAATATAATTAGATTAATTTGTTCTGTATTACAAAGTAATTGCAATTACGGTTTTAATTATATTAACAAGTAACCTGCAATGGATTACAAATCAATTTTAATAAAATGTAATTTAGATTATTTTTTATGTATTACAAGTTTATGTTAATTACTTTTGTTAAGAATATAATTTATTTAACGTGTAATGTAACACAAGCCAATCTAAATTAAATTCTATTAAATGTATTTAAATTAATCTGCAATTGATTACGAGCTAAATCTAATTGCAATTTTGAAATTGGTATACAAATTACTTGTAAGTCATTGCAAGTCATTCACAATTGCGTATTTTTAAGAATGTAACTAAATTTATAAATAACTTACCACATGTCAGAAATATATTATTTTATAATATAATTAAAACATAATAGATTTATTTTAATGTAATTACAAATTTACTAATTATCTCGTTATTTTTACGTAATTTCTCGTTTTCTGAAAATACAGAAAGAAATCTGTGTAAAATTTGCTTAAGAACGAAAATGTAAACAGAAAACTTAATAGCAAATTAAAAAGTTTTACATTTTTTAAAATGTCCTTAAAACAAACACAACTTTATAAAGAAACACTGTGCTTTAAATCTGATCATGAATTGATCTGAATTGACATTTAGTAGTTGACTTTTCCAAATCATAATGTAAAATATTCTACTGTAAATAAATATACAGGTGGTTATCAAAATAATGGAAACACCTGTGAATACTAGGGACATTTAAGAATGCGCTTCGTAAGCATTAAAATATACTTCTAACTACCAGTTGTTTGTTTTTTAATATAAACAGTATATATCATGGTCGTATGAGGTAGCTTTCGTGAAGTTGTATACGCCTTGTATTTTTGTCAAACGTGTAAAATGTCAGATCTCACAGACTTCCAAAGAGGCCAAATTGTAGGAGCCCGACTAACTGGAGCAACTGTGACCGAAACATCCCAGCTTTTAGGCGTACGGTGTCTAAGGTGTCTAAAGTCATGACAGCGTATACATAGCGCGGCAAGACAAGCTCGGCAAAGCAAAATAGTGGACGGAAGGAGAAGCTGAGTGAAAGAGACTGACGGGTATTGAAGCGGATTGTGATGTCTAAAAAGAAAACAACTGCAGCCAAATTAACCGCAGAGCTCCATCAGCATCTGGATTCTCCAGTGTCAGTAATTACAGTTAGGAGGTAGCTTCATAAACAGAACATTTACAGCAGAGAAGCAATTCCCAAGTCACTAGTCACAGCTTTTAATACCAAACGTCGTCTACAGTGGTGCAACAACCACAAAACCTGTTCGATTCATAAGTGGAAAGAAAGTTATATGGTCAGACGAATCATCTTTCACACTTTTCCCCGCAACATGACGGGTGCACGTTTGGAGGACATCTGCACAAGCATATGATCGTGATTGTCTCTTTCCAACTGTCAAGCATGGAGGTGAATCTGTCATGTTATGGGCAGCCTTGTCGTGGTTTTCTGCTGGCCCAATCATAAACCTGGAGAAGTTTTAGCTAACCAGATCCATACTATGATGCAAACTTTGTTTCCTGCACGAGATGGAATTTTACAGGATGATAATACTCCTATTCATGCAGCGGAACATGTCCAATCATGGTTTGATGATCACGAGGATGAAGTGCAACATCTACCTTGGCCCGCGCAGTCTCCCGACCTCAATGTAATCTAACCGTTATGGTCTATTTTAGAGCGTTCAATCTGCAATCGATATCCTCCGCCGGCATCTCTACCGGAACTTTCACAATATTTCCACGAAGTATGGTACAATATTCTTCTAAATACTATTCAGCACTTGTATGAATCTATTCTTAGACGAATACAAGCTGTATTACATTCCAAAGGCGGTCCTACGCCATATTAGTAAAGGATCCCTGATAAATATAGGGTGTTTCCATTATTTTGATAACCACCTGTATATATTGCAATATTGACAAAGTAAACAGAGCAAATACATGAAATTAAAGAGAAATGTCCTATCATAAAAAAAGACATTTGTGTCCAAAATGTTATTTTTTGATGTTACGAATGTTAAAATTTCATCATTTAATCCTATAAATTATATTTTAGAAACTTTATCCATGTTCTAATGTCTAAAACAATAAACCATTCATTTTTTCACGACTAAAACTTATGGAGTTAAGGTACTTTAAACTTTATGCAAATTGGCGTTTTTCAGAAACAAAAATTTTTAAAAAATGTGTTTTTAGTGCCAGAAAATAAAATATAATCTAGAATTATAATATCTCTTTTATTCATAATATCACTTTTATATTTTTATTCATAATATTTTTTTCAGAGTATATTATCTATCAAAAATAAATAGATAAAGTATTCCATTAGCAGCAGCACTTGTAGTGGTATAAAAAAATATAAAAACTAATCAAAATTGCTTTTGTTCTCTCTAATTAAATTGGTCACTGATGTTAAATCTCTCTACAGTCATTTCATCTTATAGTATTTTCTTTTTAATGCTGCCAAAATTTGTCTCGATTAACAGTCGTTTAAAGAATAAAAAATCGCAAACTTATCTGAACGGGAATTATACAGAAGCATATTTAGGTAAAAGATATAATTGCTATAATAAAAATCTAGTTATACGTGAATTAATAATTTATCTGCAAAATATGTTGAGGGATAGAATATTTTTGTTTATTTGGTACAAGAATGCATGATTTTTAAAAATATAATCTTACATATGAAAGTCTCATTAATTTTTACTTTTTTCTATCTATAATATTAATAAGTATACTAATGAAATTTTTTTCGACTTCCGGTTTTCGACGGATTTATACGTTTTAAGGGTCAGAGATCCCGAAAAATATGTTTATACTATATGCCTGTCTGTGCGTCTGTCCGTGTGTCTGTCTTCATTGTATCATTGAAAGGTGAATTGAGTTATGTATGATGATGTTATTGCTCATGGTAATAAAGCAGGATGTGCATCCAGATAAGTTTAGGACGATTCTATGAAACAGGATCTTGGGAAATGCGCCACGGTCGGATAATTTGGTACATTGTCCCTCTAGTATTGTGTTCATAAAACCGTCAAAACCGTAATCCCCTGTTAAAAATGTAGAAGTAGAGAGAATGAATAGAAAGTCAGCATATACTTGTAGTTTCCTTTTATTGGCCAAAATAAGTCAACAAGATGTTATAGAGGATAGGTGGTCTTTATACTTAATGCATAAAAAATTACCTTCGATGGTCAGATAAGTTCTGTGAGTAATTCACTCGATTTGTTTTTCCACAATTTTTCCCTGCGATTCTGCCAACACGCCACAAATTTTTGTACGTTTGGGATAAGTACATATTAAGTTTTTGAACGATGCGATGTAACGCCAAACGTATTCCAGATTGGCGACTTATCAATTAAGAACCTTAAAAATAAAACCCCGTTCTTATTGGGGATAGATTTAAATATAAAGGATAGGAGTGATTTAGTAGTAGTCGATTGTATTATTGCAATGCAATAGGGATCTGATTTCGAAATATTGAACTAAAATGATTGCCTAAATAATTAGAATCTGTCAACACTTAAAAGTTTAATGTTTTTTAAAGTAACGGTTAAAAATTACATGTACTCATGAAAGCATATTATCGGAAGATTGATTTTGAAAGAAATAAAGCATTAAGATTAATTTACGCTACAAATAAATCACTTGACTTGAATTAAAAGCATTTTGATTAAGAAGAAAGAATTCAAATGCGTATAGACAGATATTTCAAGATTTATGACTACTTAAATTAAATAACGGAAGGTAATTTAGGAAATAAATTAATTTTGAGTACATAACTTACAAATAAATGCTACAATAATATCAATCGGATTTTGACATTGGAAAAGATATTTCTTTTTGAGGTTTAAAATAAAAATAGATTTTAAATAAAGGGAAGTAATTGACATAGAAAATTTAACATAGGAAATATTATTTTTGGAATAAAAATAAAAATAAATATATGATTTCATATCATATTATGCATCGAATTGAACCAATTATTTTATATGTTTGTGACTATGGCCATCAGGTTCTTTTGAATTTGGAGATGTTCCCCCCCGAAGGGAGTGCTGCGATAGCGATTTCTCTGCGATTTTTTTTTCGTACTTGTGTTGTAAATCGCCTGCTCGTGCAGAGAGGGTAACCCAGCGATTCGCCAGCAGCTGACGTACAACAAATTAATGAAAAATATTGAATTTAGTGTTGCTGTGATAGCGAATTTTGAAATATGAACATTATGAGGTAGAGGAACGTTTTGGGATTGTCACATTTGACTAGTTTTAAATATTATATTAATTACTTTCTTAAGATCTCATTAGTAGTATTTTAATTGAAATCACACACAAAGATGTAAAACGAATATTTATGATGCATGTATGTGTGTTTGAGTTTAAACAAAGTACACAATATCATTTTTTTCTTTATTTACACATGTCAATCGATTATCAAACTATTTAAAAAAATAGTTTAATTAGTTAGTATAAATGTTAATGCTTGACATGCGGTCTACATTTCGAACATTGAAAATGTACTAATATGGTACGGTTTAATAGCGCTTAATTTTTTTTTTTTTTTAATATTATCTTTTAAATGTACAGTAAGATTTGGCCGCCGATAGAAAACTATTTTGAATAAAAACTACTTTTCCAAGTTCAATAAATTTATATAGACTTAAACTAGGGTTAGACAACGACTCGGGTTTTTTTCAGAAAAAAACACAACTTGGTGGGTATTGCCTGGGATTTTGGGGTTCTGTCGGGTTTTTTCCCTGTCTTATCGAGTTTTTTGCGGGTTTTTTAAGGTCTTGTTATTTTCCAGTGTTTGTTTCATGGTTTTAGGGTTTCTTTCGGATTTTTAAAGAGATTTGGAGATTTTTTCATGTCTTTTTTTTTTGTTGCTGTTTTCTAAAAGAATGTATAGTATGATTTTTGTTGATGTTTTGTAAGAGGATATATAGTATGATTAAAAAATATATATTAATCCTTTATTAATACAAAAAAGTTTTTAAAAATTTTAAAAATTAGTAATTTTTTCAAAAGCATTTTATGATTCAGTTGAAAGAAAATTTTGAAAAGTAAAATTAATTAATATTCTAACATTTTGTGTCTCTGTCTTTTACAGATAAAAATTGGATTTAAGAAGTCAATTATTTACCTAGTTTTTTTTTTTTTTTTTAGGTATTTCTAATTTAATAGAATAACTTCAAATGTTTTGAAGTACTACTATACTACTAATTAGCAACATTAAGTTGTTAAATTATTCAGATGTTTTCTTATTTCATTTGTTAGTTCTGTGTGATGGTAAGTACTATAATTGTTCATTTAATATATTGTCTTATTCACATTTACTTAGTTTTAATTGTTATTTATAAATATTTAACCTGTTTTAAAAATATATATGCAATGTACTTCAATTAAGTGTAAATTGAGTCAAAATTACTTTCTTTATATGCTTTTAGATAGTTTGTTTTTCCTCAATGCTATTAATTAAAAAAAAGACAAAACCATATTTATATTTAAAGAATAATTTCAATTAGAATGATTTATTTACATGCTGATTTTTCAATCTATGTAATGAAACAAATATGATGTCTTATCAAATTTTTATTATTCATTAAGAAACCATTTGTTGTCTTATTACAGATGAGTTTTTTTCTTGTTCTCTTGGGATAAAGGTAAAAAAGAGAACAGAAATTTATGGAAGGAACTTCTCTCATTGTGTTTAACAGACAGATGATATTGTAATTCACATGCTTTGTCTTAACCCCCCCCCCCTCACTTATTCTTAAATTAAAAATGAGTGTAGACTATAGGATTGCTAGATTTTTTTTTCTTATAAAAGAAAGATTTTTATTGATACTAGCTAGTTTCAGTTCTATCACACTACAAGCATTTTCCATATCCTACTAAACTATATTGCAGTCATATTTCCCATTATGAATCAAAAATTAACTGTGATATTAAAAATAAATAAATCAAAATATCCTAAAATTCAGCAATAGTCAGGAAAATTTTAATATTTGGCATAAAAAAATTATGTATTTAAAATAAAAGTAAGGTATTTAAACAAAAAATTACTTACATTAAGATAAGTATACTAAATTATTTTTTTTTAAATTTAAAGATGCTCTTGTTGTACAATAATGGCGCATTTGGATAACGAGACAATAAAATTAATGTCAGTCATTTCACATGCAATAGACACGGTCCATTTACCTGACTTTGCGAAAACTACCATTGTTGAACGGAATTGTGGTGTATAGAGAAGTGAAATTTTTCTTGAATCCTGCCACACGATTTCAGCAACTTATCCAATCAATGAAACTAGAAATATTCCAGTGCTCTTCAATATTCTGTTCTTCTAAAATGTTAACTTTAAATGTAACTGCAATAGTTGTTTTGGTGTAGATGTCACACGAGTAAGTCATCTTCAGTGATTGTATGTAAACTGTATTGAAGAGGGGTGGAGTTTTCACCCGAAATGTCTACATTTATTTTTAATGTTTTTTAATATTTTATGTCTATTTTAATTGAAGTGTCTCTATTAAAATTAAACTTGTTTTTAAATATCAGTCTTAGTTCTCGTCATCATATCAGTAAAATGATGTGTAACTGTGGCACGAAAATGATGTCTTCAGCGTTGAGGTTTTTGAACTAAAATGGAAAACTTTTGAAGCAAATTGAATATAAAAACTGAGACAAAAAAAATGTGTTCGGAAGAACGGAAGATATCGTCATCCGGGAATGGTTTAAACGTACCTCGCACAAAAAGCCTCAGAAACGTACAACTTACAAGGAAAACGTACAGACTGGAAACCTTAGTTGACTACTTCGAACAATGAAACTTTTACCCTTTTTACTGACCCACACAGACAAATTTACCCTTTTCTAAACTGTTGTGTTCAGTTTCCTCGTTTCCTGTTCACTTCTAACTTGAAAAGTTACTAAACAAGAAGAATATTCATTCAATTTGTTTCCGAATATCGCATAATTTTCCATAGTGGTTTTCAATGTTTTTAATGAGATAATTATTTTTCTATGAAAAATTTTCAAGCTTTTGTTATATAGAGCAATTTGGGCCTCATTAATATTTCTCAAAACTCTACGCCCATGGTATAAAATACACATTATGTTTGGATTAAAAAAATATATTTATTATTAGTTAGATAAGTGCAAATTTACATAAGAATTTTGAAAAAAGAAAAACACTTGGGCTTTTTCACGGGTTTTTTCAACTTTTTTTTTTTTTTTTTTTTTTTTTTTTTTTTTAACTCACCCAAAATTTTTCGGTTTGGGCAAAATCAAGACAATTCAGCTGTAAACAATATTATCATTGATTATAAAATATGTTTGAATCCCAGTAGCTAAGCGGTTAGAGCTCTAAGTTGCGCTTTCCATTGGAATTGAGCAAGATTCACTTAACCCTTCATGCCTTCGGAATAAATAAAATGAGTACCAAGCTTGCTTGGTCTTTAGACACTGTGCGATCCACGTTTTGGCAGAGCTCAAGTTCAAGAGAGCGAAGCTTGGTACCGCAGGCGATGATCTGTAATGAATTGTAGGTCAAGAAGTTTTTGTAGTGCAAACCACTTTATTGGCGCTTGACACTAAAAATCGCTATTCAAACGGAAATAACACATCCTTCCACCAGTGAAAATGACGTAATATTTAATAAAAAAATTGTTTTAGGATTTACATAACACAACATTTAAAAAAAGCAACAATAATTTCTTTTTTTTCCTAAGAATTGAGTGTTCATTTTAAAAATCATGTCTAATTTCAAGATTGCAATTCATGGCCAAACAACATTCATTACAATATGGTTACTTGGCGTGGGTTGTGATTAGTGAAAATTCACCGATTTTATTTACCCTTTATAAAAAGCACGGTTAGTGAATTTATTAAAGAAATTATAGTTATTACACTGTTTCTTTCTTAATTTATGGCAACATGAAATAAAAACAAACATGATTTAAACTATTTCTACAGAACTTTTAAATATTGTCTCATCAACGTGTAGTCATAATTTATATAATATTATACTATTAAATGATAAAAAAGTATTACTTAAAAAAATGCATTACTCTCTTTATTTTTTATTTACATTTTTTAAATATAGTGTTTATAATATTTGGTTGTTGTTGCAGTTTCACAGGATTGGCATACCTTGGTGGACATGGTTTGGCGCATAATTACTTCCAATATTTTTGTAACTCATAAACAGTTAGACAATGAAGAAAAATTCGCTAGTTATTCCCCGCGGGCAGCTAATTTAAATATGGCATAAAATTGATATTAATTTTAATTAATTTCTAGAAATATTGAAAAGTTGCATTGTCATCAGAAACACACCAGTATATACATATTTTTCATAACTGTAGCATATCAAACAGCAATTGAAAAATCGAATATAATACTTCGTCTTTACATAAAAAACAAGTTCAGTTAAATAAAAGAGTGTAAGTACGATTGCGGTAAATATTGACAAAGTTTCTGAAGTGTGCAATGATTCTGGTGGTAAAAATTGCGTCATTCTTAGAAAAAAGTTTTTTTTTTCTTTCATCAATGAAACTAAAATATTTTTACTAGAATTGTGTCAATATAATGGCATATTCACTGAACCTTATTTTTCCACCTGAATACACTAAATATGTACAATATATTGAAAAATTGTTATACACATGCTTTGTAAGTACATAATAAAAGGTGAAAAATAATAAATTATTTGATTAGTAGAAAGTACGCTGGTTTTACAACAAACACATAATGCTTATTTTCGATTATAGCAGTGCTCAAACAAAAATGATATACAATGATGAAAGACCTGAACTTCACTTTAAAATCTGGCATTTCAGTCACTATTGCATCATACTCCCTACTTAATTTTTATTACATTATCTAAGCTTTTACAGTTGTTATATGGTACGAAATTATATTTAGTTGACGTATGTATTTTCATATATTTTAACTTAATAACAATAAATTTTAAACATGGGACAATTCAGAATACTTAAGTTCAAATAAAAGATTTAAAATCATCGTTACTGTTAGAAGTGTAAAAAGCAAAAGCAATAAACGTTTTTATCATTAATCAAGATTAACTTCAGCCATCCATTGAAGGATAACGTCGTCTTACAGAAGATTACTTTGTAATCCTTTGTCACATTTTCTCTTAACGCTTATGGATGAATTAGCCCGATAGAAAATATTTTAAATTCAGTTTTGGGCATTTATACAGCATAATGTTTTTATTGTTCATGATAATTTAAAACTATATAACACATACAATGACTCTGAAATTAATTTTTGAGTAAAACAAATATATATATATGTAATAATAAAAAATTTTCGCCCTCTTTCTTTACTTAAATTATTCCAAATTCTTCAATTCTTTTTTCCCTCTCTTTTTAAAATATCTCTTAAATCTATTTTGTATTTTATTCCATAACTTAATCAAAATATTCTGTTATTTATCATTCTAAAAATCTTAATCTGTTAAAAGCTACACGTATTTATTAAAACCTTATTCTCTTAAATTGCAACACTGCCTCTAAACGCACCTGCCTAATTTCTTCTTTTGAGACATTTAATTTTTATTCTTTGGAACTTTTGTAATACCATTTTTATTTCTATTTAATTCATTCGGCATCCCATGATTCCAAGCGGTTTTCGCGCCCAAAGGCCTTTTTACCTTTTTAAATTGCCGCTTCTGTTAAAGAGTTTTAATCATACGTCAGAGACACGTCTTCGTGGCCTCATTTTTTCATCCATTAGCGAGAAAGCTCCGCATTCTTTATCCCCCTAGCGCCCTCCGAACATGGATGCGAGTGGACCAGCTTGTTCGCGCGTTTTGTACCTTTGGGCCAAATTTTGAAGTATTTATACGATTACACTGGCTTCGGAGACAGATTTTTACACGAATTAGTGGTTGTCATCTAATTGCCGTCACTGGGGAGTCTACACTAATGCATCGGTAATATGTTCTTCAAGCTCTACTAATTCTTCAATATCTTCAAATGTGTTCAGTTTTAATGAAGCGAAAGTTGGTGGAGTAGCTTTTATCTCTGTGATCACAATAAAGCCACTGCTCATCTATTAAGTTATTAAGTCTTCTTTTTAATGTTTTTGGGAAATTTCTTCTGGATTTCACTGCCTCTGCTCAATTTTTACGACTGCAAATACACTACGCTTTCCGATGTGGTATAGTTCGAGATTTCTCTTCATGGTGAGCGACTCGAAGTGATGCCCTGTCCGGGTGTCATGACTACATTTCAACGATCTCGACTGCGGCTACCTCGATATGATTATCAGGTAATTTTAGTGGTTTCGGACTGAGATGTTCCGATTGTCTGGTGGAAAGAACGTTCAAGTCGACAGCAATAGCGATCGTCTATAATGTGCCAATTTTCGACAGGAATGTATCAAAAAAGCCGGTCAGGATAACTGATGACCTGTGTAATAAAAACATTTTGGAGACTTCCTAGTGATATTGGAGAACAACTACCGATTAGTTGTCAAATTATCACTCATAAGTGTTTATAAATTTATCCCAGAAGTGACGTCTGTAAGTTAAATTATTCTTTTATTTTTATTGATTTCTTATTTTATTGATTTGTTATTATTGGCTTATATAGAACAAAAATTGTTCTTAGAATACTTTAGAAGAATTTTGTTCCTTTTATTCTGAACATTTAGAACTTACGAAATTTAATATTTATTCTTATGTATTGTTAAAAAATAATTTTATTTGGTTAAGCTCACAAATATTACTGAAAGTTTTGAACTGCTCTGATATTTATTCCTATATTACTTCATTTTACAAGAGTAACTTCATTTTATGTTCTTATTTTATCATTTAATTATAGTCCCTTTTCATTCGGTGATATTTATTCATAGGAAATAATTTCTATTTATTGAAAAAATATATGAGTAATCTCTTTTCAAGTAACATGTATTGGAACATATTCTATGCCATTCTAAAAATGCATAAAAATTTATTAGATTATCGGAAATTACAGCTTCACTGATTGCATAATAATCGCAAAAATAGCTTTTGAAGTTTATTAATGTGAAAAAAAAAATGTGTTATCTCAAAAGAAAGTTGAGTAACATTGAAAGGGTAAAATTATTGTGCAGTTAATTTATTTGTTTATTTTATTACTTTTGTTTTTTGATGCTATATTCTGAGAGTACAATTCAAGAGCCAAAAAAATTGTTCTTACGAAATAATGATACTTATTTTAAAAAAGTGTTTTATTTATTTCATTCTAAATTGTGATATTCATATATAGTGGATCTATTTATAGAAAGATTATAGTAGTAGTTTACATTTACTATTTAAGTGAAATGAATTTTAATATGAATTGGACTTTTTTACTGTTGAATATTATTTAGTTTGTTATTTAAATTATTAAGAGTTAGATATTTACAGTTGTTGTTAAGTTAAAGAATTCTTTATACATTGTTATTTTTTTTACATGTTATTAAAGTCAGGGTTTGTTACAGTTATTGTTGAAAGTAAGGGTACTCAAACCAAAATGGCTGAAAAAGAGCTTAATGTTATTATTTTTGACCCAGAAAGTGGGATGAATGTTGTGTCTTGGCTTAGACACTTTGAAGGATCAGCCCCTCCAGATAAAAAAGAGTGGAAAATCAACAATATTTCCAAATATTTGAAGGGCGAAGCATTAAAAGTGTATGTTAATGAATGTCTAGATTGTAAAGAGTATGAAAAAATTGCTGAGATCTTAACTGAAAAATTTCTGAAAGTAACAGTCCCCCGTTTTTCTGATTTCGCCTCGCTGAAATTGCATGACCTAAACAACTTAGAAAATTATTTCCGTCAGAAAATAGAGATAGGTCGACAACTTAAACTATGTGAAACTATTATTTTACAAGGATTGACAGATGGCTTAAAACCTGAATACCAGAAAACTTTCACAAGTCTTTAGTGGTCCTTATCAAATCCTTAATAAGTTATCTGATGTCAATTTTGAAATTGATAGACAAATTCAAAATAAACCTACTGAAATAGTACATGTATCAAAATTACGCCCTTATTATCTTCCTGATCAATTAAAATTATCCCATGAGAACCAACAACAAACTAATGTTAAATTTATAGTTTCGTCTTGATTTTAATATAATCCAAAAATAAACGAAAAAAAAATAAATTAATAATTAACTAATCAATTCTCTTCTGTATAACCATGGTGTTCTTGATTGTGCACACGAGAGTGTCACTGTTGAAGTTTCCACTTGAGTCAACTTTTTATGCTGGCGTAATTTAGTTGATTTAAGTTAGGAGTTTCTGATACTGAATTGGATTAGATTAGAATAATAAATTAAACAGTATTAACTAAACTAATAAAATAAACTGGATTAAATTATATCTTAAACTAATCAAATATGATATCTTAATACTAATTGAGAATTGTCCAACCTTTCTTAATATGCTACAAGGTCCCATTTTTTCATTTCATAAGTTATGTTTTCTTGTTTGACTGAAAGCAAGATAGTTACATAACCATCATCTACACAATAATGATTGTTTTCACGAATTTTTCTTATTTATTCCTTTTTTTGTATTATGTATTTTATTGAGTATATTTCATACCTCATTCACTACTATATGGATGAGATATTAATTATATACTTAAGAAAGTAATTAAAGAAAGAGTGTGATATTTTTGAATTATAATGCTTGTTATTGCTGAACTTATTGTTGAATATTATTATTATTAGTTATACTATTTATAATTTGATATTGAGATTAAATATTACTTGAATTTGAATACTACTTGAATTTGAATATGTTGAGATATATAAATTTTTACTTCTAGAAGTAAACAAGTAATAAAGTAGTAAAGGTAATGGAAGTTATAAAGGTAATAATGGTAATAGTAATTTTGATGTTGAGTAAAAAACTCTTATACTGCTTACATTACCTATTTGCCTTTTTAGAGTAATTACCATTTGTCAGACAAACTATACCATAACAAAATACTCATTTCTCTTAAGTTTTTCTTAGCATTCCATTCAGGACTGAGTTTTTCAGACAAACATAAGTTTAATATTTGAAAATTAACTTATGATTATTGTTATTGTTAAGTATTATTATTTTAAATTTTTATTGTTGATATTCTTCTTCTTCTTATTATTATTATTATTGTATTATTTGTGTTTTATTGTTGTTAATATTAATCTTAGTACTATTTTCGAGTTGTTGCTAGTAAATATAAAGCATTCAGATGAACTTTAATTCTGAAATAGACTTTCATAAGGAAGATCAGTAAGATCTAAAATTTGAAGGATTTTTCTCTTTCAATTTGTAAACTGTTCAGTTTGTGAGGTATGCAAATAACTTTTTTGGATGGACTATCACTCAGACGAGAACTGAACGACAAATTAAGCAACAATTCTACAAGCAATTTGCAACAAATTTTGTAAGATGATACTCTGGAAGTATGTTATCTATTATTTTAAAGTGTTACAATTCTTTTCTTATTTTGTTTAATATTTTCTAAAGCTTTTTATGTCATTGTTAACAAGATTAATATCTTGTAATTGTATTTTTATTAACAACTCCACCAATTCGCGTTATAGTTATTAAATTTAATGTTATTGGGCATTAATGAATAAATTTTGGAAATGTACTTATTTTGACTTCCTCCAGTTGATAAATTGTAATCCAAGTCCGTGTAACATTTCCCTTCAATGAACTTGCAGGTCATATGACCTACCGGTTCATTCGTCTTTTTGGGTGGGGGGATAAGTTTTCTGGTATTAGGATATTGGAACTCTTCATAAATTACAAGATCTCCAATCTCAAATTTTGGTTCTAGATAATTTCGATCATAATATTTTTACTTCTCCAATAGAATTCATCAGTGCGTTTTTTAGCAAGTTTAAGGGCTTCTTGAACAGGAGGGTAATAATTTTGTTGAAGAGGAGAATCATAGGGTAATTGGCCAAAAAGTAAGTAAGCAGGAGGGAATTTAGTGATAGAATGAGGGGTATTGTTATACTCATTAACTACTTCTGTCAAAATTTTTGTCCAAGGAATTTTGGAGTTGGTAGAATTGACTTTACACTTCAATCTAGTAACTATTGTCTGGTTCGCTCTCTCACATTTGCCATTCGTTTGAGGATGATGTGATGTGGTTAAACGTTGCTTAATATTGTGGTTTCGCAGAAATTTTTTTAATCTAGATGAAGTAAAGGCTGCATTTCTATCACTTAACACTTTTTGATGGGTCTGGACATTAAGAATTTTATTAAAACAGAATAATTGTTGTGGTGTTTGAATATTAAAAACTTGGTTTAGACAATTAGTATAAGTTTCTGTGGTAACACTTTTTGAGGGGAAAGCCCAAACATATCTAGTAGCATGATCGATGATGATGTGTAGATATTTTTTGGTGGAGTTATAATAATTGAATCCTCCCACAGTATCAATAGAAAGACATTCAAAAGGTTGATCTGTGGTGGGCATAGCTTGTAATAAGCCAAATTTTTTCTGTCTGGGTTTTTTATTCTTTTGATAAATATCACAATATCTAAAATTTGAAGGATTTTTCTCTTTCAATTTGTAAACTGTTCAGTTTTTGAGGTATGCAAATATCAAATTTAGATTTTTTGATACATTCCTGTCGAAAATTGGCACATTATAGACGATCGCTATTGCTGTCGACTTGAACGTTCTTTCCACCAGACAATCGGAACATCTCAGTCCGAAACCACTAAAATTACCTGATAATCATATCGAGGTAGCCGCAGTCGAGATCGTTGAAATGTAGTCATGACACCCGGACAGGGCATCACTTCGAGTCGCTCACCATGAAGACAAATCTCGAAGTATATCACATCGGAAAGCGTAGTGTATTTGCAGTCGTAAAAATTGAGCAGAGGCAGTGAAATCCAGAAGAAATTTCCCAAAAACATTAAAAAGAAGACTTAATAACTTAATAGATGAGCAGTGGCTTTATTGTGATCACAGAGATGAAAGCAACTCCACCAACTTTCGCTTCATTAAAACTGAACACATTTGAAGATATTGAAGAATTAGTAGAGCTTGAAGAACATATTACCGATGCATTAGTGTAGACTCCCCAGTGACGGCAATTAGATGACAACCACTAATTCGTGTAAAAATTTTTCTCCGAAGCCAGTGTAACCGTATAAATACTTCAAAATTTGGCCCAAAGGTACAAAACGCGCGAACAAGCTGGTCCACTCGCATCCATGTTCGGAGGGCGCTAGGGGGATAAAGAAGGCGGAGCTTTCTCGCTAATGGATGAAAAAATGAGGCCACGAAGACGTGTCTCTGACGTATGATTAAAACTCTTTAACAGAAGCGGCAATTTAAAAAGGTAAAAAGGCCTTTGGGCGCGAAAACCGCTTAGAATCATGGGATGCCGAATGAATTAAATAGAAATAAAAATGGTATTAGAAAAGTTCCAAAGAATAAAAATTAAATGTCTCAAAAGAAGAAATTAGGCAGGTGCGTTTAGAGGCAGTGTTGCAATTTAAGAGAATAAGGTTTGAATAAATACGTGTAGCTTTTAACAGATTAAGATTTTTAGAATGATAAATAACAGAATATTTTGATTAAGTTATGGAATAAAATACAAAATAGATTTAAGAGATATTTTAAAAAGAGAGGGAAAAAAGAATTGAAGAATTTGGAATAATTTAACTAAAGAAAGAGGGCGAAAATTTTTTATTATTACATATATATATATATATATATATATATATATATATATATATATATATATATATATATATATATTATTTGTATGATAAACAAAAATAACATCAAACCTTTGTTATCTTTATTCAACTATATTTAATACTTTAACATTTTAATACATTTACTAATGAAAAATAATATGAATGCAATATTTTATCAACTAAAAATACCTTTTGAGATTTGATGTCACATATAATATTCCTCGTAAATATTTTTTTCTTTTAAATATTCCAAATAAAGTATTTTAGAAATCTAAAGAATGAACAAAGTGATGAAGAAAATCAAAATGGCTGTTTTGTTGTTTATTGAGAACATATATCCCGGTAGGCAGGTGCCTGGTCAGTGATCTCCGAGCACATATATCAGACTTGTTGCTTGACTTAAATGTCCGCTTATAAGTTTTCTTCAAGATGAGGACGGGATAGAGACAAGCAAGTCGGCATCACTAAAGAATACAGCTGGAAACACCACAAGGAGTGTGCAACGGAATCAGCGGGGGTCGAATCCGGCGCGCACCGTCTGTTATGTTTTCAAGCGATTAGAGGAGTGGTGCCTTAATCACTCGGTCACGGAGTGCCCTCCCACAAATGGTAATATTCAATATTCATACATGACGTCTTTTCAACGCTTACCAGCTGCATTTAGCAACACAATTGTACTGAATAAAATATTTCATCTTTTTTTTTTTTTTTTTTTTTTTTTTTTTTTTTTTTTTGGGGGGGGGGGGGGCGGATTTAATTGTAATCTACATTTTTAAATATTATATTATTATTTTATAATTTTATATTTTTTAAGTTAAAAATAAGACATTTTAGTTACAATGCAGGTTAACTGACATTTATGCAAATTACATCCTTTTGATGAAATTACAGTGGAAAGCCTTTATAAGAGAAAGACGACATATAGGCAATAAAATTACGGAATCTTCCCTAAAAGACGGTTTTGGACAAACACGTGGGAGGCATATCATTGTCTTTGTGAAATTTTTAATGCAGGTTCAACTCAAAATTAGGAAAATTGCATTATGGAAATTAAGTTGTTTTGATGAAAATATAGTAGAAAATCAGAAAATTTGGATTGTCATACATAAAAACAAGCTACTGTTAAATGTAACGTGATGATATCAGGCGTATGCTGAGATCTATTCTTCATATTTTAAATACATGCAAACCTAATTTTTCTTCTACAGTTAGTGTTCACGTGAATGGTTGGAATGAAACATAAAATATTTCGGCAATTATATGGTAAGTTTGGCAAAAAAATACTTTTGGTTTACAAACGTTTGCTAATTATGCTGTAAACAATACGTGCAAAAATACGCATTTGCGTAGGATCCCGATAATGAAAACTTAACCAACATAATGGTAAAAAAGGGTATAAAAATGCGCATGCTTCATTTAACAAACTTTTGCATTTAATCAAATACACTGGCGAGAAAAATTAAAGGAACAACCCTACAAAAGGTGCTGTATGTTAATTCTATTAAGGGAACTTCAATGAAAGGTGATTGGTTGGTAACTCAATGTCAACGTTATCATGTAGTCCAATGGGATTATCCTTCACTACAGAAAAATATGCAAACTTTTGACCCCGGTCTTTCGCCACATGTGAAAGGGAATGCCCTGCACATGGTTTGGATTCTAATTTCAAGAATTGTACGCGTAGTTGGATAAAAGTTTCGCTTTTAGTAGGTGGAGTATGTCGTCCAAAAGATATTTGAACGATTGTGAGCAATGGCGTGCGATGGGGAAAATATAAGCACGACTGACACTGACAGGGGTGTATAAAGTCTTCAAAATAGCCAAAAACATCATGTTAAAAATCTGAAAATTATTTAAAGACACTGGTAATGTGCACACAAACAGACGAAGGTTGAAAATGTGCCACAACAGACTCTCCAAACTGTTATTTGGCAACGATTGCTAAAAGAAACAGGCAAGTGACGTCAGTTCAGATTGCAAGGGAGTTCGCTGCAGCAACAGGAACTCCACTATCGAGATTTACTGTCAGTGATAGGCTGCATAAAAGAGGGATGTATGCAAGTAAACCCATGATTTGTATTCCACTAACACCGGAAGCGAAATGCGTCTGGTTAAAGTGGTTCAGATATCGTCATCATTGGCGTACTACGAACTGGAGCCGAGTCCTCTTCACCGATGAATCCCGATTTTCCTTGAAGATTGATTCCAGAGATGTTACCATATGAAGGGAGAAAAACACACGCAATAAGGTTGCAAACATCCATCAAATGCATCTATGCAAAGGTCCTGGAATCATGGTATGGGTGGGCATCATTTTAAATGGCCGCACTGATCTGCACATTTTTACCAGTACAACTGTGAATACTGAAATATACTGAGATTAGGTTCTTGATCCTCATTTCAAGTTGATTAGGGATGCAATCGGTAATAACTTTCTCCTAATGAATGATAATGTGCGTCCTCATCATGTTGCACCAGTGATTGATTATCTTGAGGGCGAATGGAGTGGCCTGCATATTCTCCGGATTTAAATCCAATAGAATACGTATGGAACGCACTAGGATGCCGACTTGCATCTTGGAAACCTCCACCTAACAATTTTCAGGAGCATCGAAGCGCTATCCATCTTGAAAACATTTTTTTTTTTTTTTACCGCAAGCACTTCTGGCTAATCTAATTAACAGAATGACAAAGCGCTGTAAAGCTTTCATTTCGGTCAGTGATGAACACATATCTTACTAATTTTTCCCGTGTGTCTCTAAAATGTTGTAACAGTACAATTACCTTATCTCCTTCTTATATCACACATTGCCATGTTTTTATTTAAAGTTATTTTTTGCAAATAGACAGTTCTGTAATTTGAATATATGTGAGGCAAGGACAAAATAAAGATATTGTGCAAGTTTCATGTTCTTATCATCAACATTATTCAAGTTCGAAGAGTTTTTATAGTTGTTCCTTTTATTTTCTAGGCAGTGTATTATTTCACCATGGCACTGTGAAAGGTAGTTTTAACCCATTCGGGACCATGGTATCATATATGCACCCTCTAAAAGAGCATACAGAAGTTTTTGGCACCAGTAAAAAATAAAAGTAATATTTGCTTTCTCTAATTAGAGCATTTTTGTGATAGTTTAAGTGAAGGTAGCTTTTAAAAAAAAAGTGGTGCCAACCGCATAAAATTTGTGTAAAAGCCGCCGGTCCCGAAGGGGTTAAAGATTCCTGATTAGGGATTATTTTTTTGTTTTTGTTTTTGTTTAACAGAACATTACTCTATCATATATCTTTGTTATCTACATGTACTGTGTCTACAAAAATTAACCTCAATAGATTTAAACTTCATTGTGAATTACAATACGCCAGTTACATGTTAGTGTTTTATTTTTTATGTAAACTTTATTAAACTGCAAGTCGAACGCACAAAGTTTTATGTCATCAGCTATCATCAGAAATCATACATCATTTGAAAATTAATGGCGTTAGTCTTCCAAGTCTTCTGTAAAGAAATGTCCTAAGCAACACCAACACAAATTTCGTTTTAAATTACAACTCCCATAGATTATAAACCTTTCGTAATCAATTCACCTGTTTCCGTGGCCCTGATGATTAAGCAACAGTGTCGGTAAGACTTTTGATCATGAAAGATTAATAACAAAAAATTTAATAAATAAACTAAAACTAAATTTTCCGAATTTTATACCTTTTTAAATATTTTTTCGTAATCGATTTAATACATAAGTCTTATTTCATAAAAACTATCGGAATGGCTTTTGATATATAGCAACAGAGTTTGTTTTAACATGTAACAAAGCGATTTTCCTTGAATTCGGAACCTAGTTCAATCCTTGTCTCCTTCTATAATTAGTATCAGAGACACATTTTATGAAAACTGCTAGAGGATTTGTTATCTATACCAAGAATCATTTTCAGTGCTAAGTTTCTTTTAATTTATGAAAACAATATTTTTTGGATAAAAGGTCTAGCCAGATCATTTTCTCTTGCTTGAATTATTTAAAGAAGGGAAGTTTTCTTACCCTTTTCCTTTTCTAGATCGTCTGGGCAACCAAAAATGCTAACTCGTTTAATATATATGTCATTTGATTAATTCAGCATAGATGAAAATAAATGATTTTCTGTAAAAAAGAAAACTTCTATAACAAGTTTTAAATGTGTTTTTAAAATATTATTTCCTTCATAAATTATATTTATGTTTTTAACGTAAAATGCTCAATATTAAAGCTTTTAAAATGATTTATTGAAATAGTCAATTGATTTTTCCAAGATTCAAAACGGAACATATTTACATTCAAGACGGAACACATTTACCCTCAAATATCCATCATAAAAGGAATTCGCATTTTATTTCTGGGCATATTAAAAGGCACTTATTTTGTGCAAATATTTTCAATATGTTGCGTTGTCTAAAACATATTTGTTTATAAAGGGTGTATCGAAAGAACGCTTTCTTTTTATATCTAAAGAATCATTTAATGTTAAACGGACTTCATGTGTTTTTCTCGATTAGAAGCTGCAAATGTTTTTTACATGTTCTTCTTTGTTGTTGAATTTATTTTTCCATATATCTTTAAAAAAATTAAATATTTCAAATTTAATTTCAAAATTCTTATTAGTATATAACTTCTATTAGTATTTTAACACTAACAGGAAAATTCTCTTTGAAACTGTAAGTATTGTAGAAAAGCGTGGACCATATAATGCAATTAAATAAAAATATTATTTAAAATTTAAATATTATAATAGAATCAAAATAAATAAAAGATGATTATGATGGATGCTACCATATTGAGGGGTTTTCCACTTCTACTGCTCATATCGTTATCTAAGTATTTTTGGGAATTTTGTGTTCATTGTAAACAAAATATATTATTGTAGATATTTTTATTTTCCATGTATATTCAACAACTCGGATTAGTTTCATGGTTATATAATATATTTAGCCTCTTTATCAGATAAGGAAAAAATTCCCTATTTATCGCTACAAAAGGTTCTCTAAAAATAATAGAAAATACCTTAAAACTTCTTCGGAAGAAAAAGTAACTTTATAACAATGTATCTTGGAGACTTTTCTAAGCTAAGAAAGTTTTTTTTTTCACAAGATCCTAGAGATATTAAACATAAAGTGAAGTCTTTCAAAAGTCTAAATAGGTTATGTTTGTATAAAATGAAATTTTAGGGTGTAAAGTAGGTTTAAATTTAAATATTTGAAAAACAGGAAAACAACATATACGCAGAAAAAGTTTAATTTCATTATTTTGTGCTTCGAATATGAATTCGGGATTTCATTTACCGGATTGCAAAGTACAATGGTGTAATATAATTATGCTTATAAAAATGTTTGCGAATTACCAAAGTCGATGCTTCATTTCATAATATTTTAAGACTTCCGCCTCGGCAAATTTTTGACAAAATATAGATTTTTCATTTTTGATCTAAAATTCATGTCTTATATCTGAGCTTTCAAGAATAGATTTTTACTTTCGATGTAAACTATATAGTAAGGTATACATACAGGGTGGTTCAGAACTATATGTCAAAAACGTAAAGGCAGGTAGAACAGACCTAAATAAGCAGATTTCGTATAGGAATGTGTGTGCGATAATTCCGCGTTAAGCCGGTAGAGAGCGTTGATGAGTGTGGCGTATGAAAGCGCTGCGCTAGTTGGATTCTTCATTTCCCGCACGTATCTCGAGCAGCATGCATCGTTTCACCAATGCGGAGCTTGCCAACATGTATCTCGTGTATGGGTCTGCACAAAGAAACGGATTTTCTGCGAAAAGGATGTACAGGGAGCTATTCCCGCATTAGAATCAACCGGATCGTCGAACATTTCAGCGTCTGCATCGGGGGTTAAGAACGAGTGGAGCGTTTTGTACTTACAGGCGTGATACTGGCATTGTAACATATCGCAAAACTCCTGCATTGGCAGAAATAATACTAAACACAGTAGAGGCTCGACACAACAAGCTCGAGATCTGTAGGACGTGCGTTGGGTATGAGCCATTCAACTGTTTTGAGGACTTTACATGAAGACGGAATGCATCCATATCATTTACAGAGAGGGCAAGCAATGACCCCTGACGATTATCTTCTACTCCTCAACTTTACCCGTTGGTACATACAGCAGACTGCAGCCAATAAAACCTTCCCTGCAAATGTTTTATTCACTGATGAGGCTACCTTTACCTGGTCAGGTATGTTTAACAGCCATAATTTTCACGTGTGGGCTCATGATAACCCACATGGAACAATAGCACATGCCTACCAAGAAAGGTTTTGCATTAATGTTTGGGCAGGCATTGTGCACAATAACTTAGTTGGAGCGTACATTTTACCTAGTTTTTTGACTGGCCACACATACAGCATCTTCCTACGAAAGGTCTTACCTGAACTTCGGGTGAATGTTCTTCCAGCTGTTCGCAGACGAATTTGGTTCCAGCAAGATGGAGACTCACCTCACTTCAGCTGAGACGTCAGGAATCACCTAGACGCTGTGTATGGACAGCATTGGATAGGTCAGAGCGGACCATTTCCCTGGCCACCACGTTCTACTGATTTAACCTTCTTGGTCTTCTTCTTTTGGGGCCATAATGTGTACGAGAGTCCCGTCACATCTGTAGACGATTGTGTTGCCCGCTTGTCTGTTGTTTTAATGCCTGAGGAAGACCACTCGGCTGAGTGCGAACCCAGCCGTTGAGCATTTAATGTCTTCCCCGGCACGCAGGGATTAAACGTGGCAGTACAAGCTTCGCCAATGGCTGGTCCTGCTGGGCAAAACCCCACGCGACAGGTGGCAGGAACTAAAGACATGCAAAAAAAAAAAAATAATACAGGGTCTGTCGCTGGAACCAGCGTTCCTACGCGACAAGGAGCGACTGACAGGGTGGACGAGGTCCACAGGTGCGCCTGCACTAGTTGTACAGTCTGCTAATTTAGTAGAAAGCTGCAGTTCTTAGGTAAGACTGTACCAATTGTACAGTTCGTAAATGACGGCACTTAAGATGTGGAGGTGCCAGTGTGAGATTCCCACGCGACACGGAGCGCCACACAATTGCGCTGGAACCCTCACACTGGATGGAGGCTGCATGCACTTCGTATTAGGGGTGACGATACTTTGCTTGCTGACCAAACTTGCGGTTCCCGATAAGAATAAATTAATTAATGGGGACTCAGCCCCAGCTAGGAAGAGAGCATTACTTGGGATGGGACAAACATTTATGCTGCAAAATAGCTAAATGAAGAAAGCTAAGCAGATAAAATATGATGGAATGATTATGTTAATGATTAAAATAAGCGAGTTATTATTATTAATTTATGGAGAAAGAAAACTGCTTTGAATGATTAAGTTATGTTAGATAGGTGTGTTAGTAATTTGTAAATTTCTGAAAGTTTATGAGTTAAGATGGGACGCGTAATTATGTTCAGCAGCCAAGAAGGAGGTGGGTTAGAAGGAGCAGGCCTAAGATGCCAAGCAACAGTCAGTGGGCAGGAAAAGTAATAATGTATGGGGTACCACTATTGCCGCACTCGCACACATTGGTCCGTGAAATTTTAAATTTGAAGAGGTAATTTTTAAACGGGCCATGCCCGGATAAGAAAGCACTTGTATAAGGAGTGAGGTTAAGTAGCTCTCTGGAAACTTTTGGAATTAGGTTGTAAGTGTGTCTACCTTTTGTGGAGGTGTCCCAGTATATTTGCCAGTTGGGGAGTATTTTAGATTTGAGTTTTCTGCGAATGAAATATGGTGGTACCGGAAGAGAGAAGTCTATTGATTGGCGTTTGGTGGCTTCTTTTGCAAGGCTGTCCGCCAGCTCATTGCCTGCGATACCAATGTGTGCAGTGACGTGGCCAAGGTTAACTTTTTTGTACAGTTGGTGAAGTTTGATTTTAATTTCTAGTATGAGAGGGTGTTTTGTCCGTAGGACAAAAATTGCTTGAAGTCCAGAAAGACTATAACTGAAAACTTTAAAATTTTCCTGCGTGGGGGAGGCAGCAATCCATTTCAAAGCCTTCAGAATTGCAAACAGTTCAGCTTGATATACTGAGTTATCGTGTCCAATCCTGGAGGCCCACTCATAGGTCGGCACTCCATTTACCATGGCGCAGAAGGCTGCGACCACGCCAGTTTCAGTGCGCGACCCATCAGTGTAGATGGTTGGATGCTGTGAGGGTCTGTGACTGATCTTGGAGATGCATACCTGTAATTGTGATGTCTCCTCCGCGGGGTGCAGGTGCCAACTTGGAACTTTTCTCTGTATTATTGTTTTTGGGAAGTGTAGCGTAGTAGTTGGTTCATATTCTAGGTGTTGGATTCTGTTTTTCTGGTGCTCGCATTCTAGTGATATTAGGATTGGAGGGATCCCCGTTAGTACTGTGAGTGCGTCCGTTGAGATTGTTCTATACCCTCTCACCATTTGCAGCAAGAATATCCTTTGGATCGAAACCAACTTTTCCTTGACGTGAGATTTCCTCCCCAGACGCCCACACAGTAAAAGAGGATCCGTTCTATGATTGCGTGGTACCAGATTTTTAACATTGCAGGTTTAATTCCCCAAGACATGTTGCTCGTCATGCCTGACGTCTTTTTCTAATGTACGCCGCTCCATGCGCCGCCACTGTAAATCTTGTATCGCTGTTGATGGCCGCTCTTTCGATCAGCTCTTGTAAACGGTTAATAAATTGTTATTTTTTTATCATTTCAGATTCCTGTGATTCATACTGCTTTACGTGCTAATGCTTTAATGAGGCATTACCGCACACACATTACTAAACGAAATCTGCTTATTGAGGTCTCCTTTACCTGCTTTTACATTTTTGACATATAGTTCTGAACCACCCTGTATACATTTACTTTTCCTTTCATCAAACTAACAAGAACACTATTAAGTACACTGGAATGCTCATATCATTGACGGCTGTTGATGTTATATTCAGGTGGGCACTCAGAAAACTGCTCATGCTTGCCAATCTTAAACTAGTATAGTCGGAAGTGCCAAACACAAAACTTTCTTCTATCTGATACACGTTAATACTTGAAAAAGCGTATTATTTTTAATTATGCATGAGAAACAAAATATAAGTAGATAACTAATCTGTTATATATTTTTTGGTTACTTTTTTGTCAATAAAGTTTTTTAAGCTGAGGGGGAGGGGAAGAAACAATCGTAATGATGTCTAATAACAGGTAATTTATATAAAAAAACATGATAAATTTTGCTTATTACAAATATTCAAATTATACCTAGATTGGACAATTAGATGGTTTAATACGATTTTGTTTCAACAACTAACGTGCCCGTCCCGAATATCGAGCAAAATTTGCTATGACCTTCAGGCAAAATTTCTCAAAAAAATTATGGAAACCTCTGCCTATGTGAGGACATCTAAAAATATTCCTAACCTGTTCAATTAAACTGCCAAAAGTCGCTAAAATCGCTGAAAAATCGCTATAACAGCACTCTTCTGCTGGAGAATATTCTCATTTTCAATTTGGACGTGACGTTCATAGTCAAAAATATATATGTTGGAGTGTGGTTCAATTATATCCATAACTTCATACACTTTCCGATGATACAAAAGAAAGTTTGCACAAAAATTGCATTAATCATAGCACACTTTTCCGGGAGAAAATTCTGTATTTCAAGTTGGAACTGCTGCCATAGCCATAAACGTAATGAAGTTTGATTAGTTCTATGCATAACTTCATACACTTTTCGATTATACAAAGAGGATAAACGAACAGACATACATTTTGTAAAAACATGTTTAGGTGGGACTCTGACACCTAAAACGCGTAAATTAGTCGAAAAAATTTCAGTTATTATAGAAGAAAGTTTCTTAAGATTAAATGTAATAATTTCATTTTAATAATATGTTAAACTTTTAATTCTTTATTTTTTTATTTATTTTATTTTACTTTATTTTTGTAAATTTCTTGTTTGATATGATATTACAAAAACAAGAGCAATATGTACAAAATTATTTTATTTTATCATCAAGGATAATTTGTAACCAAAATCAGAAAAAAAAATATTGAATGCTACAGACAAACTGTTGGACGACAAGTTTCACCATTTTCGGCGAAAATTAAATAGATTTAATTTGAACAACTTTGTTTTAATGACATGTTTTTTAATTCCGAATGAAATGCAAATAAAAATAATTTTTTCACCGTCTTTCCTTGTATAATGTCATTAATAAAAAAAATATATATATTATCATAAAAATAAAAATTTTCCTTCATCTTTAAAATCTGCAAACGAACTAGATTACAAATTATATCTTCTAAAATAAAGATCTAAAACATTTAATAACACTGGACAACAAATTTGAACTTTTCTGCTCCAAAACCACAATTAGTTGTTTCTTTTTCAGTTTGTTGCACTGATTCCGAATACAGTTTTAGATTTTCTCTAGCACGGCCAGATTTTAAGTTATTTGCATATTTTGATTTATTCAATTTTTGGAATTTTTGTATAATTATATGCAAATTTAAGACATAAAGCAATATCAGACTGGATTTTTTGTTTTATGTTATGATTACTGGCCAGTTTCCTTTACAAAAATGTTTTGTCCAAGAATATACTGACATGTGACCGTGAAATATTGTGCTTAATTTACATATTTTTAATTTTTTTCTAATAACAATTCTTGACGACCAAATATTTCTGCCACATGAGTACGTTAATATGTTTCTAAACCAATTTTTTACGCTGATTTCAAATCTGGTATCTGTTTTCTTCTATCCTGTCCAGTTTTTAAAAAAAGTGAAAATTTATTTTTTGGTAAAAAAAAAAGCCAGAAAATGCTTTGTATGCTACTTTGTGATGTACTTCAGCTAATTGGGACACATTCTACTACTTTTTTCAATTGTTTTTCGATTGTACCCATTGGTGATTATGAACCTGATAGGAATCTGACACTGTTCACCCTTTTGACAATGAGGTACACACCCCTAAAAAACATTTTATATAAACGTGTGCCATAACAATACAAAAGTAGAAATTCATTTTACTCAAAATCTAGACGTGATATAAAAAAACGGATTGCAGATTCGAAATCAACATAAAAATCTAGTCTAGAAAAGCCTTACTTCAATTCTGTGGTAACTACTTTAAAGTTGAAAGTAATGTATATATTATACTATTGAAAAATACGCATATTATGCTTAGTAACTGTCAGGTAAATGTTAAGAATATGTAGACTGCGACATTTATCTGAAGCGAATAATCCAGTAATCATAATCTAAAAAAGGAAATTCAATCTGACATTGATTGTACCTAAAATTTCCATAAAATGGCATAAAAAGCTTAAATTTGCATAAAAGTAAATACACAAATTTCTAAAAAACTGGACGAGCTAGGGAAAAACGGAAAGTATATTCGGACTCAGCGGAAGAAATTGATGTAGGATCAACTAATTTCATTTCTGGTACAGAACCATTGTTGTCCAGTGTAATTTATCAATTTTGGCACGCAAATGAAATGTGCCAATAAGGTTGTTTCTCTATATTACTTTTATTAAATTAATTTAATGACTGATATTTATTAATAGAAATAAATATAGTATATATTTAATACTTTCATTAAAATTACCTTAAAAAATTACCATATATTTTTCTTCTAAAGCGGAAAGAATGTATTGCTTATACGTTTCCAAAATATAGTCACTTTTTCAATTCAAATTTAAAGTAAATATATATTTATTCCATAAATAGGAGAACGAGTTTTTTTTTTATTATTATTAATTTATGTGGCAAAATCACTTAATAGTTTTATCAGTATTTTTATTTTTCACTACAATATCTCGAGCTAATTTGAGATTTATGAGTAAAATTCTAAAAAAGTTATTTTTTTTTATCAAAAAATTTTACCTTCGGAGATAAATGACATTTCAGAAACTACAACTGTTAAAATATTTCTATTCTCACTACAGTTGTCACTAGTATTATAAAGTAATTATCATTACTAATGAAAAGTCAACAATTATATATTTTTTATTACTGACGAAGAACAAATTTGGATTTTGTTTTACTTACTCTCGTTTTTAATATGAAAAGTATATTATCATTAAGAAAGTATTTGGAAAAACTTAAAAATAGATTTAACTTGATTTTTTTTTTCTTTTTAAGAAATGGATATGAGATTTGGGTGCATATTTAGTTTTCGAATAAATTTATAATAAATGTATGTTTCGTATTTTTTATTACGTTTGATTTCGTAAAAAAAATTCCAAATTATCAGAAAATAAATACCCCTAGGAAATACATTTCGTTGTAAAGTCAATGTATGAGAAGTAGATTATTGTTTCAGAAAATGAATCTAGGCAAAAAGTTTTCATTTTATGTACCGTTTTTATGTATTATAAAAGTTAAAGACCCTGGGAAAACATAAAGCGTATCCAAGCAAAAATATTTGTGTTACTTTAAATATATAAATTATTAAACACGAATACATGTAATAACAGTTTCAACGCGAAAACGTGGTTATAAATTTTTATTTTAAAATAGATATATGGATAACACCGATTTTTTTCTTATTATTTAAAATTATTTCTTATATTTCAAAACTTAAGATTTAAAACCAAGGGATGGTGTTTTAAACATTTGAGTGCCATGTAATTTAAGCTGGCTGTTCAGAATTCAATTGGAAAATTTCAGTGCATTTGATCTGGAAGTGTAAATATATATGAAGTTGAATTCTGCTAACCCCACATTTTCAAAACTGAGCAAACAATACTCAAATCTGAGTATGTCGCATAGTCAAAATGGCTCCGAATCAAAATTACTCGAAATTGAAACATGTATATACTCATTTTTGAAAACATGCACACACTCGAGAATAAAACATCTTGTGCTCATTTTTGAGTATTTCCATGTTTCAAAAATGCGTTTGAACTGATTCTAATCATTTTTGAATATGTCCATGTTTCAAAAATGATTTTGAACTGATTCCAATAAATTTTTAGTATCTCCATGTTTCAAACATGAGTTTGAACTGATTCTAATCATTTTTGAGTATGTCCACGTCTCAAAAATGAGTTTGAACTGATTCTAATCATTTTTTAATTTTTCCATGTTTCGAAAATGAGTATGAACTGACCTCTTTGGGCTCCTCTCTCTCACCATTTGCAGCAAGAACATCCTTTGGATCGAAACCAACTTTTCCTTTACTGCCGTGGTGAGATTTCCTCCCCAGACGCCCACACAGTAAAAGAGGATTCGTTCTATGATTGCGTGGTACCAGATTTTTAACATTGCAGGTTTAATTCCCCAAGACATGTTGCTCGTCATGCCTGACGTCTTTTTCTAATGTACGCCGCTCCATGCGCCGCCACTGTAAATCTTGTATCGCTGTTGATGGCCGCTCTTTCGATCAGCTCTTGTAAACGGTTAATAAATTGTTATTTTTTTATCATTTCAGATCCCTGTGATTCATACTGCTTTACGTGCTAATGCTTTAATGAGGCATTACCGCGCACACTTTACTAAACGAAATCTGCTTATTGAGGTCTCCTTTACCTGCTTTTACATTTTTGACTATATAGTTCTGAACCACCCTGTATACATTTACTTTTCCTTTCATCAAACTAACAAGAACACTATTAAGTACACTGGAATGCTCATATCATTGACGGCTGTTGATGTTATATTCAGATGGGCACTCAGAAAACTGCTCATGCTTGCCAATCTTAAACTAGTATAGTCGGAAGTGCCAAACACAAAACTTTCTTCTATCTGATACACGTTAATACTTGAAAAAGCGTATTATTTTTAATTATGCATGAGAAACAAAATATGAGTAGATAACTAATCTGTTATATATTTTTTGGTTACTTTTTTTGTCAATAAAGTTTTTTAAGCTGAGGGGGAGGGGAAGAAACAATCGTAATGATGTCTATTAACAGGTAATTTATATAAAAAAAAACATGATAAATTTTGCTTATTACAAATATTCAAATTATACCTAGATTGGACAATTAGATGGTTTAATACGATTTTGTTTCAACAACTAACGTGCCCATCCCGAATATCGAGCAAAATTTGCTATGACCTTCAGGCAAAATTTCTCAAAAATTTTATGGAAACCTCTGCCTATGTGACGACATCTAAAAATATTCCTAACCTGTTCAATTAAACTGCCAAAAGTCGCTAAAATCGTTGAAAAATCGCTATAACAGCGCTCTTCTGCTGGAGAATATTCTCATTTTCAATTTGGACGTGACGTCCATAGTCAAAAATATATATGTTGGAGTGTGGTTCAATTATATCCATAACTTCATACACTTTCCGATGATACAAAAGAAAGTTTGCACAAAAATTGCATTAATCATAGCACACTTTTCCGGGAGAAAATTCTGTATTTCAAGTTGGAACTGCTGCCATAGCCATAAACGTAATGAAGTTTGATTAGTTCTATGCATAACTTCGTACACTTTTCGATTATACAAAGAGGATAAACGAACAGACATACATTTTGTAAAAACATGTTTAGGTGGGACTCTGACACCTAAAACGCGTAAATTAGTCGAAAAAATTTCAGTTATTATAGAAGAAAGTTTCTTAAGATTAAATGTAATAATTTCATTTTAATAATATGTTAAACTTTTAATTCTTTCTTTTTTTATTTATTTTATTTTACTTTATTTTTTGTAAATTTCTTGTTTGATATGATATTACAAAAACAAGAGCAATATGTACAAAATTATTTTATTTTATCAGCAAGGATAATTTGTAACCAAAATCAGAAAAACAAATATTGAATGCTACAGACAAACTGTTGGACGACAAGTTTCACCATTTTCGGCGAAAATTAAATAGATTTACTTTGAACAACTTTGATTTAATGACATGTTTTATAATTCCGAATGAAATGCAAATAAAAATAATTTTTTCACCGTCTTTCCTTGTATAATGTCATTAATAAAAAAAAATATATATATTATCATAAAAATAAAAATTTTCCTTCATCTTTAAAATCTGCAAACGAACTAGATTACAAATTATATCTTCTAAAATAAAGATCTAAAACATTTAATAACACTAAACAACAAATTTGAACTTTTCTGCTCCAAAACCACAATTAGTTGTTTCTTATTCAGTTTGTTGCGCTGATTCCGAATACAGTTTTTGATTTTCTCTAGCACGTCAAGATTTTAAGTTATTTGCATATTTTGATTTATTCAATTTTTGGAATTTTTGTATAATTATATGCAAATTTAAGACATAAAGCAATATCAGATTGGATTTTTTGTTTTATGTTATGATTACTGGCCAGTTTCCTTTACAAAAATGTTTCGTCCAAGAATATACTGACATGTGACCGTGAAATATTGTGCTTAATTTAAATATTTTTAATTTTTTTCTAATAACATTTCTTGACGACCAAATATTTCTGCCACATGAGTACGTTAATATGTTTCTAAACCAATTTTTTACGCTGATTTGAAATCTGGTATCCGTTTTCTTCTATCCTGTCCAGTTTTTAAAAAAAGTGAAAATTTATTTTTTGGTAAAAAAAAAGACAGAAAATGCTTTGTATGCTACTTTGTGATGTACTTCAGCTAATTGGGACATATTCTACTACTTTTTTCAATTGTTTTTCGATTGTACCCATTGGTGATTATGAACCTGATAGGAATCTGACACTGTTCACACTTTTGACAATGAGGTACACACCCCTAAAAAGCATTTTATATAAACGTGTGCCATAACAATACAAAAGTAGAAATTCATTTTACTCAAAATATAGACGTGATATAAAGAAACGGATTGCAGATTCGAAATCAACATAAAAATCTAGTCTGGAAAAACATTACTTCAATTCTGTGGTAACTACTTTAAAGTTGAAAGTAATGTATATACAGGGTCATTCGTAATTCCGTTTCGAAACGTTATAGTAAAAAAACGAAGACGAATATGAAAAAAAGAAACATATGAAATTATTCCGAAACTATTTAAGTTTTACTTACATACATTACAGGTGTTCTATGTGTGAACCCTTGGTCACACGGCATACATCCATGCGATAGTCCAGTTCCTGCCATACTCTACTCAACATGGTACTGTCTATGTTATTGATAGCGCGTGTTATCCAGGTTTTTGTACAACCTATGCCACGTGATTTAGCTGACCTGCGTGAAAGGATAACACGTGCTATCAATAACATAGACAGTACCATGTTGAGTAGAGTATGGCAGGAACTGGACTATCGCATGGATGTATGCCGTGTGACCAAGGGTTCACACATAGAACACCTGTAATGTATGTAAGTAAAACTTGAATAGTTTCGGGATAATTTCATATGTTCCTTTTTTTTCATATTCGTCTTCGTTTTTTTACCATAACGTTTCGAAACCCCGGAGGGAATTATGAATGACCCTGTATTATACTATTGAAAAATACGCAAATTATGCTTAGTAACTGACAGGTAAATGTTAAGAATATGTAGACTGCGACATTTATCTGAAGCAAATAATCCAGTAATCATAATCTAAAAAAGGAAATTCAATCTGACATTGATTGTACCTAAAATTTCCATAAAATGGCATAAAAAGCTTAAATTTGCATAAAAGTAAATATACAAATTTCTAAAAAACTGCACGAGCTAGAGAAAAACGGAAAGTATATTCGGACTCAGCGCAAGAAATTGATGTAGGATCAACTAATTTTATTTCTGGTACAGAACCATTGTTGTCCAGTGTAATTTATTAATTTTGGCACGCAAATGAAATGTGCCAATAAGGTTGTTTCTCTATATTATTTTTATTAAATTAATTTAATGACTGATATTTATTAATGGAAATAAATATAGTATATATTTAATACTTTCATTAAAATTACCTTAAAAATTATCATATATTTTTCTTCTAAAGCGGAAAGAATGTATTGCTTATACGTTTCCAAAATATAGTCACTTTTTCAATTCAAATTTAAAGTAAATATATATTTATTCCATAAATATGAGAACGAGTTTTTTTTATTATTATTAATTTATGTGGCAAAATCACTTAATAGTTTTATCAGTACTTTTATTTTTCACTGCAATATCTCGAGCTAATTTGGGATTTATGAGTAAAATTCTAAAAAAGTTATTTTTTTTTATCAAAAAATTTTACCTTCGGAGATAAATGACATTTCAGAAACTACAACTGTTAAAATATTTCTATTCTCACTACAGTTGTCATTAGTATTATAAAGTAATTATCATTACTAATGAAAAGTCAACAATTATATATTTTTTATTACTGACGAAGAACAAAATTGGATTTTGTTTTACTTACTCTCGTTTTTAATATGAAAAGTAGATTATCATTAAGAAAGTATTTGGAAAAACTTAAAAATAGATTTAACTTGATTTTTTTTCTTTTTAAGAAATGGATATGACATTTGGGTGCATATTTAGTTTTCGAAAAAATTTATAATAAATGTATGTTTCGTATTTTTTATTACCTTTGATTTTGTAAAAAAAATTCCAAATTATCAGAAAATAAATACCCCTAGGAAATACATTTCGTTGTAAAGTCAATGTATGAGAAGTAGATTATTGTTTCAGAAAATGAATCTAGGCAAAAAGTTTTCATTTTATGTACCGTTTTTATGTACTATAAAAGTTAAAGACCCTGGGAAAACATAAAGCGTATCCAAGCAAAAATATTTGTGTTACTTTAAATATATAAATTATTAAACACAAATACATGTAATAACAGTTTCAACGCGAAAACGTGGTTATAAATTTTTATTTTAAAATAGATATATGGATAACACCGATTTTTTTCTTATTATTTAAAATTATTTCTTATATTTCAAAACTTAAGATTTAAAACCAAGGGATGGTGTTTTAAACATTTGAGTGCCATGTAATTTAAGCTGGCTGTTCAGAATTCAATTGGAAAATTTCAGTGCATTTGATCTGGAAGTGTAAATATTTATGAAGTTGAATTCTGCTAACCCCACATTTTCAAAACTGAGCAAACAATACTCAAATCTGAGTATGTCGCATAGTCAAAATGGCTCCGAATCAAAATTACTCGAAATTGAAACATGTATATACTCATTTTCGAAAACATGCACACACTCGAGAATAAAACATCTTGTGCTCATTTTTGAGTATTTCCATGTTTCAAAAATGCGTTTGAACTGATTCTAATCATTTTTGAATATGTCCATGTTTCAAAAATGATTTTGAACTGATTCCAATATATTTTTAGTATCTCCATGTTTCAAACATGAGTTTGAACTGATTCTAATCATTTTTGAGTATGTCCACGTGTCAAAAATGAGTTTGAACTGATTCTAATCATTTTTGAATTTTTCCATGTTTCGAAAATGAGTATGAACTGACCTCTTTGGGCTCTGTTTTGAGTATGTACATGTTTCAATATTCTGGGTATTCTGGTATTTCAGAAATGAAAGCATTAGGTCGTCCTATTTGAAAGAAAAAGTTTCATAACAAAATGAAAACATCGAATTACTCATATTTGAAAATGTCATTTTTCTCAGTGCAGAGTTCAAAACTTTGCTGATTTTTGGTCGTAGCAACATTACTTCATTCTACCAGATTTTTGTCTTTGTAGTTCCCATTATTTTTATCTGTTTTTATTTTTCAAAACTAGTGATATTTATTTTTTAAAAAAAGGACGAGTTCTGCTCCGCTATTTGACTGTGTTCGATATAAATGAAGTCAATCGCTATTGCGCTGTTTGGCACTTTTCGACATAGAATGGCCCCATATTTCAAATACATCTTGGACTGCGACGCATAATATCTGCTCATAGTTTTACATAAATCCCTTTATTATAAGCCGCATGGTTTACATGATTATAAAGTCATTTACCGGATTTAAGGTTATTTGACAATTAAGTGGGAAAATATCAGTCATCCACATCAAAATAATTTAATTTAAAATAAAGTAGCATAACTGCTTTATTTACCAAAAGCAAAAATACAGAAAATATACGGCAAACTATATTTTCCTACAAAATATTAAAAAAAGAAATAAACTCTTGACTGTTAAATATTTTTTTTCCATTAAAGTTTACTTTTCCTGAATACATAAAAAGTATATTTTGCATGTTGCTAGAAGCATTTTAATGTTGACAAATTTCTTACTGGAAGAATTTCCTTAAACTTACTTTTGAGTATTGTAAATACACAGTTAAATGAAACATTCTTAACATATGTCTTAGAATAGCGTCGAATGTTTCTATTTCATGTCATTTACACCTAAGAAAAATTGCCACTGTAGCAAATTTGTCAGATAAATGACTAAATTACTTTTTTAAAAGTATAACTTCAAAGGATGTATTTAGTTATGTTTTAGAAAATACATGAGTTTATTTTACTTTCTTAAAATGAAAGTAAAGTGTACTTCAATTTCTAATTTAACCCTTTCAGGGGCAGTGGTATGTTTATGAAACCACTTAACTTTAATTCCCAAACGCCATAATGGCACCAGAATTTTCCTAAAATCTTTTCCATTTAATAGGTATGTAAAGTATAGTCTTTTTTTATTTTCAAATATTTTTTTAGTAAATTCCGGTGTCAGTCATTTATTTTAACATTTTAGTACTGAAATTACTTTGCCCCTGAAAGGGTTACGTAGCTAAGTCTGTAACGATGATAAAATATTAAATAGATTCCAACTTAAATCTAGCAAGGAAAATAGAAAATAAGCTCAAATTTAATAAAGACTGCGAGAAGAAAATTCGTTGCCAAAAAAAATTATTACATTCAAAGAACTGAACTCAAATTAAAATGACCTCACTGCCTGTTCTGCGTGATTCTAAAAAGTCACTTGACTCGCTATAAAATATCACTATAAACACTGCAATAGCACCATAAAAATGTCACTTTAATTACTATACTGTCATTACAAACTGGCACCTCGTGGATTCCAATAATCATATATTTCTAATGCGAATTTTAACCTGACGAATCCCAGAAAAATAAAAATTTAATTTTCGTAAATTCCATCTAAAGACCACTAATGTGAACCTTTGCTTGAACTCAGGACGTGGAGAACTTGACGCTAAAATCCAGAAATCCTTGTGACAGGATACGTTTTAACTCCATCAAACCCAACATCTACCGCAATATATATAGCAACTACAAATCCACAAATACCTAATTATCATATCATTGCAAGAAATAACGGTAGCAGTCAGATTCCTGGAGAATCAGACACACTTTACGAAACTTAAAGAAATAAGAGTATAAATAGCTCATTCATGCACAAATGGTAGAATTCAGGATACAACAATCGCACGCAAAATCGCAAAACTCACTAGATCCTAGTGTACCTTTATCAGAGAATATCTAGGCACTATATTACATCTGTACTCCCTTCTTGTAAACATTGAATACTTATTTGAAAACTGTAGTCTTCTTTATTTATTTATTGATTGATTGATATAGAGAGATGGACAAATTTTTGATATAGAAAGATACAGAACATATCAATAATTTAAAGAAGTAGATTTAAGGTATCGTCACCTTTTTCAATTTTTGGCATTTCAAACACTTTTTTTTTAATTAGTGCAAAATTTACTTTTAGTTCATGTTTTTCAGGCATAAGATTAAGCTCACTAATTTATCAAGTATAATATTTTATTAAAATAAGTATAGGGGAGATGTGGGATGAATGGAACAAAGGATGGGTGGGACGTTCTCATTATTTCAGGCAATAAACTTTTTTTTTAGTTGCTTCTTATCCTCATAGATTTCACTACCATAGTGTGCTTCAGAACCAAAAGGAAGAGCACATGACTGTTTTCAGTTTTCTTCAAATTTGCATTTCCTGAAAACTCTGCTTAAAAGTATTTTTTTTTTTTTTACATTTGAAGTTACTTATATATCTTATGCAATATAAACAATTAAGATATGTTGTAGTTTTTTATTTCAAGGCTGAATACTGGTAATTAAAATGAATGAACATTAACCATTGTGACAAAATAATTTTTGAGACAAAATGGCTGACAATTGAATATATGCATCATGGGGCTGATTGGGACATTTCAAATGGGGATGAATGGGACTGCTTCATTCATCCCTAGAGGATACAGAATTTTTTAAATTAACTAAATAATATTATATAAGTTGATAAATTAATAATTTATTGTAATTATTCTTTTAACATGTCATCCGCATTGTAGCCATCGTCTTCAGCCATTGAATGCTTCCGTTTATGTGCTTTTTAAGGCAAAGCTGAGATGAGTCAAAGATGATTGGCTAACAAATAATCCTAGAGATCATATTACAATTTATAGTCCCTCAGCTATTGCTAAGGGGGCATTTTTGTCAGCTTTTAGTCCTTAACATTGAATACGGGGAGGAAAATGTTTGTGTTCCATTCATCCTTGCTGTGGGGATGATTGGGACATAGAAGAACTTCTTTTTAAATTTTATTTATATATCTGTATAATAATAATCTTGAATAAATATTGTGCATAAGATGTAGTCAAACACTTAATGTATGACATGTGATATATAATATCGATAATAACCTAAAATAAAATATTTAAAATAACAAGTTTTGTGAAAATGTCTCATTCATCCCCCATTTCCCCTACTCGTAATTGAATTTATAATTGCTGAATTTTTGCTATATAAGGCGTGGAACCAACAGAGTGAAAATGTGTCAAGGCATGGATTTTTTTCACCCTGTTGTGTTCTCGCATTATATAGCAAAAATTCAGCAATTATAAGTTTAATTATTATCGCTAAAGGCATTTCTACAAATTATATACTTACATTGGTATTTTTTATTGCTTTATTGTTAAATTAATTATGAAGTGTGTCCCACTGGAATGCAGCCTAGGACTACGTTGACTTTACAAAAATGTACAGGAGCAAATGAAGAAAACTAATTGCATGCCATACCTGTATGAAAAATCGGTAAAACACATGCATTGGAAATGTTTTCCCAGACATTCCAAACACACCCAAAACACACACTTCTGTACGTTTTCAAAAACGAACATTTTCATTGACTATCCTCTAGGAAACAACCAGTGATTTATTTTAATAGAGTAATTACATCGTATGTTCTGCAATATCGTTTAACATCAGTTTTGGCGATAGTGTATGTCTATAATTTGTAAAATTCGTTATATTAACCTGCTGTGCCAAAAATAATTGCACAGGTACTGTGAGCGGACTCTGAGACAGTTTGATCGAAAAAGAAATAAATGGCTCGAATGACTCAAAAGATACTGGTTCTGTACTAAACAATTAACACAGGACTTTTATAATTAAAATTGACCTATTCAGAATTGTCTAGGACACCAAACGGAACAAAATTTCACTAGTAACTATTGTTAAACTGAATACTACATGCTAAAGTACAAATAATATAAAAACTTTTTTTTAAGTCAATTCCTACTTAGGTCAAATAGAATTTTTCTTCCAGCGATCTACACGCTTCGCCACTGACGGTATTTATTCCTAAATTTATATCCTGCTAAATATCTTACATAAGAGAAATTTTTGAAATGTATTAAATATTAAATAAAAAATAAATAGCTCAAATACCAAAAATTAATAGCTCGAAAAGTATTTCTCACAAAATTGTTAGACAAACTGCGTTAGAAAGTTAAAAAAATTGTATTTTTCTTGATATAAATTTAAAATCTCATGATTATGCCGTTTTTCAAATATTGAATTTCAAAAATTACCAAACTTCACAATAAAGTGTCATAGCGATGTTACAGTTAACGATAATACAGTTTTTTTTTTCAAATATTAATTAATTAATTAAATTTTATTATTTAATTTTAGTTTTATACTTCATTTCTGTTCAAAAGTATAGACTCACTCCACGTTTATAGTTTCCTTCGCCCGCGAGCCGCCTGATCTTCGTCCGTGAACAGCCCCATTATCTGTTTACAGCAGCGTTTACAATATCACTTGGTATCAAACCGGATTTACAGGACGTGTTAATATGCCACTATCGTTCCTGCTTTCATTTTGCACCCATTTACAAACGCAAGCTAAAACCCCTCCCCTGCAAAAAACCGGAAGCTGCGTAATTTTTCCTTTTGAATTATGATTGGCTGATTAGGGAACTGCGGTACAAACTTCCGGTGTAAACATAAACAGAAACCGCATACAGTCCTTTTCGCGTGTGATAGTTTTCGTTCTTTTGCTTTATTGAGAATTAAAATGTCTGACCGCTTTCTGTTAATGCAAACTTTGATTGACATATTTGTAAGACCAGAGCCAAGACCACCGCTAGACAATTTTCTGCTTGAGGCGAGCATTATTTTGCCGCCCTTATGACGCAATCATTTTTTCACCATTACTCAAACTTTTTTTTAAAATAAGTAAATAATACGATAACTATATTTTTTTTAAAGAAAACAGATGTATAAAATTTGTTTACATTTAAGAAATTTAAAATAATCAAACTACGTAAGATATTTTGCTTTTTAAAAAAAAATACTACTAATACTCCTAACTTGGCATTAAATGAATAAATCATATTCTACTAGTATTTACAAGAAAACCTCATACAAAGAGTAAAACTTACACTTCAAAATCCATTTTATAGGGGGTCCCAGAAAAGACTAAAATTCCATTTTATTTCTTAAACCAAAACTAGAATTTTAATTATTACAAATAAAACATTTTCATCTTAATTATAAAACATTATCGACATGCTTAACATTATTTATCTAAATGAGGACACATAATGTTAAACGAAGACAATTAATGACAAGCTAATGTTAAAACTGTGGGAGCATTTTTGACTAATTTCATTATCTGTGAAAATGAAATTCTGGCGCCTGGGGCACAAGCCCCAACTGACCCTCTCTAGTTTCGGACCTGACTCTGCCCGACTCTCCCCCCATGGGGTCGCTACGGCCCTTTCAGGGCCATCGCTACGAAATTTTAATGGAGGTGGAGGGGACCTTAAATTAGCAAGTGAAATTTCAGTATCTGCCAACCCATTGGCAAACAAAAATAGATAGTTCTTGACGTTTGCCAATTAGTTTTATAATTTTGCCACGTTACTACAATTAGAAAATATAAACAGTTTTTATTTGTAAAAAGCTTAATAATGTTCACAATTCTATTTCTAATTTTTGCCAAGTCCATGAGAAATAGAAAGTGTATTATAGTTTTTATTAAAGTTTTAAACAAATTTGCCTACAAGTTTGCCGGGGCAAAACCGGGACTAAACAATTTCGGCCCGTGAAGAGTAGGAAGAATGAAACCAGTGCCGGCTCGGTACGGAAAAAAAAAAGTTAGACCGGCCCGACCCAATCCTTCAGGAAAACAGTAAGGCCCGATCCCGGCCCTGCCCGAGCTTTCAGAAAAAGTATGACCGGGCCTGGCCCGAGTTCAGCCCGTGCAGATCTCTGTCATGCTACTGGGCTTTATTATTATTGTGGAGAGCAACATCTGTACAAACCCTTCGTTACATATTATATTTTTTGGTAATTACAAAAACACACCATTTCTCTCAAAAGATTTTTCTAATATAGTCTGTAATAATTTACATTTTTGACTCTCATTAAAAAAATATTTAGTTACTTAAAAAAAGACGAAGTGCCTGTACTGATGTTGCTCTCCATAATAACAATAATGCCTGATAGCATGGTATATCAATTAACATATAATTATAATACGTGCATTACAAAAAGCAGATTTTTCTGTTAATAAACTATCAAAAATCGCCTATTGGTAATATTTAAAAGAAAATTGCTATTAAAAATAAGGTAAATCTTTAAGACCTAATTTTCCTTTATTTTGCCTTGGGGAAGTCTCATTTATTACGATATCGAAATCAATATTATAAAGCAATCAGAGATTATCAAGCTAAAAATAAATAAATAGATTAACCTACTGGAGCAAACTTCACAATATATTATTGAAATTAAATAGAAAAATTATAATATGCGGAGAAAATTACCTTATTATTTCAAATTATATATATGAAGATTTAATTTTACAATAGTAATACTATTTTCAAAAACACAACTATCAACAATGAAGTATTTAACTCGATAATAAATTCACCTTGAATTTTCTTTGTCAAAGGAGTTTTTTATATCGCACTAATCAATATAGAAAATAATCTTGAAACCAAATTACTCTTACGAACATAAAATAAATAAATAAATAAATAAATAAAAATATAATCGCCGCAAAACGCGGGATAAAATTCCAAAAATCCCTGTACGTAATTGCGAATAAACTTTATTGAAAAGAGAACTTCTTCTTCTTCTTCTTTTTTTTTTTTTGTTAAACTTAAAGATTAAAGCGGATTCCTTATTATTAATGTTGAAAAATCGCCGAGAAAACGAAAAAAAAAAAACCCTTTAATTTTACTTTAGTGAAATTTACTACAGTTACTTTGAAATTTAATACAGTGAGAGCTAAAACATTCTAACAGGAATTCGTTTTTCAATATAAAAAAAAATTGGCGCAAAAGCGCAACAACGCAAAAAATCGTATTAAAAATCGCGGGAGGCAAAATTTAACTTATTATGCTAAATGTTTAAAACATAATTCTTTTTGTGGTTATCAAAAAATGATCGCGGAAAGAAAAAAAAAAGGGGGGGGGGCTAAAAATTGCATTGAAAGTTGCAAAAACTTCCAAAATCGTGGCGGACAAAATTTACTATATTAGGCTAAAAGTTTAAAACAGATTTTTTTTCTTAACGATTGCAAAAAATCGCAGCAGAACGGAAAAAACCCCGCCAAGAATCGTATTGAAAATCTTATTAAAAATCGGTAAAAAATCAAAAAACTTGGGGGGCAAACTTTACTATATTAGTCTAAAAGTTTAAAATCAAATTATTTTCATGAAGATCAGAAAAATCGCTGCAGTACGCGAAAAAAGCTAAAAATTGAAAAATCGCAGAAAGCAAAATTTTCGATCGTCCATCGCGAAGAATTGACGTAATTTTGCATTTTTGAAAACAAAAAAGAACTTAAAATAAAGTTGTAAAAAAACAATAAATAGCGCAAAAATAAAAGCACTGACAAAACTTTCAAAAGATGGAGACACCAACACCCTAACCGGTGAACTGGCGCTGTTTGTTTACCCGACAGGAATCATGGGTAAATGCTGGACTAATGCCCTAGGAGCTAGCAGGGGTGAAAATGACCTAGGCTAGTTTCATCTTCATACCGGCTTTTTCATTGTATACGGGTTCGGAAATACAATGATGGTATCGGCGTGGACTAAATCAGGATTAGAGTGTAGTATGTAAACGACCCTTACGTGTGAAGGTGAGGCTATAAATATAAAGTGAGTCTATACCTTTGAACAGAAATGAAATATAAAATTAAAATTAATTAATTAAATTTAATTAATAAATTAATATTTGATAAAAATGTATCATCCAGTACAAGTTTTAAAAAAAATATTTGAACTTGATCGGATGAATAGAAAATATTTTATTAACGATTGAAAATTTGAACAAGATATATAAATATATAGAGAGTGTGAGCTAATAGTAGGAATTGAATAAATAAAAATTGAAAAAGAAAATCAGCTGTCTCTGAGACCGCTAATAGCCGTTAAATGTTAAACAATCGATATTTGTGAAATATTAAAAAAGAAAGGAAAACTGAATATTGAATATTAAGGAAATCAACATAGAATATAATTTTGCATAGAAAATATATTCTATAAAAAAGAAAAAAAGGAAGACAATTCATGCAGGAGAAACACAAAAATACCTCTTGAGTCTGTCATATCTTTTTCTGAATATAACTTTGGTTTTTTGAACTATCCAGCGGTATTCGCAACTGCCAATATTTCTTCAGGATTTACTCATGTAATCTACAAAGTTTATATAGAAAGAAGATATTTATAAAAAGCTATATATTTTTGCCTTTGCTGCAAAGGAAGCTTTTAAAAGGATTTTTGGTTACTTGGAATCGTCTATTTCCATATCTTCTAGCTTTGCTTTCAAAATAGGAAAAATAAATGGATGGAGAAAAGACATAGAGAATAAAAACCTTAAATTTCCATTAAAATTTATTACCGACTAAAGCCATTAAATTTTACTTTTTATTTTTTATCTTCTTTATCATTATCTTTTTTTGCGTAGTTTATTTATAGTGATATTGTTTTGATATAAATGGGTAATTGTACTTTTCCATTATATTATAGCACCACCACATACAGGGATATGGCGAGAGAAAGAATTTCTTTAATCGTCATTTCTGGCCACTTAATCACTGTTTCATATACACATGCGATTTTTCAATATTTATACAATTTATTTTATTTACAGAAGACATTTATCTATTTTTATGTGCAAACATAAGTAAAATATAGTTTAAAAAATAATATATACATAAATAAACTTAAATTATAATATCTTTGAATTTCAAAAAACATATCAAGTTCTTGTAACATTCTAATTAACCCCTTAATCGTCGCGCACTTTAAGTGTAGGCTACTTTTAAAAAATTCAGATTGCTTGTTTACCACCAGTTTTTTTAAGTAGAAATGTTCGTCTTATTTAATAGACAGATAAGATAATGCAAGAATAAAGCCAATAAAACTATTTTAAAAAACTGGTGGGAATCAAACAATTTGAATAAAACAGGCGTAACCTACGCTGCCCGTGAATGTCTCGGGCACGACGATTAAGGGGTTAAATCTCCAAAGAGATAATTAATAATAATGTGTAGACAGAATACCACATAGTTAAAAAATTAATAAGTGCAATCATAATTTTATCATAGCTTGTGCTTCAATGGTAATTGGCAAAAATACTGAAAATATGAAGAATATTTAAAAGGAGAGAGAGAGAAAATTATAATATATATATTTATATATATATATAATAAACCATAAATGTTAATAATTTGGAGTTGATATCAAGTGAATGTTGATACAAATGGATTAAGAAATTAAGTATGAACTGAATATAATGGAAAATTTGATAACAAGAGATTTAAATTGGAATTGGATATGAAAAAACACGTGTAGATATAATTTTCAACCTGAATGTACCCACACGTGTTTTAAAAAAATAATTCAGTATTTCATAATTCTACTGGCATATATGCTAAGATCAGTATAATCATCCAGGTATACTGAATTATTAACAGAAGACAACTGGAAGTAATAAAAATGGAAATAAAAAACTTGTAAAGCATAGATAAAATATTTTTACCAGATAACAGTTGGAAATAATCAAATTGGAAATAAAAAACTTGTAAAGAATAGATAAAATATTTTACGCACAATAATTATCCAAAATCCTTAAACAACACAAGGTCTAATTTATACCAATATGCCACATGACGCACATCATAAAATATCAAATGCTTGATGATATAGTCAAGTTGAGAGAAATTTTTTGAAGGTTAAGTTGAGAGAACATATTTTGAAATATCACCTTAATTATTACACCTTAACACAAATTGATTTAAAACACACAAATTTATTTATGTGATAAATACACTCAAAAACAAATTTATACTTGTGAATATACAAATTTTCCATTTAATTTTAATCTTTAAAAGTAAAATTTAAATACACAAGCGATAAGCGCCCTCTATAGGTAAATTAAAAATATTATTAACATTTATTTGACAAGTAATGTGCTGCCCTCTATTGGAATAATAATTATTCAAAATTAAGTTTCATTTACAAATTTATTATATTAGATTTAATAATATATATAAATAGTAAAAAATAATAATATCATTGTAGTTTTACATTAACAACGTACAAAATCCTGTGATATGAATTAAATTTAACCAGAATTAAATTTATCTTACATAGTATTTCAAAGATTAACTGATCATTAGAATCACTTAATATAAAAGTGATCGACTAAACGCACAATCACAGTAACTATATAAAGTATAAATAATATTCAACCAAATTAAGTATTGTCCTTATATGTATTAATGGTATATGTTTTAATTGTATTTATATATGTTTTAAATCTGATCATTAGTATCACTTAAAATAAAGGTGATCGGCAAACGTACAGTCACATTAACTATATAAAGTGTAAATAATGTTCAATCATCTTAATTATTGTCCTTATATGTTTTAATTGTATTTATGTATGTTTTAATTGTAATTTGCTATATCATTTGCTATTTTTATCGCACACTAAAACAATAATTTGTTACATAACATGTTTATATTCATATGATGTAATAAATGTTATTTAAAAGAGTTGATAATTGAATTTATAAAAAAAAAATAGGATAACCATATACTTTTAGGATCTCGAATAAATCTAATATTTTTGTTTTTAATTATATCTGAGCATAGATATTTTATACGATGAAGATAATTGATAATTATATTTTTATAAACTGATGTATGTAAACATGAAGCAAAATTGGTAAAAATATTTACTTTAAATGGAAAATCAAATCTTTTATCATAATTATCAAAAATTAATTTATAATTATCATTAATTTTAATTTTCAAGTCAAGAAAATTTATATTATTATTAATCAAATCATTTTCGCTTAATGTAAGCTGATTAGGATAGAAATTGAGTGGTGATGTGCAATTTTTATCATTGAAATAAAATATGATAATGTCATCAATACAGCGATAAAATACATAATCATTGTTCGGACCAATATTTCTTTCATAATAATATAAGTAAAGGTCATAGAGAATACTAGAGGCGGTCCCACCCTGCAGTATTCCCTGGCATTGTTTATAAATAATATTGACATATATGATGTAATTATTATGCAATGTAAAATTTAGTAAAGTTTTTAAAAAAATTACGGAAATATGATATTTTAATTTTAATTGAGATTTAAATTCTTTAAATAATATACACATTGTTTTATGTAAGTCTTTTATATTAATGATATACACATCATATATTCATTAAAAATTATAAAATTATACAATAGATCACGTTGAAAAAAATAATGTTAAGATGAACAAATAAAATGAATCTTAAGCACTTTTAAATGTATAAATTGTATATATTTTTATTTTAATGATTAAAAATTCGAAAATATTAAGTGATTCCATTTATTTTCAAATAAAATGTCATAAAGATTTTAAATATTGTAATAGAAGTTAAGAAAATAATGCATTTTTTCTACATACATGATGCGGAAAAAGTTTTGAGAAAAAATAATTTCTTCTATTTAGATATTTAAATATGTTAAAGTTGTGTTAATGTAAGTGTTTCATGATATGCGCCGATTTTTTTATATTTTTTTTTTAGGTAAAAGCGTGGATACGAAATTTCAAATGTTAATGTAAGTATTTCACGATACGCGCAGTTATTTTACTTTTAATTTTAATATTTTACTGTTATATTACTTTTAATTTTAATTGAGATTTAAATTCTTTAAATAATATACACATTGTTTTATGTAAGTCTTTTATATTAATGATATACACATCATATATTCATTAAAAATTATAAAATTATACAATAGATCACGTTGAAAAAAATAATGTTAAGATGAACAAATAAAATGAATCTTAAGCACTTTTAAATGTATAAATTGTATATTTTTTATTTTAATGATTAAAAATTCGAAAATATTAAGTGATTCCATTTATTTCCAAATAAAATGTCATAAAGATTTTAAATAATGTAATAGAAGTTAAGAAAATAATGCATTTTTTCTACATACATGATGCGGAAAAAATTTTGGGAAAAAATAATTTCTTCTATTTAGATATTTAAATATGTTAAAGTTATGTTAATGTAAGTGTTTCATGATATGCGCAGATTTTTTTATATTTTTTTAGGTAAAAGCGTGGATACGAAATTTCAAATGTTAATGTAAGTGTTTCACGATACGCGCAGTTATTTTACTTTTAATTTTAATATTTTACTGTTACATTACTTTTAATTTTAATTGAGATTTAAATTCTTTAAATAATATACACATTGTTTTATGTAAGTCTTTTATATTAATGATATACACATCATTTATTCATTAAAAAGTATAAAATTATACAATAGATCACGTTGAAAAAAATAATGTTAAGATGAACAAATAAAATGAATCTTCAGCACTTTTAAATGTATAAATTGTATCTTTTTTATTTTAATGATTAAATATTCGAAAATATTAAGTGATTCCATTTATTTCCAAATAAAATGTCATAAAGATTTTAAATAATGTAATAGAAGTCTACATACATGATGCGGAAAAAGTTTTGGGAAAAAATAATTTCTTCTATTTAGATATTTAAATACGTTAAAGTTATGTTAATGTAAGTGTTTCATGATATGCGCAGATTTTTTTATATTTTTTTAGGTAAAAGCGTGGATACGAAATCCCAAATGTTAATGTAAGTGTTTCATGATACGCGCAGCTATTTTTATATTTTTATTAGGTAAAGGCGTGGATACAAAATCTCAAAAAATAAAGTTTTTTTCGTACCATAGACATAAAATGTTTCGTGGACGGGTCAAAATCTGGTACAGTTGAACAATTATTTGGCATACAAAATATGGAATATTCTCTCCGGTCGATTTTCCGCACATCCAAATTCTACCATGGTTTGTATTAAGATAAAATCTAATTCAAAAACAAAAGCAGTTTTTTTTAGAAACTGGCACACTGATAAAAATGACACTTTCAAATCTGAGTAAATCGATCTTTTCATTTTGTTATGAAACCTTTCGTTTCAAATAGGACGACCCAATGTTTTCAATTCTGAAATACAAGAAATATTCAGAATATTGAAACATGAACATACTCAAAACTGAGCACATAGAGGTCAGTCCATACTCATTTTTAAAACATGGGCATGCACGAAATTTGTTAGAATTATTTCAAAATAATTTTTTTAAACATGGAAATACTCAAAAATGACCACATAGAAGTGAGATCATACTCCTTTTTGAAACATGGACATACTCAAATATGACCATATGTTGTTTTATCCTTAAGTGAGTGCACGTTTTCCGAAATGAGTATATACATGAGTATATACATGTTTCCAATTTGAGTAATTTTGATTCGGAGCCATTTTGACTGTGCGACATACTTAGATTTGAGCATGTTTTTAACTGTTTTGAAAATGTCGTTTTTATAGTGCATTAAAATGTATCAAACACATAGAAGAACATATCCTTGAATAAAGTGTTTAACCATGGGTCTAAAAGAAATACTTTAATAACAAATTTCATTTTTCACAAAGAGTCCTGCACCATATTTTACTGGGCTATAAATTACATGCACAAAAACATTTTCTGCACCTTGTTTTTATATTGCATATGTATATGTAAATAACACAATTAAGTAAATGAAATAATAATTACAAAAACACTTCACATGCTTTTCACGTGAAAAATAAAAAAAATAAAATACTAATCACCTTAGATATTCACTTTTATGTGCGAAAATCTACTAAATATAATATTACAAGTAAAGAAGTTATGTGACTTCCAGTACATTTACGTTTTTCCATGCTTTGAAAAATGGAGATTTCCGGATCAATATATTTGCGGCATATGTTTACGACATGTGCCAAAGGGAGTTATAATTTTTTCATCGAAGCCGTTTAGAATGACAGGTAATGGTGAAATCCCTGCATCAATAAACTCGTGAAAAGGCAGTTTATGTTCGGAGAGATTTCCTTTTTTATTAATTTTCAGACTAGTATGAAGTATTCTCTAAAAATTTCTCCTTTCTTTAAGAAACGATTAGATTTTTTAAAAGTGAATTTTACAAAATAATGTTCGAAAATATTCTCCATATAACTTTTTTTTTTGTTGTACCAATTTCCATTTATACGTGAACGTTTAAATTAATGATATGAAAAGTATATCAATAAATTGGGTTAGAGCGGTTTGTACTCTGCTATACTATTTTCCTAATTTGTTTAATAGTTTATTTATGTACACAAACTTGTTAACCCCATATTTTTGTAACAGGAATTAACAAAAAACAAGAAACACGTGGTCAACCGAAAACCCTTTTTTTAAATTTTAAATGTCTTCCCTCAGAATATATCGTCGCTACCATGTCAAACTATCGAATATGAAAAAATGCATTTTTCAATACTTTTACAAATGAGCCAATTGTCACCACTAAATTTTAATAGTATTCTTCACAAGGTTCACAATAGTATTCTTCAATTCAAATCAGAAATTTCGAACAGAAGATTTTACTTTATTTAGTGGCAGACGTTAAGTGATTATATAAAGTAAATGTTTTTATCTCAAAATTTTCGGTATGAATTCTGAATCTCTGAATAAGTAATGAGGCCAAACTGGCAAAGCTGTTCTTCACACAAATTTTATTCGTATTCTTACTAGGCGAAGAATTCTAATAAAATTTAGTGGTGACAATCGACCCATTTCTAAAAGTAATGTGAAATGCATTTTTTCACATTCGATAGTTCAACATGGTAGCGACGAATGTACATGTCCCATCATTCACTCCATTTTTAAAATGATATCTTAAAGCCATATTATGAGAGCTATTTTAGTGACATTTCTACAGCTGAAAAAACATAAATTATAACATTTCAAATATTTTCATATAGCTCAGATCAAAAATTCGTAATGCAAGTAAAACAGAAACGTTTTATAAGATGCTACACATTTATATCTACGATATTAAAAACACATATAGCTATGTGTTATTTTTTTACACATTAAAACGTTCTTTTTTAGTAACATTTATCATGAAATCACTTCAGAAAAATGAACTGCGATTTTGTTTTAGAATTTATTATTAACTAATAATATTTGTTCTTGTGATCATTTGCATTTTCTAAATTTATTGATATAAACCTTTTGAAAAAGCGTTCTAAAATAATGTTATTATAAAAACCATACATTGTTTAAAAGAAGAATGGATAAAATTATTAGCAGGTGTTTATGTATATTAACTAGATGGTACTCACAAGGAGTTAACGTATTTCAGTAAGTTTTGAGAATTTTTATTAGTACCATTGTAAACTAAAGAATATTCGTTACATAAGTTTTGCTCAAATATGTTTTTAAACTTTTATGTCTTTAAACTTATATGTTTTTAAATCATTTTTATATCGTCATTTATTCATATAATTTTAAGTAATTTATTCATATCATATTCATATTTATTCAAGTATAAGTAATTTATTCATATCATGTTAATATTTATTCAAGTATAAGTAATTTATTCATATCATATTCATATTTATTCAAGTATAAGTAATTTATTCATATAATTTTAATGTGGAAAAAATATGCCAAATATTATAAATAGAAGCTTTAAATGAAACAATGAAATTTGACCCGAAGAAGTTGGACTGCTGAACATCAAGATTGAAGGCAACGGATTGGAATCAAATGCTGCTTCCCTATTCAGTCTGGAGTGTGACACTCGAGGTGTCTTTGTATGAAGAAAAAGGGGTACTCGAAATAACCCTACATTTATTCGTGAAAGATCACATTACAGACAAGGTGGGTTGATGGTGTGAGCTGGAATCAGCATTGGTGGACGTTCGGACCTGCATATCATTTGGAATGACACTTTGACGGCCCAAAGGTATACAGGCGAGATACTGAGACTTCATGTCATACATTACGCTTCACCCATGGTGATCCTTTATTTTAATGCATGATAATGCCTGGCCGGATACAGCTCGTCTGTTGGAGAAAATGGTTGAAAATGAAACAATACAGCGTATGGAATAGCCAGCATGTTTTCCTGACCTGAATCAGATCGAGCTTGTTTGGGACACACTCGGACGACGCATTGCAGCATGACGAAGGCTTTATTTTATTGTCTGGGACAAGAAAATTGCAATTCTTGAAGAGTGGAACAGTAATCCTCAAAGTCATATCGATAACCTCATCACATCCATGGAAAACAGGTGTGCAGCAGTCTTAGCTGTATTAAACAACTTGCATCATTACTAAACAATACTTTTTTTTTGTAATTTACATATAACCAAATTGTTGTCCTAAACCATCTTTTCATGTTCTTTCCATCCTTTCAAATAATTAAAGCTCCCTTACAATGTTTTACGTCTTATTTTCTGTATTGCGCATTGATACAAGTGTACTCTCCATTTTATACCCATGCATGGCTGTCTCGCACGGTTTTCTTCTTTTATTTGCTTGCTCTCCTAATTTTTTTGAGCAGTGTATTAGCAATGAAACAAAAATAATGTATAAATAGGCTCTATATTGAAAAAATGGCGGTCTTATTTCTTTTCAATACTATATCAATACTGGCAACATTTAAACAAACTTATCAATCATTTTCCAGCGAAATATTGACAAGATTCTCCAAGATATAATCAACTAAATCAATACTGTCCAAATAACATTTGATAGTAAGGTATATTTCCAAATCATTATTTAGAATCGTCTAGGTGTATATAATATAAACCAAGACATCAAAGATAAGCTCATTGGTTCCTTAAACACAGTACACATTATGATTTATAAATCAATTTATAAATCCATTCATGTAAATGCCTTGTTCAAGCAGACTGCACTAATATTTCCAAAAATCTATTCCAGTACATACCTTATAATTCATATTCATCGAAAATTACCATATGATAACAAATGTTATTTACTACGAAACTTCAGCCTAAAATAAAACTCATTGTCCATATTATTCTATTTTTCTAACGTCTGAACTATGTGCATAACAGAGTAATTATTATACAATGTTAAAACAAAGTGTTGTGGGTTTAATCAACATTTGATGTTGAGGTAGCAGCAAGAATAAGTTAGTGACGTTTCGTTCCAATATTTTGAACTATGGTGCAACCGTGGCTTGAAATGTTTGATATTTATTTACCAGTTGGAACGCATTTACCATCAAAATTGCAGTTTCTTGGTTAATAAACTGATTAGGTACAGTTTTGTTAATTGAAAGTTGATGAATTTTAGATGAATTAAAAAAGGTACTTTTATGGACTTATTTTTCTTAAAGTGAATTTCTACTGTCACCTTAAACTTAATTGCATTTTACAAGATGTTTAAACATTTTAGAGATTTTTTTTTATCATCCAAACATTTTCAGATGCATAGAGTTTAGTTATTTGAACATTTTGTTTCCAATTTCTTATGTACAACACCTACACTAAAGTTGTTTTTTCAACTATTAAATTGCTTTATTGTATCTTTAAATTTATCACTGCATTTATACAATGTTTATAAATATTATTTAATTTAAAAGTATTTTTAAATGTGGTAAGATGCATAGATACATGTTTTTATGAAATGTTGCGAAGGTTTCGAAACAAGCTGTCACCTTTAGGTTTAACTTTGGCTTGTCTCTGAATTGTAGGTAATTGTTTTTATAAATAATATTTAATTTTTTTCGAACAAATTATTAAAAGACATTTTATTATTCCCAATTACAGTCTTTCATACACTGAAAATTCTGCTGTTTAACTCGAATTCCAAACATGTCAAACGAGCTCAACTAAGTGCTGAAATTATTTTGGAATGAATGATATTTTTGAATAAATATTGAATGGATTCGGGTATTTAGCTTGAATTAGTTATATATATATATATATATATATACAGGGTGGTCCTAAAATATATGTCAAAAATGTAAAGGCAGCTTGAGAGGACCTAAATAAGTAGATTTCGTATAGGAATGCAGCTTTGAGGCAGTAGAGGGTTCTGTTGAGTTCGGTGGATGAAAGCATTTCGCTCGGATTTCGAGAAACATGCATCGTTACACCAATCTGGAACATGCCGACATGCATTTCATGTATGGGCTGCGGAAGGAAACGGAGCGGCTGCTCAAAGGATGTACATGGAGCGATTTCCGGGTAGGAATCTGCTGGATCGCCGAACATTTGAGCGTCTTCATCGGGTGTTGTGCACAAATGGATCGTTTTATGCTTCCAGGCGTGATAAAGGCACTGGAAAGCTCCGCAATAGTGTAACGATGCATGTAGCTCGAAATTCGTGCGGGGAATGGCGATTCAAGCCATCGAAACGCTTTCATCCACCGAACTCAACAGCGCCCTCTACTGCCTCAACGCTGCATTTCTGCACCAATATTTCTATACGAAATATGCTTATTTAGGTCCCCCCTACCTACCTTTACATTTTTGACATATATTTTAGGACCACCCTGTATATATATATATAAACGATTATTGTAGAAATACCTTTAAAAAGTAGACCCATGCATTTGTTTAATCGAAAGTTGATGAATTTTTGATGAAAAAAATGTAATTTCATGAACTTATTTTCCTTAACATGAATGTCTTCTGTAACCTTGTTAATTATTCTGTATCCTTGCATTTTCGGACCCGGATAAAGTTAACTTATAAAAAATATGACTGTAACGAACGGAACACAAAATTAAAACAGTCAGGAAAATAATGCCATTTAATATATCGTCTTTTCTTTTATGTGGATTAGACATTTCTTAAATGGTTTAATTATATGGAAATTAAAATTGTAAATTCCATTAAAATCTCGATAGAAATTTAAAAAAAGTGATATTTAATGATAATCTTGAAATGAAACTTTTTATTTCTTAAATGAAAATTAATCACTTAAAAATATATATATAATTCATTACTGATTTTAAAAATGCCGCGCTATTTTGTGGGTCTCAGAAATAAAATGCATTGAAATCTGCAGATTTAAATTAACAAGGATTATAGAATAATAAAAATAAGTACATTCCTGCCTGCCATAAGAAAATTATACATTACTGTTATGTTTGTACTAAAAGTATTTTTTCTGAAAATGAACATTCCTGCCTGAAATAAGAAAATACACTACAGTTAAGTATGTGATAAACGTATTTTTTTCTGAAAATGAATCCAACTCTAGTGGCAAACCCAAATTGGTCTAATATTACGCCGATATTATACTAATTATAAATAAAGAAGAAGTTGGATACACATTGGAAATATCTGGAAACAGCAATAATTCAGAAATGACATTTGTAAAGCAACATATTCTTGTAACAGAAATAAATATATCATGTAATCTTTCGTAATAAAATATAAATAATTTAAATAATTCAGTCTGCATAGGACAGTTTGGTTAATTTATAAGAATTGCATGCATTGGAATATCTCGAAAAAATTAAAATTAATTAAACTGTCTGTTCTTCAATGAAGTCGCGTCAGTGACAGATAACTTATTCAAAAACTGTCCACAGACACATTACTAAAAATACCTGATACCAGAATAATCAAATTATTCAGAAGATTGGATATTTGAGATCATGCAAAATACCTAGGGACCAAGAACTTCTTTAGAATCTCTAGTAGTTTAATTGAAATTAACACCTTTTAAAATTCTGGTTGAACTGCTGTTAAAACTATTTCACGTGTGTTTAAAGTTGTCAGGGAAATTTATAAGACATTGAATTTAAGAGTGCAATTGGGTGTAAAAATTTCAATTTTAACTTCCGTATTAGAGATTAAGATTTTCAAATGTGAAAATCTTCCGAAAATGTTGTATCTTGGTAAACCTTCTTGCACATGAAAAAAAATGTATATATATGATATATATAATATATATAATAGATTAATATATATAATAATTCAATATATATATATATATGTAAATAGTCACTTTACTGAACCAATAATCGATGATCAACAAAATACGAACTTTTATTTTAACTAATACACTTTTGGTTAAAACTATATAACAAATTTACCTTACAATAATCCAACTAGGCCTAATAGCGCCTTTACCGGCTATATTCATTTTATATATCTCGCTTCATAACAAAAATTAGAAGACTGGCACTTAGCCAAATCTCGCGATTCAAACTATTTACAACTCGCGCATGTCTAACCATGGATAATAATAGTAGTTAGTTCATTTGATGATGTGGAGTGTCTAACCATGGATAATAGCTCTAGAGTGTCAGTTCATATCATTCACATGAAGTGTTCAAACTGGAATCCTACAAATCGGTCATCCTGACGTGATGGCGTCTCGACATCAGCATTTTGATTTGTTATGTTTTTTTTTTCATGCCTAACAGTTATTTTTTTAAGATTTTTATTTCTTTCTGGATATTTCTCTCTGTCTTTAGAATCTGCATATCTAATATCTGTGTAATTTCTTTCCGGGTATTGCTCTCTATCTTTAGAAGCTACATACCTATTGCTTCTAGAATGATAAGAATTTGAATAACCATCTCGTCCACTATCAGCTCCTTTAAATCCATGATGAGAATTATTCTTATGTGATGGTTGTGAATATTTTTGTTCATTATAACTAGCCTTGCACGATCGTTGGTCACCATAATTATAATTATTTCGACCATGGTAGTAGCCTCTGTTCATGTATCTAAGGGAAAATTTTGGATTATACCTTGCTTCTGAATTAGGTGAAGTATTTTCTGTTATGTCTTGAGGTATCAAAGAATTTTCAGTCTCAAAGTTTTAAGGAATCTCAGATTTATTTTGGTAAGAATTCTCGGAACTCTGTTTCCCATATCCAAATTTATTGTAATTTCCTTAGTTAAATGACTGCTTAAAATATCTCAGGTTATATCGATTATTGCTTCTGGTATCAAATGTTCTATTAAAATTTCTGTTATTTCTCTTATGACAAAAATTTCTACTGCGATCGTTTACATAGTCTTTTCTACCATGTGCAGGACTTCTTCTTTCATAATTTTCTTCTGGAAATGGATAGTCAACATTCCATTCATCGGATAATCCTGTATCTTTTGTTTTATTCGGCTTATATGGTTTTAATAATTTTCTTATTTTTTCTACGTTTGCTAAATGAGTCAAATTCCCCCCGTCATTTACGCAGTCAATATTAACCATATCTTCCCAACCTCGATTATCGTTGTTTATACTTGCTTCATCAATTTTTGTCGGTACTTCGTTAATTTTAATGTATCCTACTCGAACTGTTTTGCCGCTTATTATTCTAACAACATCTTCCACTACTTTTAATGTCAAGCCTTCTACTACTTTCCTACCTATTATTAAATCGCAGTCTGTCTCTTGTACCACGTAAAATTTGTCCTCGATTTCTGTATCGTCCACGTAGACTTTATTCCAGAAAAAACCTGTTGGCTTAATTTCTTTTTCACCTATGCCTGATATAGATATATTGTCGCTGGTTAGTTTTGGCGCGTTTATTGCAGTATGATATCTTGAACTGGCGATTGAAATATCGCTTCCTGCATCGATTATTACGTTTGTTTTTATTCCGCTAATATCTAAGATTCTTCCTTTTTTACCATTTAACATTCTCATATTAACTGTTTTTCTTTGCGTGTTTTGGGTCTCATTTTGGTATTTTGTTTCTCGCCAATTTTGATTATGTTGCGGGTAAAAATTTGAATATTCTCGTTCTGTATTTCGCCATGGCACATTTTGCACTCACGTGACCAGGGTTGCCACACGCAAAACAGTTTATATGCGACTCTTTGCTTTCGTGACCTGCATAATGTCTATTATTAACTTGGCGCCTTTTAGAATTGTCGTAGTCAGCCACTCTCGATCTTTTGTCATCAAAATCGCTGATTGTATCCTTAACTGATTGTTTATTGTAAACCCTTCGTGCTGTTTCGTAATTATCTAATTTAGTAACTAATTCATCAAGTTTCTTTATTACTAATAATTCTTCTATGAAATGTGTCTTTGTTTCCGTAGGTAAATTATGCCTGATTTGATTAACAACAATTAATTCTGCTAAATCTTCAAAGTTATTTACTTGAAGACCTTCAATACATTGTTGAAAATACATCTTTATTTCATAAGCGAAATCTCGCCAATTGGCTGATGTCTCCTTTTTAGATGAGAAAAATTTCAGCCTAAACTCCTCTGGAGATAGTTTGTAGCGTTTTAGTAGAATATTTTTTATGTAATCATAATCGTGAACTTCAGGTTCGTTTTCCTATGTTATTATATTGATCACATCTAACGGCAATAGATTAATTAAATAATTTACCCATTCTTTTTTATCAATTCCCGTTTGCGCCATTTTCCTTTCGTACATAGCTAAATATAAACTGATATCATTCGAGCTATCATATTTAGTTAATAATCTAAGCAATTCAAATGGCTTACCTAGATTTGTCCTTGGGTTTTCATTAATGTGTTCTCTTGAATTTTCTTGTATCTGTAATTTCTTAATTTCAAAATTTTGCTCCAATTCTATTTTCCATTTTCTCTCTTCCATTTCATTTTAAATTACTTTTCTTCTGCTTGTAACTTCTTCTCTTCCAGTTCTGCTTGTAATTTCTTCTCTTTCTTCTTCTGTTTTATCATTTCTAGCTGCTATCACTACTTCTAATCGATCTCTTATAAATTCTTCTTCGTAACTCTCCCAACTCTTGATCAGATTTATTAGGATGGGTATTGTCGGTTTTTCTGGTGCTTCAATTCCGCATTCTTCGCATAGGTTTATTAGATCAATTCTCTTAGCTTTATTGAGAGTTCCCATGCTTATCTTTCAAAAATTGTACTTGAAGTGATACGATTACGGTTTCACCTTTCACTACTAGTGGATTTTACTTTTAAGAATATTGGCATCCGAGCCCCCAAAAATGTAAGTAAATGATATGTAAATAGTCACTTTACTGAACCAATAATCGATGAACAACAAAATACGAACTTTTATTTTAACTAACACACTTTTGGTTAAAACTATATAACAAATTTACCTTACAATAATCTAACTAGGCCTAATAGTGCCTTTACCGGCTATATTCATTTTATATATCTCCCTTCATAACAAAAATTAGAAGACTGGCTCTTAGCGAAATCTCGCGATTCAAACTATTTACAACTCGCGCATGTCTAACCATGGATAATAATAGTAGTTAGTTCATTTGATGAAGTGAAGTGTCTAACCATGAATAATAGCACTAGAGTGTCAGTTTATATCATTTACATGAAGTATTCAAACTGGAATCCTACACACACACACACACACACACACACACACACATATATATATATATATATATATGTTATAATTCGACGAAATCGTTGAAGAAGATTGGCGATGAGGTGTACGAAATTGCAGTTTAATTATGTAAGTGAAGCGGGTTGTTCTTTCGATGAATAAAACTGAACGCAGTTGTCGATTATCCGAAGAATAAATATAGTGGCAGTCGTCGTAGCGGATCTAGGCAATCGTGGGTGTTTCTCCAGTATGAAGAAAAATACATTCGATTCAGAGTTCCATGTTTTATTTCAAAAATCGACATGGAAGCAATTCTCACATGATTCAAATGTGCAGTGCCGTCTCTCACTGAAATAGTTGTCACGAGCTGTTGTTAAAAAACATCGAATATGATCATACTTCTCGACAACTATTAGAATACTACTACAATTAGAATTATTTAGAATACAGGATGACTAAAAGACGCAGTCAGGGGACTGTTAACAACTGCAAAACGGCCAAAAAACTGAGGGAAGCACTGTTACACTCGCTTTTTGTGAATAAGCGGAAATGTACGAGATCATGACGTAACGCGTGTTCTAACCAATGAGATAATTTGGAATACGTGTACAATCTACGTCATGACCAATGAGGATGATAAAGTAAATAGTTTTAACACATTCTAAGCGGACGCATTTTATATTGAACCGGACGAGCGCTGGAAACTCGGAAATAATAAAAATAAAATAAAATGGATCTCGAAAAAACATTTGAATTCACAGAAATTATCAGAATTTATGATATAATTTAAGAGTAACTGAGAGCTTTATATTTAAGTAAATTGGGCAAAATAATAATGAATTTAAGGGAAATTTAATAGAATTACACAGAATTAATGATAGATATTATTAAGGAATAAGGAAATAGTGAAACTGGTGATAATTTATTATAAAACAGAGAAACATCGCGAAGGAAGATTTAATAATGTAACAATATCCCCCCTCCCTAAAAATGTGAACAGGTAGGTCTAACTGACCTACAAGTTCATTGGGAGAAAAATAAGACACTCGAATTACAATACTGTCACCTGGCCGACATGTCAAAATGTTCAATACCTCTGAATACTATTAAGCCAAAAAAAATTAAATAATTAATTTTAAAAACGCGACTATGTGGGAACTGCTTTAAATATTTACACTTTTAAGAATAATGAGTTACAATAATTGTTGCTAATTATTAGCATAAGTTTAGCTTCCTAATGCTAAATCAAATTAATAAGGTATGAGTATAGGAGAACAATATAAATTATAATAATAAAATATAACAATAATATGCAACTTTTCACTTTTTATCGATGATTCAAGAAATTCAGTAATATTCACTTATTAATGTCCATAAGTGATTCAGTCCTACTGAAATCCATTATGTGAATATCTATTTAGAGTCCTAATGCTAAGTCAAATGAATAAGGTATGAGTTAAGGAGAACAATATAAATTATAATAATAAAATAATAACAATAATAAGCAACTTGTCACTTTTTATCGATGAATTTTAGTAATTCAGTAATATTCACTTATTAATGTCCATAAGTGATTTTCAGTCCTACTGAAAGTCCATTATGTGAATACTTATTTAGAGTCCTAATATACTGATCCAGTCCTACTGTTGTGATAACAATATAAAGTTGCAATAATAAAGTTTCAACAATAAAATAAGAATGAATATAAATAATATATCTAATAACAATAATAAAATAACAATCAAACACTAGTTAATAAAACAATATTTCATTTCTTCATGAGTATTTCTTTTAACATCTAAATAATTAATCTTTCTTTTAAAATGTCATCTTGTAAAATCAAATCATAATAACTCGTAACTGTTTTTAAATGTACACAACTCTTACCATTTCAATATAAGTTTGCATTAGAAAAAGTAATGAACAAATATCACCTTGAATTTAGACAATATGGGATGTAATTCTCCTCATAGGTCATTCCAGGATTAGAATTATTCATCACTGATCCAGCAATTTACTTTATTTAATACCAACACTTTATTTATTTAATACCAATCAAGTCAATCTTATCATAATAGTCGTGTTTCTTAGTCATTGGTTAACCAATTCATCATACGTTTCTCTCTTTATCACAATATTTCAGTAAATATATTAATCTTTTATCACATAATAATATCAATAATAACAATAATTATAATAATCTAACAATAATAAACATCTCATTATAAATTATATCTTATCTGAGTTATAACCATTTAACATTATTTTTTATTTATTGTAGTTGCTGATTAAGCAATAAGAATATTTTTATTCTTAAACACAATACTTGTAACTACATTTTAAAAATATGTTTGCTTATTAGAAAATAGTCAATGAATAACTAATAAAACGTACATCATTCTGAAGCGAAAGTCATCCAAAATATTTTCAATAGCTGAATTTAAATTCTAAGATATTTTCTCTCCATAATGTTTTTAAAATGTATTTATATGTATTTCTCCATGAGTATTTCTTTGAACATCGAAATAATTAATCTTTCTTTTAAAATGTCATCTTGTAAAATCAAATCATAATAACTCGTAACTGTTATTAAATGTACACTTACCATTTCAATATTAAGTTTGCATTAGAAAAAGTAATGAACAAATATCACCTTGAATTTAGACAATATGGGGTGTAATTCTCCTCATAGGTCATTCCAGGATTAGAATTATTCATCACTGATCCAGCAATTTAATTTATTTAATACCAATACTTTATTTATTTAATACCAATCAAGTCAATCTTATCGTAATAATCGTGTTTCTTAGTCATTGGTTAACCAATTCATCATAAGTTTCTCTCTTTATCACAATATTTCAGTAAATATATTAATCTTTTATCACATAATAATATCAATAATAACAATAATTATAATAATCTAACAATAATAAACATCTCATTATAAATTATATCTTATCTGAGTTATTTAATTTAATTCACTATCATGTAATCAGACAAGTTTTGAAATAAGTTTCTGATCATACACCTGAATTAAATATGCTCAATAAGAAAAACAAACAACGAAAAAAGTAAAAATGCTGTTTGGAAAAGGAAAAGAAAATTGAAAGAAAAGAGATACGCATCACATTTCAGTAGTGTTGCAGAATCTTCTTATTTTCATTCGATAAGGAAAAATTCAAGACTGGATTTTTTTTTTTTTTTAATGAAAGGTTGATAGAATTCAATCATTTTTTTTATTGTTTTTATATAATTTAATTTTAAGTTAGTTCCATTTACATAATAATAAATAAAATATATCAATTAAAATTAAGATTTTAGTTACAGTTGATATTTCAACATTAATTAGAAGTCTTAGATTAAAAATAACTAATTTATCCCACATAAACCAGCTAAATTTAAGTAAAAACCTCAAACAAATATTTTCTTGTTGCGCACCCAAGAATATACCCGTAATGTTGAAATTAATTATTTGTATCTTAAATTTGAATATTTAATTACTAAAATTCTATTTATAGGAAATTTAAGATTAAGCTATTGACTTAACTTGAGTTCCTTGCTTCTGTACCGGTGGTAATTGCTCATGTGCTAATCTTATTTTATCAGGAGGGTAATATAGACGTAATTTTGAAACACGAACAATTTCAATATCTTTTAATTGGGTTTTTCTATCAATTTCAAAATTTTCCTCAGAGACTTTTCTAAGTATTCGGTAGGGTCCTGAAAATACTTGGGATAATTTTCTAGTATTAGGGTAATGGAACTCTTCATAAATGACGAGATCAGCTAACTTGAAGTTGGTGATCGTGGGGGATTGGGAGATGCAGCAGACTGTAAAGGGTTAACATTAAACACACAATTACACTCCCAATGAAAAGCATTAAGTATTCCTTGATTTAAACAAATCCTGCAAGGTCTAGATGGATAACGTCTCTGAAAATGATTATTTTGCATTCTAGGATTCTCAAATCTAGAACCATGTGCATTGAAGTTAGAATTAGGTGGTTTGAAATTTGGTTGGCGAATCCAATTTCTGGGTGCATAATATTGTGGTTGAAAAGGTATAGTATGTTGCTGAAAAGACCTAACATTTGGCTAAAAAGATCTAGCATTTTGCTGAAAAGATCTGTTATTTGAGGGGTTATTTCTTGTAGTATTTACATTAGAATCTGGGGTGACTACAAGTTGTCTTACCAACTTATACCAATCGGTGGTGTTATTTGGGGAGCTTACAATCAAAACATTCTGATATTGTGGGGCTAATCCGTCGCGTCGGTAAGGCCTTGTACAATGATAGTTTCACCAAGTTTCAACTTTCGTCCAATTTCAACCGTTTTATGGAAATAATTTTCCAAATCTTTTAAGTCATTTAATTTGAGAAAGGAAAAATCAGAAAATCTAGGAATCTCAACTTTAATAAATTTTTCGATTAGAATTTCTGAAATTTGAATATAATCTTCACAATTTTGACATTCATTAATATAGATTGTTAAAGCTTCTCCTTTTAGATATTTTGAAATATTTTCAAATTTCCAATCAGCATCTTTCTTATTGGAACTGCAAGATTTATCGAAATATGTTAACCAACTTTGTATGTCCATTCCCAAATCGGGGTCAAAAGGTATAATACTAATTTCAGACATTTTGTCTTTCAATTTTAACGAGATAAAACTGGGATATCTAGTTTTAATTCTCGATCGTAAAAGTATAACACAACATATTCTTAAATCTTTAACACATTACTTCCAAACAGAATAAAAATATAAAAATAATATACAAAGAATACTTTAATAATAAATATCATAATATAAAAGCACACTGTCACCCTTCAATTGTAATCCGTTCTTTATTCAAGATAAAGGAAAAAATTGTTTACATTACTTCCAAACAGAATAAAAATATAAAAATAATATACAAAGAATACTTTAATAATAAGTATCATAATATAAAAGCACACTGTCACCCTTCAATTGTAATCCGTTCTTTATTCAAGATAAAGGAAAAAATTGTTTTTATTCAAGGTTTTTTAGTGATATTTGAAGTTAATAATTTAATTACTTTCAAAATCTTAAGAAAGCACAAAATATTTTTCTCAAATAGTAATATGCTTTCTTTAAAATATATTAAAAAAAAAAATATTTGCCTAATGACATAGTTAATTTACACCATAATAACTTTTCCATTATTCAACATTTTTTTTTTTTTTTTTTTTTTTGGGGGGGGGGGGGGTTAAGTCTCTATTTTCGAATTACTAGCATTTCCAGTATTTAAATAAATACATTTCAATTATCGTAACTTTTTGTAGAATTGCAGTAAAAAATAAACACAACTGATTTCGCTTATGCAAGAATAAATAATACTTTAAATCAACTTTAAGATATTAACAACAAATAAGTTTCAATAAATATTAAATGTAAATATTAATTCGAACTAGTAATAAATAATCAAACCTCGCATTCTTTCTAATAAAACAATTAAATAAATAAAAAAGAACTTACACAATTGAAATGCATTTGTTAACAACTTTTGTTGTTATTTTGACATTACTTTTTGTCATATTTTTGTTGTGGCTGTATTCCAAATAATTCCTCCTGGCTGGCGTCGTTGGGGGTAGACTGTTGTTTCACAAGCTCATTTTTGTTGATAGACATTTTAGCTTCCGTCTTGGTTTAGTTTCATCACTTTTCTTATAGTACATTATCTGCAATCGTACTTTGTTGATGCGTAGATATTTCCATATGTCCTACAGGCTTGTGTTATAATTCGACGAAATCGTTGAAGAAGATTGGCGATGAGGTGTACGAAATTGCAGTTTAATTATGTAAGTGAAGTGGGTTGTTCTCTTGATGAATAAAACTGGACGCAGTTGTCGATTATCCGATGAATAAATATAGTGGCAGTCGTCGTAGCGGATCTAGGCAATCGTGGGTGTTTCTCCAGTATGAAGAAAAAGACATTCGATTCAGAGCTCCATGTTTTATTTCAAAAATCGACATGGAAGCAATTCTCACATGATTCAAATGTGCAGTGCCGTCTCTCACTGAAATAGTTGTCACGAGCTGTTGTTAAAAAACATCGAATATGATCATACTTCACGACAACTATTAGAATAATACTACAATTAGAATTATTTAGAATATAGGATGACTAAAAGACGCAGCCAGGGGACTGTTAACAACTGCAAAACGGCCAAATAACTGAGGGAAGCACTGTTACACTCGCTTTTTGTGAATAAGCGGAAAGGTACCAGATCATGACGTAACGCGTGTTCTAATCAATGAGATAATTTGGAATACGTGTACAATCTACGTCATGACCAATGAGGATGATAAAGTAAATAGTTCTAACATATTCTAAGCGGACGCATTTTATAGTGAACCGGACGAGCGCGAGAAACTCGGAAATAATAAAAATAAAATAAAATGGCTCTCGAAAAAACATTCGAATTCACAGAAATGATCAGAATTTATGATATAATTTAAGAGTAACTGAGAGCTTTATATTTAAGTAAATTGGACAAAATAATAATGAATTTAAGGGAAATTTAATAGAATTAAATAGAATTAATGATTGATATTATTAAGGAATAAGGAAATAGTGAAACTGGTGATAATTTATTATAAAACAGAGAAACATCGCGAAGAAGATTTAATAATGTAACACACACATATATTATATATATATATATATATATATATATATATATATACAGCATGCTAATAAATATACTATTTTTGAGGAACAATGAGAGAGAAATCAATGTTCTTTTAACTGATATATTTGATATAAAATCTTTCATTGGTTTGGATACCGTTAGCATTTGTTTACAAAAAAATCCAGAGTTTTCATGAAATGCAAATACTGTTTCGTATGTTCCAAATGTAATAAAGCCACTTTTTTTGCAGTCTTAAGATTTAAAATGGTACGGACATTTTTGTTTAGAGCACGCAATACAATGATTTGAATTTAGTCTCAATTGAGACACCAAATACAGTATACGAGTCAGACAGATGTTTTTCATCTTTGTTTAATTATTTTATTTTTTAATTTTTAATAAAGATTTATTGCATAATGTAATAAAATAGTTTTTTTTTACTTTTGTATATATATAGTGTATCACTGTATTTGTATTAATAAACGTATATATATATATGCTTCTTGTAATAATTTTCACTTTCTGCATATTGAATTTTTTCTCTAAGTATTTTTCCCATTTATTTTAATTTGAGAATCTTGAATTTTCGGATATATTTATTTATTGTACAGTAATTATCGTTTTATCTATTGTCGATAATTTATGTGATTTAGTACATATTGTTTACAAAAGTTTATATATGTAACCAAACCATTTAAAATGCAGCGAAAATTTTGTCAAAAGCATGCGACAATGTTTCGTATAAAATGCTCGACGCACCAAATGGAGTATACAAGTCTGACAGATGTTTCCATCATTTTTTTTAATTTTTAAATTTTAATTTTTTTAAAAAACGATTAAACGCAAACTGTTGTAAAATAGTCTTTTTACTATTGTATAAATATTGTATCAACTAATCTGTATTAACATTTTCTATAAACAAACGTATCTGGGTTGTGTTTTAAACTACTCAATGTAATTTTAATTTGTATGGAAAAAAGACAGGTAGTGTCCAGCTGTAGTGAATTTTTGTCTAGTACCAAACTCAAAAGTAAAATATCTTTAAATTCTTTCAACTAATGTATGCTTTTAAATTAAAAAAATGTATTTGTCATACAGGGACTGGGGAAAAAATATTACTGTGTACTACTTTTCGCTTTATATAAATATAATGCGTATGTCTATGTGTACGAAGTCAGACTTGTTTTTATCATAAATGTAACAGTACATCAATATTTTTTACATGATCTACTTTTATAAAGAATATGTTTATTTTCCATGTTAAAAATCATTATAAAAAATTTTCTAGCTTTCTCTCTAACAATTGTCAATGATTCTCTTTCGATTACACAATGTAAACAATCTTGCCACAGTATTAACAAATAATCAAAATTATTATAAAACATTTCTTAAAAGCGACAACAATGCACAAACACACACATATATAAATAAATATAATAGATCAGATATACTTATATTCATCCATTTATGTAATGTTTAAGTATTTGCTAAAACACACACTGAGCACATTTAATAAATAATATACGAAAATAAAATGAAAATTTCATTTCTAAAATCATAAAACCATTAATTACATTAGAAAGAACTATTACATTATTACAGCCTTCTACTTAAACGTATGTGTCGCATAATAGGATGAGAAGAATCTTGCTTGATTTGAAGTGGTTTTCAGAAGAAAGAAAACTGTAATTTTCAATTTCTCTAAGCTACTTACAGTTCGACTTACAATCGGCATGTCACATTTTCCTGTTGGTTTAATTTTATAAGAGGAACAGCATAATAAATGGATGAAGAGGATTACGCAGAAGGAAACATTTTGTGTTTATGACAGAGAAATAAAATCTTCATCGTTTCAGCATTACTGCCTGGAGTCATTTATTTCCGAAAAGACATATATCGTTGTTTTAATAAATTTTCTTTTCAACACTTTTCAACTAGGTTTGAAAGTACTTGTCAACTAGGTACTTTCAACACTTTTTAACACTTTCCAACCTAGTTGAAAAGTGTTTATGACTTCGGTTTGTCTGGCCGTCTGCCGTCTGGCCGTCTGTCCGTGCTCTAACTCCCGCAAATATGCTCGGATTGCTCTGCAATTTTTATATGTTATAGTCGTTATCTATAGCATGTTCCCTATTTCAACGGAAGTGTGTAGCACTTATACTTTTTTTACAGGGACACTCAAAAGAATTCCATTACATTGCGGTCTATGGGGAAAAATCACTTGAGGTTTATTTAAATAATGTTTCACTATTTTAAACGCATTGAAATTTATATATATATCACTAACGTGCATTAGAAGAAGCTTAATATGGAATAGTGTGTGCATAGCACTTATAGTTACTTTACAGAAACAGTCAAAAGAATTCCGTTACATTACGTCTATGGAGAAAAATCGTCTGCGGTTTATTTAAATAATGTTTCCCTATTTTAAACGCATTGAAATTTATATAAGGTGCATTACAAGAGGCTTACTACAGAATATTGTGTGTATAGCAGTCATCGTTCATTTACAGGGACACACAAAAGAATTCTCTACTGTCTGTTAACAATAATTCCTGGAAGTGCGTTTTAAGTTACTGAACGCGATTTTAATTTTAACTCGCCTTTTGTCTATTACGTGGTGTGTATAAATTCTATAGATCCTATACAGGGAAGCACAAAAGTTCGCGAACACATTTCCGTATTATTTAACTCCAGACGGAGAATTTTAAACTGTGCTACGCGTTTCCTAACTGAACTAAAATTTAGCATCCTATGTAGTATATATACAAATCTATAGATCCTATACAGGGCTGATGAAAAGTATTCGGATTACTTAGATGTTATCTTTTAGCTTATTAAACGGTATGATTTGTAAAATTATTTTGGAAGCGTTGGAAAGTGTTACATAATCTATGCTTGACGCATGATTTTTCGTTCTTTTTGATTACTGCCACAGTTAAAGCGTGTATTAGATAAATTTTTCAATATTATAAAATTTATGACTGGATTATATGTATTTTAAAGATATTTTTATTTTTTTACTACCTGATATTGAAAAATCTCCGGTTGTAGTCTCTAAAATGCTTCAAAAATCAAATAGACGTGTAAAAGCACGTCTTTCTGTTTTTAGTACCGAAAACAATAAAAATTCTTCAAATTTAAAGTAACATAATTCAACAAGGCTCCGTCATATAATAATGATACTTTATTGTTTCCATTCCAAGACGCAAGGTATTATATATACAGTATGCACACTAAAGTCCCTTGCCACCCTCTTAACTTCAGAACGGCTGCTGCTATATTCCTAAAAGTGGTGTCTAGGTATAGTAAAGTAGCCATGCGCTACACAATGAAACCGCCTACAGCACCACCTGGTGGAATGCTGCGGAGTTAGCATTCCTATCTCGAAAACGGAAAGAGATAGAGAAAAAAAGTGATTTACAAAGTTGTAGAGTATCATCGATTTAGTACGAAAAAACACCTTGTGGACATTAATGCGAATAATAGAATGGTTAAAACGTGCATTTGTTTTTTTGTGATTTCTTACACTGTGACGTGACAAAACGATGTTAGAAAGAAACAAACAACCAGTTATGAAACATCATGTCTGTGCGACTCCTCCACAAACATTGCAGGACATTAAACGACGCTATTACGGACGCTTGTGCCAACGTATCACCATCTATGCTCCTACGTGTGCAACGTGAAATTCAAACAAGCAGCCAAATATGCATTGCAGCTGACGGTGAGGAGTTTGAAAATATAAAATAAAGGTATATTATTTTAACTAGTTGTTTTTTTTCTTTCTAGGATCGTTTTGTCACGTCACAGTGTAGGAAATCACGAAAAGGCAAATGCGTGTTTTAACCGTTCTGTTCTTTTCATTAATGTCCACAATGTGTCTTTTCGTACTAAATCGATGATGCTCTACAACTGTGTAAATCATTTTTTTCTTCTATCTCTTTCCGTTTTCGAGATAGGAATGCTAACTCCGCAACATTCCACCAGGTGGTGCCGTAGGCGGTTTCATTGAGCAGCGCATGGCTACTTTACTATACCTAGACACTACTTTTATGAATATAACAGCAGCCGTTCCGAAGTTAAGAGGGTGGCAAGGGACTTTAGTGGGCATACTGCATAAAGTCTGTACGTGAATCCTTAAAGCTCAAGCCGTCTTAATTATTGAAGGTCACCATCATCACTTTATATGTCACTCAGTTAATTCATAATTGTTTTATACTCACCATCAATAAACATGACGATGACTTCTTTCTACATAGTTTAAATGTTTGATGGAAGACATCATATGTTTGCATATTATATATTTCTTAAAGCTTGCGTTTTGATTACATATCGATTATTTTAAATTGACTTGGGTCTTAAAAGGATAATACATATATATAACATCTTGTAAAATAAATCCTCACTTAAAAAACAGTATTTGATTTGAATCCATTATGTAATTAGAGAACGTTTCTACTTTCAGGGGTTCAAGAGATAATCACAATATACACATTTATGAACCAACTATTATATTATATAATTTACAGAACATTACAAGATGATTAAATAAAAATTCGAGGCCACCTTTTCTGTAAACATTCATCAGTACATGAATAAAATGGAAAATTTCATGTTTAATGCTAGTATAATATACTCAATTTTAAATATAGAGGGTAAAGTAACCAAAAGCCGACATCTCTACTAATGTCAACTTGGAAAAAAAGGGCTTTAAATTATCGCATAAATTCGAACTTGCTGTCATAATGTCAAAACATTATTCAGTTTCGACGTTGGCTGGCCTGTTCGAGTTCAATAGGATACTACACTAGTGTGCAAAATTTAAGCAACAAACACAAAATGCTAATTTCTGAACACTTGAGTACTCAAAAGGAAATTCTATAAACAGCAAGTGTAGAAAATAGGTACTACCCTAACAACACATACAGTCGATGTGAAGTCTTCTTGACATCACAAATGGTCACAATTTTCACAGTCACTACAATGCACAGAAATGTGATATCTTCCATTCGTCTAATTTTTACTCTCATTTGGTCACTACACTGAACAGTCACCATGATTGCTGCTTTTTAACGAGTCATCAGGTGACTTTACAATGAAGTCATCTTGTGACTCTCATGTGACTGTAATTTTGACACTCCATTGTAAAGTCATCATGATAGCTGTTCTGTGACGAGTTCCCAAGTGACAGAAAATGAAATCCTCTGGTGACTTTTCACAAAGGAGTACAATGATAACTTCACAATAGAGTGTCGATCACCGGAAAGTCACCATGTGACTTCATTGTGACATTATTTGACGACTCATCACAATGTAATGCTTACAATGACTTCAAAGTTCAGTCTTCAACTGACAGTGACTTGAGAATCACAAGGTGACTTCATTGTAATGATACCTGGTGACCCATCACAAAGTGACAGTCACAGTGACTTTTCAGTGGTAACAATCATTTGAGAGTAATAATGAGACAGTGAAATATCCCATATTATATCACCGTAGCGATTGTGACACTTCTAACAGTGTGTGACGTCAAGGGGACTTCACATCGACCGGCCGTGCTGTTAGGGTAGTATCTCTTTTCTACACTTTCTCTTTATAGAATTCCTTTTGAGTACTCACGTGTTCAGAAATTAGCATTTTGTGTTTGTTGCTTAAGTTTTGCACACCAGTGTAGAAACAGCTGACTCAAAAGTTTCAGGGGTATGTCGAGATTTCGATGGATCACGTGTTTTTACTTACCCGTTTGGTTAAGGAAGTAAGTTGACTAGTTAAGGTTTCTCGTTTAGTAACTAGCAGTATAACTAGTACCACTGTGTTATTTGACCTAAATGAATGTTGCAGATTCGCAATTCAGTATTGAAATCGCTCTTATCATATAAGTTTTGTTGGTTAGGCCTCTGTCGGCATTAGCAACCCTGATATCAAGTTGGTTCCTAATGCCCACTTTCTTGAAAGATTCCTCTGTTTTGAAAGATTCCTTTGTTTTGGAAGATGCCTATTTTTAAAAATATATCTCTGTTTTGGAATATATCTTTGTTTTGGACGATGCCCCCGTTTTCGAAGAAGACTCTTTTGCGCAAGGTGTTCTTGTTATTGAAAACCAACCAGTTCATTTGATCAAAGTTGGTGATTTTGTGATTTTTTTTATTCGTAACAGTAGGAAGAAATTAGATAATACGAACAAAAATTGCACATGTGAAATTTTAAAAATATTTTCTGACGATAAAGCAGAAGTATTGCCCTACATACCTGCAATAGGCTTAAAACTGTATCGAATGAAAGAAAAATTCTGGTCACAATATACACCGACCAACTATTATGTAAACTCGACCCAACTCTTGCTTGTTTGGGTAGTACCAAAAGGTATCAGTTTCCGAACTCATTGTCAGTAGATTAAAATGTGGTCATTGTATAGTCAGTATATTTTTAGTTATTATTCTTATTCTTATATATGACTTTATTATGCATGTAATGTGTCAAATATTTGTTAATAAAGAAGTTTCGATGATTTTTTTTTCCCGTATCGACATTAGATATGTTAGTTGTCGTTGGTAAGAACATCCCTTTCTGAGGGCATCGGAATTAGGAGAAAAAAACACTTTTGAATTTTAAGTATTAAAATTTGAAACCTCTCAATTTTGAAAATGTTACTAATGCATTTTGTGGAGGATATCTTGATTTGAGCTCATTAGGTTCTCATTTTGTTGGTAAATAATGAATACAGTTTGGAAGTGAAGACATATTTCCTTAAAGTGTCGGCATTCGGGAACTGTACCCATATTTTAATCTAGATTAATTCATTTTTGTAAAATAAATGCACATGCATTTTAATTTAGTATTAAAAACTAATGAAATATAACTCTAAAAATGGAAAATGGTATCAGGGAATTGATTTTAAGAATTGTATCTCATTATGGAATATAAATTATCAGTAACTTGTTTGTATATGCCTAAAATTCTGTTTGAATGAAAAAACATAAATCCGCCATAACTGTTACTTAGTAGACAATGTGAAATATTTTGTAACTGTAATTTCTAGATACAGTGTTCGTATTATACTTTATTACTTTTAAGAGTAAAACAAATTCCAAAGTGACGACTTTTCACGAGACACATTCACCAGTACAGAACTTTAAATTACATTTCAATATCACATGAAAAGGACATTATGCTTATCGTTTTAGGCTGATGTATAATTTTTCCATTTGCATGATGCGTTTTACAATATTTTACTGAAATAAATGTATTATTTTACATTAAAACAGAAGATTTATCTATCCAAAATAGCAGATTAGGAAAAAGAAAATAATTAAATGCAAAACATTAAGAAAAAAGTAGGATTGAAGCATAGAAATATGCATAATCCAGAAAATATCATTATACATCAAATCAAATGAAATACATGGAATAACCGAAATACAAATATATTTAAACGTATAAAATTGATAGCTTCTTTAAATTGTATACTAATTAATTTTTCGGCAGTGCTGTAATTACGATGGAAATTACTGAAATACGAAGGATGTGAATTATCATTTTACTAAACAGAATGCAACCAATAGAGTGAAAAAATGTCCAGAACGGGGTTCGATCCCGTATCCCTTGAAGTAGCGCACCAAGTACTTTGCCAATTAAGCCATTCGGACGACATGCGGTCTAGTATTCTTTCTCTCTCTTATATGTCTTAGCTACAACCTTGTAGCACAAGATGGAATGCCAATCAAGGGCACAACTCCAAGTGGCATACATGAGACGTTTTTAATCATGGTTTGTCATTTTTTGTGACATTTTGTCTCATGTATGCCACTGAGAGTTGTGCTCATGATTGACTTCCATCTTGTGCTTCAAGTTTGTATCCTAGCCATATAAGACTGAGAGCATGCTATACCGGATGTCGTCCGGACTGTATACCGGATGGCTTAATCGGTAAAGCACTTGGTGCGCTATATGAAGGGATCCGGGATCGAACCCCGATCCGGACATTTTTTAGATCACAGGCTATCAAAGTCTGAGAGATTATGTGGCCACCGGTTCTGTATGTACGTATGTATGTACGTAACGCGATAACTCTGGATAGAAATAGCCGTTTTCCTTCAAATTATGTTTATACTTTCATTGTGATAAGGCGCTTCCCTGATTAGTTTTGGGGATTCATTGGTTAAGTATAAAGGGGGGAACGGGGAGCTAACCCCCCTTAATTTAAATAAATGTGTTTTTCATTCAGAATTATCAGATTTTCTTCAAATATTGTATATAGGTACAATATGATAAGGCGCTTTCCTGATTAGTTTTGGGGGTTCATTGGTTAAGTATAAAGGAGGGAATGGGGGTCTAACCACTCCATAATTTAGATAAATGGGTATTTCATTCCGAATTATCCTATTTTCTCCAAATTTTGTATATAGTTTCATTCTGATAAGGCACTTCCCTGATTAGTTTTGGGGGTTCATTCGTCAAGTATAAAGGGGAGGACGGGGGGGGGTAACCCCCCTTAATTTAGATAAATGCGTTTTTCATACAGAATTATCAGATTTTCTTCAAATTTTGTATATAGGTTCATTGTGATAAAGCGCTTCCCAGATTAGTTTTGGAGGTTCATTGGCTAAGTATAAAGGGTGTGGGGTGGGGGTCTACCCCCTCCCCCTAATTTAGATAAATGGTTTTTTCATGCAGAATTATCCGATTTTCTTCAAATTTTGTATATAGGTTCATTGTGATAAGGCGCTTCCCTGATTAGTTTTGGGGGCTCACTGGTTAAGTATAAAGGGGGAACGGAGGTCTAACCCCCCTTAATTTATATAAATTGGTTTTTCATGCAGAATTATCCGATTTTCTTCAAATTTTGCATATATGTTCATTGTGATAAGGCGCTTCCCTGATTATGTTTTGGTGTTCATTGGTTAAGTATAAGGGGAGACGGGGATGATCCCCTACATAATATGTTGTCGATTTGTTTTTTTTTCGAGGGGCTTATTTCAAATTCTTTGAAATAAGTGTATAATAAAGGATAAGTGCTTCAAGTTTGTATCCTAGCCATATAAGACTGAGAGAATGCTATACCGGATGTCGTCCGGACTGTATACCGGATGGCTTAATTGGTAAAGCACTTGGTGCGCTATATCAAGGGATCCGGGATCGAACCCCTGTCCGGACATTTTTTAGCTCACAGGCTATCAAAGCCTGAGAGCTTATGTGGCCACCGGTTCTGTATGTACGTACGTAACGCGATAATTCTTGATAGAAATACCCGTTTTGCTTCAAATTATGTTTATACTTTCATTGTGATAAGGCGCTTCCCTGATTAGTTTTGGGGATTCATTGGTTAAGTATAAAGTGGGGAACGGGGGGGGGCTAACCCCCCTTAATTTAAATAAATGTGTTTATCATGCAGAATTTTCAGATTTTCTTCAAATATTGTATATAGGTACAATGTGATAAGGCGCTTCCCTGATTAGCTTTGGGAGTTCATTGGTTAAGTATAAAGGAGGGAACGGGGGTCTAACCACTCTATAATTTAGATAAATGGGTTTTTCATTCCAAATTATCCTATTTTCTTCAAATTTTGGTATATAGTTTCATTCTTATAAGGCACTTCCTTGATAGGTTTTGGGGGTTCATTCGTCAAGTATAAAGGGGAGGACGGGGGGGTAACCCCCCTTAATTTAGATAAATGGGTTTTTCACACAGAATTATCAGATTTTCTTCAAATTTTGTATATAGGTTCATTGTGATAAAGCGCTTCCCAGATTAGTTTTGGAGGTTCATTGTTTAAGTATAAAGGGTGGGGGGGTGGGGGTCTTCCCCCTCCCCCTAATTTAGATAAATGGGTTTTTCATGCAGAATTATCCGATTTTCTTCAAATTTTGTATATAGGTTCATTGTGATAAGGCGCTTCCCTGATTAGTTTTGGGGGCTCACTGGTTAAGTATAAAGGGGGGAACGGAGGTCTAACCCCCCTTAATTTAGATAAATTGGTTTTTCATGCAGAATTATCCGAATTTCTTCAAATTTTGTATATATGTTCATTGTGATAAGGCGCTTCCCTGATTGGTTTTTGGGGTTCATTGGTTAAGTATAAAGGGGGACGGGGGGTGATCCCCTCCTTAATATGCTGTCGATTTGTTTATTTTTCGAGGGGCTTATTTCAAATTCTTTAAAATAAGAGTGTAATAAACGATAAGTGTGAATAGTCTGTGAGCTCAATGCCCTCAGTTTAACTGGGCAGTTTTCTTTTTATTTATTCACTCTATTGGTTGTACGCTGTTTCGTAAATTGATAATTCACATCCTTCGTATTTCTTAAAATTGAATATACTTTTTTATATCTGAATACGGTCTTTTCTTGCGCTTAAATTTTTAAGTCACTTGCTGTCTAATTATATAATAGCCAAAATTACCCGAGTGCAATAAGATAGTTCGCACAGAAAGTATTGTGCAGCGATGTGTACTTTCCTTCGTGCTATATCTTCAAAAATTGAATACCAACAAGTACCAGAAAAAAATGGTGTGCATGATTAAAAATACGATAATTTATAACAAAAATAATTATATATTTTTTAGCTACATATTCTAGTTCAGAAAACGCTCAAAATTATTTCATACTTTTTATTTTACACAATGTATTATTTTAGCAATTGAACGCCAACAGTTTAATAAAATGACTATGTGCACATCTATGAGGCTGATGATGTACGGCAAAATTAGAAGTTAGCGTGACAATTTCTAAAACTATATTGGATACGAAAAACTAGTGAATGTTGGAAGATAGATTTAGTGCAAAAAGACACCTTGCATTCGTAAATGCTTAAAAATAAAAAATAGATAAAATATAAATAAATAAATAACCTTCATAAAAAATTATTATTTGTTTGTTTGCGAGTTCAACTGTAGTAATCCAACATAAATGAAAATTGTACACGTTGTATTCTCATCCTTTATGTGCGCAAAATATCTTTTCTTACTGTACAATTCTGTATTCAAATATTTTCCCGTATCTCTGATCGCATTCATAATCGACACTCTAACATTTAGGAGACACAACCAGCTGTCTCATAAAAGAACACACGTATGCCTAGAAATCACTTGATCATTATAGCTTTCGGTGTTCAACAATTAAGTGCGCGAGAATTGTCCGATTTGGCTTAACTAGAATAGGTATTATCACAATATATTTATAAATTTGTATAAAAAATTGGAATGTTAAACAAGCTGCTGCTTTTTATAACTTTTTTTTTAAATATACCGTATCAAGAATATCATTCAAATCGAATGAATCAAATATTTTCAATCATTACGTTTAACTGCGCTTGACAAAATTTTATTATTCAAATTTCGCTTTAACAAAATTGTAACGTAATTTTTTACATTAAATTCTCAATTGTTAAAATAGTTTTTGTTAAACTGTAAATAACACGGGCAGTGTACAATTATTGTGTAAAAGAATAAAATGTAAAAAAAAAAAAAAAAAAAAAAATCTCTTTCTAAGGAAAAGTTTACTAATCCTGCCACTGTCCTTTCCAGTATTGAATCTATCGTGTTTTTTTTTCTCGGCTTATTCTGTGAAAAGTTGTCTCATGAAAAGTTGTAGCTTTATAGAGAAATGTATGAAAAATATGCTGAAGCAGGCTGTTTTTGAATCAAAGAAATATTTAAGCTATACATAATGGTTCAAAATAGTCAACATATTTCAAAAATATGTTTCATAGGATTACAAACTATGCAAAGAAATTTAATCAGTTTTTAGAAGGTATCTAATTCACTAGATTCTCGTGTGCATTTTTAAAATGTTGACTATTTTTGACTATTTTTCTTTACGAACTTTTATTCAAAATTTCAATATTCAAATTAAGATTTTATTCGTATTTTGAAGTAGTCCTTTTTTCATTTATTGATGTTGTTACAATTTAAATGTACGAATAATAATATTTCTAAACACTGTTTTTTTTTTTCAATTAATATATATATTTACACTGGAATATTAAAACTGAAACAAAACTATAAAATAGTTTAATTTTTTAGTGCAAATGGTGGTGAAAATTACGTCATAATTTAAAAGATATGTGTATTTTCATGTGTTGAAGTATTTTTACTGGTACATGATTTATGGATAACGGTACAGAGTGTCTCATTTATTTTGCAACCCCCAAAAAAGAACAATGTACACTAGGGTGGAGTGAAAAAACGAAAGTCGGAATTTTGATTTTAGAAAGCAGCCAAAAGTTGCCTTTTAGTACCTATAATATACGTGCAAAATATCAAGAATTTAAAAAAATTCCTTCAGGGCTCTACCAGGACTTTTATATTTTCGTTGTTACACACAGTAGGTTCTTACCATATATTGTACATTTACACTGTTTGTCGGTAATCTTGTTTGACATTTTTATATTTAAAATATTTAGTGCCTTCATTTATCATTTCTAAACCTCAAGTCCTTATTTTAAAGTTTTTGAAACGTTTTATTAAGTTTTACCAATTGTTTTTTCTCATTTTTAGGGTAAAAATGAGTGCGAATGTAGACAAACCGAAATTTACCATTACTAGAAGTGCAGTGGAATGTCCCATATTTGCTGCTCCTTCAGAACTAAATAAAGTTGTTTTGCCAACAATAGCAGATGTTACAAAATGTTACTTATATACAAGACAAGAATTAAAATACAGCAGAAATGGTAAATATCCACCAAAGTCAGCTCTAATTCAAATTCTAAGAGAAAAGATCGAAGAAATTTTGAAGAAAGCATCAATTCTTATAGTTTCCCAGAGGGGTACGGATCAAATGATAGACAACTATTTTTCTGAATACCAGAACCTTATTCGATTCCCCAAATCCAAAAGAAATGATAATTACATTAAGAAAGTTCAGTTTTTCAAAGCTGAAGCTGTAAGTAATCTTCTAGACATTTCGGCGTGCAAATGCAAGCCAATTTGTAAGTGTACTTGTGAAAAATCAAAGAAAGTGCCTCCAAAAGAAAAGGAATTTCTTCTTGACCAAAGGTCAACAAGAATGATGGTTATTGGCACGCTCGATAAAGCCGAGACAAGTAAATTGAGCCAAAGGGAATACAGGAAAACAAGGAACTCAATGAGGACTGAAAAGGTAAGTTTAAAGTCTGCAGTTAATCAGGATAGTACAGTTGTTATGTACTGTGACAGTGGTGATGAAGAAAGAAGTAGTAGCTCTTCATCAATATGTGAAGAATTAATATCCGTATCACAAACATCTACCTCTAAAGAAGTGTCACAAAGACAAATGAGAACAGAACTACATACGGTTTCAAGGGTCTCAGATCAGTATGGTGTTTTTCATAGATTCATGGCAGCAATAGCTTCTGCAACTCTACAAGATGTTGGATTTGTAACAGAAAACGATTCATCACATATAATTGACAGAAGCAAAGTACGCAGAGAACGAAAGAAAACTAGAGAATGTGCTAAAAAAGATGATCTTAAATATTTAGAAGCAGGAATCAAAAGTATATATTTTGATGGAAGAAAAGATAAAACATTACATCAAGAGAAAATTGGAGATAGATTATATGGAAGAACTATAAGTGAAGAACATGTATCTCTGATTGGAGAGCCAAATTCACTGTATCTGGGGCACGTTACACCATCTTTTGGATCAGGAAAGCATATTGCAGAAAGCATTTCAAAATATTGCACTGAAAACAACTTAAACCTTGACAAACTTATGGCTATAGGATGTGACGGGACAGCTGTAAACACTGGGAGAAAGAATGGTGTTATTAGATTTTTTGAAACAAAGATTAGTCGTCCCTTGCAATGGTTAATATGCCAGCTTCACGCAAACGAATTGGAATTACGTCATTTATTTTCTGAACTTGATGGACAAACTACAGGTCCACGAGCCTTTTCTGGTCCTATTGAAAAATTGTTGGATCAATGTGAACAACATCCAGTTGTGGAATTCAAAAAGATCTGCTCTTGCCTTCCAGAAATGAATTCTCGAGAGTTAAGTACTGACCAAAATTATTTATACGACATGTGTCAAGCAGTTTCAACTGGGCATTGCTCGTTAAATTTGGCAAATCGTAATCCAGGAAAAATGTGTCAGTCTAGATGGTTGACAACTGCCAATCGATTACTTAGACTGTACGTTGGAAGTGAGAATCCTCCCCAAAATCTGAATATTATGGCTGAATTTGTAATGAAAGTATATGCGCCTATGTGGTTTCACATTAAGAAACATTCTTCCAGCAAAAGTGGAGCGCAAAATGTTTTTAAAACAATTAAGTTTTCTCTTTATTTGAGGGAAGATTTAAAGAAGATTGCCGATCCCGTTATTCAACGAAACGCATACTTCTGTCATCCATAAAACATTTTACTAGGAATGATAACTGATGAAAGAAACCATGTTCGAGAACTTGGATTAAGAAGAATATTGAAGGCAAGGGAAATGGAATTTTCAACAATAAGGCAGTTTCATATTCCAATATTGAACTTCAGTGCTACAGACTATATTGGCATTATTGACTGGCAAAAATATGAAATTACATCACCCCCTTATTTTTAATTGCGTATCAACAGAGGAGCTGAAAGTTCTCATACATAGATCGGAAGTGCCATCTTTTCATTTCCCCAAGTTTCCGTGTCATATTCAAGCAGTTGAAAGATGCGTGAAATCAGTTACTGAAGCATCATTAGCAGTTGTAGGAGTGGAAACAAGGGACGGATATATAAGAGCAAAAATCAAATCACGAAAGATAATGCCTAGTTTTGATACCAAAGGGCAATATAAATAAGAGTGAAATGTCAGTTCGTTTTACAGTATATCGTACATATTCTTTTATTGTATTTCTAAATATTCAGAAAACTATCTTCCATGTACATTTAAAAAATAAAAGTGAACTGTATATATAATTATTTTGCTTTTTGTTTATCTTTTTTGCTAACAATTCCCATTTTAGGGTTACCTTTAACTTCAAGGTGTCAAAACATGAAGACACTTGAAATGATCACAAGTAACACTTTCATAAGTCATGTTTTATGGGTTATTTTAGTGAAATGGAGAAATTCTGTAAAAAAAATAATTTGAATAATTTACACGACATAGTGCTATGGTGTTTTTCCACGTATAAAGTGCATAATCTTTAAGAGCTGGTAGAGCCCTAAAGATGAATTCCAAATGAAAAGAAAATTTAACCTAATATTCAGAGTACCAAAAGGCAAATTTTAAGACCTATCCAAAAAAAAATCTAAAAAAAAAAATTATGGTCATTTTCACTCCACCCTAATGTACACACATTAATTTTTATTTTACAGAAGTGCTTAAACGACTACAAAAGGTGTTGGAAGTGACCGCCTTTTTCATCTTTACATATCTGGGCCCGTTTGAGGAGGTTTCGAGTAAATTTGAGGAGGTTTCAAACACATTATGTAATGTGTTTGTTGTGATAGCGTTTATCCCTTCCACAATGCGAGTTTCAGTTCAGTAATCGGTTCACGGAACACGCGATTTTTCAAATAGCCCCACAAGAAGAAATCGAGCGGTGACAGGTCTGGACTGCGTGGAGGCCGTAGTCCTTTTGTAATTAGCCGATCACCAAAAAAAGTCTTGGAGAAATGTAGAGTGTCGTTGGCCGTATACGCAGGAGCGCCATCCTGTTGAAACCAAACGAAACGTTCATTTGCTTCCAACATGCTTCGTTCATCTGCTTCGTCTCGATTTCCTTCATTTTGTGGTCAGTTAGGACAAACGACAGACGGTTCTTTTTTTTCGGTTCCACAGTCCATTCTGTTTGAAAATGGTCCACGATTCGCTTAATTCTGCTTTTATTCGGCACCACAGAGTCTGGAAGCTTGTTTTCATATCGTTCCTTGACTGTTTTGTACGAAGACGTTCGAAAATAGTGTTCAATAATAAACGCGCGTTTTTCTGCACATAGTACCATGACGCAAAACTACCTTTCACTTCGTTCTCCTTAGCACGTAAGTGTCTCGTGCGGTTTTCTAGCGTGTTGGTAGTGATGCTGGCACGCCCCTCCACACCGCTACCTGCACTAACAATGTGCGCTTGCACTCGTGTTGTTCATTTGCTTCGCGTTTACGTGGGTTGCAAAATAAATGAGACACTCTGTACATAAATCAGAGTTTTAAGTCTAAAATAACGTTGTGTTTAACAATTTAAGTTTCATTTTTTATCTAATTTTCATATAAAAGATTATTTGAAAAATTTATTAATTTTTTTTAATATGATTAATTATTGTTTTTCACTTTCCGTATTTGTAAAAGAAACTGAGCAAGCTTAAATGTATTTTGATATCCATACATCACTTTTACATTTATATGAAAATCGCCCCATATTCAGCAAATAACGTGCATTTGCATTTATATACATCATAAACCTTATGTAACCCAAGCTTCCGATAGATGAAAATGTAGTCACATTTAAAATGAGAACATACTATTTCCAGAACATTTATATTTTACAAAGATTAGATAAAATGGCGTAAATTCCTCATACTTTTACATTCATACTTCATTTTTCTTGCACCTTTTTTTCATTTTTGAAGGGACGATGTTTTGCAAGCGAGCAATGATAATTTATGCAATTGGATTTAAGATAAATTTTAAATAAATTGACATTAATCTTGTGACAATGTTAAGGAATTCCGGTAAAAATAATATCTGCTATCTTTTTTAAAAAATTAAAATTATCCTTTTATTCATTTAAGTGTCTCGGCTATTAATTCATGTTTTATCCGTTACTGTTGCCACTAATGTTTCGGTCATGCATTGAAAAAGTAAAAGGGAACTCCTGGGACTGACATGCACCGGATTGGTAGTACGCCCGATCAAGGAAGATGTTTCCGGAAAAATTTAAAAGCTAAATTCAATAAATTCAAGACATCGACCTGCAGGACTGGGTGGATCAGACCGCCGCTACTTCGCGGAACAGGCGGCGCGTGAACGGGTCCCTTTATTTTAGTTACCGACCGGATCGGTAATAGACCCGATGACGGAATATATCACCGGAATAATTTAAAAGCTAAATTCAATAAGTTAAAAAACTCGACTAGCTGTACTGGGAATGCCGGGGCGTTTAATACGTCCATCCCATCGGCTTCGTGACCATTTTAGCTCTTTAATCAATTACTCTTATTCAATTCCAACTATTAGCTCACACTCTCTCTATATTTATATATATTGTTCAAATTGTCAATCGTTAATGAAATACTTTGCATTCATCCACTCAAGTTCAAATACATTTTTTTAATCTTGTAGGGGATGACACTGGACTTTAATACAGTTTTTTCAAATATTAATTCATTCATTAAATTAAATTAATTACTTTTAGTTTCATATCAGAGGAAAAAAAAAGTTTCCATAGTTTTCATAAATGGGATGAAAGATTTTCCTCAAATTAGTGATGTCACAAGAATAAAATACCGCAACGATGATTATAAAAAAAAAATTCAATAAACATAACGTGGGACATTAATGCTGCACGGATTTATTTTATATATTTATGGTTAAAAAGCAAAATTCAAATTCAAATGCTCAAAAGGAAATTTGCTTTCTATTTTGCCACTTAATATTGTTATTGTGTCATATGTATATACATATTTATATTAATTGTAATTATTTAATAAAAAGTAACTAAAATAAAATTCTTTGTTGACCTAAGTAAGAATTGACTTTAAAAAAATTATTTTTATATTACTTGTTTATTTAATTTATTTACGCACTTTCTTTCACTTATGGCGTCCATATCTTAAAATAATATTATTCTTCAAATAGTTATTAAATTTTTACAATTGCAGCAATTTCTTCTTTCTGAAACAGAGCAAGTTAGCGTGTCTTTAGAGGCCGCGGTATCAGGACTGGAGTTGATCCGTTTACTCGTAAAAAAAGCACAGCTCCCTACTATTTTAAAAGTCAAAACAAAGATATTTACATTGCAGTTATAGGATTTAAGTCATGCAAATATCGGGAAATCATGTGCGTAAATGAGAGTGTCGAGTTTGTTTACCATTTACTTTCTATCGGATGTTATAACAAAAAAAAAAAATAACGAAAATAAATGTTTAACTCATACAATTTTTAAAAGGTAAGTCTTTTGGATGCTGTTGAATTTTCTTTTCGAAAAGTTGGTTGGCTGGTTGATTTTATGACGGCCAATTATCAACACAAGGGATATAGGCCCTAGGGGGAATGCCCTCCGTGGGGGTCTTTCTAAGGGATCCTAACCCGTATTTACGGCAAGGTTCGAAGAAAACCACGAAAACTCCGAACGGTTAGGTCGACGAGCGCGACAGGGGTTTGAACCCAGCACCTCCCGTCTACCAGCTTCGAGAGAAGAACCTCTCAGCCACTGGTGGGGCTTTCTTTTCGAAAAGAGTTTTAATAATCAGATGTTCTGATATTGTAATGGGTATTTATTCAACAGTAGGTAAATAATTATATAATCCACATAAAATTACCATAAGTTAGGCGTTTACATTTAAATGTTTTATTTAAATCAATATTTTAAATAGATCGCTATTTCGGTTTTATTATTTTATTTCAAAATCTACAATTTACATTACCAAGTTATGTATATAATAATGTCTGAAAAATAAATGACACTAAGAAAATTATATTTAACTTCAATAAAGAATTTGACTTAAATTTTTAAACATATTTTTTTTATTTAAATATTTGAATATTTAAATATAATATTTTAGCAATACTTATTTTTAAATATATCAAAGTAATATCAAGCAAACGGGATACTAATGCTATATAGTTTAAGCGTAGCGTTAATACATGACCGCCAATGTTTTTTAGCGATATTTTATAAAATTATTAAATAAAGTACACATTCATTTTAAATATTAAATTAAACGAAAGTCGGATTTTTTTTTTCTTTCACGCTAATCGATATTATTATTACAAAATATAAGAATGTAAAATAGAAGTATAAATAAAATTACAACATCAAACGTTCAATTATTACATAAGAAAGTTTACTTAAAATTATCGTTCAAATATGAGCTATAAAATATTATAGTTTCCATGTATGAAAAATATGTGTATGTTCTATTTTTATGGAATATGGTATACGATATGGTCGTTACCACACATTAACGCTATTTTTCTACTTTGTGAAAATTTCATACCATCCCTTATTATACGATTCATTGTTGATCATACAGATGAAATATATATTTCATGAATTTTCATTACGAAAGCGCAAGTAGCTTAAAGAATAATATATTAGAGACTTCTATTAACTAGTACATCTAAGATGTACAGTTCCCTGTAAATTTCTAAATGCAAAAAATAAGTGAAGAAAATAAAAAGAAAATTGTTTGCACTCAACGGGGTCTTTTTAATTTCTTATTTTGCTTACGAGTAGCTATTAATAATTTGTGACTATTTATTTTTTTTAATGTTATATTATTATTAGAGCTATTTAAGATAAATCTTTATTTTATTTTGAACTTTTATAAATTTACGAATTTGTAATATCACATTGTACCTTCATTATGTTATCAAATCAAATTTTTAATATTTCAAAAACTTTAAACAGATATTTTTTTTTTAATCTGAAGTTGAAAATATAATTTCTCGTTCAAAGTTTTAATTTATTTTTTAATGCAGCTTTTCAGACGCGTTTTAAATTTTTCATTCCACCAAACCTTTTTTTTTTTTTATAGAAGTATATTCTTTCCTTTACAGAATATTTTTCTTTTGAAATAAATTTCTAAGATTTTTTTCCTGTGCACAATGAATTTACTAAATCGTTAGTATTGAAAAACATCTTTTAGCTTTTATATTGTCATTTTGTTAGTTGGTTATTTTTCCTTTTGTATTTTGTATTTGTTATTGCTGTTGTTCAAAAGTACAGAATGGGTAGGAAATTTGTATAAAATGTAAAAATTCATTAAAATAACACAAATTATACGAAATTAAGTTTTCTAAAATAGCATGGTGAGGATGCGTGATACATTTCAAATAAAACAAGAAAGAAAACCCATACGTGAAGCATAGATTATGAAGCACTTTCCAACACAATGAGAATACTCTAACGAAACTTCACCGTTTAGTAAGATGAAAGAATATATTTAAGTAAACAATATAAAAATACTACTTTCAAAATTTCAATTTCAACAATTATCGGTTATAGTCGGAAAAGTAATAGAATTATTTTGTGTGAAGCACTATATAAGATTTAGTTACATAATTCCAGTCATTATCGCTCATATACAGAACTGTAACCGAGTTATTTCTTGTGTCCCTGTAAATAAAGTGTAAGTGGTATGTACACCATATTATACATTAAGCGTCGTGCAGCGCACATTATTGCTGCATATCAATTTCAATATTTTTGAAATAGTGTAACATCATTTAAATACCTTGCAAACGATCTTTCCCCATATGTAACGGATTTGACTGCCACTGTGAATGAATTATAAAGGCTGAACACTTTATTTTAAATACCGAGGATGGCATAGTAAAACTCAATTACATATATCAATAACATGGAATTAATGTATTTGAGTATATTTGCGCGATTTAGACCATGGACACTCAGACAGCAAATGATAGTCATAGACGCTTTTCAACTAAATTCAAAAGTATTTAAAAAATATATAGTTCAAAATTTTATAACTGGTGTTGATACTCGTGGATTTATTTTTCGGTTGCATCAACAATTTGATGTTTAAATCAATACGTTACTGCGTACGGGAGATCATTTCCTATTCTTTGTGGTTGAATTTGTTGAAAAGCTTTTATTACCACTCCTCTTTTCACAATATTCATATAACACACAGTAATTTGTCCAACAAATCAGATTGATTATTAATCGGATAAGGAATCCAAATCTTATAATCATCATTATTTAATTAGGTCTGAAACATGCACTTTCATTAATAGCCTTTATCGATGGCTTTTTGAGCCACAGCCTATATTATTTTGGATAATTTCTTTCTTCTTTAAATCTTTAAATTTTTTACCGACGTTTTGCTTACCCTGTATGTTTTTGTCTTTCAAAAAATAAATGTTAAATTAACATATCTCAGAAAATGTCAGAGAAATCTACATTTTTAAAAGTTTCTTTTATTAGGATTTATCATAAAAAAATTATTCTCTATTTTTTTTTCAAAATATTATATTTGTTTAAAACAAATGTATCTATTTTTGAAATTTCTATTTTTTAAAGCAATAATGTTATAGAATTCGCAAACCGATTCGGATGTCTGCAGCCACGATCAGTTATTCACGTTTATACTTTTATAGCTATCTTTATAGAAACTAGTATTCAGGAGTAAGGAAAATCATGTGTTTTGTGTAAAAAATTAAAAATTCTAGCAAGATTATTATATATATGTATGACACTGTTGAAAACTAGCAATTTTTTTTTGTAAACAATTCTTGAATTCTGTTCAATCATATTTATTACATATTTGAGTATATTTTGGATAGTTTAAATGAGATACATGAATGCATAAATATGATATATTTTTAACACTTCTTTTATGTTTTAAATGAGATGAAAAAATTTTTATTGCTTGGAATAATTCTACTTTTTAAGTGCGTTCGTAATTATATAAACACGCAGCACCTATAGTCGTCGTCTGGTCCGTCCGTCTTTCCGTCTATCCATATATAACAGCGTAAAAACTAACCAACCGAATGGTTTGAAATTTAATATACAGAGTGCGTCATAAATTCGTGCAAACTTTCAAAATTCATTATAAAAGAAGTAATGCTCGGAAAAATTTTCGATTTACGCGAGTATGATCAGAAATATTTTGTTTTTCTTTTCCATGTATAATAAAAATTGATTACAAAAGTAACCGATAGAGGTCGCTCACACGTCATACTGAGGCGTTTTATGCAAATCAGGCTCGCAATAAAACACCTGGCTGGAAATGGATTCGTCATTCGATCTCGGCAGCATGCTATGGTTACCAGATTGAGCGCTGGTGTTTAAAATTTTCTACAATAATGGTGAAACCACAACTATTGCATTGAGAAAGTTTCGCACTCAAAAAGGACTTAAGGCGCAAAAAAACCCTATTTCATTGAATGGGATATTCAATTTAGTACGATGTTTTGAGGAAACGGGGAGTTTGGAGGATCGTCCACGTAGTTGCAGACCATCCTCGAGCGCAGATCGCTTCCATGTTGTAAAAAGTGTCATGAAAAGATTGGCAGCCGAGACATCAACGGGGAGTAGTAGTGCTTGTGAAGCTGGGAGAATAACGAGTCTTCCGGAATCGTCGTATTCTGCATGGAGTCTTGGATCTGTATCCGTACAAGATACAGGCACTGCACCAGTTGTTACCGGCAGACACAGATAAAAGACTAAAGTTTGTTACATGGGCTCTGGCACAAGTGGAGCGTGACCTACAATCGTTGTTGAACGTCATGTGGACGGATGAAGCACACTTTTCACTGCATGGTGACGTCAATACGAAAAACAGTCGTATCTGGGCGACGTCAAACCCTCGTGAGTACCTGACCAAGCCACTGTATGTTCCTCATGTGATTGTTTGGTGTGGACTATGTCTTTCATTCTGAGTACTTTCTTTTTTGAAGCGCCTTGTCCTGAATCCGGCTGGAAAACCTGTACAGTCACTGCAGAACGGTATCTTACGCTTTTGCGTAACCACTTTGTGAGGAAAGACATGCGTTACCTGTCGGCACCTTCATGCAGGATGGTTCCCCGCTCCACTTTGCACGTGAAATCAAGACTTTCATGTTGGATACTTTCACTGAAGACCAAGTGATAAGTCGATGTTGTAAGTTTGAGCGCACGATCTCCAGACTTGACCACGGCAGATCTTTGTTGTGGGGATACTTAAAGTCTCGTGTATACTGGAGCTCCCCAGCCACTTTAGTGGAACTGAATTATGTCATTTGACGGACCGTCGTTGTCCTCGATGCCGACATGCTACACTCAGCTGTAATAGGCGTATTGAAGCGCCTCACTTGCCTAATATCCGGTGGTGGTGGTCATATTGAGCATCTTTTACCTTAAAATAAATGCACAGTGTCATGTTATTGTGATTTGTTTCATTGTGTGTTTATGTTTGCCTGATTGTCATAAAACGCCTGAGTATGATGTGTGAGCGCCCTCTATCGGTTACTTTTGAAATCATTTTTATTATACATTGTTAAAAAATCCAAAATCCTTCTGATCATACTCGCGCAAACCGAAAAAAATTTACGAGCATTACTTCTTTTATTATGAATTTTTAAAGTTTGCACGAATTTATGACTTACCCAGTATATTATCGTTGTAGAATTTTATCGAGTTATTTCAGATTTTATAAAAATCTAATCAAAACTTAGATACATGTTAATAAAAGTTTTCTTTATTCTATTAAATCCTTTAGTACGTAATCTATATAATAAAAGCGCAAGTCATGTGACTGAAGAAAACAAATACGGCCAAAGCACTTCTTTTTTCATATGCCAGGCGGCCATTTTTATTCAAAAATATTTTTTCGAATAAAATTGCATAAAAGTTACATTTTTAGAAAGATCGTTGGAAAAAAATTGTTTGTTTGAGAGATGAGTTGCATTAAAAAATGTATAGATTCTGAGATAGCTTCAATGGAAATTACGTTAACAGCCGAATATCTCAATCCATTAGAGTAAATAAACAGAGGAAATTCGTTCATTATGAGTCATAAAAAAATTCAATAATGGACGTAATCACTCGCAAAGCAAGATCTCCATGGTGAATTTTATAGTGCTCTCTGGTGAAGAAAAAATATTCGCATTTGCAAACGTGGCATACGTAATAATAAAAAAAAAAAGGCATGATCATTTCGCTCATGGCAAACGACATAATGCATTTCACTGAAATAATTAGGAGGATTTTTTTTTTCATTGTGAAACTTGTTATAAAACGAACCTATGTCACGTTTAACGTACAATTTCCAACTTATTTGTTTTTAGGTATGTTAAAATTTGAGTTTACTCGCAACAATTGCTTTCAATGAACATAATGCGCAGTATATTTCCCAGTTTATTTAAAAAGATACCAATAAAATTCTGTATGATTGTGTACTTATGTGGCAAAATATATCTGATTAGTGACATATATATCATAATAGTAAAAAAAATTCTTCCTGCGTATATGAGAAATTAATATGCCTAAAAATTATTACGCCTAATGGATATTATTACAATTATTTTCTGTTTTTTCACGTAATATATAATTAGTAAGAAAATGAATTTACTAAAAAATAAATAGCTTTAACAATTTTACTTTCGATTATGAATGATAAAACAATTTTATGAATTAGTGTATTTTTTCATAATTTTAGATTTCAACGTAATTTAGATTTCAGTAATTTAGTATTGATTATTTAAATTTTTAAAAAGCAAATGATAACGTTATTTTTAAGTTACTAGATAAATGTGCGTGCAAGCGTGTTTTCCTTGAAATCTTATTAATATTATAAATGTGATTGTGTGTGTGAATATTTGGCTGAAGTAAACGTCAAAACGGATGATCTAATTGTCCTGTATCTTTGCATATAATCCAAAAATGAACATAGGCTAGATTTTATTTATTTTATTCAACTATTTTTCTTAATAACTCAAATTTTCATTATTTTCATAGAGAATCATTAAATATTTTTTCCATAAAATTTAACCATTTTTATTTCTTGTTGCCAATAAATAAAAGTCCATAAAAAAATTTCCCAACAATTTATTTTCAATTAAATTACCACGTGAAAAATGAACATTCAAAAGAATTCGAAAGATGATGAATTGCAGTAATATTTGAAACACAAATATCGAGTATTTGTTATGATATATGAAGTATGAATATCGGTAAATTTGAGAAGAGGTTGTCTGGCAAAAAATACGTTATAAATAGGAGGATGTACAATAATTATATTATTAAGAAAAGATTTCGCTTTGACCATGGAACTATGAAAATGATCCTTCTTGGCTTGGACAAATATGACGTCTAATTGGAAATAAAACATGTATTTTTAAATATTCGTAATAACACAAGGAGCATGAATATCAGTATATAATGAAAGTAGATGGATGGTGAAGTCATATATAAGATTAAAAGCTGAAATATTTTTTATTGATACTAATTAATAAGCTTGAATATCAGTGACATACATATGTGAGTTTTCGGCCAAAATTCACGTCGTGATTGCAAGCAAAAGAAAATTAACAAGAATTATATCATTAAATAGAGATTTATCTGGGAAAATTGACGTCATATTTGAAATAAAATAGGAATTTTCAAATATGTTTTAAAAGGAGCGTGAATCAATTTCATACATTAATTTTCAAGGATCAGTAAGTATAGAAAGTAGATAGTAGTCACGCCATATTTAAAACCACAATTTTATTTTTTGTATATCTGTACTAATCATTAAGCATGAATAACAGTTAAATACCTATGAGAGTTTTGTGGCAAAAATCACATCGTGATTATTAGGAAAAGAAAAAATGAACACGAATCTATTATATTAAAATTTTACCACCTGTTTGTATTTCGCAACTAGTCCTAATATATTATCAAACGCAACAAGATTTATTTAATACCGGTTGCCATTGATCCAAGGATATATAAATTCTCAGAATTTAAAAATTTAAATTAATTTCCGATATATTATTATTATTATTATGATTATTATTATTATTTGTAAATTTTAACGAAATTTCTCTTAAAACGGCATCTAAATTACTCCATTTTTGTAGATTAAAAAGCAGAAATAAAACGCATTAATATATTTTTTATATCATTTTCTCATTAAAACTGAAAAAAAAAAGAATTTATTTTTAATTTTAATAAATGGTGAAATAAATCTTGATAATAGTAAATTTTTCGAAAAATAAAAACATATTTTCATTTATTCAATCTTCATGAATCAATTTATTCTGGAGAACAAAAATAGTCTTTTAATATATTGTCATTTAGAAATCAAGATTTATTTCAACTATAAATTAAACCAAGGAATCAAACTTGCACTCCTTGCAGTTAGGAGTATAAGTATTGTTCACTATTCTCAAGATTTGAATTTAAAGAAAAATCATATACTATTTCCAATTAATTATTTTTGAAGGATGGCTGTTAAAATGTTTCACAAAGGCGTAAAAGGTAAAATGGTTTATCATATAAAATTGACATTTGTTTCTACCCAAATCGTCGATTTGCACGATTTTATTTGGCCCTTCTTTTATCATTGGTTGCAGTTTTATTTTCGCGATTATTTGGCACATTTTTTTTAAAAACTGAGTTTTGTCAAGGCCCCATAACAAGGATGCACCGTATTGTTAATAATTTACGTTTTTAATTATCGAGATTGAAATGTTTTGCTTAATTAATGTATTTATTCTTCTTTTAATGTTACGTGAACGAAGTCACGGGTAACAGCTAGTTAAGATATAAATATTGAAATGTTAATGTTTAATATCTTGTTGTTTAAGCAAAGAGTAAATTCGCAATGTCTCATCTATTGGAATTTTTCTAAAATTTATAAATATACATATTTGTTGACGAATTGCAGTTAAATCTGTATTCTATTCGGAGAATAGCCTTAGAATTATCAAATTAAGTGTTAAGAACGTAACATAATTTTAAGATTTACAAAAAACAAAAACAAAAAAAAACATTTTCAAGGTTCTGTGTTTTGAGAATAATAAGTCTGTAATATTTATCCAATCAAAAAATTACATGTACAAAATGTAGGAAATTCTCGTGACTCTTTTACCGTAAAAATTTCTGAGATCATGTTGAACCAAGTTTAGCTTTCTTATAACTCTGAAATTATCATTCACAAATCACTCCTAGTTTCTACACCTTTAGTTAATGATTATTTTGTGACTTAGCAAATACACAGCACGAGAATGTGACGGCTCTACATAATTACCTTTAATCAAATAAACCCATCCTATTCCATAACATAGTAAGGTATATTAACGTCCTTGTGTGGAAGGGGTATTTGATGGGATTTCACTTCCTTTTGTAAGTAATCGCCCCTTTTCTTGACTTTTTGCTCTTTTTGCACTTCATTCACTAGTTTTCGTAAAGCCCACACCCTGTCCCTATTATTTGATGGTATCAAAAATTTTATTCCATTTTCAAAGTCATCTAGATAAAAGGAATTTTCCCGTTCCTAGGCTAGCACACTAAATTATGGGGGGCGGAGTCAAAAGTACTCTCTGGTGCTTTCAGGAAAGGTACTATCAATCTGAGGTATTACTCGCAGTCGTAGATACTTGATATGTGGTATAGAAGTACTGTTTATGATACAAAGAAAGTCAAAATTAAAAATTCTGGAAAATTCCAAAAAATCAAGACATTTTCTATTTTCCGTTGTATTTTTTCATCTTATTTTTCGGTTTTTCAATATTTGTTTCAAAATTTCCGTTTTTTTTTTAAATTTTTCCTTTTAAACTATCTTAAACCCTACGTTGTTGATGCCAAATTTCAAGTTTCTAGGACTACAAAATCGATTTTTTAAAATTTTTTATTTTATTTTTTATTTTTTTCAAATTATCGATTTTTTTTTCAAATTTTCCGTATTTTTTCTTTTTTTTGTTTATGAATCCTAAGCAGTACTTTGATACCAACTTTCAAGTTCCTAGGGGTAAGGAGTGTACCTTATTTTTTTTTATGATCGGTGAGTGACTGAGTGCCAAATAATGGAAACTTTGAGTTTATATATCTTTTGAACTAGAAAAGATAGAAATGTGAAATTTGAAAAATTTGGTAACATTTGCACAGTACTCTGGATAAGCGAAGTTTTAGGTTTTGGGGAAACTCCAGCGTTAAGGTTATGGGGGGGGGGTCAAAAGGGCCCTGTGTTACTTCCATAAAAGGATGCTTACGGCTGTGCTTTATCGACTTGGCTGAATATCCTCCAGATAATTATTCTGTTTTACAAAACTGTTCCTAATAAAGAAATGTATAAAGCCTTATTTAATTAAATTTTTCAATCAAACCTTAATCTAACACACAAAACGCACAAAATTTAATTTTACTTTATTTTCATGTTTTTAACATTTTGTTACGCAAAATAATAACAAAATAAACTAAGCGAACGTTTTTCTATTAAACTAGGTTAAATTATTATATTTAAATAAAAAAAAGGTGTGAAATTAATTAAACTTTTCAGTTTAAAAAATAGTTGTAATTAAATATCTTGGGGTGTAAAGTAAGTGTCACACGTTTAGTAAAACATTCCATTTTAAGGTTACAAAATATTATCTGAATAGTTCAAAAAAATATAATTTTGTTACTATTTAAGATTTAACTGTAAATGGCAACTAAATTAAACGCAGATTTTTCTGGAACACTTAATGAAGACAATTGGTAATATAAAAAATTTATTTATTTAAAATACCACTTTTTAAAATTATTTGATGTTTAATAAAATTAAGTAATTATTTTATGTACAGATTCTAAAGTAAAAAAAAAATCTACACACCAACTCATATTATTACATGCTACGATTTTAAATGTTACAAGTTATATTACGATTTTTAATTTTAGATCGATATACATTTATTTAACAAATATTTTCTATTTAAATTTAGTGCATTCAAAAGATATTGCCTTGTAATAAAATAGCGATACAAATAAGCGATACAAATTCATATAAAGTCTAGAAAATGAAATTGTATACAAAGTAAAATTCTACTAATGATTTTTTATGAGCTCTTTACTTTTATCATCATGTAACTGAATGTTTTAACCAGATGTTTACTTTAAATTAGAAAGAGAAACATTATTACCTGAAAAAAAAACATGACTTATGAATTAGAGATAACATGTATGAGGATTTATAATAAAATTAAACGTACCATAAAATTTCAAACGCTTTTCAAACTAATTAATAAAAGAAGAACGAAAAATCCTGCTTCAAGCATACATTATGTAACACTTTCCAACATTTCCAAAATAATTTTACAAATTTTTATCGTTTAAAAAGGTAAAAGATGGCATTGGAAAACTTATAACATATTTAAAAACCCAATTTCAAGACTTACCACTAATATTTGGAAAAAATAACCGAATTCTTTCGTGCAGCCCTGTATTTTAAATTCTCCCACAATTTTAAATTCTCCTTCTGGAATTTCCGTCAATAAACGTAAATGTACTCGAGAATTCGTTTGTTGCCCTGTATATTATCTATAGAATTTATACACAACAAGTAATAGACAAAAAATGACCTAAATTTAAAAACGCGTTCAGTAACTGAAAACGCACTGCCAGCAATTTTTGTAACAGACAGTACCGAATTCTTTTCTGTGTCGCTGTAAATGAACGATGAATATTATATGCACAGTATTCTATAGTAATCATCTTGTAATGGATCGTAGTGATTTATAGCAATTTCAATATGTTTGAAATAGTGAAACATTATTAAAATATTCCCCAAACTATTTTTTTTTCAATAGGTCATAATGTAACGGAATTATTTTAAGTGTCCCTGTGAACAGACTATAAGTGCTATGCGCATCATGCTGTATAGCAAGCCTCTTGTCGTGCACCTGAGTAATATATATGAATTTCGATATCGTTGAAATTGTGTAACATCATTAAAAAAACCCGCAAATGATTTCCCCATATAGACCGTAATGGAATGGAATTCTTTTGAGAGTCCCTGTAAAAAAAACTGTAAGTGCTACACACTTCATTTTCAATACCAAACAAGCCATAGGAAACTTCAATAACATATATCAATTGCATGACAGTCTGAATTTATTTACACGAGTTGGAGCGCGGAGAGACACACAGACAGACAGACATACAGACAGCAGACAGACAGACAAACCGAATTATAAATACTTTTCAACTATGTTGGAAAGTGTTAAAAATGATATTCTTGCGAATTCTACTTATTACTGTCTAATTTTAAAGCAATAATATCCATAATAAAATAGTAAGTTCACTGTTAAAAATTTGCAGCAAAAAGTCCAGTCATTTGACCGTTTTTGTAAAAAACGGTTACACAACCGTAATTTAACTCTACTCTGACTATAATATGGGAAATAATATGGTCAGAAATGCGCTAAATTGCGGTTATGTAACCGTTTTCTATAAAAACGGTCAAATGACTGGACAGTTTGTTGCAAATTTTTAACGGTGTTGAAAGATTTTATTAATCAAGCAATTCCTATATAGATTTTTCTGATAATCTTACCCTAATTCAATCATTTACTAGCGTACAAATATGCTTTAAAGGTAATTACAAAAGTTTATGTTATCGTCGGTAAATGGAAATGAAAGTATAAAGTTACTGATATGATCTAATCAATAACTTTAATGAGGAATTTTTATTCTCGTCAATTTTAAACATATGTTATTTTAAGTTGTGTTAGTAGGGCTAATACCGACAGTGGTGAATCGAAAAATTTTAATGTCTCCGAACATAATTAAAACAGACATAAGGTTTTATATATATATATATATATGAAAATCATATATTGCATATTGTACTGAAATAATTTTTTTACAATAATTTCTCTCGATTGTTTAAAAAAAATGTATAATGGGAGTCATTTTTAAAATGCAGAAAAAATCCATATTTCAAGTTACAAAAAATGTAAAATCCTAAGTCTTTATATTAAAAAAATAAAAATATGTCATTTTGGTTATTTAAGTTAAGGAAGAACATATCACAAAAATGTCCTTTACAAATAAGCAATAGTTTTTGAGAGTGGGGTCATAAAATAGCAAAACGTCGTATCTTAAAAAAAAATCACATGTTTTTGAAAGTCACCACCCCCATACATTACATTTTGTGGATTTGTCTGAAGATTAACTTCTTTTCCCTTGCTTTTAAGTCATTTACTATCATAGGAGCATTTGTTTGCAGAAAATTTGCATGTTTTGCTTTTATCACCTTTGCTCTGCCGAGATGTTTTTAGTAGTTTTCGTGTGTTCTTCTAGAACTATGCTTAATTTTACCGATATTTCGAGTTTTGTTATATAGTCCTCGTTTAAAATAAAAGCAACTGTAACATAAGTACCAAATAAAAATGTTTCTATTTTTACAGATATCTTTGGGGAAATACCGAATCATATTACTTTCGTCACAGTCTCATTAGAATTATGTGTATTCCCATGCACATACTTTTCAGCAGTTCAGGATCAGTCGCATCTTTGAATATAGGCCGCATTGTTACCATCGAAGCCTCAAAAGTCTGTTCTTGTGATTGTAACTTTTACATAAGTGATAGCAAGATTGAAGATAGAAAATTTTCAAAAAAACTGAACCGAGTAGGGAGGTAAAATTTGTAGCAATTTAAAGGGCATGAACACGTCATTTTAAAAATATATAAATCCGAAACTGGATTTTTTTTTACCTACTGACACCTCTTAAAATACTTTAACAGTAAATGAAAAAAAAATAAAACAAAAACTATTAATGTAACAGTATATTTATCAGAAATGGATTTGTTTATTTATATGTTGTTTTACTATTTCTATAATGGTATTGTTTCATTTTATTATGAGTTCGTCTTTCTCCTTTATAATATTGTCATTAAAGAGTGAGTGTTTCCTAAATCTAACTTCAACTAAAAGTTTAATTCAAGTAAAGAAATTGAGGTCTCACAACATTTTACTTTTTATTAAATAAAAAAATAGCTTATTTTAGGAATCATATTTCAAATGTATGAATAAATGTTTATCGCATGTCTTAAAAAGATAATTATTCTACGTTATTTTTTTTTTTTTTTTTTTTTTTTTTTTTTTGTAAAATAACAAAATGCATCAAACAGTTATGCAGTTTCATTAGAGAAAAATTTAACGTAAAAAGATTAATAGTTTCTGAAAAGGAATTTTAATGAAAGATTTAATTAAACATTTTGTTCGATAATATTTCACAATCTTTTGTTTGACGAAACTAGGAAAGTGTAGAATGGAATTAATTTCAATAATAAAGGGTCATATTCTATAGGTAGATTTGAATGATAAATAAATATTTATGATGGAATATTTGATAATTGCATATTGAATAATAATAGTTTAAAAAATCATTTCGTACACAGATGCCTCAAATATTTACACTCAGTTTTTTCTTTTTCTTTTCTTTTCCTTTCTTTCTTTCTTTCTTTTCTTTCCTTCTTTCTTTTTTTTTTTTTTTAGTAAAAGATAATTTATTATTTCTAAAGATTCTTTAAAAGCTATTTTATAAACATCTTATTTAAAGTAGAAATATATTATATGCACAATAGAAATATTATACACAAGTAAAGTATACTTCATCGCTTTTAAAATCACTTCTAAATAACAAGTCTTGTTAGATATATTTGATGTAAAAATGACGTGAAATGTAGCAGGAAATGTTTCATAAAATAAAACGGTAATGAAAAAAAAAAATCTATCGTTATGATTTCACCATATTAGTTTCTATTAGCTTAAGTCTCATTAGACAACGTCTACCCTTTTTAAAGCTGTATTATTTTTCTTACATTCAAAATATGTAATTTGCAATATTTTCTATATTAAAAAATTACATTTTTTAAGAACAAAATTGTTTTCCAATTCATCTTATACAAAAGAGATGCATCCGATCCCGTAAATGACTAATAAATATGAAGATGTTTTTTATACGTTGCTGACAAAATTAAGTGTGCATGGTCATAAAAATTCTTTTAAAATATCAATGTGACTCATTAAAAAAAGAAGAGAAAAATGAAATAAAAATAAAGGTGTTTTTTATGATACCTTAATTATTCTTACAAGTATATCTGCATAGTGTCTCAAGAAGAGTGATAGAAGCTTTAATTGTTTAACTGTTGGAGATATGTAAGAAATGAGCATTGTAAAAGTTGACAAAATAAAGTAGGAATTCAGATAATGCCTATTAATTAGTCATGATATTAATTTTTAAAAAGTTTCACACTAAATGTTTTTCCGTCATATTATAAGTTTTGTTTAGAAAGTCTGTCTCCATTCATGGCTCTATAAACAGTGCCGAAAAGTTCAAAAATTAAAAAAAAAATCATGTATCATTACTTGGTGCATTTTTATGAGTTTTTGTAAAGTGAAATTTTTATTACTGTACTTGTCAGAGTATTCAGAATGTTTTTTGAATATATATTTAAATATTCATGATGTACAGTATGAAGATCTTTAAAAAGGAACTTTATGAGAATTAATGGCAGAAATATTTCATCAACGTAATTCTAATTTCTATCTCATTTTGTCAATGTTGAAATTTACATTCCCTACGTATCTCAAACAGGTAAACAATTATAGCGCGTTTCAATCTTTTTGAAACACCATGTAAAATATTTATGAAGTTACTTTATATATGAAGTTTTTATAAACATATATCCTTCTGCATTATTTTTGTCTCAATGTACTTGGTACTTATGTGGAAAAATAAAGTTATGTTTTATCTTTAATGTCTTATTAAACATCTCTTTCATACACAACTCTGCCCACAGTCGCCAGGGGAAACTTATTTTCCGATTTCCCCTCGTATATGCATGTATTATGAAAATATTCAAACATTACAGAAAATATTATTTTTATCTTCTTAACTTCCGGTAGAACCTGTAATTAGAAATATTTATATAGATTTAATTTTTAAAACAAATTAGTTACGAATTAATTTTTTTTTCTGAGAAACATGGAGTATTTCAATACTGGCCTCTTGCTAATTGCTAATTCTGTGTATTTAAAGTACGCAGCATAGATACGCATAAAATTATAAATAAAATATTATATAACCATATTTTCGAAAATGTAACTCAGTTACATATTTCCCGGCATTAAATATTCAGCAAAGTTCAATAGTTTACTTTCTATATATATATATATATATATATATATATATATGTATATATAAATAAGAACAATTATCTTATGATACAAAAACTTATTGGAAAAGATACACTATTTTTTCCCCACCGTCATATTATCATGTATGATTTTGAAAGAAATGGATATTTTTAACTTTAAAATGTATTTGAGATTTGTTACATTTTGAAAACATACCATAAAAGTTTAAAATGATTTTTGGATTTAATCTTTCCCATGTGATATGTTAAACTTTTTAAATTACTTAAAGCTAAAACATATTTACTTGTTGTAACAAATAAAAAACAAAAAAAAAGCTTTTTTTTTTGCTTTCAAACATCGCATTGTATTTTATTATGGGTGGTGGGTATTAAGTTTATATTTGCAGTGTGACATTTATAATACCCCTATGAAACATTAAACATGCATTTCTGCAAGAATAATTTTTCTTTTGACAATCATTTGATATTTTATAGGATGTCTTTTCCATTTACACAAATAATAGCGGAGTAAAAAAAATCTTTTTTTTTAATACAAATATCTCAACAAGAATATATAGACCATTATAATTTTCAATGTGCTGCGAGCAAGAAAATCTTACTAATTACATAAATGTATCGATTCTTAAGAATTTCAAATGTTTAAAAATATAATTTTGAATGTTTATTCTGAAACAGTCGAAACAGTGGATTGTTCCGATGGGATTCCCAGTTATGACCAACTCCACACCATGTCTATGAGTAATTGTATAACACATCATGACAAAGCCATGTGAAAAAAGTTTAAAATTAAGTTAATTAAAATATCAAAATTTCTATTTTGAATAGGCTAGTTTGTAAGAAAACATTTTTTAAATCATTCTTCCTATTTTTTTTTTTTCAGGGAATAATATTTCTATTAATAATAAGTAAAGTAGATTTTCGCAGGATTATATATATATATATATATATCTTAAGTGTTCGAGGTTGATCAAATTTGAAATCATATATAACTTATTTTAGTACTTTTTAATGTATTCGAATGTTTAAGAAATCGTTAACATTGACACTGTTAAAATTTTAAATTAAGAAAAATAAAAGCTATTTATACAAAATAATATAATTTTTTACCCCTCACATTTGAATACGCCATTTTATGTAAAACTATATATAATAAGCTTCATAAATAATACCAAATTAAAGTTATAGCTAAAAATACATAGTACACTTGTGTTTAAAATTTAAATTACACGTATATTTATAGTAATAACTCAATTAAGCTAACATTAATATTTAACAATTTATGATTTGTATTATTTCGGACATATAACCCTTTATATAAAGCACCAATATTTTCTAAATTAGCGAATCACTTACGAAGAAATAAAACGTGTAAGTATATTTTTTTCACCCCTGAAAAATGTCTTTATAATTACGTTTTTTTTTTTTTTTTTACTTTCTCTTAAAATTAGTTCTCGTAACCTTATAGATGAAGAAATAACATGAAACTGGCCATGGTCACTAATACGATAACACGTACTATCCTATCATAGATAATATCAGATATTTAATCATAAACAGATTTCTCAAGAGAAAAAGTGTGAAAATCTCACTGTGTGATAGTTTAACTGTCCTAAATGACGAACGTATCACTATTTATACAGGGTGATTTTTTTTAAGTTGTGAAAGTAAAACACTATTACAAAAGAACCACTGATCCAAATGACCTGAAATTTCACTATTATGCTCCCAAAGCAATGGGCATTTTTTTGGCATGGTTAAAAAAAACTTAAAATCGCACCGACAGATGGCGCTGTAAGGTACCTGAAACAAAGAATATCGTCTGTGGGAGGAAAACAATGGACGGTTCTTTAAGAAACCATCTTCCGTAGGCCCTCTGTCGTCATTGGACCTTTTCTTAAATTCTTAAGTGTCCCAAATCTCCCAAGAGCAGTTGCTGCGCTGTCATTATTCTGATAATACAGTTTCACTAACAAAGCACGGTTCGTCAATGACGCAGTCATTGCGAGGATTTCCGTAGAATGATGAGCACGAGGTGTGCGTACTTCATGTTTTTATCGCCAATGTGCGTGTGCCGGACGCAAGTTCGTCCCCCGACTTTACTGCATGTACAGCGCCATCTGTCGGTGCGATTTTAAGGGATTTTTTAACCACGCCTAAAAAATACCAATTGCTTTAGGAGCATACTGGTGAAATTTTAGGTCATTTGGATCATTGGTTCTTTTGTGATAGGGTTTTACTTTCACAACTTTAAAAAAAATCACCCTGTATTTCTTGCGGTAGATATCAGCTCCTATTACATCAGTAAGACTGTTCTAAAAATAGTTGTTCTTAGTTCTTGAACTTTACAAAACTGTTCAAAATACTTATAAACAAATTCTTGCACTGCATCTTACAACATACTACTTGCTACTTGCAGCAGGAATAAGCCGTTTGAAGCTAGTAAGAGAAACTAGCATATATATTTTAGATTGCACGATAGAACATGTTATTGGAACTTTAAAGATCTTTCTCAGCAACTATAAATCGCCATTTGCAAGTTCTAAGCACATTAGGATCACAAAACCATGCAACATTTCATGTTTACATCCCTCGTTAATAGCAGTTGTATAACTGTAATAAAAGTGAAATATTAAAAATCCATTTTATGTGATTTTGGTTAATCAATTTATGGCTAGGTAGCGTTATCGGCAGTATTGAAAATTGAATTGAATCTTCCTACCTAATTAAAACTTGGAGCAGGTCGTCATGTGAGAAAACATTAAAAAAATCATTTTAAAATGTTAGTTATGCAATTTCCCATTAACAACGCTACCAGCGCAGCGTAAAGTTTATCATGCGAAAATTTTTATCATAATGCAAATTTGGCCGTAGCAGATATTTATTCTAAATATTTTATTTAAACAAACAAACCAAAAAAAATATAAGATTAATTTTATTTCAATTTAGTTAAATTATATCCCACAATGGGGGTGCAGTAAACAACAATAAACTGTGTTGAATAAAAGCAACTTTTTTAAAACTTGAGTATGGCTTTACACAGTAAAACATAAAAAAAACAATTTATCTAAATTTGGTTGTTGTATTTACCACTAGGGAGGCGTTATTGGCGTAAAAAAATCATCGATCTTTGAGAATGGCTATCAAAACATTAAAAAAATAAATAAATAAATAAAATAAAAATCAAAATATATTATTTATGGAATTAACTACACGAAGTGCTACTCGTGAAAAAAAAAATACATAAATAAATAAATTATTAAGTTTTGTCATCGGAAAATTATTCTAAAATTTCATTAAAAAAAAATAATAATAAGCAATTTTATTTCAATAACATTACCCTATTTATCGCCATCCAACGATATAAACACAAAATAAAATTCTGTTGAATCTATGTCACCTATATTTAACTTTAGTATAGCTGTCCAAAGTGAAGTAAAAAAAAATAAACCTATCGCGAAAATTTTTATCAAAACATAAATTTGTCTGTTTCACAAGCTTATTGTAGTGATTAATTAAAAAACATGTAAAATCAATTTTATTTCAATTTAGTTATGCTATTCGCCGACACCAGTCTCTATAAAGAAGTTTTTATTGAAATTCTTTTCAATTTGTTCAACATATTTTCAACTTGATTATCGCTTCATACAATAAAATATTTAAAAAATTATTTTTATTTAAATTCATTTACCCTATTTTCAGACAGGGATTGCCATAAATGCAAAGAAAATTGTATTAAATCTGCCCTATATATTGTTAGTTTCAGTTAAGCTGTCATACAGTAAAACATAAAAAAATGAATTCTATTTAAATTTGGATACTGTATGTCTCGCTAGGGAGCATTATCGCCATAAAAGAACATTGCGTTGAATCTGTACTATCTAATTTTATTTGGAATATACTATGTGAGTAAAAAACTAAAACAAGTATGCATTTTAAAATTTTAGTTAAGGAATTTTCCACCAGGCGCGCTATTAGCTTAAAAAATGTATTGTGGTTTTTTTTATGAAAACACAAATTTGACAATGGCGTAAGATTAGTCTAAAAATTTAAGTAATATTCGTTCATGGGAATTGAGATTAAAATACTTTCGAAAAGTTAGTAAAAGACACTTTTATACATTGAGTTACATGAAGCAGCATAAGAATAAAACACCCATCCAAAGTAGCTCTTCCAACATTATTTATCACTAAAGTGGAATGCTACTAAAGTGGAAAATTATTTTGTGTTGTCCTGTGAAAGATCGATAAATGATACCCCTCATATTTTCATTGGAGAACATTCCGCATTAAGTCTTAGAACAAATTTCATAGAGTTTCCAATAACATAATACGCTAAAATGCATTTTTAGTGAGTACCACATACAGGGTGGTTCAGAACTATATGTCAAAAATGTAAAGGCAGGTAGAGGAGACCTAAATAAGTAGATTTCGTATAGGAATGTGGGTGCGGAAATGCAGAGTTGAGGCAGTAGAGGGCGCTATTAAGTTCGGCGGATGAAAGCGTTTCGTTGGCTGGAATCGTCCGTCATTCCCGGTACGAATTTCGAGCAGCATGCATCGTTATACCAATGCGGAACTTATCGATATGCATTTCATGGATTGGGCTGCGCAAGTAAATGGAGCGGCTGCTCAAAGGAACTATTCCCGGATACGAATCTGTCGATCGGCGAACATTGTCTTCATCGGGTGTTGTGCGCAAGTAGATCGTTTTATGCTTCCATGCGTGACGCGGGCACTGGAAGATATCCCAGAAGTCCAGCAGTTCAAGATAAAGTATTACGCACAGTAGCAAAATAGTCCTTCGACAAGCTCCAGAGCCGTTGAACGTGCGCATCCTTAGAGCAGCTGCTCCATTTCCTTGCGCAGTCCCATACATTAAATGCATGCCGGCATGTAACGGTGCATGTTGTTCGAAATCCGTACGGAGAATGACGATTGAAGTCATCAAAACGCTTTCATCTGCCAAACTCAACAGCGTCGTCGACTGCCTCAACTCTGGATTTCCGCACCCACATCCCTTACTAAATCTGCTTATTTATGTCTCCTCTATTTATTATCCCCTCATATTTAGGTCCCCCTCTCACGATAGCTATAATGTAATATTGATTTTACACTCGGGGACGATATCGACAAACTCCGACCTTACTCACTTCTACTGCCGCATTTATAGGAGCTAGACGACCACAGAAACCTGATTATTAAATCGTTTCTCAAAATAACCACGAGAATCAGATTCCATGATATTCAGCCACACTTTGCGAAAGTAAAAGAAATTACAGAATAGCTGTTTCGTTCACTCACAAATGTTAGAATCAGGACGACAATATAGCACACTTAACTGAACAATCTATTTTACCATAGGCTACTTTCATAAGAATCTAGCTAGGTACTTAAGCCACAATCTCATTTAAGATTTGTATAATTTCAAGTTATGTTAATTTTAATTTAGAATATTTCGTTTGAGAATCTCTGTGATAAATTATTACTGATATACATGATATTCTTTCATGAACTTTTGAATCAAAAGTGCCATTTATATTAAACTAGTAACTTGTACATAACGTACTTGATAGAATATTAAAATGACCTTTAATGATGTCCTTTAATGTCCTTTAATGATGCCAAAAACCATTATAGTTTTAGGTAAGTATGCTGCTATGAGAAGTACTCTTCGGAAGAATAGTTTAGTAGAACAAATTCAGTAAATATCCTCTCTAAAGAAATATAAAAAAACGTCTAAAATTTGTTTACATTTTCTTTTTTTACATGTAACTACTTTTCCCATAGATAAATAGAAATATTTAAGATAATTTTTTTCTGGAACACTTCCTATATTTACAGACTATTAATTTTAGAAATTCGCTATTTTCATTAATTTAGTTTTACACCTCTTAGCAATTATATTATAATTTTTAACATGAGCCGTATAAAGTTTTGAGAACGAGTAGCAGTATTTCTTTCAAAATAAAATTTGTAATTATCTTAATGATAGCTCTAGGTTTAAGCACAATTTAGTACTTTTTTCCTTCTTCAAATATTGTTATCGTTTCGCAGAAAATAAAACACTTAACTCCGTCATTATGAAAAATAAAACTGTCGTTTAAGAAAAATCTAATTTTAGAAGTATGTAAAACAAAGCTATGTTAAATGCTTGCTTTTAATCAGTGGATATTTACACGGGGCATTTTACGTAAATAATTCGTTTTGAGAAAAAATCTAAAAAGTTGTTGAGAATAATTTTCTTAATAACATTTATTTAATTTTTTCAAGAAAAAACACGAAAATGTCATAATATTTTATTTTTTGTATTTAATTTTTATTTTTGCATGTTAATACAAACATAATAATCAAATTTTCGTGCATCGAAAAGAGTTATTTAAATTGTTTTAAAAAACTAATGCTAAATTTAAATTACTTAAAACAGTTTACAAATATACCCTTAAATGACAGCAACATTTGAAAAAGATCAATGCATATGTTGAAATAATTCCGGCGGAGCGTCATTCCGTGTTAACACTTGTGAAATCACTCGAATATGTTCCAGTAAATATTAATGTTATATCGATATAATATTATATTTCAAATTGCAATGATTGTATTTCAAATTATTGTGTACATCTACTTGGTGGTTCAACTACACTGCTCAAAACAATTAAAGGATATTGCAGTTTTAGGTGGATTTTGTATCTGGGAAACTTTTTAGCTGATTGATACATGGTCGACAGACATAGTATGTTATATGAGAATATATTACACATGTTTGGCAGAAAAAAATGCATTTTATTGCGCATTTGTGTACAAAAGGAAAAAAACACAATTTGTGCATATGAGAAAAAAAGAATAAGAAAAGGTGTTTCTTCAAAGAAAATCATATTCAGTAGGGGGTATGGTTTCCACGGGCGGCCAGCAACGTTGAACACCTTTGAGGCATGGACTCAATGAGGCTATTAATGACGAGTTGGGGTATTCTGCCCCACTCTTCCAGAAGAGCTCTTTCCAGTTCTTGGCGAGTTTGTGGGGGTTGTTGGCGGCCAGAAACTCGTCTTCCTAGAGCGTCCCAAACGTGCTCGATTGGATTCATGTCTGGAGAACACGCTGGCCATTCCATTCGAACGATTCCTTCCTCGAAAAGGAAATCCTCCACCAGGTTTGCACGATGTGGCCTGCAGTTATCGTCCATTAAAATGAAGTTATCTCCGATTGCTGCAGCGTAAGGGACTACAATAGGTCTGAGGATCTCATCCCTATATCGGCGACCAGTCAGAGCTCCATCTCGAATGATGTAGAGGTCAGTGCGCCCGTCAATGGAGATGCCACCATACACCAACACTCCTCCACCGCCAAATCTGATACTTTCGTGCACGAACGCAGGATTATTCCTACTGCCACGGTCCCTCCAGATGAAAATACGCCTATTATCCGGATGCACAGAAAAACGGGACTCGTCAGAAAACAGAATATTGCTCCATTCATTTCTCCTCCAGTTGACATGCTCGGTTGCCCACTCCCTGCGGTCGCGACGATGCCTTGATGTTAATCTAACACATACCATCGGTCGGCGAGCATACAGACCTACAGCATGGAACCGGTTTCGGACAGTCTGAGTTGAAATCGTGGTGCCTGTAGCCGAGCGAAGGTATTGTTGGAGAAGAGTAGCGTTCATGTTTCGGTGTCTCCGAGCTGTTAACGTTAAATACCGATCTTCATTGGGCGTTGTTGCCCGTCTACGACCTTGCCCTGGTCTTCGGCCTGCACATCCACTCTCCAAAAAACGGTTCCAGATCCTGGAAATGACACTTTGTGACACTCCAATGGCTTGCGCTACTTCGGCTTGAGTTTGGCCCCCTTCTAACCTACCAACAATTCTCCAAGCTTCTGAATCTGTCAAATGACTTCGCTGAGACATCTTACTCATCGAAACAAAGCAATCACTGAATGCCGATCATCCTTGTCTTCATTCTCTTTTATCCAGTTGAAAGTCAAATTTCATTCGCTGCCGCTGAAGCGACGTTTTTGACGTCGAACTCAAAATTTGCATACTCCACAGTTTGAAAACCAGAAAAACTTGCATTTGTGATTCTCTTCTTCTATTTTCGACAAAAAAAAATTTCGTTTATATCTTTATTTTATATAAAACTTCAAATATCCTTTAATTGTTTTGAGCAGTGTATTTTTTATGAATATTACAAAGCCAGTATTGGATATGAATTTTGTAAAATATTATTGCTCATAATATGTAATAAAGGCGTTCTAGAATAAGACCTTTTTTGAATTTTAAGTAGTAAGAATCTTCAAACATTTCAATATTATAAAAACTTCAAAAATGCAAAAAGTTTGACTTTAATCATTGTGTTTTAAATTTATACGTAATCTTGTAATGAAACTTAACTGGTTTGTCACCATTTCTTATATTTCTGTCGTTTACACTGCTATAATAAAATAATGCGAAGCGTCCTGTCTTGCTATATTATTCTCATACTAGCAAGCTACGCCCAATTTCTCTTAACACACCTTTAATCAAACGAAATATTGACCTTAAATTTGACCCAAATTAGGCCAATTCTCTGTAGACTCTATTATGGAATAGGTCAGCTTAAAAAAATAAATTAATTAAGAATTGTGTTCCATTATGGTGTCTATGAGGAAAAAATCATTTCCGTTAGATTTTAATGAAGTTACAATACTTAAAATATAATGAAATTGATATGTTTCACTAAGGTGGACTAAAATACGCTATTCGTGGAGAATTAAATAAAAATCCTGCACTTGTGACATCATAATTTACTTCTATATTTTAACAGAATAATAATAATACTATAATTTGTGACTCGTGCAAATAGTAAAGTCGTCAGTATACATACGTCAGGACACATTGCCGTTATAATTATCTTTTTAATTATAGTTATCTTTTTATTTCGCAATGGTATTATTTTGTAAAATTTGGCAATATTTAAAATATTTAATATTAAATTCAATATTTAAAAAACGCATAATCATTAGATTTGAATTTTATGTCATGAAAAATACAATTTTTTATCTTTCTAACACAGTTTGTCTAACAATTTTGTGACAAATAATTTTAGAGCTATTAATTTTTTCAGTAACTTCAAATGTTTCATTTTCTGAGATTAATCTCTGGCAACGATTAGCGAAAATCCCAGTCGTCAGCAACACATAGGTTTTTATTAAAGAGGAAATCGCTATGGTAATCCTTTGTAAAATTTGGTAATTTTTGAAATTCAGTATTTGAAAAACACATAATCATTAGATTTGAATTTTATGTCAAGTAAAATACAATTTTTTATCTTTCTAACGCAGTTTGTCTACCAATTTTCTGACAAATAATTTTCGAGCTATTAATTTTTTCAGTAACTTCAAATGTTTCATTTTCCGAGATTAATCTGTGGCAACGATTAGCGAAAATCCCAGTCGTCAGTAACGCATAGGTTTTTAATAAAGAGGATAACGGGAGTAATCTAATTAAAATCTATCCTATCCGTATGCAGAACACCAAAGACATTAAAAAAAGAAGATTTCGTATGAAAAAGTGTGCGAGGATAACGAGAAAGAAAGGTTGACACAATACGTTTGCGTACATCTACCTTTGGACAGCTGCATTTGTACTTTTCCTGCACATGTGTCACGAAAAAAGTACCACATGACTAGAGCGGTCCGAAAAAAGACCATTGTGTAACGCAATGCGGCAGTCTTTATTTTTCTTTATCAACTGATACAGCTGATACTAAGGAAGCCGGGGAGATGTTTGGGGAAATTATCGACCTAAAACTAGAGATTAAGGAATTTCATCCGGGACAGTTTTTACGTTTCTTTTAATTTTGCTAAAGCTTAGAAAACAATGTCTTAATAACATTTCAGTAATTCACATATCTTATAGTGATCTTTTTCTAGATAATTTAGAGCGATAAACATATATTAACTCTCTGAGCGTCTGAGGGCTCTTTCCTGCATTTTCACATAAATGCTCATAAAATTAATATTAATTGAAATTTTCTTTCACGGATTATTTTCTAAAATACACTTCACATCTCTTTACCATGCATATAGCTTAAAGTACAATTCTATTACAAATATTTATGTATACAGCCGATTTAAGTTGTTTCGGTGAAACGAAAAAATACGGGCAAAACGCTTAGAAGGGGACATTCTTTCTCCTACCTTTTTACTGTAATGAATTTATAAGTGTATTTATGCGTTATATATTAAATTAGAAATTACATGCATGGATTGTTTTCAATAGGTAGGAGCATGGATCATTTTGTAGATTTTGTTATATTTTTATTTAAGTTACTTCAACCATGTGAGTAATTTTTTTAAAAATTTAAAAACGTTTAGCTATAACGCATGTTATCACTGATTTGATTCTAGAATTTTCTATGCAACTTTCAATTACACGAGACAATCATACGAGAAATTTGAATTTATCCAGAAACTCTTTTTCTATTTATAGATGATAATGAGATAATTCGTAACTCCTGTACAAAACTTTAAAAGTGTGATATAATACGCCTACTCAAGCTCAAAACACTATACACTGCATTGTCGTTACTCAAGCAGTGAAGCGTTATAGGGCACTAGAGAACCATTTTTTCTACACAATATTGCACAACAGATACTACACAGCAGATTGTTCATTTTATTTATGCGGAATAAACATACTAACTAGGCTGTTTATATGGATGAAACGTAGAAGACAAAATAAAGAAATTGCAAAGTAAGTATCTCAAGAGAGGAATTGTTGGGGGACTGTATCTTAAATTGGACCGCATTTCTTTCACAGAAGTTTAGGATGCATCAGAAATCATGGTAAAAATGTTAAGTTGATAGAACCCATCTAAACAAACTATCTTCCTTATACAATGCATGGGATAATTTCAAGCGGCGAACCGCTAGATGACGCTGTCATTATATACACAAAGCTCTGGTTTTTCACACACATCGTCCTTTTTACCGTAGTTTATATAAAGGATGGCTAGTTATACTAATCAAGAAAATATTGGAATATATTTTATTCATGGTGCAGTGGTTGTGAGTGCTCTGGTAGTCATAATTGTGTAGTAAACAGTTCCACAAACAGAAAGCGCCCTTTAGCGATTCACTGCTTGAGTTCCGACCTTACATTGTGCGATGATTACAGCTTCTCTTGGCGTGTTCAATCACCTTTTTAATTTAAATACTTTTAGCTATAACACATGTTTCCACTGACTTGATTCTAGCATTTTCTATGCAATTTTTAATTACATGTTTTCGTACCGTACAAAAAATTCGGATTTATCTAGAAACCATTTTTGTATTTATAGATGAAAATGACGGGATTCGTAACTCCTGTACAAAACTTTAAAAGTGTGATAGAATACGTCTAGACAAACTCAGAACACCTTACACAGCATTGTTGTAACACAGGCAGTGACGAGTTATAGCCTATAGGGTACTTTCTTATTGCGGAGAGAACTATGTGTTCTACACAATATTGCACAACATATTGCTCATTTTATTTATGCGGAAAAATGTTACTAACTAGGTTGCTAATATGGATGAAACGTAGAAGACAAAATAAAGAAATTGCAAAGAAAGTATCTCAAGAGAGGAATTGTTGGGTGCTGTATCTTAAATTGGACCGCATTTCTTTCTCAGATGTTGAGGGTGAATCAGAACTCATGGTAAAAATGTTAAGGTGATAGAACACATCTAAACAAACTATTTTCCTTATATTACAATGCATGGGCTTATCGCAAGCGGCGAACCGCAAGATGGTGCTGTCATTAAATACACAAAGATTTGGTTTTTCATACACGTCATCATTTCTACCGTGGAATACAACAAGGGGGAAATTGTACGTCAATCTTTACAAATTAGGTGCGTTGGTACTATAACTAGTTTTTTTAAATATTCAGATCTCTGTGCAATAGCTGTTATAGTCTTATGCAAAAATGCATGAATAGAAAATTTATTTTATATATAGATTTTCATATTATTGATATTAATTTTATTTTTTAAAATTAAGTTTCAATACACTTTTAGAAACAATTAATTACAATTATGTTACATTAAAATTATACTATGCGCAACTATCCAATACAAGACAATGGAAAAAAAATCTGCATTATTATTTCAGTGAAATTAATTCTATCGTCTGTTATTATGACTTGATTAATTTCCGTTATCTAATAAGTACATTTTAAGTTGACAACATTTTATCTTTTGCTGATATTTACTGAAAATTCCGAAAGGAAACTTAAGCCTAACATTGAAAATTTCAGAACCTGAAATCCTAATTTTGACTATTTTTCCATTTAATATCTATTTTTCCGAAAACATCTATCCCAAAAACTGTCGGTAGATTATATGATTGCTATAATTAAACAATTTTAGTATACAAATTCGGTTTTTAAATTCAACAATACGAAAATAATATGACTCCATCTTAAGTAGGATTTAATCACTATGGCAACCTATCATGGGATATCATTGAATTAATTACGTGTGACAGGATTTAACAGAATGAAGAAAACTTTTATTAATATCTTTTTTAATTTTGATTCAATTTTAATAAAATTTGAAATGACTCGACATAATTGTGCAACGATTATATATAGTAAATATCAAACCATTCGGTTGGGTAGTTTTTGCACCCTGCGTTGTTATATGGACAGACGAGCAGACGGACAGACGGACGGACCAGACAACCAATATAGGTGCTACGTATTTATATAATTACGAACGCACCTAAAAGAGATTGCTGGTTATACTAAAAAATGAAATATGGTCATACATTTTATATATGGTGCTGCGGTTGCGAATGCTTTAGAAGACCTAATTGTGTAGTACACAGTTCCACAATCAGAAAGCACCCTGTAGAAATTCATTTTTTGAGTTACTACCAGGAATTATGTGATGTTTCAAGCTTGTCTAGGCATGTTCTATCACCTTTTAAATTTTAATAAGAGTTCCAAATCACCCTGTATAATGGATGGGAATAAACGGAAAAGAAATTTCAATCTCTAAAAGGTATCAAAATTTGATTGTCCTGAAAAATCGCCGATTTTCAAACAAATGATTTTAGTACTAAAATGGGATTATTATATTGTCTACCTGGAATTCTTATGTAATTTAGTTTGAATCATGTACTATTGATATTTTATTAAGTATGTCAGATTGAACTGGTCATATATAATAATAATAATTTTTACTGAATTTCTTTATTGGTTATTATAATATACGTTAAATGATGCCTGATTTTGCTTGAAACGTGAAAATTTTCCCATTTCCACTATTTTTCTTAGTTATAAAACTAAATGTTCTCTATTCTATATGAATTAATTTTTATAGAGTCAATATTTATTTTATATATCCAAACACTTTTTATTATACCCTTAACGTAATATAATTTATCAAAACTGTAACTGAAACTGAATTTTTGAACAACAATTTATAACAAATATGATTATTATCTATGATTATATGATGAATCTAGTAGCTTTCTAATAACTACGGAATATTTTGTCCAGATATGTTACTACAATTCTTAAATTTCCAAATTATAATTTCATTCTTTCACTCAAAATGATTTGTATTAGAATCATTTTTAAATATATACTCATGAAATTTCGATTTAAAATAAATGTTGCAACTAAAATCAATCATAAAAAAACAATTCTTGAAATTAGATGAATAAAATAAAAACAGTGATCATTTATTAGAATAATTTAATATATGTAGTGGCATCGTATTTTTAGTTTTACCAATCTTTAGGCATTAGTATGTATTTTTAGAGAGCAGTAGTAGTAAAAATGTGTATTTTTATAGTACTGTTTTTGTTAATTAAGATTATATTTCTTTTAAACAAATTTATTTGTATTGTCAATAAAATATATACATTAACAGTTATCATTAAAACATAGTTATTTATTTTTTTAAAAGCACATTTGATAGAGTTCGAAGTTTTAAAAAGTATAATCCATACCCAGTTCTCCCCCAGTTCTTCTACACATTCCTTTTACCATTTGAGGGGTCGGGGCAAGAGCCACATTTTTGAACTTCTGAGATATTTCGATTTGAAAATTTAATAAAATACTCAAATCAAGATACATAACACAAAGTTTTCTCGCCAACGGGTTAGTAACATTTGAGATATTCTGAGTAACAATGTGGCATACTTTAATGATATTAATATTACGTTTTTTGTAAATTAGCTATCTACATTGGGGGCATAAACATGTGGGGAAAAAACGAAACCTGGGACATATGCCGCCACCAAATGACCTTAGAAACAAATTATATGTAGGATATTATAATTTTCAATATTAAGCAACATATTACAGCACAGCTGCCAACTTTTACGCTTTTTTATACCACTAAAATTTAATAGAAAATGTTGCCTTATTGAATCACATGATTTCGGCGATTTAATAAGTTTAAATTTACTATAAAATTTTAGTGGTAGGAAAAAAGTGTAAAAGTTGGCAGCTATGTTACAGTGTTAAATTTATTTTACGAGAAATGTGGCTTGGCACTTTTTTGCCCCGACCCCTTCATTTCTTCTTTTAACATTTCTTTAACATTTCTTCCGTTTGGTATGGATTAAAAACTTAACAAAATAAGTAACTATGTTTTTAATTATAGCTGTTAATGCATATATTTTATTGGCAATATAAATAAATTTATTTAAGCTAAATATAATGTTAATTAACATAAATAGTACTGTAAAAAGAGATAGTTATACTACTATCTTGCCTGAAGTTTTGCAAAAGTTGAAATAAGATGTAAATATATTACGGGGATTATGCAAACAGAATGTTCTGTTTTTAGACTGTTTAAATTATATATACATATATGTATTTGGTTTCTATTATTATGAATTTACATGTTTAGATACTTACAGTCACAATTCATTTGATACATTATAAAATGCATAATGATATACTATAAACATTACTAATTTAAGAGAAAACATGCGGCATCAATTATTGCCTGATAAATAATGCTTTATTCCGAAGTCCATTAATGACCCTATTGGGATATGGTGACATTGTACGCTTAATTGAAAGATGTGAATGGGATTCATAATCCTCATCCTGAAAGTAATCAATATGTTATGTAGAAAGTTCATTTATTTGTATGAGGACAAAATTACAAGTATATTACTTACAAATATAGTACTACATTTCTAACACATTTTTAAAATACAATAAGGGAGAGACATGTTCGTGATTCAAAAATTAATCTAGATTTCGAAAAATTTACAATTTAAACAGACAAGTTTTCATCATTATCAACAAAATGGCAAAGTTAATTGTAATAAATACATTGGTGATATATTTTAAAATTTATTTATATGTCTTTATTTTATGAATAAACTGTATTCAGCAATACAAGTATATCTAACGCGGCAAAAGTGATATATTTGTTTATTACTATTAACAGAAATGCGTTTAAATTTGCTTTGTGAAATAATTCATAATGTTTTTTTTTTCCCTTAACTCAATTATTTTGATTTTCTTTATACAAATTTAATATATTTAATGATTCAAAAACTCGAAAAAGTACTTCCTAATTTTTCTTTAACAAAAGCAAAGCTGTTTTCTTTTATTTTTAAAAATGTTTTTAAAAGAAAACATAACATCTCCCAGTGGAACTCTTTTAAAAGTTTTATCTTCGCATCAATAAAAGTGAAAAAAAAAACTACCCTAAATGTAAATTTATTATACGTATTATAGATTTTTTTGCCTTTATTCTACTTTTTTTAGAGAATTTCTCACGGAAGAAATATACTAATCATAAAAGTCAGTAAATGGCTATATTGTATAAATAAATTTAACTACATTTCTAATCCTTTTCTGAACATTAAATAGCAATAAAGCAATGAGAAAGTATGTAATAAGTCTATATTATAGAGAAAAATTATTTCCTTTATTATTGCTTATTTAATAATGACGGTTGCGACACTTGTCCAAAACGTTAAGCTTTTAGTGCAATTTTTAAACTTCTAAACATTGAAAAACTTTAGTTTTTACACCATCGAATAGTGGAAACGTTCCTTTTGTATTTCAATTTAATGATTTTTTGTAGTTTTTAAAGTAATTTTAGTCTTTTAAATCTATCTTTATAGCATACAGACCGATTACGGAAGTTTATCCCGTTTGCACTTAAAACAATTTAAATAGTTCAGATTTTGTTTCGAATATTACATAATGAAATTTTAATTTTATCAATAAACATATAACATAATAAAATAATTAAAAAAAAAACACAAACTTAACATGTATAGAATCGAACTACGTGTTTAAATTAGAGAAATCATCAAAAAAAAAAAAAGCTGATTAAGCAGCGAAATCTTTGGCAGTGCGCTGGGCTCTTAATACTTGACATGCGACTGGTGCGGTTTTAAAAAAATTAAAAAATTAATTTGAATTCAAAATAGATATTTTTCAGGTAAAACGCCATTGGTATTGTTAGAGGGCATTCTAAAAAAAATAAATGTTAAAAATCTATCAGAGATAGTTTATTGTTATTTAAAAAAAATGGTTTTCACTTATATACTGTAACCCGGAAAACCCGACTTGCATCCCTTAATATTTCTAGATTGTAATTTATTTTCCATTGTCGAACAGTAAAATGTGTATTATATCATGGAAATATACTATGTGATATTTTCTTGTAACTTGATTAAGATATGATTTTACCAAAATTAAAGTTATTTTTTAAGAAACTTATTTAACTATGTTCCTGAAATCTCTTTATTATAATTTTCCATCATGAGAAGCTATAAGTGGTAAAATATTAAACAAAATATATTCAAAGTTTCCAAGCAATGCATGCGTTACATCGACGGACCATGGATTGGCAGACCCGTTTGAACACAGCTGGATTTTCTTGAAAAGCCGCAGCAGTGCGGACGACTCTTGCAACCACATCCATTTCGGAGGCAACAGGTGTTGCATACAGAACAGTCTTATGTGCTCCCCAAATAAAGTAATCCATGCTGCTTAAATTAGAAAAACCTGGGGGCCAGACAACCAGTCCACCAAACCCAATACATTGTTGACCAAAAGGCACACTCAAATGTATCCGAACACATGTTCCACAATGGTGAGGCGCCCCATCATGTTGAAATCTCATGTTGTGTCTCACATTTTGTGACACAGGGATAAGTAAGTACCTTTTCCAAAAATATGAGATAATTTGTTGATGTCAGAGGGGATGGCAACAGGTAAGGACCGACTAAGAAGTCGCTGAACAAACCAGCCCAAACATTCACCGAGAAGCGATGTTGGGCAGAATGCGGTCTCACTCCGTGGGGGTTTTGGCGAGCCCATAAATACGCACTGTGTTGGTTGAACACGTCATCTCACGTGAAGTACGCCTCATCCGTAACAAAACATAAGATGGGAGATTAGCATATTGGATACATTGGTTGAGTACCCCATGTAAGACGCATAGGTACAGGATGATCTATGGGGAGCAGAGTCGGTACTCTTTGGAGATGATATGGGTGTAAGGATTCGCCTTGCAAAGTACGATGTGCACTAATCTGAGATCGTCCTACGGCAGCAGCGACGGCACATATACTGGTACTCGGATAACTCTTTGCGGCGTCCAACATAGACTGTTTCATGGAGGACGTACGAGTCAATATGCCTACAACCGCTTAAGGACCCATATTCACACAAATTGTGATGCACATTGAAAAACATCGGACGGTCCGGTATTCTCTGTGGGAACTATTCTCGATACAGTTCTTGAGCTGCTCGTTTGATTTCCATCAGCCAATACTACACGAAGAGAGTATCTCCCATATCCTTATCAGTAAATTGTTGCGTGTTCTTCTCAAATCAACTACTGTTCGAATGACTGCCATTTAGCAGATATTTCCCTTGCAATTCTCCCGAGATCAGCACTATCTAGTGGTACGATGACGTTTCTTGTAAAGGGTTGCTATGCAATTGTATTGCTTTTGATGTATCCTACCTCCCCTTAAAGTTTTTCCCAATATTTATGGGACACCCTGTATTTCTGATATAAAATTCTGATTTTGTTAGTTAACATTTGAAATATAAGTCCCAATTTAATGTGTAAATGATTTCTTATGACAATATATATATATATAACACAAATATAAGGAACCTTGTAAGCATAAAAACTCTATTATTTTTCTTGTTTTTCTCTTTACTTTAAACTGCAGTTAAAAGAACGTTAACAATATATATAAAACACAATAACAATGATCTTTGTACGTAAGAAAATCTAATTTTCTTTTTATTATTTTTTCGTATTAAACTATAGTTAAAGCAACGTTATAATTTACTTTTTGCTTAATATGTATTCATTATTATTAATTACATTAATTAGGCTACCGAAATCCACTTAGTAATACACCCAGTTATCTTCGCTCAATTACATCTATGATATGAAATTGCATTCACAGGGTCATTTATTCTTTGTAGTTTTTTTTTATTCTGTTAGATAATAAGTATTACGCAAATGAGTCAATAAGATTACGAGGACGTAAAATTGTCTTACATGAGATTCTCGGTTTTCTATGCTGAAAGTTCATTTCTGAATTAATTGATGGCTTTCACACAAATACTGTAATCATATTTGTATCATTATTTTCCCATTTTATTTTAAAATATAACTATTTCTCCGGCGCAATGAAAACTATTATCGAATGCGGCAATATTATAAAACTGATATACAAGATGTCCAACAAAGGACACCCTGATTTTAAAATTAAATAACTTATAAGAGAAGATCTATAGAAGAATGAAACAAGTGGTATGTGTATTTTGAAAGCTGTAAAAATTGGATACAGAAGTTTCAAATAAGTTAAAAATTTTGTAGATAAGTGGCCCAGTACGCTGTAGTTTCAGTACAGAATCCAAGAATTAGGCTTCAAACTGTTTTTTGGGAGCAGAGGTTGCAATGTGATCGCAATCGATTCAAAATGTGCAGTTTTTGCATCACTAAGATGGCGTAAGCGAAGATTGAAACTTTCAATCACTCCACATTCATTCAAAGGCGGCAATTTTAAAGTAAAGCTCCGGTTCATTGTTTCGTAAATTTCAAGAGGACTATCAGCCTCAATAAAAAACATAGGTATGAAAAGAGAAATGAAATTCATAAAATTTTAATATAGATGAAAGCTGGCAAATGTAGGAGTTAAGCAATTGTGGAAAGAAGGAAGAAATTGTAAAAAAGAAATAAAAAAGTCCTTCCGGCCTGTACCGGGAGGAAAAGGTAGCTTTCCTATATCTTCGTTTTAAAATTTTAGCTAATGTTACACGAAAACAGCAAGCTAAAATGCAAAGAAACGTTTACAAAAGATTCGTTAATACTGAATTTGAATAAGAAATTCGCCAAATTATTGAGCAATAGCCAAATTGGCTTCATTTATGAAGACTTATTTTGATCGCCAAATTTGGCGATATTTCGCCAAATGTCACCAATTTTGCCAATTTTGTCGCCAATGTCGCCAATTTTGGCGTTAACGGATATGAATATATAGTTTTATGCGTATGATTGGGAAAATTATTACAACAATGAAAGAAAATAATTTGCGAGTAATCGCGTTAATGTGCTGTTTTGTTTCAAAATGTCAGCCACCCTAGAATTTCAAACTGCTCTATCTCAGCCATTTTTTAAGATAGAGGTAAACCAAAAAAAGCTCTGGAATCCTTGTATCACGGCCTAACACGTAATTAAAAAATAAATTTTAATTTTAAAATTTTTTGTATATTTATTTTAGATTTTAAGTTATTTTACATCTTTAAATGGCCGCCATCTTGAAACAAGACGGCGGACCAAGCTGGCCAACGAACTCGGTCGAGACATTAGTGACCTTAATACACACAATTAGTTTCATCAAAATCGATTCATAATTACGGGCGTTATCGTATGACATACGTCAGATATATATATATATATATATATATATATATATATATATATATATATATATATATATATATATATGGATATATCTATATATATAAATCAACATTTGGACGGAGGGTGGTTTTGGGGTCTGGGGATCATGATCGGTGAAAATATATCGAAATTTTCCGGAACTGCTTTCCTCCGAACGGCTGCAATAGGTAGCTTTATACTTTTTTGTATTGAAAGCTACCTAAATATATATATATATTGTCACATTACAGGCACAAAATTAAAAGATAATTACACAGCAAAGGTCATTAAAAATAACAAAATATCATTAGAAATTTGGATAACCTTTAGGAAAAAGGGATTTCCTGAAAAATATATATGAATCACATATACAAAAGCGCGTATACATGTCTGATAAAAAAAAAAAAAAAAAAAACAGATCTAGAAGGAAAACTTAATATATTTGCACTCGAGGCTAACGGAAAAGAAAGGCTACCGCGGTGCTTTGGGCGTATCTTTTTTTACAGACCGTGGGAGTCATGTGAGGCTTGAATGCACCAATGAAGGCGTACGAGAAGAGCAACACGTCAATCCAGCGGTCTGTAAAAAAAAGATAAGTGGACTGCACCGCGGTAGCCTGTCTTTTTCGTTAGCCTCGTTTGCACTCAAGAAATATTAATATTTTACTTAAAATGAAAAAAAAAATTCAAACTTCCATAAGTAAATTGCACAAAGATAAAGACAAAATCAAGTTATTTTTTAATTCTTTAAAGATAAATTTGATCAGTGTATTGTCTGTGTTAAATAGTTGGGGTAATACATTTTCTTTTATTATATGTATTTCAATTACTTTAACTGATTAACAAAAATAATAATATCAAAATATCTTCACATAATACTTCATAATATTACAATCATTATCAAAGTAACTCTGGTTTTTATACTATTAATAATACACATTATTCTCGAATACAACATTTAAACTTTTGGCACAGTAAAATAATATGTTTGGAATAATAAAATAATATACATCATGGATTTGTGTCGAGAGTTAAAGTTTTAAACAAATAAAAGGCCAAATATTGCCTGATTATAAATTAATCTGATATACGTTAATTTCATATTAAATTAAGTATATTTACAAAAACATTTTTTTTAATGTTTAACCAAAAAGGAAAGAAAAGAAATATAAATATTAATAATATAGAGGAGCTTGAATAGAACATTACGAAATTGAATAAACTGCATCTTTTCCAGGTATTCCAGGCTGATAGTCTTAGGAAAGGCCACGGAAGTCGAAAGTCAAGGTGTAGACCCATGTTCTCTCCTCCAAATCATTCGTGACACGTAGGGTATCACTTAGATGAGACTCATCCCGGTCTAAATGAGACGATAACGCCGAAATTTCCACGGCAGGTGACTCAGGATTCATTTAAAAATTAAAATCCTGTTACAAGCTATAGTTAAGAAGAACTAATAGTATCGCCAGAAAATCGACAGCGGATGGAATAGAAATATAGGCAAAATAAATATAAGTAATGAAATAATGGGTATACTACAGTTAAATGAACTTGCATTCAAAAAAAGGGCCAGTGTAACAGATAAAGGAGCAGTTGCTGAGAAGAATAGTGTCCATTGCTCACATAAAGTTAAAAAAACAGAAAATGGTGAAAAATGACAAGTTTATTGAAATAAATTAAAAACGAAATTAGTCAAAACGACATGGAAAAGTTCAAATAAGAAAAAATAACGTATTTTAAATTAATAGTTTATAAAAGCATGAGAATGGACTCACGACAGTGGATTTGTGTTACTGGAATTCACTTGAAGAATGTTGATTTTTAAAGTGGCACAACTTTGGCTAGCTAAGGGACACCCACGGAGGAGTGTGTACATTGTCATCCGTAAGATGAAAATATGCAAGATGAAAACTATGGGAAATCTCCGAGGCATCCAAAATTTAATACCAGTAGAGTGTCCATATGAACGGGAACTGTGTGGAGTTAGATAGAATGGAACAACCAAAGGAGTTTGAATATTCTGATTATTACTTGGCTTGTGAAATTCAGGAGGATATTTCGACTTGTTTGGATATATAGAGTTCAGTCTGTTCCTTTCTTCTTGGTATAATTGCCAATAAATATAAAAGAAGAAAAAGGAGATTTCTAATTCGTGTCACAATACTTATATTGTATATGCTGCAATTGATTCAAGATTGGTTACGTGAGAATTTATTTGAGGAGTGTTCACCACCGCATATTTTACATTGAACGACATTAAAAAAAAGTCATAAACTCATCGGGTATGTAGTTGTAGGGGTTATCTATGACAGCTGTTATATAATCGGAATTGAAATAATCCAGAAAGCTGAAGATAACTGTTTTTTCATAAATTTTTGGTTTTCCATCGAAATAGTACAAACAGAAACGAAGGCAAAAGGGCTCATTACTTGAACAGGAGCCCTCCACGGGTTCGGCCGTTTGACGACTATCGAACTCTCGATAGTAGCTCATCCGACTCTTGCACGGAGACTTAAAAAATCCGAAAACCCTTTTTTTTTGGGGGGGGGGGCTTTAGGGTTCCCGTGTTCCAATCGCTACTCTTGAAACTTAGAGTTAATACGTCAGCGTCGTCGCACCCAGCGGACTCTGAGAATCCGAAACTTCGTCAGAGCTAAAATTATCCTAAGCCGCTTGCAGTGCAAGAACTTGTTCAGTGTTTTAGTCTGCTGCAACTCTCTCTTTAGAGTTGTGGCAGCAGCTGTAGATCTACAGACAACTTCATCTTTGACTTTGACATGGATTTGCCAACAACCACAACGGCTGTGACGATGTTTTCTTTGGCGATGACACTATAAATTCCCTTGCTATTCGTTCCACGTTTGCTGCAAAATTCATCTATAATTATGCAGTTATTATTGCTTTATGGATAATTACTGGACGAATAATTATTGCATTGTTGCTGTTGCGGCGTAAAGTTTTCAGTCAAGGCTGATTCTTGATGGCTTTGAGGAATGTTATTCAGTGAAGAATATCTGTGTGCTGGAAATAATTGTGTTTGCCAATAATATCTCGATTTCTTCGTTGGTAATTTTAGATGGTTGAAGGTTATCTATCAAAGAGAGCCTACTACATTTCAAGTATGCTGGGTCATAACAACTTTACTTTGGATTTTTTGATTTATACTTTATAGATGGCTAGCGTTACTGTGTATAATTTCAAAGATATCAGCCTGAATATCCTGAAGTTTAAGAACATTTTTAAAATATTGAAAACGCAGTACCGGAGGAGGATTCCGAAGACGATTTCGAGTCACCGAATAAATCTCAGAAACGATAATACTCGTGTTTCCTTTAAAGATGAAAATTACTATAACTCAAAAGTATTAAAAGTTTCAGATCTTGGCAGAGCTGGCTCTGCAAAGTATTTTAGAGATGGTGCACGGTTTTATCCTTTAAAAAATACTATGAAAAATACAAAATTATATGAAATTGTACTGTTGTGTTAAAATAAATTATGTGAAATATTTTGTCGTACATTTATATTAAGCTACCCTGTTGACATGACTTATGAAATAAAAAAAGATCGTATATATTAGGCTATTCCGGCTTATTTGTTTAATGGATTAATTCCATCTTACATAACATGGGATTTAGATGATGTATTTTAAGCAAAGGTTTCAATTGAAAAAAATGAGGACGGCAGACATGATCGAAAATTAAGCATTGGTTAAAAAAAACACGGGGCTGTAGATATTTAGATTTGTCAAAACTGACACTGTAGCTAGTCCACCGTGGGACACGGACTATATGAAAGACAGTTATTTAAAGAATTTTGGATATAAGTTTCCATATCGTATATCTAGATGATATACATATCGTAGACACTATGGTACGATATCGTATACACAAACGATATCGTATACACAAACGATATCGTATACACAACGATAACAAATTAAAACGTATAGACAATGTATATGTGGAAACATTTTTGAAAGTATTAGTATTCCTGATCCTGATGGGAAATTTATTTTTCAAATATTGTTAATTTGTACTTGTTATAGAAATTGTTATTTTAATGGGATAACTTCAAATTTATTTGCATTTATTTTAATAAATTATCATTGCTTAGCATTGCTAAAATGTTGAAATTATTGATTGACACCAGAATTATCAATTAAAATAATTGGAAATTGGAAAATCAATCACTTTTAGAAATATTACATTTTCGTTTTATAAACGATACCTTGTAAAAAAGTGAAGACGATTTCAAAGACAACAAAGTATGGGTTGATGAATGATTGAATGCTGTAATTGAAGATTAAATACATTCAATATATTATCAGAATGGTGATTGATTTCTTTTAATAACTTGACAACTGCACTTGCGTATGATTGCAAGTTCAAGTTTCATTTAAAATAGGAGTAATATAAAGTGGATTGGGAGTGTATAATGTACTTTAAAAATCTCTTTAAGGAATATACATTATAATTAGTACGACCTGTGCATATGTAACTGTAAAAAAGAAATGTTATGCTAATTAGAGTATCTTGGAAAAATGAAGAAGAAAGAATCTCTAATGTTTTTACTGTGTGCAGTTCTCAATAATTTTGCATATATATTTTTTAGTTACTCTTTCACTCATTCAAGAGTTTTTTAAGAAAACCGAAGTATTAATATTATAATTTGAATGTTTCAAATGTATTTACTTGCTTCTTTAAAAAATAGATTATTCAATAAAAATGCACAAACATTTTCCACAATGGTACAAATAACAAACAACAAATACTTCTTCCTAGGGAGTTTTAAAAAGAGGCATATTTTATATATATTACTAAATGGATGTAACAATAATATAGAAGAATCTGATGACATGTCATTCAGAGCACGTTGTTTTTCTGAAATACTGAACTTTTAAAAGGAAAACAGAATATTGCATCTTAGTAGCTTCAACAGATATGCATTATACATGAGCAATAAAAATAAATATTTGGTTGTATAGTTACTAAATTTAAAAAAGACGAAGCGACCTATTTTTTATTACATCTGGTAGTAGAAGTAACGCTAAATTAATTTTCAATGTGATTCATTGTCATGCATTTGATACTAAAATAATAAAATTAAAGTAAAAAAGGTATACAAATTCTTGTAAATGGAAAAAAAAATCTTTTTTTTTTTAAACTTCATTGTCACATTTATCTAATTATTATAATAGTAATGACGATGCTTGCAGCAGTTAGGTTATATAGAATGGAAATGTCACCAATCTTTAGCAATTTTTGTTTCTTTTTTCTATCAATATCTAACAAAAATCACTGAAAAAAGAAAATTTAAATAAAATTTTGTGGTACTTCTCCATTATCCCGTCGACCACTTTCCATAAAAAAAACTATCGCCAAACTAAATGGCCAAAACCAATAAACAAATGAAGGAATATTGGCATTAGGATCTTAAAAAAAAGAAAAAGAAATGCCCGTTTTAATAAAGCGTCAACTATCAATAAATTAAAGCAAAAAAAATAATGTATGTTAATGAAAACAGAAAAAAATAATCTTTGATATTTAATTATTTACATTATTATTCTCAATTATCCCTCTCAGCTAGTGGATAAATGTGATATAAGTTGAAACTACGTTTATCGCTACATTTTCTTTAATGCTTATTCTCGTTTAATATCATGACGTCACTGTTTAATGACATAATTGTTATTTTAACTAACGAAATACTTCATAAATAAAACATGATTAAGAATACAGATAAAACGTCTAATTAAAAATCACTCGATGACATATGAAATACGTATATAACGTATCTGACGTTAAGTGAATGTGGTGTCAAGTTCATGCATTTTTGGCGTTAAATCCTATAGATTGGCAATAGTTTTTTATGGAAGCGGGATAATGGAGAAGTACCCATTTTGTTTTGTATGAATTTCTTATTTTTACAAAATATTTGTTACTCGTTTTTGAATAATTATACTTTCGAATTAGTATCGATGACATTTTCTGTACCAAGAAAAATATAATAATAGTTGTTTATTCGAAATTTAAAATTTAGTTTTAAAAAGCTGATATATAGTAAACATATAAATACTAGTGTAATAAATGTATAATAAATGAAATAATCAATTTTCGCATTGTACATGTAAAAAAGGGTAAATGTAATAAAACGTTTCAATATCCATATATGGTTAGAAAAATAACTTAAATTTTTAGTTAAAACATCATATCTTTATACATATTGAAAAATATCTTAAATGGCTCATTTATACTACAAACTATTTTAAACAACAAAAATAAAATGATTGCGAAAATTTAACTACCGGGTTTAATTTAACAGATTTTAATATATATAAACAAAAGTATTATGTTACGTTTGCATCATGTAATTTACAGTTTGACAAAATGTAAGATAAGCAATCGTTTAAATAGGTACATCGAGAATTTTTTCTTTCTTCTTTTTTTTTTTTTTTTAATGCTTAATGTCGTTTTTATAATAGTCCGGGATAAAATATTAACAAAGAAAGAAAACAATTTACCCGAAGTTCTCCTTAAAAAGTCGTTATTTTCACATTTATACAGCCCATGAGAGTCATTAGAAATATAGAAATTAATGAAGTTTGGACGCTTTCAAATTTTATAAATGAATGCAAAATTTTTAATGGGTTTAGTAGAATTTTGAAACGGAATATTTTTATGCAAACATATTTAAAAAAAAGTAAAGAAAAACCTTAAGAAGTAGTTTTAATGGTTGTAAAATATTCCTATGTATAATAAATGTCTTTACTAAAAATATCCCCCCCCCTTTTTTTTTTTTGCATTTATTTAATGCACGAATTTTGTTGTTATCTTGAAACATGTAAAATAAAAACGAGTAATTAAGGGGAAAAAACAGCAAGGGATTGCTTCTGTGGTAAAAACCTTCGTGTTCTTGTGGAAATTTCAGTATTTTTATCTATATAACGGTTCTTCACGGGTCATATTTTAGAACATGAAATTATATTTTAAATTAATCCGAAACCCGACTTGCACCAGACGCACTTCGACTCCATAATATTCCAATACATTAATCCCTATTTTAATGCAATTACAAAATGAATACTTAGTAATTATAATTATAATATTCCTTTTATCTTTCATTTTGAAAGATAAACATATGTCTGCTCATATGCATTAAATAAAATAATTTTGTTAACCTTAATAACGATTAAGACAATAAAAAAAAAAAAAAAAAAAAAAAAACTAGTAACTAAACCATATTCGCGAGAGTTGATACACAACTTCAACTCGAAACAATTAGAACCAATCCAATTTTTGTAATATAAAGATAATTAAACAAGAATAGCTGCGAAGCATTCCGCAAAAAAATAAATAAAATAAAATGAAAAAAAAAAAAAAAGCGACATATCCCTCTACTGGTGACTTTTGGAATAATGTTTTCGCGGAATCCTTCACCCCTCATCTTGTTTACTAATCCTACTAAATTCGGATCTATTCTCGCAATTAGATCGCGCTACAGATCACAATGAGTTCCGTCGGTTTAATTAGGGCGACCTTGTATATATTTTTTTTATTACTGTTGGAAATAACCAGTAAGTAATTTCTGCAATTGATCATTATAAATGTTTAAACATTTTCAACTATATTGTAAAGTGCGGTCAAGTGCGAGTGTAACTCGCGCTCAAAGGGTTCCGTACGTTAAATTTATTAGTGACTATTTATTAATTAATAAACTCTTTCTACCCCTAACTTTTTCATATTTTTAGTTTCAGTTGATTTGGAAATGGGAGAGAGGGGGGGGGGGATATTTTACCACTATACTTTCGACGATATCTCTCAAAATATAATACCTAAAATTAAAAAAAAAATGAGTTCGATGTTACGAGATCTTTCGAACTATACCCTATACGATATATAAAAAGAATTGTTTTCCCAAGTAACGTAACTTAATTAATATCTCGGCTAATTACCAACAAGTTTTTTTAGAAAATCATTATCAAATATCCTTAGATGATTCTGCGTCGATAGATACTTCGATCGCCCGAAAAGTAAAGTTTGTGTGTAAGGGAAAAATACGTTTTAATCAAAAACTATGTTACCTGGGAAAATCGCTATAGTTTACCTGCAAGGTTTAAATAAACTCTATTTCCCCTAATTTTTTCATAATTTTAGTTTCAGCAGATTTGGAAATAGAGGGCGGGATAGATGTAGGGAGGTGAGGGAAATATTTTTTCAATACACTTTCGAAGATATCTCTGTAAATATATTATCTAAAATTAACACAAATATATTTGAGTTTGGTAATACGAAATCTTTCCCACGATACCCCGCACGATATACAAAAATAAAACAATTTTTTTTCAAGTAACTTAATTAGTCTCCTAAAGTTCTCATAAACATATTTGTGAATTGCTAATAATCTGAAAATATGTGTGTAAAAAGGCTTTAAAAATTTCCACGTCCCATAATTTATAAGAAAAAGGGATCTGACAGGCAGACAGACACAGGATTGATCCCATAATGGTTCCGTTTTTACACTTTAAGTACAGAACCCTAAAAACGGACACGACATTATTTTATGTAAAGCAATTAAACATATAATTATTTCATATAAACTTTGCTTAACGTATGAAAGCAAAAAATGTAATAAGAATATTTTTTTCCTTTTATTTGTATTATTTGTGAAAATTGTAAATTAGTAATCAGTGATCATTTTAAATAAAATTCGGAATTGAGCAACAGCAGTGTTTCACTAAAAGGCTGTTATTTAAGTTTGAGAATAGGGGAAAATAACGCTGCTGTATAAGTGTTAACTGTATTTTATTTAGAAGAATAGTCGAAATTGTATTAAAAAAAATATAAATCTTAAGAGACCTTTTCATTATGAACATTAAAATAATATATATTACATACGTAACAAATGTGCATAGCAAAAAATTACTGTATAAACATAGTGAAATATTTATAAGGAAAGAGTATGCTTCTCATTAGAAGAAAAAAAATGTCGGTAACCGCATTTTTTTCCAAAGAAAATATTTTTTTATGACACCTGTGAACTCTAATAAATCAATCATAAAAAAAAAAATTTTTTTCATTTGCTAAAGCTTTCAGATTTCTCCGGGAAAAACTGTTCTGATCACGTAAATAAATAGATTTGGTTGAAATGACAGACTTGTGTTATTATAGAAGCAGAAGTTATTATATTTATTCATATTACATATATATGTTATTACTATTACATCCATGTTTATCTGTTTTCAGGTCATTTGCATATAAGATGAAACTAGCGTTTTTAGGAAGTTTTGTAAATTTATTTTTATCCAGCACTATCATAATATCGAAATCATCATCGTGCATATCAAAAATAAAATAATTTTTATTTTTGGGATTTCAATATAGATATATATCTACGGTATATATGAAAAAGCATAATGAAACAATTTTGTGAAACGATTTTATCAAACGCTATAATTCGCGGCAGAGATGGAGGGAGATAGAGAGATAGTGGGATGTATAGAAAAAAGGGTGATGGAGAAATTGAGGAATAAAGACATATTGGGAGATAGAGAGATTGAGGGAGATAGAGAGATAGTGGGTGATAGAGAGAAAGAGGTAGATCGAGAGTTAGAGGGAGATAGAGAGAAGAGGGACACAAAGAGATAGAGGTAGATAGAGACGGAGGGGGGGCAGATGATATAGGGAGATAGAAATATAGTGGGAGACGGAGATAGAGGGTATGACAAGATACAGGAAAATTGCGAGATAGAAGGAGACAGAGCGATAAAAAGAGATAGATAGGTAGTTGGAGTTAGACAGAAAGATGGATATATAGAAATAAAGGAAAACAGAGATATATGAAAGTAAATAGACTGGGGAATATAGAGTGATAAAGCAAGATAGAGAGATTGATATATAGAAAGAGATAGAGAGATAGGTAAAGATAGAGCGATAGAGGTAGATACTGCGATAGACGGAGATACATAGATAGAAAGATATAGAAAAATATAGAGATACATGAAGAAAGAGGTATAGAGGGAAATAGATAGATAAATATATAGAGAGATAGAGTAAGATAGACATATAGAGGGACTGAGAGATAGGCATTTATTGAGATAGAGAGATAGGCAGATATATATATATATATATATGCAGAGAGATAGAGATATAGAGATGTAAGGGGAATAGAGAGATATGGGTATTGAGAGAGACAGAGTGATACAACGATATAGCGAGATAGAGTGTGATAATGTGATAGTGGGAGGGAGGGAGATTGAGTGATATAAAGAAATAGAGAGATAGAGAAAGATAGAGCGATAGAGGTAGATCTTAAAATATAAGGAGATATAGAGATGTAAAGAGAGGAAGATAGAGAGATAGAAAGATAGAGGAAGATAGAGAGATAGAGATTTAAAGAGGTAGAGGGATTGAGGTAGATCGAGGCATTGAGATAAATAGAGGGATTTAGAGAGTAATTTAGATAGAGGGATAGAGGGATTATTCACATGTAGTAATTCCCCATATTGATCAAGCAAATTTATAGTAAGTGTAGATTCCGCACGTGTATTTTTCATTGTGAAGCTATTCAGCTGTCAAAGATACGTTTTTCTTATTTTTAAGTGGAATTTTAATAGATGATTTTGAGATCTCAGTTGCCTGCACAATAGTTTTGCAGTCTAGGTTCTTATAAATATGAAGACTCTAATAATTAGATTGGGAGGCGCATGCATAAAACAGTGTAAGCTAAGATAGATTTACATGTGGGTAGATATTTTCCTGGTTCAGTGATCAGCCATGATGTTCTGTATCGGCATTTATTGTTGAGACATATTACAGTATGAAGAATGGTTACCAATCTTCTTAATTATATACAACATCAGATCATACTGAAGTAGACACGAAAGTTTCATTCTTTATTAAAGTGAATAAGCATTAATTTATAAAATAAATTTCAAAATTACACAATTATTCCAGATGACGTCCATTCGATGTTCTGCACAGTTCTTAAAACAAGGAACCATCTAAAAAATTATCTTTTGAGGGCAGGCATTCTGTTTTAATGGTGAATGCGTAGAAACACAAATACAAAGAAAAGCCTCAGAAGGCACTGGGTGCATTTCAATAGACTAACGTGACGGCACTATTTAACCGCATTCGAAAACAAAAGGTGTAATAAGATACTAAAAAGGGCGCGAAAATGTTAGAAAGCATCGTTAGTAACATAAAATTTTAGACTTATGAAAGATAAAGAACATTCTAAAATGGAATGAATATTATCACGAAAAAAAGAATTTATCAGGCATAGAATAGAGGATTATTGATACGCGGAAAGTAGAAAAAATTAAAGTCGAAATAAAGAAATTAAAAGAGACAAAAAAATTTCAATATATGATATCGATACAATAAATAAGCAAAATAATATATTTTTTAAATTATAGAAAATCCCTGAAACAAAAACACCTATGAAATTTGAAACGGCATCACGCGGAGAGAAAAAAAAGTTTTTTTTTTTGTTTTTAAGACGTAATTTGAAAATCATAAATTTTATTAGTAAGTAATTCAACTCCCATTTTCGTAAAAAACAACATTTTTATCGCATTATGTTAATAAATTAAGTCAATAAGGCAACAGTAGGTAAAAAAATATCCTGCTTAAATTTGTATATATTTTAAACTTCTCATTCCAAGTGACCTCCTTTATTATTTATACAGAAACTTGTAAAGAAGGTATTCAATAGATGAAAAATTTATCTACAAAATATTTCACGTAACTAAACATGTCCGAATAACAATTATTTAATAGTTAAAACATTTAATTTGTTTCAAGCATTTAAAAAAGATTTAAAAAAAATAGACAAATATATGCTCGTTTTCAACCTGTAACGTTTAGAAACATTGTTTTCATTTTGTGATATATTTGAATTTTTTTTTCTTATATATAAATTTTCTGAAATAGATTATCTAACAAAAACGTAACTGTGAAAAAAGGGAGCCAGGCTCTGTAAAATGAGATACCAGGAAAAGAAGTGATGTAAGTGGGAGCCAAGGTTAAATACAATTCACTCAAATGTACCTACTGAAGTATTATAGCACTGTTTAAATTGTTTAAAAATTAAAGGTATTGATAGCATATTAATAATAAATCAAGAATTTGGTAAGTTTTTAGCTAAGAGTAATTTATTTTTATTAATAACATTATTATATCAAAACTTGTTATTTCATGTTTGGAGGCCTTAGTTTGAGTGTATTGAGGCTCCTGAAATTGGTGGAGTCCCTAGAGTGATGACCAAAAGCAAGCGTAAGTGTATCTGTCTCATTGTCAGGCCTTACTCTGTTTGTATTGAGGTTTCCAAGGGGAGGTTCGCTAGAGTGATAACCAAAGACGAGAAATCGTCTTTGTAAGTGTATAAGTTAATAAGTGTATCTGTGTGTTTATTTATTTATAAAATCTTTAACACGAGTCATTTGTTTATAATAATAACAGTAATAAAATTATTATGACATTATTATTATATTATCATCATAATTTTATTAAGGCATGGAAATGATAGGTATAACATTTATCAAAAACTTGCCAAGTTCTAGATTTATTATTAATATGCTATCAATATTTTTTAAACAATTTAAATAATGCTAATAATACTTCAGTAGATAAGTTTGGGTGAATTTTATTTGAACTTGGCACCCACTTACTTATCACCTCTTTCTTGGCATTTTTATTTATTTATTTTTTATTTTTTTATTTTTTTACAGCAATTGGCTTTTTTTTCACAGTTATGTTTTGGTTAAATATCATTACTTTTTGTACAGTTACAATGTACTTAGACACTTTATTTAATGATTTTGAATATGTTTACTTATATGTAAAATAAGTAAACCTATTCATAAGTAAACATCTAGTGACTATTTTATTCACCAGGCAATATTCAATTTAATTTAAATTTCTTACAACAAAATATTTGACTGTCAATTTGTGACAGAAATCTATATTTTAATACTGCTATATTAAATGCATGTTTCGAAACGAAATGTATTGATTCGAAAGTTTTATTTTTTCTGAAACAACAATAATCATATAGATATAATTTTATGTTTTACCGTTACAGACTAATTAACATATAAATCAACAGTCCGATTCATATATACAAATAAAATGACGAAACTATTCAAATAATATCAAACAAATAGTATGAAATTTAAACAAGCACTAACAAGAAAATCTGGCTGACTTTTATCCCTTACTAATGTAGGTTTTTAGTCTGGCGAAAAAAAGTATTGGTTTAAACTATAATTAAAAACAACATGCTAATTCACCTTTTGCTTAATTATAACATTTATTTGACACACAGCATATAAGCTTGGAAGTAAACACACAGTAATTATTCAAATTTCAATTCGTCCACCGAAACTACAGCATTGCAAGAATTTGCATCTTGAAAACCATCCGTATCCGACTACGTATACACTGCCGGTTCATGCACTTTAATACGTCACACAAGAGTGGATAATCTTTACACGGCGATTGGCACAAAACTTTGGGCGCGCCGCTTTGTACCAATCGCCGAGTAAAGATGATCCACTCCGTGTGATGTTTTAAACGTCATGACCAGCTGTGTATAACCGCAAGCTATGTTATACAGGGCCAGTGCATGATGTTTAATACGTCACATGTAGTGAATCCTGTTTACACGGCGATTGGTGCAAAGCGGCGCGACCATCGTTTTGCACTAATCACCGTGTAAAAATGATGCACTCCATATGACGTTTTAAACGTCATGCACAGGTCGTGTATAATATAGGTCGGGATATAACGTAGGTCCCGATACAATAGTTTGAAAGTGCCGCTATCGAACAACATCGAAATGATACTTGATAGTCCCCTGAAAGCATTACCTTTATCCTTAGTGGCAATCGGTAGAATACCTTTATACTCAGCGGGAACCGGTAGAGGACCTTTATACTCCGCAGAAATCCATAGAGTACCCGTAGCACTGACATTGATAGTACAACCATTGATAGACCCATGGTAGTCAAATAGCCATGCTCAATATTTATTTGAATGATAGGAATGACTCTCTTTTGTTTACATAATAAATTCTGGAATTAGACGAATTTCAACTGCGGATGTCTCGAAATATATGCGTATTTCGATATATGTATTCTCTCAAGATATGTTTGTTTATTCATGATTGTGACTAAAAAGGTAAATTTTATGCACCATTATTCCAAAAAATTATTTTCTGAAATTTGCCAAAAATAGCTGATATTCAGGGGATTTTGCTGCATGGTCAGCCCGGATTCAACATTTGCCACTTTTTTTGGCAAATTGAAATTTCTCCTAATAGACGTAATGTTATTGTAAAAATGGATACCCCTATGTGAGTAATTAACCTATTGTCACAACTGTTTTCGATTCCTTAGTTTTATAGTGTAAACAAACTTCGTACCATATTTGAAGTCTGTAGGTACAGTAGATATATAAGATTTTTTTGATGCGTGAGTGAATGAGTTCGTAATAAAATTATCGATTATCAGACATTTTCAAATATCATTATCTGGGAAACTAATATTGCGTTATTTATAAAGTTTTGGATTGTGGGTAATTAAATTGATTTACTACACATCTAAAATTAGAAATACGTAGGTCAAATAAATTTACAGTAGTAAAGTGTCGAAATTTGTCTAAAACAGCCCGAAATGATTCGTATAATATAACACACATGCACTGTAAAAAATTTTGGTCAACAATTACGGTACATATACTGGCAACTTTGTGACCAGTATATGTACCGTAATTTAACTGGACGGTATATGTACCGTAAAATATTTAAAGTATATGTACCTGCTGCACTCCCCCTCTCCTCAGACCTGCACGCATTACGTAACAAGAGCAAGATCATCAATTCTGGGGTTGCCGTACTCCGAGGCGGGGCAACCCACTTTTTCCTTACTGAAAAATAATTATTTTACGGTATAAATAGCGATTTTTTACTGAAAAACAATCATTTTATGGTATAAATACCGTTTATAATCGAAAGGGCACATATACGGTTTTTTTTGCGCTTAATATACCTTAGACGTACGGTACTCATACCGAAAAGAATGAAAACAGTACAAATACCGTTAATTTACGGTTGTACATCTACTGGAATTTTACGAAATTTTTTTACAGTGTGTCAGACGAACTTGGATGACTAACTGCGTTGTAATGCGAAATGTTTTAACTTTGTTTAATTACAAATATGCACTACAAGCCAGCTGTAAGACATATAAATCTCTCTAATTAATTTTTCTGAAACAGTGTACCATTTAAGAGAGATGTATATTACATAAACTGATAGTAATTATACTGTTAAATTAGTTTATTTTTACGACAGTAATTACAATGAGTTATAAATTATAATTTATTTATTTATTTATTTGTTAAATAAAGATTTTATTAATTAAAAATAAATTATGATCAATTAATTATAATTAATTTAACATATAATTATAAATTGCATACATTGGTACTAATTATATAACAAGAGTGAAACTAGTTAATTTTTACGACATTAATTGAAACTTTTTGCACATATTGGACATAGTGTCATAAAGAACTCATATAGACATGCATTAATGAAATAACACGATCAATAACACTTTGAAGAGGATCAATATCTACGTCTCTATCCTACAAAAAATCTGTTAATGCCGTATTTGAATTTATTTTGACCTTTATCATTTTTCGCCTAATCCTGTAAAAAATAACGCATGTAAAAATATGCAAACTGGTAGTTTTATAGAGAAATGTATGATAAACACATTGAAGACGACATGTTTTTAAATCAGAAGTTATTTTAAGCGCTATTTATTGTTGAAGCCGGTCAAGCTAGTTCCATTACAAAAGTTTTATAGGATAAAAACTATCCATATCAATATGACTTATTAATATGAATTTACATTATGCAATTAATCTTATTTAATGAATCACAATAACAGACATTCAGCTATCGTGACAGCGATGGATACGGCCTTCGGAACCGAAACTTTCCCAGTCAATGGGAATTGAATGGCCACCCGATTATAGAAGGTCGCCACTGTTTGTGATTATATCATTCCATTGTCCGTAATCGTCTTTCTTTTTAAAACATAGAAATAAGCGTTTTTTTTCAGAGAATGCTGTGCCTGTGCGAGGTTTGACGGGCTTAGCCCGTATCGGGCAGAGCTCCCTAGTTATGAAAAAGAAAATACGAAAAAATTATTATGAGAGAATAAATTTGAAAATTACATAGAAGAAATACAATAAACATACACGTTTATTAATATATTTAAATTAATAAGCATACTGAAAGATTAATCACTTTATTGGAAAAATATTTCAAACATATGTAAATTTAATTTTACGATAAACATTACTTTTACGTAAAAAAAGAAAGAACCAAAGACAGCAGCGTTATGAAATTAGCAGAAAAAACCATTAGCACCCACTATTTAACATATACTATCATGCTATTTCAGATATTAAACGTTAAAAACCCTCATTCTAATAAAAAGTCAACCTCCAAAATTGCGTAAAGTATTTTTATGGCCTCATTAATTTAATCCATTAAGAATAAATAGAAGATGTATTAATGCATTTTAAGCTTAATACGTAAAAAGATAAAAATTATATTGGAGATTTTCCAGCAGTAGTAGTAAATCTTTAATCATATATTTTTGCAATTATAATGGGGAAAGTTATTCTTTTGGTTTGTAAGTGTTATAGATTTGTCTTTTGCTAACTTTACAGAAGACGTAATAAGAATATTTTAAACAATTTCTTGGAAATAAAATTCTATTTTTAGCGATTAGTTGTGTTTTTCTAAATAAAATACGCATTTTATTAAATTTTCATTTATGCTAGCTTCACTTACTGCAGCGCTAATTTCATTCATCTGAGCTATAACTATAGCATTTTACATTATGAATCTGAAACAACACAGAAACTCATGTATACCATGTAATTAGGTCATAACCCAGGTTCGAATCCTTATACTCATCGATGACTTTCGAGTTAACTCAAATAACTTTCCATGTAACATTAAAGTAATTTTTTATTTAATTTATAGACATAAAATATACACTTTCACAGAGTATAGCATAACTTTTTATTTAAGTAGTAATGCATATCAAATAAATTATAACCAGCGGGTACGACCGAGCAATGCTCGGTCAACATTTGCTTTGTGTTCTGACCCTGACCCTTGATGACCCTTGATGACCCACTAATCGAATTTTCGTGAACACGTGACCTAGCCCAATGGTTTTCTGGTTCCCGAAAACGGTAAAATACAAAATTTCGTCAAAATCGTTTGAATCGTTTTTTAGATAGAATTAGCTTGACCCTGACCCTTGATGACCCAAAATGACCCACTAATCAAATTTTCTCGAACACGTGACCAAGTCCAATGGTTTTCTGGTGCCCCGAAACGGTTGAATACAAAATTTCGTCAAAATCGTTAGAGCCGTTTTTAAAATAAAATTTGCATAACCACACACACACAAGATTTTCTCGTATAAAATATATGATAATAAACAGATAAGTCAAAATTATAAAAATTAATAAAAATAAGGCATTGGCATGTAACATTTCGAATTATATTATATGATAATTAAAATTTAAAAAAAAATAAGTTATTTATTACATTTCACTTTATTTCAAATGACTTATTTGAAATGTTTTCGACGAAAGTAATTAAACAGCAAAAAGAAGTACTTCTTTAAGACATTCCAAGGAACTGTAATTACATAACTGATTAAAGTTATTTATTATTTAATACAAATTCAACTTTTATTTCAGACAATAAGTGGTGTTCAGTCAATGAATCTTCGATGAATTTAACTCATTGAAACTTTTATTTCAAAAACCTTTGATTAAAAATACAGATTTATTACATTCTTAACTAGAATGTTGAAAACCTTACAAAAAGAGAGAATGAAATATAATTTTAAGTTTCAATCACTTTAATTGTTTTAATTTTTAGTTTCAGATTTTTAGATTTTTTTAAAATGTTATATACAGTCCTATAAATTATTCCAAAATGCATAAAATATAAAACTCTATATTTTCTATAATTATCCGCATAATCCTAAAATTTCTACATATTTTTATTTTCAACAGTTTTTACCGCATATTTTAATCCCAGGATTTTTTTGCACATTTCCACTGTCTTTAATACCTTCCTTTTAATATAATAAGACAAACCTGTAAATCCCCCCCCCCCGTTTCACTTCATAGATACTTGAACTTGATATTTTGTTGAAATCGATATTCATAATTGTAAGTCACTGCACGGCCGCTTGATAAACTGTTGTCGATTAGACAGTTTGAAGATTAATAGTGTGCAGAAGATAAGATCACACTTTTTCTCAATTTGTAAATAAATGAAAGGTGCACAATCTATGTAGACAAAGCTGTCTAAAAAGACCACCATTATTTAAAATAGATGATTAAACAATAAAAAAAATTTACCACATTACAATATCTTGTCATTACTTTGGATAAAACGCTCTCATTTCTTTATCATCTCAATAATACACGTTCAGAAATTAACCAGTTAACTCAGAATCTAATGAAAATTTTTACAGACTATAGAGGAATTAGCAAAACAATTTTAAAGGTATGGTACAAAACAATATTGGGAAGAAAAATAGTACATGCTACAGCTACGTGGTTCCATCGGTTACAAAAAGCACATGGATGACGGCTTTTTATCATCTATACAGGTACAATGTCACTTAATAAGACAGCGTTTGCATTTTGTGCCCTAAAAGAAAACAACAGTTCAATATACAAACAAAATAAGGATCAACAACGCAAACTCGGTTTATCAAGCAGAGTTTTTGGCAATACAAGACTCAATAAACTGAGCAAATTCAACAACCTACAATGGTTTGACAATGTACACAGATACTCTTTCTAATCTATTTGCACCTGAAGACATGAATTCAAAGAACCAACTCATAATTGAAACTATTCAGAAACTACAACAAACCCAAAAAATATTTACTTCCAATGGGTGAAAACTCATGCATGAATAAAAAGCAACAAATTAGCCGATTCTATCCATTTCCTTATTCTCACTTAAAGAGATTGATGAAACAAGAAATCCTCAAAAAATGGTAAAGTGAATGGTATAATGTAGAGACTGGTCAGTATACACTCTCAGAAAAAACTGTAAATTTATGAGCGTTTGCCCTTCAATTCAACAGCCTTATTTGATGAAAAACGGTCTGATCCACTAAAATAACAGGTCTTATCCCTTAGATACTTAGAAAGTTAAGAGCAATCTACATATTCTTACAGTTCTAGCCCATATGTTAGCAGAAATACGGTACAACCCCATACATTGTACACCGCTAGGGAGTAACCCTCCATTTTACTCGTGGTTCGAAAATTTTAACCCGTCAAAACAGCAATTCTGTGATGATTATCTAACGTGCTACGTGCTACGGAACAGTAAGCAAAGTGTTATTGTGTTTTAAAGAGCTTTATATTCTGTGCATTATAATGCTATATTACTTGATTGGTTGAATTTGAATTCGATATTTTTTTTTGTGAATTCATTTGAATATGTAAAACATTATTCTGTTGAACATCGGTGACTTGTATTAGAAACAATTCAGAGTGGATCGGCTAACTTTTGGTGTATTATTCTCTCATCTTCGACTCAAAAACCTCTTAAAGAATCATAGAAGGTAACGTCACTACACCTGTGAATTTTAAACAGTTTTCAACATACTTGAAAAGTGTTTACGAATTCGGTTTGTGTGTCTGCTGTATGTCTGTCTGTCGTATGCGACTTTCCGTACTCTATCTCTCGTAGATATATTCGGATTTCCTTGAATGTAATGTATGTTACTGAGGCATACTATGGCTTAATCGGTTTTGAAAATTAAGTGTGTAGCATCTATAGTTCTTTTACAGGGGCATTCAAAATATTACATTACATTACAGTTAATGGGAAAAAATTGTTTTCGGTGTACTTTAATAATGTTACACTATTTCAAACATATTGAAATCAATATATATCACTCAGGGGCACTACAAGATGCTTATAGAATAAGGTGTGCATAATTCATTTACAGGGACACACAAAACAATTCGTTTACAGTACTGGCTGTGAGTAATATTTGAATAACAATTGCTGAAATCAACAATTGTGTTTTCAGTCTTAGTACGCGTTTTTAAATTTAACTTTTTTTTTAGATATATGACGTGGTGTACATAAATTCTATAGATCCTAGAAAGGGGTGTGCAAATGATCTCGAGTATTCGAGGTTTTTGGGCTGAATTTTCTTTAGGGGAATTTTCAACTGTGCTACGAGTTTTCTAAATGTTGTAAATTTTAGAAAATTATGTAGTATATATACAAATTCACAGATCCTATACAGGACTGCGCAAAACAATTCTGACACTTTTCCGCATATTGACGGTAAATGCGAGCATTAAGTTTTGAAATGTGTTGAGTTTCAAATTGTATACCTGCAGTGTTGCTATATGTTCAGCCTTACAAATCTTGTTGATTTTTCGCTGTGTAATTCGATGATCGAAAATAAATTACATTTATAGTTAACCGGTGCAGCATTCACGGTTAATTATGAAGTACATGACCAATTTATTGCGATCATCGAATGAGACTGCGGAAGTTTAACTCGATTTAGCTAGATACACCTCGATTACGTATCTTAATTAGTAAATTTGCATCTAGCTTAAAATGAGACATTTCTGCATGCATTTAGAGGCAGATTACTGAAGCAGATGACTGAAAGCACATGGCTGAAAATAAAAAAAGTCACATTTGTGTGTTCCTAATAGTGGGCGTTATTTCAATGTGTCTTTTTCAGTAAATTGGGGAAGCTCTTCTCATTTCTAGTTGATTCTTTTCCTGTATTTCGTACCCTTTGCTAACTCCAATGTTTGCCACCAAAGGGCGCTGCAAGATACCTCATAGTAAAGAACATTTCTACCTCATAGTCCAGGGCAAATACATTTTACAAAACTTAAACACCGCGCTATTGGTTTTAGCCAACTCAGTTCACCACTTATTTGAGGCAACACTGAATTAAATAAACACGCTGTTTACCGGAGGCACCAAAATTTCGTTAAAACTTTAAAATACTACTAAAAATAAATAAATGATGCTAAAATATTGCAGTTTTCAGGAGTGGTATTAGAGGGAAACCGGATTTTTGTTACTGATAAAAAAGTTGTGCTTAAATAAATTACCGATGGATGGCGTTGGCGTGCATAATATAAAGCAGATATAAGCAAATTAGACGCATAGTAAAAGACCCATTTCAGTAAAGCGTCTGACCAGCTTCAGTATTCCAGAACATGAAACAGGCCCTATTCTTCTCTTCAGTCATTTTGCCGTGTGAATTTTCGTAATGTGCCAGTTGCCGATTCCCTGTTCTTGTAAAAGTTTTTAAGAAGCAGCGCTCGATCTGGTAACGATAGTGTACTGCTAGCATCGAATTAAAATTCTGTGTGCATTGAGAGGTTTTATTGACAGCCTATTTTGCATAAATCTTCTTCATATTATGCATGCAGCGCCATCTATCGGTAATTTTTGAACCAAAATGTATTTGTTACAAAGAAAAATCGTACTCCCTCACATCTCATTCTTGCACACCACAAAATTTCAGCATCATTTGATTCTTTTTTAATTTGTAAAAACGTTTGGTGCATCCTGTATTTACTTTCTATACCTAAATAAGAAAAAATGAAATTGAAATTTATTTGTCATTGAAATATATGAATAACAAAAGAATCAAAAATTTGTATATGCAGCATGAACAGAAAAACAATTTAAAGTTTAAACACCAAGAAAGATAAAATCAATAGACTAGACTCACATAAATATTTCTTATCTTGCTTATTTGATTTTTTCACAGCCTCTTTAGAGAGTTAGTGTATATACCCCGAACCTCATTTTTCTACAGATCACGCAATAAATACAAGAAACACAGTTTATTTTACAGATTATGGTATATTAAATCAAGTTAATCCTTTTGTTGTATTCCATGTGATCTTTGTTTGTAGTATACATTCAGTTTAAAGAAAGAATCGCGATAGCACATTTTTCAGCTATAAAGCGATATAAGGCTGTGAAATAATTTTCAACGCAATTGTTTCTCACTCAAGTGATTACTCACTCAAATTTCTATAACAGCCAAAATATGGTAGAGAAATAATATCTAGGGCCACTGTTATATTTTTAACACTTGCCAACATAGTTGAAAAAGGTTTATGAATATGATTCGTCTGTCTTTCTGTCTGTCCGTGCTCTAACTCGCGTAAATATACTCGGACTGTCACGCAATTGGTATTAAAGAAACAAAATGACTGAAGACCATAAAATGTAATAAAAAAATCGGGATAACAAATAATCCGCCCTTCCCTTGTTAATTTATGATTTTTTATCTGTAAAAAATTATCAACTATCTCCAAGCTAAAAAGTGTTTTTCGAAAATGACGATTCTGAGAGTATCTGAGGCTGAAATGGAAGCAATCAAGCATTCTGGGAAAAATTACTTTGTGTCGAAAGCAAAAAAAAAATCGCCAAAAAATTCTGTTTCATCTGCTGGGATACTGAACTGGTCAGACGCTTCGCAGAAATGGGTCTTTTACTATAAGCCTAATTTGCATACATCTACCTCATATTATGCGTGCCAGCGCCATCCTCCGATTTAAGTTATTGATGTTCACTATAGCATGTTCGATATTGAAAATGAAGTATGTCGCATTTATAGTTACTTTACAGGGACAGTCAAAAGAATTCCGTTACATTGCTATCTATGGGGAGAAATCATTTGCAGTTTACTTTAATGATGTTATAATATTTCAAATAGATATGTAACACTGAACAGAAATCTAGAATGCACGAAATTCATTCAAGCAGCTGTCAGAAACTTATGTATGAGCCCTTCGAATTTTCTTTCATTAATAAAAGAAAAAAAAATGAATGGACACACGAAACTCGCTACACAGCAATCACCGTTTTAGCCGGCTAAAAATGGAAGCGTTGGGAACTCTTCAGGCTTTAACCGAATAGGATTAGTTAGACCCAGGTTTAGCCGGTTAAAGGTGGAAACGTTGGGAACCTTTCAGTCTTTAACCGACTAGTATTGGTTAGAGCCAGGATTAATCATAATTCTTGCTTTATCCTAACGTATATACTACATAGAAGGTTAAAATTTAGTTCATTTTGGAAACACATAGCAGAATTTAAAATTTTCCTTCTCGAATTTCCGTCAATAAACGGAAATGTGTTCGAGGTTTTTTGTGCGGTCCTGTGTATGATCTATAGAATTTATGCACACCAAATAATAGGCGAAAATTAGTTAAATTTAAAATTGTGTACCGTAAGTGAAAACGCACTTCCAGCAATTATTGTTAACAGAGAGTACTTTAACCTGATTCGTTTGTATGTCCCTGTAAATGAAAGATGAATGGTATGCACACAGTATTCTATAGTAAGGCCCATGTAATGCAACTCAGTGATATATAACATTTTGGATATGTTTGAATTAGAGAAACATTATTAAAATAAATTGCAAACGATTTTTCCCCATAGACCGTAATGTAAAGCGATACCTTTGAGTGTCCCTGTAAAAAACTATAAGTGCTATGCACACCATATTCTATAGTAAGCCTCTTGAAGTGAAGCTCAGTGGTACATATTTATTTCAATTTACGCGCAGTTTCGATCTTGCTGAATATTTAATTGGAAATTTATTAAATGCACTACTAGAAATAATACTGAGAGGAAATAAAAAAATAACATGAAATTTTGTGACATGATTAACATGAAACATTTACATATGGTACATGAAAAACAATTAAATAAAAGGATAATTAATATTGATAAACTTGAATTAAGAATGTTTCATAAGCTGTCTTGGGTACATTCTTTGTATTGAAATGTAGAACTTATGATTCATTATTGTTTAAATTATATATGAGGCTAAGCTTACTTCTGACAAATAAGGACCTACTTATTACAGTTATTTTTAATGCACGCAGTAAAAATAAATAAGTTTTTACCTCAGAGTTGACAGCCATCTACGTCAGGCGTAAGCTAGTAGGTAGTCAAGCATTATTTGACACTTAAACAAATCATACATCACAGGATACTTTCAATAGGCATTTTTCTTTACACTTCAACAGTATATAAATATAAAGCTACTTCATCATGAAAAACAACTGCTTTGATTAATTTTTTAAGGGATCTTGTACCTTTTAAACTCGCCGAAAATCAACAAAAACTTTGAATTAGTGTAGCTTCAAAGCTTTTTTGTGTATAAACATGAAAATTTTGTGTATGGATTAAGCAAATTGCGCTTTCTAATATAATACCATTAGAAACTGAGTAGTCTTTTACAGAATTTGAGCATTGTTTAAAATACAGTTGCTCTTTTTTTAAATTCCGTAAGTCATTATGGATGATATCTTGAGAACGTATGAGTGTATTGTGATGAAATTGGATATAAATAATACATATGTACTGCAAAAATGATTTAATTTTAAGTCAAAATTATTTCATTAACCATGTAAATAAATATATTTTTTTAAAGTTTCAAAATTTTACATTTTTAAGGAATAAAAAGAGTCATAGCTAAAAATCTTATCAGTATAAATATTTAAAAGGAGATCCTTTTAAACACACATATTCGCTTATTATCTACATCAAATTTCATAACAATCCAGTCATACGTTCTCAAGATATCATGCGCGCAATGACTTACGGAATAAAAAAAAGAGCTATTTTAATTTCAACAGTGCACAAATTCAGTAAAATATTAGTCAGTTTACAATAGTATTATATTAAAAAGCACAATCTATTTAATTAATAATCAAAACTGTATATTTATACATATAAAGGATTTGAAAATACCCTAATTAAAACTTTGATTGTTTTTCTCGATTTTCGTCGCGCTTAAAAGGTACAAGACCCCGTAAGTCATACTGAAATTCTGTTCAGAGAGAGAAGAACAGGGGACCCGTAAAATAGGTGGGGTTAGTGTGTGTGAAACAAAACATATTAGGTTCGTAAATTTCATAAAAATCTAATATCGTTTTCCGATGTCAGAATTTATTTCTATTCTTGGAAATAATGTGAAAACAATACACGGAGTAGATGCTGACATGAATGTACATATATACAAGTACATATACATGCATATATGTACATATATACAAGCATAATGGAACTTAACTTACACATAGATCACTGTACTGTTAAATAAAACGATGATATAATATATTTTATGTCCCCTTTCGCAATTTAATTCTCGTCATACATTCTCTATTTTCAGTGACAGAATTCCAAACACCCCTTTTCTCTCCATACTACAACTCCCCCGTCCTCCCCCCCCCAAAAAAGATAAGAAAAAAACCTCTAAATTTTTTTTAGAACTCCAACATTTTTTCATTAATTTTTACCTACCCTAGTGATATAATGAAATGTAAAAGAAAAATAAAAGAAGAACTACAGCAACGAGATAAAATATGCAAGTTCACAGGTTGTGAAAATAATACAAGGAATAAATAATGACATGAATATTTATGTACTTATAATACATAATGGAACTTAACCTACCTGAAGTCAAAAGTCTTGCGCATAAGCAAAAATATTAATTTACCATCTCCTAACAGTTGGTAAATTCTCCCATTGGTGACTTTGTATTACTCCGACTATTATACGAGCACCATCCCAAATAATAAAATTGTTAACCGTAGTGGCCCATGATTGGAATTGTCCGATACAAAGATCAGCCAATCCCCTGGCCCTTCTTTTGCATAAAATTTTATTGTTTTTGAAGACTATGGCGAACATCTGCCGTCGATGATGTAAACCATCTAATTTTTTATGAAGGGTCCTAAATTTATATGTCTCTATGAGCCTTTTTCTTTGTGTACTTGGCGACCTCCAGACTCGATGCTATAAATTAGTCCCATTAATTTCCCGAGCTGAGAGTCCATTTCCCGGGACTTTCTCACGCTATTTTGGGGAATTAAGCATGTTTATGTACACATAGACTGTACGAAAAAAAAGTTTTGTCTTCTTAATTTGCTAAAACGCAACAATTGTGGTGTTCTTACCACCATAAATAAAAAATGCAGAATGAAAATAAAATAAAAACCACAAATCACATGAGGTGGAGTCATTTTCTTTTCTACTGAAAATAGTGTGACATTTTCTGTAGTAATTTAACACTAATGAAATTTAATGATTCATTAAATCATTTAATGTAATGATTTATTTGATTGAAAAGTCTACTTTCGACTTCTTTACCTAACATTTTAAATGATAAGATAAATAACTGTACGACAATAATCAATCCCTTGTATGCTATTTATCTCTTTTAGAAAGAAATAAATGAGCTCAGACGCACATGTTCGATAGATGAACATGACATACATCTGTCACAAATACAAGATACTTCTTTTTTTTTCTAATTATTTTTCCCCATTTATCACGTAGTTATTTAAAGGGAAAACTACTACAAGAAAACTGGAAATAAAAATAGGAATTGTTTAGAGAAATTGGATATCGGGACATTTATTGCAATGTTTTCTTTTTCTTAAAAACCATATTTATCAAGTATGTGATACTTCCAAGGTATATTTCATTTTTAAAAGTTATTCTAACTCAGCCTCCAGAATACAATTTCAAAAATAAATCTTAAGAAATTTAAGGATAAGTGTCCATAAGATAGGTTTCTGGCCCAAAAATTGGGTAAGAAAAAATATTTTCTACTTACAGAATAAATATATTATTTTAGGTATTTTTCCATTAGTGCGACCCCAGTCACCAATGAGCATTAGTGTGCGAAGAATTTCAGTCTTGCACTGCCAACCGCGCCAAATATACCGCCTACACACTCCTGTAGTTCATCTCGTGAACGTAGTAGTAATGTGATAACATAATAATGTAAATAACGTAATAACTTAGTATCGTAATAACGTAGAAACGGGTTGTAAAAGATTAAAAATTCTGTAAAGGACGCTCGTCGCCAAGGGGTTAAAAATATCATGAAGTATAATATACAGAAAACCGAAATGTTGCAACACTACGGTGTTATAAAAACACATCATAAACACGTCGTAACTTGTTCCTTCTAAATGTCAATCTGCGCATCGCTGTTTGTTTTGTTCCGATTGCGCGGAACAAACGAAATTCGGTAAAAGTGACACTCAGAAATGATTTTTTTAAAGTGTTAATATTCGTATTTTTTAAAACGAAAGACGTAGTTTGAAAGCTGAATGTATGATAGTTGAGCGTGTACATTTATTTTTTCGTCATTTGATTGAAATTTCCGGAGGCAAAAAAATTAAACATCGAAAAAAAAAAAAAAACGCGAAAGTGACTTACGGAAACAAAGATTTTTGAAAAAGTTAATATTCATATATTTATTTTTCTAATCGAAGGCTGCGTTTTAAAGAAAATAAACGTATATATGATGGTCTGGTATCTTTGGTTTGTTCGCAGTTTGATTTCCGATGCCGATTTTTAAATATGGCAAAAATAACGAAATTTTCATAAGTGAATTTCGGAAACGGTTGTTTTTCAAAAGAAAAATATTGATATTTTTCAAGACAGATTGCGGATATAGAAATGAAATGAAAGTCAATTTCTAAAGGTCGAGTCGAAAGGTTTGGTATTTTTATTATTTATTTATTTATTTATTTATTTATTTATTTTGTATCTTGATCAAAAATGCAGATTCAGATGTTTAAGTATTACAGATATGAACAAAATCGAAAAAGTGACTTACGGAAACTAATGTTTTCGAATGGTTAATTTTAATAGTTTTACAAACCGAAGGCTTCGTCGTAACGGAATCGAAAGTATATGTGATTACATGTCTTTGGTTTATTTTTATTTTTATTTACGGTGCCGTTGCACAATTTCGAATATCGCAGAAAAGCGGAGATCACAAAAGTGAGTTTTGCAAAGGAATATACCTGAATGAGTTAATATTCGTAGTTTTTGAAATTAATTGCAGATTTCGAACTGAAAGTGATTGTAGCTATGATTTGGTATTTTTTTTTATCTTGTTTGAAAGGTCAGACCAGATTTTTAAATATTGTGGAAATCGCAAAAATCATGAACCGGCGTAGGGAAAATAATTTTTTAAAGAGTTAATATTAGTATTGTTTAAAAATAAAAGTCGGCGTTCGAAAGAATGAAGTAAGGTCTTTAATTTGGTGCAATTGGTTCAAATTGGTGTAATTGGTTATTTCATGTAGTTCAGCGGATGCAAGGTTCGTAAAATGAGGAAAAATTGAAACCTGAATTCGATATTTTCTAATTAATTTTTATGAAAGAGTGAAAGTTAATATTTTTTCGAACGGATTGCGAGACGTTTTAAACCGAAATGTACGAAACTTAAGAATGTGTTATCCGTTATTCCGTATTTTGACGGTTCGGCTGTAACTCTTTAAGAAACATGGCAAATTAAAAAAGCCGATCTCGCAATTTGCTTTTCTTTGCTTGTCTTATTGAGTTAGTTCCAAACTCAGCATGCGTGGGTGCACTTGCCGATGTTCAGAAAAACATATTGTGTTTTTGATGAGTTTTTAATTAATGTCTCAACTAATCATCAACAAATTAAAAATCTGAGGCTCAATTGCATTTGAACCTGTTTTGAACTATCCTCATCCAAATTGTCAGATATCTAGGCGTGGTAACTTTCGCTAGCGCTCGCCAACACACACACACACTCCGAGCGAACCTTTTTATATCAATATATGTAGATAAATGAAATTGTTGCTCCTTACATTTAAAATGAATATTTTTTTAAGAAAAAAAAAACAGAAGTTTGTATTTAATTACATTTGAAAATACATTAAATGCCTAACAATATTATAAATACTGATATTTGAAAAGGATATTTTTCTTAGAAAATTTTATTTTAACGTAAAGTGATCAAAATAAGTAAAGTTTCAAAAGAGAACTTCAAAGTGTCAAAAAAATATATTTATGTTTTTCAATAGCATAAAAAGTGCGAATCTCTGTGGACGTAAAATACATCATCTAGATTTTATTGGATCAAGTATTTCAACCACTTGCTGTCATTCTGCGAAGACATAGATGAAAAACCCATCTTCTTAGTATGCGTCAGAAACACATGCTACACATATACTAATTAGAAAAAATAAAATAATAAAGATAGGAAAAGAGCAATCTTGCTTTAATAGACTCAATATTATTTTTAGAAAAAATATGCTTTATTTATTGTAATTAAGACTTATTTTCTGTTAAGTAAAAAATATTTTCATACTTTTCATGCTAAAGACAAATATGGAAAACATTTTTTTTAGTGTATTACGTTTCTAATTGTTTTAATTAACGAATGTATTACAAAAATGTAAAATATGTGATAGAAGCATATACCGTATTGTTTATCACTAAGTAGTTAATTTTAATGCTTGATGATGTTTCTGAAAAAAAGAACACATTTAAACTTTGACTTCAATTATTTTGAAAGTAAATCATATTTTCCTTATTTTCCTTTTCTTAACAGTCCTCCTCATTATTTAATATAAAAAATTAGTAAATAACCCACATAAAAAAATTATAATGCCGGTCATGATTTAAACAAACGCTTTTAAGAGCTTTTAATGAGCGATTTATACATCGATGAAAGCCTATCATTTGTGACATTTTACCTTTCCCTTGTATAGTAACAATTAATAATGTGACGCGATTTTCTACTCCCATTTGCAGTGATCCCTACTAATGTCGTGCCATCATAAGGCGTGAAATATTAATACATTTTAACTTCTTTGATTAATAAAAGTTTACGAATAATTTACATGCTATTAGGATGTTTCGTGCTATTGTTTTGAAATCTACTGAAGAAACAACATGTGTGATATACATGTGTCTTTGATAATAACTAAAATAATGATATGTAGGTATGGTTAGAATGTCAATTTGCGTCATAGATTTGCATTTTTGTAGACATTAATAAACGAGCTACTTAAAAATTGTTGTTAGATTATACAGGATCATTCATAATTCCCTCCGGGGTTTCGAAACGTTGTAGTAAAAAAACGAAGACGAATATGAAAAAAAGAAACATATGAAATTATTCCGAAACTATTCAAGTTTTACTTACATACATTACAGGTGTTCTATGTGTGAACCCTTGGTCACACGGCATACATCCATGCGATAGTCTAGTTCCTGCCATACTCCGTTTCTTTAAATCTGAATCAGTGGTGTCAGTTCAGCGGGCCTTTCGTAATAAATATCGAAAACAGGGACCAACTGACAAAACAATTCATGTGTGGTATCGGAAATTTAAAGAAACGGAGTATGGCAGGAACTGGACTATCGCCTGGATGTATGCCGTGTGACCAAGGGTTCACACATAGAACACCTGTAATGTATGTAAGTAAAACTTGAATAGTTTCGGAATAATTTCATATGTTTCTTTTTTCATATTCGTCTTCGTTTTTTTACTATAACGTTTCGAAACCCCGGAGGGAATTATGAATGACCCTGTATATAAAAGGTGCTTCGATAAAGAAAAAAAAACGTCATTTCTACTGGCTGCGTGATTTCACGCATTATCATCTGTATTTTGTATTTATTTAGGTAACCCACTTTCTAGATGAATTCTTTTTAAAGAATGTTGTTGCCTTCTATGATATTGTTTATTTTTTAAATTTTACATGAAGGAGACAGACTATCAACATAACTTAGTTATTATCTTACCTCTCGCAGGGAAAGCTAACGCGTAGCATCTCGCGAGAGTCTCCGTTAAATGGAAACGTAAATAGTGATATTTTCTATTGAATAGAAACGGAAAATATTATCACACAACATAGAAAGTATTTGCAATCATTTCATAAACATTAAATGCCATTAAAAAAAAAAAAAAAAAGAAAAAAAAACATTTTCTTTCGACGTTGTTATAGAAGAGAGATAATTTCTACAGAATTTGAAGCTATTTTTGGAACAATTTACAATGTAATAAGGATAATGATTCTGATTTACAATATACAGGGTGTCCCAAAAGTCTCCGTACAACTTCAAAAATTTATTACCCAAAAAAATAATCGGCCTACAGCAAAAATAATTACAACAGTGCATAGAGTAACTTAAAAAGTATTTTTTCTACTGCCTTAGTAAACTTCAACATGAGATCCTTTCGTAGCACGAAGAATATCAAGACGACATTCCAATTCAATCCACGAATGTTTTTCATGCTAACATCAACAGTAGCTACTGCTGTTTGGATCTTTTGTTTCAATTCCATGAGACTATTAACTTTTGTTCAGCTTTCATCAAACAGTTTAACTACTGTTGGTGTTAGATGATGTTAGATGTTAGATGTTAGAAGATGTTACTGTTGATGTATGATGCTGAAACGCACGTGGATGGAATTGGAATATCTACTTGATATTCTTCGTGCAACGAAAGGATCTCATGTACAAGTATACTAAGGTAGTAGAAAAAAACTTTTTAAGTTACTCTATGTACTGTAGTAATTATTTTTGCTGTAGGCCTATTATTTGTTTTGTAATAAATTTTTGAAGTTGGACGGAGACTCTTGGGACACCCTGTATTTCTTTTTTATAATATATGGCTAGAGGTTCATACTATAAATAGTAATCTCATAGCAAATTCCTAACTTATTCATTGTAAATTTATAGTAAATTCATCGGAGTAGTAAATTTCGGTTCTAAATCGATTTAACTTAAATATAATATGAACAATTTAACACTAGAATGACCGGAGTGGTCATTTTGACCGCATAGCTCCTTTGAGAAGCAATTATTCTTTAAACGTTTACGTCAGCTCACTCACCTTTCGTGACTTTTATTATTTTGAGGTTTTTAAATACATAACATTGTTTTATTATTATTATTATTATTTTATAACGAGTGTTTAAATTAATATTCTACCTAGAACGACCACAGCGATCAATATGAACGCTATAGAGATTTGAGTGATCTTCTGTGAAATAGCTCTCTCTTTTTCTCTTCTCTGCACTCAGAAAAAGAAACTGATCAAAACTACAAAACATGTTTTTGAGTACATTTTGGTTGTTTTAGCAAAATTCAAGTAAAATTGAACCATTTTACTTCAATTAACAAAACATTTTTGCTGACGATACAATTTTTTTTTTTTTTGGAATTGCAAAAAAAAAAAAAAAAAAAAAAAAAAATTGTTGATTCAAACAAAATTTTTATTGACCTATATTTAAACAAAAAAATTGTTTAAATATAGGTTAATGGAAATTTTGTTTAAATCAACAATTTTTTTTTTTTTTTTTTTTTTTTGAAAACCATTTTTTTTTTTTTTTTTTTTTGCAATTCCAAAAAAAATTTTGTATCGCCAGCAAAAAATGTTTTGTTAATTCAAGTAAAATGGTTCAATTTTACTTGAATTTTGCTAAAACAACCAAAATGTACTCAACAAAAATGTTTTGTAGTTTTAATCTATTCCTTTTTCTGAGTATGAATCTTAAAAAACTGCATTCATCTTAAAATTGTTCAAAATAATTTATTTTAACTTTTCATAATGATATTTGCATTAAAAGTCAAATATTTATTCTCGATTTCTTATTGCGGTCAAAATGACTGCAATGGTCGTTCTAGGTAGGTAAAAATGTCGGTCGTTCTTGTGTTAAAAATGCACCTCAAGTTAAATATCCATGTAAATTTTATATCTACATCTGTATTACAGACATTTTTTACAAGATGCCATATGGCGTGGTTATGGCCATACAAGTTTTCACAGGATTTGCATATTCCCACAGTTCAATGGTCTTGATTGCAATATTACTTTAGTAACAAAAGCATATAGTTAATATTAATTTCATTTCTTTATCTACAATAAAGGCATAACTATGTTTATACAGTAAGTTAGAATATGTTTTCGTTTTAAAATAAATCAAATCTAAATAATAAATAAAATGTACAGAAATCTATGAAAATTCTAATCCAATATTCCTTATGTCTAATTTTTCCAGTATTAAGTTTATAAAATCTAAAAAATTGTCCTTTTTTACCAATTCTTACAGTTTATGTTATTCTAATTTTATAAATTATACGTCTATATGTCAAAAACTAAATTCGTTCCAAATTCAAATTCAAAGAAAATAGCATTTAAAACTTTTTCGAAAAACAGGGAACTTTCCATTTACTTTATATTTTATACGAAAGCCAAAAGTTTTACAAGATGAAAAAAAAAAAATAGGGCATTTTAAAATAACCTGAAGAAAGTTACTTTGCACAAAAATAATAGTTCAAAAAGTTAATTTAAAATGAAAACTGAGAAATTTAAAATCCGTTTTTCATATGTAAAAGATAAGTAAGTTAAGATTCTATTTAGGAAATGTCTAGAAATTTTACGTTGAAATTTACGAAAGTTAAATATAAAGCAAAATAACTGAAAAGAAATAAACTGTTTGTGTTTTCATTTAAGATGTTTGAAACTTCGCAATGTTGTTTCAAAAATTTAAAACATTTGTTACCTTTATTATATAGAAACATAGTTTTTTTTTCAATGTTATAAATATACAAAAAATTAAAACATTTATTTATCTGTTTTTTTAATAGAAAAAAAATATATATTAACTCATTTTTATTTTGTACGTGTTACATTTGTTTGAAGTAGTAAAAATTATTTAAATGTTATTTTTAATTTTTTTTTACATCTATTTAAATGCATGTTAGATTAGAAATATTGCTATATTCGAATAGGTTTTTTATACTAATATTTTTTTTTTATTTGACTTTTTTCTACGGCCGTTGTAATGGCTAGGAATGTAAAAGTATATTATTTGTTTTAATTTAATTTCAATAAAATAATCATTCACTGTATCAACTTTTTTAGATATAATTGTTTAAATGTGCGAAATGAAAATGCATTTTTGAAATTCAGATTTTTGAAAATCTATCATGTTGTTCCAGATACAAAACATCATTTAGCAAAATGCAAGAAAGATAGTTTGATGTTTTTCCTAATTTGGGATGTTTGACAAACTTGTGTTGTGGTTTTATTTGCATCACTCCAATTATATATATATATATATATATATATATATATATATACAGCGTGTCCACGTATAACCTGACCGACCTTTATTTTCGCAACCGTTGGTCCAAGATGCATACTTCCAATTACAAAAATGGTTCAAATAAGGTAAAGAATTACTTTTAAAGCAATTTGGGTCAAGAAAATCATTTATTAAAAAATTACGAAATTTAAATTTTTATACGGTCCCCCGGTCCTATAAGTGATATATAGTAAAAATTTACTGTGACACTAACAAGTAAGACCAAAAAAGTCCCATTCATCTAACATTAAAATTGACAGAGTTATGAAACTTTGAAATGCATGACTTATACCACTTTTATGCATCTCACAACAGATGATTTCTGCCATGCTTTCAGGGGTCGTATATAAAGTACTCAAACTTATTTCAAGATATCTGCGCTTTGAAAGAAATCGTAAAACTATTACGATTGAGTTAACTTTTATTAGTTAAGTTTCAGATTAGTTAAAATAATTGTATTTTAACATATGTTTTATTTTGTAAGGGTTTGAGGCTATGATTTCTTTTAACAAAAATTATGTTATTTTCATAAGGTTTTATTTAATCTGCAACGATCGTCTTTCCAGTTTAAAATTTGTAATTGAACTTTAAATCACTTTCAAATGTTTGATCGAAGTTAAATTTTACATACTGACTTAAATCCGATGACAATGTAATATTATTATGATTTTCGACGCTTACCATCTTATACATACTTATATGGAGGATAACGCAAAAAAATTCGGATAGATTACAGTCAACAAGTTTAAGAAAATGTTTTAGATTAGATAGCATAAACCTGCGATGGTTATGTTTTTTAACTTTTATAATTACGTTTTATGTATTTTTTAACGCTGAATAAACAAATTGCCTTCACTTTTAACCATCATCTCAGGATTTTTCGCAAATCGTAAATTTCAAGGTTAAAAAATAGCGAAAAATCTGATACTATAAAATAGATGTAAGACTTTTTTATTCAGTTTAATTTTATTTAATTCAATAATTTTTTCAATTTTTTGGCTTATACTGGGTTTCTTACAGCTAAACAGCTCAGGGGTCCGATGAGGTTGGGAGAGGAGGGGGGATCAATTTTAACTTTGAGGTTTTTAACGTTCAAATTTGCGATTTGAGAAAATGATGCGATTGTTTAAAATGAAGGTCATTTTCGGATTTAGCGATAAAAAATACATAATAATCAATTTTCAAAAGCTAAAAAACATGTCACAACACAAAATTTGAAAGACAGTGTAATATAACAGCATTTTAAAATCTGTATCACTTTGTAAAGAATTGAGGCTGTTGTTTTTCATTCTTTTATGTAACAAAAATTCTGTTATTTTTATCCTCTTATATGTTCAGTAGAAATTGTATATTTTGCATTAATATGTCAGAATGATTATAGCTTTCACATTTATATTACATTGCAATGTTAATTTTGGTCTCAACTGTTTTTTTGATATATCGGACGATTATTTATATTTCTACTACATTTGTGAATGACTCCTATTTCGCAGCAAAAAATATACTCCAACTTTAAACAGCTATTACTCGGTCAGTTTTAATGTTAGATGAATGGGACTTTTTTTGTCTTACTTGTTAGTGTCACAGTAAATTTTTACTAAATATCACTTATAGGACCGGGGGACCGTATAAAAATTTAAATTTCGTAATTTTTTAATAAATATTTTTCTTGACCCAAATCCCTTTAAAAGTAAATCTTTACCTTATTTAAACCATTTTTGTAATTGGAAGTATGCATCTAGTACCAACGGTTGCGAAAATAAAGGTCGGTCAGGTTATACGTGGACACGCTGTATATATATATATAATTAAGACAATATGAAGTGGAAATACAAAGGTGTTGCCATTTTATAAATAAAATTAATTTTCAATGAATTGACTTTCAAAACCAAACGTTTTATTAATAGGCTATTAAAAATTAATATTTTTTTTGTTTTATATATAAATAGTTTGTGAAATATAATTAGGAAATTGAAATTTTATGACCATATGGAATCAATTTATTTCTTAGAATGTATACAATTTTAAAGGTATATATTTCTTCAATGTATACATTTTTTTCAATGTATACATTTTAGGTTTTTTAAGGGTGCTCGTACTTATTCAAAAGCAAATTTAAGGTGACAACGAATCTTTAAAATGACCAAGTAAAGTTTATTTTTTTTTCTTCGTTTAAATCTTTTACAAGTAGATTATTCTTTTCCGATTGCTTTATTTCTTTCTATTATTTCTTGTACATCTTTCTAGAGGTAGTCGTGGCTCAGAATTTAAACTTTCTTTAGATTTAATTGTTTAGAAAAAATTCTTGTGAGCTGAATCTTTTTGGAGTTCTTTAAAACTTCTTAAAAATGTTCATTATTTTTCTTTTTAATTCATTAGAATCACCGTAACTAAATATCCTTAGTCTTTTCACCCTATCCTTTGTCTTTTGCGACATGCAAATCATAAATGGCAATTGTAAGGAATTTACAAACAATGTCCATATTAAATTTCAAAATCGACATACTGTCGTTTCAGATATAAATAATATTAGCAATTTGGAATACATTTATTGTTTTGGAAGTAAAAATACTTACTTTAGATAATAAAATGTAATAAAAAGTATAACATTTTTCTTAACTTAAGTATGATACAAGGAAAGTCGTTTAGTGTTCAAGATGCCGAATAATCACATAATTTTAATACAGGTTTTGTCTTAGAGAGATTTTTTATTTAATAACCGAGTCATAAAAAAAAAAAAAAAAATTGGGTAAAGGAAACATAAAAAGTTTGCGTTTGCTGACTCAAAAGTTCATTCTGTTCTATAAAACTGTGTGTTAAGGTTTGAAAATGTTTGTTTAAATTGCAATATATATATATATAAATAATGTTTTTACATTTGAAAAATAATCATTATTGTCCATTGTAAAATGCGCATGAAGCGTTTTGAATATTAATCGCTTTTACTATTATTATTATTATTATTATTATTATTATTATTATTATTATTATTATTATTAAAGGCTTATTGTACAACAAAATATTACCAAGGATTATTAAAAGTGTTAAATGCAGTTAGTAGTTGTTTCATGAATTATACTTAGCATTTAAAACTAAGAAATTAAAAAAAAAAAACGTTTGAAGATCCTTAGCCCTTTCATCACTTAGCAATACCATAGAACACCGAAATTTTACTACATATTATTTTACTACAATCCCATTATCAATGAAAACTTAAATAAAAAAATTAAATGTGAAATTTCAAATATTTATTATTTTTGACGTAGCAACTTAAAAAAATACAAACAATTTAAAAATCAGATACTGAACCTTCAGGTTTTTAAAGCACATGCTGAGTAATTATGTATGTGTTTAATTCCTTTTCGAATTATTTGATGCTTTGTAATATACCAGAATTCAGATACATTATTTTTTTTATTTTGTGCAACTACTTTTAAATAATTATTATGAATTTGCCGTGAAATTTTCACTCATTAATATTTCAACTAGCAGACTTCTCTCGATACACTGGTCGGTTTCGCCAAACGAAATTCGAATCAAACGAAAATCGGATCAAATGGACCTTCTCGAATCAAACGAACTTGTATGATTTTAGATTTCTGAAAGAAAAGCTTAAAAATAAATACGGTGATGGGGTCCTGGTTACTTTTGACAGCATAGGCTACGTTGTGTCCGCTAGACGCTGGAAGGGTTTTATTCAATGCATCTCATTCTTTTCCACTCTTTATTTAAATATGGTAAAAAACATACAAATGGGTCAGTTAATTATTGAGTTATTAAATTTTTATATTTCATATTTGTAAAAAAATAACATCGAGATCGGTCAATTAGTACTCGAGTTATTAAAAAAGTAATTTTGAATCATTAGTTTCTTAGTTTGATCGGTCACTGCAAATGAACTTGGAATGTATTCGATTATATATTTATAAACAAAATCTATCAAAATGAACATAGACTTTAGGGCTCCACTGCCTTTGACAGGACACACATGGTAATCAATATAAAATTCCATATACTGTTATTTCAGAAACGCATAATATTAGCAATCGAAAGTACATTTATAGATTTAGAGGTAAAAATCCTTTCCTTTAGATAATAAATTGTAATAAAAAGCAAAAGATATAAAAGTATGAAAGTATTTTTAACTTAACTGTGATGCACGCAAAGTAGTTTAGTCTTCATTATGCCTAATAAACATGTAAATGCAAGACAGAGTTAGCATAGATATTTAGAGAATAGACAAATATAACACATTTTATTTCCATTAGAACCAACGTAATTGAATATCGTTAGTTATTTAATTATGTCATTTCCACCATTCTCTCTCTGTGTGTGTGTGTGATATGTGCAAATCTCATAAATTGCAATTGAAAGGGATTTATATAAATTTTACATAATAACTTTTACAATCCATATACTATCAGTTCTGACATGCATAATATTAGCAATCAAGAGTAGATTTACGGATTTACTTGTAAAAAACCTTCTTTAGATAAAAAAATAATAAAAAGTAATATTCTTAAAGTAAGAGAGGTTTGGACAAAGTCTTCAAGATGCTGTTGTCTACAAGATGCATACCATTCCGATAATTTTAAGTCAAATTTGGGCTTATTGATATTTTTTTATTTAATAAAAGAGCTAAAATATCATATGTTAGATAAATCAAGCATGAAAGGTACGCTGACTGAAATGTTCGTGCTGAAAATGCCTGTACCCTTACAAAGATGTATGTGAGACCATCCTATTTTTTGAGATAGTCTACATTGTAGATTGCTACACTACATAAAACTTATAGGAGTAATAAAAAAAATATATAGAAAGAAATGGAGAAAATTGCGATTACATGAGACTTAACTGAGCTCCGAATTTCAGTTTGCCTTTTTTTTTTTTTTTTTTTTTGGTGAAGAGAGAAAGGTAAACTAAATATTTAAACTAAAAAAAGTACGCATGCCAAATTTTCATATAAAAATAATGAAAAATTAAATCTTTACAAAAAATATATATTATTGTGTATTTTGCCATCAGATCTTTTACTTTCAGTTTTATTTAGATGTTTTAGATGTTTTTTTAGTTACTCTAGGGGCTCTGCCCCTTACAAGCTAATCCCGGCAATACCATTCAGACACCGCAGGCTGTAAAAACGTGCTAAACTGCCGTGTTGTAAAAAGATTACAAAAGACTGAATTGTAATTATACGACCAAAGTAGATCTTCTGTAATCGAGTTTTTATACATTTCCCTTTGACTGGGAGATTTTAAGGCCGAATCAACTTCTGTCGCGACATCTAACGTATGTGTTTCTGATTGATTAAATAAGAACAATTAATAATATTAAAATCAGTTTGTGTAAAATGGCTAAGTAAAAAAAGTCGCTTCACAGAATTTTATAACGACGCTATAAGAAAATTGTTTTAAATAAGACGTTTTAAATGTGTCGTTTTCCGAGGCTAACGAAAAAGAAAGGCTACCGCGGTGCTTTACGCGTATCTTTTTTTACAGACCGCCGAAGTCACGTGATGCTCGAATGCACCAATGAACGTGTACGAAAAGAGCATCACGTCACTCTAGCGGTCTGTAAAAAAAGATAAGTGGAATGCACCGCGGTAGCCTGTCTTTTTCGTTAGCCTCGGTCGTTTTCAATATGACGTAATTTTCACAAAACGTTTCTTCCTCTTTTTAATATTTACGTGAAAATACAGTTTTTGATTGAAAGGAAGTATTATTATTCGTGCTGTCTTAAAATTTTGCAATAATAGGTAAAAAGAGTTTTTCGAAATAATTAAACCTATTGTGTAACATATTTTTAAATTAATACAGTTCTCAGATATTAATATTTGAGAATTTAAAATATGACGTACTTTTCACAATTTACTATTTTTAAAGCGAATTAATTTGATTATTACTTTAAAGTTTTATCCTTCTTTTTAATACTCACGTGCAAGATAATTTTTATGACGTAATTTTTCGATTTACTGCATTTTACACGTGATGATTTAATTATTATGTTATAATTTTAATTGTGTTTTTAATAGTCACGTATAAATACATTTTTTAATTGAAAGGAAAGGGAATATTATTCTTTGGGCTGTTTTAGAAATTGGCAACAGTATAAGACATGGCCTTTTCAAAATATGAAATAAATCTTAATTAAATTGGTGAAATTTTGAATACAAAATTGTAAATACTCAAAAGATTAGTCAAATTAAAGAAATAATTACACACTGCACACCGCAAGCATATCAACTATATCCCTGCAAAATATGATTAAATACCTACTCATATATTTGCACCTATAAAACGTATTGACGTAACATCGTAACGTTGACGTAAAACGTAAACATCTCACTGACACGCCCATGTTTACACGTTCACTAAGCTTCAGATTTTACTGCAATACAATCATTATTTAAATTAATATAATTCTACGGATATAATGCTCTTTTAATACATTGAATTATGATTAATACTGCCAAGCATTACATTCATATATGTAATTAATTTGTTTACATAAATAATATTTTATTAGCATTTAAAATAAAATACAGAGAAAAAAACTTAGCAATTTTGCCCTTTTGCTGGACAGTCAGAGGGTTTTAACGGACGTCAGTGGTGTACATCACTTTTAATATGTTTGATATAGCGTAACATCATTAAAATATACTGCAAACGATTCTTTCTATAGACTATAATGTAACGGAATATTTTGAGCGTCCCTGTAAACGAACTATAAATGCTACACACTTCATTTTTCATACCGCACACGACATGGTAACCCTCAATAGGTTATATGAATAACATGACAATCGGAGTATATTGGAAGCACACATAATTCCCGACAAACATAATTCCTAACCACTTTATATCTTTGATGGAAAGTATAATTTTTTTTCTAAACATATACCGTCAGATTTTAAGTTGCATTAAAAAAATGTATCGTCATTTCGAAACAAATATGACTTATTTTCTTTTAATTATTATAAAGGATTTTAAAGATATCTCAAGTTATTTTCAAAAACAATGAGAACAAAAGACTTGTTTTTTATTATAAGTCTCTGCTTCTTTAGGTTATCTGTGCTACATTGTAATTCAAATTTTAATCTATATCAGACTTAGAATACGTTCTGAAAATAACACAAATTTAAATTATGTTATTTTTACCGAAACATACTGATACATTTTATAGCTTAAGCCCTTTATTTTAAACGATACAGAAAACTATTGAGTAAAAATAAAGGAAGGTAAGGTACATCCAGAATCAATATGTACATTTACGTTACTTAATAGAGCATGCAAAGATAAATGAATTTTCTTATCTGAAATCAATTACAGAGACACAGTTCCTTTCTGGAACATTTACGTGAAGCTTTTTTCTATGATCAATGATGAAATACTGAATGTATTTAATACTACGTGTCCGATTCTAAGAATATGCATCATAGATTTTATGGCATCATTATTTTAAATATATACATGAAGTAAGTTCATTTACTAAAAAGAACTGCTATATATTTCCATGTGTTAAATAACGTTAAAAAATAATAAAAATGGGTATGATTTTCTATAAAATGATTTTAATTTTTTCCTATAAAAGGGGCTTAGAAAATGTTCTAATTATCAAAATTGTGCTTTTTTTTTAAATGTGTAAAGCATTAAAAAAGATAAAATATTTTCTCTTCTCACACGTAAGACTTGCGATGATGCATATTGCCATATGCATGTAGGCTCTAAAATTAACTTACTTATGACGTATCGACATATTAAATAACTCTCTGGTTTTTATTTATTGTCAATATCTTGAAAGAATGTGATGCAAAAGCAAAATTCACGGATCCCGAGAACGACGACTTTAGACTTTCAAAATGAGAAATGATCATTTATATACATGGTTATTAGACAAATTTTAAAAAAACATAACTCCAAAAGTAATTGGGTAAAAGCAATAATTTTCTTTTCAAAGTACTCGGCACTTATCCAAGATGTGTTAGATGTAACTGTTTTAAAGCCGTGACATTTAGACGACGACCAGAATCGATGATCTGAAAATGCAAATCGCACCACACATTCGCAATGTTCACTATTTTATTAAAATCTTTATCAAAACATATAACTTTGATCAGGACAGATACTTATTTTGAAGATCGGATCAAACTTGGTTTGAAAGAAGTGAGATTTACTTACGTAGTTATGCAATTGCCCACCAGGAGAGCTATAAGGTAAAGCCAGGAGAGATGGCGCGGTCGGAGAGATTGCGCACATAGAATTTCGGGGGGAAGGAGTAGAATGAGAGCGCATTGACTCCAGGTAGTTGTACACCAACAATAGTGGAGTGTCTACTTGAAAGTGCACGTTGATTGCTTTGAGCGTCTAAGATAAAGTATTGCTATTTTGTTTTGTTTTCCCAAAGTAAGTGCTTGAATTTTCATAGCTATTCATCAGAATTTCTATACAATGTCAATAGTACAAATTTTTTTAACTTAAACGATTTCTCATAAGCTACTAATCTAGACTAACAATGTGAACATCAACGGTTCGTTTTAGAAGAGGTCATGTTTAAATAAAAGTCCGCGCAATCTCTCCTACCGAAATTAGAGAGATTGAGCATCTGCTACTTAGGAGAGATGGCGCAGTGTTTCCATTAGTTTCCATGCTAGGAGAGATTACGCAGCTTATTGGTAAATTTGCATATAAAAATGAAAAATGAAAATGGACTAATTTTAAGTTAAACGTGTTGTTAAGTAACATAATTTTATTTTGTAATCTTACCTGGACTTGCTTTTTCGAATTCTTTATTTTTTTCCCTTTAATTAAAATTTTTTAATCGTTTTTAAAATGATTTCCTTTTTCTGTTTCTTTAATCATTAGGTTGAAATATTCACTCCTAATACAATAATATTTGTTCACAAAAAACTTACAGCAATGTCATTTAAGTGTAATTATTTTTTTAACAATTTAATTGTAGTTATTATTAGTAACAATCTCTCCTACCCATGTGCGCAATCACACCAACCCTGTAAGGACGGATTGCGCAAAATAACTTTCTTGGTTTTATTACAACTGTTCTATTAAATTGCAACATAACACCAAAATAGCAATGGAAATGCATAAATATTAAATGAAGTAAAAATTATTCATAAATAGTTTAGCAAAAAATTAATATTTAGATTTTTTATTGCTATTCTTTTGAATTGTGCGCAGACTGTCCTAGTTTTACCTTAAGCCTAAAAAAATCATACCACGTAAAATGTTTTATTAAGATATAAAACTGACGATGGCACAATGTTATTGTTAAGATTAGAGAAAAAATTTGTTCGTCAGAAAAAAGTTAAATTGTGTCTTTAAACTTAGATGATGACATGGTTATGTATAGAGAGATTCATAAAGCAACATTAGTTGAATAAATGTCATAAAAAACATTAAGTATCAAAAAGAATATCTACGGATTTTGTGCACAATTTACGAAATATTTCCATTCTTTTCATATATTCACACTTCGTTATTAATATTGTTCTTTCTTTAATTAAAAATCTAATTTTAAAGTTTATAAAATAGTACTTTTCTTAATGAAAAAGTTATTTGGTAATTAGAACATATTTATGCAAGTTGACAACAAGTAAATAGAATTACCACTCATACAGATATATGAACTGAGATAGGAATCCCATAAACACATTACAAATTGAAACTTGCTTAACAAAATGATATTGCCATCAAAAAGCATTATCACTACATAAAGCATTATCAATAGATGACATAAGATAAAGCTAGGAGAGTCTTCGCACAATTGAAAAGAATAACAATAAAAAATCTAAATATTAATTTTTTGCTAAACTATCCATGAATAATTTTTACTTCATGTGTTTTTTATGCATTTCCAATGCTATTTTGATGTTATGTTGTAATTTAATAGAACAGTTGTAAAAAAACCAAGAAAGTTATTTTGCGCAATCTGTCCTTACAGGGTTGGTGTGATTGAACACATGCTTAGCAGAGATTGTTACTAATAATAACTACAATTAAATTGTTAACAATAATAATTACACTTAAATTACATTGATGTAAGGTTTTTGTGAACAAATATTATTGTATTAGGAGTGAATATTATAATCTAATGAATAAAGAAGCAGAAAAAAGAAATAACTTTTAAAACGATTAAAAAAAAATTAATTAAAGGGAAAAAAATTAAAGAATCAGAAAAAAGCAAGTCAAGATAAGATTACAAAATAACATTAAATTACTTGATAACACGTTTAACTTAAAATTCGTCCATTTTCATTTTTCATTTTTTATGAAAATTTACCAATAAGCTGCGTAATCTCTCCTAGTATGGAAACTAATGGGAACAATGCGCCATCTCTCCTAAGTAGCAGATGCGCAAACTCTCCCATTTCGGTAGGAGAAATTGTGCGGCCTTTTATCTAAACATGGCCACTACTAAAACGAACTGTTAATGTTCACATTGTTAGTCTAGATTAGTAGTTTATGAGAAATCGTTTAAGTTTAAAATATTTTGTACTACTGACATTGTATAGAAATTCTGATGAATAGCTATGAAAATTCAAGCACTTGCTTTGGGAAAACAAAACAAAATAGCAATGCTTTATCTTAGACGCTCAAAACAATCAACATGCACTTTCAAGTAGACACTCTACTACTGTTGTTGTAAACTACCTGGAGTCGCTGCGCTCTCACTCTACTCCTTTCCCCGGAACCTCCATGTGCGCAATCTCTCCGACCCCGCCATCTCTCCTGGCTTTACCTTACTATAAAAACTAAGCAATTGAAACTATTTTTTCTTTACAAATACGGCTATATATACTAAATAAGCAATGTTTGAGAAGAACAGTTCTTTAAACAATTAAATAATACATTTTTTACATCTAACAAAATAGGAGTGCAGATGTTCAAACAAAACTGAAAAAAGAAAGTTACTCTTAAAAACTAAAAATCTTCAATGATGATTTTAAAAAGTCATCAAAGGATCAAATCAGAGGATAACTGTAGTTTGTTAATATTTTATACAGATATTTCTACGCATGGTGTAAATATCATGGTTACTAGGATAACAAAATTGCAACGTATCTTACATCTTACTTTAGTTTCTAACATTCTTCAGGTAGTAGTATTTATTTTTCTCAAGAGCAGTAGTCGTATAAATGTGTCCTTTTTTAATAGTACTATTATTGTTAATTACCATTACACTTCTTTAAAATAAATTTATTTGTATTGTCACTAACATACATATATTGACACTTATCATTAAAAATATAGTCAGACATCCACTTAAAAAACACATATTATTAAGTTCGACGTTCTTTTAAAAAATATAATCCATACTCAGTTCTTCCACATATATTTTTCCTTTAACCCTTTTTTCACTATCTTTTCGCGATTTTGCTTGCCCGTTATTCCTTCTAAAAACTCTTTTACTCATTTTTAACCTTCTAGACACAAATATACACCACTCATTTCTCTCATGGATAATACTTTCGCTCTTCTCTGGAGCTTCATCAGTCCATATTATGTTTAAATTACTGTTTTTTTTTCCTTTGCGCGAGATTCATAAAACCCTTCCCTGTATATTTCCATTCTTACCTCTTTTTATGTAATGTAATGGTAATTAACAGTAATAGTACTATTAAAAAAGACACATTTATACGACTACTGCTCTTGAGAAAAATTAATACTAATGCCTGAGGAATGGTAGGAACTAAAATAAGATTTAAGTACATGTGCGGACATTATAAAAACAGGATGTTCTGTATTTGAACTGTTTGATTGTAATGTATCATTTAAAATTATTTGTTAAATTTCATATTTCATATAATCAATATTATAATTGAGATTGAGATTCAAAGAAGTGAAGTTCTGTGAATACACAAATTTGTATTGACCAAAACAAATTTCATTTGTGAAATATGTCTTACATAAAAATACGGGATAGCAGAATAACAGTTATATTGCTTTTGAACGTGGGATTAATAATAAGTCACAAATATATATAAACCTTTAAGACATTTTGGACAGGATTTATGAGTCCATTACTCATAAATGTTAAATAATCCACTAAATAAAATTTAAGCATCATACTTGTCAAGTTTAAAAGATATTTCACATCGTCTTCTTTTTGTTGTATATCGCTTGAGAAATTATTGATATATATTAATTGAAGAAAAATAGGCAGAATAACTTAGAGCTCTTTCGTAGGATACAATGCAGTGCTTCATATATTTGCCTAAAAATTTTAATTATGCATGTTTGTTGTATATTCTTTTTTTTTGACAAATATGTATTGAGTCAAAAGTGTATAACAAAATTAGAAAGTAAGATTTGCATATCAATTTAAATCGCTTTTTCTCAGAAGCCATGTGGAGGAAAAACAGTGAACTGCTGATAGAATGGAGCTTATTGTTAACCATTAAAACAAGTGAAAAATATACTAGATGACACAATACAGAAAACAAGCACAGCAGAACTTTAATGTACAGTACGACAAAAAAAAAAAAAAAAAAAAAAAACAAAGAACAAAGAACAACAACAACAAAGGAGCGATAGCCGTAATTCCAATTTTAAAAGTTGTAGTATAAATGAGTTCGCACTAAAGTACCTTTTTCATATTTTCGTACAATCGGTGTGTACAGTGAATTTTTTTAAGGTTCCTTAAATATCTTTATTTTTACTAAGAAATTTAAATATCTCTTTACAAAGTCTTATATCACTGTGTTTCATTCGACTTGTCATGTTTCATTTACCGTAAACACATATATTAATTATCATCAAAAATTCTTGAAATATGAGTTAAAGTGTTTTAGGGAGCTGCGATAAAATGTTGAGAATCATGAAAATTTTGTGATATCGCTTTTAACAGAGTTGAAACAATTACGTAACAATATTTTTAAAATAAAAGCAATACTCATCAGGAAAATTATAAATATCATTTACCTCCAATATTTAGCCTGCATAAAAGAGCAAAATCAGTTATTTTATCTTTAATCGTAAGTAAGGTCCGTAAAAAGAGCCTATTTTACATTTTATTGATCATTTGAAAAAGAACGGTCAGAAGGGAAAGAAAATGTAATATATGTGAAAGGGTTCTGACTGTGTGGAAACTAATGGGGATGAAAAAAAACATTAGTTTGTATTTATGACTATTAAATAATCGTTATATTACAAAAATACAAAAATATAGTTATACAAAATAGTCAGACGCGTTATGCTTGACATTTTCATTAAAAAAATGAAATACATAAAATATTACTGACGTTATGTGTAAGTAACAGATGTTTAATCTTGAACATTGATTGACTTATTTCTAAAAAATAGACACGCCCCTTCTTTGTAATTTCGTACATTTTTATTTCTTGTTATGCATGATTAGTATATTTTCTCTTTTTTTTTGGCGTAAGGAACTTGAATATGTTTCACAAATATGATGTTGCTATTAAGGTATAATGAAATACATCAAATATTACTGAAGTTATGTCTAAGTAACGGATGTTTAATCTTGAGCATTGATTGACCCATTTCTCAATAATTTATATACTATAATATTATAAATTTAATTATAAATAATTTTATAAATTCGTTGTAATTTCTTATTTTTTTTTTTATTTCGTGTTATGTATGATTAGTATATTTTCTCTTTTTTTTTTGGCATAGGGAACTTGAATATGTAACACAAGTATGATGTTGCTATTTTTTTTTCAGTTTTAACTTGTCCAGTAACATAGAGGTTAGAGTTGCGCTAACACGCTACGGGTCCACAGTTTGACTCCGGGCGGTGAAAGGTTCACGCAACGTTTCATTCTCTCGCGGTCAATGAAATGTGTACCCAGCTTTGTTTGGTAATTATGCACTTCGGTCCCACCTTATTTTCAGCACTTGACCGGGGCATATGCTGTATAGCACCCCAGGATCTATGGTCAAGAGAACATGTTTGTTCATGTAGGCCATGATCACTTTTCATTGTAGAGTTTAGTTTAACTTGTAGATGAAACCTTATGACAAAATAACTGTACAAATCTTTGTAATACTTAAACTTTAATTCTTTTTATTTCTTGCATTGATTAAAACCTATGTTCGGTACACTGAATAGTTATGTGACACATCCCGAATCATTGAACAGCGTAAATGACGATGTAAATGATTACTACAAAGCATTTTTCATTCGTTTTTAAATTAATTAAATATAACTCTGAAAAAATCTTATATCTATAATGTAGCATCCTACGTCCACACCTCAAACGAACTTGCCACACATGTCTCAACTCGTCAATAAAGAGTTCCTTGTAGTAATCGTTTATTGTATCATGTTTTCTTATGCAAATATATCTTGAGTGTATGTTTAACTAAACCTATAAATTTATGTAAGGGCTTTTTACTTACACTATATATTAAAGCTAGATTATGTACATCTATTTAATATATTACAAAGTGACCATGAACACAGAACCTATCAACAATAATATAGAAACGGTGTTTCGCAAATACAAAAAGAGATGCTACATGGACGCAAAGACGGAAACAGTTATCCCAAAGTTTGATGAGTATTTTTTTTTTTTTTATTACGCATGGAGAAGACTATCAAAAATACTTTTATGAATTTTAGGACAGACGTAATACTTCCCAGTATGTTTATATTAATTGTTTGAATTTGCGGTCCTAGGGAATAACACAGATCGGAAAACGATCGGCGAACGCACGCCGATCATGCATGATATATCAAAAACAGTTCCATCTCATGGAATGATAAGAAAGAGATTCTACATGTGCACAAAGACGGAAAGAGGTATCCCAAAGTTTGATGAGCAAAATAATTCTTTTTTAATTAGGCACGCAACAGGCTATCAAAAAATTTTAAGAATTTTGGGACAGAAGATATACTTTCCAGTAAGTTTATATTAATTGTTCGAATTTAGGGTCTTCGGGAATAACACAGACAGGGCAACGATTGGTGAACGCACGCAAACATGCATGATATGTCAAAAACAGTTCCATATCATGAAACGATAAGAAAGAGATGCTACATGTGCTCAAAGACGGAAAGAGTTATCCCAAAGTTTGATGAGCAAAAGTATTTTTTTTAATTAGGCATGCAGAAGGCTATCAAAAATACTTTTATGAATTTTGGGACAGAAGTAATACTTCACAGTATGTTTATATTAATTGTTCGAATCTAGGGTCATCGGGAATAACACAGACAGGGCAACGATTGGTGAACGCACGCAAACATGCATGATATATCACTAACAGTTCCATCTCATGGAATGACAAAAAGGAGATGCTGCATGGGCACAAAGACGGGAACAGTTATCCCAAAATTTGATGAGCAAAATATTTTTTTTAAAATTAGGCATGCTTCAAAAATACTTTTATGAATTTTGGGACAGAAGTAATACTTCTCAGTATGTTTATATTAATTGTTCGAATTAGCGGCCTTCGGGAATAACACAGACAGGGCAACGATCGACGAACGCACGCAAATATGCATGACATATCACTAACAGTTCCATCTCATTAAATGATTCATGCCACCGGAATTATATTGGAATTAACAGGGATTTTATACACCATATTTTCACCCAGAAAAAGGAATTGATTAAAACAACAAAACATGTTTTGTTGAGTACATTTTGTTGTTTCAAGCAAAATTTTTAGTTGAAGTAAAAAGTTGGTTTTGTTGCATTGACAAAAAAATATTGTTAACACTCTTACAAAATTTTAACAAAATTTCATCAATTTTACTTGAGTTAACAAAATCTGTTTTTTTACCATAATTTTGAAATTTAAATTTGTAATTTATACAAAATTTAAATTGTTGTGTAGTAGCCATAACTCTCTCACGTGACTTGGTTTATTTGACTTATATAGCTATATAATTAAAGGATTAGCATAATTTTTGGATAATTAAAACATTTTAATTGGCACGGACCAAGGTAGTTTTAAAAATCCCCCTATCCCATTTATTACTTTCTTCTATCTTTACAAGAAGAAAGTATTGGAGTCATGAAATTTTTCAACTTCTGGTTTTCGACGGATTTTAGAAGGTCCTGAACACAATTTGACTGTTTTTAGAAAATTACAGTCTATGACTCTGTCTGTATGTGACAAAAATTTTGTGGGCGCTCTATTTCAAGAACTAATGCACGGAATTTAATAAAACTTTATATTCAGTTACTTCCTGATATAAATTGGTGCTGATTAGTTGTTGGCGTAAATAGCGCAACAGGTGGCGCTGCTATGTTGCATTTTTCACGATTTCTACAATAGATTCGCGATTTCTCAAGAACTAATGCACTGATTTACATCAAACTATAGATTGAGTTAGACATTGACATAAATAGACGCTGATTACGTTTTGGTGTAAATAGATCAACAGGTGGCGCTGCTATGCTACTTTTTTCATGATTTTCACTATAAATAAATCTCAAGAACTAATGCACGGATTAATTTTTAATTCATTTTCAGCAGTGATTTACGCCTCTAAATCTTAAATAATAACCAGTGAATTTTTATCCTGCTTTTTTTTCAAGCGTAAACCGACAGAGGGAAAATTATCAAAAGCCGGGAATCGTTCCCGGGTCCTCAGAATAGCCCAGTGAGGCCCCAGCATACAGCAACACAGTAAATTTTTAATAAATTTTCTGCAGTGAATTACGCCTGTAATCCTTGAATAATAACCAGTGAATTTTTATCCTGCTCTTTACAGGCGTAATTCACTGCTGAAAATGAATTAAAAATTAACTATATGTTGCCATATGCTGGGCTTTGTATTTTCGTCTCATGTTTGCTGCAGAAATTTGCATGCTCATACAGGGCCTGTTTACCGAATAGGCCCGGAAAACACGTGCTTATCCAAAGAAATACAGAGGTACCCCAAAATTTATTTTTCAAAGTAACTTTTTACAGAAAAAAAATCCATCAGGGTAAAAAATACACTTTTTCCTTACAAAATTTTTATCTAAGAAGCTCGCTCTTTCTAAATTGTTGTTTACTTGAAATTTTGATGGTAAAATTTCAAATTGTTACAGCATACCAAAAATGGATTTAGTAAATAACAAAGCAAATGATAGAGGGGGACCCCAGAGTAACGTCGGGCTTCCCCTACTTTTATGTCTTAAGATGGTTCTGTGCTCATGATGATATTTCCATTTTTTGCTGCGGTTGCATTCGGTCCGACATATATAAGAGTGATAGATTTCGAGTTTAGATATCCCTCCTTGTAGTTCAGTGGTAGAGCCTCAGCGCGCTGTTCAGAGGACCCGGGATCGAGTCACGGCGTGGGACATTGTTCAATCTGTCGGTTTACGCTTGAAAAAAAGTAAGATAAAAATTCATTTGTTGTTGTTCGAGTATTACAGGCGCAATTGAAAATGAATTAAAAAATAGTTTAGATTGGTTCTAATAAAAAATATAATTTTAAAGTAATTATTATAATTGTTTCTGCAACAAAAACATTTTGTTGTTAAAACAAAGAAAATTCTTAAAATTACACAAAACAATTGTTCTTTAAACAAAAGTTTTTGTTGCCGAAACTGAAAAGAACTCTTAAAGTAACAGATAATTATATTTATTTTTAGAAAACTTTCAACAAAATAATTTTGTTAATTCAAGTAAAATTACCTATTTTTACTTGAATTTCCAAAACATTTTTTTATTGATGATACAAAATTTTTTGTTCGAACTGCAAAAAAAATCAACAATATTTTCCTCGTTGATTCAAACAAAATTCCCATTGACCCATATTTAAACGGAAAGTTTTGTTGGGCCAACCAAATTTTTGTTGATTGAATAAAACTTTTCTCTGAGTGTTTCATCTATCGAATTTCGTAGATATCTTGGGCTTCTCCTCTTCTTAGGCGCGGTATTTTCCTGTGGCTCCGTTTTACATTTTCAACCACATGTCCACGTCTTAATATTGTTTAGATTATGCTCATGATCTTCATATAATTTTTAATAGTTTTATTTGAATCTCCCTCTATATAGACGTAATATGCGTTGTCTGTGTTTTATTCTGCTTTTTTTCGCAGTTATGTTGGATTTAGCGTTAAGTAGAAATTCTAAAATAAATTGAACATTTTCAAATCCGTATATTAAATTGCATTAAATGTAAATCCGTAAATCAGAGTTGTACGATTTTTTCAAAATTTTTCTTTCCAAAAATCCATTAACTGATTTCATTCACACTCGATTAATATTAAATAGGGCAAATAGGGACAATAGTAAGGATCAAAAGTGTTGATAATTAATGCTTACAAATTGTTATTATATTTAGCGTGATAGTGGAATTTTTCTATTTTAAAGTAATGCCAAATTGAGTGTCATACATTCTATGCAATATATGACACTTCGTCTAATAATATATAAATATATGATTAATATTAATATTTTAATAATATAAACATGTATTTAATGATTATAAACTAAACATTATAAGTTCAAAACATTTTCAGGTAAACTTTGCGATCATTACCAATCATTACTCAGTGAAATCTGTTTTTACATAAAAAAATATACCTTTTAACATAATAAGTATCACATTTGAAAAAATATCTACAATTTCCTCATTGGATGTCAGGTGTCCTTAGACGCAACTAACTGTTCTTATGTAAAATTTTCATGTATACTTTTAGAAAACATGTATAAAATCATAATAAATAAAATCTAATACTATAAACATACACAGAAAAAATATATTTTCAATACTAAGGGACAATGCTCCCTTCGAGCTACACTGAACAATTCCTGTTCAGATACTGCGTGTCATAAAAACATGCTAATTTGCTTTGTTTTAAAAAAATTACAGAAGATTGATTTTTAATTAAATGACTACTGGTGATTTTCTGTTATAAGGTTCCATTCATGTCACTTTGAGTGGGGGAATTTAAGGGCGATTCAGCTGCGGTCGAGACAGCTAACTGCTCTTTTCGTGATTGATCAAATAAGAGCAATTAAACATTTGAAAATCAGCTTGTATAAAATGGCCAAGTAAACAATGTCACTGCATAACGGATTTTTATAACAATGCTATAGGATAATTGTTTTGAATAAGACTTTTCAAAAGTATTGTTTTCAATATGTTATAATTTTTACAAAATTGTGTTCCTATTTTTAATATTAATGTGAAAATACATTTTGTAATTGAAAGCATATATTGTTATTTGCACTGTTTTAAAATTTGCAACAATAGGTAAAAAGACTTTTTAGAAATAAATAAAACTCTCGTAGTAATATATTTTTAAATTGAAACTGTTTGGAAATATTATTTGAGAATTTTAAATATGACCTAGTTTTCCTCATTTACTTCTTTTAACGCGTAACAATTTAATTATTATTTTAAAGTTTTAATTCTCTTTTTATTATTCACGTGCAAATATTTTTTTATGCGCAATTTTACAAATTTACCGTTTTTAACGTGATCATTAAATTATTATTTTAAAGTTTTATTTCTGTTTTAAATAATCACGTGTAAATACATTTTTTAGTTGAAAGAGAATATTATTATTTGAGCATTTGTGTTTCAAATTTGCAACAATATAAAAAATGTCTGTTTCCAAAAATGAAATAAATTGCAATTGAAATAATGAAATTTTAACTTAAAAAAATTAAAAAATAAATAATGAAATAAATAAGTATAAAAAATTAGTCAAATTCGAAATATAATTGCACACTACACACCACAATCTTGTTAAATCTGTGTCTGTGAAATATGGTTAAATCTGCATACATAGCTTTTGATCCTACAAAACGTATTTAACAAAACTATTTCGACTGAATTCAACATTAAATACTTCTTAGAATAATTCTTCGATTTAAAAACTGTCTATTTCAGCATGTTTATCGATCATTTCTCTATGAAACTACCAATGTTCATATTTTTATATGCATTTTTTTTAAATATTTGCCTAAAAACACACACACACACACACACACACACACATATATATATATATATATATATATATATATATATATATAAGTAAATATATATATATATATATGTAAATATATATATATATATATATATATATATATATATATATATATATATAAGTAAAGATATATATATATATATATATAGATTTACTTCGATGACAGCAATTAGTTACGGTATTTTTGAATAGAGACATAAAACAGAGACACATTGAAATCAGGTAACCCTAAGCGGAAAAATATTTTCATCTATTCTTTACAAATATTATTTACGTATTTTTTTTTTTTATAAAGTAGGCATTTTCTTGAATAATGCAGTAGTTTAAACAATTGAGTTATATCTTCAATTATAATATTTTTTTAACGCAAGTTCTCTTTTAAATATTTTAAAAACAATACATGGGGAATAAGGTAGTTAAATATATCATTATACTCTTTCATACATATATTTTATAATTGTGAGGCATAAAAATGTCGGAAAAACAAAATATCTGTACAATTTGAACATAAATTATGAACACTAATTTTTTTTTTTTCATTTTTATACTTCATCCAAAAAAAAAAATCTATTAATGATATTTCAAGATCTTACTTTTTTAATTATAAACAACAACAAAAAGGGACATGTGCTAATTTAAAATTCTTATATAACTTTTAATACAGCAAATTTAATTTCTCCTTTTGTGAAGTTTTATAACATTTTTGTTTTGATATGTAGTAATGCGGAATTGAAAAAAAAACTTCATATAAACGAAAACAAGGCTTTTCATTTGGCAGGCAAAAATTATCCTGAAATTAATTAAAAACTACATTTAAAATAAAGTAATATCTCTCTCTGAAAATGTATTAAAAAGAGAAAGGTATTATTAAGAAGTATCAAATATATCATGCGAAATTGTTTTTTCTACTTAATTAACTTTTAAAATTTTCAGAATACGAATAATAAATAAACACATTTTCAATTATTTTTTTCTTCAGGAATTATCTATTACTTTAAAAATAATTCATTAAAAATATTTATTCATAGGGATTAAACATAATATATTTTTTTCAAATTCATACTATTAAAGGAAAAAATAATTAATTACTAATTGCAATATACAGTGATAATGTTCATATTAAGTTTAACAAAATATGTAATTATGAACAATAGTAATAAAGTAATGTGCAATTAGTAGTTTCTTCTGTCATTCACCATCTGACACACAGTTCCTATCTGTGGTTCAGTTTTGTATTTTCATCAACATATTTTTATTACCACATGTTTACATGTTATTATTGCTTAGTTTTATGTTCTTAACTTCCCTGTAAATTCAGAAACATTTTTTTAAAATATCCCTATATGTAGACGCAATATGCGTTCCCGTATTTTCTTCAGCTTTTTTTTGGCAGTTATGTAAGTTTTGGTAATATGTAGATCTTCTAAAAATCTTTAAATTGCGTTTCTTAAATTTTATTACATGCGATTCTATATTTCAGAGTCATACGAATTTATAAAACTTTCTTTACCAAAAACACTCCAATCACATTTCATTCAAACTCAATTAAGAATAAATAGAGTGATCATAAAAAGTGAAAGTGTTGATACTGAATGCTTGCAAAGAGTATTATATATAGCGTGCAAATGAATTTTTTCTGTTTTAAAGTAATGCCAAATTCAGTGTCATACATAAAAAACAATATGTGATACATCCTGTAATAATAAAAATAAACGTATAATAATTTTATTAATAATTCAAAAATATAAATATATATATAATGGTTATAAGCTAAACCATAGTTGCCAACATCCCGATTTTTTTCATACCAGTATTTTTATGTAAAAACATTTATTTTATCTAATTGTACAATTTCTTCAATTTAATAGAGCGAATTTTTTGTAAGATTTTACTGTTATTCAAAAAGTCGGGAGGTTGGCAACTATAAGCTAAACATATAGAAATCAAAATGTTTTCATGTAAAATTTACGTTCATTACGAATCTTTAAAAATTACGATCATTACTAGTCTTTAAATTGTAGCTAATGTCACTAAATGAAATCTATTTTTTCTTTAACCGTTATGCCCCCTAATTCAAAATGGCAAAGATGTTTAAAACTTTTTTTTTGTATTGTGATTAATTATGTTATAAGATTAATTACGTTATAAGAGCAATGTCTATTCAGTAACTATGGTTCATTGTTTCTCAAAGAAATCATGCAAATGCTTAACAGAGGAACTAATTATCCACCTTACAATAAAAAAGTAAGTAGATATTTAACATTGCACTCAGAAGTATCAATTGTAAAGAAACATAGACGTTTCCATTTATATGTTAAAGGAATTTTTAAAAAATGTTGCAGGAAAATTGGACTTATAAGTTTACTCATTCAGAACACAGATTGCATTGACCATACATTATTGTGACTCAGTAACATTCATTTTATTCTATTGTTATCAAAGACACAACTTGTGTCTAGTTTATTTTTATTAATGCTTTCAAAACTAGAGCATAAGAAATCATACGCGAAGACTTCCTGTTGTTTTTTCACAATTGGCAGAAATCATGTCTCAATATATAACATTATAGAAACTTTAATCGTAAAATAATCCATAAAGATTTTAATTTGACATTAGATTTTATTCTGTATGTATTTATTAAAACGAAATATCTCTCAATAAAATGATGCGGCTTTGCTTTGATTTCTAACACTTTGTGTCAGAAATGGAATCAAAATAGATCATTTCTTATGTATTGCTTTTTCATCTTAACAGGTTTTACTCCAGTTTACTGTAATTTATTTAACTTGGAGTAAAGCACCTAGCAGGAACAGGGGTTGATAACGCGTAACTAGGATACACTGTAACTGAAATTTTATATTTTATTTTCTATTAGCAAATTTTTTTTAACTTCAGGTAGTTGTTAGAAGTTATGTTACATTGTCTAACACATCAGATTTTATGTTTGCAATTAACAACTCTTTATAGAAATCTTTTTAAAACTTTATTGAATTTAGTAATAGACAGGTTTGAACAAATTTTAAACACTCATTTTGCATTATTTAAACAAGAAGGTGTCCCGGATGAAATGTTAAAAATACGTATTTTAATCTTTGGATTGACACATTTCTTGTGCATTAAATAACGAAAGTTATTTAATAACTTTAGCTTTCTATTCCCGGGATATGGTATACACTGTAAAATTATACGACACATACTAGACGATTTTACAAACATGTACGTATACAAAATAAGGTTTATTCTGAGACAGTATAAATATCCTGCTTATTGCTTGTAAATGTGTACTTTAGTTCCGTTGATAATATTATATTAATATTAAAAATCATATAATTAACTAAAAAAACATTAGAATAAAGCCTTTTAATATGTCTCTTTAAACGACTATTCAAAAGTGAGTTTTTTATCGGATATATTTGACTGTATTTATATAAACATATAGTTATGATGTATTTTTATAAAAAAATATTATTCTATTAAGGAAATATTTTATTGTTACTTTAAGAATTTATATGAAACACATTCCTTACACATTAGAAATATTTCTAATTTTTATTCATAATATGTTTTTTTATTTATATATGTATAGATAATTTATATATATTTGTACAGTTATTTAATAATTACATTTTCAATTTAATGGTGTCACGTTTAAAGAATCTAACCTTTAGAACGTTCCAGTTACAAAACTGTAAATCTCATTTAATCATATTAAGGTTGTGCGTGACACATAAAGCACTTTGCTGGAACTAAAGTAATGTCACCATTTCATTCCCGAAATATGTTTCATTTACACTTTTGTAAACTAAATAACTTTGTTTAAAGGAAATAATTTTAAAAATCTTAAAAGTTATTTACAGCGATAATCTGCAAGATTACTAAATTAAATACTGAATTTTAACGCATTTCTCTTTTAAAATTTAACATTTAAATTTTTCAATCGAAAGATAATCCAAAATAACAGAATAAATTTTAACTTTTTTTATTTAAAAGTTGACAATTTTTCAATATTGTTTTTATTTATATAATTAATTAAACGGTTTATTTTTAGTAAAAATTATAAAGAATTTATATAAGAAAATAGATAAAGCGATTTCTAAATATTACCTAAAATATATAATTTAAAGGAATTGTTACATATAACTGTCATACATTCAAAATACAAAACTTTAGACTTATAATAATGAAATGAATGAATAAATGGAATATGAAAAATGAAAAATGAATATAATAATGAATAAATTAAACTTTTATATTAATATTTAAATGTTGCTATATATGAAATTTTTTACTATATTGAAATCCCTAATTTAAAAAGTGAAATCATATATAAAGCTTGCGTTCTACAAGATCGAAAAAAAAAATTCTCATTTTAGTAAAACTTTTATAACCGCAAGATTGGTTTTGAAGTTTCTGATATTAATATATTGTAAGCAATAATGATGTTTCTAAAAATATCATTTAAATCAATATTCAGCTAAAATATACAATAAAGCTCGGAATAATAAAGCTTTTCTCTTTTATTAACGTAGGTTTAAATAATGTAAATACATGAATAAGGATAGATTACTGATTTATAAGAATTCATATACAGAAAAATATTCTACATTATCATTCAAATTATCTACTATGCTTAAATATAATAGGGCTTCTAACAAAGGGAATATAAAAGACTAAAGGATAACACGAGAAACTTTAAACAAAATTTTCATGAACATTCTCTTCATTGCTATGATACAAGCGTTGTGCATTCTCTCCAACCTTTAATCAGCCTTTTAATAATCCTAAGAATTTCATAAATATCTGGAGTAGAATCATTAAAGATTTTTCTTTTTCTTTTTTTAAAGTCCTAAATGACTCAAAGACCAATATCGAAATAGTTCCCTTTTCTTTTATCAATAAAAATAATGTTTTTAATATGCTGATATTTTCCGAAACACATTGTAGAACAATTTCCAAAGTTTAAACAAAGTGCATATTTCGCATAATCAATGCTTCAAGCAATCGATCTCTGTTAAAAATGCATAGGTTACAATTCATGTTTTTTTTCCAAAATGCACTTTGAAATTATATATTTTGCAATATTTTTCAAAAAACATTATGAAACCCATGACTAATTCATGTTTAACCCATGCATTTTTAACAAAAATCGATTTCATGAAGCTTCGAATAATGGAAGCTTCAAAGTTCATTCCGCCAGTTTTTTTTTTTTTTTTTTTTTTTTTTTAGAAATGCTTAAAAATATATGCACAATGCAATCTGTTTTGCAAAAATTTTAAACTAATTTTTACACAAAGAGTCACAAGCTTTAAACTTGCATAATTTGATTTGCAGTACTTTGCTCCAGCAAAATAAAGCAAAATACTGCAACTTTTTTTATGTCATATCTTGAAACTCTCTTAATAATATGTTTCTTTTTTATAGAGATTGTGAAATGTTAAGTTAGCTTATAGAGGGTGCCCACTAAAGTCTTATCTACCCTCATTAGCTTCAGTTAATGTCATGCACGTGGTATCTAGTTGTAGTAAAGTCGCTATGTGCTACACGATGCGGCCGCTTAAGACGCCATCTATCAGAGTTTGCATTCCTACATACAAAAGATTAAAGAGATTAGGGAAATATGTCAAATACAAAGTAAAAGAGTGTTTAGTATGAAATGACGTGTAACATGTAAAAACAATTTTATTCGAAGTTTTGAGACGTAATTGTTTTAAATCTACACTGTAAAAACGACATTTTCAAAACTGAGCAAAAACTACTCACATCTGAGTACGTCGCATAGTCAAAATGGCTATGAATCAAAATTACTCAAGTTTGAAAAATGTATATACTCATTTCTGAAAAAATGCATACACTGAAGACAAAACATCATGCGCTCATATTTGAGTATATCCATGTTTAAAAAATGAGTATGAACTAACTTCCATGTGCTCATCTTTGAGTATTTCCATGTTTCAAAAGTGACTTTGAACGGATTCTAATCATTTTTGAGTATGTCCATGGTTCAAAATGTAGTATGAACTGATCTCTATGTGCTCAATTTTGAGTATGTCCATGTTTCAATATTCTGAGTATTTCTGGTGTTTCTGAATTGAAAGCATTAGGTCGTCATAATTGAAACAAAAAGTTTCTTAACAAAATGAAAACACCTATTTACTCAGATTTGAAATTGTCATTTTTCTCATTGTAATCTCTGGCATAAATACGTCTTCAATTGCATGCGGAAATGTGGAATTATAAGGCATATGTACTTTCACTAATACAGTTAACACATTTTAGCAAGGAACACTTCATTTTAATAAGAAAATAAAGTTACGAATGCTCACTGTAGCGAAACACATGCAGAATTGCTGACTATAGTGGACTAATTGAACATATTTAATTTTATTTTGTTATTAAAATAAACTATAGCTTGCTTACCTGTTTTTGTGTTAGTTTTATCAGTTAGTGTGCATTCGACTTACAGTATCATTCTTCTGCATGGAATTAGTGTGGTATATAATCTCGTGTTCAGATATAAAAATATTACGTTTCTGAACTTTAAATAAAACTAATTTTATAAGTAATAAATACTAGCAATAAATCTAGTCTATTATAAGCAATAAATCTAGTACCGCTATACATATTTGTAAGAGACATTTTTCTCGTATCTGGTACCGTTTTCGAGATAGGACCGATAACTTCAGAGTTTGCGGTAGGTGGCACTGTAACCAGTCTCATCGCGTTGCACATAGCAACTTTATCATACCTAGACACCATTTGCATTACTATATCTGTCACCATTGTGGAAAGAACTTAAGGGGGAACTCTAAATATTTTTTATCACCAACATCTTCGTTTATAATTTTATGCTGTTTAATACATTTAAGTTTCCAAAACTTAAAAATTTATAAAATTATTACACAAATTTTTACATTCAAACCAAAATTTTCCAAAGTATGTTCATTTTAAAAATATCCAATTTTTAAAAAACATATATTTTGCGAACAATATAGATATTGAAGAATAATTTTAAAAAGAATAACAATGTCGAGAAAATGAAAAGTGAAATTTATGTTACGTATGCTGCTATTTGAAGCGAAATTAAGAATGACTTACTTAGAAGTAACTTACAAGATTCATTAAGTATTTCCTAAAATATTTTTGCATGAAACCAATTACATTGTGTACATGATGTTTTAAATTTTCAATGAATCCGAAACAAAGCCGTTAAATTTTATAATATATTTAATTTTATACATCAAATTATAAAGCCGATCTAAATTTCATAAATTTAGATCGACAAGCCAATTTACACCCAAAAACATAACATTTTCAATTTTTTTACTTCCATCTAAAATTTTACAAATGTTATCCATGGTATCATATTTCACGCAATTTCCATTTAGAAAACGTGTCTGTTTGAAACATGGCTTCATCTGATAATGGTTGTCCTTGTCAAATACGCATGTTTTATAATTAATTGCATATATTTTTAAAATGTGTATCTATAAAAGTAAATTATAGATTTTTTTGTGTGATTTAATTGCGTAAACTGAGAAATCTAAAGTTACCCTAAAAACTAGATTTTATATTCATTGTTAAATCAAAAATTAAAATAAGTATATAGGGAAAAATATTAACAAAAGCAATGCAATATTGTTTTAAGAAGGATTTTAAAAAATAAAATTTTATACAAATACATAATAATTAATCTTAAAATTAGAAAGCATTATGTAATTTGTAATCAGGAAGTTATTTTCTTTTGCATTTAAGGTCATTCTGCCTAGTTTTAAGTATCAAAATTTGCAAAACATATTAATAAATATTTGCTAATAATGAATCACGGAACAACGGACTCATTTTCTATCCAGACTCATAAAATACTTTTTTCTTGAAACCAAAAATTAATATTTCATGGAATTAATCCAAATTGAAGAGATTTTATAAAAACAGAAATCATAAAAAAACATTAAAAAATATATGAAACCTTATTACAAATAGGAAGCCCTCTGCAGAAGATTAAATACTAATGAAAAAGATCAAATAGTTTTCTTGAAGATTTCAATCATGTCGTTTTGTGTGGTTTAAATGAATGATAGTAATGGGAAAATTCAAGCTTTGTATGATTTAGTTTGTATTCTTTTATATGTATGTATTGAATATATCCTTCTTATCCGTTAAGTATAGTATGAAATTGATCAAATGCAGTAAAACTGTTTTTATTTCTTATAAACATAAGTAGAAAATGAAATAATAATTTTAGTTCATCTATTAATTTCTAACACCTTTTAATAGAAATATATATCAGATTCAGAGTTCTTTAAAATTACCTATGTATAGAAACGCGTAATTCATTGTTGATCTACGTTATGAGAGTGAATTATATTATAAAAACCACGATTTAAAACTTACGAGTTGTAAAGTGAACGTTCATTAAGTAGTAATACAATTTATATTCGTCAAAATAAAATGCAATTGTCAGGAAAAGCGCAATAGATATCTACCCTCTATATACAATATCCTAATGAAACGAATTTATGAAATGATTTCATGAAAAGACGAATTAAACGACTGATTAAACACATGTATGTTATACAATAATCAATGAAGTCATGGTGAGTTGTCAAAATAATGGCAATGAAGATACGTAAATTAAATTAAGATATTACTAGATAGAACCCGTCAAAACTTGACGGAAAAAAATACTATAACAATATCTGTAAAATAAGCTTCTTTATTATTTAAGAAGGGATGCGTATGAAAAAGTCTTTCAAATATTTTATTTTAAAAGTTTTTTTTACCCCCAGTGAAATACACTGCTCAAAACAATTAAAGGATATTGCAGTTTTAGGTGGATTTTGTATCTGGGAAACTTTTTAGCTGATTGATACATGATCGACAGACATAGTAGGTTATATGAGAATAAATTACACATGTTTGGCAGAAAAAAAATGCATTTTATTGCGCATTTGTGTACAAAAGGAAAAAAAACACAATTTGTGCATATGAGAAAAAAAGAATAAGAAAAGGTGTTTTCTTCAAAGAAAATCATTTTCAGTAGGGGGGGGGGGGTTTGGTTTCCACGGGCTGCTAGCAACGTTGAACACCTTTGAGGCATGGACTCAATGCGGCTATTAATGACGAGTTGGGGTATTGTGCCCCACTCTTCCAGAAGAGCTCTTTCCAGTTCTTGGAGAGTTTGTGGGGGTTGTTGGCGGCCAGAAACTCGTCTTCCTAGAGCGTCCCAAACGTGCTCGATTGGATTATATGTCTGGAGAACACGCTGGCCATTCCATTCGAACGATTCCTTCCTCGAAAAGGAAATCCTCCAGCAGGTTTGCACGATGTGGCCTGCAGTTATCGTCCATTAAAATGAAGTTATCTCCGATTGCTGCAGCGTAAGGGACTACAATAGGTCTGAGGATCTTATCCCTATATCGGCGACCAGTCAGAGCTCCATCTCGAATGATGTAGAGGTCAGTGCGCCTGTCAATGGAGATGCCACCATACACCAACACTCCTCCACCGCCAAATCTGACACTTTCGTGCACGAACACAGGATTAGTCCTACTGCCACGGTCCCTCCAGATGAAAAGACGCCTATTATCCGGATGCACAGAAAAACGGGACTCGTCAGAAAACAGAATATTGCTCCATTCATTTCTCCTCCAGTTGACATGCTCGGTTGCCCACTCCCTGCGGTCGCGACGATGCCTTGATGTTAATCTAACACATACCATCGGTCGGCGAGCATACAGACATACAGCATGGAGCCGGTTTCGGACAGTCTGAGTTGAAATCGTGGTGCCTGTAGCCGAGCGAAGGTGTTGTTGGAGAAGAGTAGCGTTCATGTTTCGGTGTCTCCGAGCTGTTAACGCTAAATACCGATCTTCATTGGGCATTGTTGCCCGTCTACGACCTTGCCCTGGTCTTCGGCCTGCACATCCACTCTCCAAAAAACGGTTCCAGATCCTGGAAATGACACTTTGTGACACTCCAATGGCTTGAGCTACTTCGGCTTGAGTTTGGCCCCTTTCTAACCTACCAACAATTCTCCAAGCTTCTGAATCTGTCAAATGACTTCGCTGAGACATCGTACTCATCGAAACAAAGCAATCACTGAATGCCGATCATCCTTGTCTTCATTCTCTTTTATCCAGTTGAAAGTCAAATTTCATTCGCTGCCGCTGAAGCGACGTTTTTGACGTCGGACTCAAAATTTGCATACTCCACAGTTTGAAAACCAGAAAAATTGGCATTTGTGATTCTCTTCTTCTATTTTCGGCAAAAAAAATGTCGTTTATATCTTTATTTTATATAAAACTTCAAATATCCTTTAATTGTTTTGAGCAGTGTACAGTACCATTTCCGATGCAAACTCCAAACAAACAATCCGTAAACAACTGTTTAATGTAAATAAGTTCAACATTACCGCCATATTCACCACTACAAAATAAAATTTCATGGACCTATGAAGTATCATACAAATAGTATATTCCTACGTCCATATCATATTCAGTAAATAAAGCACACATCTCTATCCCTGTGATAATGCAACCGAGTGAACTTCTATGTGCATATGCATTGCATCTGTTCAAAGGCACCGTCGAAATTCGACGTTAAAAATGTTTTAAAATGTTTAAATACTAAAAAGTTTTAAAATGTCCTCTATAATCATTGTACGTTTCAAATCCATATTTTTAAAAATGCATCCATTGTTTTAAGCTAATCAGTTTTTATGTAAAGGTGGAGAATTTTTTTTTACAATAATAATATACAATCTGCAGATGATGCATTTTTTTTATGTTTTCAAGTATAATTTATTTGTATGGTTTTTTCGGTCCCTTTCCATAATCATGATTATCCCTTTTCCACATGCGTGATCTTTTCCCTCTTATACCGTGAAATACACCATGGATCTTTAAAATAATAATAAAATACAATTCCAAGCATATTCTGATGCAACTCATACATCAACACAAATTCAACATGAGATAAATTTTATGTTGAACATAAATTGAAAATCGTTTTTTTTTTTTTTTGTTTAAAAGATTTCAGTTTAGCGCCAAAATATGGTTATATGGCGCTATATATATGGCGCTATCTTATGGTTAATCTAGTTTTATGATTTATTTAGAGTTTTTTTTAAATTATTTTCTTCACTTTTTATATTGGTTAGGGAAATCAATTTCCATTTGTAGCAACTTTCTCAGGTGCTATTTTATATTACTGAAGTAAACTGGCGGCCATTTTGTTGAGATAGATAAAAAAATAATTCATGCTTGAAAATTATTTAAAATGTTGTTAAATTAAGCGGCAGTTTTCAAACAAATTTCATTTGAAAGTTAATATTTTTATAATTGATGATGTATAAATTGAAATTGTGCGGTATTTAGAAGGGATGTAAGCGCGATAAAAACAAAAGAGATAGCGCCGTTTGTTGTCACAATCGTTATACATTCTACTCTTTATAATGAAGAATTTAAAAATCGGTTAAAATTACGTCATGTTGACACAATCCTATAATTTTTTTTTCTTTAGATTTATCAATGTAAAAATGCATTTCAAGATAAGCATAGAGTAATAAGATAAGCATTTTCACAGGCGCAAACTTTTCACACGTACTTTATATACGTTGCTTTTATGCTTAACCACCATGTATACAGATAACAATATATTTTGTATTTAATTGCACTGAAAAATGGCATCTACTGTATAGACCCTGTCCAGATGGTGGCTCGTACCGCGACCTACGTAATACGCAATAATACCTCATACTCGCTTGTTTTTCAGATTCAAAGTTTGAGAAACATTAATCGTATTTTTAAACACATTAAATACATATGCCCTTCAATTTCATACGATTTATAAGAATTTTGATACTTCTCCGTTATCCTTTCCATTAAGAAAATAACTATCGCCAAAGTATAGGATTTTAACGCCAAAAATGTATTATCGTGGCGTCAAACTCACTTTACGTCAAATGCGTTACACGTGCTTGTTATCTCATCAAGTGATGCTTAATTTGACGTTTAATGTATTTTTAATGATGTTTTACTGATTTATTAGTTAATTCATTAATTAAAATAGAAATTACATCTTGGCAACATGCTATTAAAAGCGAAAAAACATTGAAAAAATGTTGCGATGCGCAGTTACGTACAATAGATCAATTTTAACTGACGTCACAAACATTTATCCAGCAGTCGAGAGAGATAATTAAGAAAAATAATTTAATTAAATAAATTTCCAAGGTTATTTTTGTTTCTATTTTCATTAATATATTGTAAATTTTATTATTTAAAGTTACTGATAAATAATACTGTAGTGAATTGGGCTTTTCCAAATTTATTTCTTTTTTCTTTTTTTTCTGAGATTCTAATGGCAACCTTCTTCCATTTGTTTATTGGGCGCTACAGTTTGGCGATTATTTCGGTGATAGTTTTTTACATGATAGTGGTCGATGGGATAATGGAGAATATACCAGGATATTAACTAAGCCCGGACTAAGAAAAAATTTCCGACCAAATAATTGTATTTCGTTAAGAATTAAATTTTCTTATTTGTAATCTCCTAAAGAAACAATGATCATTGATTTAATTAATTTTGCAAGATGCGGTACATCCAAACAATTTTGATTAGATCGGCACAGATGTCGCAGACGCATCGTGGTTTCTTTTTGGCGCCAAAATGGCAATTTTTGCTTTGTATGGCAACTTGGTGTTAATAAAATTGAATACGTGTGTAAATAAATAAAATAAAATAATTTAAAATTAATTACACGCAATTAGTACAATTAAATGCGTGTGTTTAATAAAAAATAATGTGCGAAAATAGCGCAAAAAATAAATCGCGCCAATCCCTGTACGTCTGCTGCTTCTGTTCCATGTAAGGGTATTTTTTATTTAATAAATAAAATGTATTAACGTTTAAAAACAAATTTATGAATAATTTAATATATTTTAATCTTTTTGTATTAGTTTTAATGTTTCAGCAAATGTTAAAAGTAAATAAATTGGTGACATTGATATTTTTATAACGTACTCGATCTTTGTTTACAATTCTATCTTGCCCAGATAGCTTGAAGTTACGGTCAGAGTCAGACTTCAATTTTATGAAAAGTTGCAGCATCCTCTGGCGATTAACTGTATGACGTCATAGCAGAAGTAAAATTTGAATTTAAAATTACGGCTAATTAATAAAATTTTCGAACAAAGGAATGTACGATAACAAATATGTGTCCAAATATATTTCATTTAAAAAAAGAATAATGTAATTTGATGCAGCAGTTTGTTCTCACGGACTATCGAAAGAAAACATTTAGCGTTTTAAATATGTAGATGTTAAAATATTACCTAGTTGATATTAGCTAATGTCAAAAGATTGGCGAACCACAGAGTTTACAGAATAAACTCTGTGCCTTGCAACAGTGGGAGTTGCGACTTTATGACGTCATAAGCAGCAGTAAAAGTTTAATTGAAAATTACGGCTAATTAATTAAATTTTCGAACAAACGAATGCAGGATAACAAATATGTGTCCAAATATCTTTCATTTAAAAAAAATGGTGTAGTTTGATGCAGTAGTTTGTTCTCACGGATTGTCCAAAGAAATCGCTTAGCGTTTTAAATATATAGATATTTACGAATTTACAAGAAACTATATACAGATTAAAAATAATAAATTTTAAACAATTCTCGTTCGACAATACATCTCTTTCGTAACTTTTGTTACGCTCGGCGACAGTCAAATATGTCTTACACGTTCAAAATCATCTCGTCATCTGCTGGCGCGAAAGGTTTTTACAGCTGGAGAATGGTGGAGCTGCTCTCTGTTCTTAAAAGAGAGTTATTAACACAGTCTGCTAGCGGTGCCGTTGCCACTCTGACACTCGGCCATTCTGCATGCCATGTTCTCATGGCGACGTTGCCAGGAACTGAAATTGAAAAGGAAAAAAGCAACAGCAAGAGAAAACAAACAGTTTTAAAAAAAATATATATATAGCAACTGATGAATATTGGTGATGTTTTTTTTCTCATCTTCGTCGTCATCAGACCGTCTCAAATTTTGTCGTCTTGGACTGTCTTAATATTCTTCGTCAGCGTACAGTCGTAACATTCGTCTTAATATCACCAGATAATCTTAATATTACCAGATCATAGAAATATTACAACATATTCGTCGTATGAATTTAATTGAACACATTATTTCGTCTTGCTGTATACATGTTAAAAAATTTCATAAACTTATCTTCGTAAACCAAGTTGCATCTTGAAGGCTGGTTTAGGAGATTTCGCTGCTTTTTTTTTCATCTAGAATTCCACCGGCGAGCCCCCATGTTATACAATAATCAATGAAGTCATGACGAGTTGTCAAAATAATGGCAATGAAGATACGTAAATTAAATTAAGATATTATATTTAAGTATTTACAATAAACTATATACAGTTTAAAAATAATAAATTTTAAACAATCGTCGTTCGACAATACATCTCTTTCGTAACTTTCGTTACGCTAGGCAACAGTCAAATAAGTATTACACGTTCAAAATAATCTCGTCATCTGCTGGCGCGAAACGTTTTTACCGCTGGAGAATGGTGGCGCTGCTCTCTGTTCTTATTAACACAGTCTTCTAGCGGTGCCGTTACCCCTCCGACATGTATGTTAAATGCGGGATTTGTTAAAGGCTGACGGTAATGTAATTCTAGTATGTTGTTACAGTCGCATACAGTATGTTTTCATGAAGAGGACGTATATATAGCATTTATAGTTGCTTTATGGGAAAGCACGAAGGAATACTAATATATGTTTAAAGGGGGATTTGTAGAATGCTGATTGTAATACAATTTTTTATGTTGTTACAATCACGTACAGAAAGCGTTTTTCCGAATAGGGCATATACAGCATTAATTGTGATTTTACAGAGCCGCACAAAAGAATAAAAGTATATGAAAAGGTCAGTTGTTAAATTCAAGATTTGTAGAACGCTGAAGGTAATGTAATTTTGGTATGTTGTTACAGTCAGATACAGTATGTGTCTTCCTGAAGAGGGTTATATCGCAGTTATAGTTACTTTACACGGATATACGCACAAAAGACGCACAAAAGAATACGGATATATGAAACGAATTTCTGTTAAATGCGGCATTTGTAAAGCGCTGACGGTAATGTAAATTCATTGTGTTGTTATAGCCACCTACAGCACACGTTTTGTTGAAGAGGGCGTATATAAGATTTATAGTTATTTTACGGAGCTGCACAATATAATACCAAAATATTCTAAAATCATTTCTAAAACGCGGGGTGTACACTGTAAAAAAATTGCAGTAAAATTACTGGCGGAGGCCGACAGCAGAGATTACAGTCATACTCCGTAAAAAAAAATTCCATGCCCATCATTTTGTGCAGCCCATATTTTACGGGCAAAGTATTATAGCATTATAATTAACAGGATATAATGAACTTTAAAACACAATAATACTTTGCTTACTGTTCCGTAGCACGTAGCATGTTAGATAATCATCACAGAATCGCTGTTTTGGAGGGTAAAATTTTCGAAACACGAGTAAAATGAAGGGTTATACCCTAGCGGAGGACAATGCATGGGGTCGTACCGTATGTTTGCTAACATATGGGCTAGAACTGTAAAAATATATGGATTGCTCTTTATTTTCTAAGTATCTAAGGGATAAGGCCGCTTATTTAGTGGATCAGACCGTTTTTCATCAAATAAGGCTGTTGCCCGTGAAAATTGAAGGGCAAACGCTCATAAAATTACATTTTTTTTCTGAGAGTGTAGAGAACGCGGATGGTAAGGTAATTATAGTGTGTAGTTACAGTCACATACAGCATGTTTTTTCTTGAACATGGTTTATATAACAATTTTAGTTTTTAGACAGGGCTACACAAATAATTTCGATTACACTATGTCTATGGGGGATAATTACTGAAAATTCATTTTAGTGCCATTATGTTATTTGAAATTCTGCGAAATTTGTATACGTTACTAAAACATACCACACCATGTTATCCATTGAAAATATGGCATGTAACATTTATAGTCCTTTTACAGGGTAACACAAAATAATAGAGATGCATTACACTTTATCAGCAATTGCTGTTGAAAGAGATGTTTTATATGATATTTATTTATTTTTGATACTTCATGCGTCCCTATGTGTATACTGTGTCTACAAATAACTTTTTTAACGCATTTTAAGCTTACTTACCATGAACGAATTTCGCACAAATCTTCAGAAAAAGCTTCAGCCATTGTAAAGTATATATATTGATAAAATTTATTATAGTTTTTTTTTACTCTAGCTGTACATCCCGGACATTCTTCGTCCAATTTCAAAATTACAACTCAAGTGATTTCTTGACCAATTTGAACAATTTTGTTAAAATCAATCTAGTGTAATCCTGTATCCAGCGTTTACTGGAGTTCCAAATTACCTACGATTTATTCTGTTGAGCTGATTCAGATATCAGACCAGATGCTATGATCAATAAGGTTAACTGGATGAATTAGGTCCTCCAGATTCGACTGGGATGGCTCAGTTGGTATAGCACTGGCAGCCTCAACCAAGAGATCCCAGGTTCGAATCCTGGTCCGGACATGTTTCGTCCAGTTGAAAAATTAGAACTCGTATGATTCCTTTACCAATTTGAATAAATGTGTTAAAATTAATCTAATATTTACAGAGAGACAAAAAAAAATTGGGTTAAAGTACTGTCTATGACCGATTGTTGGAAGTGCGTTTTGAATTTTAGTATTCGTGTTAAAATTTAACTAATTTTTTTTGCATATTATTTGGTGCATATAAATTCTGTAGATCATATAAAGAGCTATACAAAAGAATTTTACTACATTTCCGCTTATTGACGAAAATTTTAAATTGTGTTATGTGTTTCGTAAATGAACTAAAATTTTGCATACTCTGTAGTATGTATACAAATCTATAGATCATATACAGGTTTTGACAAAGTAATTCGGATTCTTTCCGAATATAGAGAGTAATTGTTAAAATTCGGTTTTCAAACATTTTATGTGTTTTCCAACGTTTTTACTTAGAGAATAGGCATTATGTTTCACCTTATTAAACGATGACGTTTTGTTACAGTATTCTGAATGTGTTGGAAAGTATTTCATAATCTATGCTTGGAGCACAACTTTTCTTGTAAAATTTATCATTATTTAGACATTTTCATAGATTTATTTTTATTTTATTTGTAGATTATTGAGACTTCGGAAATAATACGCAATAAATAATTTTCTTGTGTTTTTAGTATTTTTAAAAATAAAACCTAATGCATAATGGTAGTTTAAACAAAACTTCCTTTTTACAGGTTGATAATTTAAAATATAACTATAAAATGTTTTATATATGTAAAACAAGAAGTTATACATTTGGTTTTTGGAGTTATATATGGTAGTTAAATCCACAACCATGATTATTTTATTCAATATTTTTTTCAACAACTCTAGCATTGAAATTCTAAGAAATATATTTTGTTTCTCAAAAGTCTCATAATTATGAATAGTTGTTAATTAATAGATAAAATCTCTGATAAACTCTATGAAATTGGCATAATCATCCTAGTGATTTTATGTATGTTTAATGTATTACATTAGTCTATTCCAATGTTCATATCTTTTTGGAACAGGAAAAAAAAATGGAATTTGTGAAAATAGTCTAAACTTAATTACGTTTTTTGGGCAGGTTTATTAAGAAATTTACGGTTACAAATAAAACATATATTCATAAGAATTTGAAATATAATTTTCAAAAGAAATATATATTTTTTAAATATTAAAATAAAATAAAAAATACGTTATTCAGCCATATAGAAAGCTAATCTAGAGATCCTCAAAATAAAACGTATTTAGTCTAAATAAGTATGCCTTTTATCTCTCACTATGCTTTAAAATTCTATTTTGCTCACTCAAAGCTAATAAATCATTTTTCCTGTCAGCTATTATTATTTAACGAAGACAGAATTCTGTGTTTTGACTGTTAAGGTTTTCACATCGGATCGAACACAAGATAAATTATTTGAAAATGAATTGAGTTTGACCTGAATGTAAAATTTACTTGCTGAATTGTTAGTTTATGCTTAAAAAAATTATATAAAATGACAGCTCAAGAAAACTCGTTTTCTTCAAATTTCGTTACTTTTTATAACTATGATAAATTTTATACAAACACAAGTCACTTTATAAAACTTACCATTATTTCTTGCCATGTACTGTAAAAAATGACGAATGTTTCTGAATGTACGAAAATATAATATAATGACGAATAAATTTATAATATAATCTCATCCTTGTTAACCATGATTCTGAACAGTGTTTCTTTATCTTTAGAAACCTCAGATATCAATGGCATTTCGAGATTTAAAGAATCATTTAGAAAAACAAAATTTTTCTAGCTGGCCGAAATTTTCGGAAACGTTTACGAGTAGCTTTTAAAGTGTATTAATTAGTTTTCTAAGCCCGGAATATAGTTTTTTTTCGATGCTATCCATTCTCAAGTAAACATTTTTATGCTCAACAAATATGTTTAACAGACAAACATGCAAAATGAACAGCATTAACATTAACATTAAAATTAAGATTATTTCTTTAGTCTTTCATGTATAAATTAACTTATGCAGCTGAAAACGTTTACTTGAGAATGGATGACATTCGATAAATAGGTATTCCATGCTGAAGAAACTGATTAATACACTACACTGCAAAAAATGACCGATGTTTCTTATTTTATGAAAATATGCTATAACCACGAACGAAAATATAATATAATCTTCTGAGTTATCCAAAATTTCAAATAGCATGTTACATTGTCTTTTGAATCCCCAGAAACGAATACATCTTCAAACATTTTCATGCTAAAAAAAATGTTTAACAGACAAACATGCAAAATTAACAGCGTTAACAATAACATTGAAATTAAGATTATTTATTTACTCTTTCTTGTATAAATTAACTTATGCGGCTGAAAACGTGTACGTGAGAATGGATAACATTCGAAAAACAGGTATTCCAGCCTGAGTACACTAATTAATACACTATAAAATCCCTTCGGAAACGTTTCTGAAAAATTCAGGCAGCTAAAAATAATTTGTTTTTATAAATTATTCTTTAAATTTTGAAGATGTATTCGTTTCTGGGGATTCAAAAGACAATGTAACATGCTATTTGAAATTTCGGATAACTCAGAAGATTATATATTTTCGTTCGTGGTTATAGCATATTTTCATAAAATAAGAAACATCGGTCTTTTTTTACAGTGCATAAAAAGTATTCGGAAACGTTTCTGAAAAATACGGGCAGCTACAGAAATTTTGTTTTTATAAATAATTCTATAAATTTTGGAAATGTATTGCTTTCTGGGGATTCAAAAGACAATGGAACACGCTTTTCGGAATGTCGGATAACTCATAAGGTTATATTATATTTTCATTCGTGGTTATAGTATATTTTCATAAAATAAGAAGCATTGATCATTTTTTACAGTGTGGTTACTTCCTTCCATAGGTAAATACTTTATTAAAACCTTTTAAGGAAAAAAATTGCAAAAAGTAAGGCATTAATAGAGTTAAATATAATGAAATTGATGTAATTCCAAGCAAATATTTTAAACACTAGTGTAAATTACAATACTCTTAGAAACAAACATGCACAAAAAATTTAAAGAAATGACAATGAGTTTTGAAATGTTTTATCTTTCTTCCTCAAATATAGAAGAAATCTTTAATAGTACAATGCAAAAGGAAGTTAGAACGAAAATGAAAGTGGGGGATGAGGTAGATGGAAGAGAATAAATAGTCAATAGACAATCAAGAGACAAAGTGGATAAACCAATCAGAAAAGAGTTGACTTGATACGTAGTGCACGAAGTAGAGGTATATTGATGTAATGAAAAAGTAAGAAAAAGTTTTCATTTATCATATTTACTGACGATTTCCTTTCGATTTACTTACAATTATGTCATTCCATATACACATGTTTGGTGACAGTTTCATAGTATTTAATTAAACACTTTTCATTTTATCCGAGTTTCTCACTTTGTTACAGAATTTTCTTCACGAATACATTATTTTTAAAAGAAGTACATTTGATTATTTTAAAATAACATTTTCAATAGAGAATCTTGGAAACAAAAGTGTATGCGTTCTTTTAATAAACCCGGCTATCAAATTGTTCACTTAAATTTCAAATAACCAAACCTAGTTAATTAAAGAATTTTGAAAGAATGTTTGTATTTGAAAGAATATTTATTAGTTAAAATTCATATGTGTATATGCATGTGTAGGTGTCTTACAGACCATTTCATACAATTGCAATATATCATGTTTGCAAGGTTCGTTTCAACCGTATTTGTGAAATTAACTTAGAAATGCCTATCGACAGTATGCACTCACCACTCTGCTAATGCCTTAACGGATTGTTTCATAAGCATATTCAAACAGATTTCTCATTTTATTATAATGGCAATGCTCACATATTAATTAATAATTTAAATCACTTGAAGGTTTTGATTGAGATGTCAAAGTTTTTAAAAAAATTAAGTTTCTCAAACAAGTAGGTAAAATATCTATGGTAATGTCTATGTAACTTAGGTTGGTGAGGCTTTTTGTTATGGTCAATTATCTGCGCGATTCATATAAGTTGAAGGGATGGGGGGGGGATGTCCTCCTTACAGGTCTTTCTAAGGAAAGGTAATCCTTAAATACTCAAAGTTCGAAAAAAAACAAAGCAAACTTTGAAAGGTTCGGCCAATGAAGGCTAAAAGGATTTCGACCCAGCATCTCCCGTCCCAGATTTGAGATTACAACATCTCAGTCGGTGGTGGGCAGTGTAAGCTGGAAATTAGATTCTTAAATCCCAGCTTTATTTTGTCTGTTATTGGACAAGTTTCAGATGCCAAATAAAAATGCAATGTGCCATTTTAATTATACAAGGAAACAAATAGAACAAATATAATGTAACTGTTTCGGAAGCATTAAATACACATAAGAGTCAAACTTACTGGAACCTTTTAATGAAACTGGTTCATACCTGAAAAGTAGCCAGTAGTCTAACCAATAGATAAAGGAATGAAAGTATATAAGATTATAAGAAATTGCATCCTGTAGTAACTAAAATCTACAGGATAGTACTCAAAAATATTCTTACATTATAACCGACATTAATAAATCTCACAGGAATGTGAAAGACTTTTAAGCAGGCGTGTTTTGAGATACGCAATAATAATAGATGGAAAATTATGAACGAGATATTTAAAGAAATTGGACGTTTTGTGGTAAATTCTGCAGTAACATGAGACAATGTAAAAGCTCATTTTTATCGCCAATGAAGGAAGAATCTGAACCTTATAACGATACAAAAATTTAGACATGAAAATTTGCTCTTATAATGTAAAAATTTATCGTCAAATAAAATTTTTATAAATTTTTATTAAAGGCCACAATTTTTTTATTTATTGCATATATATAGCATTTTGTTACAGATATGTGTAAAATAACTCAAATACATAATGAAATATCGATTTTTGTTAGTTAAATTTCAAATAGTCATGTATTTCGAAACATAAAGAACAAAATTGTATAATGAACATTATAGCGTTAAGAGTATTAGTTCCTGTCAATACCAGACTGTTCTTTTTTCAGTCATGTTATCATCTGTTTTATTATATTTAACATTTTTCAAAGAGATATCATTTTTTATACATGTATCCTTTTACAAAACAGCTACAATACATATCGGTCTGTTATAGATTGCACAACAGAATGTGTATATATATATATATATATATATAATTCACTGGTTCCCGGCTAAACGAAAAGCACCCAAAATAGTATAAAAAGTTGTTTAGATTAATTTTGATAGTTTATTTACTGACAATTTATACACATGAATTACGATACCCAATAATTTTGAACTGATAATTAAACATTCAAATTACAAAATAATCATTTTCTAAAACAATAATTAACACGTTTAACTGAATAAATTGAAAAATAGATTATACAATAGTTTCTTGTCAAGATAATTACTATGTTATTTTCGGAAATAAAATGCACATATTGTTCAGAAAAAGAGTACGGATGACATTTGTACGCAACAGACTAAATATGTAAATAAATATACAGACACAAGGCAGGAAATTTAATTTTAAAAGCATACAGAAATAGCAGCATAAAATAACTTGTCATAGTTATATCAATTTATTTACGTTAAATTTTATACATTGAAACATTTTACACATTTATTATAATCATAACCATGAATATTATAACATAGGGAAAATAACGACATAAAAAAAACTTTATTTGTTTTATGACAAAAATATTACAAAATTACTTATCCGAATAAATTTGCTAAAGAAAATTCAAGCCTCAAATATTAAAAGCTAGATATCTATCTATAAACCCCCAAAAATATATTTGTGCAGTTTAGATGTAACTTATAGAAATATTTTCCTATTATGGATTTTAAAGGTCTTTCCATATTCTATTTGAATACAAGAACTTTGTAGTCTAAATTCACCTACGCATATGCAAAAGGATGCGTTATCTTAGAATACGTATTCTATTTCCAGATAAGATTTATTGAATGCTTTAAAAACAACACTTGAAAAGAGCAGTTTTCGTATTTTTTTGTTTTATTCGATTTAAACATGCATGTTTAATGAAATAAAACAAATATTATTTGTAGATTTTAAAAAATTATTACGCTTGTTTATAAAAGTTTTTATATTCATTAAAAAATTCCTGATTTTCAGTATTTTAAGTATTTCTGATTCATATGCATTACACATTAGCTGCAGTTCGATGCATGGTAATTTGTGATACGCACTGAGATTGGAATAACGCTTACATTTTATCAGGTAACGTATGCCTGTAACTTCTCCAATAATCACAAAAGACTCATCATTACCATAAACAAATATATATCACTTATTTATATTTCATATTCGTAAGAGATATAGTGCGTCATATTGATGCTATTAGGAACAATCCTATTAATGGTACCAATATATACGAGATGCGACTGAATCTGTTTCGGAAATCATAAAACATACAGTAAAATCGGCAGTATGTATGTCATGTCTTCGATAGCATATTAAATATTTCATTTATGCCAATTTTCTTTCCAACTTTATTTTGGTTATTCAATAAGACCCATTCTCTTCTTTTATAGTTATCAAATTAAGCATCCAAAATGACTAAGGACATTTCTAAAAACGTATTAAAACATAATCTTTATTCGTTTTAATCGAATAAACATTTTCAAAAGCTTAATAAATTTTGTTCTAATTAATAAAACTGGTCTATTTTCAACTCCATGCAGTTATTAGAACATTTATCATACAAAAATAAATATTTTTATTTATTTATTTATTTATTTTTACATATAACATCTCTTACTTCACTTCCATTTCTTAGAATTAATAATAAGAACCACTCAGATAGCACAACTAATTTATAATTTCTTCATATTTTCTAGAAACTTAAGTATAATAATTTTTAAATACTTACAAAATATACAACTCAGACAAACAAACATTTCTTGAATATCAATTGGTGTAATTCCAATCCAATATTAAGATAAATAAATTCACTATATTGCATAATATGTTTGATAAAATAACAAAGCAAATAAACATACGAGGCCTTGGATCGAATATATATTGAGTTACAAAATAACATTACACAATGACAAAAACATAGTAACTGAACTGAAAATTGAACATCACTTATATTTATAAATTCGTCTGGAATTCTGCAGTCATGTTTCCGGACGTGCAAGAAAGCTTACACGGAAGTATAATCCAATTAAATTTAAGTTGTAATGCTACGATTACAATTACGATACGATATACTAACAATCTTAAATAGTGGATTTAAAGATTTTATTGTAAATGAAGATTTGCACTCTGTTAATGAGAATTAGAGAGATACATTTAGAAATGAAGAAAACAGTGTATCCGGCCCGACGTATATATAAGAGTGAGAAATGCCGAATCGTGATAGCGTTCCTTGTAACTCAGTGGTAGAGCCTCAGAGCGCTATCCTGAGTGCCTGGGTTCGATTCTCGGCTTGGGACATATTTCACTCTGTCAGTTTACGCATGGAAAAAACAGGATAAATGTTCACCGGTTATTATTCAAGAAAATAATATTATTTTCTGCAATCGAAATTATAGGGGAAAGGGAGCAGAATCTGTCGGCTGTTCGAAAATTCCACTAGGCCAATGGATTAGACGTTGAATAAAAAACAACTCACAAGACATGCAATATATATCACAACCTGTATTTAGCAGGCATCCAAAAGTGGACAATAGATTTCCTTAGTAAAAGAAATCGTAAATTGCCGTTATTAAATTAGAAGCAGGAAATAAATACGTTTATGTATGCATTTTTTACATATACTTAGTATTTTTTTTATAAAATATAAATAAATAATGATAATTAATGAATAGTCTTTGTACAAGTTTAAAGTAGTACTAATTGGTAATTAAAAATGTCTGTTCCATGTAACACTACTTTAGATTTTTATTCATTAAATACTGTTGTATTTGTCTTGAAACAGACATGCAGGATTTTTATAGCTAATAATAAGTTTTAGAAAAATGTATTAATTTCTAAAAAAATACAGATTAATATTTTAAATGCACCTTGTGTAATTATAAATTCGAAAATGAATCAGAAAAATTTAAAAATTTCTTTCATTTAATACAAATATATAAAATACTGTTTAAAAAATAGCTAGAAATTCATAAAATATATTACATTAATATCAGTTGATACATTGGACAAAAAGTATTGTATTTTTTAATTCATTAACACCATAATTTTAAAATTGAAATAGGCATATTATAAAAATATTCCGTATTATAAATTATTAAATTAAATATATAAAATTGCTAAGTAATAAAAAACAGCAAATATTAGCATGAAAAACAATTCAAAATTTAACAAAAATACGTAGAAAAGATAATTTCTTTTCTTGTATTATTGTATATGTACAGCATATGTACTGTATATGTATTATTTATGACTATTAATTGAGTTGCCAATATATTTTCTTATATAAAACTTCATAAATGCTTTTTGAAATAAGTTAATGAAGTAATTCGCACAAACAAAAGTTCCGTTAACTTAAATTTAGACAATTTATAATAACAATCCCTATACTTGCATAAATATTTATTATTTACTTTAATAAAATTAAAGTTATTTCATATTTAAAACTTATTTTCCGTGGATAGTCTACATCTGTCGATAAAAGATTTTTTAAAAAGTAAAATTAATGCTGGCGGCAATAACTAACATAGAATGTATGCTTAAAAGATATTTGTTTAAAGAAACAACATACTGTTCCTAAAACGTAATAAGTACAAAAATTCAGAATTATTTGTTTTAATGTTTCATAAGGATAAAATGGCACTATATTTCATTTGTTCGGAAAAGAAAACGATTGAAAAATTAAATTTCAATTTGAAATTACTGTAATACATGTTACTTAAAAGATGTTCTACAGCACAAAATTATATTTGTTATGAGTTAAATATAGGGGAAGGGGACCTAAAATGATCCTAGCGGGCAAAATGTTTCACAGATGTTCTCTTCCGGAAACGTCACGCTATCTACAGGGTAACACATAAACTAGTTGTGATAAATGAAGAAGAAGCAATGGCGGTATTCATGCGATCGCAGTATTACACGTACGAATAGAATTCTTTGAAAAATTCGGTTTTATAACATATGTTATAAGTTAAGCACCAATTTTCATATTTATTTAGATATACAGTCTTTCATGCACAGAAATATGACTTAGTTTACTTCATGGAGTATGTTTTTAGATGTGAATTATCCTTCTGTATTGTCATAATTACTTTTATAATCTTTATTTTTCGATAAAAAAACAATTTACAATTATTTTTAAATGAAGGATCATATTGCCGTTTGGTGAGGGTAAAATGATCCTTTCGACACTTTTTAAAAAAATCTTATTTTTTCATTACTCAATTTGGGTTTAAAATATTATTAAGATATGTTTATAATGCAAAATGCAGTGTAAAAGATACTAGCAAAGAGCCAAAGTTTTATTTAAACAGTAATGTTACTTTACACCTAAATAAATATATCAATACAAACTTTCAGCAGATGCAAAATATACTTAGAGCTTGAAAAATATATATAATGCTTCAACTTTCATTTTAAAAGAAACAGTCCTATGAGATCACAGCAAACGTTTATGCAAAGATAATTTATTTAAAGTTGTGTAAGTTAATTATTTTTCTTATACTGAGCAAATAAAAGCCAAAATTGGCTTCTTAAATTAATATTTATGCTTAATAAAAGAAATCAGATATATTTGGATCAACTAAATCAGTGATGTTTGGCACTATGTTACTGTATGTACACATAATATATTCTGTTTTAAGTATTTTAGAATATTTATATCAACAATTTTGTTATTTTTTTTGTTTTTGTTTTTATTATATTATGATCATAAAAAAATATAAATATATTTTGTCATATTGTAAACTACAAAACATTTTTTTTAGTTTAAAGTGCATTTTGCAGTTTTATATTTTTGGATTGTTTAAACTATAGTATTTTTTGTATCTTATACCAGATACCTCCATACTTTTCTAAAATAGTGCTATAGTACTTTTAAAAACATCATTTCTTCAACAAAATATAGTTTTCCAGTAGTAGATATTTCATCGACGCCTTATAAAGTTTTGTGTATTTAATTTTTTTTTTAAATATATTCATAAAATACAATATTTGGAAAGTCAAAGTAACTATCCTTCGTATTCCGTATGTTTATTTCATATTTCACCATAAAAAATAATTTATTTTTTACAAATATGAAAACATCTGGTATTCTGTGGAGAATATGCACATTACCAGTATTGTTTTTGTTTTAAAAAAGTCTGTTAGAGTTTAACGGCAGTATCGCATGCTTGGCGCAAATAGCAATTTTTAAAAATTTGTGTCATACATTATTGCGTATGCATCTACTTATACATTATTCTTGGTATTGCTCTAGGTGAAATATATTGCTCTGACTGCTAAATAGATAAACGATATTATTATAAATGAGAAATTTCTTCATACATTGATAATTTTACAGAATTCCACGAAGGCGAATTTTTATGCATTATATTTCGCTTTTACAAAGTGCGCAATTTATGTTAAAATGAAGCCTTTTGCGCCATTTGTTAGTTTTTTTTTTTTTTTTTTTTTGAAGAGAAAAAATATTTTAATTTTTCATTAACTACTCGAGAAGCGTCAAAGGGTTTTACCTTTTAATCGTAATTTTATTATTCTGAAAATGCATTAATAAAGTCATTATGTAGTAAAATTATAAACAAATTAATAATTTTAAATGCATTGATATATTAAACTAAAATTTGCAAACAAGTATATTATTTGAGGCAAATAAATATAAAATTTAATAAAAGCTTGTTTAATTAAAAATATGCCAAACTATACATATTACATTTGTTCTACGATAATAAGATACGATGTTCTAAAATCTTAATAGTTTGATTTTAGATTAATGTAACTAAAGTTCTTACATTATTAAAAAAAAATACAAACAAGAAAAAAATTATTTTAAAGGAAAAGGTGATTCTAATGTAAGAAAATTTAAGTTTTTTTTTCAGAATTCTGGAAAGGCATAATTGTTCTATTCAGCTTTATGAATTTCTTTCACAATATATTTTAAAGGTAGCTTTTCTGCAGTTACGATAACATTGTGAAGTCGATGTATTTACGTTGTGTATTTTATTTTATGTTTTATTCTTTTTATTTCATTATATTTTTCACATTATAAAATAATATAGAAGAGTCTCAGAATTACACTACAACTTTGAAAACTATACGAAGTATTTTTGTAAATTAAAACTGTCTAAAAACATTTAAACATGCTTGTATATTTAAAAAGGTGCGTGCGTACGTTATTTCTTTTCTTTTTCTTTTTCTTTTTTAAACAAACATATATTTATAAATTATGAATAAATAATGCTATCAGCACCATAGCCAACGAAAGAGACAGACCGCTATACTTTTACCGTCTTGGCTGTCAAGTGATGAATATAATAGTTTTCGCAGATTTTCAAACTGTCATGTGATCAAAGTTGGCTGAAAATCAGACGAGAATAATTGAGTACCGTAGTCTCTTTCGTTGCGTTTAGCATAAAAATGTTTAAAAGTATGAATCATGTACAAAAATTAAACATAATATTTTTTTTATTCCACATTAAAAAATAAATTAATATTAAAAAACACAAAGGTATATCTTCTATTTATATATAAAATTTGCATATCCTTTACATAATCCACCAAAACTTCATTGTTTACTTTTTATTTAAAAATAATTTCTATTTGGCACTTTCCATGTGACCTGCTGCTAATTCATGTTATTCCATTAAGTTATTATCCATTAACTGTAATAATTTCTTATTAATATATATATACCAATCTTGTCTACCAATCTTGTCTCTGTAGTGATAACGTACATAATTCTTTTTTTTTTAAATTATTCAATTAATTGTGGATTTTAAAAAGACAAGAAAATCGATATCTGTATCAAATGGCGATTATTTGTGCTTTTTTACATTGATTTGCTGCACATTACATTTGCGCTTAGGTTGTAATCTAATATTATCACATTTAAATTTCCAATAATACTTATTTATCATTAGCTACACTTTGTAGTGCAAAAATAACCTAAGTAACAATACATATTAAAAACTGATGCTTTTTTTAGAATATAGGTATCCGACACATATAGTATTACTTTTAGGGAATAAAAACTACGAAATTTTACAATAGCTATTTCATTGTTTCCTTATAGCTAAATATTAGACGTAGTATATCTTAAAAATATGAGTCAAAAATGTCAAAATGTGTTTTTACTTTCAAATATTCATATTTTTTTCTTGAAATAGACACTTTTATTTATTAAAAATTTCAGAAAATGTTGCTTAGTGTGTGTAACAATAATTTATGTAAAGAAAAAAAATAATACGAGTTAAGTAATATTATCCGATTCTATTATTAATATTGAAAAATATCCCTTTTAATTTGTTTTCATTTATAAAAAAATATATAACTATAGGTTATTATTTAATTACATATGCTAAAAATAAAATATAAAATCAAACAGAGTTTTTTGTAAAAAATAGACAAAACAAAGTGTATATATTTTTACGGAAAAGTGACATTAACTTTTCCACAGTAAACCACTCTTATTTGCTCTTTTCAAAACCCACTCCCTTTCACAAAAGATTCTTTTAGTTCTTATCGCAAACTTTCAGAAAGAACATTTAAAACTCGTTAGTACTGAACGTTTAATGTCAAATAAATAACGTCGAAAAGAAATATTTTTCTTGGTGATTTAACTCCAAGGATTGTTTACTTTTTACTTTTATTTCAAGATGCAGTTTTTTAACGTATATCTAAAATATTCTGAGAAGAAACGTAAAACAGCAGAACTATATTTTGCTTTGTTTGACTTTTTATGATAATATTACATACCATTTTACGAAAAAATATAATAATTACACTAAGAATTGCTTTTGTAATTATTTTATAACTAATTAAGCGACACAATTCTGAGTAATAACGAAAACAAAAATATGATCAGGGTTAGTGGAAATAATATAAAATGCAAAAAAAATATATATCTTTTTTTACAAATCATGTGAGATAGCTATAAAATATATATAAATGAGTATATTGATCAAGCTAAAATTTTTTAAAAGATCGCTTAAAGAATAAAAAAAATAAATGACTTACAATTGCTTTTTTAACACTTTCCAACCTAATTGAAAAGTGTTTATGACTTCGGTTTGTCTGCCGTATGGCCATCTGCCGTATGGCCGTCTGCCGTCTGGCCGTCTGCCGACTGCCGTCTGCCGTCTGTCCATGCTCTAACTCCCGTAAATATACTCGGATTGCCCTGCAATTTTTATATGTTACTGTCGTTATCTATAGCATGTTCCCTATTTCAACTGAAGTGTGTAATACTTATAGTTTTTTTACAGGGACACTCAAAATAATTCCGTTACATTACGGTATGTGGAGAAAAATCATTTGCAGATTATTTTACTGATGTTACACAATTTCAAAGACATTGTAATTGATATTTATCACTAAGGTGCATTACAAGAAACTTAATATGGAATAGGGTGTTCATAGCACTTATAGTTACTTTACAGGGACAGTCTAACGAATTCGGTTACATTACGTCTATGGAGAAAATCCTTTTGCGATTTAATTAAATAATGTTTCACTTCTTTAAACGCATTGAAATGTATATATATATCACTAAGGTGCATTACAAGAGGCTTACTACAGAATATTGTGTGTATAGCAGTCATCGTTCATTTACAGGGACACACAAAAGAATTCTCTACTGTATGTTAAAATAATCCTGGAAGTGCGTTTTGTTTTAAGTTGCTGAACGCGATTTTAAATTTAACTTACTTTTTGTCTCTTACCTGGTGTGTATAAATTCTGTATTTCATATACAGGTCAGCACGAAAGTTTGCTAACACATATCCGTTTATTGAGAGAAACTCCAGAAGTAGAATTTTAAACTGTGCTACGCGTTTCCAAACTAAACTAAAATTGAGCATCCTATGTAGTATATATACAAATCTATAGATCCTATACAGGGCTGAATAAAAGTATTCGGATAATTTTCCGAATATTGTATATGTTGGAAATTTCTGAAATTACGTTTTTAAATGTATTATGCGTTTTCCAAATTGTTTACTTAGATGTTATCTTTCAGCTTATTAAACGGTAATGATTTGTAAAATTATTTTGGAAGCGTTGGAATGTGTTACGTAATCTATGCTTGACGCATGATTTTTCACTGTTGTTATATTTATGCATACTTCATTTACAAAACATCGTTGGAAATAGGTATAAAAACAAAATTGAAAAAGGTAAGTTAAAATTATTTTAAACAAAATAAATACTGCTTCAAAACTTTTAACACCTATGACATGAAAATCGGTCAAAAAGGAACTCGAAATCTTTAAGTAGGTTTTTCTCTGTTTGCTTTTTTAAGATATCAAAATAAGTAATATGATGAACTTTTCATGATAAAAAAAATTATACATATCAAATTTTTATTTATTGGTATCTTCGAATCATTGATTTAAATATTTTTAAAAATACATCTGTTTTAGCAATATTATGCGGCTTTTAGAATTTTTTACTCTTGTGCGCTTTTTTCTTTTTTTTTCTGCAGTAATGTGTATTTTGTACAATAAACTTAAGTGATAAGAAATAATAATCACATTTGAATATCACAAAACTCTTTTTGAAATACTTATTATTTTATAACATACTAACAAAACCCGTGGTTTAGCAAGAGTGGTTGTTTAATTATGCTAAGTGGCATTCATTGTATTTGTTTCTACTTAAATTAGGGGAAAATTATAGTGTCACGGATAATTTTAATATTACTAATTAAGTCACATTTTGAGGAAATTTCTCCATTATATTAACGTGACACTTGAACTAATGAGAAAATTCTTCATTTAAATCCAATTTGCAACCAATCTCTTCCAAAACAATGCAGTCAACTTGTTTAAACGTTACTGTACAATGAAAAAAATTTGAATGTCCGTTGACTAATTTTAGTGTCCATTTTTTACAAACAAACAATATTTTTTTTTTTTTTTTTTTTTTTTTTTTTTCAGTATTAGTATGATTACATTCGCCATAAAAATTTATATACTAATATTAAGTATTGATAATATTATATATGGAGCAGAGGGATGGAGAATTATGGAGACAGAAAGAAAGTAATTAGCAGTAGTGGAAATGGATGCCCTAAGAAGATCATACAGGATATCAAAAACAGAAAGAATAAGAAATGAAAAAATCAAAGAAATGATGAAAATGAAGGGAACCATATTAGACGATCTCCAAAAGAAGCGATTAATCTGGTATGATCACGTTAAAAGAATGAGTGATGAGAGACTACCCAAAATTGCATCTAATTATAGAACAAACCAAAAAAAGAAACGAGGAAGACCGCGAAAAACCTGGATGGATGGTATAAAAGAAGCCATGATTATGGATAGGGGTCTGTAGGAGGACTAGACTCTTCACCGGAAGAAATGGATTGGTCACTTGTAGATTTTTCGGATGGCGGCAGCTGACGCTATAAACCGAATTTATATATATAAATAATAAGTTTGAAAACATTAGATTATTTAACCATAATTTTTGAGGCGACAGGCTAATTTTAAAGTACTTCTTTACCTTGTTTACAATCATATTTCTTTATTACCTTCATTTTAATTATTTACAGCAGTTACTGATATTTGGGTTTTTTCTTATTTCTTAGAAAAAGTTATATCTAACACTATCATTTAGAAATAACTGATTTTCTGTTCTTTTCAACTTTATAAATTTTAAATTACTAAAAGGTTTGTTCGTTTTAGAATTTAACCGTATACAAAATTTAAAGTTTCTAGGATAAGTATTTCAGACAAATCATAGTGATAATGTAATTTTAAAACGTTTTCTTCCCAATCCACTTATTTGAGATTCGAAGAATAATAAAAAAACGCATTCCTTTGAGGGAATTATAACATAATAGAAACCTACATGTCCAATTTATAATATCTAGCTCGGATATCTTTAGAGTACGTAATTATAATTATAGAGCGTTTTCCAATTATTTCAAATTTTAAATCTCAAATATTTTGACAAATGTTTTCAACGCGTACATAATAAGTAACCACAATATCAAAATTCAAGTTTTTAGTCTCAACAGAATCCAGGTAGGTCGAATTTGAGAATGTTTTTCGCTCTGGCAGCCCCATGATGGCAATTTGTACAGAGTTAAATGGATCCTATGTTTTTTAGCAGAGACTGTCATTTTGACATGGGTCAAGTATCCAAAGTAATCGTGATTTTAGAAATATTTCTACTCATTGCACCCTTTAAATTTTCAAAGCATACAAACTCTTTTCAGCGACCAAGCACGTCTTACATTTCACTACCATGTCAATATTAACTTTTGTATCCGAAGCAGTTCGAAAGATATCCAAATTTAGTACGTTTTTAGAATATTTTCGGTTCATTTCACATTTTTAAATTTCGATGTTTTATAATTGCTTTTTGGAACCACTTACATCGTAAACATAACCGCCATGGCAAATTTTATGTTTCTAGTTAAACATATTAAAAGAAATTGAAATTTTAGAAGGTTTGTTGCTCCTAAACACCTTTGAAGGCATTTGCACATAGTTGGAACTTTGTCACCAGTTTATTCTGAAAGGAATTTTGAAATATGTCTAGTGGTTTTAGAGTAATCGTGATTTAAGAAAATTTTCGGCAAATTCCATACGTTTAATTTTCGATTTTTTTTAAATCAGTTCAAAGGTTCCAAAGTAATCGTTATTTTACAAAATTTTACAGTCATTTCGCACTTTTAAAGTTCTAAATTACAGAAACAGTTCTCTAAGAGCATTTACGTCTTAATCGTAATGGTCATGTTAAACGTAAAGTTTCTAGGCCTTAACGATTGAAAATACATCGTAATTTATGATGTTATAGAATATGTACCGCTCATTTCACGCTTTTAAGTTTGGAATTTTTCAGAAACCATTCTTAGACATTTACATCCAAAAAATAACTACCATAAAAAATTTCAAATTTATAGCCTCAACAGTGTCAAAGAAATCACTTTTTTGAAAGTTTTCTTTCTCCTGCACCCTTATAAATTTCTGGTTTTTTCTCAAATTATTCTCTGCGAGCATTTATGTCTTAAAAATAACGGCTATCTCATATTTTAAGTGTCTATCTCTAACAATTAAAAAAAAAAGAAGCATAATTTAGAATGTTCTTCCGCTCATTTCAGTATTTTAAACTTCAATTTTATTGATAAATCGTTTTTAACGAACATTTATTATCTAAATGTAACTACCATACCATATTTCAAGTTTTCTAAACCGAACAATATAACAGAAATCGTAATTTTGTAATTTTTTTTCCTGAACCCTTTCACATTAAAATTTGTTTTAGAAATTTAACGTTTTAAAAATACCAACCTTGTCAAACTTTAAGATTATAGTTCTCAACAATTGCAAATAAATCGTAATTTAGAAAGTTTTTGGAATGTTATCAGCTCATTTCAACCTTTTGAATTCGATTTGATTTGAAACCGTTTTTATCGAATCTTTAAATTTTAAATGTAACCGCCATGCCACACTTTTATGTTTCTAGCTAAGCTGTATCCCAAAACTATCAGTTTTCGAACATTTTTTGATCCACCGCACTCTTACGTAAATCCCAACAAAAATTATATCCTTTGTTGTAGCAGAGACAGTCACCACCATTTTGTCACAATTAATTTTGAAATCGATTCAGCTATAACAGAGATTACTCTTTCAAACGAAAAACTTTTATTTTTTCTAATATTATTTTAGATTTATTCATTAACCCAATTTCAAATTACCTTAAATACAACTATGCCTTATTTCTCTGACAAAATTATCATATAATAGGATTTAAAAACATACAGATACAAAAAAAATAATAATAATCGATTGTTTATATAAAATGTTAATAGAACTTAAAAGAAGAGTGAAGAATTTTTCTTATGGTCTAATATGTTTTCAAATTTACTTAGATAAATTTAAAAAATCATCTACTCAACATATTATTTTTTATTAAACGCTGTTATAGCTAATTTAATCAAAACCCTTTAAGAATCAAAAAGTAAAGAAATCGTTTGTTTCCAATGTATATTTTTTAGCCTAAAAAACACAATTCACTTTAGTTCTTAAGGGAAAATATAACTTTCCTAACATTTATTTTCTTTGATGTATTGCATTCAGTGCTGTTTATCCCAAGTGACAAAGTGTTCCAACACAATAGAGTTTTCACCAAATGCCGTTGTCAGGTTGAGATTACTAAATCTTATTTGAATTTACAATGTAATGCTAGTTCTTTATCATTTAGTATTATTTCAGGATTGTGCTTATTATAATTTTTGTAAGTACTTTATTATTATTATTAAATACTAAACATTCATTTTATTGTAATGTCCTATATGTTCATAACAAATTGAATTTTTTGTATTCGTACTAAAACCTAAATACTTTGTAACATATAAGCAAAATTAACCAAATATATATTATGTATTTATAAAATGTCATTTTTCTTTAAGAAATATAAAAGTAATTTTTGTATTAAAATTTGTACATCACATATCAAAAACATTTACTTAATAAATAGCTTAAGTCGAGAAAATTCTATTTATTTTCTGGTACATAATAACATTTAAAAATCAAAATTAGAATTGCTAAAAAAAAAAAAAAAACTGAGTTAGGTATTGAACTTGAGACTATTATCTTAATTTTTACGGGAACGAACCAATTTTCAAATTTTTGAAATAACATAATGGTTATAATTTAAAACAATAAACTTTCTACTTACGAAAATAAAAACATATTTTACATAAAATACATAAGTCAAAGAAAGTAAATATAAGCACAATTTTTTTTCAGATATAAACTATTTACAATATTTACAATCATGATGCGACACATTATAACTACCTCACATTCTGGCACATGATAAATTGTGTAAGAGCATTTGAATTTTTGTAGGCGTTGTAAGTCATCATTTGTCATTTAAGCATCTGTGAAATGAAATTAACGACTTCGGATGTAGACATATATCATAAAAGTCATATGTCTCGAGAATTTCTAAAGTGGTGCGATTCTTCGAGAGTTAGCACTCTGTTATCTGGAGAACATTTGAGAAGTGGGAGGTTCATAAGGAAGTATGCAGCAGGAAACAAATTACACGATGAATAATACACGATTAAGGCTCGATTTTGTTGATGTACAGTCTTACTTGATGAAGCTAAGATGCACATCCGGTAGCAAAACGGACATCTGAATATGATACAGGCGTAAGTACAACTTTCCTGTACATTACATCGGACTCTATTATATACAAGAAACAGTAGAAGTAAACTCTGCGATGTACCATGCATTTTCAGTTAGCCCAGAACAATCCATATTCATTTGCTGAATGGGTGTTTTCACATAGAGAAAAAACATTGTAACAATCTATAAAATATGCTGGTGAAGTGAAAACAAATTCAGCGTCCTGAAAGCGAATGTAGTTTTCAGACAAATAGTAGTTCTATTTAAACTTCGTAGCTTGAAAACAGGGAGATGGCGATATTATTGTAACAAAATATCACATAGAGAGACTCCGGACTGCCAGTTGTTGAAGAAATAAATCTTAAGTAATTAAACATCATTATACTTCATAAAAAGTTTTATTCTATCTTTAGCCCGCATCGAAGTTGAACTTTTCCGGCAGAACTGCGCTAATTGTCGCAATGCCGGCATTCATGACAATGTTTTCAGATGATGATAATGAGTTCAAGTTCTTATCAAGACTTTGTAATTCTTCGGATAATAATTTAAAATATCATGTGGCATGTCAAGAAGTGATAGTTTTGAGCTCATAAAATATCATTTTCAAATCGTCTGACACTGCTTTTCCAAGTACTGGTTGAGTAAATGTCGCGAAAAGTTTCGGCTTTTCAGCATTTTAAACATGGGCATACCTATTATTAAGATTATGATTTAATCCCAAAAGACAGAGACAAGAAAATGTATTATATTGACTATATAATATTATATAATAGTTAATATATTTTGACAGATAATTTTTTCCAGGAAATAGAGTATTATTGTATTTGGCCATTAATGCATTACTCCGTAATAATTTTAGGACATCACAATTGCTGCACTAATTTCTTAACTAAAAGGGAAAATATTCAGAATAGGCTAGTAAGAAAATATTTTTATTCTTACTTTCCAGCGAGCAACTTCTCGACATTTCTCAAACCGTTTTCAAATAGGGCACTGAAATTACCAGAAAGTCATTGCGATTTCTTAAATGATCTTTTCCCTATGGACAGAGGTCGCAGCGTCCTATATTTTTTTATGTATTTGATACCACTATTTTCAAACTATAAATTTCATGGTAGATTTCTTTAAAATGTGCAATAGAAGGATATTGTGATTATTATATTTTGAAAATAGTGCTGGGGATCATTTAAAAAAATATTGGACGCTACGACTCCTGCATGGATTAAAACGGTTTCTTTAATTTTCAAGATAGTTTTGTGCATCTTGATGGCTCTGCAGCGAGCAGATATAATAATCAATTATTTGCAAAGATTTATTTCTGCAATAATTTAATTGATATGTTTTGCACTGAGGGTTTCGTTTCGTTTCCTCTCGTCCCGTCTCGTTTCGTTTCCTCTCGTCCCGTCTCGTTTCATTTAATTTAATTTTGTTTTGTTTTGTTTTGTTTTACATCGTAAAACAAAATATTGTTTAAAATGTTGTTGTCGTGTTGGAAGATCCAGTTTCATAGCAAAAACAACTTCTCAAAACTTGAGACAAGCTTTTCTGTCAAATTGGTTATGAATCCCTTTTATACATTGTTTGCTCGACAAAAACTACTTCAGCGGGTATTTTTCCTTAAATCCCTAGATCAAAATCAAGCATTGATAGACTTAAATGGACTTATCTCATTGAATACTTGTATTTTTTGATCGCGATATTTCTCGAACCTTATTTGTACCACGTATTTCACATTTACTTCTATGACTTAAAAAACAGTTTTTCTAAAACTTTATGTCCTTATTTTGAATTTTATTTGAAAATCGCAGGCGTCCTTATTATTTTATTTAGATATTTATAGTTCCAGATAACGGACGGTATCATTCCATATAACGAACGTTTGTAAGTACTGTGCGTATATACTTTTATTCACTGCCTTTCGTTATGTCAAGATGTAGTGGATATTTTGATCGAGAAGTATTTCAGTTATATATCATAACAAACATTAAAAGAAAATTATGAATTTTATTTTAATATGAAAAGTAAATTAGAAAATATAATATTTTTTTCTGTTCCTTAATTATATTGTTTGTAATGGAATGTAGAATAGTCTATATAAACCGATGAGAATGTATTACTAAGTTTATAAATTAATATTGCTACTAAAATTAAATCGTTCAAGTATGCATTTCCGGAAAGCGTAGTACATATATTTAAAATTATTGTATTTTAATATAATATACTGGAAAATATTGTGCATAAGTATAATAAAAAATATTCGGTTACCATTTCATTTTAAAGATTTGCTATGGTTGTTTTAATTTAATTATGTGTTAAAACTAAATTGAAGAAGTGTTTCAAAAGAAAGAGTGAAGCAACTTCAGTCAATTTTTATAAACTCATTTTTATACAAAATTATTATATTTTTAGGGTGTGAAATGTTAATGAAAAAATTCCTAGTTTCCCATTCTACATTTTAATATTTTTTTGACTTCTACCTAATTACTTTTATGTAAACTCCTACATAAAAAGAGATCATTGAACACACATGAAAATAAATGCAGGACGCTGAAATACTAAGGAAGGTTCCAAAGGTCAATTCTTCCATAGAAAACGAGATTTTTTTTTTTTTTGTGTGTGTGTGTGGTGTGTGTTCTACGAATTAAATAAAAGAAAAATACATATTTTCAAAACTTTTAGGAAAACCCTTTTTCAAGGTAAATAAATAGATTTCGTTGTAAATATACAGAAAACCCTATTCAAATACTTTAAAGGACTATGAAAGTAATGTTGTACTCAAATATTTTAAAGTTTGAAATTTATTAGTTTTGAAGTTTGGATCTGTTCTCTCAAAGATTTCGATTCATATTTTAATACGTGATTAAATAAAAGAAGCATTTTGTTTACCTTTTCATTTTTCTTTTAAAACAATTATCAATGCATAATCAAATATAATTTAGCAATAGTTTGAAATTTTAATTTATAAGTCTCTGTCCAGTCTCAAATTATTATTTTATTTTGAATGAGAAATTTATTTACGTATAACAAACTTACGTAATTAGTTTCCAACACTAAAGTATCGTATTCTTTAAAGTAAACATGCTACACCGATGATTAAATTCTAAGTTTAATAAGCGTTTCTAGACATGTAAAATTTGAACCAAGAAACCTTATCCAGCACAGAAAATTCGATTAATGTATTTAAACAAAAGCTACGGGCATTTAAATTTAAGTTTCTTTAAAGCAAGTTTTCTACAAACATAGCAATTATTAAGTGTGATTAAAATCACTCCCCATCTGAAGATTTTAGAGATTTAGTTTAAAACATAAAACTCTGAGAAACTACATTTACGACGGCTGAAATTGCTTTCCCATTTAATCGTTAATTAAGTCAACAATAATTTTATGTTAAATAAATTTCTTCTATTCGAGAATATATTCAATTGAATCTGAAAATTTGAATGTTTTAAATGATTTTTAAATAGCTTTGATAATATTAAATTAGTTTTATGTTTTGAATGTTATTGAAGAAAACTTAATGTTGCGAATAATTCATTAGTAATTAAAAAAAAAATACATTTCTTTAATAACAAAAAAAAAGTTTTTTGGGGAAGACGTCTTTAAAGGCATTATTTTATGAATACCATTTAATAATATATTGTATTCTTTTTTCAATATTTGTGGTATCGTTTTGTTTTTATAAGATGATATTCAAGAGAAATTGTACTTTCTTCACACTTTTTTCAGAGAGCTGTATACAAAATATTACTTGTATTTAGTACAAAGAATTTGCCATCTAAAATATTTTAATGCATTAGGAAGAAAATTGTTTATGAATGAAATAAAAATGAAACGCTGGTTAAATTATATTCTAAGCTGTTTTTCACGCAACATATTCAAAAGAACGATTTCTTTTGCGATTATCTATTAATCATTGATGATATTAGTTTATTACCATTTATAAAAAGTATAGAAAAAAATATAGCTTTTTGATATGGAATTTGACTTTAGTATATACTTATTAAAATACAAATGAAAACTTTTTCTACAGCCCTTTTTATATAACTTGTATTGAGAAAAATGTTATCTTGTGTTTAAGAAATACACTAAAACACCCTTTTATTTTATGGGCAAACCTTACCGAGCTGTGATATCTATATTATAGAAATTTGCAATGTTTTATAATACATTTATTTTCGTTTTTAGTGCCAGCAATTTAATTTTACAATCGTAAGACCCTGTACCATGATCAACTAGTCCGTTCTTTAATTATATTAAGCATATGGTATCTAAAACACATAAAACAAAAAAGGAATAAAACAGATCTGAATATACACTGAAGTACCTTTGAATTAGTATAGGCAATGCTATTCAAATTTTGTAGCACTGCGCCTCATTTCTGAACTTATGAGGGCGCTGTGATAGTTTTATATATGGCTAGTACTGTGGTTGTTGTTAATCAGTCGTTTGAACTGCCAGTGGGGGGTAAAAATAGCGATTTAGATGCCTTCGATCGTGAACAAATGCTAGGCCCTCATCGCATGGGCCATTCAATTTCCGAAATCGTCAGAGTACTAGGATTTTCCCGCTCGACAGTGTCATGAGTATATCGAGAATACGCGGTTGGCGGGAAAATAAACTAACAATCAGACAAACTTCAAAGGACAATTAGCCTTGAATGAGTGTGGATGAAGATGGCTCAGTCGGATTGTGCGTAGCCAGCGAAGCCAAACATTAGCTCTTATTACAACCCAGATGAATCAGGGCGTCAGTCGTACAGTCAGTAAATGGATCATGCAACGATTGCTTCACCGTATGGGTCTCGGAGGCCGTAGTCCTATGATAGCAACATTATTGAATGCACGCCATCGGGCTGCACGACATGCCTGGACAAGGGAACACATGACTCTAATGGACTGGAAACGAGTAGCATTAAGTCTCGATTATGACTACTTCAGGTGCGCCAATGGGAGGCTGTGAATATCGTGCCAGGCTCATGAAGCCATGGATCTTGCATGACAGGTTGGAACTGTACAAGGTCATGGCGTCTCAAGGTCTGGAATGCTTTCGTTTGGCAGTTTTCGGAATTTTTGGTACTTGTACCAACCTCCCTCAATACAATTCTGTACGTAGAGTGGCTAGGCGATAACTGCCATACAGTTATGCCTTCCTGTCATCCACAGGGAAATGAAGTATTCCATCAAGACATCTGCTCTTCTTACAGGTTGGTTACTGTCTAGTTAGATGAGCATTGAGCATTCCTCTGACTTCCGTGTCATGGATTTAACATCTAGAAGCCCAGACATAAATCCTATTTAACATATTTGAAATGCTTTGGAGAAAGGTTTGAAAGCATGTGACGCAACACCTGAGACCCTTACTGAAATATGGACAGCTCTAGCAGACGTTTGTCAAGCCAAAACACTTCCACAAACTTATTAAAGCTATGCTTCGTCCTGTGGCAGCCACTATCAAGGCAAGAGGATGCCCAGCTTGTTATAATCTTTCTATCCTTTTTTCAATGGCACTTCAGTGTAGAGTAGTTCGACAAGTAAATGAACACTTAAGCAATTTTTTTTGTAAGCTTGATTATATTTAATAAACAGTAGCTTTTGGTGCAAATACATTTGTTGGTATATAAAAGGAACTTTATATTTCATTTGTTTGGGATGTTAGATGTGTCTTAATATAAAGCTATTCAAAAACCAAGTACTAAATGTACCAGTAAATGAGCGAAAAAATTTGCAATGAATGAAAAGGCAGCAATTTAAAAACACTTATGTTTCACAGTATGTTATTTGTTTTACAACTTGTACAAATAACTTACACTGGTGTGCAGAAATTAAGGGGCAGTGGCCAATTTCAGACGTTTCGTCGAATATCTACGGAAACTCGTGAGGAAATGCCCAAAGGATTATATGAGATATCCTCTTCAATTTATCAATTATTGCTGTAAATTTTTGAGTTTTCTCGATGTTTCACTGGTATTTTTATATGAGTTGCCCTATAGTATTGACTATCAAGTCATGACAAAAAATGTTTGCTGTAGTCCACGCATGCGCAGTTAAAATGTATTTCATACAAATGCCCACACCTCATCAAATATTTAATATATTAATATTTTAAATACAGTATGCTATTTCTACGACTTTTTGTCAAAATTTTGGAATGCGGTGTTAAATTCGACTGAAAACTCTGCATGCTATAAGAAAAAAAAACTTTTGGATTTTTCACAGAAACGTTAACATCTTCACGAATATACGTGTAATGCTTACAGAAATGTACACAAATGTTGAACAGGACCTACATAGTCATTTGCTACAATGACAGACCATCTTTAGCATTTTATGTTACTTGGGTAATCGAAAATATTATTACATTATTAAAATTATTATTGCCCACCCCCCTAATTGTCCTCGCGACAAAATCTTCACTGAAAAACATGAAGTCAAACATGTTTTTTTACATCCTGAAAGTTCAAGGACATTTCGGGCATTTCCTCATGAGTTTCAATAGATATTCGACGAAACGCCTGATATTGGTCACTGCCCCTTAGTTTCTGGACATCACTGTATAACACGTTTTTACTGAATTATGGGATTTTTGAAGACAGCATGATAATTAACTATTGGAGAATTTTTCAAACCATATTCTATTGAAATATTTACTAATTGTTCATTAACTGAGGGCTGTTAACTTATTGGTTGGACTACCCTATTTCGAACGTTTTTGAAATTTGTAACTGGAAATTTTTTTTTATTGATGTTGAAAATTTCGTATTACCGTAAGGTAACGACTTTAGTCTTCAAAACACACATCGTTCTTTCTAGAAATCCCTGTTTTATGATTTACTTAATTTGAATTTATATTTAGAAATTTTTGTGATAAGATGGCAGATTGGCAGAGTTTTTACAAATTAATAACTGGAATTTCATCGTCATTTGAACGCAAAAGCATTATTTTAAATTTGTATATGTATGATTTTTTGAAATATATCTTGTTTCATGTAACATGTTTTATTTTGTATAACATGTCTGACAAATATTGTAATATTCAGAACTGTATTTATGTCTATTTTAAAGTTAAAGTTTTCTGTAAATACATATCCAATATTGAAATATATGCTTAAAAATTAAAAAAAAAAGTGAAAATATTGCTTAATATTTGAGATATCATGTTTTCTTAACCATGTAATATCGATAATGGCAATTTGATGTAAAAATAAGCATTAAGTTTTAGCTGTTAAGTACACAATTCAAAGAAATGTCAAACATCTATATGTTTAAAATCTTGGTAATTTAACAGAAAATATCTATGTCAATATAACAGTTTTTAAAAATGTGTTTCAGCAACTTAAAAAATTCTTTATGTTACAAAAATACAATATTAATTTCATGTTTCTTTCGTAGAAGCTTTAAAAATACGGCACTCATTCAAGTTAAAATTCTATCTGCATTATGTTTTTTAATTCATTTATTCTGAAAAGTAATTAAATTACTCCAAAAATTAATGACATAACCATATTTACAAAAGCATGGCAAAATCTAATATTCAAGTTTTCACTTCAAGCTTGTAAAAATTTAATGTGAATAAAAATTATTAAAATTTCGTCATTATTTGTAATTGTAAGTATGTTTTTAGATTCGCATAATTTGAAATAGGTTTTAAGCATATTAATTTTTTAAAATATAAATTCACTATATTTATTCACGAGACTTTTTCATTTAATTTTAATGTTTACTCAGCATTGTTTGCCTTAAATAAAAGTATTTTGAAACATCAAACGTCTGTGTGTTTCTATGCGAACATGTACTTCAGCTTTGTGAAAATACGATTTGCATTATTATACCAATACGAAATGTACTTTCCAAACTGATCTGTGTTTAATGTAATATATTTAAATATGTGTATTAAAGAGTTTTAAAATGTTTCAGTTTTAAGATCGGTTATTTAATGGTTAGTAATTTATAGATATAATATCGTTTATAATAAAATTACTATTTATATTCACATGCTACATAAACGTGTTAGGATTTTAAAAGATATTTGAATACTTTTTAACTTGCATATAAATTTCATAAAAATAATATATCAGTGATGGAACAGTGGCGAACTATTTGGGTGATTGTCACTTCTAAATTTTATTTGAATTCTTCGCTTTAAAAATATCTGAAATTCTGTCCTTAAATAAGACGAAGAATACTGTTTAAATTTAGCGGTGTCAATTTGTTCTATGGTGCGCCACTGTTCCATCATTAATTAAATTTTCCAGCAAAACTGAAATTCTTGTGTTGCAAAGTCGCAGCCATGCCACTGCATAAAACTGGATAAATGCTAGACTGGGTGTCATCCGGATAGCGCCAAATGGTAGTTTCTGTTGCATAGTAGAGCTTTGTTGCATAATACCAAAGTTCCCGGGTTCGATCCCCAGTCTAGACATATTTTTACTCTGTCAGTTGTACGCTGAGTAGTAAGTGATAATTAATGTCCTTTGTTATATATTTTATATATCCTTTTTTATATCCTTTGTTATTCTTTGCTATATAACATACTTACATGCTTACTTTAGAGATTGTTTGATAAATTAATTATTTTTATTGTCTTTGAATTACTCAGATTAATCTCTTCGCGACGAGAGTCCTTTACAGAATTTTTAACCTTTTACCACCGGTTTTTCAAAACAGAAATTTTCGCCTAATTAAATAGCAGAAATGCTAGGTTTACATAAGGCAAAGCTTACAATAAAAAATAACTGGTGGGAATAATCGTGGATTCTGAGCATCTTATAAGTCACGTATACGTGTCGCACGTCCCCAAGTGGTTAATAAAATGAAATGCTCATATCATCACATACTTTTTCATAAATAAGTATTTGTGAACATATACTTGAAGGGAATCGTTAAAAGCTTTTTGCGAAGAACTGAATAATGCATCTTTGTTTATTATTGTAAAACATAAAATAATTACATATATCTTGAAAAACAGTGAATGTTCGTGCCTTCTGCAAGGAATTTTTCATACAGTCCTACATCTTAAGTTCACGTAAATAACTTTTAATTTTCAGTTTATGCAGATGTTTCTCATAACCGACCACCTTAAAACCAACTTCTTGGAACGACTTAATCCTGAAGTATTATACTATTTTCTAAATCCCCTTTTGTGTATTGGTGATAGATAGTTTCTCATATCAGAGTAAAAATCCCATATTTGTATTTTTAGAACAAGAACCTTCCTATATTATTGGCGAAATTATGAAATTCTACATTTAGTTAAGCCCCTTGTGGCCTACACCGGACAACAGGAAAAAGTTTCCCCAAAGGAACGCTGGGTAAAGTGATTTCTGTGAAACGAATATATATCAGCTGTGTATCCCAATCATCGTCAGCCTACACGTTACTTGATATTTTTTCTTCAGCTGGCGTAGGCAAAATTTATGTTATACACGGTGTAGTTCAAAATGGTTTAATTTTAATTTTACAAAATGAAAGACACTTACAAAACATTTTCTGAAAAAATTAAGTATAACAATTTTGTACCAAATGTTACCTACAAAAGCCTGGTATTAAATTATATATGAATGTATGTACAGTCTGCTTTCTCTGTTCGAACTGGAATTACTACATGTAATTCAAATCTGTAATAAAAGGATATTTTATTTAATGCAGTTCTCGCTTATCTGTGGCTTTAGCACTTATTTTTTAATCCCCACATTTTAGCAGATTTGTTTTCGTTTTTTATACACAACGGAAATATCACCATGACCTACATTTTCTTTTCCATTTACAATTTTAATTTCATATCCGATTTTCTTTTTTGCTTCTTCTTGTTCCTTTTTTTTTCATTATTTTTCTAACTTTTATAAACCTTACCTTTATTACCTTTATTATCTTTATACGAGAGGATTTCACTTAAAAGAAATCTGGATTAGGTAATCCATAATTAAATATTTATTTCCTGACTAGTTTGCTCTCATCGGTAACTTTTCCTAAAATTTAGCTCATAAGCTTTTACGCAACGGATTATCATTGTGCGCTCTCACTGTGTATGTATTTTTCAATTTTTATACATTTTCATATTTATTAATTTTTATAACCGGTTATAAATGTATCTGACTCATTACGTTTATATTGGAAGTTTTCGGTTTGGAAAATCTATATTATATAAGAATAAATATTTTTTTCAATTATATGTTTCGGTACGTAATTTTCAAATAATTTTTTTAATAAAAAATCTTCACTTGTTTTCTATGACCTTAAAATGTACTGCTTTTACTCAATTAATTTTTGTTTGTCTTCAACAATTCGAAACAAATACAATTATTTTTACATCAAAAATATAAACGTTTAGAACACATTAAGGTCAATGTTCAAACTTATCACCCTTTCATAACATACCTCACGCTTTGAATGCTTAGAAATATTTATAGTCTCGTGGATTTTAGTAGTTAATACAATGAAAGCCAATAATTTTCCTTTCATTTTCTAAACATTAATGTCAAACTTTTATGTTAGGAATACATAAATTTATAATATTCGAGTTTAATAATCTATTGTAGCTGAAAACTGTATTATTTAACATTATTTCTACCGGTGTCAATTAACACTTTTAAAATTTTTGAATTATGTTTATTTTACTTGTTATTTCTAAAGCTAATAACTTTAAAAATATTTTTTAAATGTATTAAAATGATTTATGATGGATTTATTTACAAATTACAAAAACATTCACTTAAAATCGAAATCTCTTAAAATATGTCATTTTGCACCGGTACTCATAGAAGAAAAGAAATATATATTGAAAGGCCATATATATATATTATAATTTATCGTAAATAAATTGTAAAAAAATAAAATAAAAATTGTAACTTTAGAAGGCCAAAAATATGACAAGCGTGCTAACTATTTCACACATTTCTTGGTTATTGATTTGAATTTTATGTCAATTATTTAAGCCTTGCACACCTCTAGGCAAATAATTAATCAAATACTGAATTATAGTTCTGGTACATAGTTTTTTTGCGAACTTTATATTTGTTAGTACAATTATTTTGCACATGTTTATATTTTATATATTTAGTTTTACGCACGAATTTCTTTAAGGCATTTGTAAATTTTACTGCGGTTTTAAAAGAAAATACTAAAAGAATGTTCACAAGACAAAACAAAAAAAATTAAATAAGTATAATAAAAAGTATAATAAGTATAATAAATATAATAAGTACATAATAAATTGAAGTTCAGTATGAAAAGGAAACTTAAAATTGTTTATCGACCTTAAACATACTACAGTATGTGTAAATGATTAAGTACTAAATGGTAAGATGTTTATCACAATTTTTGAATTGAAAAGTAATATTTTACTGGCAAAAGGTTGCTCTGTATTTCCTTTTGAAATACATGTAAAAATAAACAAGTATTCACAGTTGCCAACCAATTTGCACTTTAATAGAGTATCATCGCATCGGTCGGGGGTAATTCGATTATAAATTTCAATTGCATACAATAATTCCATATATATTTATCCCCGGTTCCAAGATTCTTCTCTGGATTTGGTGGGATTAGCTGGGTGTAGTTTATTATGAGCTTCTCAAACCGAACAAAACCATCAGAGGAGATTGCTATCGACTATAAATGATGCGTTTGAGTGAAGCATTGAAGGTAAAATGGCCAATTTACAAACAGGGAAATGCCAAAGTGATTTTGCAATATGACAACGCTTGGGCGCATGTTGTAAAACCGGTGAAAGCCTACTTGGAAACGCTTACATGGGAAGTCCTACCGCACCCGCCGTACTCACTAGACATTGTGCCTTTTTATTATCTCTTGTTCCGAACAAAGAAACATGGCCTAGCTGAGCAGCACTTCCATTCTTATGAAGATGCCAAAAAGTGGGTCAACTCTTGGATAGCCTCAAAAGACGAGTTGTTTTTCCGACGTAGAATTCAACTTCTAACAGAAAGATGGAAAAAGTAGTAAAATGCATAGGACAAAAATTTCAGTGACATGGTTTTTCCTAATTATCTATACTAATAAAAGAAAGTTTCGCTCTGTGTGTGTGTATGTGTCTGTTGGCGATGGCTAGTAAAATCTAGCCCACCTAGAAGTCTGGAAATTTAAATGTGGATAGTCCAAGGTCTGACCATGTGCACCTGAGTCTCAGAATTTTAATATTGTGATAATTACCCAACATATTAATTAGATTCTCTTTAACCATCGCTTCTAAACTGTCATCTTTTAAAACAAAATGGCGAATGAAACGGGTTTGCGCGTTGGATTTGCGAGCGGAAATGAACAAATTCGAAATTATTTTACTAATTAGCGAATTTTAAGAAAACTAATTGAGATAACTATTGAAAACTATTTGAAAATTTCTGAGCATATGTAAAAAAAAAAAATTCTGTATCTGACTATGTGATTTTTGAAAAATTCGGTTGGTATTTTTTTTTTTTTATTTACGCAAAAAACTGCCAAAAATCTGGCGGCGCCAGTGAAAACGATCCGAGCAATTTTCAGACAGGGATCGGCTTTCATTAAAAACTGAACTACAAAGAGATCTGTTTCTCTGGCCGATCCCTCTCATTTAGTTTGCGAAAATGAAAGGAAATAATTGCCAAATTTTACTAATGAACAAATATTTAGGTAACTAATTAAGATATAGATTTGAAATTGAGGTCGGGAAGGGGTGTCATCTGCCGGCTATTTTAGCGTAGCGTGTTCGTTATGTTCTAATTATCAGAAAAATGTAATTATTTTTTTAATGATCGCGTTAATGTACGTGACGGTGGTTCTCTTGAACAAATTATTCATTATATTTGCGGGTATGGGGAGGGAGGGGGTTAACGCCTTTCTCTGAGATTGTAATTATCTCGGACCCGGGCAACGCCGGGCGGGTTAGCTAGTTTTAAATAAAGCATTAATTTTCACGAAGAGACAGTTGAACTTATTCAACCTTCCATTATGATATTTATATCTGATTCATTAATTACAACTTTTTTCATATAAAATTGCACCATGAGCGTATTTGTCGTTGCTATTACAAATGAAGGTCGTTTCATAAAAACAAATATTAAAAGTTTGAAAACTGCACTCATACAAATTTACTCCTAATATATTTAATATCTTAATTCAAATTTCGTTACTCAATATATATAAAAAAAAGTAAATTAAAACTAAAATTTGTCCTTTTCCGAAGTTAATTTTTTTAAAGCACACCCTTTACAGCTCCTTTGCATTCATAAGTAATTTAATGACTACATGCTGCAAATTCTAAATATTTGAGATGTTTTACATACACCGAAAGAAGTTGAAAGTTCGAAATAAATTTAGAAATTACTTAGATGCTCGTTTACTTTAAAAAATTAATTTTGGAATTTGAAAAAAATAAATCTCAAAGTTAAGAGCTATTTTCCATTCGGAAGCAATTTAATGAAAACTTCAGTCACATTCCTAAATACTTAAGATTATTTTTCGTAAAAACAGTAAAAATGGGAAAATGATTCATTGCGAACAAAATAAAATTCTAAATGTTTCAAATGAAACTTCATAATTACGTACTCAGTAATGAAAGAAAAAGAAAAAAAACTAAAGTATTTTTAAAACATTCATAAAATTATAATTGGATGTAAAATGTCTGTAGCTGTTATTACAAGAAATAAATATTTTGCCTTCGCTTCAAATGACGTGTAAAAATCAATGATAAAGTTATCGACATTTGAAGCCTCATTATGTATAAAAGTCACATATATTTTGAGACGTTATGATGCTTTTATAAATAAGCCTTTAACACAGAATGAATGAATCAAGTGAATAAGAATCTATTTAGAAACTTAAGAAACAAATACTTGTAGGATGCACGGCACATTAGTTTTGCTATTTTTAGAAACAACTTGCAATAAATTATTTTTACAGAGATTTTTTTAAAAGGTATATTGCAAATTATGTTGTTTTTTTGTACAATATTGTTAATTCTCATGAGTATGAACATTCATTGCTATTACAAATGTAATTAATATCATTAACACGTTCACGCCGGCGCCGGTTTGCATTTGTTTCACCGAGCGGCGGCGTAAAAATCTACGTTGCGCTTCTTCTGGTGGCGCGCGTTTCTCGCTTGTTCAGGCCTGCACGCGCGTCTTATTTTGCTCAATAATACAGTGAGCGATCACACGAGGGGTCTGCAAGAGAGTTCCGTAAACGCTGCAAGGAATGCTACAAAAATTTGTCCAAAACGAAGGGCAGAGATTATACCACTAAGAAAGCAACAAGAGTGAAGACGTATTGTGGTCAATGCAAGGGTCAGCCAGCACTTTGTTTGAAATGATTTAACAAATTACACTAAAAATAAATAATTAAGTTACAAATAAAATAATATTGAATTATTATGTTAATTTTATCGGAGTTACATTTTATCGAAGTTACATTTATAATACTGAATTTTTATGTGTATGTTATTGGGCAAAAGTTATGTTTATAATATATTAATTATAATTTTTATTCAACATAAACGTTTTTATGTATTCACGTTAAATTTTCAGTGTCTAATAGCACAATCGAATGCGGAACGCCGGTGGTACACGCCGCCCGATGGGACAATCAAGCGCGCACCACCGGTGGTACACGCCGTCCGATGAGACAATCAAGCGCGCACCACCGGTGGTACGCGCCGGCGTGAACGTGTTAATACAAATAATAAAAGTTTCAAAACAGTAATAAAAAATTGCTTTAATTACGAGCGAAACTCATTAAGTAAGTTACAAAAGATAATTAAATAATAACTTACAATGATATTCACTATTTTTATTTTTCAACATAGTCTCCGCCAATATTTATGTACTTATATCATCGTTTTATCAGTGCCCCAACACCAGCTACATAACATTGTTTGGGTGGCTGTCTTAGCCACATTAGGTCTTCAAGTTGAACCTTTTCATCATCTGTGAACATCATCTTGCTTCTAAGATGGTTTTTTAGTGGACTAAACAGATGAAAATCGCTTGGGGCTAAGTCGAAGCTATATTGTGGATGTTGGAGAAGTTTCCAACCAAACTTTTGAATTATCTCCTGTGTTCAACTTGAAATCATAATGTGGCTGAGACAGCAGCCCAAAGAATGCTATGGGTCACTTATAAAACGGTGATATAAGTGAATAAATATTGGTGGAGAGTATGTTGACAAATAAAAATAGTTTTGAAGTTAATATCATTGTAAGTTAATATTTAATTTTCATTTGTGACGTACTTGAATTTAACCCTATTAATATCTTTACTCGTGAGCAAAATATTTCGAAACTGTAAGCAAATCTTGGTAGAGCAGTCAATACTAGTCATACCTAAAGTTTTAAAATTTTATTTGTATTATAAGTTATATGTGTAGGGTTTATAATCTACGTTATTCATTTAATTTTTTTTATGAGTGTAAGAATTAATCACTGAAATATTGTTTATATGATTTTAAAATATTATTTTATTAAAATAATTATTGTGTATCGTTATATAGTGAAATATTGGTATCTCGTAGAAGTCTAATTGAAATATTTGTTTAATTTATCAATCTACATGACATTTAATATTTTTTTTCTTTTACAAAATCTGCGCTTTCTAATGCATTTTTTAACATGAAACCACATATGTAAAAACGTTAACCACATTTAGCATTTAAAAATAGTAATTTTTTTTTCTATCAAAAAAAAAAAAAAAAAAACTATAGAAATTATAAAACTTTTCAAGAGTACTGAATAATATATACATATTTTTTTTTTAATTTAAGAATGGTATGAAATAAATTAAATGAATTAAGAAAATTAAACGATAGAAATCATTTATATAATTTTTAAATTTAAGAATGGTAAATGAATTAGGTAATGAAAATAAGTAAGAGAATTAAATGTTAGAAAATAAAAACTCAAAGAGAAGCATTGAGGCTGTGTGTATGTGTGCGGGGGGGGGGAGGTTTATGTTATGCTAATATTGATCACGGTGTAAATTTGATAAAATAGTTTCTGTATTATATGCTGATTTTTGATACTAAACAAAGTTTATTTATAACCAGAAGTTTTTTTATAAATCACAATTACTTATATGCTATAGAAAATATGGTCCCATATATCGAATTAATATTATTATGATATTTTTCAATGATTTTTAAACACATAAATAAATGTGACTTGTTTTTATTTTATTTATTTTTTATTGTCAACATTTATTCTGCAGTGCTACATAAGATAATTACAGTGTCTATTTAAATATAAATTGCTATTCCTGTTTTAAAATAAAAAAGACTTAATCATTCTTATTATATATATATATATGAAACAAATTTTAATTTTGTCACCGTTGGCCTCATCAATTCTATAATTCTGTTTATTTCCCATTATTCTAAATTATTTTCTCGTTCTAGTATTCAGATTGTCCAAATCCCGCATAGCTAAAAATTCTTTATTTTAAATTCATTCAAAAAACGGTGCTAGATGCTGTTCTGTTAAAATTACACACTTTTTATTCCATTAAAATAACGCATCCTAAAATTTAATTCTTTTAAAATATCACTTTCCCAGCTAAATATTTTAATTCTCTCGAAAAAACTACCTTTATATTTTTTGTTTTCTGGCAAAAAAGTATTCTTTCTCAAAATATAAAAGGTAATCTCAGTTTCAATGTAAAATTTTATCTTGGAATTCTGCCCAAACCCACGTATTTTTTTATTTCTAATTTGTTCTAAATAATCAGTCATTCCCGCGCTTTTTCAGTCTAAAGCTTAATCTCCTTCAAATCATAGCGCCCAGAAATACAGTTCCGTGGTGTTCCGTGATATTATTTGTCGAAAGACTGTTTTGATGGCTCTGTATTCGTGAGCGTTGGAGAAGGGTTATACACTGGTTTTCCCGCCTAGAGCGCAGATTTGTTCCTGGGATCATGATGTAAGGGAGGTCCGGCGCGTGGCTCGCGACACTGGAAAAAATCCCCGTAGCCGCCGATAAAATCTACGACGCTGCCTAGTAACATCTTGTGTCTTCTTCGAGTATTTAATTTAATTCACGAAGCCTCTCTTGGTACTGAAAGTCATTCTGGATGGAATTATCATGTGAACTAGTAAAAGCATAACCTCAGAATTTTTCCGTATTTTAATAAAATGTGAATTGGAATAAACTGTCTTATTAATTTCCTGCAGTCAGTACACCATGAATTGGAAATATCGACGCTACAACTGCAAATTCCTATGTGGGAACTTCTGGCATTTATAGTGTGATTTACAAAAAATACGGTGATTCGGTGGAAACGTCACACACACACACACACACATATATATATATATACAAAGAAAGAGAGATAATATAAATTTTTAAGTAATTTTATGGTTTTCAATTTTAAGAAATAATCTGAATTTCCGTATGAAACCTCGATATGTTAGCTTAAATTTTGTTTTTAGTTTTTCACTTTCTGCAAAATCAGTTTTATCGACACGTTAAAAACTGTGATTAATTTATATGATTTTTTTATCATATGAAAAATAAACTTTTAGGCTTAAGAAGTTATGTTATTTGAAAACACTTATGAACATGCTAGACTTTATTTAAAATCCAATATTTTAATTTATACTACCAGATATACTATTTTCCTTCCCTAGTTTTGTCCCACCAGTGGCTGAGAGATTCTGCTCTCTAAGCTGGTAGACGGGAGGTGCTGCGTTGAAACCCCTGTCGCGCGCGTCGACCTAACCGTTCGGAGTTTTCCGTGGTTTTCTTCGAACCTTGCGTAAATACGGGTTAGGATACCGTAGAGCGTTCTTTCACGCCGGCTTATATCCGTAGCACAGACAATTGGCCGCAACCAACCTTCCGCAGCTTTACATCTTCTTAAATCTTTAGTTAATTTTCAGTGTATTTTCTAAAAAAAATCCCTAATTCTTTAAATAATGTGTCGATTACTATGGTGAATATTAATGAAAAGGAAACTTAAAAAATATTCATTTGAATACGGTCATTATTCAAATTCTGTCATTATAAAAACGAGCAGTGAAGATCGAGCTATGCTCGTCAAAATTAGCTTTGAGTTCAAAATTAGCTTTCAGCCGTTTTATAAATAAAATTAGCTTGACCCACAGTGAGCCAGAAATGACCCACTAATCGGATTTCCCCGAGCATGTGACCCAACCGAATGATTTTCTCGTGCCCCAAAACCATAGGATACAAAATTTAGTTCAAATCGTCTGAGCCGTTCTTAAGATCAAAATAGCTTGACCCATAATGACCCATGACCAAAATGACCCACTAATCGAAATTTCTCGAATACGTGACCTAGCGCAATAGTCTTCTCGTTCCCTAAAACTGTAGGATACTAAATTTAGTTCAAATCCTCTGAGTCGTTTCTAAAATAACAATAGCTTTACTCATAATCACCCCTGATCAAAATGAACCACTAATCGAATTTTCTCGAACATGTGACCTAGCCCAACAGTCTTCTCGTGCCCAAAAAATCATAGGATGCAAAATTTAGTCTAAATAGTCTGAGCTGTTTTTTAAGGTAAAATTAGCTTGACCATCAGTGACCCATGACGATATAACCCACTAATCAAATTTTATCGAACATGTGACATAGCCTAACAGTTTTCACGTGTCTGAAAACCATAGAATGCAAAATTTAGTCTAAATAGTCTGAGCCGTTTTTAAGATAAAAATAGCTTGACACTTAATGACCCACTAATCGAGATTTCTTGAACATGTGACCTTGAACATGTGAACATGTGACAAAATCGTTTAAACTGTTTTTTAGATACAATTAGCTTGACTCCCACCCATGGTGACCCAAAACGACCCACTAATCGAATTTTCTCGAACTTGTGACCTAGCCTAATGGTGGTCTTGTGCCCTAAAACTGTCGGATACAAAATTTGGTCAAAATCGTTAGAGCCATTTATAAGATAAAATTTGCATAATCCCACACAGACACTCAAGATTTGCTCGTATTAGAATATATAATTAGTACCAACTTTCCATTATGTACTGGGTAAATGTTTTGACATGAGCATCGATTTAATGTGATTTTATCTCTCTTTAAATTTAACTGAACAAGAAACTTATAAATTATGTTCTGAAGACCCAACTATGGGATTATATTCTTTAAATTAATGCTGATTTACATATCTATTTAAAGTGTTAGATTTTGAACCGTGCATCAAAATGCTTTACTGATATATAAGCATTAAATAAATCTCTATAAATCTGATCCAACTCGTATTTGAATAATGTAATTCGCTAAACAAAATCGTTGATACTGGATTTACTAAAGATAAGTTTATGTAATGATCTTTTACATTCTTGAAAACAATATTAGTTAATATATTCAAAGAAAATATTCATGAATTCAGTAGAGTTATGATATTTCGAGATTTTTTGAAAATATTAAAAGAAAAACCTTGTGATGTGTGGATTACGGTTGCTTTGTATTTGACTTCTTAAACTTTTATTAAAAATATATTCACAGTGAAAAGAAAGTATCTGTTAAACGATGTGTATTAATTCTTAAGAAGATAATACTTTTCCTATGATCATAAATTCATAAATATCTTAGCCATTTTATCTTACGTATTAAATCTACTAAAATATGCGTTCAAGAAAATAAATGTAGAAAATAAATTTTAACCATTTTCTTTGCAGCTTATATAGTTCTACGTCATATTCGAAAAAGCTTTTTTAGTATTATCCAATATTTAAAAGCTACAAAAATTAACCAGTCATAAATAATTTATAGTTTTGAACTTTGTTAAAAATTGTATTACTAATTTTTTTTATTATACTGTGTAATGTTGTTTTCCATCGAATACACAGTTAGTCCATAAAGCAAGATTTTTTATATCTAATCGAATCACTTTATAAGGCTTTTTAAAATATATTACGGCTATACATGTAATGCTAAAACTAATACATTGTAGATCACTTTAACAATATTCATATTTTAAAATTATTCAAGATCGTGAAATATCAATTAAAGTGAATACCAAATAAAATACAGGATCATCCAAAGGTTGAAGAAATTTCGAAAAAAGTTGACTCCAAAAGTAATTGAGGAAATGCAGCAACATTATCCCAAAATATTCGGCAGTTATCCGATATTTGTCATGTGCAATTGCTGCTCGGCCGAATCTTTGGGCGTCTTTTCACTCTTTCGTTTTCTCTTTCGCTTCCGCATCGGCGTCTGCGTGTGCATGTGCGCGAGCTTCACCCCCATCGTCTGCATCTGCTTCGACTTGGACCCTCTCGTGTGCTTGACACCTCTCTCTCCGGGCCCTCCAAACTTTGGTACCCCCTCCTTTCAGGGGAGCAATTCGACATGCGACTAACGCCCCTCGTTAGGTGCGGCGTACTGCCGACCGCAACGTTGCGACTGACAGTCAGTTGCTCATTCTTCTGTGAGATTTTCCCGTGTGTTGCTGTGAAACGAAGTCCATGAGGGGAGCTACAATTTTCCCCTAGGCCTTCTTTGTCATGCCAGGTTGAGCCTTGTCTTTTCCCATCCTCCCAAAGAGCTCTGCATACTTGGAATGCGCTTCTTCGACGAAAGCAGAGAACTCAACCATGTCTTCAATTGACAAATCAGCCGGATATGCCCTGCTCTCTGTCTGGCTGCTGGTCTCCACCCTCTGAGCCTAATCTTCTTTAGTGTTTTCGGAGAGACTGAATTCCTCATTCAAGTTTTCACCTTTTTCGGTTTAAGATAGTATCGGCGTCAGCAGTTCTCTGAACCCATCACAGCTGGACTCGAGAGGAATATACAAGTCCAGTAACGGCTCCAATAGGTCATCCATATCCACTACTTCACATGCCACATCATTAGTCGTGAAAACGTTTGTTTAATTCCACCGACCATGACAAATCCTACCCTACTGATGGTTGTCTCACACCGAATCTTAGAACGACCCGAATCTTAGAACTGGGAGTTGGTGTCGCGACATTTAATCAAACAATTCATCGCAAACATTTCATCGCGAACATTTCATCGCAGCGTCAGTTTGTTGCAAAGTCAATTTGTCACGGTATCGATTCGTCGCAGCTTCAATTCATCGCAGCATCAATTCATCGCAGCATCAATCCATCGTGTCCTCAATGCATCATAGCCAACAAATGTTTGAAGGGGATGATGATAAAATTTAATTTAGTAAAATTATTTACTTATAATCTGTTTTCTAGATATAGATAATTATAATTAATACTGTACAAGGCGATTTTAGATGCAGGTATGTTTTTTAAATATATATATATATACACTATATATTGCCAAAGGTGACCGGTCACTTGCGATTTTAGACATTCTGTTAACTATCTAGAAAAATACATGAGAAATTAACCTGAAACTGCAGGTGTGTAAACAGTATAGTATAGGTTATATATTTCTGCGAAGATTTTTTCACGAAACCCTATAGGGGACTGTCAACAAATTGAAAAAGAGCAAATATCTTTTGGATAACCCTGTAAAAACTAATGTAGCAAAGGCATTCAAACTCGAGATTATTAATAAGTGGCTTATTGTAATGTACTGTGCTCATTTTTATGAGGATAGAATTTATACTCGTAGAGAAATTAAGGTTTTTATAAAAACAGTCCCAAATTTCGCCTAGTTTTTTGCTTATAATTTGCAGAGTTCTTAATATAAAAAAAAATTCTTTTCAGAAAATATGAAAAACAACATTCTACATCATACGCTGCAATCAGAATTTAAAAATAATAAAAATTGGATGAAAAATGAACAGGTTCACTAAACAATGTTTCACTGCGCATGCGCGAATTCAATTAAAATATAATATGCATAATGTATTAGCTAAGTATATAGAGCAACTTTGTCAAAGTCTCAAAATCATAGCTTGAAAATTCTGAAAATTATCGTCGATAGAATAACCTCGAAATCCGTTGTTCCCAAAAAGAAGGTAAAAAGATGAGGGGTTGTATCAAATATCTGTTGATTAGTGCCAAGATAGCGTACACGATATTCCTCGTACTATATTTGGATACTAAGCTATACTATACTGTATAAGTGACCGGTCACCTTTGGCAATATACTGTACTTCTGTAATCAAATAGAGGAAAAAAACAATTACCTTTAATCTAACACTACCATATAATGACATTAAATCAGACAATGATCAGTCCATTCACAACTGCAAACAGAATTTTGTGTTTACACCCTGTCTGTGTTTTTTTTTATTCTTAATTTTCATAGGTTTGGGGGAGCTCATTTGCCCGCCACCCTTTAGTTTGCTCACGCCAATTTACAATTTTTTTGTAATTTTTCTAGCATTATTCTTTGCTCTTTATTTCATGATCTTAGTACTTTTATCTTAAATTTCACGTCATTTTTTTCAGTGATCAATAGTCATACTTTTGATAAGTATCCGCAATTTGCTCTGCAATTAGTTTAATGTTTAGTAATTTTAACAGCATTTGCTGACATGCTCTAGTCCATTAGCCTAGTGCATTAAACATGTATTACTTTAATTGGAACTTCACAAAAATGACATATAAAAAAATCCTCTCTATCTTGATGATATATATTTTTAATAAAATTAGAAATTTATCTATAAAAATATTTAATTTGCATATAAAATTGCCTTTTAAAATGTTAGTTCCCTATTTCTCAAAAACAAATTATCATTAAGTTATTTTACTAAATTAACTTTATTTTTATCATATTCGCCTTCAAAATATTTTCACTGTGATGAATTGACGCCACGACGAACGGACGCTGTGATGAATTGTCGGCGCGACGAATTTATGCTGCGATGAATTGTGCGCGATGAATTGTTCCGCGATGAATTGTTCCGCGATGAATTGTGCGCGACGAATTGACGCAGAACACTGGGAATCGGGTTTTCTACGGCTAATCTAGCTCTGACGTAGTAATCGTACTACTCAGAGTCCGCGGGATACTATTATGTCGAGGCTTATGTACAAGACATTGTCTAGTAGAGCGTCCGAACACGAGAACAGTCCTCCAAATTCTTAAAAAAAAAGAAAAAGGAGACTAATATGAGGCAGGCTTTCCCTAGCGGTTGGGGTTAGCTACCGTTTAAAAAAAACAGTATTTATGCCACCCTGTCAAACCCGAAAGGGACACTTTCTTCATACGGAACGTTTTGCTAAGACCAAATGTATTCACTCACAGAAAAAAAGAGTAGACGGGGCCCTTTCGAGTACTTTCTCTTTGTTCGAGAACTGTCTTTTGCAAACAATAAAAAGCTTCGGTATCGAGAGTTATGATTATCGTACCGTGTATTTTTTATGCAGCCCGGATGATATGGGAATGCAGATTTCCTGTGAGAGATTAGAGCAGAGCCTTAAATAAAAGTTTGTTTGGTGCTGTTTATGAGGTGTAATATTATATGTGGTGTTAAATTACAACAATTATTATAGAAACTTAGTCGCCACACTTACTAAAACATTAAACCAATTACAGTTATTATTAAAAAGAATTCATATATAAATTTAAAAATATGACAATTATGATTTTATGAATGTTAAAACTTTGGGAACAGACACTGTATACCCACCACAAACACTGATTACAAGCATCAATGATCAACATGAAATTAAAACATCTGTTACAATTTATTGAATGAAATACATTTAACCTCCATTTTCCACATGGGTTCATTATACTTGAAGCAAGTTTTTCAACTGAAAAAGATAAGTTTTATGATTACACAATTTTTCTTATAATGCTATACTCAATTGCACATAGTAAATCAGAAAAGAATTTGTATTTTTCTTATTAAAACACCTTATCGTATTAAAACACTATATGTGACAATGAAGCCATGTGGAAATATGTAGATTTTTTTTTTCTTTTTTTTTGTAGTCAACAGGTTTAAAAGACTTTTTTTATAGAACTCTAGAAGTGTCAGCCATCCCCTCTTATTATAGCATAAGATATTACCCTTATTATCCAGCAGTAACTGAATATTTTGTGTTCTGCAACAAACGCAGTAGGATAGTTAGATGTGCTGCAATTATGAATGTACTTTGACCTCACCCAGCCAAGAAATGTGTATTTTTTGTATTTATTGAGGTTATGTTGTTAAAGTAAAACAAAATATTATATAACTCGAAACATTACGTTTTAAATCCAGTGCAGCCGTAATTTAAAATTAACAGATTTACGCAGAGAGCTAGTTAAAATTTTACATAACTGAATAATTAATAACATATAGTTTAAACTGTTTAGTTGGTAGACATTCGAAATTTCCTGTATTAGCAAGTTAAAAATGTCATTTTCATGGATACACACATAGGGGTGCAGGGTGTAGCTCCCCCCCTCCCCCCCCCGTGGTGTTGTCATGCATAGTCAAATTATTCATGTATTTTAAGTATTAAATTAAGCCATTTTTAGGGTATTTGAAAGATACTGTTTATTGGATGGATTAAATGGTTAACTGGAATTATTTTTTAAATGTAAATAATCAGTAGAAGGATTTTTTTTTACTTACGGAGCCCTTCCCCATCAGTAAGTACTGGCCTTCCCTCTAAATTTATTCATATGGCGTCCATGATCAATTTAATTATGTTTTAGCAATTTAATAAACACAGGAATAGGAATGTTATTATGTCATGTTTAACAAATCATGGATATGCAAACACTCTGAACTGCATACATATTTTTATGAATAATTATTATAAATTTTTCTACATTTACGAAAGCATCTCTAAGCTAATATTCAGGTACAATATACACTATACTTGTACTGAATTTTAACGTATTCCAATAGTATTCTGTTTTGAAAATATAAACAGTTGTTTTAAGATAAAACAAGGACTGAATTTAAATGGTCTGTACTAAAATATGAAAAATGTTCTATTAAGTGCAAAAAACATATATGAAATATCTCATGCTTTCTTCAATTGATCTGCAGTGTAGTGATTTATTTTAATATTCAATACACAATCTAAAAGCACTTTATTTCTATCTCTGAAATCTATACATAATAATTACTTTGCTTACCCTATGTTTTTTAATAGCAATTTGAAAGTTCGAATTGGAAACGATGAAATGGGTTGATTAAGATGGCTGCGCTGTTGTTGTCGTCGTCTGCTGATGTCACAAATTTGCAACACCAAAAATTAATACAGCACTAGATTGCGAGAAAAGGGTGAGCATTAGTGTTTGGGTTTTAGAATTTGTAGAGTGTACGATAACACTTAATGCGGTGTTGACACAAAAATTACTGCATATTTAAACCTCATTTGGAATTTCATAAACCCATATTAAGCGTTTTAATACTTCCTTCTTTTTACAGTGTGTGATACTTTTGAGGATAGAAACTATAAATTTGCCATGGTCGTCATATATAAGACGTAAATGCTCGATAAGAATGGTTTCTAGAAAAAATGCGAAATTTAAAACAGTGAAATGAACGGAGAACTTTTTAAAAACATTCTAAATTACGATCTTTTTGAAATTGTTAGGGATAAACACTAAAAATGTCGAATGTTGGTTATTTTTAAAATATAAATGATCAGTAGAAGGATCTTTTTCAAAAGACAAATCGAGCGGAAAACATTCTAAAATCATTCCAATTTAGGATTTATTTCAAATTTTTATTTCTAAAAATTTTACGTAGTTGTTACTTTTAAAAAATAATTTTTCGCACAGAACAGTTTCTAAAATTAAAAACTCAAAAATTGCGAAAAAACGTTCTAAATTAACGGTTACTTTTCAATTACAGACGCGTTTTCAACATTTATTTCAGGGTAATATTAGTAACAGTCTCTACTTAAAACGGTGTTACTTTTGCATCTGTGAAACTGTTCTCAAAGGGATGCAAGAATGGCAAACCTTCTAAAATTAATATTTCATTGGATATGTTGAGACTAGGTTACATTTAAGTTGTAAAAGGATTGTTTTAAATTATGATGCTACTGAAAATGCTCTGAAATCGTTTTAAATTACGATTGTGTGGAACTATTAAGATTAGAAACTTAAAATTAATTACCTTTAAGACTTACACGGTTGCTCAAAACAGTGTCTAAAGTTTCAAAATTTTTAGTTATATGAGCGGAAAATGTTCTAAAATAACGATTAATTTGGAACTATGGAACTAATTTCATGTCTTCTCTCAGGACAATTATGATGATATTCTCTACTTAGAAATAAGCTATATTTTATCATATTCTACAAACTACTCCAAAGGAGTTGCAAAAGGGAAAAACTATCTAAAATTCGTATTTCTATGATCATGTTAATGCTTACAGCATGAAATTTGATATGGTGATAACTTTTAATACGTAAATGCTCGGTAAGAATGTTTGTTAAAATATTCGAGTTTCGAACATAATCATGATTACTTGGAAACTATTGGGGCAAGAAATTTGTAATTTAAAATGTAGGATGTATTAGGGTGTGATTCCCCAAAATTAAAAGCTTAAAAAATCGAATTCAAAATTGGTGTAATGGGGTAAATCTTTATATAGTTTTATTTTCCTTGTAATTTCTCTGAAACTGTCAGCTGAGAAACTTTAAATTTACATAGCATTATTATAAAAATTTATGAAGCATGCGATTACGAATCTCCCAAGCCTTAATTATAGTGTATATTCTTGAGCTTTTTGTTAAATAAGGATTCTTTAAAGCAAACCCTAATGGTATTCCATATTATTGGGTTTAGTTTTATGAAGAAAAATCCTAAAAGCAGGAGAACTCTTCTCTCTGAATTTAGAAGCGTAATGATAAGTTCTCTAACCGCTAAATTAGAATCTGAAGTTTTAAAAAGACAGTGATGGCTAATTTATCTATAGCCACATTGCAATTACAATTAATGGAATTCAACGAATAAAGTTTGTCCAATAGTCTCAATAATTTACTTTATACTTATGTGTGTATACATCGAAAGATGCATTTTTGACGTCGTGTCACCACATGCAATCTCTCCAGATGTAGTGACATGCTATTGCAGGATAATCAAGGTATTGATAATCCTATAAACTGATAATTTTTATATTCATTGTATGTACATGTAAAATACTTCTATTCTTTTATGTAGTAGAACATTTTTTAAAGACAGACATTCAATTTCTTCAATTAATGGCATTGAAATTTATGATGTCACATTAATAATTATTTGTATATTTTAAAATTAAGCAATTTGATATTGTAAAAGATTAATATAATTCATACACTAATTCAATTTAGTGCATAATAGAGCGCAAGGTTGTGTCATTTGTTAGTAGTTCATATGTCGGGATTCTTCAAAATTCTCACAACGCATGCTTTTATTTAAGTATTTAATTAATTTAATTGGGAATTCCAAATTATATTGGTCATTTCCATTAATCGTCACTCTTTTATTGGTTATTTAAGTTATCTCTGTACCACCGATTACTAAATGATAGCTAGGATGTTTGAGATGGATTTCTAAATACGTAACCTTTCACTTAAACTTTCACAAATCATTTAAACAAAAGGTATCAGCGGTCACTGAGATTAGGATTGGGTTAAGACCTATACTGTTTGACTGAATAAATGATTTCCAAGCCTGAATTTCTGTAAAAAAATATTTATTTTAAATGCTCTAACACCCCTTAAAATTTGTTTAAAGACTTTTAAATAACATTCTATGATTTAAAACTGAATGGGATTATCGTGAAGTACATTGCGAAAAAAGAAATATTAAGTACAGAAAATTTTAATATTATTTATAAAGAAATTGTTACAAATCAATTTTAGATGTATAACTATTGAGTTTTACAAAGTGAATTAAACTTGAAATTATTGCAGAGCAGAAAACAAAGTAATCATTTCTATTTTGCTAGTTTCATGACTTACATTCTTGTTTTTCACTAATATGCGCTATTTTTCTTTCTCCTCTCATGCATCATTTTACGCAAAATTTAACTTCATATAAATTCGAATTCATATTTTTGACATATTGAAATAATATCCTGTCAGAAGTTTCATGCTTCGCAACTGACATATGCGAGGAAAACAGTGTATCAATGCCAACATGCTATGTTCCACTTTTACTTTCTTGACAAACGTGTTCAAATTTTGAATTTAAGCCAATAATATATTTAAAGAAAACTTAAATACTTTGAAGCATTGTATTGTGGTACTGAAAACTATAAAGAGACTACTAGTTATCCAGATAATTAAACAAATTCCCTTCAATTTCTTTTCGAAATTTAAAATTGTGGATCTGATGGAATGTATATTTTTAAACTTTCACCCTTCCCAATTTGTAGGGATAAGTCCAAATCGATCAGCAGATTATATTAGATTACCTATCATGTATTTATCTACATTTAAAGAAGGATTTAAATTAAAACTATTAGTTTCCTTTTTAACACTTTCCAAGATAGCTGAAAAGTGTGTATAAATTCGTCTGGTATTGCTGTCTTCCTTTCCGCGCTCTACTTCATGTAAATGTACTAAGATTGATATGTAATTAATATACAAGATGCTCCGAAAGTCCTCGACATATTTTAATTCAATAAGAGATCAAGAAATTGGCGTACGAGAGTGCAGTTTGGTTGAAAATGTTTCTTATGACTGAAAATTTTGTTTAAGCAAATAAAAAAAATAGTTCCAAAAATTTCTCATTGTTGGTGCATCTTTTGGAAAGTTATCGAGAAAGGTAGAATAGGCCTTTATACATAACAATGTCAAAAGACGCTCAATGCGTATGCACAGTTTTTGTGGAAACAATGGCAACCCGCATTCCAGAAATTTACCATACTCGTTTATTCATCCTCACTTGACTAATCGAAGTCAGGAGTGCGAGTATTGTTAAGTTCTGTAATGTGGTTTGCCATAGTTTGGAGAAAAACTGTGCATACGCATTGTGACTTGTTCTTTATTGTTATGTAAAAAGGCATTATATCTATTCGATATCTTTACAGAATTAGCGCCATCTATGAGGATTTTTGGATTTTTTTTTTATTTGCTTAAACAAAATTTCAGATCATAATTTTCGTTGAAACCGCACTTTCGTACGCAAATTACTTGATCTTTTATTGAATTTTAAAATGTATCAAGGACTTTTGGGATATCCTGTATGTTATTTAGGATTATTGTGGCATTTTAGGTATTGAAAGTAAAGTGTGCAGTATTTATAGTTAGTTAATAGGGACACTCGAAAGAATCCCTTTACATTATGGTGAATGTAGTATGATGATGTTGAAAAATGGTTTATATTGTATTTTAATAATGTTACACTATTTTAAACATATTGAAATTTATATACATCGCCGAGGTGTACTACAAGACACTTACTGTAAAATATAGTGTGCACAGCATTAATTGTTTATTTATAAAGACACACAAAAAATTCGATTACAGTCCTCTATATGGGCGATAATTGCTGGAAGTTCATTCTCAGTTGTAGTATTGTGTTTTTTAATTTCATTGATTGTTTGCATATTACATGTTGTCTATAAATTATACAGATTATACACAGGTTTGTACAAAAAAATGGCTGAAGGGGAAGTTTCAACTGTGTTATGCGTTTCCTAATTGAACTAAATTTTAGTATATTATATAGTACGAACAGGGAAGACCGAGCCACACTCGTTCAAAATTAGCTTTGAGTTCAAATATCATGACCCATGACCAACATGGCCCACTAATAAAATTTTCTCGAACATGTGACCAAGCCCAATTGTCTTCTTGTGCCCGAAATCCGTAGGATATAACATTTAGTCAAAATAGTCTGAGCCGTTTTTTAGATAAAATAAACTTGACCCACAGTTTCCGAAAAATGACACACTAATCGGATTTTCTCGAGAATGTGACCTAGCCCAATGATTCTCTCGTGCCCGAAACTCGTAGAATACGAAATTTAATAAAAATCGTTTGAGCCGTTTCTTAGATAAAATTTACTTGACACGCGTTGACCCAAAAATGACCCAATAATCGAAATTTCTCGAACATCTGATCCATCCCAATAGTCTTCTCTTGCCCGAAAATTATAGGAAACAAATTTTAGTCAAAATCGTTTGAACTGTTTTTCGATACAATTTGCTTGACCCTGACAAAATGACCCACTAATTGAACTTTCTCGAACATGTGACCTAGCCCAATTGTTTTCTGATGCATCAAAACGGTAGGATACGAAATTTCGCCAAAATCGTTAGAGACGTTTTTAAGATAAAATTTGCATATATATATATATATATATATATGTGCAAATATTATATATATATATATATATAATACCACCACACACACACAAGATTTGTTCGTATTAGAATAAATCTTATTTAAGATCGAATTAGATATATAAAAAGCTATAGATCATATACAGGGCTTCATAAAAGTATTTGAATAAGTTTCCGATTGTAGATGGCAATTGCTGAAATTTGCTTTTCAAATGTGTTACATTTTATATTGTTTACTTAAATATCAGTTTTAGACTTATTAAACGATGATTTTTTTTTACATTATTCTGAATGTTTTGAAAAGTGTTTTATAATCTATTCTCGATGCATGATGTTTATTTCTTCTGATATATATTTAAACTAAATACCAAAACCCATAATGAACATATAAATTTAATAAAAATGAAAAACTTATTTAAATACGTTTTCTTACTATAGAGGTTTTGCTTAAAAATAACTTATCTGATTTATTTTTCTTCTCAGAATTATTTGCCAAAACATCTCATATATTTCATCACACGACATTCACGTTTACATGTCTTAAAATAATTGTGGCTGCAATTCAAAATTCTGGAAGAAAATGTATTATTTATTAAATTATAATAAATTACCGAAACCTTTAAATATGGTAAAAACGACTTTTAAGATCCAGGAGCAAAAGATTCAGAAGAATATGATAGCATAGAGACACTTTGCACGGTAAAGGTGCAATCATATGCACTATCCTGTCATAATCAGTTACTTTTCATCAAACTCGTAATATAATATAATTAATCGTAATATAATTAATATAAATGTCATTCCCACTCTTAAAATTTGAACTTTTATACAAAGTTTAAGAGGAAATAAATAATAAGAAATTGCATACAAAAATAAAAGGGAAAATAATAAAGTTTAATTAATTATGTGCATGTGATTTTGCATGCGTCGTAAGATAATTTTTCATTCCAACTGTTCAAAACATCGATGCTTCTTTACTTTTAATTTGCTAAATAATATTCAAACTGATCACTATTATATTTAATGATTTTATTGATTTAACTCTTTTTAAACCAATACTGATGATGATACTAGCTATTATATTTTTGCATTATAAAATAAATAGATTGTGCATATGAAATACTGTCTTGTAGCAGGTGGCAGATTTTGATGAAATATATGACATTTATAATAAACAGATAATACACAGTCCATATCATCTACACGAATAAATTCATTTCCAAGTTATGCGATCAGCAGTTTAATAATATCAGTAACTTTAATAATATTTTATTACGGCTAAGGAGACTAAATCTGTGCCTTTATCGAGAAATGTAATAGAATTATGTGTAAAATTTGATTCGATTAAGATTTCAAACTTATTGAAAATAACTGATTTTGAATAGATTTCCAAAATTATCTGGAAATACGAAAATATTTCATGAATATTTATTAATTGCATATTAATCTTATTCTAAAAAATAGTGTGGACATTGATTGTAGAAAAAAATGCAAATTTCTTATTCAGAAATGAAAAGGGGAGTTTTTTTAACAGTAAATTTTAGAAATTTTGAAACTGAATATAAAATTTGATAGCTTATTTATTTTCGAACTATTCTTAGATTTATTGTTTAACTTTATAATTAATGAATTTACAGGAAGTTTTAAACTTATGACTACCATTAAAAGAAATTAAGAACATTTATTAAGTAGTATGACAATTAATTAAATTACACTAAAATTGCAACTAAAACATACGAAAATTATGTCAGATTTTTAGAATCTGCTGACGTTATCTAGCACAAAAAATACTTGTGAAAAAAATCAAATTCTGTTTTCTAGTTTAAAGTCCTTTTCAGCATGGCCACAGTTACTCTTAACTTTAATATCATATTTCTCATTCTAGTATGATTGCAATAACAAAACGCTTAAAAATATAAATTATTTAAGGAAATAAATGATTCAACAAGTGAAATATCCTTTAAAAACTCATAAGAAGAAAATATTGTATTTATTAATAAGAAAAAAATGCTGTTTCAAAATACATTGGCAATAAAATAATTATGAATCCATATTCTTATTTTAAAAAAAATCGAATAAAGTGGAACAATAAACTTATGCAGACTTGAACATTTATACACAGTAAGATAGAAAATTGTGCATGTTTCTCAGATGTACAAAAATTTGAAATAAAATTAATGATGAACTTAATGATGATGAACTTAATGATGAACTAAGCAAGATTATTTTAGAAATGTATAGTAGATATATAGATAAAAATGTAATAAATTATAACATCTTGTAATAATATATTTCTTTTAAATGCTAAAAGGTGTAAATTAACATCATATTATACAGTAAAATAACTTTTATTAGATTGTTGACATGTTTTGGCTCAATCCCAGTCATTTTCAAAAACAAATGAGAATATTATATAATTGCACGGTCTTTGAAGTTATTATTTGAAATGCTATCATTTAATTTCAATGTACTTTGAATGGCTCCATGGTTACAAATATGAAAATAAGCAACGAAGTAAAAATAAAAGATAACGTGCGTAAGTTTTAAAAAGTACATGGAAATTAAATGATAGCATTTCAAGTAATAACTTCCGTGAAATTATAGAATATTCTCATTTGTTTTTGAAAATGGCTCGGAGTGAGCCCAAAACATGTCAGGAATCTAAAAAATGATATTTTACTGTATATTATGTTATTAATTTACACATTTTAGCATTTGCAAGAAATATATATAGATAGATTAAAAATAGCTTTATTGCAAAATTCATTTAAAAAATATTACAAATGAGGAGAATTAGTTATACATTTACTATTTCGACAAAAAAGCATTAAAAAGACGAAAATGCAATTTTATTTACTTAAAAAATATATTGTTCTTTTGTAAATAAAAGTAATTAAGGGTATACAAAAGTCTTGCACCTTACTTAGCAAAATATTTTATAGATATTGTGAAGGAACGTTTGCATATCTGTAGAAATTATAAAAAAATAGATTATTGCAAATTTTATCATCCAAGAAAAAATATGACTTCAGATTAGACTTAAAAATATTCGTTGCATCAACCGAATTCTAGTGTGTCTAAAGTTAGGCTAAGCAACTTTTTATATTTTACAATTGTATAGTCAGTAATTACAAAGCATAAAAGTAATTTCTTTAAAAGTTTCTTTCACGAGATAATTTCCTTATAAAATCAACATCTAATGAAGCCTTTTTTTTTTCCATTTCTATGACGTTGCAGAAGATTTATATTGTAACAATAGATTATATCCTAAATATTTAAATCTGAAAATATCCTTATTGTAACTATAACATTTCTGTTATATATCAATATGAATGTTCATACAGCACATTTTTAATGTAGCTAATGAACGCAATATGATTTTGAAAATCCACAGCAGTACTGAAACAGGTACTATTATGTTCTATCCCCTTGAAGCGGTTTTATTTTGACATTAAAAAAAAAAAAAAATGTAATGGCATTTTGCCAAGTTAATAAAATTTAATGTTTCTGAACAACTAAGCAGTTTTTACTTTAAATACTGTTCTTTAATTATCTTACACAGCTAAATGACTCAATTAACTCCTCGACGCTTCTAAAAATGATTTATTGATGATAATAATGCATTAATAGATAATTAAGATCATACAAAGCATAAAAAACATACAAAAAATCAACAGCAATACTGAAACAGGTACTATGAAGTTCTATTCCCTTGAAGCGATTTTATTTTGACAAATTTTATGTGTTTAATGACATCTTGCCAGCTTATTAAAATTAAAATTTTCGAAACAAATAAGCTGTTTTTACTTACACCGTTATCTTACACAGCTAAATGACTCAATTAACTCCTCGGCGCTTCTAAAAATGATTTATTGATGATAATAATGCATTAATAGATAATTAAGATAAGAAAATCTATTAGATTAAACGTCCCTTTTGAATAATAAACAAATTTGATTAATAAACAAAAGCATTATTTCTAAGTGAAGCGTAAATAAATAAATAAGAGGGACAAACATGTTAAAACAAATATTTTTCTCTTATTGATGCAATTAACAAAAATCTATAATTAAACAAAAATATGTTAATGAATAATTAATTTTGAATACAATATTCCTAAAAATCTGTTCAAATTTATAGAAAAAAATACATTCTTCTGAAATTGTATTTTTATATTCTAGATATTTTAATTTATTTTAACTTAATAACATACATTATTATTTCTTCAATTTTCTTTCGCGAAATTCAGAAATTATTGTCAATAGTTTTGAAGTTTTAACGAATATTTTAGTTATAAGTCAACTGACATACGACACGCTGGTCATCGTATCTGTTTCTAAGTTCGTGCATCATACCCAAGAAAATAAAGACAAATGTTACTGAAATCAACGAAATTGTAACATTACACATAAAAAAATATACATTAACCTCTTCCAAGTTACCCACGATTTCGAAAAAACGTTCTTTATATTATAAACCTCAGATACTGATATACAGTAATCTCTCACTTATACGTTACCTCTTTTATACGTCTCTCTCATTTATACGTCATTTTTCTGCAGTACCGGATAAAGATATAGCAATGCAATGTTTTTTTCGCTTATACGGCGCAACGTGAATATACCTCTCACTTATGCGTCGTAGAAACTTCAAGTTTCCATTGCTATTTATTCTCATTCGACACATGTCCTTTCCAAGGAATTTCACATCAGCATGTAAATTACAAGTCGATTTTCTTTTTATATTTGTTTTATCTGCACTATTATAAGCTGCATTCTCGGGTCACACCTATTCACACCTGCTACTTCTAGGAAAACTGTCTCAAAAAACAGGCTTTATTCTGAAGGAATTTGAAAATGATGCATCGTGTGCCAAAGATCAACCTGTATTAGATGAAGAATTGGAATGCCGTTTCTTGGGGAATGATTAATTTTAACAATTTTGTAGATATTGTTGAAAATGTAATAATAGATATACACGATATAATTGCAGAAATCAAAGATGATGCCAATGAAAATGAATAAGATCAGGAAGAAAACGTAGATACGCCATCCACCTATATCTTTGCAAATGCAATTGATGCTCTGGAAACCATCTGTCACTACATCCAATGAACTGATACATCTGTATATTCATGTTTCAATGAACTTGAAAAAATTATTTTTAGTAACAGACATCAAATTTATAAGCAAAATTCAATTTTAGACTGTTGAAAAAATAAGAGTATGTAATTAAAATTTTGAGATGTATGTATTTTAGATTTGAATTAGTAAATCTCTAGCAATCTAAATAATTCATATTTTTCATTATTCTGCATGTTATTTAACCATTTGATGATGAATTTTGCCTTAATACTTATTTCAAATGTAATTTTTACTTGGATTTCATTTATGCGTCCTTTTTGATTAGTCCCTTGCACCGACGTAAGGTAAAGCTAGGATAGTCTGCGCACAATTCAAAAGAATAGCAATAAAAAATCTAAATATTAATTTTTTGCTAAACTATTCATGAATAACTTTTACTTAATTTGTTTTTTATGCATTTCCATTGCTATTTTGTTCTTATGTTGCAATTTAATAGAACAATTGTAATAAAACCAAGAAAGTTATTTTGCGCAATCTCTCCTTATAGGGTTGGTGTGATTGCGCACATGGGTAGGAGAGATTGTTACTTATTATAACTACAATTAAATTGTTAACAGTAATAATTACACTTAAATGACATTGCTGTAAGGTTTTTGTGAACAAATATTATTGTATTAGGAGTGAATATTTCAACCTAATGATTAAAGAATCAGAGAAAGGAAATAATTTTAAAAACGATTAAAAAATTTTAATTAAAGGAAAAAAAAATTAAAGAATCAGAAAAAGCAAGTCCAGATAAGATTAAAAAATAAAATAATGTTACTTAATAACACGTTTAACTTAAAATTAGTCCATTTTCATTTTTCATTTTTTTTAATGCAAATTTACCAATAAGCTGTGTAATCTCTCCTACCATAGAAACGAATGGGAACACTGCGCCATCTCTCCTAAGTAGCAAATGCGCAAACTCTCCAATTTCGGTAGGGAAGATTGCGCGGTCTTTTATTTAAACATGACCTCTTCTAAAACGAACCGTTGATGTTCACATTGTTAATCTAGATCAGTAGCTTATGAGAAATCGTTTAAGTTAAAAATATTTTGTACTATTGCCATTGTATAGAAATTCTGATGAAGAGCTATGAAAATTCAAGCACTTACTTTGGGAAAACAAAACAAAATAGCAATGCTTTATCTTAAACGCTCAAAGCAATCAACATGCACTTTCAGGTAGACACTCCACTACTTTTGTTGTACAACTACCTGGAGTCGCTGCACGCTCACTCTACTCCTTCCCCCCAAACCTCTATGTGCGCAATCTCTCCGACTGCGTCATCTCTCCTGGCTTTACCTTATAAGTGAAAGATTACTGTATTTTCGAGAATTAAAGAATCATTTGTAAAAAGAATGTTTTTTTTTTTTTACTACTGATTTTCGTAAATGTTTTTGAGTAGTTTAAATAGTGAATGAATCAGTTTTTTAAAAACAGAATATGAGTTTATACGATGCTATCAATTACCAATTAAGCATGTTCAGTTTCGTAATTGATTTTATACATGCAATGGTAATAAAATGATATAAAATCATGTTTGTCTGTAAAACATGTATCTTGCCCATTAACATGTTTACTTGATAATTGTTTGCATCCAAAAACGGATATTCTGGTATCAAAAAACTAGAAATTAATATATCATTCCTTTTAGAAATTAATGAAGCATAAAACATAAAAGTTAAATTATTAGTTAATGTATTCTGAAATAATTCTTCTGATGTAATCTTCTGATATAATCTTCTGAAATAATTCTGAAATAATCCTTCGTAAGCATTCATAATGCTTAAGCATCAATTAATTTATTTATTTCAAATTTATACACCAGTAAATGAAACTACTATTAATGCTTAACTTATTAAAAGATTCAAGCATGAATTAATTAATTAATATCACTATTTAAAATTTATACATGAACAAGTGAAACTCCTATTAATGTTTGTCTTATTAAAAATATCTGTTCTATGGTTTAAAACATAAATATTAGAAAATATGTTTTATTTTTCTGCCTTCAACACAAAAACACAATTTGAGGTTCTTTATAGACTCTATAATCACGCAGAAAACACTTTATTATTTAATTATTTCCAAATAAGACGTGATAAGATAATTTATAAATCTAAGACCAGTCAACTCCTAAAACAAAGCTGATACTTTCGAAAACAAAATTACTCTTTCAATCTGAAATAAGTTTCGTTTTTTATTTTAACTAAATTTATTTAGAGTCTGTCACATACATATAATATCAGAACATTTAAAGCTATTATGCTAGGAATCAATTTTACCATCATTACATCTCTAAAAAAACCTTTTATAATATGATTAGAAGCAGATTGGTATTGGGGCAAATTCAATTTTCTTCTGAAATTGAATTAGTGACGAAAATTTTTATCGAATAACATACAATATATTACGAAATGAAAATGTATCTTTCACTATGAAAAACCTGAATTTAGATGATAAAAGAAACAAAGAGGACGTTTTAGGAGAGAAACCTATATAAATTAGATTAAATATGAAAATATATTAGAAATTTGGAGCCGAAGAAAATATTCAGAAAATTTAGTAAATGCCAAGTGAATGCAAAGCATTAAAATACGCAGCTTGAATGTTAATTCGAGCGCATACAAACAGCAAATTGTTACAAACCGTGACGCTATATTATTTGTAAATTCTCAAAATTAATATCTTACATGTTTTGGGAAAAATGAAATGTTAATAACATATTATGATATTAAGAGTTGGACAATATTTTAAAAACGTAACAATTACAAACATAATTTTTTACAGTAGTTTTTAAATTATTTCGCTTCCTCACTGAATGGATATTCTTTTTATCTATGTCTTATTTATCGTTTTTATTTTTGTCTTTAGAGTGGATATTAATAGCTGCTTAAATATTATACCTTTATCCTTTTTATCCACTGTAACCTTTGATATCTATTTGAACTAAAGTCGTGATCTTTTGTTCTTGTTGTGTTTTATTCGTGTCTTAACTTTCTGTTGAGCAGCGTAATTATATAGACTTTTGAATACGTATGATAATGATATATTTGTTCTATTGTAAAATTACGTACTGCACCATTTTTTAAATCTTTGTTGAACACGACTGTTCAAATTGATAAGATCCAAATTTTTTTCCCTAAAAATATGGTTTTCGAAATCTCCAATGACGGAAACGTGTAAATCCGTCAATTTTTTTTTTCGATTTTCAAAACGATTACAGGACTTACCCTATACTACGTATGATGTGTAAGTAAAATATGAAACCTGGCTGAGGGAAACAAAACATTAGTTACTTTTTCGTAATTTGGTCTGCAACATAAAATTTCGTCAAATATGAACGATGTTAACATTACGGTTTTGAATTGAATCTGGATACTACTCGTATTTAAAGGCTATCACAAAAAATACTTTATAGCTCCAAATCACGTTAACTATTTTGTCAATTGGCAGTAGACACGATGATGAATGACTATCCATTAAGTTTAAAAGTCTCCAAATATACCTATTTGGTGGTGATTTTAGTAAGCTAATGCTATAGAGTAGATTAAGATGTATTTAGATGAATTCTTAGATCTAAATATTATAGAACGACAATCAAAACTGTTTTAGGAAACAAAAATTGCAAAGACATTAGATTTCCTGATCTGCAGATTTACTTGTAATTATAACTATTATAATTATATTATCTTTATAATTATTAATCGCAGGTTTTTATAATTATTATATTTAATGTTTCATTATAATTATTAATTTAACTAAGGACTTAACACTCAGACAAAAAATGAATAGGACCTTTTTTGTAGAGAATTTATTTGTCCTTTTGTTGGTAAGAGCAATTTTTTCCGTATGGTTTATAGATTACTAGATATTAACAAAAACAGAAAAAGGTACTTTCTTTTACTTCCTCCCTCCTGATCGCCCCATATTCATCAGGACTTTTAGTATGCTCATTAATAGACTCTCCTGAACAATATTGCAAAGTTTCAAAACTTTCGTAATTATGTTCTAAAATGGCCCAAAATCTGCCTAATTTGACTGGATGTATTTTAAGCCTTTTTCATTTTTGTATAGTTTTAGTTAACAAAAAATGTGATTTGTTGAAGTTATAATTCAGGATTTCATTCTCCTGAACACATCATTTATTAATGCTCGTTTAAGTTTAGGTTAAGTAAGTGCAATGTAAGTGTCGTTGACTCGCTCTCTGGCGCTGGTGTGACTTTTGGCAAATTTCTTCATTTTTGGATGCGATTATCTCGTTACCTATGGAGCCTAGAGAAAAATGTATAAAACCTATTTTGTGACATCCCCAACGATTAGTCTTCTTTCGCAATCGGGATTATATGAATGAATATTTTTATAGACTATGAAATACAGTAGCTAAGTAACGATGTAAGTAAAAGAAAAAATGAATGTCAAATAAGTAAATTTATAAAACAAAATGTTTTATATTATTCAAAAACATGTATGAAATTCCACCAAAATTTATTCTTTCGACAAATGGAAATTTGAAAAGCGCCTGAATTGCCATAGCAAAGCACTATGGCGCAAAATAAAATATTCTATATTTTCTGAATGAATGAACCAAATGTAACAAAAACAATACAGATATATCCGGGTACCTCACCAACATGAATACTTAATTTCAAGCTAATCGGGTGCTTTTTGCTGCAGTAACTGGGAACAGACAGACTAACTAACAGGCAGAAACCAAAAATTTTCCGTGTTTCCCGGTCAACCTTCATTGATGTTTTGGGCAATAGAGAATAACATGCACTGCTGCCTGCCACTACTGCCATGGAAACTGCTCAAACAGTCCACCACCTGTTTAGGAGGATGTCGTAATGGAAATGGAACACAAATCAACATATTTTGAAATTTCTCATTGAACCCGGGGTATTCAAAATGATCAAGGACTTGAGTTAATTGTTTATTTCTATATCATTCTATTTTACGCATTTTTCATTTTTGTATGTTTTATGTTAACAAAAAATGTCACTTGATAAAGTTATTGTTCAGGCTTCTATTCTTCTGACCACAAGATTTATAAATGTTCGTTTAAGTTTAGGTTAAGTAGGTGTAATGTAAGTGCCGTGAACCCGCTCTCTGGCGCTGGTGTGACTTTTGACAAATTTCTTTATTTTTGGATGCGATTATCTCGTTACCTATGGAGCCTAGAGAAAAATGTATAAAACCTATTTTGTAGAGAATTTAATTGTCTTTATTTTTTGTATTAGCAATTTTTCCGTAAGACTTTAAAAAAAGTTTATTGTTGAAATCCATAATATAGAAGGCAACGCCGTTAGATTTCTGATTGTTAATATTCTGTGTATGTGATCATGATTAGTCATGTATGTCGTAATGACATATATAATATATGACACTCAAGATGTAAATACGAGATATGTATTATGCATATATGACGTATATGAGCAGGGAAAACCGAGCTGTGCTCGGTGAAGATTAGCTTTGAGTTCCAATATTGAGCCGTTTTTAAGAAAAAAAAAAGATGGACCCATAATGACACATGACCAAAATGACTCACTAATCGAAATTTCTCGAACATGTGACCTATACCAATAGTCTTATCGTTCCCTAAACCTCTAGAATACTAAATTTAGTTCCAATCCTCTAAACCGTTTTTAAGATAAAAATAGCTTGACCCATAATGACCCATGACCAAAATGACCCACAAGTCGAATTATCTCGAACATATGACGTAGTCCAACAGTCTTCTCGTACTCGAAAACATTGTGAAACGAAGAAGGGTGCAAAATTTAGACTGAGCCGTTTTTTAGATAAAATTAGCTTGACAAGCTGTGTCCCAAAACTGACCCACTAATCGAATTTTCTTTGACATGTGACCTAGCCCAATGACTTTCTCGTGTCCGAAACTTGTAGGATACAAAATTTAATCAAAATCGTTGAAGCCGTTTTTTAGATAAAATTAACTTGACCCACATTGACCAAAAAATGAACCACTAATCGAAAGTTCTCGAACATGTGCTCCAGCTCATTAATCTTCTCGTGCCCGACAATGGTAGGACACAAAATTTAATCAAATCGTTTGAACCGTTTTTAGATACAATTAGCTTGACCCTGACCAATGTTGACTCAAAATGGCCCACTAATTGGATTTTCTCGAGCATGTGACCTATCCGAGTGATTTTCTCGTGCCCAAAACAGTAAGATGCCAAATTTAGTTCAAATCATCTGAGCCATTTTCAAGATAAAAATAGCTTGACCCATAATGAACCATGAGCAAAATGACCCACTAATCTAATTTTCTCGAATATGTGATCTAGCTCAACAGTCTTCTCGTGTCCGAAAACCATTGGATGCAAAATTTAGTTTAAATAGTCTGAGCGTTTTTTAAATGAAATTTGCTTGACCCACAGTGACTCAAAACTGGCCCACTAATCAAATTTTCTGGAGCATGTGACCTAACCCAATGATTTTCTTGGGCAAAAAAACTGTCCGATACAACATTTTGTTCAAATCGTCTGAGCCATTTTTAAGATAAAAATAGCTTAACCCATAATGAGTCTTGACCAAAATGACCCACTAGTCGTAATTTCTTGAACATGAGACCTAGTCTAATAGTCTTATCGTTCCCTAAAACTGTAGGATACTATATTTAGTTCAACTCCTCTGAGCCATTTTTAAGATAAAAATAGCTTGACCCATAATGACCCATGGCCAAAATGGCCCACTAATTGAATTTTCTCGAACATCTGACCCAGCCCAACAGTCTTCTCGTGACCGAAAACTATTGGATGCAAAATTTAATCTAAATAGTCTGAGCTTTTTTAAATAAAATTAGCTTGACCAACAGTGACCTAAAAATGACACACTAATGACATTTTCTCGGATATGTGACCCAGCCCAGTGATTTTCGCGTGCCCGAAACTCGTAGGATATAAAATTTAATCAAACTCGTTAGAGCCGTTTTTAGATAAAATAAATTTGACCAGCTTGACCCAAAAATGATCAATTAATTGAAAGTTCTCAAATATGTGACCCAACCCAATAGTCTTCTCGTGCCCGAAAATTGTAGGATACAAAATTTAGTGAAAATCGTTTGAATCGTAGACCCATGTTGACCCAAAATGACCGCTAATCAAATTTCCTCGAACATGTGACCTATCCTAATGGTTTTCTGGTGCCCCGAAATGGTAGGATACAAAATTTCGTCAAAATCGGTAGAGCCGTTTTTAAGATAATATTTGCATATCCACACACACACACACACAAGATTTGCCCGTATTAGAATATATAATATATATATATATATATATATATATATATATATATATGTGGTGTGTGTGATTAAAGGTTTTGAATTGTTATGAAATGTACATGCAAGAACAAGAAACATAACTAAATAATTTCAAATACACCACTCCCATTCCAAAATAGCTCCAAATAAAGTGTTATATTTGTAAATCAAATTTAGAATAAATTTATTTAAATATTTTATTTAACATTTACAGTTTTCTGTTATTCACCTTCCAGTTCATTCTGGATTTAGTTTCGAATCCCATAAGGAATTGAAAATTGTTGTTACTTATAATATTCAGATATCCTGAAACAACATGTCCATGAAAGTCATCAATAAAATCAATATAACTACTGTTACATTTTCAATAATTTGGAATGGCATTAGAAAAAGCCAGTGATCTGTCATTAAACAATATTTGCATAATGGGATTGCATATTTATAAGCCACAGCTTTATCAATATTCCTTATAAGAAAGTTAAAATTAAAACGCTTAATTTTTTTAACAATACATTCATCAAAAGACCTTTTTTTAAAAAAAATCATTGTAAAGAATGTAGTGTTTAATCTTTAATCTTTAAAATATCTCAATCAAAAATTGATCAAATCATGGAAAAGGTAATTTGTATAAAGGTATTTTGAAAGATATGTTGAATAAAAATTTGAGCAAATATAAAACACCAGACCATTCAAAAAATCATTTGACAGTGCACACCACAATCTAATCAAATATGCCTGCAAAACATGCTTAAATTGTTATGCGTAGTTTTTCAACCTAAGAAAGTTTTTCAACCTGTGTGAAACTGAGATATTTCAACAATTTCAAAATTAAATAGAGCTTAAAAGAATTCTTAGGTTTGAAAACTGTTGATTTCGGTGTGTTTAATATACAAAACTACCAATTTTCATGTTTTTATCTGCAATATTTCTTTCAGGATTATCCAAGAAATTGAAAAGGCCACTACAGTAGATCCAATTACGGTAGAGAAGTGACAATTTTTTTTAGAAAAGAAGAGATTCAAGACATATACATTTATAACATATAAATCTAGGATAATATTTCTGGTTATTCAGTATAGTAGTTAATATTTCTAGTTCTGGTTTTGTTAACTGCATTTTTGAACATAATGTATTATTTTTTATGAAACATTTATAGTTTCTAGAACAAAAAGCCCCATTATTTTTATTTCATTGTGAAATTTCTGTTAGTTGATTTAGATTTTTTTCATAAATTCTAGAAGTTTATGTTTTAAAGTTTAATGTGTGTTTTTAATAAAAAGTTTGAAGTCGCTAATAAGAATAATATATCACATTTTATATATTATGTTTATACCAGCTAAAATAGTTCAAAAATCAGTATTTTAAATATATATTTATTAAAAGCGCAGCAACTAATTAGTATATATGATGATATGAAGAACAGCATGATTTAAAGCATATAGATTTTAAGTCAACGAAAGAGACCAGAAGGGATACTTCTACTCCTTAACCCTTTTTATCCTGACGGTACTTATAAGTACCACTTTAACCCCTTCGCGACGAGCGTCTTTTACAGAATTTTTAATATGTTACGACCGGTTTTTCAAATGAGAAATTTTCAACTAATTGAATCGCAAAAATGCTGTGATTAGATAAGGAAAACTTCACAAAAAAATAACTGGTGGGAATAATCAAGGATTCTGAGCATCTAAAAAGTAGCTGGAAAATTAATTCAGGATATAAAGGGTTAAATCTCTCACATACTCGCGATAGTCAGATTTTCACCATTTATTGAATTGCCATGTGATTATGGTAGGCCGAAAATCAGTCAATTTCAGTGACCGTGGCCTGTTTCTTTCATTAGTCGTGGAATTTTAATAAATTGATTAAATAAAAAAAAACTGCCCAGTTAAACTGAGGGCATTGAGCTCACAGGCTATTCACACTAATTGTATATTATACTCTTATTTCAAAGAATTTGAAATATGCCCCTCAAAAAATAAAGAAATCAACAATATATTAGGGGGGGATCCCCCGTTACCCCCTCATAGTTAACTAATGAACCCCTTAAACTAATCAGGGAAGTCTCTAATTACAATGAATATATATACAAAATTTAAAGAAAATTGGATAATTCTGCATGAAAAACACATGTATCTAAATTAAGGGGGGATTAGCTCCCCTTTCCCCCTTATACTTAACCAATGAACCCACAAAACTATTCAGAGAAGCGCATTATCACAATGAACCTATATACAAAATTTGAAGAAAATCGGATAATTCTGCATGAAATCCCATTTATCTAAATTAGGGGGGGGTTATCCCCCCCCTTTCCCCCTTTATACATAACCAATGAACCCCCAAAACTATTGACAGAAGCGCATTATCAAAATGAACCTATATACAAAATTTGAAAAAAATGGGATAATTCTGCATGAAAAACCCATTTATCTAAATTAAGGGGGGATTAGCCCCCCTTTCCCCCTTTATACTTAACCAATGAACCCCCAAAACTATTCAGAGAAGCGCATTATCACAATGAACCTATATACAAAATTTGAAGAAAATCGGATAATTCTGCATGAAAAACTCATTTATCTAAATTAGGGGGGGTTATCCCCCTTTCCCCCTTTATACTTAACCAATGAACCCCCAAAACTATTGACAGAAGCACATTATCAAAATGAACTTATATACAAAATTTGAAGAAAATGGGATAATTCTGCATGAAAAACCCATTTATCTAAATTATGGGGGGTTAGTCCCCCGTTTCCCCCCTTTATGCTTAACCAATGAACCTCCAAAACTAATCAGGGAAGCGCCTTATCACAAGGAACCTATAAACAAAATTTAAAGTAAAACGGTTAGTTCTATCAAGAGTTATCGCGTTACGTACATACATACATACGTACGTACATACAGAACCGGCGGGCACATAAGCTGTCAGGCTTTGTTAGCCTGTGAGCTAAAAAAATACTTTTAATACAAAATAATTCCATGATTTACAATTATGTTTGGTCAAAAACGTTATTTTTTATATAGAGAAATAAAATAAAACATTACGTACTTTTACGTGAATAAGAATTACAAAATTCTAAAATTCCAGGAACATTTACTGTTGTTAATGGTCTTAATATGAAATGATGTATGCTATTTTGAAGCTCAGTTGAGGACACTCGATATCGATTTTATAAGAAATAGTGCTTAAATAAATGTGGTGATATCTTGAAAGTAAGATTTATCCTTATTAAAATCTTTAACACTATCTCATATTCAAACAATTTCTCCTGAAGGAAATAAACCTATTAAGATAAAAACACATAGTTTGTATGGCAGTGCAGTGATAAAGTTTATTTGGTGACAGATAAAAAAAAAATTACTTTCGAAGACATATCATACAGATACGGTTAACTGCATTTTTGCACATAATGTATTATTTTTAATGAAATATTTATAGTTTCTAGAAAAAAATCCTATTATTTTTATCTCATTGCGAAAATTCTGCTAGTTGATTTAGTTTATTTTCATAAATTTTAGTAATGCATGTTCTAAAGATTGATCATGTTTTTGATAAAACGTTTAATGTCGCTTATAAGAATAATAAATCACCTTTTATATATTAAATTTATTCCTTAAAAAATAGCTCAAAAATCAGTATTTTAAATATATATTTATTAAAATCTCAGAAACTAATTAGTGTATATGATGATATGAGGAACAGCATGCTTTAATGTTCGTGATAAAATGTCTAATAATCAATTTATTGAGATTTATTATGTTATATTTTGAGAAAGATTTGCATTTTCTTGTGAAAAAAAGGGAGTCCATTGTTTATACTAATTGATCAGTGCTTGATAAATTAGTCAAAGTGCGAGCAGATGTTTGTTGAGGTCTTTCATCCATTTATCAAAGAAAATGTCTTTTTCGGATAAATGTTAATAGTCAACGTCGATGGGAGTCATTTGTCTTATTAGTCCTTTGTGTAACAGAAGAAATAAATAGCATTTACTATATTTTCCTACTTAAGCTTAATTAGTGCAAAACTCATTCCACGCAAAATTAGAAAAACTGTCGCCAGTGAAAGCAAACAAGTAAATAAAATAGATGAACATATTTAAAATAATTATTATTGTTTCTACATATTTTTATTATAAGTAATGTAAACAAAAAATAATTGGGAGACCCTTGTATATAGGATGATTTTTAAAACTTTCCAACAAAAAGCGGCCGAATAACCACTTTTAAAAGAGTTAAATTAATGTGCACGCATGATGGTAGTATTTACTTCTTATAAGAACATACTTAAAATTTAAAATTGTGCCAAATGGAATCATTTTCTTAAAACAATGCAAATAGACTCTAGATACAAAATATGCTGGAAACAAGAGTACCAATGTACAATCAGTAAAAAAAAAAGAACATCCCATATGTTAATCACCTTTTCCCAGAAACAAACAGAAATAGCCATTCGAGTGGGAATTACGTTTTCCTTTAATTTATTTAAATAAAACATAAGTATAGGGGTCGTCTTTATACTTAAATTGTAACAAATTCTGAAATTTTTTGTATGAACATCTAATTTTGACATCATATTTGGCACTCCATTAAGTTTTATCTTAGGATACCAAACGGGAAGTTAATCCATCAATTAGATTATGAATTGTGAAGGTTTAAAGTTTGGACCTTCTAATATTAAATTTATTTGTTATCGTTTCACAACGGATTGCATTACGAGTAATTGTTTAACCCTACAGTGCATGAATTTTTCTTTTCGGTTTGTGTTTCTTAAACTTGTGTTAAGAATTCGACACCAGAAATTTTAAGATACATTTTTAACTTTATTTAGTAGCATATTTATGTTTTTACAGTAGCGGATGGGGACAGCTTAATGCAACAATGTTAAAGAAGTGCCAGTGAAATAGAGGGAAGGAGAAGGGAATCTCGTAGTGATTTCTTTAAACTTGGTTTTAAGCAAGAAGGGAAAAAGCTTTAGTATTTGTACTAGCGCCACCTATCGAAAGCATTTGAAAATAATCACAGATAAAGATTATTATTAAGAATTCTATTTGTCTGTGAAAGTAATATTAAAAACGAAATCTTTAGAACAGAAACTTTCCAACATTGTAGTAAAAATTATATGAATAAGTAAACAAATAAATTACTGACCGCTGCATTAATGTATTTCATGCATTCTAGAGACTGCTGCACAGCGGATTTCATACATCGGGGTTTTTTCGGTTAATGTACGCGAAGCATACATATATATAAGTTACTAACCTCTGCTTGAATGAATTTTATGCATTCTAGAGACTGCTGCACAGCGAATTTCATGGGGTTTCAAAGGGTTTTTTTCGGTTAATGCACTGTAAAAAAATTGCAGTAAAATTACGGGCAGAGGCCGGCAGCAGAGATTCCAGTCATACCCCGTAAAAAAAACAATCCATGCCCATCATTTTGTGCATCCCGTAATTTTACGGGGCAAAGTAATACAGCATTTTAATGCACAGGGTATAATGCACTTTAAAACACAATGACACATTACTTAATGCTCCGCAACACGTAGCACGTTAGATAATCATCACAGAATCGCTTTTTTGGCGGGTTAAAATTTTCGAAACACGAGTAAAATGAAGGGTTCGACCCTAGCGGAGGACAATGTATGGGGTCGTACCATATTTTTGCTAACATATGGGCTAGAACTAAAAGAATATGTGGATTGCTCTTAATTTTCTAAGTATCTAAGGGATAAGGCCGCTTATTTAGTGGATCAGACCGTTTTTATCAAATAAGGCTGTTGCCCGTGAAAATTGAAGGGCAAACGCTCATAAATTTACAGTTTTTTCTGAGAGTGTGTGCGCAAAGCGTACATATATATAAGTTACTAACCGCTGCTTGAATGAATTTCGTGCATTCTAGAGCATGCTGCACAGCGAGTTTCATGCACCCAGGGTTTTTGCTTTCGCTTAATGTACGCGAAGCGTACATATATATAAGTTACTAACTGCTGCTTGAATGAGTTTCGTGCATTCGAACTATCAGAAATCTCGAGATTCTCCCCAATCATAACCTGTGTGCTTTGTGGCAGAGAGCTCACTACTTACGCAGTTCCTACGAGAATTTCTTTCACGAAGTAAACATCGATTTTATTCCATTTTGTGACAATTTAGAAAGTTTAAGCTAAAATGAAAAAATAGCTAAATTTTTTTAAAAATCGAAAAATCCGGAGGAAAAAATTGTTAAATGTTTGTAAAAATCGAAATCTCCGGAGGAATTATTGCTAAAAGTTTGTAAAAATCGAAAAATCATGAAGAAATAAGTGCTAAAACTTTGTAAATAGTCTTCAAAGAAATAAAATCGATGTTTACTTTGTGAAAAAGATTGCCGTAAGAAGTGTGTAAGTATCCAAGTTTAACCCCTTCACTACAAGCGTCCTTTACAGAATTTTTAATCTTTTACCACCGGTTTTTCAAAACAGAAATAATTCGCCTAATTGAATCGCAGAAATGCTAGGATTACATAAGGCAAAGCTTACAATAAAAAATAACTGGTGGGAATAATGGAGGATTCTGAGCATCTTATACGTCACGTATACGTGTCGCTCGTCCCCAAGGGGTTAAAGAAATCCCTACGAGCTTCCCTTCTCCCTTCCTCTATTTCGCTTCTTCAACATTGTTGCATTAAGCTGGCTCCAGCCGCTACTTCTTTTTACAGGATTAATATTTCTATATAAATATAATGGCTGCAAAGAACTTGATTTATTTATTAAAAGTTAAACAGAAAGTGTTGCCAATTGGCTACACTATGAACTGTAGGGTTAAGCATAACTTAAAACTTACTAAGCACATCGAGCTGTAATTTTGGACTCGTATATTTCAAGTTATTAAAAATCGATTTTTGTTTAAAAAATTGTACGTTTCAATTCATATTTGTATTATCAGGCATTTACTATAGTTCATTTTTTCTCAATAAGCGCATGGCCTTCAGAGTCACCTTGGGCGGTAGATAAGGAAATTGCATACGCTACCTTTTTATTTCATTTTTTTCTACTTCATTTCAACTCGGTGACAGCAAACTATCTACAAACGCGAGAAAGCGTTTGTTGAGGTGCTAATTTCTCCGTTGATTTATGCTAATTTTGTAAATTGACTCGGTTTTCAACAGCATTACATATATATATAAATATCAATGGATAGATATCTATCATTTTAATTTCAAAATATCATTATGTTTGATGTTTTCGGAATTTGCATATGTTATAATTTTTTTTCGAAGAATAATTCTATAAGATATCTTATATTTTCATTCAAAACAAGAGTAAATGCATTTTCAACTTTTGTTGATTATGTAGTTTTATTGTGTAGATTGATTATGTAGAAAAATGTTTGCCTCTTCAGTAAATTTTTTACTACCACTCCACTCCCGAGAAAATATTTTCTAAGATTTATGTTTAAAGCAAAATCTTTAAATGTAAGTTAAAACAATGCTTATGTGAGACAATATCAACTTAGAACAGCCATTCAAAGATAAACTGTCTAATTTAAGTAAACTTTTATTTATAACTTAATTATAAATATTTCTTTTTGATTTCGGTTTAAGTCAGTGTAAACAACACAACAAGTTAAGGAATACAAAAGTACACAAACATACATTTATTTTCGAATTTTTAATTAAAAAAAATGTATTTATAATTTTGCTGTATAAAACATAAAATATTCACAATACTTGGTACTGAATCCTCTATATTACAAAATTGTGACGGGTTTTGTTTTAAGATGAAAAAAATTGTGAAGAGCTCTTTTTTTTTTTCAGAAATAATTTTGTGAAATGTCCTGTTTTAAGCTGAAAAAAATTGTGAAGCGCTCTTTTTTTTTAAAAATAATTTTGTGAAATGCCCTTTTTAAGCTGAAATTTTTTTTTAAACGGTCTTGTTTTAATCTGAAATTTTTTGCAAAGTATACTGATTTAAGATGAAAGAAATTGTGAGGTGTTCTTTTTTTCAGAAATAATTTTGTGAAAGGTCCTATTTTAAGCTGAAAAAAATTGTCAAAGGTCTTGTTTAAAACTGAACAATTTTGAATGTTACTGTTTAAAAATGAAAAAAAAAATGCAAAAGGTTATCTGTTTTAAGATAAAAAAATTGCAAAGGTTCCATTAAAAGACACTAATTCTGCCTAAACACATCACTGGTAATTCTCACATAGTAATTTAATTGTTGTTAAGTTTTCTGTTTCTATCAATATTTACGTGTAAATAAATTTTTCAATTCACAAATCTCTATAATAAAACTGTAAGTCATGTGACTGTCCTCAACAGTTCCGGGATGCCGCATCGCTTTTTCATATGCCAAGCGGCCATTTTTATTCAAAATTATTTTTTCGAATAAACTGCATAAAAGTTACATTTTAAGAAAGATCGTTCAAAATAAATTAATATTTGAGAGATGACTTGCGTTCAATTATGTATATATTCTGCAATAACTTCAGTCGAAAGATTCGCAGTTCAAATTCTCTATTCATAAAAGTAAACAAAAAAAAAGATTGATTCGTCGTGAACATTTAAAATATTAAATCATGGAGGTAATCATTCGCAAAGCAAGTTCTCCGCGAATGAATTTTTGGACCGCTGCCTCGCGTCAAAAAAATAATTCGCACCAGTGAGACAATCAAAGTTTACCATAATTATGTGCTATACAACTCAACTTTCGGACCTTTTCTTGACGTAAATTGAACTCATGTAATAATATTTAATGAATCAGATTTTTAGCATTTTTAAAATCGCTAATACAGCTTTTATTTATCGCGTGTACAAATTAGAAATGATACTTTGATTTTGAAATCAAATGTTTTGATTTATGATATTATTTCTTATTTATTTATTTATTTTCTCTTTTAAATGAAAAGTGTGAAGTATTTTAAATTTATGTAATATAAGCATTTTAGATTAAAGTTAAGTATTTTAAATGAAATGAGTGACAGGTTTATAATTTAAAATTAAATTAATTGTAGTATGAATGACGGTGATGGGAACGATATTTGGCGAATTACATCTGCTCCCGGCTAACAAAAATACTCATAATTAAAAAAAAGAATAAAAATAAATAAATGATAGTTTGTTGTAAATAAATATTGATATACATATCAAAAATAATTTATAGAATTAAAATAAAAAATAAAAGTAAATAAACAACAATTTCCATAACAAAGTTTTCGCCAAATTGGCGGGGGGGGGGGGGAATCGCGCCAACGTGCGTATGTGACATTTGTGCCCAAAAAATATACGAAATGCTACCATGACCGCAAAAGTTCATGATTTGTCTATTAGAATCTTCCGATTTGGCGAAGGATTAAGGGAAAATTAAATTAAGAATAAATGTAACGTGTTGCAATGTTTAACATACATTTAAGGGAGACCAAACTGGTCGCCAGTGGCGGCTAGTGTTTGTAAGAACTATTATTCGATATTTAAAATATGCTCTTATGTAAATATGAAATAAATCTATATTGATATAATGAAATTTGGAATTAAAATCTGAAAAAAATCCTAAGAAATTAGAAGAATTAAACAAATTAGAAACTGCACACCATAATCTTGCCATCCACATACATACAAAAAATTAGTAATTTGTTATGCATTGTTTTTGAATCTATAAGACTTTTTTAAATGAACAATATTGACCAATTTCAACATTAAATAGTGTTTAAAATACATTTCGAATTAAAAACTGTGTGCTTCAGCAAATTTAAATAAAATTTTTTAATAAAACTTCCATTTTTCATGTGTTATAGCAAATACTTTTATTTAATATAAATCGAGAAAGAGCTCCTGTAACAAAATTTTTAAAAAGGTTGGTTTTTTTTTCCTATTTTAAAATGGAAAAAATTGTGAAAAGTCTTTTTAAAACAAATAATTTTATGAATTGTTTTAAAAAAATGTGAAAAGTCCTGTTTTAAGCTGAAAATATTTATGAAGGGTGCGGTTTTAAGATTATTAAAAGTGTGAAAAGTTTCTTAAAGGACGCTAATTCTTCCTAAACAGATCCCAGGTAATACTCACCTAATTATTTAATTGTTGCAATTTTTTTTATCTTTTAATATTCATGTGTAAATATACTTTTCCATTGACTGGTGTTTGAAAATATTATTTTTCGGGCTTTTAAAAATGTGGTAATTGAAGATAAAAAAGTCTTTTTAAAATATGAAATAAATTTATACTAAGATAACGAAATTTTGAATAAATATAGCCCTAGTAATAGATTATACTCTACTCGTACTTGACTATAAAAGCTTGGTTTAAACAACCGCCGCAGAATTCGCGGAGCGCTGTGTGTCGCGTGATGGTCCCTTGCTACGTCCCTTTTATACCTAGAAACCTGCGGCAGGCATGTAGAAAGGGAAAAAAAATTCTGAAAATTGGAACTGGATAAATTTAAAAGGAAAAATGAACAAATTAAAGACACCGAAATGAGGTAATGGTTAGGTTCGGGGCTCTGAAGCTATCAAGAAATTCTTGAGGCTTCGACCTCAATGAGAACAACCAATATGAAAAACAGCAATCAAATGGGGAATTTAGAACTTATCACGATAGTAAAACCCTCCTAAGTAGCGAAGGGAAATGAAGATCACGCGCCTCTCTTAGTGAAAAATATTATAGTAAACACTTTCGAACACTTACAGAATATAATTAAGAAATTTAATTTTTTTTCTAGAATGAAATGAGCACATAAATCAGATAAAGAAAATCACTTTTTGGCAAATGCTGCCCGTATAGGGTAATATGTGGGAATTTGTTCCTATAGTGCTGTATAAGATCTGTAGAATTTAAACTCATTATTTAACACACTCAAAATCAGATATATTTAAAATTGCATACCACAACCGGAACGCAATTCCAGCAATTATTGATCTTAGTCAATCATCTAACCGAATTATATTTTGGTGTATTTTGTTCTGTGTATAAATTCTATGCATAATATATGAAGTTTCACGGCATAATTTGCACACTTTACCTCATTTGGACGGTGATTGGAGGGAATGTTTTTTATTTAGTTATGTGTGCTTTAAATTGCCTATTTCGATATCGCATTTCATTGTATGGAAAAATGAAATTTTCTAAAAATGTTCTGTTAGAGTTGGACAGTGTTTCATAATTTATGCTTAATGCATGATTTTTCGTTCTTATTTTTCACTGTTTTAGGGCATAGCTTGTGTGAATTAGCTTGTGTAATTATATGGACAAAATTCATTTCACCCAATCTTATGAGAATATTTACATAAGGTAAAGCCAGGAAAGATGGCGCGGTCGGAGAGATTGCGCACATAGAGGTTCGGGGGGAAGAAGTAGAGTGAGCGCGCAGCGACTCCAGGTAGTTGTACAACAGCAGCAGTCGAGTGTATACTTGAAAGTTCACCAGTGATTGCTTTGAGCGTCTAAGATAAGGCATTGCTATTTTGTTTTATTTTCCCAAAGTCAGTGCTTAAATTTTCATAGCTATTCATCAGAATTTCTGTACAATGTCAGTAGTACAAAGTATTATAAACTTAAACGATTTCTCATAAGCTACTATTCTAGACTAACAATGTGAACATCAACGGTTCGTATTAGTAGCGGCCATGTTTATATAAAAGGCCGCACAATCTCTCCTACCGAAATTGGAGAGTTTGCGCATCTGCTATTTAGGAGAGATGGCGCATTGTTTTCATTAGTTTTCATGCTAGAAGAGATTACGCAGCTTATTGATAAATTTGCATAAAAAAATGAAAAATGAAAATGGACTAATTTTGAGTTAAACGTGTAATCAAGTAACTTAATGTTATTTTGTAATCATATCTGGACTTGCTTTTTCTGGTTCTTGATTTTTTTTTCTTTTAAATAAAACATTTTTAATCGTTTTTAAATTTATTTCCTTTTTCTGATTCTTTAATTATTAGGTTGAAATATTCACTCCTACTACAATAATATTTGTTCATAAAAACCTTGTAACAATGTCATTTAAGTGTAATTATTATTGTTAACAATTTAATTGTAGTTATTATTAGTAACAATCTCTCCTATCCATGGGCGCAATCACATCAACCCTGTAAGGACAGATTTTGCAAAATAACTTTCTTGGTTTTATTACAAATGTTTTATTAAATTACAACATAACAACAAAATAGCGATGGAAATGCATAAAAAACAAATGAAGTACAAATTATTCATGGATAGTTTAGCAAAAAATTAATATTTAGATTTTTTATTGTTATTCTTTTGAATTGTGCACAGACTCTCCTAGCTTTACCTTATTAAAAAAATAATGATATACTCTAATTAAAAAAGGAACTGTCAAGAATCTTTGAAATAACTAATACTAATTTCTAGTATGATGTTTCAGCAAAAATGCCATAAACGCGGGAAACACTTTCTAGGATTGAAAGTTTATTTTATAAGCAATTTTAATATTAAAAAGGCTTTTAAATCTTCTTAAATTATATAATTATATTTCACTGTAAAAACATTCACTTAAGACATAAAAAAATAACTGGTCTTGCGTTTAATAAAATATAACTCCTGCTCCTTTTAACTTGTTTATAGTGAAATTCATTAATTCGGACCTTTTTAAAAAAGTTTAAATTAAATTATAGCTGTCATAAACTCTAAAAAGGTGTTTTAGCAGATATTTTAAAGAAAACTTTGAATGGAGGTTTATGTGTGTTTTTAATTTCTGAATTTAATTAATTTTACATATTTCCGCACTATTACTACATGTTTTAAATTCTATAGAATGTTTTTAAGTGTATCTAGTGCTCTATAAAATCACAGAAATGTAAATGATATTTTAAAGTTTCGTGTAAAATGCTTTGATTAAAGATTTATTTAAGAAAATGATATTCAGAAAAAAAAATAGAGATAATTTGACTTTTTTCTCTGCTTTGTTCGACCACATGCCTAGAATATTTCTTAAAATAATACGATTTATAAAATAAATATAATAAAGTAACATCTACTAATATAAAATTGTGACATAAAATTGTTTACATAAAATTTAAAATTATTTGTGATCAGAAAGGTTTAATGAATGTGTATTATTGTCGTAAAAAAAATACACAAAAAAGAAAAATCATGTGATTTAAGTCCTGCCCATTGGTCAGCCAATCAAATGTGGGGATTTTATTAAATTCAATTCAAAATTTTGTGCCTTTTGCAAAGTGAATTGAGGAACTGTTTTGTTATAAAAATAGTTAAAGCCAGCAATTCTTTCACCCTGGTTCAACAAATGGTGTTGTAACATGTGAATAAAGATGTTCATTTTTTCGTGTCAAGCAATTCTCAGCCTTCCTCTTGAGAAAAAAGCAGCCCAGACTGTTAAGGAGGCTCCCCCTAGATGAAGGATTTTTCAATACCATAAGTAATTAGATTCTATAAAAAATTTAAAATGTCAGTCTTTGAACGTTTAATTTCATCAAAAATTTTTTGAAGTGACATTCCGATGTTTTTATAAGCTAGACTTTGGTCGCTTTCAATGTCAGAAATCATTTTGGATCACCCCATCGTCAACAAGATGTGCGAACTAAATGAATGTGCTCAGAATCTCTTTTAAATGCTTTTTACTTACCCATCATACGTAGTATAGGGTAAGTCTTGTAATCGTTTTGAAAATCGAAAAAATTTTTTTTGACGGATTTACACGTTTCAGACACTGGAGATTCCGAAAAACATATTTTTAGAAAAAAATTTTTGCCGTCCGTCTGTGTGTCTGTGTGTGTGTCTGTGTGTGTGTCTGTGTGTGTGTCTGTGTGTCTGTAAACGCTCTATCTCCCGAAAAAATTGAGATAGAGACTTGAAATTTGGTATGTACTTAGTATGTAATAATGGGAAGAAGCCTGTTTCATTTCAATAACCTCGATTAACCGGAACAATTTTTTTCGGACTCTCGAAATATTCGTTCTGATGAAAGGTATATAAAAATTTTCGAAATTGTTTATTTTAAGAAATAAATATAAAAAACAATAAAAAAACATAAATTTTGCATAAAGCATGAAGTCGATCGGATAATGAGTTGTCGAGATATTTGAAATCCTATTTGCCACACTCTTCGATTTTTCATGACCCTGTATTTCATCCAAATTTCACTTGAAAGATATATTTTAATTGGAAATTTGACGCTTAATCAGATGCAATAAACCGCTAGTTAATAGGATTATTATTTTTGGAGTTATAAGGATGTTTCTTTCAAGCAATTCAGTAATCGAGCCTTTAAAGTTTGTGACGTCATCAAGCCACGATTTTATTTGAATTGCAATGCATTTTATAAGTAGTTTACACATTTTTATTTTAATATTTTACATTATGCATATCCATGATGGGTAAGTATTACGGTGGCCCCCAACGACTAGTTTATCATTTTTATCATTTCGCTCCAGCAAAAATTTAGCAAAATACATATTTTAAAATAAATTAAAAAGATACAAATAACCTATGCAAACAATTCCTTTAATATAATTTTAGAATATCATGTACTTAATTTTTTAACACAAAGATTGGCGCATTTGCAAAGGAAATGTGAACTAAACACATTTCTTACGCAAAACATTATTTCTGTGGATTACCATTGTGGATAAGATAATAATATTAGTCAAAAGTAAGATAAGTCGAAATTTATGAAAATTACATTTTCATTAAGTTTAAAAATTCTGAAAACTCTATCCCATTGCTGTCTCAAGTGCGAGAAAAAGGTACATGCATCTAAAGTAGAGGATGTATATTAGAAATTTACAATAAACAAATATTATACTTTCATAAATCTAAAATAACTGAAAAGCATGATTTAACTTTACTGTGTGTTTGCAAAACAGTACGTTGGTTGCACAAAATATTTTTGTTGAAAAAAATATTTTTTGTAGACCAAATGTAAGTAGCGAATTCGATATTGAAATCGATTTTGATATTTATTACAAAATATATTCATTACAAAATATATTTTAGGCTCAACTTAATAAGTGACTTAGAAACACAGAATCTATGAAATCATAACAACAAATTCATTATTCTTCTTTTACTAATTTTATTAGTGCCAAAATCATTTTCAAAATAGAATTTTATATTCACTTTTGATCTGAAGACTTTTCTAGTTCAGATATTTAAAATCTTTCCGCTGTAAAATTCGTAACAAATATAAGTGTTTTTTTTTTTTTTTCAGGTACTCCATCTTGTGAAGAAATATAAATGCACGGATCCTTAAATATGCAATGATTGCCAAGTAATTTTTATATATTATTTAGGTTTAGTATAGAATATTCGGTATTGTATTGTGAAACATTTATAGGTCGATTACAGGGACTCACAAAATATTCCGTTACATTATGGCCTATGGGAAAAATATTTGCAGTGTATTTTTTGAAAGCTAAGATATTTCAAATATAATAAGTTTGCTATGCATCACTGAAGTTGACTACAACATTCTTTCGCAGGAGTATTGATTAAGTAGCATTTATAATTCGTTACAGGGACGCACAAAACAATTCCATTCCATTATGATCTATGGGGAAAAGCAGTTGCGTTGCCTTTTAATGATTTTCTGATAATTCAAACATAATGGTATTACAAAGGATCACTCATGTGCTTTGAAACAAGTTTTCGACAGATTATGGAGGGTGTAGTTTTATCGTTAATGTTCAGAGACACAAATAAGAATTCGGTTAAAAGACTGAATATGATCGATAAATGCTAGAAATGCGTTTGCCGATGTAATGTGAATTAATTTTTAGTGTATTACGTTATGTGTATCAATTCTATAGATAATATACAAGGTTACAAAAAAAAATTCGCACACATTACCGTATATGGACAGTGATTCTTGGAAATGGAATTTTCCTCATTTATGTGTACTTTAAATTGCTTATTTAGATATCTCTTTTCATTGTATGGGAAAATTAAATTTACCAATAATATTCTATTACTGTTGGAAAGTGTGTACAGGTTCGGCTAATCTGATCACGTGAGTAGGCGATATTTTGAATGAGGTCGTATTTTTCCCCCTATATGTCCATGTGCGTGAAAGTTGATCAACGCTCTCTTTCTCTAACTTTCGGCGGATCCTGTGTAAATATCGGAAATTGTGAGTTTCAGCTTTTTATATATATTTATTAAAATTATTGTAGCTGGTCAAACGATATTTGAGATATATAAGCTTCGAATTTACGTTCGAAAAGCGGAACATGGATCGGGATCTCTCTCGCTACAACGAAAGCTAGATCGTGCGATTTAACTGCTAGTCTGAAACTGCATATGAATAGTTGCTTTTGGACTGATCAAACGACTGCATCAGCGCTCGCCTGGTCTACCGTGTGGAATCGAAGTAGTTACTAAATGCATCTTGCCTTGTGGCAGTCTACGAAATCGTGAGTTCATTTTCTTTTGATTATTTCTACTTAATATATTTTTTGAAAGTTTTATTTTTTAAGGAGTAGAGCTTCGAGTAGAAGTTTATTTATTTATTTATTTATTTATTTTGGCCTAAGGAAAAACTAGTAGACACCTGCTCAATCCCTGCCCGATTAAGTTGAAATAAACAGTCTTTTTAAACTTTACCTCTGTGCTTTCCTTGTACGCCTGGCTCACTCAATACTAATGACAATGGCCGTCGCAAGTGTTTTATAATGTATGTCTGATGGATGATTTTTCGTTCTTTTTTGTGTAGTTTAAGTTTGTGTGAAGTTAAAATTAACGATCGTAATTACCAGGACAGACAGCCAATTTTATGAGAATATTTTCATATTTAAAAAGAAAATAGATATATACCCTAATTAAGCAAGACAGTATTAAAAATTTTTTGCAATAACTATTTACAAAGCTTCTAGTGTGATGTTTCAGCAACAATACTGTACATGCTGTTAACACTATCTGGGTTTCAAAGTTTATTTTTTAAGAATTTTTAATATTAAAGAAGTTTAAATTAACTTACTGCTGCCATAAACTCTAAAAAGGTGTTTTAGGAGATATTTTAAAGAGAGTTATGAATGTAGGTTTATGTTTTTATTATTATTATTCATGGAATTTAATTAATCTTACATATTTTCTTACTAATAATAAGTCTTTTAAAATCTTTAGAGTATTTTATTTTGTTCATATTTATTATGTGCATATTAGAATATTTATTAAAGGGCATCTATAGAATTCTAGCGTTCTATAAAATCACAGAAAATTTAATGATATTCTTAAGTCTCGTGCAAAACTCTTTGATTAAATTTAAGAAAATGATATTCAGAAAATAACGAGTCGATATAATTTGACATTTTTCTCTGCTTTATTTCACACCAGCGGTGAAGACCGAGCTATGCTCGGTTAAAATTAAGTTAGTGTTCAACTCGAATCACCTACTTAATCATGTATCTCGGCTCCGATTGGGAATTTCTAGAAAATTCCTTCAAATGCTGAAAACCATTTCTTTTGCCAAATATCGCCAAAATTTGGCGAAAAGTCGCAAACTTGGCAACAAGCATATGCTTTGGTATTCGTTGCTATTCTTTTTCTGCCAAATGTCGCAACATTTCGTCAAATTTGGCGATACCTGGCGAAAATTTGCCAACTTTACAACTTTGTTTATTGCTAAATGTTCAACATCTTAATAACTGTTTCAACCTTTATTCACACCGAAATGCATTGACTTATAATGACCCAAAAATGACACTATAATCTAATTTTATCGAATATGTGACCTAGCCCAGTGGTCTTCTCGAGCCTGAAAACGCCAGGATACAAGTTTTTATCAAAATCGTTTGAGCGGTTTTTTAGATAAAATTAGCTTGACCCTCAAAAGTAGTGGCTCAAAATGATACACTAATCAAATTTTCTTGATTATATGAGCTATCCCAGTGGTCTCCTCTTGCCCGAAAACGATAAGATGCAAAATTTTGTCAAAATCGTTAGATTCTTTTTTTAGATAATATTTGCATATATATACACATAGTCACACACACACACACAAGATTTGCTCATATTATAAGATATGATTGCTGATTTTTAAGCCTCTATTGAATAAATGATTTAAAATTTAAATTTTAAATACTAATATTAATCATATGAATATAAAATAAAACCAGTCTACAACTATATTGTGTACAAAGGTATCTTTCATTTCCCCAATAATTATTTGTTTATCTTAACGTAGTCGTAAAAAATAGGGACTGTTCACCTTTAAACAATATGTTTAGTCTTACTTCAGATATAGTTTTTTTTCAGTACTAATGAACTAATTATGTATAGTAATTATGTACATACTGCATAAAATTAGCATTCACGTGATAGTTTTAAAACATTTTTTGTGTAAATATGCATATGTATGGTAGATCATTGTGAAATGTCAAAACAATTGATTCATATGCTTTTTATAATTCGGGCAGTTTATCCTTAAGCCATTAGTGGTTTATTTTTATCGTAATTATGCATAAGTTATTGTTCCCTAGTTAATTGTAAAGATCGCGTTAAAGTTTTTCAAAAAAATGCATAAATTAACGATAGCTATTTTGTTCGGAAGATGTGGTTAATATTTTGTATTTATTTCTAATTTTTCTTAAATGTATATCGAGCATTTCAAAACAAGACACAGAAAACGGTAAAATTTATATTGAACAACTGATGGAAAAAAGCAAATAAAATGCATTAAATTGCATACTTTTAGAAGTTTCACTCAATGTGTTATGGCGTATTAAATATTTGAAGGTGAAATTGATAAATTATATCAGTAATATTCATATTTCATTTCGATCCATTTTTTCTTGTTTTCCTTTTTGAAATGTATCCTAAATAATATAAAATTAAATATATATTAAAAGTTCCTTAATAAAATTTGAAATGAATTTGAAATTAATCTTACTTGAATCTTCAATGAAACTTAATTGAATCTTATTTAAATCTTAAATGAATCTTAATTGAGTAAAGTTCCTTAATAAAATTTGAAATGAATTTGAAATTAATCTTACTTGAATCTTCAATGAAACTTAATTGAATCTTATTTAAATCTTAAATGAATCTTAATTGAGTAAAGTTCCTTAATAAAATTTGAAATGAATTTGAAATTAATCTTACTTGAATCTTCAATGAAACTTAATTGAATCTTATTTAAATCTTAAATGAATCTTAATTGAGTAAAGTTCCTTAATAAAATTTGAAATGAATTTGAAATTAATCTTACTTGAATCTTCAATTAAACTTAATTGAATCTTATTTAAATCTTAAATGAATCTTAATTGAGTCTTATTTGAATTTTAAATGAATCTTATTTGAATTTTAAATGAATCTTAATTGAGTCTTATTTGAATCAAAAATGAATCTTAATTGAATCTTAAATACCTTGGTGCAGGATTTTTTCGATATCTATGCGGACTATTTTACATATCTAAAAAAGAAAATTCACAATAGTCGCTGCATTGATTGTTTCATAAAATACTTCTATTGAGCAGCCTTTTAAGTTTTTCAATCTGAGTAGTAACCTTCATAAAAAAGGGATATTTCTAAGAGTTTTTATCAGGATACTTAATTGATTGTTATTTAAATTGAAATTCATATTTTATTTTATACAGATAATTTCACTATAGAATTTACACACTTTAAATATGATAGATAAATTAGAACAAATAATTTTTGTATAAGAAACCAAGGTCGAAATCTACTCATTCAGACAAACTTACAGGGTGCATAACTTACAGGGTGCTTAACAATCTAAATTCAAATTGTTTGTCATTTTAACGATATTTGCAACAGAATCCACTTCCTTTGTTGAAAATGCTATGAAATCAAAGAACGTGGTAGAAGTAGGTACACAGTAATTTGGCCTGTGCCCCGTATGTAATGTCTGTTTTACTTTTTCGAAAAATGGATCGTCTAATTTACCTTTGATTGGATGAGGATTGTTGCCAATTTCTCTATCTTAAATGAGATAATATCACAAGATGCGATGAAAGTGGTCACCACCATCTGTAAATTAGATGATCCAATTTTCGGAATGTAGTTAACATGACATAAATTGCACTGACCAAATTACTGTGCACCTCTAAATATTTTTATGATTTCATCCCATTTCGCACACATCACGTGAATTGTGTCTTTTGAGAACAAAAGTGACCAACATATGTCCAAATTGGGGAGTCATTGCGATTGAAATGCAACTCATACATTTTCAATGTGTCACGTGACTTGGAAAATGAGTCATCTATATCACTGTGACGTCTATATATACCCCTTTGTAGCGACTTGGGAATGACTAAAAAAAGTCACGTCGTTTTCAAACTGGAGTTACCAAATTAAGGTCACTTGAGAACCATTAAGCGACGAATTTAAGAAGTAACATTTTTCACACGGTTGTGATTGTGATGTTGTTACGTCTTAGTGATACATATGAAATGCTATACCAGGTCTTTGCTATTAGGGATACTACAAAATATAAAAATGTGAAGAATAAAGTATATTATTTTAGTGGCTGGAATTGCATTTGTACTAAAAGTCACTTATAAAATACATTCCCAATCATGTAAAATTGTAGGCAATTGTGCTAATTGAAAAGGAACTTAGGGTTATGTGTGGACAGTTAGTTAAAGATGTTGATGAAACGAAAAATACAGTGGGTTTAGAATTGGACTTTTAAATATTTAGAATTTACTATTTTTTTAAAAATATTTCAACTGCTAAGAGTTAAAGAAGATCAGCTGAACAATAATAAAAGTAAAGTTCGTCATCAATTACAAAATGTGTTTTAAAACACGCGATCAAACTTTTACTTATTGTCAATTATTATGTATAAAATGTATTATGTATAAAAAATGGCATTGTATGTCTCAGTAAAACTTTAAATCTGTTTGATTGCTTAAGATATTCTCGAGCGCCTAAAACCATTTTAAAGAAAAAAAGAAAACCTAAATAAAATTAGAAATCTTCTTCCTAGATTGCAAGACGAAATCTCGCACAACGTGTTTGTTCTCACCATGTCTATTAGGTATTATTAACGTTTTTTTAAGTAATGAAAATGAAATCAACAGCAGCATTTTTATGATATTTGAAATCTTATACAATAATTTTTTTATTGTTTAATTTCATTTTTACAAAGACATGGTGTTTTAGAAATTTAAATAAAAGAATTTATTTTTAATATTTTTATACATATATCAGTGGATATTAAACAGAAGAGTACATTAGCTGTGTATTACATCTGATGTATGCAAGGTAAGTCATTAATCGTTAAAATGTAATAAATGATTTATTTTATGCCCCACATGATATAAACATTGCTAAATACTCCTACCTATATCTTTTACGAAAATAAAACGCAAATTTCATTTAAAACTTAAACAACAGGTTTTCCCAAAAATTTCACTGTTGTACCGCCTTGTGTATTTTCAAATTTACTATAAATTTTAAATTAAAATAATGCGATTACAATTTGTGTAATTTTATAAATTACATGTATTTATTATATACATTAAAACAAAGAACATATGCAGATTATGTTAATGTTTTGATAATTTATTTTTATTTAATATGCCAGGTTTGGTCTAAAATGCCAAATATAATTACTGCTATTTTCTGATACGTTTTATGTTATCAGTAATCATTAATATAATTCTTTAGAGACATTTTTGTATTATTTCATGAATAAAATCCTTTAATTTATATTTTATATTAAATGTTTTTGTGAAGCATATCGTATAATTTGACTATGTCCCCTTTATAATATCCTTGCTGAATATATTCGAATATAAATCGGTATTTAATTTAAGAAATTAAAAAAAATACTACAACCGTTAATACAGGTGTCTGATACTGGTATCATTGTGCTTTTTCATATGCAAAGGTGATTTTAAAAACAATTTGGAAAACTCATATTACATCTGAAAGCCGAATTTCCGCAATTACCATCAAGTATTCAAGTTTCGAAAAGTATTCGAATTATTTAGTGAAGCCCTGTACATGAACTACAAATCTGGATATATGTTACATAGTATGCTAAATCCTAGTTCAGTTAGAAAAAGCATAACACACTTAAAAATTCGTCTTTAGCAGTTTCCGTCAATAAGCGTAAATGAACTCGAAAATTTTTTGCAGCCTTGTATATAATCAGTGGACTTTATACACACCAATTAATATGCAAAAAAATCTTGTTATATTTAAGAACGCCTCTCACAATTGAAAATATGTTTCCGGCAATTATTGTTCTTAGATACTTCTTAGTATTAAACTTATTCTTTTGTGTGCTTTCGTAAATGAAAGAGGCTCTATTCACACACTATTCTACGTAAACATTTTGTAGTACACCTCAGTTTAATTGAAATATTGTGACCTGATTGAAATATTATGACATCATTAAAATACACATTAAAATATTTTTTCCATAGACCACAATGTCATGGGATTCTTTTGAGTGTCTCTGTAAAAGAACAATAAATTGTAAACGCTTCATTTTCGATACCGAACATGGCATAGGGAACCTCAATAAAATATATCAATTACATGGTAATCCGACTTTATTTGCGATAGTTAGAGCACGACCAGATGGCCAGACACACAGACAGACGGACAGACTAACTGAATTCATAAACATTTTTCAACTATGGTGGTTAGTGTTAAAACGCTTAACACAACTGAAAACGCACTTGTTGCAATTGTCGTTCATAGACAGCACTGTAATTGAATAATTGTTTGTCTCCCTGTAAATGAACGATTAATGCTATGCCTACATTGTTCTACATTAAGTATCTGGTAGTGTAACTCACACTTCATTTTTAATACCGTACGTGCCATAGTAAACTTCTGTAACATATATAAATTCCAGAGCAATTCGAGTATACGTACCTCAGTTAAATACCAACCAGATAAACCGAAGTCATAAGCGCTCTCCACTGTGCTGGAAAATATTAAAGAGAGCAATATAAGTGCTTTTCTCCCTGACCCTTTATTTATTAATTACTGAAAGAATCCTGTTGAAAACAGAGTAATTCCAATATAAAAATATTTATAACGAGAACTATTTAATAAGATTAACCATAATGATGGTAGAATCGGGTAATCATGGTTCATGCGCCTTTATTTTGTAATTATGAATTTTAAATGTTTCATACACATACAAAACTCCTACAACAAACTTCTGAACGCAGAATATTACAGACAAATAAATTAGTAAATTGAGGAAATAAAACAATTTGTTGCGTCATTTAAAATTTTAGCATTATATTGATCAACTAGCTGACCCGCCCGGCGTTGCCCAGGCAGACTGTAATTGAAAAAATATAACAAAAAATTAAATAAGAGCTAACATTTCAAAAGTATAACAGTTAAGTTTAAAAAATGAAACGGCCAGGGAAAATTATTATACTTACTTTTAAGGAATGCAAAGGTCAGGGATGTTCTTACGGTTGAACGTAAATGGTATATCGGTATAAGATAGAGACTATATATATGGCTTGATATATTGATATATGACAAATTAAGACTTGCTAATGTGATACATTTTATAAAATTTCATTATTGCCATTAAACAATTAACAAATAATCGAGATTTCTGTAAGAAAAGTCTTGGCAGAAATTGCACGTTTCACTCATTAAAAATTCACAAATCGTGGAGGGATAAATTTTCTATATTAGGCCGCTAATGAAAATTTGCTACTGAAATCGGATTTCTTATTTTTAACAACTTGTGTTTCAAAAAATGTCAGAGAGATGGCGCCACATGCCCTAACAGAGATTTCCAAACAAACCTGTGGCTGGAATCTCCTTAACAAATTTGTTTATTCTGAATGAAAGTAATAGATGCCATTATAGTACAGTCATTATTTTTATATCTATCTATATCAATATGTTGAAAATTTTATTTATTTAGACTAAATCCGTGGCAAATTTTGTTTTACAAAATGTCTGAATCTAAGAAGGATTTACCTCGGCCTAAATCCTGCCAAGTGACTTTTACACAATAACCAATGAGATGCGTTTAATTCGGACGATGACATTAAACTATTAACAAGTAATCGCGATTTCTGTGCCACGTACGATAGCGTAATATATATATATATATATAGATTCCAAAAATTACTCTCCCAACTTTCACTGAGTTTCTGTTGTATTAATGCATTGCTTTTTCAATCACTTTTTGAAGCATTCATTTCTTATGTTTGAGTTGAACTTTCAATGAAACAAACTCAGTTAACACTGGATTACGCAAAAAGCTTCATGTTAATCCTTTTTTCAGATAGAAATGTCAGAACAATCAGCGACTTCTTTTTTTTAAAAAAAATAATTAGCTTTGGAATTTATTTTCTAATATTTATGCCATTTCTAAAAAGAATAGCACTTTTTTATGTATATTTATTTTATGCTTACATGCTAATTATATAATACAAATAGACATATAAGTTTAAATGAATTACATAGGAAATCTTATAAATAATTAGAAATTTAAAATCAATAATTTCAATGGTACATTCAGTAATCTATACTAATAAAAGAAGTTTAGCTATGTGTGTGTCTGTGTGCTTGTGTGTTTGTTTGTCTGAAATGGCTAGCAAAATCTAGCACACCAAAAAGTCTGAAAATTTAGGTGTGGATAGTCCGAGGCCAGGCCTGGTGCACCTTGATCTCAGAATTTTAATACTTGAAAATTAACAAAAAAATTCATTACTGATCAATAACTCATCATTTTTTTTGCACGTTGGCTTTTAGAACTGGCGCATCCTCAGAACCTGATTTACCATAGCGCAAGAGAATCAAGAACCATTTGCCTAAAGAATGCGTTTATTTCGCAATTCTGTTTTGAATTATATCGACTAAACCTTTTTGTTTATTTAAAACGAAAAGCATATGCGAAAGATCGCACTATTATGTCTCCAATGCCGTAATCAATTAAAAAAATTATCTTAACCCTTTCGAAAACATTTTTGAAAATGGGTCTTTTTCCAGGGTCTTTTTTTTATATTTTCTCCCTTACGCGAACGCCCGCCAGTAGCACAATTTTAGAGATACAGACAAACCAAATATATGCTCTTAGAGCTGGAATTTTCTTCTAATATACGGTATGTATTTTTTAAATACGGATTTTAACCCTTTCAAAAACACCGGCAAACACAGGTTATTTCGCGCCTCACGAGAAGATTCCTTTTCTTACGCTAAAAGTTACTAAATGTTCGTATTTTGGCACAATCTTTTTAGAACATCTCGGTAGACCAGATTTACATTACCTTCAACTATTTCGCAGCGTTCGGACTAGAACAAGTATTCTTTAAAAAATAAAATCTGAGACATTTTCTGCGAAAACACATAATAACGATAATCAGTTTATCTAAATCTGTTAAACTTATACTTTTCAAATCATGTATATCTTACATTAAAACTTTAACCAATTAATGTTCGACTCTATCAAATACTACTAATAAAATTCGCTCTTTTAATTAAAATTAATATTAACAGTGAACATTGTAACAGTGTTTATTGTATTGGATAATAACTTTTTTTTTCTATAAATTTAATATATATCATTCTTAAGTTCAACTGTACAGTGTTCAATATTTCTTATCACTAAAATATATTTTAAGAACACGATAAATTCTAATGTGCACATAGTAGTACTGCATGTTTGATTTAACGAATTATGCTTCAAACGCTTTTAATTAAATCAAACTCTTCTAACTTAAAGCCACATTCTCTGATCTGTATCACACATTATATTCTAGATTCAATTAATTTAAGTATTATAGATATGTCAAATGTTAGATCATGCCCAATGCTTATAATGGTTTTGAGAGAAAATTACTTCGATTATTTGATATTATTCAACGATTAAGGTTAATAGCCGGTATTGTGTAGAATTTTCTTTTAAAAATTGATAAATAGAATCATAAAAATTATGTCTATGAACGATTTCCAATATGGTTCATTAATTGATAATATAGAAAATTAATTCCATAGAAATTATTCAATATGTTTTTACGAATTCATTATTACAATATTTCATATATTATTACATTCAATTCATTATTACTTCAACTATTGAGATTAAAGAATTTATTTTTTTTCTTAATTTAAAGCAAGTGCAAAACGCGTATAATGTATTAAAATTCCGTTCTTTTATTAAGTTACTAGCAAGCTACGCCCGCTACGCTGGTCAATTTCTTTTAACGAACCTTTAATCAAACAAAATATTGACATTTCATAAATAATTTTATATTTTAACAGAATAATAAGGCTACTATAATTTGTGACTCGTGCTATAGCCAATATACACGTCAGGACACGTCACCCTTATCATTATCTTTTTACGCATGAAGGTTTCGCTATGGTACTCCATTGGAAAATTTGGTAATTTTTGAAATTCAATATTTGAAAAACGGCATATTCATTAGATTTGAAATTTATATCAAGAAAAATACAATTTTTTACCTTTCAAACGCTGTTTGTCTAACAATTTTCTGACAAATACTTTTTGAGCTATCATTTTTTTCAGTAACTTCAAATGTTTAATTTTCCGAGATTAATCTGTTGCAACAACTAGCGAAAAACCCAGTCGTCAGCAACGCATAGTTTTTTATTAAAGAGGCTGTTGGAGCAGGGATTGTCACCGCCAATTTGCCACTATCACTTTTGAAATCGGTTCCGTGGTTCCAGAGATTCCATAGAAATTGTAATTTAGAATGACTTCAGAACGCTTTTCGCTCATTTCACCCATTTAAATTTCGATTTTTTTTTAAATTTCATTCTTAGAGAGCATTTACATCTTATAAGTAACTACAATGCTAAATTTCAAATTTCTTGCCCCTTCAGTATAAAAAAGTTGCAATTTTCGAAAATTTTTCGATCCTGCACCTCATTGATGTTAGTGGCACCGACATAAAATATAGCCTATGTTGGAGTAGGGATTGTCCCCATCAATTTGCCACCATAACTTTTGAAATCGGTTCTGTAGTTCCACAGATTTCATAGAAATTGTAATTAAGACTGTTTTTAGAACGTTTTTCGCTCATTTCACCCTTTTAAATTTCAATTTCTTTTTAATTTTATTCTTAGAGGGCATTTACATCTTATAAGTAACTACAATGACAAATTTCAAATTTCTAGCTCCTTCAGTATAACAAATAAAAATAAAACTGCCCAGTTAAACTGAGGGCATTGAGTTCACAGGCTATTCACACTAATTGTATATTATACTCTTATTTCAAAGAATTTGAAATAAGCCCATCGAAAAATAAAGAAATAAACAATATATTAAGGGGGGGGGGGTCATCTCCCCGTTACCCCCGTCATAGTTAACTAATGAACCCCTTAAACTAATCAGGTAAATCTCTAATTACAATGAATATATATACAAAATTTGAAGAAAATCGGATAATTCTGCATGAAAAACCCATTTATATAAATTAAGGCGGGATTAGCCCCCTCCGTTCCCCCCTTTATACTTAACCAATCAATCCCGAAAACTAATCAGGGAAGCGTCTTAACCCAATGAACCTATAAGCAAATTTTGAAGCAAAAGGGATAATTATGCATGAAAAACCCATTTATATAAATTAAGGGGGGAGATTAGCCCCCCCCGTCCCCCCCTTTATACTTAACCAATACCAATCAATCCCGAAAACTAATCAGGGAAGTTCCTTAACACAGTGAACCTATAAACAAAATTTGAACGAAAACGGAATGATTCTGCATGAAAAACCCATTTATATAAAATAAGGGGGGATATGCTCCCCGTTCCCTCCTTTATACTTAACTAATCAATCCCGAAAACGAATCAGGGAAACGCCTTAACACAGTGAACCTATAAACAGAATTTGAAGGAAATGGGATAATTCTGCATGAAAAACCCATTTATATAAATTAAGGGGGAGATTATCCTCCCGTTCCCCCCCCCCCTTTATACTTAACCAATCAATCCCGAAAACTAATCAGGGAAGCGCCTTAACACAGTGAACCTATAAACAAAATTTGAAGCAAAACGGAATAATTCTGCATGAAAAACCCATTTATATAAAATAAGGGGGGATATGCCCCCCGTTCCCTCCTTTATACTTATCCAATCAATCCCGAAAACTAATCAGGGAAACGCCTTAACACAGTGAACCTATAAACAAAATTTGAAGGAAATGGGATAATTCTGCATGAAAAACCCATTTATATAAATTAAGGGGGGGATTATCCCCCCGTCCCCCCCCCTTTATACTTAACCAATCAATCCCGAAAACTAATCAGGGAAGCGCCTTAACACAGTGAACCTATAAACAAAATTTGAAGGAAAACGGAATAATTCTGCATGAAAAACCCATTTATATAAAATAAGGGGGGATATGCCCCCCGTTCCCTCCTTTATACTTAACCAATCAATCCCGAAAACTAATCAGGGAAACGCCTTAACACAGTGAACCTATAAACAAAATTTGAAGGAAAACGGAATAATTCTGCATGAAAAACCCATTTATATAAAATAAGGTGGGATATGCCCCCCGTTCCCCCCTTTATACTTAACCAATCAATCCCGAAAACTAATCAGGGAAGCGCCTTAACACAGTGAACCTATAAACAAAATTTGAAGGAAAACGGAATAATTCTGCATGAAAAACCCATTTATATAAAATAAGGGGGGATTAGCCCCCCGTTCCCCCTTTATACTTAACCAATCAATCCCGAAAAGTAATCAGGGAAGCGTCTGAACCCAATGAACCTATAAACAAAATTTGAAGGAAAACGGAACAATTCTGCATGAAAAACCCATTTTATAAATTAGGGGGGGGGGGGAATTAGCCCCTTGATCCCCCCTTTATACTTAACCAATCATTCCCGAAAACTAATCAGGGAAGCGCCTTAACACAGTGAACCTATAAACAAAATTTGAAGGAAATGGGATAATTCTGCATGAAAAACACATTTATATAAAATAAGGGGGGATTATCCCCTCGTTCCCCCCCTTTATACTTAACCAATCAATCCCGAAAACTAATCAGGGAAGCGCCTTAACACAGTGAACCTATAAACAAAATTTGAAGCAAAACGGAATAATTCTGCAGGAAAAACCCATTTATATAAAATAAGGGGGGATATGCCCCCCCGTTCCCTCCTTTATACTTAACCAATCAATCCCGAAAACTAATCAGGGAAACGCCTTAACACAGTGAACCTATAAACAAAATTTGAAGGAAATGGGATAATTCTGCATGAAAAACACATTTATATAAATTAAGGGGGTATTATCCCCCCGTCCCCCCCCCCTTTATACTTAACCAATCAATCCCGAAATCTAATCAGGGAAGCGCCTTAACACAGTGAACTTATAAACAAAATTTGAAGGAAAACGGAATAATTCTGCATGAAAAACCTATTTATATAAAATAAGGGGGGATTAGCCCCCCGTTCCCCCCTTTATACTTAACCAATCAATCCCGAAAAGTAATCAGGGAAGCGTCTGAACCCAATGAACCTATAAACAAAATTTGAAGGAAAACGGAACAATTCTGCATGAAAAACCCATTTATATAAATTAAGGGGGGGGGGAATTAGCCCCTTGTTCCCCCCCTTTATACTTAACCAATCAATCCCCAAAACTAATCAGGGAAGCGCCTTAACACAGTGAACCTATAAACAAAATTTGAAGAAAAATGGATATTTCTATGAAGAGTTATCGCATTACGTACGTACATACATACATACAGAACCGGCTGGCAAGCTCTCAGGGCTTGATAGCCAGTTTGATAGCTAAAAAATGGCAATTTTAGAACGTTTTTTGTTCCTGCACCCCCTGGGGTTAATGGCACCGACATAAAATATAGCCTATGTTGGAGCAGGGGTTGTCACCATCAATTTGCCACCGTCACTTTTGAAATCGGTTCGGTAGTTCCAGAGATTACCCCCTACAAACAAATAAACAAACAATCTTTACTCCTTTATAATATTAGTATAGATTCACAACTTTTTCAAGAAAGAGAATATGTTTAATGCATACTTTTTATACACTTACAGAAAAGACAAAAAAAATAATAATAATCTAGAAAATATAATATAACCACAAACGGAAATATATCAATAACCTCTTTCGCGTTACGAATGATTACGAAAAGTGTTCTTTATCTTTCTATACCGCGGAAACTAATATATTTTTGAGATTTAAGGAAGCATTTATAAAATACAAATTTTCTTTTGCTGCCACGTTTCTGAGTAGTTTTAGAGTGTGTATTATTCAGTTTTCTTATTTCAGAATATACGTTTCGTCATATGCTATAAATTTTTAAGCTGCTTAATTGTGTTTATACACGCAAGAGTAACAAATTAATTTTAATATTAATGTTAATAATAATGCCTTAAATTTAATATGTTTGTCTGTAAAAGATGATTAATGTAAATGAAAATGTTTGCCTGAGAATTGATTTAATCCGAAAAATCTATATTCTCGGTTGAAAAAAAAACGATTAATACACTATAAAAATTATTTGGAAACGTTTTCGAAAATCAGTGGCAATTAATTCTTTAAATTCCAAGCTTTTAAAAAATAAATGACCTTACATTTTCAACAAAATAGCCCAAAATGATGGATTTTTCGTCCCCCTGTTTTTCACTAGGTAAGTAGTGGAACTGGCCCTACTGCCTTCTCCCTTTATTCAAATTTCGAAAGGTGTTACACCCCTCTGATTATCATTGCTCTAGTTACTGAAAAAAATCTTGTTTTTCTCTCTGTACTCTCCAGAAATGCCAACAAATTAACCCATCCATCACTGAGAGAAACCACCTCTTTGACAGGACTCGACCCAATTAAGGGGAAGGAAAATCCTTTCAGCTATTATGGGTTTCATAGCATTGGGATCATTTCGACTATTGCAGGATTCAAAATGTTAAAGAAGCTTTGTATTTATAAATCATATATTTTTTTTTAATATCGAAAATATATTGGTGGCTGATGTTTCTAAAGATAAAGAACGCTTTTCGTATTCATGGATAACAGATAAGAGGTTATTGTATATTTTCATTTGGGATTATATTATATTTTCATAGATTAAGAAATATTTGTATGTTTTACAATGTATTTTATATTTCGTTTTGCACCAGAATTATTTTCCATATTAAGATATATAGAGTATATTCTGTATCAGAAGTATTAATTAAAAAATGGATTTTTTTTTCTTCTAAAACAAAAGCTAGTTTTATACTGTCTATCTTTTCGCCTTTTCCGTTTTAAGCATTAAAAGTAACATTTTTTATCTGTGTTCTTTTTAACTTACATAATTATACTCAACGTTTTAAATTTCAACACCTTCAACTACTTTTCGTAAAAAACTAATTTTATTTTCAAAACCTTATTTTAGCTTTACGAAAACGAACACAATGTCTAATTTTATTTATTTTTTTTTTTTCGGGAGAATTAAATTAGTCTGAAGTTTTTATAAAAGTTTTTAGATTAAAAATGACGCTGACAAACTTAACAAAAATTCCGTTAAAATTATTCTTGAAATGGCTTGAGTTTGTATTTATTTTGAATTTGAGTTTAGTTTGAACTTTGAAAGAAACTGCTTTTTTCGTTAAATAATTTACCTTTTAAATGTATTAAAATATTACTTTCTGAAAGAAGTTTAAAATATCATATTTTGGTTGGTTGGTTGGTTCATTTAGGTTTTATGGCACAGGTTAAACAAATGGACATGCTGTGCCAAATCCTATTATGATAATTTTATGATCAATGATTCCAACACATATTGTAAGAAAATAATAAGAAGAAGAAGAATACTAAAAGATATGTATACATTTTATTATTTTCTTAATGTAATCATACGTTTCTTGAAGAACCTGAAAAAGGCAGTGTTCAAATTTCAGTTCAGCAACTGTTTCAATATTTCCAATGGATTTTGTCCGTCTGCAAATTTTAAGGTAAACTCAATATATAATACATTAGAATTCAGACACTTTATTTTTAGGAAGTTTGTAAGTAAAGATGTAGTGATGTGCTTGTATCATATTGTGCTTGTATCATATTGTTATAAATAATGTCAATCGTGAACAATGCATTATTAATTATGTAATGCATTACAAAGAAATCCTTTCTTTAAAATGTAAAAAGACTATTTTAATAGATCAAGATTCTAAGGTACTAATATTAAAATATGCTTTATATTTTTTACTACGGAGAGTAATTAAATGAGAATGATATCATAATGTAATAATATACATATACATACATATATATATATATATATATATATATATATATATATATATATATATATATACATGTATGTATATGTATAAAATATACATGTATATATCTATATAAAGTCCTAAAGATAGATAGATAGATACATTAATGATAATCATGTATAAGGTAATAAAACAAAACAAAATAAAATACCATTTTTTTTATTTATAAAATAATAAAAACTTGTAAATTTTAAACAGGTGGTTAATATAAAACATGTTTTACTGATTCCTTTGATGACAGGAAAGTAAACTTATTTCTGGTTTATGAAAACAAAAGTTAGTTCCGTAAGAAATACTTGTCGGATTAATTGTCAAAATTTTTAAAATTTATTTTTATTCATTTAAGAAACAAAAGATACATGAATAATTATTCTATTCGTAAAATTAATATTTATTTAATATTTTAAAAAGAGCAAACTTTTAATTAAATCCATTTTTGAAAAAGACATTTTAATAAAAGATTTCAATCTACAAATTATTAGATTCCTTTGAGTGAATTTGTTTAACTTTATAATATTTCTTTGTAAGGAAAATAAATATTTGCATTAAAAATATCTCTTTGATAGGAGCTTTAATTATTGAAACTTTAAAAGTAAAATAGATTATTCTTTCAATTTATAATTAATTTAATCACATTGTGATTTTATACAGACCGGTAAATAAGTTTTGAATGCTCTTTATTTATGAGTAATATTTATATTATCATGCAAAATTATTTCTGATTTTTTCTTCTGGAAATATCTACAAATATTATATGAGAGCTGAAACTTGAATGAATTAATTATAATCAACATCAAAAATGTGCTAATACTTAAATATATAAATATCTTATAAAATATGATATATTATAAATATGTGCTAATATTTAAATATATAAATATAAGGATACAATCAAGGTTTTTTTTCAGATACATATTGTGCAGGGTAGCTTTAGTATTTATTCTTAAAGCTTGTATATAAACTCCATATTATTCGTTCCGTTTGAAATTAAATATTAGGTTATTGATATAATAATACAAAAATTTAAAATTATTTGCACAGTTAATGTGTTAATAATGCTGGTCTTTTTCTTTCTACATCTGTTTTCCATACTTTTTAGATTATATAAGAGTGTATAAATTTCTTTATATACAGGATGATAAGAATAAGGTATCCCTTTGAAACCTGTATTATGTACATGGATCAAAAGTTACCAAGTAGAAAAACGTTTTAAAAGAAATCGTGGTAACTATTCGGATGTAAATGATGCTATTTGCATAATTCTGGACTTGGAGATTTTGCTTTATGAACATCGCAGCGTTTTAATAAAAATTCACAGTGGTTTGTAATTGGTTTGTATATGAATAATGCAACTTTTCGCATTTATGTAAATTAGCTTTTTACAACCACCAAATTATTTTCAGCTACAAACCTATGTTTTTTTTTTCACAACCATTAGTTGTTGGATATCTACGATGTCTTTTCGTTTGAAAGACCGAATTTTACTCTTTAATTCTTATTATCATATCTTTTAAGTTTAGATTTTAGCAGCCAAACAAATAAGCACAGAACAATTTTGAATGACCAATGGCCGAAAATTAAATTATACTGTAAGTTAGGCCTTTCACCGTTTATTAATGAGATTTTGGCTTTAATTGTTTCCTTTTAGCATATATAGTTTTATAAATTATTTATATTGCCTTATTTCGTATTCCCAATAAACAATACTTAATTTAAATAATGGGTTTTCAATGTTAAGTTAATATATTTTAACTTTTCTTTATTTTCACATTTAGTGTAAGTTTGAACTTTTTATTCATTATTAAAAGTAAATATATTTATAATTTATTCGTAAATAATAAATGATTCGTAAATGAACGTTTGTGAAAAATGTTGATCAATGTAATATGCATAAGATATACATTAAAAAATATCTAAATATAATTAAACCAAATTAGAAATAAATCTTCATATTATATTTGCTTCTGTTAGTGATTATACGTATCATTATGCTTAATAAAAAAATCCAAATCAAACCTGTGAATGCCTAGTTTTGATTTTTTTAATAATATATCATGGGGAAAAATGACTATTAAACTAAAAAAATATTTTTTTTTTGTTCAATTTTAACTATTTTTCTTCGGTGCTACGATTTAAAATTTGTTTTGTTTCAAGCATGTTTTCTAAAAAATGAACCTATCGAAGTATAATATTTGTTCTACTGTTGGTGAATGACCAAAAATTCTAGATTAAAATATAAATAATTTTTGCGTACGATGGACTATAAAGGAACAAAAAAACGCATAATATCAATTGAACTTCAATAACTAAACTTCTGTAAAAGCAAAAAATATGATTCCTTTCCAATTAAGACATTATTTTTCAAGCATGGCTTTAATATAGCATAGCAAATTTTATATAAAAGAAACATGTTTCTCTAATGCATTTAGACGAGTAAATTTGAAATATATATGTTTATAAACACTTAGAAATTCGGGCGGGTTGTAGAAAATTACTTCTCTAAATATTATATTTTTTAGAATAAACATTCGTGTTCACAATATTTAAGCCTATATTTGTTAGCAATGATCATTAAAAAAAATTTCTCATTAAAATATCTTCATCTCACACATATCTTCATCAATAAAATTTTACAACATTCATGCATTTTAAAACCTCCTATAGAAACAGATAGAAAAGGGATAACGGAAGTTTTAATTAAAAAATAAAATAGGTACGTAGCAACCCGACTTGTTGCTTTTGGAGTGCATGAAATATTTTGATTGTTTTGGTGAAAAATAATCTTAAGTTCACTTTAAAACAATATTCATAATTTGAATTTTACTAACTATTGAAATTCACATAAAAAATCAAAATTGCAATGTAGAAAAAGGTTCCATTTATTAATATTTCGATAAAAATTCAAGTGAAAAATAAATGTATTTTATTTTTTTTCTAAAAAACATTTATAATATGAATGTTACTAAATATTGAAGTTTAAATTTAAAAAAAATCAAATTTAGAATGTAAAGAAAGTTTACTTTTATTAATTTCTCGATGAAAATGCATGAAATGCAATGAAATTTGTCGAAACATTTTTGTTGTCATTTGTCGAAGAATATTATTTCTTTTCAACATTTGTTTACTAATTTCGTAGTTGATGGAATAAAAACACGCCATTGTGACAAACATATAAATACATTTCTGTTATATAAATTAAATAAAGTTTTAAAAGATATGTAATTTTTGACTGCCGAACCATTACACTTTTAGAAATTTTCTAATAAAGTATTAAGAATTTTTTTTCACAAATAATAAGTTTAAACACTGTTTTTTATTTAAATGCAGATTTTATAAATATTCGGTGATAAAATTTCAGTGAAAATTCAGGAGATTGTGCTTTCTTAACTCCTTTGGTTGTATGTAGAATTCAAAGCACTGCGAAGAAGTAATATTTTGATGTCAATTTTTCGACAAAATATTTTCATTGTAACAAAATGAATCATTCCCGATGATTTGAAAATATGGTTTTATTTTTCAAAATGTATCGAAAAATGTAATTTATCATATTTTTCCACCCTCTACACAGTTTTGGTTTGCAATGAATGATTGGTGTTATTACTTACCCATCATACATAATATAGAGTAAATCTTGTAAACGTTTTAAAAATCGAGAAAAAAATTTTGGACGGATTTACACGTTTCAGACACTGGAGATTCCGAAAAACATAGTTTTAGGGGGGGGGGGATGCCGTCCGTCTGTCTGTGTGTCTCTAAACGCTCTATCTCCCAAAATAATTGACCTAGAGACTTGAAATTTGGTTGTACTTAGTATGTAATAATGAGAAGAAGCCTATTGAATTTCAGTAACCTAGATTATCCGGAACTGTTTTTTCAGATTCTCGGCATGTTCGTTCTGATAAAAGGTATATAGCAATTTTCGAAATTGTTTATTTTAAGGAGTGAATGTAAAATACAATTAAAAAAACATAAATTTGCTTAAAGAATGAAGTCGATCGGATCATTAGTTGCCGAGATATTTGTAATCATATTTACCACACTCTTTGATTTTTCATGGCCCTGTATTTCATTCAAATTTCAATTCAAAGATACATTTTAATTGGAAATTAGACGCTTAATCCGATGTGGTAAACTCTTTAGTTAATATGATTATCATTTTTGGAGTTATAAGGATGTTTCTTTTACGCAATTCAGTAATAGAGCATTTAAAGTTTATGACGTCATCAAGCCAGGATTTTATTCGGATTACAATTAATTTTATAAATAGTTTACACATGTTTTATATTCATATTTTATGTTATGCATATTCATGATGGGTAAGTATTACTGTGGCCCCTAACGACTAGTTTTCGATTCGTATTCCTTTCTGTTCACAAGCGAATAGATGTGAAATATAAACACACAATCATATTTTAAATAATAGATTATTTTCGCGCTATTTATATCAATTATTTCCCCCTAAACTAATGTAGGTTCAATGTGATCCATATTTTGACTATGATTAAGCATGGAAAGATTGATTGTTTAACATAATGGGCATACGTGTTATTTATTTCTTTAATTTACATAAAAATTATATTTGAAATTGAAAAGAATCGCTACCATGTTTTTGTATGTTTTGTGTTTTATATTTGTGTATTTTTACATTATGTTATATTTAATATACTAGATATACAACAGGGTTATTTATAACTGATATGAAAAACTAAAAATGTTGATTATTGAACTCAATATAAATTATTACTTTCAATATTATTATACTAGTAGTTTAATATCAATATTCATTCGATTTAGAATATATTATCAAAACTGTATACCAGAGGTTTGTAATTGGTCTCACATATCTACTTCTAGATATTGTTCGGAGATAAATATTTACTTAAAACATGTTCGGGAAAATATATTTTTGACTCAGTCTATATCACTAAAATATGATACATGCATACATTTGAGCAGCAGCACAAATACACACATATTATTTGCGCGCATTATCTTTACATCAGCAAATCAATCATAAATATGAAAACAATCATAAATATGTCAGTCAAAATTCTAACAAAGTCATTCGTCAACGGAAACAAGATCTATCGTTTGCGGGAGGCGCAAATCAAAACGAAATGTAATTAAATGGAATATCAATGAAGCAGCGATAAACGCAACAGTGATCAAGCATACAGCAACTTACATTTTACGTCTCGATTCACTTATTTTGTTAAAAATATGGAAAATCTCATTTCCTGCCGAACCAATTTTTGTTTCGTTTACCAGTTTACAATAATGGAGATATTGAAAATTATATAAATATATTAAGCCAACTTATAAATAAATCTTCATACAAGCTATCTTTATGCTAGCAAAGACTGAAAAAAATATTATTTAACCCTATAAAAAGACCTAGGGTATTCGAAATATATCAGATTTTATGGGAATAAACAAGGTTTGTTTTGTACATAAAAATGGAATTAAAGAGATTTTTCTCAATTCTATCTATATTTCTCAGCTTTCACTATTTAAACTTTGCCTACGATATATACAACAGTGTTATTTCGGGCCGATATGAATAAATAGTTATCAGACACACAGCAATAATCATTTTATGTCTGGATTCACTTATCTAGTCAGAATACAGAATTTCTGATTATCAGCTGAACCCGGTTTTTTTTTCCTTTAATCAATTTACCTGTAAGGAAGATAGTATATGAAAGATATTGTATAACTTAAAAATAACTGTATAACTTTATTATGCTAACTTAGAAAAAAAAGTCTTTTTACTAACTGTTTTTATGTAAGCAAAGACTGAACAAGTCGGATGTGTCAATCCTAAAATTTTCTTCGATCTCATACCTGATAATAATTTGTAAAAGCCTATTTTTTCTATGTGGGAACGATCGTTCACACATTTTTAATAATTAAATAAATAACATGAACTTTGGACTTATTTTTTTATGGTTTAATGTTATATTATATTTATGTATGTTACATTGTTTTCCTTAATATGTATGTATTATTCCTATGTACAGAATGTGATCATCAACCCAAACGAGTGTTAAAGGTTTTAATTTACGAAGACGCTAGCTAGGGAAACAGGAAGTTCATATCTTATTTCTAGGAGTGCTCGCATGACAGGCGCACCCATTTTCCAAAGAGCTGCCCCGCACGGGAAATCGTGCAGCTGCAAAATGAACCCATCCCAAAAAGACATTATTATTGGTTCAAAGAGTTGACCAACGGGAGTTTACTGAACTAAAATTTGCATAAGGTCAAAAAGGGCATCCAATAGAAATACATTTTTTTTATATCAACGCCCAGGACGAGATATAGTCCAAATAATAATAATAAGAAGAAGAGACATTTTTTTGGGTACTACTTCACTTGAGAAAAATAGCTCCATCGGCGCAAGTAGCTTTTCTTTGCTGACTTCTTCCAGCCCGTATGCTCTTCGAATTACGGCCATCTGCACTGAAGGTATGCCTCAAGGAGACGGCTGATAGACCCGCGGAAACGGAACTTGCCTTCGCCGATCCGCTCCAGCGCCGTACGATGATTTCTCCCGAAACCCCCCTTGGAAAGCAGATCTAGCGGTCAAGCTCAGACTCATCACCGGGAAGAATCCCGGCCTTTTCTCCAATCTGGCAGATTGATCCATCTATGAGTGCCCCTGTTTAATGACGTGCAAGGTTGAACAAGGTCCTACATCATGACTAGAGATGAACTTCAATAGAAGAACAATTGGTGAGATACCTCCAAAATATTTTCCCTGGCTAGCCGACGTGAATATATTATTAAAATAAAAATTGGTGAATTAACTTAGATTCACATGTTTATTTATAAATTTAAATACTTGGCATATTTGCCTCTAATTTTACAATGCTGTGCTGTAAAATAATGATTTTTTGATAATTAAGTACTTTAAATTAAAAGGAGTTAGTGTTGAAAATTTGATCGTATAAATTGATATTCTTGAGAAATAAATGTGTTGAATATGATTTGTTATGAATTGATAATTTTGGAGAAATCAATGTGTTCCTATCTTTCCTATTATTTTATTTATTATCTCAGTATATAATTGAATAAAATGATTTTTTTTAAATAATTTTATCTCTCTATTTTCTTTATCAAAGAGTGTATTATATTCTTTATTTTAGATTTAAAAAAAAAAAAAGGAAAAGCAAATATTTAATTCAACGAGTTCAATCAGTAAAACTATCCGAACCCCCCTTTACCTTTATTAACAGTGATAAAGATAACAGTGGTAAAGATATTCTCGTATCCACTATACATCCCCCCTCGTAAATGTTGGATCCCCCCCCCCACTTTTCCTTCCAACATTTACTCTTTTTCTGGTGCCTATTTTAATCCAGGAGATTGAACTTTTATCTTTAGTAGTTATCTTTTACTCTCTACAGATCATCTTTTTTCTATGCACAAATTTTATTATCATAGCAGTATATAAAATAATAATAATAATAATAATTACATCAATAAAATTCAGGAATCACAGCACAGCATATTTTCGTATTAATACACAAAGAAATAACAAAGGGCTCATGATAATTACTTGTGAAATATATATATTTATTTATTTATTTATATCTCAATATAGTGTATTTTTTTTCTCTCTTTTTCATATTATGCTATTAATGATTGTTATATATATGTATCTTGTGCCAATTAACTCAAATAAGAATAATAATAATAATAAATAGAAAAATCGGAATAAATGCCACGCAGAGGTCGCGGTCGAAACCACCAGCCAGACCCAATAATTATACAACCTCAGCAACAAGATCCAATTATGGAGGATAATAAAGTAACAATTAGCGTAGACACGCTGCTAGCAAGTGTTCAAAACTTCGAAGGAAAACCGGAACAAGAAATAAATTATTTTATTTCTCAATTCGATGAAATAGCCAACGCAGCTAATATTCCTGAAAACTTAAAATTAATTTTTTTTTAATCGAAATTATCAGGACTTGCAAAAGAGATCTTAATAAACACCCCTGGCCTGCGCGACGAAAAAAAATACGATGATTTCAAAAATAAAATCCGTGCATTATTTAAAGCAGAGAAATCATTCACGTTAGCGCAAGATAAATTCATCCAGTCCAAACAAATGCCTAATCAAACGGTGGCAGACTTCACAAAAAAATTCAACCTAGCAGCTCACATATATCTGGCGAGTTCAGGGCATGCATCAAAAGAAGGTGCAATCGAATTCTTAGACACAATTAAATTATCAAAATTTATTGAGGGACTAAGACCTGATATTTCATTTGAGCTCCAAAAATTCCCGCCAGATAATTTTGAAACCGCCGTAACAATGGCTAAAAAGATCGAGATTGCGTTAAATAACAAAAAATTCTCTGAATTAAACAATATAGAAACACAAAGTAACTCTACAACTTACGATGCGATAATAGAATTATCAGAACAACATAATAAACAGATTCAAGAGATAAAAGAACAGGTAAACTCTCTTAGATCTAATGATTCTATACAACAAAATCAACAGGAAAACAATAAATTATATTGTTACATATGCGAAAAACCAAACCACAAAACGCAAGATTGTTTCTATAACTCAAAAAACCCAGCAAACAGAACATTCACACCACGTAACACTCGATTTAATAGTCCAAGATTTCAGACAAACTCACACACATACAATCCTAGATTCCAAAACAATACACCACGTCACTTTTATCAGAGACCAAATTATCAACAAAATTTCAGACCCAGGACTTACAATCATAATTATAATTACCCAATTCAAAATTTTGCTCAGCCCTTTTATAATATTCCTCAACAAACACATGTAATGCAAACACAATCCCCAAATCAAGATTACAACTCAATTACACAATTTAACCCTTCAGCGTCAACAGGTAACGCTCACCAGCTCATGATCCCAACACAATTTAACCCTTCAGCGTCAGCAGGTAACGCTCATCAGCTCATGCTACCGAACCAAAATTTTCAACAAACCGATACACAACAACAACAACAAACACCTATAGCTATGCAGACACAACCTACAATTACTTTTCCAAACGAAAGTAACCAAAACAATAATCAAAGACACCATAGGCAGAGGCAGCAAAAAAGACGTTTAAACTACTAAAGGGGCCTACCAACCTAACTTCAAAGTATACACGTAGGTCCCTCGCAGAAAGAAATGCCCTAAAATATAACATAAAAATAAAAACATCGAACAAGTTGCAAAATTTAATTATATATGATACCAGAAAAATTCGCAGGGACAATTTACAGAAGAAAAAGAAAAGAAAAATTGAATACGTATCCAGCTGTAACTCTAATATTAAAGACGAACTTCCCATTTGGACTTTTAATATAAAAAATATTAATATTTCAAATTTGCTGGACACCGGGGCAAGTATTAGTCTTCTATCACCAAATATATTTAACAAAATTAAAGAAACAAACATCAAAATAAAATATCTTTCGAACAACGTAAAGATAACGACAATCAACAACCGCGAAGTACCGTTCAAACACTGCGTACAATTCAAATTTAAAGTGAATAAATTATTCTTGAACGGAATATTTTATGTTACATCTCATAATTTTAACAGAGATTACGACGCTATTCTAGGTTTTGATTTTTTTAAAAACAACCAAATTATATTTGATTGTAACAACTATACTTTAAAAATTAAAGACACTCTCATACACTTAAACAATTCAGAAAACACACACGATTCACAAATTAACCACTTACATGATCCTACACTTAACAACACATACAGAATTGACGAAAACAACATACTGGATAATTCACAAAATCAAAACGAAAAGATAACGCATTTAAATGCAAAAATTAAAGAGACAGTACATTTCAAACCACATGAAACTAAACTAATTAAAATTAAATATCCCAAAATTACAGACACAAAAGAAATTTTTTTTGAACCAAACTTCAAGAGACATAGTATTGAAATGTGTAGATCCCTACATAAAACCAATAAGGATAATATTATTCACCTATTAGCTAAAAACACAACCAATAGAAATATAAACCTCAGAAAAAAACCCACGTAGGAAAAGTTTACACACAATATGACATACAAGAGCAAAATGAAACAAATAATAACAATGATAAATTATATGAAATAAACAATCTTACATTAAATGAAATTAAAGAAATGCGAATACGAGATCTTTCTAGAAACGACTTTGACGTTAAACATTTAGAACCCGAGGTACAGGAAAAGGTTATAGAAATATTATTGTCTCACGCGACAGCTTTTTCAAAATCTTACAAAACTCTCGGTGAAACATCAGTCATAACTCCACAATTTAACTTACAACATAATTTCCCTATTAAAACCAAACCTTACAAAATCCCTTATAATGTTAAAGAATTCGCTAATAAAGAAATTAAAAACCTTCTAGAAGCAGGAATAATAGAACACACAAATTCAGATTACGCATTTCCTATACTTTTTGTTAAAAAAAAATCTACATCCAAAACTAATGACCCTAAACACATAAAATATCGCATGGCAATAGATTATAGGCTTCTCAATAACATCTTAGAAAGCTATCCATACCCTGTCCCAGACATTAAACAAATTCTCACAGATGTTTCAGGAAAAAAAATTTACACTGTCATGGATTTACATTCGGCTTTTTTCCAAATCAAATTGAGAGAGCAAGATAAGCATAAACTAGCATTTGTGACAGAAGATTCTCAATTTGCCATAAACCGCCTCCCTTTTGAAACAAAAATCTCAAGCGGACAATTTGCCAGACTAATTGATAAAGTACTAGGCCCCCTCAAAGAAAAACATAACATTAAATATTTTATTGACGATGTTATAGTTGCGTGCGAAAATATTCAGCAGATGCACGATGCATTACACGACATTCTTACACAACTAGAAAAATTTAATCTCACTATAGAACCCACTAAACTTAAACTATACCAATCAGAAATTGAGTTCCTAGGATATAAAATTAATCAAAAAGGATATGCGCCATCAGATAAAAATATCATTAAAATTTCAAAATTTGCAGTACCAAAATCACAAAAAGCAGTTAAAGCATTTATCGGACTCTGCACTTATTTTAAATCCACAATACATAAATTCGCGCATATTATGACTCCTTTAAAAAATTTAACAAAAAAACACACAAAATTTGAATGGAATACACAAACACAAAAAGCGTTTGAGACCATACAAGACATAATTTTAAAACAACCAACGATTCACCCACCAGATCACAATAAGGAATTTTACTTAATCACGGACTGTTCAAAGGTCGCAACAAGCGGAATTCTAGCACAGAAACATAACGATCAACTCATCCCCATCGAATTCACAGGGCGTAAACTGAAAGATACAGAATTACGATACCCAAGCATAAAATTAGAATTACTAGCACTGCAAGAATCAGTAATGTATTTTAGAAATATCCTTTTGGAAAAAAAATTCCATATCTTGACTGATTCGAAAGCACTTACACAACACGTTAACCTCGATAAACAATCAAACATTGTTGCTAGATGGCTACTAGACTTACAACAATTTGATTTCGACACAACTCATCTACCAGGCATTATCAACCCAGCCGACTATGTTTCGCGCAACATTAACAATCTGAACACAACTAACTCATTAATCACAGATTTATTTCAAGTCGACCAAAATTTAACTGAAAATAACATAAAAATCGAACAGCTAAAAGATACCAAATTAGCTCAAATTATACACGACTTACAACACAATAAACAGAACAAAAAAGTTAAAAAATACGCCCTAAATCAAAACAATGTATTAATTTTAAATAACAATACAACCACAGATAAGGAAGAACTATACATAGCCCCCGACGCGCTCAAAATTCACATCATGAACAGTGCACACTCATCTCACTATGCATTCCAAAAAACTTATGAATTAATCAAAAGAAGATTTTATTGGTATCGTATGTACCAAAATATAAAAAAATTCTGCACGGCATGTATTCAATGTAACACATTCAAACAACACAACACCATTAAATTACCTATTAAAACAATTGAGAAAAACTACATCCCAGGAACTAAGGCTATAATGGACGTGGTCGGCCCCTTCCCTAGGACATTTCGACAAAATAAGTTTATTTTAACTATCATTGACTCATCGTCAAGATTCCTACAAGCTATACCATTAAGAAATATAGAGACTAAAACAATTATAAATGCTCTAAACAAATACTTTAGTACTTTCGGATTGGTAAAAAAAATCGGAATGGATAACGCAAAATATTTCAGATCAACTGATCTCAGACACTACCTACAAAATTTAAACATAGAACCAGAGTACGGTTCCATTTATTTGCCTGCATCGCAATCACTTCTTGAAAGAACACATCGCGACATGAAATCTTCTCTAGCTGCTATGTCACAAAATTCTTTCGATTGGGATCTAAGAATTGATTTTTTTGTCTTAGCACACAACACTATGGTTAACAGGGCAACGGGATTCTCACCTTCCTTACTCTTTTTCGCAAGAGAAATTCGCAATCCTTTCACTAACTTTAAAATCCAAAATATAGAAAACCTTAGTGATTTTGTAAAAGACAGGCTTTCTCATATACAAGAAGTCCAGAAAATTTCACAGGAGAATCAGGCAAAAATTAATTTAGAATACAATAAAAATTCTGCGATTAAGCACAAGAATTTTCAAATCGGCACAGAAGTGTACCTTAAACAATTAATCCGCCCTAACGCGTTGGAACCTAAATTCTCGGGCCCCTACACTATAAAAAGAATTTTCAGAAATGACAACTATTTGATATGTAATGAAAACCGCGCAGACCTCCGACCTATTAAAATTCATGTTTCAAAACTATACATACCCAAGGTATACGATTTTTAACAAATATAAATAATAGTAATAATAATTACAACAATAATAATAATAACATAAATAATAATCAAATAAATAAATAAATAAAATACACAATGAAATCAACATCCCCCCCCCCTTTAAAAAAAAAAAAGGACAGGTAACAAACACTTTATTACATTCTCCCCCCCCCAATAGGTTAATAAATTAATTAATAATTCAATTTCTAAACACTTTCACACTTTTACACAAACATGCAAGAATAATAATAATAATAATAGACAAATAAATAAGTAATAAATAAATAAATAAAAATAAAATAAAATAAATAAATAAATTCATGCTTCCCAGCACTAATAATAATAATATTAAGAAGATAATTTACGGTACCTAATTACGTAAAATCAACACTCCCCCCCCCTTTTTAAAGTAAGTTTAATAAGATTCACATATGACACTGTGCAACACTTAATTTTAACCTTTCATCAAAAACAAAAATAAATAAATGAAATAATATTTTAGTACTCACAATTAATTTATAAGACAAAACAAATTCATATATAACCCCCCCCTCTTCTATATTGCACAAATATTAATTAATTAAATTTAAGACCAACTTTGAGACTGAAATTAGATGACTAAAGCACATCGATAATCCCCTCTCTTTTATTTTTTCATTTCAAAATAACAATAATAATAATAATAATAATAATAATAATAATCTCAATTTTCTTTTCCCTCATATATCTATAACCCCCCGCACCAGCAATTCATGTAATTTTAATTAAAAATAATTTGCATTAACAAGATAAGCAAACTCATAATCCACCTCCTCCCCCTTTCCTCTTTAACACTTTACATTTTAGGATAATAAAATTCAACCCCCACACACGCCTCCCTTACAACATATATTAATATTCTCTTTCATACAACAACCAAACACACACCCCTCATTAACCAGTTCACCGGCGACAGGTATTGTGAAACAGTGCTTTTACCCCCGACTTATCTCGGGGCAAACGGTGAAGTGGTTAACATACATGCACTTTTATAATAAAGGCCACATGCTCAAGAGAATGGGCGTTACAATGCACTCCCCTTATTTCATACAACACTCAAAACCACTTTTAAACATCAACAGACACACTACACACAAAATACCTCACGCATACACCCCCTTTGCCCCACCACAGTACCCTCTCGCTGTAGCAACTCCCACTTAAAAGGAAGAAAATAAAATTACGTTACCTTCCTCGAGGAGGCAGCCTTGACCAAGTCACATCTGGGGAAATACACTATCGGATTACTTCAAAACAGATGCTGTTAATAAGATGCTCTCACTAACGAGGGTGCCTTTAAAGTGAAAAATGAATATTAGTATCACAGAAAAACAAAGACATTTCCTATACTTAAATACCACAAAAAAAAAAAAAAAAAAAAAGAAAAAAAAAAAAAAAAAAAAAAACTTATATATATCGCATTTAATACACACAGACAACGCGCGCTATTAAAACCCCATTTTACATAAATCTATAAAATTATTTTAAACTATTCCAAAATATTGCAAAATGGAATCCCATAATCACATGCAAACCGCATTAATTAATACGTAGGCTATGTGTACAGGAATCAATATTGCATAAGATCACAAACAATCTACTTACACACAGACGACAGACTATAAATAAATATAATTACAAGCTAAATATATTAAACACAACCATATCTTTTACGTAAAGCTCCTCAACGGTTATTGGTACTCTAAATTAAAAACCCGATACCTAACATAATTTCTCCCACTAATCAACGTGCATGTAATATTTTTAAAGTAAAGTTTTTAAAGTAACTTCTAGTAATATTTTTTTTTCTTCTAAACAAAAGTTAATTTTATATATAAATTATGACACTAATTACCCATAAAACTCTTAATCCATCTATAAAAAGAAATAAAATAAATTTATAACAACAACCATAATTATATTTAAATTAAAACACACATTCAAATATTTTAAACATTTTAAAACTTATTAATTAAGCACCATACCTTTTAATTTTTCCTCCAAAATTTTTAAGACAGCTCTCCTTTGACTGCAATCTTTAGATTATCTGCGGGCAGAAATCTATACCGGGGCGCCACAGAATGAGAATACAGTCGGCGGAGGGCCACTAAGAAACAAGAATTAAACACCGAACAAAAAAAAAAAAAAAAAAAAAAAAAAAACATTTATTAATTAATACCCACTATCTTACCTTCTTCTCTTCTAAACAAAACAAATTTTTATAATTAGATAAATTAAAATACACATTAAAAATTAAATATTCCCTAATTAAAACAACAACACAAGGTAGAGATAATAATTAATTAATTAATCAATTAAACAAAGAAACATTAACAAAGAACATTTATAATAATATTAATAATAATAATAATAATAATAATACATAGAATTAGTACTTCGTAAAGCGCTTTCACCGTACACAGAATGAATTAACAAATAAATATATATATAAAGAATAAATAAATAAATAAGATATGCAAAATGTCACCAAATTCAGAGTATCTACAAACACCCGTCTCGAATAAAAATAAAGATATATATACATTCACTGATAATAATAAAGATAAATTATTACACAAATTTCAAATATATATGTTTACCAGACACAATCAGTTAAGATTCAACATAGTCACACTAGCGTGCGATATAAATAACACTCACACTCACCATTCTTCAAAATTCCTAAATTATTAAAGACAATAATAAGAAAAATATATTACAAATAAGGTAAACACACAATGGTATCGTAATTCACAACGATTATCATTACAAAGATACTAAGACATCCGTTGGGTTACATTCAAAATACGCGCCATTTTTTTTCCCCTACAAGAAACATAAGTGTTTTACTTACTTTTGAACTACGTATTTATATGCAGATTTACATTGCTTTCTGTATAAAAACAGAATACAAAAATAAATACAGGTTAATTGACACTAAAATTTAAATATATATATAAATAAAATAAAATACCAAAGGATACTGCACAAAACGGACGCGTCAAACAAACGTATCTCTAGGTGACCTAATTCCCTTTGCATCTCACGTAAACAAGTTACGTCAGAATCATGGCGCAACCATTTCACTAGCAGGGTGAAACGCACAATGCGGCTCAACAGTTACGCAACGCACGGGAGTACCCCGCGTCCAGGCTGGTAGCTCAGCGAACCCTGTAAGGGTACTTTTCCGCTGCACACGACAAAAGGAGCTCCCTTTTGTAATCATCGCAATACCTACTTAACCGTGGGTGATTGTCAAATGCTCTCTGTAAATAAAAATCTCTGTAAATGCTCTCTGTCTCATTGTATGTTATATAAATTCATATTCAAGTAAGCATTATGCTAGAACATGTTTATTTTAATCTTTTAAATATGTATTGTACAACAGTAACGAGTATATATTTATACTTCTATTTATTTATAACATAATTTAAAGAGCCCCCTTGCTGTTTCTTTGTGGTTTTTCAGCATGTAAATGTTTCTTTTTGTGTTTTTTTTTAATTCGCGGATTTTTGGTATTCTTTATAAGACTATACTAGCCACGAAAAATGTTAAAACTCTGTGCACAGATTTCTGAAGGACAATAATACATAAACCTGAAGCACCATGAAGGAAACAGTATCTATGAGGACTATATTCACAATTATCTCACCAACCCGTGGGACACTACTTTTCCCTTTTTTCACGGGTGATAAATGTGGGAACGATCGTTCACACATTTTTAGTAATTAAATAAAGAACATGAACTTTGGACTTATTTTTTTATGGTTTAATGTTATATTATATTTATGTATGTTACATTGTTTTCCTTAATATGTATGTATTATTCCTATGTACAGAATGTGATCATCAACCCAAACGAGTGTTAAAGGTTTTAATTTACGAAGACGCTAGCTAGGGAAACAGGAAGTTCATATCTTATTTCTAGGAGTGCTCGCATGACAGGCGCACCCGTTTTCCAAAGAACTGCCCCGCACGGGAAATCGTGCAGCTGCAAAATGAACCCATCCCAAAAAGACATTATTATTGGTTCAAAGAGTTGACCAACGGGAGTTTACTGAACTAAAATTTGCATAAGGTCAAAAAGGGCATCCAATAGAAATACATTTTTTTTATATCAACGCCCAGGACGAGATATAGTCCAAATAATAATAATAAGAAGAAGAGACATTTTTTTGGGTACTACTTCACTTGAGAAAAATAGCTCCATCGGTGCAAGTAGCTTTTCTTTGCTGACTTCTTCCAGCCCGTATGCTCTTCGAATTACGGCCATCTGCACTGAAGGTATGCCTCAAGGAGACGGCTGATAGACCCGCGGAAACGGAACTTGCCTTCGCCGATCCGCTCCAGCGCCGTACGATGATTTCTCCCGAAACCCCCCTTGGAAAGCAGATCTAGCGGTCAAGCTCAGACTCATCACCGGGAAGAATCCCGGCCTTTTCTCCAATCTGGCAGATTGATCCATCTATGAGTGCCCCTGTTTAATGACGTGCAAGGTTGAACAAGGTCCTACATCATGACTAGAGATGAATTTCAATAGAAGAACAATTGGTGAGATACCTCCAAAATATTTTCCCTGGCTAGCCGACGTGAATAGATTATTAAAATAAAAATTGGTGAATTAACTTAGATTCACATGTTTATTTATAAATTTAAATACTTGGCATATTTGCCTCTAATTTTACAATGCTGTGCTGTAAAATAATGATTTTTTGATAATTAAGTACTTTAAATTAAAAGGAGTTAGTGTTGAAAATTTGATCTTATAAATCGATATTCTTGAGAAATAAATGTGTTGAATATGATTTGTTATGAATTGATAATTTTGGAGAAATCAATGTGTTCCTATCTTTCCTATTATTTTATTTATTATCTCAGTATATAATTGAATAAAATGATTTTTTTAAAATAATTTTATCTCTCTATTTTCTTTATCAAAGAGTGTATTATATTCTTTATTTTAGATTTAAAAAAAAAGGAAAAGCAAATATTTAATTCAAAGAGTTCAATCAGTAAAACTATCCGAACCCCCCTTTACCTTTATTAACAGTGATTCACAACGCCGCTGAAAGGTAAAGATATTCTCGTATCCACTATACATCCCCCCTCGCAAATGTTGGTTCCCCTCCCCACTTTTCCTTCCAACATTCTAATTATGCGTTTCAGAATTAAAAAATGCAGCATAGATGCGCAACATGTTATATGATTTACACGAAAACATAATCAGCACGAACTTACGTCAGGGTCTAACAGAATATGAAGTTTGATGAAATTACGTCTATTAATTCTTCAGATATGAGTATAGCTAAAATCGTGTAAATCATGAAAATGCATTACAGCAGCTCCACCTTTCTGGATATTTACACCAAAATCTAATCATCAACAACTTGTGTCAATGTCCTATTGAATCTTAAGTTTGATGAAAATACTTGCTCTTGAAATAGAGCTTTTGCGCAAATCGTGAAACCTGCAGCATAGCAGTGCCATAAGTTGGGCGATTTACATTAAAAAAGAATCAGTACCAATTTATATCAATGTCTAACTTCACCTGAAATTTTATTAAATTCAATGCATTAGTTCTTGAGATATGACTATCGCCAAAATCATGTAAATCCTACTTTATCTCTTGATCATGTTTAAGATTTTGTAGAAAATCAAATGCAGTTAGCATTTTCCTAGAAAATGTATTATATTTATTTTAAATTAAATCTCCTGTAAATCTTATCTTGCTTTATGTTATTTCCTAACATTAAAAATAATTGTAGCTAATGTCTCTTAATTATAAAGAAGGACTAGTCGGACATGAAAATCCAAAAGTTTTCTTCTATCTCATACATGTTAATACTTCAAAAAGTGTAATTTTTTGTAATTATGCATTTTAGAATTTCAGTAATGCAGTATAGCATCGCCACCTGTTACATGATTTACACGAAAACCTAAGCAGCACGAACTTATGTCAAAGTCGAGCAGAATAAGTTTGAATATATTTAGTGCATTAGTTCTTGAGATATGACTATAACTAAAATTGTGTAAGTGCTGGAAAAAGCAGCATAGTAGAGACACGAGTTGGGAGACTACACCAAAATCTCATTAGCAACAACCTATGTCAAAAATTAACTGAACTTCAAGTTTGATGATTTTCTGTGCATTAGTTCTTGAGATAAAACTATCGTAAAAATGATGCAAAATGCAGCATAGCAGCGCCATCTGTTGGAAAATTTACACCAAACATAATCAGCGTCTAGATATATCAAGGTAAAATTTTGTACATCAGTTCAAGAGATATAGCTATCCTGAAAATCGTAAACAATTCAGCATAACAGCACTACCTGTTGGGCAATTTAACACCAAACACTTACCAGCAACAATTTACAACAAGATCCAACTGAATCTGAAGTTTTATTAAATCCCGTGCATTAATTCTTTACATAGTGTGTCCACAAATGTTTGTATATAAAATGGCTCTATACTTTTAATATACAGACAGAGAGAGAAACTCACAGACAGACATTTTCTAAAAACAGTTACATTGTGTTTAGGATCTTCTAAAACGTATAATTCCGTCAAAAACCAGATATCGAAATTTTCCATGAATCCAATAATTTCTTGTAAAGGTAAAAGAAAGTAAAAAAAAATCCAAATTAAACTTCAGGAAATCAAATTTTATGGCAATAAACAAGATTGTTTTAAGTACACACTTAGAATTGAACTATCACCCAGAAAAAAGTTTTGTTGAATCAACAAAAATTTGGTTGACCCAATAAAAACTTTTTGTTTAAATATAGGTCAATGGAAATTTTGTTTGAATCAACATGTTTTTTTTTTTTTTTGTTTTTTTTCAATTCCAAAAAAAAAAAAAAATGTATCGCCAGCAAAAAATGTTTTGTTAATTCAAGTAAAATGGTTCAATTTTACTTGAATTTTGCTTATTTAATTCCTTTTTCTGGGTGTAGTTTCTTTTACATTCTTCCATCTTTACAAGAAGAAAGTATTGGATTCGTGAAAACCTTCCACTTCTGGTTTTCGGCAGATTTAAATGTTTTATAGTTTCTTGACAGGATTTGACTGTTTTTAGAGAATGTCTGTCGGCGAGTCTGTTAATCTCTATGTCTCTTTGTGACAAACATTTTGTTGGCTCTCTGTGCCAAGAACTACTGCGCAGAATTTAATAAAATCCTGGATTCAGATAGTAACTGATATAAATTCGTGATTATTAGATTTTGCTTTAAATTGCCCAGCAGGTGACGGTGCTATGGTACTTTTTTCATGATTTGCACGGTAGCTATATCTGAAGAACTAATGCACATAATTTCATCAAACTTCAGATTCTATTAGATCTTGACATAAATAGAAACTTATTAGGTTTTTGTGTAAATAGACCAATAGGCGGCGCTGCTATACTACTTTTGTTTTTTTCACGGTAGCTATATCTAAAAAATATTGACAGACTTTCATCAAACTTCATATCCTGTCGGACCTTGACATAAATAGATACTTATTAGGTTTGGTTGTAAATAGCCCAACCGGTGGCGCTGCTATGCTGTTTTGATCGTGATTTTTACGATAGCTATATATCAAGAACTAATGCACAGAAACTTCAGATTCCGTTAGACGTTGACATAAGTTGTTGATTAGGTTTTTGTGTAAATCTCCCAACAAGTGGAGCTGCTATGCTGGATTTTTGAAGATTTGCGCGATTCTAGTGATAGTCATATTTCATGAACTAATGCACGGAATTTAATAAAACTTTAAATTCAGTTATACCTTGATATAAATTTGTGCTAATTCGTTTTTTTATGTATGTGCAACCTACATGAGATAGAATAATGTTTTGGGATTGGCACATCCGACTAGTTTCAATTCTATCTATCTTTGGTTCTGTGATTTGTGTCGTTTTCTGACATCATGTATTCAGTTTATTATTTTGTGTATAAAATAAAAATTATGGAACAATTATTTAAAATAACTCGTTTTGTACTTTTCCTACACATTTTGTTTTTTCAATTTTGGAATTATAGCACAATTTAAACGTTATGCGAAACAGTTTAAATGTCATCTAAATGGAATTATAAATTTTAGTTTCTCTATGGACAATATTGGTCATAAAAGTAGCGGCTAGTAGGTTTGTTTACATATTCTATCCCTCGATTCAGAATAACTATAGGTAATTACATCCTTAAATTACTTTATTGGATTTATTTATTGGATTATTATTGGATTTATTTTGTACGAATCACTATTCGATGAAAACATATTAGAAAATGTATACATACTTATTAATTAAAATTATTGATTTTCATTTTATAAATAAAATGAAAATTTTAAATGAATTTTCATTTTATAAATAAAATAAAAAATGCATAAAATTGTATTAAAAAATAAAAATAATTCATCTATATATATACGTGTTCACCAAAAGATTTAAAACTCGATATGAAGGTTAAATTTAAGCGTAAAATTTCTAAATACAGTGCTTTTTAATGCTCTGTTCTAATGTTTTCCCAAGCAGAATTTTTTTGTAGTCTCAAACTCAGAGAAAAATTATTGTCATTACAAACGTTTTCAGTCAGAAATATAATCAAATCTAAAACTAGTCGGATGTGTCAATCCCAAAACTTTCTTCTATTTCACACAGTTTTCGTATACACTAAAAAGAATCAGCACCAATTTATATCAAGGCCTAACAGAAACTCGAGTTTTATTAAATTCCGTGCATTACTTCTTGAAATATGACAATCGCTAAAATCGTGTAACTCCTGCAAAATGCTGCATTGCAGTGCCACCTGCTGGGCGATTTTTACCAAAAACTAATCAGCATCAATTTGTATCAGAGACTAACTGAATATAAAGTTTTATTAATTTCCGAGTATTAGTTCTTGAGATAGAGCTATTGCCGGAATCGCGAAAAATGCTACATAACAGCGCAACCTGCCGGGAGATTTTTACCAAAAACTAATCAGCACCAATTTATATCAAAGACTAACTGAATATAAAGTTTTATAAAATTCCGAGCATTAGTTCTTGAGATAGAGAGCCCCCAAAACATAGAAGAAGGTAATAAAGTAAGTAGAAGAAAGATAAATTATACGTTATACCGTTTTGTGACATATAAATTCTATTTGCAAAAATAATTTTATAAACATATGTGTTTTTTTTTTCTTTTTGACAACGTTGCTGTATGCATTGCTTCAAGCATGTTTTGTAATAAATGAACCAATCGAAGTAAGTATAATATTTGTTCTATTGCTGGTAGCTACAAAAATTCTAGATTAAAATCTAAATCATTCTCGCTTTCGATGGATTGTAAAAGAAAAAGTGCAGGATATATATTGAATTTCCAAAATTACTTTTCTGTAAATGGAAAAACATGATTCTTTTCCTATCAAATCATCCATTTTCAAGCATTTCTTCGATTTTGTATAGCAATTTTTACTTAAAAGAAACACGTTTGTCTGATGCATTTTAGCGAGTAAATGGGAAACACTTAGTCTAAATTCATTTTAGCGTCCCATTTACTCGCTAAATGGGAATTTCTGAACACTTAAAAATACTTGTTAAAAGGAGGTAAGACAGGACCAACACCTTTTTTTTCTTGTTTTTCTTTTTTCTGCAGACATTTGTTTTTACAATATTTAAGTTTTTAATATTGTTATCAATGATTATATTAATTTCTGCCATTTTGGAATCTCTTTTATACACTCATTAAAATGGAATAAGGAAGGTTATAATTTATAAAGAAAAATATCTGCATGTGTTTGTTTTCAATTGTATGAGACCTTTCAATTATTTGGGTGAAAAAAATCTAATTATATTATACTTTAGAAAACATGTATGATATTAATTTTAGTAAACACTGAATTTGAAATAAAAATTCATCTCTCATGTAGTATAAGTTTACATTATATTATTTTCGTGATGGAAATTCCCGTTTTCAATTATATCTCGTTTTCATTATCTATTTAGATTAAAAATAAGTTTTCTTTGTAAATTTAAGGAATACGAATAAAGTAATAAAAAGCTCATTAATGAAAATGCATATCGTAAACGCTATTAATTTATATTTTCTTTGTATTTTATGTACAATAATGAATTAATTTGGCGTCATCATTACAAAAATATAATTAAAAGTTACAAAAATATTAATATTTCAGCTGATAACTTTAAAAATTCGGGAGTTATTATGATATCTCCGGCTACTTAAGAATAATTAGTGTTATTTTCAATCAGAAATTCTTTCTCTTACTTCACACAGGATTGTTTCCGCGTCAATTGTCTGAAGTTTATCATGCAAGAAGATTGATCACCGTCTTCACCGGATATAAATCATTTAAGAGTATTTAGATCCTCTGGGAGATTTTAGAGGCTAAAGTAAATGTTAAACAACACAGAAATTTGGACGCTTTCAAAGCTTCCATATTAAGTGAATGGGACAGATTACCTCTTAAAATGATTCTTGCCACATTCGCACAATGGCGTCAGAGATTATATTTGACAATCGACAAAAATGGCGGTTCATTCGACTAAAATTTTTCACGGTAAACATTAATTTCTGATCTTTAATACATAGCTGTATTTATAATTTTCTATTTTATATCTATAAAATAAAATGATTCAATATTTTTAACAGTCTTTAGTATTATACACCCTGCATACATTATTTTTGAAAATTAATGATTTTAAAATTAAATATATAATAAAAAATTACGGAATGCTAAAAAAAACCTGTTAGCCTCAGAATGCCATTCTAAGCGGAAAAAAAATTAAAAGGAAACAAAAATTAGAATGAAATTATTTTAATTCTGAAATTGGGACGAAACCATTTGCAGGTGGACTTAGTTGCATGGCAAAAAGCATTATCCTGGTGAAATACGAACTCAGAATCCAATAATAATGATAATAAAATTAGTATTGACAAACATAAAAATACTTAGCAGGTATATGTTTTCTGTGACGATAGGGATTATTCATATATTGAATAATATACGAATAAAAAATAGATATTGCTTATGATAGGTGAACAATTTTAAAATAAATAAATACGCACAGGCATATTATATGATAACAAATGATACTTACAATATGCAAAAGCATCTCAAAATGATAACATATACCTCCTAAAATGACGTATACATATAAAATATGTATTTAGTTGTGTATAAACATGTTCATTAAAAATAAATGACTATTTTTATGGCATTAAAGTAAAATTCTATTACTTGGGTCTGCAGGGAATCTAGCTAAATTGTATTTTTTTTCGTGTCTAATATAAACAAGCACATTTAAATTAATTCCGAAATGAGCACTCTTTACGAAAATGAAAATATGGTGTCTCAAAATGTTTCTCATTATTAAAATTACCTTCTACATGCTTTTTGTAGAAGGCTATAAAATAAAGAGAAAAAAATGGAATAGAAGACTATATTAAAAGGGTTTTCAGACTATAAAATAAACAGAAAACAACCAATGAAATGAAAATATGTAATAGGATAGAGATTTACGTAAGCGCTTAATGGTAAATCAATATTAACCATTTGTAGAATCCGATATTTCTTTCCGCATAATAAATAGTAAAATTGAAAACAAAAATTATAAATATGCTTTTCATAAATTTACAATATTTTGCAGGTTTTATTTCCTTTTTTCCTATTTTAATGTTAGGTATATAATTGAATACGTTTATTAAGCGATTATATCTCCTTTTATCCTAGTTATTAGAAAAAAAGAAAAACGTGTTTCTTATTTATATTTTTTCCAGATTATTTCATTAAAATAATTTTATAAAGTAATTTTTCAATAATAACTTGAAAAGATTTTTTTAAATTTAATAATAAGAATTAAATCAGATGAATACAAATCTTTTTTTATACATTTTGTTGTTGTTGTTGTTGTTGACAGATTTCATTTAAGTGTCAAAATGCATTATTTTATTTAAGTAAAGGATTTTTGGGCTGAAAAATGTTTTTTAAAGACTTTAATTGTTTTTACTATAGCTTTAAAAGACTGTAGCTGCGATGAAGTTGACCCAATTATGGAAGAATAATCGAAGATAAAATATGCAAAAATAAATAAATAGAGGAAATGCTTTTATTTATTTTTAATTTGCCGCCATCAAGCATGAAAAATCAATTGTTAATTGTGGAAATCTGCAAATTACTCCTCAGTGTAATACTTTTACAGCAAACAATTTTTCAGTGCTGAGACAGATTTTTAAAATATTCATGCTTGAAAATTATTTTAAAAGTTATTAAAAAATCAGTACATTGACTTACAGTTTTTAAACATATTTTATTTAAAAGTACATATTCGCACCTATTCAATTTATAAATTGAAATTACGCAATGTTTATTAGTGAATGGCGTGAGCAATAAACGCGAATATTATATTGTGAAGCCACATTATAACAACGGCGTACTATACCAGTTTTTAGATAGATTTCTAATAATTATTATAATTTAGGGAGGAATAAGACTTTTAAACTTTGAAAACATCCAAACTTTGAAAATATAGCACACATATTAAAGAATAATCACTTCTAAACACTTTAAATCAAAATGAATGATACTCTTTAATAGTTGTCCAATATGGAATATTCTCAAAGAGAGAACTTTAAAGTCATTTTTCTCAAAATGTGATTTTAGGGTAGTGTGCGTAAGGCAGTTAAAAGACTTTTCGATATTTTAACAGAAGAATTTCACAATACATAGTGCATGGTAGGTTCTATAAATATAACCTAAATTTTCATCTTAAAAAAAACAAAACAAAAAAAACATATTTTTCCTTGGTGTACATTTTAAAATTTAATATACGCAACATACAGTTTTTTTTAAACATGCTATAAATAAACACTTTTTTACGTTCAGTTGTTCAGTTTATGCACAATACTCTCAAGCATATTTTTATACAAACAATTTTGTTTTACATGCATAAATTATTTTTTAATCAAGCCGCGCAACCTGCGATTTAATTTTTTTGCTCGACAAATTAAACAAGTTGAAAATTGTACGTTAAACGTGACAAATGGGGTGCGTTCCTTTCGTTCTATAACTAATTTTACAATGTAAAAAAATCATCGTTTTTATTTCAGTGAAATAAATTATATCGTCTGCTATGAGCGAATTGAGGGTGCCTTTTATTTTCTAATTACGTACGCCCCGTTTACAGATGCGATTTTTTTTCGACACCACACAATGCAGTAACATTCACCATGGAGAACTTGCTTTGCGAATAATTACCTCCATGGTTTAACATTTCTATGATTCACGATGATTGAATCTTTTGTTTATTTACTTTAATGGATTGAGATATTCGGTTGTTAACCTAATTTTTATTGAAGTTATTTCAGAATCTATACATTTTTTAATGTCATGTTTGAACTCACCTCTCAAGCAAATAATTTTTGTGAACGATCTTTCTAAAAATGTAACTTTTATACAATTTTATCATGTAAAATAATTTTGAATAAAAATGGCCCCTTGGCATATGGAAAAAAATGTGGTCAGCCCATTTTGTTTTCCTCAGTCACATGTCTTGTGCTTTTAATATATATATATTATGTATGATATGATTTAATAGAATAAAGAAAACTTTTAATATCTTTTAATATCTTTTTAAGTTTTGATTCGATTTTCATAAAATTTGAAATGACTCGACAAATTTTTGCAACTATTATATATATTAAATTTCAAACGATTCGTTTGGGTAGTTTTGCTCTGTTATATGCGGACAGACGGACAGACGTACAAGAATACCCTTATAGGTGCTATTATTTATATAATTAAGAACGCACCTAAAAACCCCTATAAAAATAATTTTCCCCATTCTGATCTGAAAAAAATGAAGAGAAAAGAAAAATGCATCTGTTACCACATTTAAAAATTGTGTTTTTGTAATGTATAATTTTTAACACTAGAACGACCAGAAATATTACTCAAGTTTTATAAAACTACTTTACACCAGAACTTATATTTAGAACTAGTATTTAAGGTATTAATTGAACACATTTACGTGAGATTACATATCTAACTTACTTTTAAAAAAAAAATCTTGTTCAAAACGGACTCTATCCATTTGATAACGGTCAAATTGACCGTTCATGGTCGTTCTAGTGTTAAGATATAAAATGACAAAAACAGACATTTTTAAAAACTTTCCGACATTTTAAAAGTTTTATTCCTTAAAATATTCATTTGTTCAATATTGTATCCTTTAACACATTCACATTTTCTCATTGCTGTTCATCTTTGTGTTACGTCTTAGATTCCGACAAGATAAATGCACTGGATTTCTGTAAAGTATCTTCATAAAAGAATAGTGACATACACACAAAGAGATTGTTCAGATTCCAAGTTTCTTTTAATTTTCTTTTAATTAAATAAGCATTTATAATTTTGTAATATTAAAAAATCTATATTATATTAATAACATTGTAAATTCTTTGATCATTATTGAACAAATGTATATATGTCTTAAAAAGATTCTTATTAGTGGTTCAAACTACGGGTATTAAAATTATGAATTTAGATATCGGTGGAGGTTCGAAAAGCTTGTTACAAGTACAGTTTTTTCCCTTTAGATCGACATTTCGTAACAATGTTCTTGCAATTTGGAAACTGTTTCCTAATCTAAGTGTGAAACATCATTTTTCTTTATAGTTTAAGCTTGAAAAAGTCATTAGGGTAGCAGCGCTCCCAAACGGTCCCTTTTCTCCTTAAAGTGCATTTTTTTGTAGTTAGTCCGTTTATATGTGTTTTGGGTCCGTTTTCAGTTACGAAAGAAATTTCAAGGAATTTTATTTAAAAAAATCTTTTTTATTATTATTTTTAACAACAAAATTGTGATGCATGCTAATTGTGTGTGCTTCCTTACTGTGTAAATCAGAAATGAAAACCACCACTCACACACATCTGCGAAAATCTGCCCGATATTACATTTTTAACGAAAACCGCAAATTTTTCCACCTGCTACTTGTCTGTATATGCGCAGCCTGTTTTTCAACTATATTCCGCAACAGAATCTCTGAAATCTCATACGATGGGAAAATGTAAAATATCTTATAAAAACGCTGAAAAACGACCTTTTTCAGCATGTTGAAAAACATATGTCTGGAAACAAATTTTGCATTTTTTTCAAGTTTACAGGACACAAAACAACGCTGAAATTATATAATTGTCACTCTTTTTTCCGCCCTTCCGCATATTTTTGTATCAGCGGGACCCAAAGAAATGCCAAAGATTGCCAAATTTTTCTTTGTGTGTCCGCGTGGCAACAGGACTCTAAATAGTGTCGTAATAGTAAAATTTTCAAATTTTTTCTCCTTCCTTTCATTCAAATTTATTCGGCCTGCTTAACACTAAATAACTCAGAAATTGTAAAATTTTGGCTTTATCATTCGAGTAGCCAGGAACCAAAATAATGTGGAAATTGTTAATTTGCAACTTTCTTCCCCGAATCCACGGGACTCAATATAACGCAGAAATAGTAAAAATTCATTCTCTATTCCCTGCTTTTCTGTTAGATTTTTCTGCCCTGCGCAACCTAAATTAACGTCGAAGATGTGAAATATTTGCTGTTTTTTCACAGCGTCCACACGGTCCGAAAATAAAGCCGCCATTGTTAAATGGTCCCCCTTTTTTTTCTTTTTCCCGTGTACACTGGACCGGAAATAGTAAAATGTTTGCGTTTTTTCTCCCTTTTTACCTCGGATTTTTTCTGATTTGCGGTACCTAAATTAATGCCGAAATAGTAAAATTGTTGATCTTTTTTTCCTGAGACTGCAAGATCTGAAATGCTGCCGAAATCTTAAAATTTTCGTTTGGTTTTCTTTGTTTTCCACGGATTTTATGGGCCTGTGGGACACAGAAATTGCAAAATTATGGACGTTTCTTCGAGCGCGCGAGAACCGAAATCACGCAAAAATTGGAAAATACTTCTTCTTCCTCTTTCTTGCGTCCACAGAACCCAAAATTACTCAGAAATATATATATATATATATACAGTGGACAGTGGAACTTCCCTTTAACTAAGTCTCTATTTAACGAAGCTTTCTACTTAACGAAGCTTTCTACTTAACGAAATTTTCTGCAGAACTTTGACTTTGAACATCACTAGCATATAAATTAATCTCCATTTCACGAAAAATATATTCTATGTAACGAAGTTTATTCCACTTTTGTACTTGTACATAAATCAAACTAAGAGGTTGCTGTTGCGATGGATATGTGAATTTATTTCAGCGGATTTTAAGAAAATGAGCACATTCAAATAAATTTTCATTCTGCTTGGTGCTAAATGAAACATTTTTTTTCACACTAATAAAAACACTTGCTATCATTGCTCTACTACACAGAGACTCTAGCGCTGACAGTTGAGGGAAGTCAAAATCCTCTTTTTACATTCAATGATATCGAAGATCCAGTGACGCAATGACGTCAGATGCATTGAAGCAAAAAATATCAATTTGAATAATGGAATGTCAGTTACGATTCTGACATTCCATTATTGACTGCTTAGTACATCCACAAGAATGTCCTTTCAAATGCAAATCGAAGAAAATCAGAGGTATTTGAATTCCTGCCAATACAACTTCCAAACTTCAGCCATTAGTCTAAGGAATAATAAAAAGCCTTGAAGTACATTATCGAAAAAGACAATGTAGTGAAAACATTAGTTTGAGAACCTGTGTATCAGAGCGGATGAAAACTTAGGAATGTGACATGATTTTATCGACCGTACAAAACTGTTTTGTAAAATATACCTTCATAATTGAAACTTATTTAAATCCAACACCTGTTTGTCATATCTGAAGAAAAAATTTCATGAATGTAAATGGATTTCTATTTAACGAATTTTCTTCATAACGAAATTTATTAGTGTAAAGATGAGACTTCGTTAAATGGAAGTTTAACTGTATATGTATATATATATATATAATGTGTTAAGAGCCCTATGGTAGAGAACCGGTTGTTATTTTAATACCACCACTGGGGACAAGGTCAGTCCCTGAGACAACAGCATGCTACAGGTTTTATGCAAAATGGTCAATATCAAAGAACTTTCACAACCAGTTAACAGTGTACCATTCTTTCATATAGGGACTGTTCAGGCACTCCTGTTTTATGTACATTGTGTTTGTGTTTTGTGTATATTCTGATGATGATTGAGTGAATCAATCGAAACATGTAAGTTTTAATAATTTTTATGATATTTTGACGTCTTTTAAGCAATAAAAGTGTTTTAATATATATTTAAAAAAATTTTGAGATATATTTGTAGTATTGAAAGAAAACCGTTCTAAAAAACTTCTAAATTACAATTTCTACGGAATTGTTTAGGATCAAAATTTGAAATAGCTGCTACTTTTGTCGCGCAAATGCACACACAACATTCTTTTAAAAAAATCGAAGTTTAAAAGGGTTCAGGATAAAGAAAAGTTCTAAATTACGGCTTTGTGATTCTGAAATGACTGGAAACTTGAAATTTCGCATGAAGATTACTTTTAAAATAAAAAATGCTCCCGAAGAAAATATCCTAAAAAAATCGAAATTTAAAAGGGTGAAATGAGCGGAAAGTGTTCTTAAAACATACTAAATTATGATTTCTATGGAGTTGTTAGGATTGAAACTCGAAATTTTACATTACTGATACTTTTAAGACGCAAATTCCTCAAAATTCTGTTTTTTTAAATCGAAATTTCAAAAGGTGTAGGAATAAAAAAACATTCTAAATTCCTATATTTGTAATACTTGAAAGGACTAGATACTCGAAATTTAGCATGGCTATTACATTTAAAATAAAAATGCGCTTTAAGAATTGTTTCTAAAAAAATTCGAAAATTAAAAGTGTGAAATGAGCAGTAAGCGTTCTAAAAATATTCTAAATTATGATTTCTGTCTACGGAATTGTTAAGGAAGTTTCACATGGCTGCTAATTTTAAGATGCACAGGGATGCACAGTAAAGTTTTTTTAATCAAATTGTTAAAGGGTGAAGGAACTCTAAAGAAGGGCTCTAAAATTTCGATATATGTCATACACTTGGTAGAGAAGCCTGGAATTTGGCTTGGTGGTTACTTTTAAGATGTAAATGCTCGCTGAACGTTTTTTTTTTTTTTTTTTAAATCGAAATTTTAAAGAATGAAAGTGCGAAAAGTTATAATAAGCGTTAAATTAATTACCATGTCTATGGAATTGTTTACGATAGAAACTACAAATTTGATATGGCTGCTACTTTTAAGATGCAAATGGTGGCTTAGAACATTTTTCTAAAAAATCAAAACTTAAAAGGGTGCAGGAGTAAAAAATACTGAATTTTTTTTATTTATGTGATACAACTGGTATAGAAACCTGGAATTTGGCATGGTGGTTACATTTAAAATGTAAATGCTCACCAAGAACTTTTTTTAAAAATTTGAAATTTAAAATTGTAAAATGAGCAAAAAATTTACTAAAAATTTTCTAAATTACGATTTATTTGGAACTATAAAGTCTAGAATATTGAAATTTAGCGTGGCTGTTACTCTAGAAATGTAAATGCTGGCTCAGAACACTTTTCCAAAAAATCGAAAATTAAAAAAGTGCAGGAACAAGAAATGTTCTAAAATTCCAATTTATGCAATCATTTAGAAATTGATAAAAAAAGTTTAGAAATTGACATGGTGGTTACATTTAAAATGCAAATACTCACTAAGAGCGGTTTCTGAAAAATTCGAAATTTTAAGGGTGGAATAAGCAGAAACGTTCTAAATTACGATTTAGTTGGATTTATTAGGGTTAGAAACTTTTTATAGTGGTTACTTCTAATATACAGATGAACAGAATAAACCATTGATTAAAAATTCGCAATTTAAAAGGTGTGATATCATCTAAAAACTTTCTTAATTGCTAATCAGGGTTTCTAAAAATAAAATAAAAAATCAAATGAAAAAATAAATGAGCCGTAAAACTTCAAAATACATTTTAAATTGCAATTTTTTTGGAATAAATTTTAACTCTTCCCATTCATTTAAGTCTCATATTCGCCTAATGCAGTAGCAGTATGACGATTACTCAAAATATGGCTTAATTACTAATTTTAGAATAATCTGTGGCAGTAAAATTTCCTCAAATGAAAATAGGCGCACAAATATCACTTGGTATATTTGAACAATTACGCGAGCAAAGTCGTGAGTTTTGCTAGTAATTAATATTTTTAATTCTAATCAAATGCTTACAATTAAAAGCGTTGCTTAATTTTATATATTGCGAGTATTTTTTTTATTATTATTTAGTTTATACCGTACAATGAGTTAAAAAAATACAAAAGGATTTTTAAAGTTTTTGATTGTATGTCTTACATACAACAATCAATAATAGCAAGAAATCATACATAAAAAAAAAAAACATCGATAACGAAAATTCGCAAATAATCGACATCGACAGATGCTCAAATAGAAGAAAATTAAAATAAACATCTACTGTATTAGTGAATCACGAAACACTTTACTTCAATGACTTCAGTTGTAAGTACTACTATATCAGAAAAGCAATATCTGTTAATTTTCATTTCCACAAGAATCATTGGTGCTGAACGAAATATTTGGTTTTCTTTAAGAATAATTATCTCAAAATGTTTCCTTCTTATAAAGGAATTCGACTTAATAATGAGTTTTTATCATTATCTATGATCACGATGTATATTTATGTTTCTAATAAACCGTCTTAACCACTCGCAGATGATAAAATATAAATAGATTATAAAAATGATTTTTTCAGATAAAAACTTCTATCAATTTAAAATAAATAAATGACAGACATGATCTGCATTACTTTGTTCGAATAGCATAAAATTGTAATGGATAGAAACTATGTATTTAGGCTTGCAATTAGGTAAGATTTAGAAGCAATTTTAAGCTTTTAAAAGAAATAAATTTGAAAATATATACATGCATGCATATATCTGTGTGTGTGTGTGAATAAAAATATTAAATAGCATGTCTACTAATTCATTATGTAATTTCCTATGGAATAGATTAAATTTATTCTCGTATAAAAGTGAATTTTAGAAATTTTTAAGCATATACTTTAAAGTATACTTTTTTTTTTTTCCATAGAGATAAACCTTAAAGACAGCATATTTATGTTTTTTCTGATGCAATTATAGAAATACGTATTGATATGTAGTAAACACTTATAGGGACTATGAGATGTAAACAAATAAATTGAGTATGTATATTGAAACTGTGCTAATGTTCCAATATTCAGTTTAATTATTGAATAAGCACAAAGTTTAGCATTCTAAATTTCCAATTCTAAGTGTTGTACATTGAAGTGTCATAAAATTAGAGAGACAATGTTATGAGAAAAATAGGGTGCAACTTCCTCACTTTTACTCATGTGTGGACGTTGCACATGATATAAATTCATAGAGGTATAGACTTCTATAAACGACAATTAACAGTTACATGATGTAAAAAAATCACGTGTTAGATGCCTTCGACAAATAATAGATTATCATATGAGGTGTACGTTTCCCAACTTGGAAAAAAAATCCGGGCGAGGATTTGAACCAGGGATGTCTTGGCTGAAGCTGCTAAGGCTCTATTAACTGAGCAATCCCCGACAAATATAGCGGAACTAATCCACCCTGTTAAACTTATAGATCATAGCATCTAGTCTGATGTCGGAATCAGCCCAACGTAGTAAATCGCAGGTAATGGGACTTAAGTAAAGGCTGGAAACGTGATTACACTAGATTAATTTTGACACAATTATTCAAACTGGTAAAGAAGTTTTTTCGCTTAGTTGGAAAAAATATATCTGCTATGATTTCTTTAACAATTTGAATAATTGTGTCAAAATTAATCTAATGGTTAATTCAATTTTAGAAAAAACTCGACAATAGAGTCTACCCGTTTCACAATAACAAGGATAAGGCAAAAATACACGGATATCGTAAAAAGGAGTAGTAATTTAGTATATTACAATGGATATACAGCTTTGAATTAACCCCGTTTGAGTACCCAGGTGGCCAACCAAATGAATGGGGTGTCTATACAGGTAGTAATTAAATAAGTTGTGCAGCATCCGTTCCAACAGTTAAACTTCCAGAACAGAACGCGTTCGCCGGCTTGCACAGGCCACAGAATACCGCGAGTGGAACATTGTATGTTACCGCCAAAGAGCATGGAGAGATGAGCATCGAAAACGACTGTCATAATATTGCCATTGTAAGAATGTGGCTTCCGGTTCATGAAACCATAGATCTAGCATACCATGATGGCAGTATACAAGGTCATGGAGACACAGCAGTCATTAGAGGTGTTTTTTCTTCAAAAATGTTTGAACGTATGTTACTTAAAAAAGCACCCTCGCTATCTCTAAGTGCGTATACTGTAATTCCAGTCTGCTTTCAAGAAGAGTAAGAGTTTTAAGCAGTTTAACTACGACTGACAAAGAAAATCGCCGTCAGGCATCTGATTAGAAGACAATTCCATCTAAACCTCCTTACTGAAATGACTATCAAGAATATAAGTTTTAAATCCCGTCAACACCTTTGTCGAATTCTTGGAAAGGGTGTGCAAATACGTTATATCACAAGGGTGTCTGTAAGTGATTTATGGAAATTTATAAGATATGGTGGGCATTTAATGCATTCGAAACACTTTCGTAAGTTTGTTGAAAACATACTTTTTTATGTTAAAGTCGTTATTAATACCAGAGGAATAGCAACCGTTTTCTCATCAGGTGTCTCTCATTCATCGACACTTTATTGTAATTTGCTTATGAATATAATTTAGTGTTTTTGAGTTCTACTATGAGTGCTGACTAAGTATAGGTATGGTTTTACTTTTAGAGGAACTTCTGAAATGACTTATATGAATTGCATAATTAATATAAATCACTTTCAGTCCCACTATGCCAGGCGAAGTCGACATCACTTCACATGGCATCATTTAAAATATTAAGATTTTATTCAATTGACTTACATAATTTTAGTAATTGGGATACATTTATCTTTCTCTACAAATAGAATTAAATAAAAATGTAAAAATGCAACCCCCCACCCCCACCCCCCACCCAAAAAAAAAAAACTTTATTTTTTTTATTGGATTATAACAAAAGCGTACTATGAATGCTTCTAGATTTTTTTAAACGTTTAATGTAAAGAGAAATTAATTTCCCATCTTTATACGTAGTTATTTGCAAGTACAACCTCTCCTAGGCAGAGTCACGTTCAAATTAACTGTTCTTCCGAACTTTCCAGTAATGGAATTATAAACCCCATTTAATCTAATAATTTTATACGTGACACATGTAACGGTTATTAGAAGCTATTGTTATATCTTCAGAACTTATACAGTGAGTAGCTTTGAGTTTCATAATTTCTTATTAACACAAAACGTGACGAGCATTAATAAATATTAGGAAACTATCGTTTTAAATAAGCGCTATGAAAAACACAAAAGTAAACAAACAAATATTCCTTAAAATGGTTTTTACTCATTGAAGTTTTGACACTAATATGTCAGCATATATATATATTTTTATTAAATAACTGTTTCAAAAGCAAACAACATTTGTGAGCTTGGTAACGAACAATATGTCTGTATATTGTTAAATATAAAATAAATATATAAACGTTGCATTCACGTTCTTTAAACGTCACATAATATAACTATTATATTATTAAAATTATATTATTTAATGAAATAACTAAGAATATGAAATGTAAATTTGGCATTATGGAAATGGAAAGTTTGAAAATATTCTAACATGATTTACTTTTGTAAAATAATTCTGAACACAGTAACTTTATGTGTATTTTTATTTTCGATGTACGAAAGGGCATTTTTTCTGATTCAAGTTTATCTTACTTTAAACAAAACAACCTATACAAGATTTTGAAAATGCATAATTTTTTTTCTCCAGTTTTGGTGATTTTTTCGAAAATAATTTTGTTTAATTTTTAAATATACTAAAATTTGTTAAATTGTCAAAAGATTACAAAGAAACAATCTATTGTTTATAAGTAATTGAGAAGCTTTTAATGCTAAACAAATTTCATAAAAGTTGTTATATGTTTGTAAAAAGCTCCGCTGTTTTTTAAAATTCTACGATTAAGACTTTTTCTTTCAATATGTTTTATGTTACATTTAAAAGACCCATTATCTTTCTAATGAAATTCGGATCATAATTTAAAATATATTTAATTTTAATATTTTTCGTTTCATGCTTTAATACGATTTTTTTAATCATTCCTTCTTTCAAATAATAAATTTCATAATAATTAGCCTATTAACTTCGGATTAACTCAAAAAATATAAAGTATTTCTGCTAATTAATGCACGTTTATTCAAAGTTTTTAATCTTGCTCTTAATATATTCAATTAATTTCATACAATGAATAAGAATTTGTTTGAAAGAATAAATTTATTTTCCTGATATTTTGGATACAATTTTACTGAATAAAAGGCAAACAATGCTTAGACAGTAAGTTTTAATTTGAAATGTATATCACAGATGACTTCTTATACATATTTGTAATATATCAATATATCAATATTCCAATGTATTAGAAACACGTTTGTGTGTGAAATATTTTAAAACTATGGCTATACCGTTGCGATTAATTTATTTTATAAAGTTCTGAATGTTAATTGCTTTACTTTTTCGAAATTAAATATTCTATTATTTTGAAATAAAACAAATAATATTACTGTATGAGGGCAATATATGTTCAATTTAAGTGAATAAAAACATTAATTTCTATCTAAAAAAAACTATTAATTCTTTTTGACACATCACATTTTCTGTTAAAGAAATCTATATTACCCCCACTTGGAAATAACAGAAGATTGAAAGACGATTTCTAAAATGAACAAGTTGGAAATTGTACGTCAAACATGAAATATGTGGTGCGTTCGTAGAATAAGTAGTTTTATAAATATATTCAGATCTTGGTGCAATAGCTGTTGCACTCTTATGCAGAAAGCCATGAATACAAAATTTACTTTACGTGCAGATTTTCATATTATAGATATTAACTTAATTTTATGAAATTAAGTTTCAATAAACTTTTACAAACAATTAATTACAATTCTTCTACATTAAAATTATACTATGTGCAAATATCCAGTACAAGACAATGTAAAAAGAATCATCGTTATTTGACTGCGAAAATGAATTATATCGTCTGTTATTATGATATGATAATTTTCCGTAATAAAATAAGTACAGTTTAAGTTGGCAATATTTTATCTTTTGTTGACATTTACTGAAAATGCCAATAGGAAAATTAAGCCTAGTTTTGAAAATTTCAGAACCTGAAATCCATATTTAGACTCTTTTTCCATTTAGTATTTATTATTATCCAAAAACTATTGGTAGATTATATGATTGCTATAATTAAACAATTTTTGTATACAAATTCTGTTTTTAAATTCAATAATACGGAAATAATATGACTCTTTCTTAAATATGACGTAATCACCATGGGAACCTAGAATCGTTATCTATCACGGAATATCATTGAATTAATTATGAATGATAGGATTTAATAGAATGAAGATTTTTGTTATTAATATCTTTTTAAGTTTTGATTCGATTTTCATAAAATTTGAAATTACTTTACAAAATCCTACAACGATTATACGAGTATATTAACGATTATTTATATTAAATTTCAAATCATCCGGCTGGGTAGTTTTTAAGATGTTATATGTGGACTGACGGACGGACCAGACGACGACTACAGGTGCTAGGTATTTATATAATTACGAACGCATCTAAAAGTGACATTCCATGTACGTTCTAAATTTGCGTTTTTATTTAAATACTATATTATTTCTTAAACGATTTAACAACTTATATTTTCCATAATATGTATTATATTATATTTTCTTTTTTTCTGAATTTTATAGATTATTTCTTTTTTTTCGTTAACATTATATCAATCGAAAAGTCAGATTAAAGATATTTCTCAGCTTTTAACCTAAACTACTACATATAAAAAAAAATTATGAAAAGCATGAAAGGAAAATCATGCCTCACGCATATATTCTGAAGCATTTTCGAAAACTATCAAAACATTATTTTGAAGCTAAATCTTTCAAAAGGTGACATATTAATTTACAATTTAGCCGATCTCTAACACTGCATAATTCGATTATGTATGGTATTATTTATTCTTTAATTCAGATGTAAAACCAAAAGCAACTGAAAAAGCGCCTTCAATTTTCACATTCATTGAGAGATTTGCCACATAGAACATTCAAAAATATTTGCATACACCTGTATATGAATTTACTATATTATGCGTACACCAATTAATATAGTAATTTTCCAATCATCTAGAAAACGCGTAACGTTGTTTAAAACACATTCTCACCAATCCCTGCGCCTAAACGGTAATTTATTTTGATCTTTTTTTGCAGCCCTGTACATGATAAGTAAAATATATATATAGCACTCTATATTCATGAACTGAATTAGGCTTAGAAAAGGCAGAACAGTAATTTAAACGCACATTCTGCAATTATCGCTAATTTACGCATCTCAATTCTTTTTATTTTGTTCCTAAAACGAACATTAAATTACACAAGGCCGGTTTTTAAAGAAAGGATGAGTAATATATATATACACCACACTATACTCATGAACTGAATTAAGCTTAGAAATGCATAACATACATTAAAACCCCATATCCTGCGATTATCACTAATAATCGCATCCCAGTACAGTTTATTTGTCCCTAAAAGGAACATTAAATGACACAAGGCCCGGTTTCTAAAGAAAATATTAGTAAAATATATATACATCACACTTTACTCATGAACTGAATTAAGCTTAGAAAAAGCATAACAGAAATTAAAACCCCACATTCTATAATTATCACTAATAATCGCATCCGAAATACTGGTTATTTTGTCCCTAAAAGGAACAATAAATGACACAAGGCCCGGTTTCTAAAGAAAAGATGAGTAAAATATATATAACCCACACTATATTCTGAACTGAATTAAGCTTTAAAAAGGCATAACAGAAATAAAAACCGCACTTTCTGGAAGTATCGCTAATAATAGCATCCTAATACTTTTTATTTAGTCCCTAAAATGAACATTAAATGACACAAGGCCGGTTTCTAAGGACAAGATGATGTCGATCACCTTAAAAAAATGCGTATCAATTTCATTATGTATGAAATTGTATTTTATCGCTAAAATGCATTTCGAAATATCACTGTCTATAGACAGTAATGTATTAAAATTATTTTTGTCCCCAGGAATAGGACAAGAGATGCTACTTCGCACGATTTTTTTAATGTTATTTTTATGTTGTAAAGTTTATCAATGCAAATTGTTTGTTTTCGTAATGATTTTAGTCGTCTATACTCATTAAAATATGTTTAAATAATTATATCTCCCATAACCCATAACGTCTCTCTAAGGATGTTTTAAGTTCTACACCCACAATTTTCAATGGGTAGAATGTTATTGTGAACCATGTATTGATATCGGTTTCTTAGTTGATAACTATGTTTAAGATATTAGAACGTTTACAGACAGCCAGACAGACAGAAGAGAAGACTAACCGAATGTGCTAAAAAATAACTTATATGAACTAAACCATAAAAAGGTGAAATATTTCAGAACATTGGTACGTAACTTGCACATAGTCTAAACTTAATTTTAATGAAGAATGATTTCGATGTGGGTGTGCCGTTAAAAAACCGTTTTATTATATGTATGTGAACTTGCACTGCAACCTCCTTTGTTAACCGAGATTAGCGGTGCTTCTGTTGCGGCCAGCTTCATCTGTTACATTTCGCAGTGACTGAATGAACTCTATGTTCGTGTTCTGAATTAAATTGAAAGTTTTGTACATCCCGGGTTTTCGACACCACTAGGTTGTGACCGACTCTATCTATTACACTTCGCAGTGATTTCTCAATTAAACTGAAGTTTTGGTATATCCCGGGTTTTCGATACCACTAGGCTGTGACCGGCTCCATCTATTACACTTCGCAGTGATTTCTCAATTAAACTGAAGTTTTGGTATAGCCCAGGTTTTCGATACCACTAGGTTGTGACCGGCTCCATCTATTATACTTCGCAGTGATTTCTCAATTAAACTGAAGTTTCGGTACATCCTGGGTTTTCGACACTACTAGGTTGTGACCGGCTCCATCTATTACACTTCGTAATAGAATATCCTTTATAGATTTTTCTATAAACTGAAGTTTCAGTGTATCCCGGGTTTTCGGCAATCTGAAGTAATCTGAAATCTTTACTTTTTTTTTAGAACTGAAATGAATTCATAAACTTTTTAGAAGTTGTTATACTTGTCATGTTGAATTTGAAAAGAGTGTGTCTCCGGTAGTTTAAAAGATTAATTGTGAAGTTTTAAGATTTGTAGTGTTAAATTATTGCAATGGTTTATTTTGTACATAATGTGAAATAGATGTTTTTAAAGCTTACAAGTTTTTAAAGATTACGTCTTTTATTTAGTTATGAGTACATCTGGATAGATAGAATTTTAACTGGTTTCAGTCAAATTTTCGGCAGCACTGAACTTACATGATAGAAAGGATAAGTTGATTCAGTTGAAATATAATTTGAATTAGTACGATAGAAATCTGGTTTTTCAACAGCTTCCTTCCTACACTAGCTCTTCCTGCCTCCGTAACCGAATGGCCTTGACTGTGAAGAAGAAAAGGGGGAACTTTGTTGATGTTGAAAAAATGAACAGTCAAATCATTTGGTAATATACATTAAATATTTTAATATTTAATGTACTTGTAAATAAAGTACTATAATAACTTTTGTATATATAACAATATACATTATATGGCCATTCGTCACCGGACACTTTCAATTTTATAGATTTTGTTGAATATTTAAAGATATAAATGTCGGATAAACTTCAGGATTAGAAACAATATGTTTGACCTCATATTTATCAACGACGATTTAAACAGGTAGGCAATGAGGGGGCCAACAAAAAATCGAAGAAAAACAATATTATTTGGGATCACCCTATAAAGTAAAATGCACAAAATGATCTATTGCTACAGAATACGAATGAGTGGATATTGTACAATATATGTATTCATTTTGTGTAAGAATAGCACGTATATTCTCGGAAATATGGCAATTTTTTTTTAAAGTTCAAAAATTTATTGCATGTTTTTTGTTTATATCATGCAGTGTTTTCAACCAAATTTAACGCCAGTTTCAGACAACTTGCCAAAATGTAGTAGAAATACTACAATGTAATTGGAATATAAATAAGTTAAACATTTGATGAAATATGAACAATTGTATAAAGTACGTTTTATATGCGCATGCGCGAACGATAACAAAGATTTTTTTTCTTGATTTAATAGTCAACTCTGTAGTGCAACTCATATAAAAAAACAAGTGAAATATCGTAAAAATTTAGAATGACATCGGCGATAGAGTGATATGATTTTTATTTACTTTCTAAAAGTAACTGAATGATAAGAGATTTTCCACAAATTGTCATTTTTAACACTTTCCCACCTAGTTGAAAAGTGTTTATGACTTCGGTTTGTCTGGCCTTCTGCCGTCTGCCGTCTGGCCGTCTGTCCGTGCTCTAACTCCCGTAAATATGCTCGGATTTCCTTGCAATTTTTATATGTTATTGTCGCTATCTATAGCACGTTCCCTATTTCAACTGAAGTTTGTAGCACTTATAGTTTTTTTTTTACAGGGACACTCAAAAGATTTCCGTTACATTACGGTCTATGGGGAAAAATCATTTACGGTTTATTTTAATGGTGTTACACAATTGCAAACACATTGTAATTGATATTGTCTAAGGTGTATTAGAAGAAGCTTAATATGGAATAGGGTGTGAGTAGAACTTACAGTTAATTTACAGGGACAGTCAAAAGAATTCCGTTACATTACGTCTATGGAGAAAAATCGTCTGCGGTTTATTTAAATAATGTTTCCCTATCTTAAACGCATTGAAATTTATATAAGGTGCATCACAAGAGGCTTACTACAGAATATTGTGTGTATAGCAGTCATCGTTCATTTACAGGGACACACAAAAGAATTCTCTACTGTCTGTTAACAATAATTCCTGGAAGTGCGTTTTAAGTTACTGAACGCGATTTTAAATTTAACTCACTTTTTTTTTTATTACGTGGTGTGTATAAATTCTGTAGATCCTATACAGGGCAGCACAAAAGTTCGCGAACACATTTCCGTTTATTGACAGAAACTCCAGAAGAAGAATTTTCAACTGTGCTACGCGTTTCTTAACTGAACTAAAATTTAGCATCCTATGTAGTATATATACAAATCTATAGATCATATACAGGACTGAATAAAAGTATTCGGATATTTTTCCGAATATTGTATACGTTGGAAATTCTTGAAATTATGTTTTTTACTATGTTATGCGTTTTCCAAATTGTTTACTTAGATGTTATCTTTCAGCTTATTAAATGGTATGATTTGTAAAATTATTTTGGAAGCGTTTGAAAGTGTTACATAATCTATGCTTGACGCATGATTTTTCGTTCTTGTTTATGTTCATACTATTTTTAGATTTTTAATTATACTTTAGTTCTCTTTGTAAAACTACCCTAACGAACTTATTCGAACAAAGAGTTATCAAAATTCATGGAATCGTTCTAAAATGATTATAACTAATAAAAATTTTCAAGGAGAACTTAAGTATCAATAAAAAATGAAAAATTGTATAAAAATTAAACATGACAATTTGTGGAAAATCCCTTATCATTCATCTACTTTTAGAGGGCAATTAAAAACCAGTTCACTTTATAGCCGATATCTTTCTGAATTTTCGCGATATTTCACTGGCTTTTTTTTTATGAATTGCACTATAGAGTTGACTATTAAGTAATGAAAAAAAAATCTTTGTTATCGTTCCCGCATGCGCAGATAAAAAATATTTCATACAGCAGCTCATATTTTATCAAATGTTTAATATATTTATATTCTAATTATACTATAATTTGTCTGCTCCATTTTGGCAAGTTTTCTAAAACTGGTGTTAAATTTGGTTGAAAAAACTGCATGATATAATCAAAAAACATGCAAGAATTTTTTGAACTTTTTAAAACAATCGCTATATTTCCGAGAATATACATGCTATTCTTACACAAATGAATACATATAATGTAAAATATCCATACATTCGTGTGCTGTAGCTATAGATCATTTCGTGAATTTTACCTTACAGGGTGATACGAAATATTATAGTTTTTCCTGGACTTTTGTTGGCCCCCCTAATTGTCCTCCTGATCAAATCGTCTCTAATAAATATGAGGCCAAAGATATTTTTTATAATCCAGAAGTTTCAGAAGAAATGCTTGAGAAGGGTTAATATACTTAATAATTTTAAATTATTGCAAATAAAATCTACAACTAGTGCTTACTAGTTTGAAGTTTGAAAAAAAATAAATTAGGTAATATCATCACTTCTTAGGTGTTTCTTAAACACGAAAGAAAAATTATATTAAATAAATCTGAGTTGGAAAATCTTCAATTACAGTTTCAAAAGAAAGATACAATCAGTGATTTCTTTTAAATCTGAGTTGAAAATCTTCATTTACAGTTTTAAAAGAAAAAGATAATTAGTCATTTCTTTTAAATTTGAGTTGAAAATTTTCACAATTACAGTTTTAAAAGAAAGAGATAATCAGTCATTTCTTTTAAATCTGCGTTGAAAATCTTCAAATACTGTTTTAAAAGAAAGAGATAATCAGTCATTTCTTTTAAATCTGAGTTTAAAATCTTCAATTACAGTTTTAAAAGAAAGAGATAATCAGTCATTTCTTTTAAATCTGAGTTTAAAATCTTCAATTACAGTTTTAAAAGAAAGAGATAATCAGTCCTTTCTTTTAAATCTGAGTTTAAAATCTTCAATTACAGTTTTAAAAGAAAGAGAGAATCAGTCATTTCTTTTAAATTTGAGTTGAAAATCTTCAATTATAGTTTTAAAAGAAAGAGTGAATCAGTCATTTCTTTGGAATTTTTTTTTTATTTTTCACAAATTGTTGAATAGAACGATAATTGGTACAGATTTTATTTTCTGTAAGAGTTCCCTGCATCTTGATTCAAATTTGCATCAGGTATTAGATTTAGAAAGGTGCTTGTCCACAAAAAAAGAGAGATTTTAAAATAACATGTGATTTGTGCATTAAAGTATAATGAAATCAAGAAAAAAAAAATACATTATCATTAAATGAGTTTTTGGAATATTTTCAAGGAAATCAGTGTTTTGAATACACCTTTAAAATAAATAATTAATTGAGATTTTTCTATTTGTATAGAATTTCTATAGACTTTATACAGATTAAAAGTTTTATTTTATCGTGTTTCTAGAACTTGTTTCGATACGAGAATTTTTTTTTCTTCAGTTTAATGTGTTAATGAAATACCATTGAGAAACGAATACAGTTAATTCGGAAAATTCTAGTATAATTGTCTAGGAAATTGCTTTAGTAATAATGAAATTAGTGGGTAAGTGTGATCGAAGATTGGACAAAGGGTTACGTTTAATATTCTATTCAAAACACTTTATCCTTCCTTTAATCAATCCAAATAAATTTCATTAAAAAAAGTTTTTTAGAAAGTAAAAATTTACTGGTTTATTTTTCTCGTTTTCTCGAAAATTTGAACCTTTCCAATAGCGGGAAAAGCCCGCTATTATACTCTGTCATAAGAATATCTGGCATATGGACTATATGCGATATTAAAAAAAATCAATTTCAATATTAAACATGTTGTATAGAGACCTTCAAAATGTTAAAATATGCCAATTTTTCCATAATCGGGTTTTTAGCATGATTCCTCAAACTCGAGGCTAACGAAAAAGAGAGGCTATCGCGGTGCTTTACGAGTATTTTTTTTTTTTACAGACCGTGGGAGTCACGTGATGCTCGAATGCACCAATGCAGTTGTACGAAAAGAGCATCACGTCACTCTAGTGGTCTGTAAAAAAAGATAAGTGGAATGCACCGCGGTAGCCTGTTTTTTTCATTAGCCTCGCCTCAAACTCATATGACGTAAAAATCACTTGCTGACATCATATTTACTTGCTTTGTCTATTACTCATATTGGTACTCTCTTTGTATTATTCTCAAACATTTAAAAAGTCCATTATACTTCCAATATGACGTCAGATCAATTTTCTTTTTAATTATCTAAAGGTATCATATTAACCTGCTTTCTGCACTTACACATACTCATACTCCTTGTATTATTGAGAAATGTTTGAAAATTTCCGTTTTATTACCAATATGACGTCATATTATTATTTTTTTTTTCATTTAGTGAAACTTTTTATTTCATTTTCATTTTTAACGTGGAAATCTTTGAATACTAAATTAATTATTGTAGAAAGAATTTTATTGTGGATCATTAACTTTTGGCAACTGCTATAAAAAAATGTATTTAAATTTAATAGGAAAAGGCTGTTAGATTTTTGGTTTTTTATCTCTCTGTATTAAAATACAGTGACATCTCACTTATACGCAATGTTCAGTAAATACTTTTTCGTACCACTATTTTAAAACTGTAAAATTCTATTTATAAATTCTGCTATTAAATAAGGAAAAAATTACTTTAAAAAGAAACTGGTGCCTAAAAATAATTTCCGTGTATCGCGTATAAGTGAGAGGTCACTGTAATACGATTTTTTCAAAATTTTATGATTTTAAGCTTCATATTAGGTATTCAGCTATAAGTACACAAAATTGCATCTCTGAAAGTTATATACTTTCTGAGAACCAGCTCTGTGACGGACAGACAACGTAGCGTGACGAATGCTGTTTCGTGAGATGAACAAAACTCTAAAAAGTGGAGAAAAAAAATTACGCAAAAAATAAAAAAATAATAATAAAGCCTAAGATTTGTATATGTAAACAGAGGCTGGACTTAGAACAACGCTTAAAAATATTAAATGCACTTATGCATTTATTGATTTATTGATTAAAATTAAGATATAATTAAGACAATATTGTGCATTATAAATTAAAGGTATTAAATTAATGAAACTAATACAAATAATGAAATTAATATAGATAATAGTGAAAAAAATGGTATTAATACACTAATAATGGAATTAATATACCTAACCCTTTAACCCTATCTGTCTGTCTACTTTTTTATATGAAATAAAAACAAGTGCTTTAATGAAAATAAGTGATTGAAATGCATATTAAAGTTTTATGTATGCCATTTATATAAACCGCGACATAAAGGTTTTAAAATTATACGTAAGACTAAATATAAGTACATCAGACAAAATTACAAGAATTATAAAGGCAGACTTGCCAAGTCTCCGGCTTTTTGGATACCAGTATTTTAGTACAGAAAATGTTGTTTTATTTAATCGGAGCATTTTGCGATTTAAAAGAACAACATTTTCTCTAAAAAATTGCTAAGTGCAAAAATCCGGAGAGTTGGCAACTCTGTAAAGGACTCGCATTCCACATTTTATGCCTTTTCTTAGAAGTAAATTTTGAATTCCTTATTTTTTATTCAAAAGTATTTCATGTTGTCCTTAACGCTTCACGGTTCATTTATGTTCTTTAGCGAACTCATACAAATGCTTCAAAAGGAATGTGTATTTTTTCGCCAATAATGTATTCCTTACTATGCTTCAAGCATTTCTTTTTTTTTTAAATTCCCTTTCGATGGCGTCCAACCCAGCTATTGAAAACGAAACTGAAATGAAATGCTAAATTGACATTTGAAATAGGAAATAACACTCCTAATCATTAACATTCCTAACACGTAATTAAGGTTATTTGATTTTTAAAGAATTCAGCAACTATCTTTTAAATTACTATTTACATATACTATTTTTCACCAAGAAATTTAAAATATTTACTTAAATGCCATCCAATTATAGAAATGAAAAGGGTTTGAGTCTAAAAAGTAGATACTAAAGATAAAGATAAAAGGATAATTTAAATTAGTAGTTTTCATTAAGAAATAGCAATAGATGCTAAATAGTGTTTAAGCATAGTAAACTGAATAAAATATTTAAAATATTAAAAAAGGCTACTGAATTTCTTTTTCTAAATAAGGAAAAGTGCATTTTGTTTTTCTCGTAAACAAACGTACTATCACGTCTTGAATTCCATTAAATGAAAAAAAAAACTTTAACATCACAAAATTTATAGAAAACCAAATGCTCAGAGAAAAAAAAAAATCAAAATTCGAATGAAAGTATAAACTAAATAAAGTCGTAGGGAAACATAAAGACATTTTGAAGAAACGTCCTTTTTCTACCGCATTTGGTGAATATGAGATTTTAAATAATGCAAAAATTGTCATTGCAACACATTTGAATCCGATAACGATTTTCTACTCATTTCACCATTTAAAACTTTTTTATTTTTGTAAAAAGAAAAAACATATTCTGTGCAAACATTTGCGACGTAAATGTAACACCGGTGTTTAATATCAAGTTTCTATCCCTATTAATTCTAAATAAATCTTAATTTAGAATTATAAACAAAACTTTCTCATCATTTCAACTTTTTAAATTTCGAAATATTTAGAAACCATTCTTTGCGAGAATTTACATCTCAAAAGAAACCACCATCCAAAATTTGAAATTATTAGACCCAACAGTAGTACAGAAATCGCAATTTTAGAAAAAAAAAATTGTTCCTTTTAAAATTCGAATTTTTTTAGAAACTGTTCAGGTGCGACCACGTACGTCTTAAAAATATAGCCCATGTCTAATTTTAAGTTTCTATTCTAAAATTTAAAAAAAACACGTAATTTATAAGGTTTTCGTTTCATTTTAGCCTTTTAAGTTTCCAATTTTTTAGAAATTTACATCTTAATTTTTACATTACATTCAAGAGCATTTACATCTTAAGAGTAACCACCATGTCAAATTTTGAGTTTCCAGCCACAACATTAAGACGGAATTCGTGACTTTAGAAAGTTTATCTGGACTTTTACCCTTTTAAGTTTCGTTTTTTTTTTAAGAAACAATTCTGTACAAGAGTTTACATCTTAAAAGCGACAGCCATGGCAAATTTTAAGTTTCTATTCCTTGTAATTCCATATAAATCGTAATTTAGAAAGTTTTTCGAATGTTCTCCGTTTTTTAATTTTTTTAACCATTTACGTTTTAAACGTAACAGCCATGTTAAAAATTTCAAGTTAATATTCCTAACCATTCTACACAAATTTTAATTTGAACGTTTTCCACTCATTTCACAATTTTAAATTACGAATTTTCTAGAAAACAACCACCATGTCGAATAAGATTAAGTTACTAGCTCATTCAATATCACAAAAAGGGGCAAGTTTAGAATGTTTTTTGAGTCTCCACCCACTTGGAGAAGTGGCTCTAATATGAAATATAGTCTACGTCAGAGCAAAGACTGTCACTCTCATTTTGCCACATTTACTTTTGAAATTTGTTCGGTAGTTCAAGTAGTTCCCCAACAAACAAACAAACAAGCAAGTAAAAAGCGGTTTAGTTTTATAATATTAGTATAGAAGTCGAGATAAAGCAATATCTGTCAAATTATGAGAAATAAACTCCAAAAATGTAAAATAAGCTATTTATGCATTAGTCAGTTCCTGGTGGTCGACTACTGACACGTAAGTAACATATAATACCCAATTGTCGGACCCATTAAAATTAATTAATGCCAGCAAATTTATTTAATTTTTATACTCAAAAACAATACTTAATGCAAGTAAAAAAAAAAAAAATGTTTATCTGACTTTAATCTTGACAAAAATGGCAGATTTCCAATTCAATAAAAATACCCACAATTCTTTGGTGATGGTTTATGACTTATGAAAGATTAAAGATGGCTATATATAGCGAAATTATAATCCTTCTTTCAAAACCAAAAATTAGCTATTCCCAAGGCACTTTATTTCAATGTGGCCGACTGTTGATACTTTTACCCTATATGATTATTTTCCTTCACTGTATAGATCATTTGTTTTTGCAAGTAATCCCTTTTGCATTTCTGTCAAATATCGTACCAGGTTTTATGTTATATCTGAATCTCTTTTAAAAGAAACAGCAACAGCAACAATAAATAATATTAATGACGAAAATAATAACAACGACAACAATAATAATAATAAAAGAAATAAATGAAACTCTCTCAAAATTTCTTTAAAAAAAGTTATTTTCACTATTTGCATATTTCTGTATTTTTAATAGGATAATGAATTTTGAATTATATTATTTCGTTTCAATTATGTTTTAAATATTTTTCTGTTAATAATGTTTCAGATTGTATAAATGTAAAAGTACGAGTTTCTAATTATATATATATATTTCAGTTACATGATTAATTTTATTATTTTTAACTTTAGATTATATAGGTATATTTTCGAACGCACAGGTTTCTAAAATATTATTCATATGTGCTCAATATCTGATCTCGTTTATAGACTATTCTAAGGAATCTCATGAAATGCTTCACATTAATTTTGCATAATAGCTCGTTTAACTTGAAATGCTTAAAATGAACATGAGTAAATATAAATATTTAGAATGCATAAAGTTCCTGCATTCTGAACATATATATATAATTGCCCATATATATGTATGCACAGGGAAGTCTCATTTTGGATCAAAATTGTAATCGATATCAACTATAAATTTATTCAGAGTAGAACTTGTTTACACGAACTATTTGCAACTAAACTGCAGCCAAATATCTGGAACATTTGGAATGTATTAATAAACTTTCCAGATGTTACGATGGAATTTCTACATTGTTCATAATTAATTCTTAATAAATTAATCTGTTATAGTTTTATTTTTGAAAGCTTTAAAGGGAGTCCTCACTGTTTATTAAACCGAGTTATAGCGAATTAAAAACTTGATTTTAACGTATTCAACTTCAAACATTTTACAAATCTATACTAATAAAATAAAGTTTCGCTCTGTGTGTCTGCGTTTATGTGTGTGTGTGTCGATGGCTAGGAAAATTTAGCGCACCTAGAAGTCTGAAAATTTAGATTAGGTAGTCCAAACCCTCTCCTGGTGTACCTGAGTCTCAGAATTTTAAAATTTCAATTATTTACTGAAATAATGATTAATATCCACAAAGAACTCTCATAAAAATACGCTTTTTTTTCTTTTGGGTTGGTTGGTTGCATCGATTCTTCACAGAAGTAATTAAGTAAACCAGAGTAGCGATGCATAGATAAGGATTTCTAACTAAATAGTGTCAATATGGATTGATGTTTTCAGCGTATAGCCATGCTACTGTCGCGCCACCTGCACATGACAAATTACACATACGTCCGTGATCTGTCCCCCTGTTTGAAATATTTTCCAGGCACGTTTTTCTTCATGACAATTAGTCGTATTTAAGTTTTTTTTTTTTTTTTTTTTTTTTTTTTTTTTACATGACATTTATTATTATGATAGAGATTATTAATACAGAAAACTTTAACATATTCTTTTTTATATTTGCGGGAATAGAGAGGGGCAAGGGTCTAATTACATTTAACAATTTTAACATTTATAGCTGCACAACGTAGCGTTTAATTGCTGTTACATATAGGATACAAAACTTCGTCAAAATCGTTAGAGCCGGTTTTAAGATAAAATTTGCATGCATATATACATATATAACCACACACGCACACACAAGATTTGCTCGTATTAGAAGATATGATATCACACCTTTATTTACAAGAGCAATTAATTATCGCCTCTCATTGTCAGGTGATCGGTATCAGAGAGTAGAAACTCAACAACTTTTCCCGAATCAGAATCTGTTTTCTCGTGGAAGTATGAATCGGATGAATAGAACCGATAATTAATTGCTCTCAAAAATATAGTTTTGATAGTTGCTCACTATACGGTGGGAAAAAGGCGAACAGGTTAAACATATTTTACATCTCCATTTAACCAGTTCGCGACGAGTGTCATGTGTACGTGACGCATAAAGTACTCAGAGATTCTTGATTCTTCCTACCACTATATTTTTAATTTAACATTTTGATTTATACAATCAGAGTATTTATGCTATTAAATTAGATAAAAATTCCTTAAAAAAAGAGTGATAAAATAATAAAAATTGATTTCAAGGAAGCTTGTTGCGAAGGAGGTAATAATATCATTGCTGACTGTTGACTGTTGTCTGCATTGTTGTCTGTTGTTTTAAAATTAAGAATTTTTTTAAAATTGATTTTTTTCCTTTGTGTAATATTCCTTATCCGTACCTGCCCCACCACTGGCTGAGAGTTTCTGGTCTCAAAGCTGGTAAACGGGAGGTACTGGGTTCAAACCCCTGTCACGCTCGACGACCTAACCGTTCGGAGTTTTACGTGGTTTTCTTCGAACCTTGCCGTAAATACGGGTTAAGATCCCTTGGAAAGACCCTCACGGAAGGCCCTCCCTCTTGAGTAGTTAATTGGCCGTCATGAAGTCAACCAACCAACCATTCCGCACCATATGCACTTTGCAGGTTGACCGCACACAGGTTCAGACGTATCCTAACGGGAAAAAAAGAACCCAATTTACTGTTACTTCGAAACTCTTCCTTGAAATTATAACAAACAGTGGGGTAAAAATGTATTCTTTCACAGCACTTTTGTCGGAAAATATCCAAAAATATATATATATATATGTAAAGAAAGTGTAATTGTGTATTACTTCAAAACACATAACTTGTGTATAATTTTTTAGTTTTCTTTAATTAATTGATCTTATTTTAGCTCTATCTCAATTAGAATTCGAGATTTATTAAATAATTTGACCTGCATTGAAATAAACTAAATTAAATGAAAAAAGTTTTTATAAATTTTTGACGAATATATTATACGTTATCTTAATGTTTTAATGACATTAGTAACTGAATATCTTCTATTCTGTTTAAACAATGTCACCCGAATAGGTCTAATTTAGTACCTATCGTTACAAGACGAATTTACAATAGAAACTCTCATTCATCAACACTTCATTGGAAGTGCATATGAGATGACATACTATACGATTTTCTCTATTAAGAGTCTTACAAGAAATTTAATACTTTTTAAAATTCCGGCACAAATACGACAATACCAATGCGTGTCGAGGGAACTGTGACTACCTCTGTAGGTTTTCATATCCCTGGAGTTCTGGTAAAGCAAGTACTGATCGGAAAAACCCGACTTAAGGCCTAGGGCCTGGTTCCCTTCTGAGTGTCCAGATCCGAAGCTGTTGGGGGATGCCGGCCCGTTCCCAAGTCTCGTGGTGACTCCCCTACTGGGTTTGACCGCGTATCGCTACGGCCTACGTCGTCGACACGTGAGTTTAAGGTTGGAGGGTCCGCAGGTCGCTGACCTCTGGTCGGCCAAATCGCCAAGGGGAGACAAACCTGCTAGTGCGTTAAAAGTCCCTCAGGACTTGGGTTCGGTGGTCGCATACGCGCCGGGCGCCCCTCATGGCGTCCGGCGGCGCAGCTTACATTTATATCAACTATAGGGTGTATCAAAAAAAAATTCCGTTTTTGTATGTTTGACTTCCAGAAAGTTTGTTTAATCTTATGTAAAACTTGTCATGTGGTGTACTTGCTGCGTTGTAGTTCCTCCGACAGTTTTCGGTTGCTAATGGTTGGATTCTCCTCATTTTGATTTTCAACCAGTCAAAATTCAAAACTGATAATCTGTCAATTCTAGGTTTGATTTCAAGGCTGAGTGCCCATTTCTTAAAACTTTTGTATTCCTTTTGAACTGTCCAGACGCCACTCATGTCCTGGCCTCCAACTTCATGAATTTTGCGGACAGCTTTATTTATTTTACGGCCTAGTTTAAAATAATGCCTAAAGATGTTTAAAATCTCAACACATGTATCACTCTTTATGTACTACCTAAAATTGAAAGAAAGAAGCCTGTATGATTATAGAATATAGAGGGATATATAGCCTCTTAAATGACTTTTTATATTCAACAATAGGGCTGAGAAAGTGACAGCTTCATGCTTTGGTATAAAAGCATTCGAAAAACGAAAACTCCTAATAATATTGTCAAACCCTAATAATTTTGTCAATAATAATTAAGATTGCATTTAAATAATAAATACAGATTTCTTGGCATGGAAATTGGGCATTAAACATTAGGAAACACTTTATTAGATATCATTGTCTCAATCAATGTTAAAACAGAGTTCAAATGCATATACTTTTTACAAACTTATGGATGCAGATGAAAACTTCTCTGATTGAAAAAAAAAACTTGCATTAATATTATATTTAATGTAATTCTGATTACACTTTGCAAATTTGAAAATGTGCGGTGAAGTTGCAAATAAAATTATACACGCTACTCCTGATTCCCTTCTGATAAAACAAAAATGGACAAGGTAATCAGGAAACTCTATCGGAATCCTATTTAAGTTGTGTCGTGTTGCAAACTGAAATCAACTACTTAACACATTCCAATACTTATTAATTCTAAAAAGTAATTTTGAAATATTATGGATACGAACGCAAAAATATTGCTACATTATCTAGCTGTTGAAATAGTTAACGAAATTTCACAACATTTGTAAATGAATAAATTGAATTTTTTATTGAATTTTTATGAACAGTTTTGATGCTTGAAACAAATAATTTGGAAAATTATAGATGGAAATTCATATAAATGACCGTATCGGTTGTAGAACATGGTAAGTAAAATTTTAGAGTTTTTTGCTCATTATCATGTAAAAATATTTAACTCCATCCCAAATTCTTTTTAAACGAACAGTGTTCATTTATTATTCAATACTAGCAGGCTACTGCCGCTTCGCTGGTCGATTTTCACAAACGAACGTATAATGATTAAGTCATACTTTAGCTCAACCTTCCCCCACCAGGAGGCTCATTCTGTTCTAAACAAACCTCTTTCCGAACGAACCTCCGTGGTAGGTGCCCGACACCGTATAGCAGATATGCTGCACACGCGCAGCAATAGAAAATTAGTTCCACCTTAAACCGCCAGCTCTATATACTTTTAACATTATCAAATATCGTTAACTTTTGAAAAGTCAACAAAATGGAGAATTTTTTGGTTTGACTTCGCACTTTCTTTTTTTTTTCACCTTTTGGAATATAGCTATTTTTGTGCAAAAATTAAAGCAAATTACAGTCTGATTTTTACAAAAATTGCATTTTCTGATGCAGAAAATATTTTTACATATGTGTGGGGAGTTTAAATTGGATAACACGATTAATTTTCTTAATATACGCAAATTAGTGAAAAAAAATCATTTTTTGCCAGGGACAAACGAAAAATAACCTCTTTCTCGCAGCCACGTAATATTATCAATTTAGCATATATTAGAATAATAGCAAATCTTGTATGTGAGTGAATATATATATATGCACATTTTATCTTAATAATGACTCTACCGATTTTGACAAAATTTTGTATCTCACCATTTTCGGGCATATGCAGACAATTGAGGTAGGTCACGTGTTCGATTCGATTCGATTAGTGGAACATTTCGGGTCACTACGAGTCAGTGTCAAACTAATTTTACTTAAAAAATGGCTCAAACAATTTTGACTAAATCTGGTATCATACCATTTTGAGTTACGAGAAGACCATTGGCATGTTCAAGAAAATACGAATAGTGGCTCATTTTTGAGTCACTACGGGACAAACGAATTTAATCTAAAAAACGGCTCTAACGATTTTGAATAAATTTTACATCATATCGTTTTAGATTCAGAGAAGTCCATTAGGCATATTTGCTTGTTAGAAAAAAAATATTACTGTGACATTATAAGTCACTATGTGTCAGGGGCAAGCAAATTTTATCTAAAAATGGCTCTAACTATTTTGACTAAATTTGAATCCTACCGTTTTGGATTACGAGAAGGTCATTGGACTACATCAAATGTTCTATAAAATTCTATTAGTGGATCACTTTGGGATCAAACGGGTGAAGCTAATTTTATCCAAACTCTAATGGTTATGACTAAATTTTGTAGCCCACCGGTTTGGTTTACGAGAAAACCATTGAGCTAGGTCACATGCTCGAGAAAACCCAATTAGTGGATCATTCTGGGGTCACTATGAATCAAGGCCTTTTAATGGAAATGAATGTTGAAACAGTTATTAAATTGTTGAAAAGTGGGCTGCTACCGAATTGAAAAGTATATCCCGAAATGTGGCGATATTTAGCGAGATGTTGGCGACATTGGTGAAATTTGGCCGGAAAATCGACTTTCTACCATTAACAAACTACATGCTTGACGCCAGCTGAAAGAAAGTATCCAAGTAAGCCAAATTTTGGCTACATTTGACAAAACAATTGACTTTCAGAATCTGAAGGAATTTTCCAGGAATGCTCAATAGGAGTCACCACCTGCTGACAACTCCCATTTTCCCAAGTACATGCCGACAGAGGCCGTTGCGACAGGCGGTGGTACCTAGTCTCTTAAGACACCACCACTCTACACTTAGAGAGTGCGCAGAAGTCCCACGACAGCTTCGGAGCCGAAAACCAAAAGAGGAAACCGGGCCCTAGGCCTGATGCCGAGCTTCCCCAGTGTCTCTTAATTTATCGACGCTTTCGATCATAGAACTTCTACAAAGGTATCTCGGCTCGTCGGTGGCGACGAAGGAGGAGGAGCCTCTCGCTAGTCCGTGATGACGAGGAAAAGCATCTCTGATCGCATAGACACGTCCTAGCTTAGTTTGTTTCCGTATGACTGCCGAGAGCCTTCCCACCGGCTTCTCCCGACGGCAGAATGTCGGATGTGGTCGAGTCGATAGAGAGCTATCTGGAAAAATATATAAAACACACTAAAAAGTTTTAGTAAAAGGAAGGTTATATTAGATACCGTTATCAATCTCTAAAGGACGCAGAAATTTCCTTCAAAATCGCCTTAGATGTCGTTCCGATCGAGATTAGCTTGAATGTTTTGTCTAATGGCGCTATCACACGTAATCTCGTATCATAGTCAATATCAGATATTTCATCCGAAACACGTTTTTCAAGAGAAAAAAGCTCGAATTCGTCCCGTTTGATAGATTGCCTCTCGTAATTTCTTAAAGATCTAACGTACAGTATTTTGTATCCTCTACGATATTTATCAGCTCGAAATCTACCAATCAGAGCTCTCTAAAATTCCAAGATGGCCATCGTCAGTAAGCCAACATCTTACGTTTAGGTCGTCGTATATATTGAAACCAAAAATACAGAAGAATTAAGAAAAAATCAAATCTTTAGTAACACAAGGACCAATAATACACGAAAAGAACTTTAAAAATGAGCAGTTATTTTGTAATTAAGGAATTACATATGCATCGATTGCCTCTTCGGAGTTCGTCGTTATTTACACTCCCGATAAGAACTTTATTTGCTAATTTAAAGTTATTTATTGCGATTATTTTATTTCAATTCCTTATATTATTTGCTATATGTTATAATTGTACTGTCGTAGCCACTTATTTACTTCTCAAACAGTACTAGTTTAATTATTTTCAGCAGCTATATTTGGCGTTAGTTCGTACTTGTTGCCAAATTATGTCACTAAAGATAAAAATGCAAGCAAACATGCATCAAGGTATTTTATTGCAATACAAATTATTACCTCCTTTTAGCCTGAATCAGAATCTAAAAGTATCCAAATTTTGTAGTGGAGGGGGGGGGGGGGCAGAAAATTTTCTTAAACTTTTAGAAAAATAAAATTTAATAAATGAAAATTTAATCTAGCAGCTATTTATAGTTAATTATATTTTACATTTTAATAATTTTCTTTAAAAACAATCTTGATAATCTTTCTTTAAAAATATACAATTATTATACACACACATATTTATTCGTAAATCGGTGGAACAGTAAAAATATATTCACAGTTGTTCGATCATCCAAGGCTGTCTGCTAGATGGTTGGCAACTTTTTCTCCATGGTTTATTAGTGAAAAATTGCAAATTCAGTATCAGCCGGAGTAGCTCAATGGTCAGAACGAAAACCTGGAACGCTGTGGACCCAGGTTCGATTCCTTTCTCTGGCTAATTTTTCACTTTATGTTCGATTGTTGTATTTAATGTATGTGGGTGATAATATCCTTTTCAGTCTATTTTTCCTTTTTAATTATTGAATTCCAACCACCCTAAAGTTTTGTTTCCCCCTCCTAGCAGTGTATAAATTTTAAACCTTTACATGTGTTTCAATTTGTAAAGTAAAATGTGCCCTTTTTTATTTTGTATTAATAATAAATAACGCATATAACACCCCCCCCCCAAAAAAAAAACCCCTCCAGTTAAAATATTTTGCTTCCCTTAAAAACAAAAAAAGAATTAAAATTTATATATTTTCGAAAACAAAAATGAATTCTAACGTAAAACTTTCCTAACAGAAATAGATTTCTAGAATTTTCAAATATGCAAACCCAAAATTAAAACTCATTCCGCCAAATAATTTTAAGTTATGCTTAAAAAGCACTTGTCTTGTAATCTGTTTTGCGACGATCGAACATTTATTTAACATTAGGAGGTACAAACGAAAAATCTGCGTAATTTCTAAACTACTTTAACGAGTGACTTTCAGTTTGATACACGAAGGTAAAATTTACCGAAAAATATGATGTCGAAATTAGTGTTTAGTACTAAAAGTTTTAGAATATGTTATGTAATTGCTATACGTAACTTCATCCTCTCCCCCCCCCCCCACCGCATCAAAATTCATGTACAGCATTATCATCAGCTGTTATTACTAATCTATTGTTACTTGTGACATTTTATAATGATTTGCGGCAGAGTTAGTAGAGAGTATAATTCCCCCCCCAGGACTGTACACAATATATATGAAAAAAATGATTGTGTTTTTGAAATGAAAAATATCAAATTAATTTAAACTTTTGAAAAATTATTAAAATCATCAAAACCAATGTAGAAAACACTGCAAAAGAGTGGGAACTATATCTAAATTCTATTACGTGTTTCATTTTTATATTACATTCAATATGTAACATGAATTACATTTAAAATATGTAAAATATATTAACTAAAAATGTCATAATAGCGATTTTGGCAAAATAACTAAAACTTAATTTAACATCTTTCTTTGCGTTACAAATTTCGGCTTAGCGATATTGTGCGGTTCCAATACATGTGACAGAAAACTAGTTTTAATATACTATTTTTTTCTAAATCACTTAATACTAATAGTTCAGAATTCTTAACATTTACAGGCAATGAAAGCCGTAAAGTGAAGATATGGACTCTATAATTTAGAATTTTAATGTTATATTAGTGCTAGTATTGTTTTTATAATCTTGGAATTTTAAGTAAAATGATCACAATATTATATATATAGAACAGACACGAAAATAAACTGCAATATATATAAAATGTTAGTACGCGATAATGCTTCCTGTGTATCAGTCGAACTCTACACTAAATATTAAAACACCTGCTGCAATTACTCGCCAAATGTTACGCCCTCTCCTTACATTAGCAGATAACTTTCAATAGGGAAAATAATCCTAGTTGCAGCGTGAAAGTGTAGCTCGAGAGGAAATAGCATATACTTCATATCGTATGGTCGTCCGTGTGATAACAGCTTTAGACTCCTGCTAATCCAACCGTTGGGCACACTGTAAAAAATAAATTCTAAAATAGAACAAAAAATGACCCAAATTGGGTTGTAAGATATCTGGGTGCAGCAATGTTCCAAATTGGAAAATACCTCTTTGTGACCCAAAATGTGTTAAAAAAGTATCCATTTTGGGCTTATGGCAGAATCCAAATTGGAATTCAGAGTTTACCCAAAATGGGTACAATGTTAACCCATTTTGGATATACTTTGAACTCCAATTTGGGATCTGTAATAAACCTAAATTAGAATTCAGAGTATACCTAAAATGGGTTAAAATTATACCCATTTTGGGTAAACTCTGAATTCCAATCTGGGTTCTGCAATAAACTCAAAATGGACACTTTTTATGCCCATTTTAGGTCACAAACAGATACTTTCCAATTTGGAACATTATTGAACCCAGATATCTTACAAACCCAATTTGGGTCAGAAAGACACTCTTTCCAATTTGGAACGATGCTGCACCCAGATATTTTACAGCCCAATTTGGGTCATTTTTTGTTCTATTAAAAAAAAAATTCCACAAAATATTACAAATCCTGAAAACTTATGAAGAACAAACATAAAAACTTTTTTTTTTCTTTGGGGAGGGGGTAATTTTCCCCCTAAATTAAAAATGACATAAAACCAAATTCAAATGTTATACAAGACCAAGACTTCAAAACACTGATAAAATTAAGCTAAATTGAAAATTAACTGCCATAATTTTATTTTAAGGCTTTAAAAAGTAAATGCCTTTTATATTATTGGAAACAATGAAAATCTTTATTAAAAATTGTTAGGATATACAAGTAGATCTTATTTAGCAATTATTTAATTTTAATTGAGATTTCAGTGCTGAAATATAATTTTAATTATCAATCTAAATATATTAACATATTTCTGCACTTACCAACAAGATCAGATATTAAGAGATTACAGCCATAATGAAATTATGCTTAGATTTTTAAACAATGCCAAATTTATGAAATTGCGTAAGAAAAAAAAATGTTATTAAAAATAAAAAATTTCTTTTCAAAATCATCTACTTTGCACTTAACATTTTAACAAACAGATTATATTTAAGTAAGCACAGTTGTAACATAACTGTGTGGTGGATCTACCAAATAAACTATCAGACAAAAATTTGATTTACTTGAAAAAGTATTCTATTTTGAAGAATAAATATGGACTTGGGAAGAGTATACTTATAAAACTCCTTAAAAATGTAAAACAAAAATAAGGAAATACAAGCACCGTTTTACAACGGGAAGCCAAATACGAAAAAATCATATTTAAAATTCAAAATTTTGATGATCAATCGCAAAGGAAAAAAAAATTTGTATTCCTCAGTGCTTAGGTCAGATATTAAGAGATTTCTTAAAATACATGAGATATAAGATGCATTCAATAAAAATCCAACTTGGCAATTTTTTTTTTTTGGAGGTGTGTTTATAATTATATAAATACATATCATGTCTATGTTTGTTTGCCCGCATATAACATCGCAAGAACTACGCAACCGAATGGTTTGAAATTTAATATATAATCGTTGCAGAAATTTATCGAGTCATTTCAAATAATCAAAACTTAAAAAGATATTAATAAAAGTTTTGTTTTCTTTATTCTATTAAATCTTATCATATGTAATCTATATCATAAAAACGCAAGTCATGTGACTGAAGAAAACAAATATACAGCCTCACCACTTCTTTTTCCATATGCCAAGCAGCTATTTCTATTCAAAATAATTTTTTCGAACAAAATTGCATAAAAGTTACATTCTTAGAAAAAAATTGTTTGCATGAGAGATAAGTTGAATCTATACATTCAGAAATGTATAGATTCTCAGTTAACTTCAATGGAAATTAGGTTTACAGCCAAATATTTCAATCTATTAAAATAAATAAACACACAGAGATTTGTTCATCACTTATTGTTGAGTCATAGAAATAGTAAACCATGGAGAAAATCATTCGCAAAGCAAGATCTCCAGGGTGAATTTTGCAGTGCTGTCTGGTGTCAGGGAAAAAAATGGATATATTCGTATCTGTGAACATAGCATACATACATCTAAGCTCTACAGATCTGGTTCCCAGTCTGAGCAGTCCCTCTTAGGCATTCAAATAAGGGAGGGGAAAAAAAAAAAGACATGCTCAATTTCTCTCATAACACTTCATTTCACTGAAATAATAACAATGATTTTTTTGTGAAACTAGTTATAGTACAAATGCACCTCTTTTGTCATGTTTAACATGTGTTCTTATTTAGAAACTATGTAAACGAAACACATTTTCCTTTTTTTTGGTAAAGGCAGAAGACTTTTCAGAAAATACTGTCAAAGGTGATGTTTTGAACCGAATACATGCTGCGGTGATGCGAGCAAGGAGAAAAACATGTACGTGTTATGTAACTTGAATCGCTTATAAAGCGATAAGTAATTTATTTATCAAAAAATTGAAAACTCATTTTAATTCAAAATTGCTTCAATAGTCAACCTGCCAATTTTATGCCTTTGCATTTTAAAATAAGCCAGAAAATATGTCAGAAAGTTTTGTGTTGTTGAGCAGGTCATTTGATAAAATAAAAATCATATTCACCTTTCACTACTAAAAGCTAAAACTTTGCTTTAACCAAATTTCTTTATTAAAAATCTTAAAATAATTTCAATGTAACTGAAAAATTTATTTGTTATTGAAATGTTTGAAAAGAAACACCATTCTCTAGCTTTATAAGTTTCTAAAGCGATTAGAATTCAGAGTTAACCAAACTTGGATTTATTAGATTTAAATAAAATAATTTTAAATCAGGTCTTTTTATATTTTTTAAAAAACTTTAGTTGTTAATTAGCTTACTTTTATAAGCAATTAAGATTGAAATTATATTTAAAAAAATATATAAAACATTTCAGACTATTAGTAAGTAACCATAAAACCATTTTTATTTTCCAAATTTTTCCTTTTAAAAACAAACAAAAAAACATTGGAATGCTGAACACCATGTATTATTTACATGTACACAAGGAAGTAACGAGATCTCTACATAAATATCAATAAAAATACTTTTGAATGACCTATATTTATTTAGTGTAAGGTTTCCCATATCCTCGCAGAAAGTCTCCATGTTTTTGTATAAGAAATTTTACATAAGATTTAGATATTTTTAATAGGTAATAGGCATTAACAGGGATGCAAAAATCTATGCGCCAATGGACTGATTCCCATCACTAAATTTTATTAGTATTCTTCGTCAAATTATTAGTATACTTCACAGAAATTTTATCAGTATTCTTATTAGGCAAAGAATACTAAAAATTAATGTGATGGGAATAGGTCCATTGGGGCCTAGATTTTTGCACCCTTGTGCATTCATATTTTAACATTTTTCAGCTAAAAGCCTTTATCCTTAAATTAGGATTTTTATTTTAAAGTGTGATATTTCATTTAAATAAAATTCAAAAAGCATAGATTTTGATTTTTGTATCCCCCACTCCTTCAATTTATGTATTTTTGTCAAAAAATAATATTTATTACAGAATATTTTGACTTAAATTTGAATTTTTTTAAAATTTATTTATCAATAATATAAAAAAAAATTAGTTGATTGAAATAAATGAACCATGAAATTAACCCCCTAATGAATAGCTTGATAAACTATTTTTACAAACTACAAATTAAAAATATAATGACTTTGAACTTAGATAAAAGAAAGCTAAACTGCGAATTCAGCAACAAATACAGTTTATAAAAATACATTTTATTTTATTTGAAACTAACTGAAAATTTAAGCTTCGTCAAATAAAAATCTAATTTGCTCAAATACATTAAACTGCAGACATTAACAATATTTGATATTTGCTATAATAACTACTATATTTGAAATTCAAAAATTTTTAAACAGTACTAATATAATAATGAATATAAGAGTATTAATTATTAATTTTTTTTCTCTCAGGCTAACTGGACAGAAAAAATAAAACACACTTATACTAAAAATTACATTTATTTTCAACAAAACTAGTAATTTTTTTTTATGTATATTTTTTTAACAGACCACTTTACAGCATTACATATTGAAATTAGTGCTAATGGCATTTCATCTCTTACAACCACAGTACTGATTAATAAGGCAGGCCTGGATGCAGCCACAAACTATGTATAAACTGCAATACATGTTAGCAAGTACAAAACTACCATAATAGAGCATTTTTCTTTAAACACTATCTTGCCGTTAAAATATAGGAATAGCACAGTGTCTTTCTTCACATCCTCAATTGCAAGTAGTCAGAGAGAATCTCTCCTGGCCAGAACATCATTCACAGCATTGTTATCCTGTAATAATATTATTATTATTATTAATTTCTTTATTGTACTAATTTGGTAGACATAAAAATATTCTGATAAAAAATAAAAAGAACAAAGATATAACAGTTGAACAATGTTTTAAGACTTTGAATGTTTACTTTTAGTACATACAAAAAATATGAAAATTTGATACAACAAAGACAGCAATGAGTGATTAAGGAGGCTCTTTCAGCGATTAAGTATTTTTAACACTAGATCTCTGTATAGTAGCAATTTTTATGAAGGGTAGTAAAGAGAGGTGCCTATATAGTGTAGCTTTTCCAAGTTATTTATTACTTGTTTTTGTTGTTATTTTGGTATTTTTTATGTCCATGTATTCATAGTCACTTTTTTTGTGGCTAAAAGTATACAAATAGTGATACAAAAAGGCTGTAAATAAATAAAACAAGTAAATATAGGATGAATTATAATTTTGATTAATTTCCCCATTGAAAATTCATGATTTAGACAGAAATATTATTTTTATTACTGGGCAGCTGTTCCCACTACACAAGACATGCATCTGTGTAAGGAAGTGATAGATAATAAACTTTGTTTTAAAGAATATGCACATAGCTTTCTTTTGAGCATTCCCCATTTTAAATTCTCACATCTGAGCTTTTTACAATGTGATGCTGCTGGGGTTGCCACATAAATTGGTGGATAATATTTAACTTTGTGTTATTACCAAAAACCTTTTGAATTGTACTTGACAAATGTAATATTTTTCGTCATGTTCTGAAATCAAAGTTATGAGATAAGGAGAACCCAGACAATAATTTTTGAACACCATGTACTACTTAGAATACAAACCTTTCATTGTAAAAAATTGCACGTCACTTAAAAAATATTCCTTATGAGCTTTGATAATTTTACATGAAGTGATTTTGTGAAAACAAAAATATTTTTCAACAATTCTCCCTAAAACACACACATATCAAGAAGCTTAAACCGAGAACAATGGAAAAACTTAATACACAATTTAAAACTTATATTTAATAAACTTTTTTACTTTTACATTATATTGAACCAAATAGTTTAATTTAAAAAGTTTTAATTATTTTTCGAAGTAAAAAAATGTGTCTGAAAATTAATAAGCATGGAATGAGAACAAAAAACAAACTAAAACATTGATGTTCATAATTATATTGCACAAATAAGAAATTGGTACAGGACATTTGTCGATTAGTAGAATTTCCTTTACAAATGCTTCAGAATGCACCTTATTCAAATTTCCCTGACACAAATATCAATATCTTATATTAATAGTTGATGCAGAATTTATGCTGCATTTATTTTTTTCACTTTGCAAAAGATTATCAATAATAACAGAAACTTAAAGAAACATCCAAAATAGGAGGGAAAAAAACTAGAAAAGTGAATTTCTGATTCTTACGCAAATGTTAGTGAAACAATAATATAACATTAATTTGTGACTTTAAATGTAAGGTCTGAATATACATAAGAATTATCATACCACCAACCCCTCCCCCCCCCCCCAAAAAAAAAAGAAAAGAAAAGAAAGAAAGCTAAAATGCTAAATTAAATTGCCAGGTTAAATTGTGAGTAGACATTCATTAATTGGAAAAGGTCTTAAAATAGTAAATCCATTTATTGAATAATTAAACTTCCTTCCTTCCATCCCATTAAATATGTTTTATAGGTAAATTTGAATTGCATTCTTAATTTACTTGGTTGATAGAAGTAAAAGATGGAATTTTGGTTGCCAGGAGTCAATGCAGACAAAATTTAGGGCCTATTTAGGATATGGGCCTTCACAAAATTTCATTCCACAAAAACAAACTCTTCATTAATTATTTTCATTTTGCTAAGTTTTAAAATGTGCAATTGCAAACAAAAATAGTTCACCAGAAAGAAAAACTTTAGCATAAGGACATAGATAAGTTATTACAGCACGACCTCAATATCTCATATCGCTGGGGAATAATACTGTATTAATAAATTCTTTCTTCGAATTAGAGTAACTTCATTTCATCTTTCTTCACAAAAAGTTAATTTTTCATAAAAAATTTAATAATTTTCATAAAATAACTTTTTTTTACAAAATGGGCCCCAATGGAAAAAAAAAATCTGCATTGATTACTGCATGCACTTCCTGGTGTGCTAGAATCTAGAATTATACAAATTATGTATACACAGGTGTGTTTCGAATAACAATACAACATTTTAATATTCTTGGAACTTAATTTTAAATTAATAAATTAATTTTAAGCCATTTTTCCATTAGCCAATCACAGGTTATAAATTGCCAAATATTATTTAGGGTTATTACAACTGAAAATATAATTACTTACCTTTAGATTCTTTGTAAGCAACAAACTATAGCTCTGTTTAGCTCCATTACTTTTTTTATACATCATCGACAATATTCCTTAACACCTCCTGGATCAGTATTCATTTTCTGAAAAAAAAAATCACAAGTAGAAATCAGATAGTACTCTTAGCAATATTATTTACTTTCAGCAATCACATTCCATAAAATAATAACATTCAGAAATATACAAACAAATTTGACTAAAATTGTAAGATTCTGGACCTTAACAGATCCTGTGATGTGAAAAATCCCCCCCCCCCTTCCTCCCAAGGAATTTGGGATGAAATTTCTATTAAAAATATATTCATCTTTAATATAAGATTGATATACTTGCATAATATAAATTGATATGATTTTTGGGAACTTTTCGTGATATATGTACATATATGTATATCTATCACTGGTGCCCAGCTAACCGAAAAGCACAGATTTTTGTTGTTGTTATGTTGTCTAACTATAATTAAACTATAATGCCAATAAATAAATGAAAAAAATGTTGCCATTAAAATCTCAGAAATAAAAAATTTGGAGAAGCATGTCTGAATAAAGTGTCAACTACCAGTAACTTAAGCAATAAAATTTACAATATAGGATAGATGTGCCAGTAATGGACACCCTTAAGGAATTTTTATAAAAATTATTTTTTAATTAATAGTTATAATTATTATAGCCCACTTTTTTAATATTATATTACTCTATCAACATTATTTAATCAATCTTCAATCTCATAGTCTCATTTCCCAATGTGAATAAAAATTTAATTGTAAATAACAAAAATGTATCAAAACACCCAAAATTCCAGCGATGGACACCCCACAAAAAATAATAGGCAATTGATTGATTTTATGATTGTATTTAAAACCAAAATTTAATGAAAGCATATTAATGAAATAAAATAGTCATTTTCAAATAAATTTAACAATTAGGATATCAATTATAATATTTATGAGATTATAATTCACTGTTTAAATTAATTATTGTCATTATCCACAAGATCAATATTTTAATTATTTTAGATAGAAGGTTTAAAATACTAAATTTCAAAGAATTATATTTACCAAATTATTAAGTCATTGAGGGGGGAGGGGGTGTTCAACCTACTGTTACATTCCTGTTTGACCTTAAAGCATGTGATGTACATATCGACTAATATATATATATTTTTATGCCACTTGATTTTATGTATCAGTTTCGAAAAGATGCGGAAGTTGGAACCGCCTACTTCGAAAAATAACTTGTTTGCAGGCGGAGCCGGCAGGGATTTAAAAAAATTTTTTTTTTTTTTTGCTATAAGGGTTGGTCAAAAAACTTGTCAATATAAAAGTTGTAATAGCCAAGTACTCAATACTTGGCCAAAGTAACATCACGCTTTATTGTTTTGAAATAAGTTAAACATTGGATTTTGAAATCGGGGAGTTTCAGTGGAGCGGCCCCTTAATATAGTATTATTATGTTATGTATTATCAATTAATATGCTTAAAAAATAGTAAAATGTTATACTACTATTTCAGATTGATTCAGACAAGCACAATCAAAATGTGGCTGATAAACAATTATTCAGAATTAGCATAGTACCAAATATACACAAAGTACTTAGTTCAGATACATGTTTAATTATTTTCTATGTTTGAAAATAAAATAAAAAATTGCAGCATTATGAAATTAAATTTGTGTAGCGTTACTGTTTTGCCAAAGTAAATGAGTACCAAATACTAGGATGTGTACAAATATCAAATAATAGCATGCAAGAAAAAAAGAACATAGAAGTGAGCTCGGGGGTAACACTCTGATCTGAAATATAGCATGCTGTCCTCTAAAAAAACCCTTTTTAACACTTTCCAACCTAGTTGAAAAGTGTTTATGACTTCGGTTTGTCTGACCGTCTGCCGTTTGTCCGTGCTCTAACTCCCGTAAATATGCTCGGATTGCCCTGCAATTTTTATATGTTATAATCGTTATGTATAGCATGTTCCCTATTTCAATGGAAGTGTGTAGCACTTATAGTTTTTTTACAGGGACACTCAAAAGAATTCCGTTACATTGCGGTCTATGGGGGAAAAATCATTTGCGGTTTATTTAAATAATGTTTCACTATTTTAAACGCACTGAAATTTATATATATCACTAAGGTGCATTAAAAGAAGCTTAATATGGAATAGGGTGTGCATAGCACTTATACTTACTTTACAGGGACAGTCAAAAGAATTCCGTTACATTACGTCTATGGAGAAAAATCGTCTGCGGTTTATTTAAATAATGTTTCCCTATTTTAAACGCATTGAAATTTATATAAGGTTCATTACAAGAGACTTACTACAGAATATTGTGTGTATAGCAGTCATCGTTCATTTACAGGGACACACAAAAGAATTCTCTACTGTATGTTAACAATAATTCCTGGAAGTGCGTTTTAAGTTACTGAACGCGATTTTAATTTTAAATAGCTTTTTGTATATTACGTGGTGTGTATAAATTCTGTAGATCCTATACAGGGAAGCACAAAAGTTCGGGAACACATTTCTGTATTATTTAACTCCAGACGGAGAATTTTAAACTGTGCTACGTGTTTCCTAACTGAACTAAAATTTAGCATCCTGTGTAGTATATATACAAATCTATAGATCCTATACAGGGCTGAATAAAAGTATTCGGATTACTTAGATGTTATCTTTTAGCTTATTAAAGAGTATGATTCGTAAAATTATTTTGGAAGCGTTGGAAAGTGTTACATAATCTATGCTTGACGCATGATTTTTCGTTCTTGTTTATTTCTATATATAGTCTAATAAAGAATGCAAAAATAAATAAATAAACATTACTACATTTTTACAGCTTGTTCTGAGTAAGATTTTAATGGTGAGCATTTTTCATTTTATTACAAAGTGGGTGTCAATTAGCGAGAATTTGAAAAAAAAAAAAAACCCCACTTTTCCAAAAAATAACCCATTTTACCTAATAAACCCCACAGCTAACATAATCAGCTGAAAATGAAGCATTTTATTACATATTAATGGTTTAGCATAAAAACAATTAAAAATTTATGAAGGTCATTGTAAAATTCTATTTATAACAAGAAAATCTGTAAAAATGAAACTTTTTGTCAGAATTCTGCAATTGTTAGTTTAAATTATTTTAAAACTAAATAAGCACTCCTTAAGTATTTTTATTATTCTAAATGGTGCATAAAAAACAGAAAAAAAACTGACTTTAGTGAAATATTTGAAGTACTTGTGTGGTTTTTTTAGGAAACATTTCACTCTGGGTATTTTTTAGAGGGCAGTATAAAAATCTTACAAAACGATAATTGCATATTGCATAACTAATTGCACACACAATGTTAAATGCAAATATTCTGCACTGCTATTGTCACCATGCAGCTATTTCATCATGCATCATTTTAACAAATTTTTTACATAATTCAAAACAGCAACATTTGAAAAAAAAAAAGTAAAATTTACAACTAATAAATAATTTAACCAAGCTCAGCTACATCTGTACATGTATACCTACTAAAACAAATTTTTTTCAGCATTTATACCATTCACAAACATTTAAAATATGTTTATGTTTCTATGTCTCTGTGCATGTTACGTACGTATTGCTCTAAATCTTTTAACGTGTTCAGGCAATTAAAAATATTGCCGCGAACTCAAAATGCATTTATTTTAGCTTTAGTTGAACTCATTTAAATGAAAATGTAACTAAAGTAATCACAACGTAAGAAAAATAATACAACTTTGGAAATTTCAACATGCAAGAAGCATGGCAAAACATAAACATATTTTTAACGTGATTACTTAAATTAATTAAGATTACATAAAGTAAAAAACAGATAAATACATACCTAAATAAATCCGATAGCAAATAATTGCTGTCTTGTGCAGAATCAGTATCACAAACGTCCGGTTATTGCTTTCCAAACATCAGATCGCAAGTCGACCTGCCGCGTGACGCTACAAGTAAACAAAAAATTCAAGATGGCGCGTTCATCGTTGCCATTTCTTGAAAAAGGAAAAGGAAGAATACATGGGTCTAAATTAGCGAAAGTGCGTACCCATTTTGGACTGGCGTTCATTGTAGGGAAGAATGGGAAGTAGATTATACCCATTTTGGAAGGAATTTTACAGAAAGATTTGATTTGGATATCATTTTACCCGTTTTGGGGATTTCATCATGTTTTAAACCTAAATTGGGTACAAGTCTGATTTGGAATTGTTCTGTTTTGGGGTTTAGTTTTTACAGTGCATAGAAAGCTCCGACTACGCATAAACGCGCTAAATTGGTTTCGACCATTACCCCCTATATAAGCAAGCCTCCGCACGGAAACAGTGACGTCGCTGAAGTAGACCATTGTAGATGTCAGCGCTGAATTTACGCCGATGTTCGGCACACCTGGCTAGGAAATAGTTTCAGTGTTTAGCTTTCTTTTTTCTCTATAGATGATTTTTTTTATGACTAAAGCCAGGGTTCATTGATTTAAATCATGATTTCTTTTTTAAAAAATCATTGATTTAAATAAACTTTTTGAAAAAAGAAAAAATTAAGGTCAAGATGTTTCGTAATAAATATTAGATTTTAACAAAAATACATTGTAAATTTAATGAGTGAGAAAGATTGAGAACTCAAAATCCATGCTTTTTGAATTTTATTTAAACCAAATATCACACTTTAAAATAAAAATCTTAATTTTAAAATACAGAATCGCAGCTGAAAAATGTTGAAAGATTAATGATTATATTATCTATTGAAAATATATCTAAATCTTACGTAATTTTTATAATGACTGAAACAGGGAAACTTATGAAGATATTGAAAATGTTAGAATAAATAAATATATAGGTCATTTAAAAGTATTTTTGTTGATATTTATGTAGAGATCTTATTATTTCCTTGTGCACATGTAAATCAAATGATTTAATATTCCAATGTGGTTTTTTGAAAGACTTAAAAAAAAAAGATTTTTTTTTTAAATCAAATAAATCCAACTTTAATTCACTCTAAATTCTGTAATTGCTTAGGAACTCATAAAGTTGGAAAATTGGTGCTTTTTTTTTCAACCATTTTAATAACAAAGAATAATATTTTCAGATCCATTGAAGTTTATAACAAAAAATCATGATCATTTTAAGTATATGTGATACATGCTCCAAATTCATTAAATGAATATTGTATGTATTCCAGAATATTGTATATAATCTGGAATAGATATATGTTTAAAGAAATACATTATCAAATTCTATTGCTCCAATGATGTTTTTATTGCTCCATTCTTTTAACTGTATTTATATTTAATTGTTTATATGATTAGAAAATTTCATATTAACCAAGTGAATGAGTTTATATTTTTCTTAAATTTCAAGTACATTTAAATGAGTTTTTCTAATTGTTAATTTTAACGATTTAGTAAAGGTTATTTTATTTTAAAATGTATAATTTTAAAATTAAATTTTGAATCATTTTTTTAAATCCAAAAATCTGATTTAAATTTGTTTTAAATCGGATTTTTAGATTTAAAAAAGATTGCACAAAATTTTATTATTATAATAAATACGTTGTTATATTTCAATTTTGCACAAAAATTGTAGCGTGTGAAGAATGCCTTACAAGGGTTGTGCTATAAATTGTAAAGAAAATTATAAAGATGGACCAAAAGTTCCCGATTTTTCGTTTCCAAAAGATGGAGACTTACAGCGAAGATGGTTGAAAGCACTTTGTCGAAAGGATTTCATAGTAACTCCAAGCTCAAGAGTAAGTTGACCTCATTTGTAACTTATAATTTTTTCTCTATTTATGGTTCGTAATTGTTTATGCAAAATATTTCTATTGAAAGCAAAAATGCACCCCCCCCCCCCACCCTCCTTAAAAAATAGATCTGGTAAGTTTGTACATCAGTAGAAACATATAAAACAAGTTTAAAGCTAATCTAGCATAGTTTTATGAATTGTTAATAAAATTCACATAAAAATGGTTATAAAACCCTAGAATTATATATTATCTGAACTTATATAAGATTTTTTTAATTTTAAAATTTATTTTGAAATTCTAAAATCTTTCATAAAATGAGGATAACATTAATATAAAATAGAAAGTTTTGAAAGTGACAGAACTGAGCAAAACTATAACTAAATTAGAATGTATATATGCAATAAATAATTGCACATAGAGAATACAAAATACCCAAGGAATAATCACTATATATAAATCTTAATGCAGTAAAACAAATTAATGTTATTGTCAATTTTTGAGCACAATGCAATCTTGAAAACTTGTGTTTTAAATTATTTATTTCTTAGAAGCTAATAAAATTTAAAATACTTAACAGAAATAAAAAAGGAATTAACATTACTTACATAACAGATAACAAAATTTTAAAATAATATTTCATAATAATAATAATAAAAAAATACATGCGTAATAATAAAAAAAAATGACTGAATGAAGTATATGAAACTTACCTGTAATCCCCCCCCCCCTTAAAAAATAGAGCTGGCAAGTTTGTATATCAGTAGAAGCATATAAAAAAAAGTTTAAAGCTAATCTAGCATAGTTTTATGAATTGTTAATAAAATTCACATACAATTGGTTTAAAAAAAAAAAAAAAAAAAACTAGAACAATATATTATCTGAACTTATGTATGATTTTTTAAATTCTAAAATTTATTTTAAAATTCTGAAATCTTTTATAAAATGCAGAATCAATTAATGTAAATTTGAAAGTTCTGAGAAAGTGGCAGAACTGGGCAACGCTATACATACAAATTACACTGTATGCAATAAATAATTGCACATATAGCATAAAAAATTTTATTTAAAAAGTCAAATTTAAATTTAAAAAGTCTGATTTAAATAAAATTGCAATTTTAAAAAGAATTTAACATAATTTAAAACAACAGACATATTGAACAAGGGAAAACAATAAACTTGGTAATTGTAAATAAACATTTAATAGAGAGGAAATTTCGCCAAAAAGCGCCAATCGGTTAACAATTGAAATAGTATTTGGTTAATTTTATGACTAATTTGCTTAAATGCATGAAAATTAAAGAATTTACTCATGTATTTTAAGAGATTGGTGAATATTTAATAAAAAATTATTTTTTTGGTGGAATTTGGGATAGTTCAGCTTTTAATGTTAGATTCCGGTAGTAAACAAATACGATAAATTATGGAATGTAACTTCAGACACATTTTTGCTTTGAATAGTCCCAAATGTATTTTGCATAAACTATTACGAACCATAAAAGAGAGAAAAAAAATATAAGTTACAAATGAAGTCAACTTACTCTTGAGTTTGGAGTTACTATGAAATCCTTTCGGCAAAGTACTTGCAGCCATCTTCGCTGTAAGTCGCCATCTTTTGGAAACGAAAAAACGGGAACTTTTGGTCCACCTTTATAATTTCCTTTACAATTTATAGCACAACACTTGTAAGGCATTCTTCACACACTACAATTTTTGTGTAAAATTGAAATATAACAACGTATTTATTATAATAATAAAAGCCAAGCAACAACCAAAACAACACGTGTCTACATGCTTTTTCGCCTTCGAATGAAGAAACAAGAAAAAGCCAAGCTAACGTGAAATGCATTATGGGGAAAAAGATAAACGGTAAACTATGGCAACCACGCTGAATAGCTAGTGTGGACTACTTAAGATACGTCATTTCAAAGTACAGTAACCTGCAGGGCGGCTTGCTTATATAGGGGGTAATGTTTCGACACGGGGTTCTGGTTTTGGTCTGATCGCCGCTGCAATAGTCGTCTAGCCACCCTTCCGGTTCCTCGTGGTCGGACAGTCCAGGGAAAAAGAACTATATGGTCTCCTCCCAAGGTTCCAAACAACGCATACCTGCTGAAGAAATACAACTGTCATATCAACGTCGATGTTATATCGAGTTGAACACAAAGCTAATTTTAACTGAACATAGCTTGTTCTTCCCAGCTGATATAATCATACATGCCATTTTAATCAAAGATACATTTTATATAAGAGCAATGAGGTTTTGTTTTTTTAAAGTGAATAAGTACAATAAAATATAATCCAACAGACAAAAATAGTTTGCGTATACAAAATGAATCATTCTCAACAAATCAGATGTTTTGGAGGAAGCAATCATAATGATTTTTGTTGCAGTTTTTATTTTAGAAAATTTAAATCTGGAACACATCAAAACTTACCCTGCTTTACGCCCGAGACCTTCAAATATATAAAGGAAATTATAATAATTGTTATGCAGCATTTTCAATATATATATATATATATTTACCAGTTCGTTTTATGTAAAAATATTTATTGCATTAATTATCATTAATATAACAGAAAAATTCTAAATTACTATGAAAATAAAAATCTTCTATTACAATAATTATTTCTGAAGTTTTTTTAGATAAAAAAAGAGAAAAATGATGATTTATGTTTGTCCGCATTTTTGTTATAAGATTATTAAATGCAGTTCAAAATATAGTTTTTTTTTATTAAGCGGGTTTAAAGTTTATCTTTTGAAAAAGATAATTAGTTTTGAACTTCATGAAAAGATTACAAATTGTATTCTTTTAATAATTTTTATTTTCATGCTTCAATAAGAAATTTCCAAAGTACTTTTCATTTCGTGCATGAATAAGCATCAATAATAACCATTTAGTTACAGATTAATTCAGAAATTAAAATATATTTCTTTTAATTAATGGGACTTTGAAAAAAATTGCTTTTTTTAAAATAGCAAAATTGAACTCAGTGATATACATAATATTGCTGCCAAAGCTTGCGGGATTTTTTAAGCCAAAAATTATTTGAATCATAAATTAATGAAGGAAAATATATAAGTAATGAATAGAAATATATAAGTAATACATAGAAAGACGGTAACATTTTATTATTTTTTCTTGTTCAAAGTGTATACGTTTGATTTAAAAAATATCATAGTATTGAATTCTTCTAAAGATGGTAAATAAACTTTTCAAAAATGTATTTATAACATATGATAAAGAAGTTATGCAAAGTTCATATAAATCAAGCAATTTTGAAGAAAGGAAATTTTCTTCAAAATAACATAAATTCGAATAAAAAATAAATTGTCTTTAAAGGTCTACAGGGTGTGCTTGATAAATTGAAAATATCCTTACATCTTCTTATTTCATTATCTAACATGTTTCATATTAATTTTGAAAAACCATTGTTTTTTAAAAGTATATAACATTGTTTTTGTCAGATAATTAAGACTTGTCCATATTAACCATAGGGTCCGTACCGGGCAAAGTAAATTAAAATGTTATATACAGCAATCGGAAAAACGGAGCAATAACTGCCAAATAGAAAACAAAAAGTACTTTCAAATGCAATTTTTTTTAAAAAGTGTATCTCTTATTACTAATTTTGTATGGATTTCAGAGAAGTTTTCAAGCGTGAATATTTTTAAATCAGCTTGCAACCAAATTGAGAAAGATAATTCCTTTTGCTCTAAAAACAATGTAAATATTTTAGGATTTGCTTCTTTACGTCAAATATTCCATAATGGAATTGCTAAACTAAATTAAACTCTACAAATAAATAAATATATATTGCAAGGATTTTAGATATATGTATATGAACTACGAGTTTAGACACTGAAATAATCAGAATATCAACGGTTGCTATGAATATTTAAATTTCTTGCTATTAACTGCTCGCTTATACGAAAGTACTGAAAATGCTTTTTGATGCACTTGTTGGACAATCTGAAAAATGCATTAAATATAAAAAATATACTAAATGTAAAAAAAAAAAAAAAAATGTGTTTTAACTTAAAAACAATTTTTATCTATGTTCTATTAACCGATTGTATATCGGACATCGTTAACACGGGCATCCTCGGATGGACTGAATGTTTAATTTAAATGGGAACTTACATTCATAAAAATTAAATGTACAGCGATAATATAAAAATGACATCAATTTTTAGACACTCTCAGCCATGACAACAGTCATAAAGCTTTGTTTATAAAGAGAAAAAAAAACTAACTCTAAGAAAACTATGGTACGTTTCATTTCTTATTTAATATAAAATTGTTATCACTGCATTTAAAGTATTAAATCACTTAAATAAACGGTTTAAATGTAAGATACAGGTATAGTATACAAACGAAATGGGAAATGAAACATAACACACTCGATTGTTTAGAGACAATTTGACGTCACACTGAAAGCATCATATTGAAAGTTATATTTAAAATTATTTTTTCATTACCTTCTCTAACTTTTTCTCTTAATTGAAATTTTTCGTGTTGTAGTAATTTTTTTACTTCCAAATAACTTTTTGAATTGCCATAAGTTAGAACTGATAATTTATCGATTTCAATGCTAATTAGCTTCTCTTGACACTTAAAACATCCCTGCCATTTTTTTAAGGACTGCTCTTGACCGACCCTATACTATCAGAAGAATCTTGTCCGGCATAAGGTATTAAAAGGATACTATCCCCTACAACAGGTGTCGGAAGTAATTTTAAGTAGGGTCCGAATACTTTTGAAAATTTTTATCGAGGTCCAGATAAAAAACACAAGTAATATTAGTACTTATTAATTTTAAATTGTTATTTTTACACATACATACACTATAGAATAGAAAAATCAGGTATTTTTTATGAAAAGTTACTATATACACAAGTATACGTTCTGAAAAATTTTATATACACATTATAAATTAGAAAAAGCAGATAATTGTTGAATAATGAGATATAATTGGAGATAATAGGTGAGATAATTATTTCAATAAACTATTTACTCAAATTGAAATTTTTGGAGGTCTAAGATTTGACCTTCTCCGGTCCGGATGTGGACAGTTGTCCGCCAGTTGCCAACCGTTGCCCTAAACATTTTCTTAAAACAGATTTTTAAATGGTAAGCCATAGAACGGATCCAGGCAAGGTACTTGTGGACTACTTGTAGTAAAGCAGTGTAATTATCATATATTCTAATATGAGCAAATCTTTTGTGTGTGTGTGTGGTTATGCAAATTTTATTTTAAAAACAGCTCTAACGATTTTGACGAATTTTTGTATCCTACCGTCTTGGAGCATCAGAAAACCACTGGGCTAGGTCACATGTTCGATAAAAGTCGATTACTGGGTAATTTTGGGTTACCCAGGGTCAAGCTAAATATATCTAAAAAACGGTTCAAACGATTTTTGCTAAATTTTGTAACCTACCATTTTCGGGTACGAGAATACTATTGGGCTGGGTTACATGTTCGAGAACTTTCTATTAATGGGTCATTTTTTGGTCAACGCGGGTCAGGTTTATTTTATCTAAAAAACGGCTGTAACGATTTTGATTAAATTTTGTATCCTACGAGTTTCGAGCACGACTAAATCACTGGGCTAGATCACATGTTCCAGAAAATTCTAATAGTGGGTCATTTTTAGGTCACTGAGGGTCAAGCTAATTTTATCTAAAAAGACTCAGACTATTTTGACTAATATTTATAATCTACGTGTTTCGATCACAACAATTGGGCTTGGTCACATGTTTGATAAAATTTGATTAGTGGGTCATTTTGGATCATGAGCCATGATATAGGTGAACTGAAAGCTAATATTGACCGAGCATAGCTCGGTCAAAATTAGCTTCCCCAGGCATTAGGGGATAAAAAAGAGCAAATAAAGGAAAGTTTTTGGTGTAGTTTTGAGTTTTGGGTTCCTTTATGTTTTTGGGGTCGCTGAACACGAATCCGAGGTTTTCCAACAAAATTTTTTCCGAAAATACATTTTTTTTTTACAAAAAACGTGTAAAACCTTTCTCCATTTTTTCAAAATAACTCCAAAACTGTGCATTTTGCGTGAAAGTTGGCAATATATGAATTAAAGAGAATAAAATTTCCTATATTTTATGTACGGAAATTTTTTTTCTGATCAATGGTTTAGCCGTGAGAGTGCCGCAAAAAAGGTTGTTAAAAAAACTGTAAAAAAAAAAAAAAAACGGGAATTACGGTAGTGTATGTCAATGTAACATTGAAACTAACCATTTTGTGCAAATGGTAACCATTACTGATACTAAAGATTATATGGTTGACTATATTTTATGCATTTGAGGTAGAGGAAAAGTGCGGATCCATCCCCAGGGGAAGGTGGGAGCAGTGGAGCAGTTCCACATTCTTGAAGGTGTCCTGCGCCGGAGTGCTCGTACTCTAAGAGGCGATAAAATTGAGAGGTGTAAAACACAAAAAACTGTAAAAAATGGGAATTACGACCCTGTACGTTGATGTAACATGGAAATTAACCATTTTAAACAAACATTGACTATTGATGATACTAAAAACTATGCAATTGACTACATTTTACAATGAAGTTGCCTGATAATAAATACGGCGATTCATTTTGAATCATTATTTAATTATACATTATTATGTACATTAGTAACAAACATTAGTATATTTAAAGGAAGTCAAAAAGTAAAATTCTTATTTCCGAAATATTTTATTTGAAGGTCTCTGCTGTTCATCGACATATACAACATAGAAAATAGACGTATGGTATTAGTTGATTTTTTATTTACTACCAATATTATAGAATAAATGTTTTCTTAATGGTAAATATTTCGTACTTGTGGCATGGCTTGTTCCTCTTCCATTGGATCCACAGATTCCATGGGCGGGCATTCCATCCCCAGCTCGGTTTCAGGGTATAACTCGTCTTCCTCATCTTGATTCACCACTGAGATGTTGTTGCAGTTCCTTTCGCAGTTGAGGCACATGTTGAAACAACAAAGATCAGACTTCGTGCACCGACAATTGTGTTGGCAATTCTTTTTGCACTTACATGATACAAACTTCAACAAAGCAGGGGGAGGGAGGGGGTAGTAAAAAAAATACAGGCTCAAGGCCAATATTTGTTTTTTTTTTCATCCCTACTCTGCAGCATTTTTTCAACTTCCAGCCATTGCTGCAACTGGTGATATACTCTTAAAGAGTCTTGCTGCAGCTGCAGATGGTGGTAAAGCAGCAATATTTAAATTGTATTTAAATGCTGACTTCTTGTACGAAATATACCTTGGGTGGTTCAGCGAAGGCACATTCGTCCCACTATAGCCGTACAGCGAGACCAGTAAACGTTCCTCAACAGCTGCGATCATCTCTTGAGTAGCGTTGGAGTCTTTAAATACTTTAACAGCGTCAGCAACATCTGAATTCTTCACAAGAGTTTTCAGAAAGTTCATTTTTCCTTGCATAAACGGTGCTGACGTTGTATCACACCCGCTCATAGCATGTAGGAAGAGGATGTTTTCCGCAACCGTTGAACTCACAGCATTAATTGGAGAAAATATCACTGGAGAAACAGTGTCCTTTCCACGTTTTAAAAAGAAAACGTTTTCAGCCCTGCAGAGAGCTATCAAAATGACCAAGAGGTCTACATCCTCCTCAACTATAATCACCGTCTCATTTGATGGAGCCAAGGACGAAGCGGCGTTTATAATCAAGGTGTCTGCGTATTTTGCTTGCTTGCATGTAATACCTGCTGATGAGAACTTGTCACTCATCATAGATATTAACCGACCCTTGATTTTTGGGTTAGCAAGAAACTTTTTTTTGAAAATGGTAGGTATCATTGTACCGTCAAACAATATATCCGTCAAACAATATATATTGAACAATGTTTCCTTGCTTGTCTCATACGCTCAGCAGTTTTTATACCACCTTGTAAGTCATCAGGGTAGCCATCAAAGACAACTACTGCCTGCGGTTGGTATCGTGACTGTACATACTCAACATATTTATCGCAGATTATTGAAAAAGTCTGATTCTTAGGCCAAACAACCCTATGCAATAAAAACAAAAAACATCAATGACGAATTGAATTCTGCCGCTGAATCGCTTGTTTGTTAGGGGTTTTTAATGCCTTGTAGAGAGTAGATTTGGTTTCTTTTCTTAAACGGTTGTCGAATAAGGATAAGGTATAAGGGCCTAGATCGTACGTCAAAAACTCTTCAAGGTCTTTATCCGAATTATTTGCAACCAAAATTCGTTGGAACAAAGTTGTGGGATTAATATGAACCAACTCGTCGTCTACTCTTATCACACTGATCATTACAGCAAGAGGTTTCACTCTGTCGCTCCATTTAAATTTGAGAGTTCCAAACTCCCCACCAACAACTCTGTTGATGTCTTTAACGCCTGCTTCCCAAGACTAAAAATGTAACTTTTAGGAACTGAAGTACGTGTCAGCTCTTCTAACCGAAAGTGTGTTTTAGTTATTTCATTTTCTCTTATTAAAAACGCAAATTAAAGTTTAATTTTATTATTATTATTTTATTTTTATGAGCAAATGGAGATTTTGGTCACAGACATAACATTTTTATTTATTTTTTAGGTATGAAGAAAACAATGAACCTCAGAGGCATAAAATATAGTTAATCATATGACGTACGTACAGTGCCGTAATTCCCGCTTTTTGTTTTCAATACCTATTTTGCGGCACGTACTAATGTTTGTTGCTAATGTACATAAGTATTTATAATTAAATAAAGATTGATAATGAGTCGTCGTAATTATTTTCAGGCAACTTCATTGTAAAATTTAGTTAATCCCATAGATTTTAGTATCATTAATAGTCAACATTCGCTTAAAATGGTTAATTTTTTATATTTCATCGATACAGGGCCATGATCGCCGTTTTTTATAGTTGTTTTCTCTTTTATCCACTCCCAATGTTACCGCCTCATAGAATACGAGCTCTCCGGAAGAGTAGCACCCTCGACGAATGAGAGTAGCTGGCTCTGCCCCACTGCTCCCACTTTCCCCTGTTGTCGGATCCGCCCTTTTCCTCTACCTCAAATGCATAAAATATAGTCAATCATATAATCTTTGGTATCCTTAATAGTTAAACTTAATTGTTTGCGTAAAATGGTTAGTTTCCATGTTACATTGACATACAATACTGTAATTCCCTTTTTTTTTTACAGTTTTTTGTTTTTAACACCCATTTTTGCAGCACTCTCACGGCTAAACTACTGATCAGAGAAAAAAACTTTCAATACATAAAAAGAAAATTTTATTATCTTTAATTCATTTACTGCCGATTTGCACGTAAAATGCATAGTTTTGTAGTTATTTTGAAAAAACGGAGAAAAGCCCGTTTTCTACACGTTTTTTGTAAAAAAAACGTAATTCCCGGAAAAAAAATTTTGTTTGAAAACCTCGGATTCGTGTTCAGCGACCCAAAAAACATAAAGGGACCCAAAAATCAAAACTACACCAAAACTTTCCTTTATTTTATACCAAATGACTGGACTATAAAACTAGCTTTCTACTGCACTTCGGTGATTGAGGAAGGAGAAATCTGATATGATTCAATACATGAGGTAAATCAAAAGTAAATAGACAATAAATTGAGTTCAACCATTGTAAATTATCCAAAGCTTCTTGAAAATCGGTGACTGTTAATGGTGTAGTTTAAATAACTTTTATTCCTTTTTAAAAGGAAAATTGCTTTTTGTGTTGTTGTTTCTGTTGAGCAACCTCCGTTGAAACCGAGTTGACTACCAATAAAAATACCATTCAATTTTAAATAAAAATGATATCTGCAAAATAGCAAATTTTAGTGTATCTTTTCAAATTATGGTCTGAATGAGGGGGATACATTTTCTGTTTTACCAGCCTTCTTTTAAAGATTAAGTGACTTGTTTTCTGTGTCTTCAGAAAGTAGTTTTAAGTCTTAATATACAATTATACATTTCTAGAAAAATATCTCACATTCAGGTAATTAATTATTTGTTCTCAGTTAGTACAAAGGCATCTGGATTTGCAGCCTGGAATATAACCTCTGTATAAGTAAAACATTTGTTATCATCTGATGTTGCGTATTGTTGGTTATTACATGGAGGTTCTAAAGTTCATAATAACTGACTAGTCACAGATTCATTAACATTGTTAGTCTGGTTCTTAAATTATACAGCGGTATATTTATTGTTGAAAAGCCATGCACTGTTCTATCTAAATATTTACTGAATGCATGTATTTATACTTTATCGAAGGGCTCGTTCCTATCGCATACTTTTATCCAGATATCTAGCTTTGCTTGTATTATTGTCTCTTTATATTAAACTTTTTTCTTCATAAAATTTATAAAATCTGCTCCTGTAGCTGAGAGAAACTTCGTTTTTTTAATACAAATCGGTTACTTTTTTTCCTGGTTGTATAGGGATTTTTAAAACATTGTATGTGTGATAGCTTTTCTTTTTTTAAAAATAGGTTTCAGCTATTTCAAGGATGATATTTAACATGATGTATTAGTGGTTATCGAATTAATTTTATAACTTTCTGCATGATTAAATATTGAATGTTTTTCTGATGAAAATGTTTTTTTATCCATTGGCGAAGGTACGCGTTTGAATTTTTTTTGTTTAAAAACATCGTTTTTGGATGTATTCTATCGTGAGATCCATATATATTCCGATCTGATCATTACATAATCGAGAACAGTCCAAAAGACCTGATATTGAGAAACATAGCAATAGTACAGGAAACATATGGTCAGCCTTGATTGACGATTGCATACTTTTTATTCACGGCTTGAAAAGTGCAGGGGATAAGGGTCCGAGTTATTGAGATTAATTACACGATTTCTATATTTCAAATCTGAAAATGAACTGCCAGGCGCATTTCCTCCCCCCCCCCACCCATTGCTATAAATTGAACTATGAGTCTCGAGGCTATTTCTGAACCTCTTGTGCACATGAAAACCATTTGACATAACATGGCTTCTTCTTTGTAGGCCTCATTAATCATACGAAAACACTCTGTCACGGTTTTCTTAAGTTTCACACAGAGCTTTACAGAATAACGCTGCTCCAAATGACGCTGCATTTTCCACTCAACCAGTTTTCGACAGGGGTCAATTACACGCACTCACTCCACTAGCAATCTACTCACTCTGATGTCTCGGAGGCAACTGACGCGCGTGCGCTCCGTTAGCTGAAACCCCCACTACTTCATCCTGTCGGTGAAATGGGTAAAAACTATCCTGCGCCGTCAGGAGCCCACGGGGGTCGCCGACGCGCGTAAACGACCATCGCACCCAAGCCTCTGAAGGGCTTTTAACGCACCAGGGCTTTGTCTCGCCCGGCGCTGCGATCCGGTGAAATGGGTAAGCGCTAGCGCCCCTACTCAGGAAACAATCAGTTTTGAAACATTGTGAACACACCCTGTATCATTATAGAAGGGTTTAGAAGCACAATGGGGCAATATTTACTGGATGAAGTATAATAACTTATTGAGTGTTGTAAAATTATGTGACAAATTATTGAACATATATGTATATTTAATGCAACGTGTTGCTAAACCTCTACTAATAGAACATCCAAAAACCTCTGCCGTAGCTGATCTATTATTGTTTTAGATTTTGTTGTAGAACTGTGAGTTTTAATAGTTCTTCTTTTTTTTCTGCTGTTTCAATTTTCTTTCGAACTTGGCTCAGATATGCTTTTCAAGTCGTTCAGCGAGTGACATGTGTTGTATGGTGGAATGTTACGCAAGATTTGCCATTTTGTTTTAATTCTTTATCTCAAGCTTCTTTTTAAATTGATACGATTTTCCAATCGTATATACAGAATGTCGCTGGTACAAATTGCATGATTGTTTCCACAACTGCACAGGAATTTTCATTAGGACAATGTTTATAAATGTGTTACAAATGGTAACATTGACGCAACAACAAAAAATTGATATTTATGGATTGGGCAACAGGAAAATACAAATATATCTCTGGAAAATAGTTCTGCATCTTGTTCCTAGAATTTCAGAACTATATGATCCGCTCTTGTCTTCATTTAAGGGTGAAAATGAACGTATAATCCAGTTCCTTTTGAAAAATTCTTTTAAATACAGGATTAACGAATTGGTCCAAGTAACCTATTATGTCGTCCTCTATTTTTTACGCTCTTTGTAATAGGGCTCATCTAAAGGACGTTATCGGTGCACCAAAGGAAATGTATCGTGTATTTTTGGTTGCTGTTTCTTTGCGATCACTGAACCCACAATTTATGTGTTATTCTGAAGATTTTCCTTTAGTTGTTCCAAGTAGTTTAAAATCACACTGAATATATACATTTTCGATTTTCAAAGTGGTAGCGCCGTATAATACTGTATCTGGTGGTGATAAAATATATATGCTTTTCTTGGTTTATAATGAATTTATTTTCCTTTACTATTATCGTAATATTAGAGGACGGGGACATTATTGGACTGGTAATGAGGTAAATATTTCCAAATGAAGTATCAAAAAAAGGAATGAAAGTGAATAGCTACTAGTTTGTGCAAAATGTATCTTCAAATCTTAGCAATTTTATAAACTAAATTCATTAAATCAGCATTTATAATTCCTTAATAAATGGAGGAAAATCTACTTAATTTTTCACGTGTAAATGTTAAACAACTTTTCAAATATACATCTATATTAATGTTCTATATCAGCTATAAGAACTATAAATTATAAAAAAATAAATTTTACAAGGAAATGTTTTATTTTATACTTTTATAGTTATTTGTAAAGTTTGTAATTTAAAGCCAGCACAATATTTTGTGTACATACACTAAGAATGCATTTATGATAAAATGTTTGAATAGCAGCAACTCTTAGAAATTATATATAAATACCAAACTTCATGTTTATGAAACAAAATCACAAATACTTTATTAGATAAAATAAATGCATGCGACTCTCTGCCAGTTTATCATAAAGTAAAAGCAAATTGAAAATAATGAGTATTTCATATATTAAATCTATAAAAACAATTTTGCTAATTATTATTATTATTATTATTATTTGCCAATATGTATACATTCAAATATGTTTGTTACACTAAAAAAGTATTACAAAATATTTTCCTTATTATAATTATCTTTAAATACAAACATAGATATTCCCCAAAATATGTTAAAATCAGCCGATAATATTGATTTAAATAAGAAATATACTATACTTTGTTTTATGATTGCATCTTATCTTATGTGTTTCATTGCATGAAATAAATTTATTTACTTTCAAAATGAAAGGGAAATAAGTGCAGTTGTGCGAAAATAAAGGGTTTCGTTTCTTACTTTGCTTTAATCTCTTTAAATAAGAATAGTTAATGGCCCATAGAAGAAAATATTGAATTTCATATACGACATTTAAAGACTCCATGCAACGCCACTGAAATTCAAAAATATTGCTGATATTGTGTTTATGAAATTGAAATTCAAAACAACGATAAATTTAAAACATTCTTAGAGTAAAATGGGGTTTTCTTTTATAAACAAATCCGTTTAGACATAAAATCGATTTTCTATTTGTTTTTTACTTTCTTTAATAATATTTTGTTGAAAAATATTATTTCCTTTTATACAAATGAATGAAGTACAGTCATAGGATTATTCGTAATTAAAAATTTCAGTTAAAAAACTTTTTAAATTCCAAAAACTATTATAAAAATGAATAAGTGTAATATTCAGTTACTATTTCTGACTGAGTGCAATTGATTACTGAAATCCTTTGATAAAGAATATATGTTTTAGAAAATAAACTTTTGCTATACATTTATAATTGTGATAAAATAAATATAAACTATATATTGTCTTATTATATTTTACTATTTTTTTAATTAAAAAAATCTTCCTTTTGAAGCACAATTACTATTATACTATTTTTTTCTCTTTATTAATATTTATTACAAAACAATGCAATATTTTAAAATCAAGATGCTAAACAGCTATGGTTAGGAGATTTTGAGAGATATGGAAAATTTCTTTAGCCAGTATACATAACAGCTGTAAATATTACAGCATCGGAGTTTGTCTTCTGTCGTAATATAAATATAATTTCTAATGTGTTTTGCCCATTAAAAGTAGTGTATTAATTTTTTTCTAGTAGCAGTGAACAAATTGAGAGAATTTTGTAATGGAACTCCTGCTTTCACGCAAAATTCGGACATGGAATTTTTACAGGTTTTTAACTTATTTGAAATTTTGACAAGAAATTCATTTTTTATTTCGAACACTCAATTATACAATATCAAATAAAATTTCTTTAGAAAGTGTTTGTAATGTAATTTTTTGTTGCTTAACATTTCTCTATTTTAACCAGGACTCGTCTTAATTATTGAAGTCTGGAAAAATGTTTTGCATTCACCTGTCCTTATGATTGAGAATTTCGAACAGATTTTAAGAAATATTATTAGCAAGGAATATTACTATTAAAGAATATTATTTATATTATAAATATTATTGTATTATTATATAATTATTACATAATTACAAGAAAAGTTTTTCCTTCTGTTGATGGTATTTTAACGAACAGTGGCTGTGACTAATTTTTTTACATCTCACCGAAAATATGAAAACCGCAACTTCTTCTTAGTCTTTACTAACAAATTATTATTACATGAATCAAGATTTTCATTTTCTTTGCGTTTTAAATAATTTAGGTGTATATAGCTTTAAAAAGGTACAATTAAAAAATCTAATAAAATATTTAAATAACTATTCACAACTTTTCTGTTAAAATCACATTACTTTTCCCCTTAATTAATATAAATTAAAGGGAATTTGTGATATTGAAACCACATTGTGGTGACTGTAATATTGGGCTAGAAGAACTAAATCAAGACCGTTCATGAAGTTATAAAGTCGAAAACATCAGTCTGTTGTCAGGAGCTTATTTTAAAAACAGGCCAGTAGAGGATGTTGTAGAGAAAATAGACTGGTATTAAATTAGAGAAAGTTGAATGGACCCTCTTCCCTTGGTCAAAGAACAAGCATTAAATACGGCGGGTAGGCAATTGTTTATTAGAATTAGTGTTCCACCTATACATCAGATCCCCTACAGGGTTTTTTGACAGTTTTCAATATAGATGATAAGTGTCTATGAATTCGGTTTGTCTGTCCTCTCTCTGGCCGTCTGTTTGTCTGTTCTGCTCTAACTCGCGTAAATAAATACGTATTGTCATGCAATTGATATATGTTATTGAGGTTTACTATAGCATATTCTGTATTAAATATGAAGTGTGTAGCTCTTAGAGTTTTTTACAGGACACTCAAAAGAATTGGGATAAATCATTTGCGGTTTATTTTAATAATGTTATACAATTTCAAACATATTGAAATTGATATACATCACTGAGGTGCACTACAAGACATGTACAGCAATTTGAATTTGGGACTTTGAAAAGCGTGCGTATTAAGCAAAATTTATCACTGCTTTATGGGTTTTTTATACACATAGTATAAAAATTAACATAAATTAATTTCACGTTTAATTAGTTAATAATTCTAATTAAAAAAACTGTACAACAGCAAACTGAATTTTCAGATGTCAAACAAGATTACAATCATACTGTATGAATTCTTTTCAAATTTACGTTAGCAGATATGTAAAATATTTAAAAGAAATTTTGTATTTAAAATAACTGAGACATGCTTCGTTATATACTTTATTTTGTTGTTTCTTACCTTTTATCTGGGAAACGATCAAAAATGCTGTTATGTAAAGTTTATGGTTTTAAATGTAACGGAAAATAAAACAAAAATTCTATGAAAATTTCCATATATTTTAATACTAGTAAATTACCATTACCGATTCTGGAAAAAGGATGTGTAATATCCTGACACTTAAAAGCTAACAAGATTTTTTTTTTCCTTCACGTGAATTTCGAAAAGAACTATGTCTTCTGAAACAGTAAAAAAATGTTAATTAGTCCATATCGTGTTTTGCTGCAATTATCGTTTTGGTGTGTAGGCAATTACGTTAATATTACGGAAATAATTTTAATACACTTGTTACAACTTCATTCTGAAATGTTACACTGTATCTGAGAACATTCGTCATTTATTTGAAATGAGATTTCGGTTGACATTGGTAATTTTGTTTAAAATAAATTTCTCAAAAAAAAATTCTTATTTTTCCATATTCAAATCAAATGATGTGTTAAGTGATATGTAGACATGTAATTTTCAAAGTGGTATATATGTCTTTTTCTTTTTTCTTCTTTTTTTTTTGTATTTTTTTGTAATAAAAAAAATATGTTTTATTGGCATACTAAAAAATAATATTTTGTACAAATGCTTTATCTAACATTAAAATTTATTACATAATACATTTGTACATATTTTATGTTTTAGTATAGTTATATTTTTGTAATAGTTTTCAAGAATTTTTTTTTATACATTTAGGGAGTAATTTATAAAGTTCCATATATTTATTTCTTTTATACATATTTTTTATTGTATAATGTAATAAAAGTTTCTGCATTATAAAGTGACTGGAATAATATATATATGTTGCGTTTTGACGAATATGAGATACCACCAGGTATAATTTTCCATGAGAGAATGGCGGTCCGTTAAAGATAGAACCTATTGCAGTCGATATTCACGATCATGGCGAAGTAGTGAGGCAATGAAATGAGTCCACAAAAGTTTCTCCAGTAAATCCAGCCAATTTCCAGGCAAATAGTTTATTTAGAAGACGAGCGATGCAGAGATAATTCCCACAGGTATAAACTTATAGCCCTCGGGCTTCACGATGGTTCACTTCATTGATTTAAAGTTGTTAAATGGCCATATGAATATTCTACGAGACGATAAACACCAGATACATATTTGTTTATACTTCCAAAAAAGTCAAAAATCTAGCACTCTTACGGATGCGAGTTGGTTTTGATCTTTCAGCGGACACATACAGAAAACTACGTCACGTGCGCACAAACCAATGAGTGAGAGGCTAGCTCCAGCCCAGCGAATGAGGCGCGAGGGAGAAGCTAAGACACGAAAGAGTACCGACGCTGGTCGCGAATCAATTTTGAAGTGAAAATCCCAAGCGCGCGAAAAAATCAGAGCAATAATAATAATAATAACAAGAAAATAGCTTTTTAAAAAACATTCGAAATGAGAAAGTGTCTCGGAATTTTATAGATTGAGGAGATGATAAAAGCTACGAATGAACTTAAAATTTTAAATTAAATTTGGAATAAGATAATTATTAATATACGGATAGTTACTTTTAAAAGGACATTAAATAGGAATAAATATTTTTAAGAATTAAGGAAATGCTGACTATGTCAGAAGTTAGATTAATTTTAAAAGATTAATGCGAATAAAATGGAAGGATACGAAGGAAATAAATTTTTTATATAACATATATATATTACAGTTGTTATTTAGAGGTATATATCCATTATAAACGTGTATTTATAGCTGATAGAATAAGTTCCTAAATGTGCTTTGATATGTTTTATAAGTATTGTATTTTTTAAATCTTTATCAACATTTAAAAAACATGCTTTTAAGCATATTTGAACAAAATTGAAGTAACGTTAAGTTTATTAAGAGGTAGTTCATATTTACGACAGTTCGAATGCTCCCAGACATACAGACAGATCAACCGAAGTCACGAACAGTTTTCATCAACGTTAGAAATTATTAAAAAAGATAAAAAAAATAACATAAATTTGATTTGTAATTTCAGATACAATATTTTACATTGAATAGTATTTCGGTACCTCACTGCATACTGTTTTAACAGATTAATTATTAATTTATGCTTCCAAATATTATAATTCGTATTAGTACCTAATTACCACTTTCTAACATAGTTGAAAAGTCTTTTATGACTTTCATTTGTCTGTCATCTGTCTTTATGGCTGTGCTCTAATCTCATACATATGTTCGTATTTCCATGTGATTATTTTATGCTATTGAAGTTAATTAGAAACTATTCAGTATTGAAAATGATGCGTGTAGTATTTATATTTCGTTAACAGGGACACACAAAAGAATTCCATTATATTATCGTCTGTGGAGAAAGTAGTTTTTTAAGTTAATTCGAACCAATGACATTGATACATATCACTGATGTGTACATCAACATGCTTTATTCGGAGTATCAAATATGTTGGATTTGTTGCATGTGTTGGGTATTTTACAGGGACACACAAGAAGTTTTCTATGGAGTATGGAATAGATAGTATTAATAGTTCTTTTATTGAGGCACACAAGAAAATTTCATTCCATTATGATCTTCAGGGACAATGCGTTTATAGTTCATTTGAAGTATGTTAGGTTAATATAAACATAATCAAATTGATATGTATTACAGAGGTGAACTGCAACATGATAGTTATAGACTATAGAATTCATAGTATTGATTTTTTAGTTACATGACAGACTATGATATGATACTAATCGCTGGAAGTGCATTTTTTCTACTGTGGTACATATTTTAAACATAACTATTATTTAATATATTACGTGGAGTGTAAAAAGTCTATAGATGACACACAAGGCTTCACGGTTAAATTCGCACATTACCAGAAATGGATAGCAATTGTAGGATTTTTTTTTCCTGCGTGTGTGTTTTTTTAAATTGTTTATATAGATATTTCATTTCATTGCATGAAAAAAGGAAATTACTTTAGCAATATTCTGTTACTATTGGAAAGTGTTTCCAAATCTCTGCCAGATCCATGATTTTTCGTACTTGTTTATATTTAAAATAATAGCACATATTTCTTAATTTCTGAATTAGATACAAAAACTGGATGGCTTCAAGATTTTCAAATAATATATTTAAATTCTTAAAAAATAATATACTGGAATATTTTAAAAGATTGCTGAGTTTTGCAATTTTAAGATATCAGTCTTAAATTAACAATTGTGTCATTCTATTAAAGGACGCGTTAGTCTTAATGGAATAAAACTTGATCAGATATTTTTAAGTAATTATACACCCTTAAGCTGTTCCAAGGTTAATGAGTTAAAGAGTCTATTATACGGGCTTCATTAAAATTCTACCTCAAATGTTAGGTCAACACAAAAGATGATTCACACAGAAAGATTTATTGATTAAGGAGATGGGGTACATATTTAATTACTTAAATTCACAGCCTTATATCGATACTCATCTGCAGAAATTTTTAAAGATTATATAGATTTGAAAAAATAAAATAAAATAAATCTGTAAGGCCAGATAGAGAAAATAGATAGTCTAATGACTATATTTTTTCCGGTAAACCCTTGAGCGTAAATAAGAAAAAAATGCACGGAATAAAACACTGTTTGCACATTCTTAAGAAATGAACAGTGAAAATTGTTAATAAAAATTTCATTTATTATACTAGGCATTACAATGATTGTAATTAAATACTAAGTATGTAGTAATCAAAAAAAGCCTATCTACTACAACATTTCGCAAATATCAATAATTAGAGATGAGGTAAAGAAATAATTCAGATTTTTATCAAAATATGATATAATTGTTATAAAAAGTGAAAATTGTTAATAAAAATGCATTTATTACAATCGGCATTAAAATGATTGTAATGACTACTAATTATATATTAATGAAAAAGCCTATCTACTACAACGTTCTGTAAATATCAATAATTAGAGATAAGTAAAGAAATAAATCAGACATTTTTCAAAATATATTATCTTTATTAAAAACAATTAAAATTATTTAAAATATTACTCAAATATAAAATGTTTCAAAAAAGATATTGATGTACTAAAACTTTTATTAATATTTGTGTGTAACAGCAACATTTTAGTTATGTTATAGACTTCAGTTATTTAAGTAATCCATATCTTCAAAAATACATTTATCATTTACTTGAAAAATAAAACATAATTCATTTCTGATCCAATCATTCTACAAACGCGCTTAGCACATTATTTAGACAATTTTGTATTGGTGTAAAATAAGTATCTGTTAAATTATTCTTTACAGCTAATGTGTTTCTGGAAGTATGAATTTTCCACTGTCAACTGAAATTTTTGTTTACATGCAAACTGGCACTTTGAAAGAACCGAAGGATCGAAGGCTATATTTCTGCATTTTTCGGAAAGAATTATTCGTATTCGGTTATTCAATAATTCTCTGAAAAGCATGTTTTTTCTACATATATAGCCGCAGTAGGTAATACTGTCAATGAGACAAGGAAAAACACAATGTCTGGCTTCAAGTGGAAAAATTGTTCTAAATATATACCCAAGAAAAGAAAGGGATTCTTCGAATATTGCAAAGGTAAGATCGTTTATGGTAAAATAAAATCTCCCAATTAAAAATACAGTTGCTAAATTGTTAAAATGCTCATTGCTAACTGTTAACAAAATTATTAACATAATTTTCTATTTGAGAAAAAAAAACAATGTTTATACTCTTTATCCACGAAATATCGCCAAAAGTACAACGCGTTGCAGAATTCTCTATAAAAAGCATTTATCTGGAGAAAAATGGAAAAACTGCTGTTATAATAGATGAACCTTTGGTCTATTGAAATAATTGTAATATATATATATATATATATATATATATATATATATATATATATATATCCATTTATTATCATGACAGAAGTGACGAAAATCTTAATACATGGTTCAATTTATCTAAAAAAAAGTTTTAGCAAAGGATTTCTCATTGTTGATGGCAATCCACTGTTAATTTCCTATAAAAAATGGGACAAGAAACATGAATCAGGACTATTAAGCTTCAATGATATACCTTCGAAATGTCCTGACACCCATGGATTTTTTCGGTGTTTGACTTTTAAAAAGCGCGTTATCCAGACGTCGACCCACAACCCTTCATAGACTCTGGAAGTTTTTCAAGACGAATGATACAAAATACCTCTTCCAAGTACAAAAGGCAATATTATCATACAAATTATGGCATAGAAAGGTACTTCAGAATAAGAGTTACCAAATTGAATATTTAAAACACAAATATTTGATGCAAAATAATTCTGTTGGTACATTTAAAATTGTTCAAAAATGTGCGAACACCCACTGTAATCATGGAATATTTAGCTTATAATCTAAGAGTTTAATTCAGAGTTATTATATCCCATGCAGAATGTATTAAAACCTTTATCAAGAAGGACGGTAGTTCTGCAAAGTCAAGCTATAAAAAAAAGACCGTCAAACAAACAAACGCCAAGGACGAAACAGTACTTACTATTCTACAGTATAGTAAGTACAGACAGTAATAGAACTTAGTATACAGGTTACTATACTTACTACATTTACTATACAGTAATATAACTTACTATACAGGAAAAAGCTTCTCAATGTTAGATCGACCAAACATTCCAGAAATATTAGATGTTAAAAGTATAAAGCATCGCGAAGAAAACTAAAACTAGAAGAATCTAATTAATAAATTCTTCAATTTGAGACGAAATTCATCTTCATAAGTAAATTATAAAATAGAGATAGAGAATTTAAAAAAAACGTCGAGTTACTTAAATGATCACTTTTTTCTTCGTCAAACGTTTTTTTCAAACAACCTACAGAACTAACTAATGCATTGAAAAAAGGTAAAGATTCCCTTTTTCGGCAGGTAATTACTTAATATACGTTCTATAAAATTCAGTATAAAAAAATAAAATTTCTATCAATAATTAGCACAAAACTGTTATTAAAACTAAATTTAACAAATTATGACAAAACAGAGATAAAATCCTGCAACAACCGTGTACCATCTATATTATAAGTGCACAAATAAATTACGGTATAAACACATCCAGTGATCTGAAAGTCAGCCATTTTTTCTCAAGATATATATATATATATATATATATATATATATTAATAAGATTTCGTGAAAGTTACATTTATAGAAAGATATTTAAAAATAAATTATATTTGCGTGAAGAGGTACCTTCTAAAATGTATACATTAAAAGCTGTGCGCATTTAAAATTTTTGAAAAGGAAGTGAATTAAATATGATTTTTATATTAAAAAAATTTAAATGATTTAAACGAAACAGGGCTCTGAGCGAGCAGAGAATCAAATCAGAACATATATTTTACGTCATTTGCCAATGAATTGATGAAATATGGTTTTAGCGTGAAAAGTTTATTTGTTTTCAGAGGGTAATATCCGGAACGACCGAAACAATTTGAGAAGTAATGCTGTCAAAATGATTGCGACCGACTCTGCTCCAATATAGTTTATATTTTGTGTCGGTGCCACTACCCTCAAAGGCATGCGTGAGTAAAAAAGTTCTCAAATTTAGTGTGATTAGTGTGATACCTTTGGGAAAAAAACCCTTGAAATTTGGCACATTCGTTAGTTTCAAGATGTAAATGATAGCTAAGATCTGTTTCTAAAAAAATTAAGAAGTCTGAAGCGAGTTGAAAACGTTCCAAAAACGTTTTAAATTATGATTTATTTGGGAGTTTTAGGGCTAGGAAATTGAAAGTTGATATGATTGTGATTTTTAAAACGCAAATGCTGGCACAAAATAATTTTTAAAAAGTACGAAATTTAGAAAGTGTATTAGTGATAGAAAATGTTCTAAATTTACTATTACTATGATACCGTTTAACATAGAAACAGTTCATAACATAGAACTGAAATTCTTCATAGTGGTTACTTTTAAGATGTAAAATCTTCCTAAGAACCGTTTATTTATTTAATTTTTTAATGGAAATATAAAATGGTGAAACAGGTTGAAACCTTTCTGAACACGTTCTATATTACGATTTGAATGGAATTGTTAAGGCAAGAACTTTAAATTTGACATGATTGTTATTTGATTTGTTGATTTTAGTTTAATGAATTCAAATTTATTTTTAACCAGTTTGTGTATTTTTTCAGAGAAATATGCCGAACACTCTTGAGGAACTGGTTGTACAAGGCGTAAATGCTCATACAGAAAAGTTACTAAAAATTTCGAAATTTAAATGGATGAAAGCGTAAAAAAGTTCCAAAATTGCGATTTCTGAAATACCGTTCCGGATAGAGGCCTGAACTTTGACATGATGGTTACTTTAGATGTGAAAATTCTAGCTAAGAAATGTATTTAGAAAAATCGAAATTTAAAAATAGGGAACGATCGGAAAACGTTCTAAGAAACCTTCTACATTACTATTTTAATAGGATTGTTAGTGCATGAACTTGAAATTTGACATGATTGTTACTTTTGAGACGCAAATATTCGCGACGAAAAATTTCTAATAAATTCAAAATTTAAATGAGTGAAGGAGCAAACAACGTTATAAAATTGAAATTTCAGTGATTCCGTTAGGGATAGAAACTTGAATTTTGGCATGTAGGTTACTTTTAAGATTTAAATACTCCCAAAGAACAGTTTCTAAAATTGGCGAAAGTTAAAATTTCGAAACGAGAGATAACCGTTCTATGAACAGTTTAAATTAAGATTTATTTGGAATTGTTAGTGCTAAAAACTTAAAATTTGACAGGCTAGTTAATTCTAAAGCATAAATGTTCGTACAGAACAGTTTCTAAAAAAAATCAAAATTTAAACGGATGCAGGCGTATTTTTTTTCTAAAATTGCACTTTCTGTAATACCTTTCGGGATAGATGCCTGAAAATAATAGATGTTTTCTAAAAAGAAATTTTAATGTTAAAAAGTGAAACTTAGGGTTAAAATTGTATTTCTCTGGTTAGTTTTTTTTTCCTTCAAAAATTAATTTCGAAAGTATCTAAATTTTGAAATTAATTTTAGAAAAATGAGAAATAACACTTTAATTTTTTAACTGGAATCGATTTCTAGAAGCATCATATATGCATAACTAAAATTACATCTCATTCCACCAAGAAACCTTTTTTTTTAATTTTTTTTTTTTGTTATGGTTATAAACAGTTATTTGCTTTATAATCAGTTTTGCATAGATTAATAATTAACATTACAATTTAACATCAAGGGGTCTCAGGAGTCTTACTTTTCTTCCAAAGATGCGAGTTTGCATCATGTCACATTTTATTTTATTTCTGATTTCTTGTATCACACAATAAACTGTAATTTTTACCACTAATAGGACAATATCTGTTTGATTTAACATAATTATTTCAATGTTGTACAATTCAAATTTAATTATTTAAAAAAAGTTTAAATTTAAATAAAAAGTAAACAAACTTTTTCGCCTGGTATCCACTGCGCGCAAGGTTGTAGAAAAAATATTGCTTCAAAAATAACAAACAAAACTGATAATGATGTAAAATTGATGTATCTTGAACTTATACTTCAATTTCAAGTAATTAAAAATTTATTTATTTTTTTAATTTAATTTAAATTGTAAAATGTTTAAAACATTCATTTTTTTGTTGAAAAAATGCCAATTTAAAAAAAATAATGCAATTATAATACTAAATTTGAGGGTACAAGTTATTGCATATATCGAAATAAATATATCTGACAAGTTTCGTTTAAATTGCTTCATATTTTTTTCAGAAATGTTGCGCGCTAGCATAAAATCTTACATACTGAGAAAAACGAAGTTAAAGATAAAATTGTCACAAATTATTAAATATTTGTGATTATATTGTTATTGAAGTACAATAAATAATAGATCATACCTTAAAAACATATTCTTGAAATGTTTTTAATAAAAAAATATTTTTTTAAAAATGGCGAAGGCTTTTCAATGGTGTTGGTGTTTGAAATTCGACAAAATACGATACGTCGAATACGATACATCAAATTGATATGTAAAATCAGTGTTTTTCAAATTGTAATCATCAAACAAAACTAAAGATGATGTAAAATTGATGTATCTTGAACTTATACTTCAATTTCAAGCAATTAAAATTATAAATAGTTTTAAAATTTTAAAAAATTTAAAAATCAATAAAAATTGCTATATTTTAGGTGAAAAACCGCTAATTTCACATAAACAATGCATTTATAATACAGAAATTGAAGTATAAATTATTCCCTACATCAAAATGAATATATCTGCCAACTTTCACTAAATTTGCTTTATATATTACAGAGAAATGTTGCATGCTAGCATAAAATCGTAAAAACTGAACAAATGATGTAAAGATAAAATTGTTACAAAATAAAACATTTCTGATTATTATATGTTTTATTGAACTATGCTAAATAATAGATCTCGCCTTTAAAAACATATTCTTGAAATGTTTTTAATTAAAAAATTATTCTTTTAAAAATGGCGAAAGATTTTCAAAGGTGTCGGTGTTTGAAATTCGACAAAATACGATACGTCGAATACGATACGTCAAATACGATACATCAAATCGATACGTAAAATCAGTGTTTTTCAAATTGTAATCATGAAACAAAACTAAAAATTATGTAAAATTGATTTATCTTGAACTTATACTTCAATTTCAAGCAATTAAAATTATAAATAGTCTTAAAATTTTTAAAAATTTAAAAATCAATAAAAATTTCTATATTTTAGGTGAAAAACCGCTAATTTCACATAAACAATGCATTTATAATACAGAAATTGAAGTATAAGTTATTCCCTACAACAAAATGAATATATCTGCCAACTTTCACTAAATTTGCTTTATATATTACAGAGAAATGTTGCGTGCTAGCATAAAATCTTAAAAACTGAACAAATGATGTAAAGATAAAATTGTTACAAAATAAAACATTTCTGATTATTATATGTTTTATTGAACTATACTAAATAATAGATCTCGCCTTTAAAAACATATTCTTGAAATGTTTTTAATTAAAAAATTATTCTTTAAAAAATGGCGAAAGATTTTCAATGGTGTTGATGTTTGAAATTCGACAAAATACGATACGTTGAATCGATACGTAAAATCTTTGTTTTTCAAATTGTAATCATCATACAAAACTAAAAATGATGTAAAATTGATGTATCTTGAACTTATACTTCAATTTCAAGCAATTAAAATTATAAATAGTTTTAAAACTTTTAAAATCTTTAAAAATTGCTATATTTTAGGTGAAAAACCGCTAATTTCACATAAACAATGCATTTATAATACAGAAATTGAAGTATAAGTTATTCCCTACATCAAAATGAATATATCTGTCAACTATCGTTAAATTTGCTTTATATATTACAGAGAAATATTGCGCACTAGCATAAAATCTTAAAAACTGAAAAAATTATGTAAAGATAAAATTGTTACAAAATAAAACATTTCTGATTACCTTTAAAACCTTACTTCTCATTACAAAGCTAAAACTCTCCTGCTGCATACATTGTGCCTTCTTCCAGTTTTTGAGATTCGTTTAGTAACATTTTTTGTCGTTTTTTACTTTTACGAGATTCGTGAGTTGCAGCTTTGACACGAATCTCTGCAGTTGCTATACGTTTCTTGTCTTTTTCATGAAATCTTTTAATTGAGCATTTTGACAAGGATAAATTCAGATTTTGCATAATTTTTATTATGGCTTTGCTACCATCATTAAAAATAACAGTAGAAATCGAAGCGGCAATCTCTGCAATTTTCTTTCCGCTGCAAATGATTTTTGGACAATACTTCCACAATGTTGCATTAAACGACTCATTAGGATTTTGGGTTTTTCCGTCAAGACAACGTTTCAATAAGTTAGGTTCTGACAAATATTTGAAAATAGGTTTTATAGCAAGCATTACTGGAAATGGCACTGTGGTTTTGTGATGAAATTTTTTTTTTACCAAAATAGCTTCATTATATTTACACCATGTGTTTTTTCCCTTTGGACAAAAATAGTGCATTGGCTCCTTATCTGAAGAGCCCGTATGAGCCCATACAGCCCAAATAGCTTTCCTCATTTCCACGACACTTTTAGTGTTTCCCCTGATTGCATTTCCATAATATTTTGTCAGTTTTAATATTAGCGAATCACTCAATCGTCCTTTACCACCAATAGTTTTCCCATCAGATAGCTTCGTCTTCTGCATTTGAGATTTAAGTTTTCTCAAACGAGAACCCACCCTCTTTTGAATGTGGCCTACACATTCAATTTTATTAATTATTACATCATCATATGGCTTTGCATATTTTAATGATAGGTAAGTTTTGGTGTCGCCATCTCCAATGTAATTTGTGTACCTAACTTTACGCTTGTTTATTGACCGATAAAAAATTTCTAACATTCCAGAAACTTCCATTTTCCCTGCGGATCCACAATGGTTTCTGTTACAAATTTTTGAATGTTTCTTTTGCCATATTTGAAAACGAATGCCTCTTCTGATACCTTTGTAAATATCGCATCCTTTACAATATGATGACATGACGTGCACATCTATCACCTTGCCAGTATTAGCACCGATGACAGCACATGCACCTATAAGAGACGAGTGACCCCTTGTCTTCCCTGTGCCATCACCACTAACTGTTATGTCAACACTGCCTTCATTTGCTTGGGTTTCTTGCAGCGAAGCAACCTGCATTGAATTTTCTGCAACAGAAGCAGCAGCAATTAAAATTTGTTTGTTTATAGCATCATATGCTTTTTGAGACACAGGTTTTGGTAAGGACATGATACTACAAAATGTTTCTAAATCAGTTAAACTCTTACCAATGCATCTCATTGCCAATATTGAGCGTCTATTTATTTCTGGGATATTAGCTTTTTCTCCAATCATTTCGTTATTAGAAAATGTGCATACGTTTTTGCAGATCTTACATGTTATTTGTAATTTACAACTGAGTCCACACATTGAAATTTCTTGCATTTTTATTGCACCATTGCAAGCTTTGCATACTAAATATCTCTCTATAGTTGAACATAATAATGCCAAGTCCATAAGTATATATCCAGAAAATGTTTTTGTGAAGCTTTTGCTTTCATTTTTTAACTTCCGATTTGAAGCACTAACTTTTTTACATTTTTCTGTTTTGTTGGATTTTACAAACTTTTTACCATGAAATTTCTTCTTTCTTGGTCGTTTTCCTGACATCTGTTTCTTATTTTCACAATCCATTATGAATTAAAAGTGAACAATCTACAATAAAATAGCAATCAATAGCTATGTTTAAGCAGATTCAAAACAACACGATGCACGAACTTTTTACCGCTAAATAGTAGTAAATAACGCTATTGACTTGACATACGATGATACAAATTGTAGATGAGCTGCTTACTGGATATTCAGCTATGTTTTTGTTAAAATACATGGAGTATAAAATGCATTTCATGTTCGAAAAACGCATCGCGATTAATGTAAACAAAGAACATATGGTGGTCAAGTGTCCCTTTAAATTTGAAAACGCTGTTGTAGTACAAAGTGACCCTCCCTGTAAAAGCCATAACTCTTGTTCTAATGTGAATTTCAACAAACATGATACATCAAAATGTTCAGAAAAGATGAGAGTTCAACATATAAAAAAATTGAAATTTCGAAAAATTTCAAGATTTAAGACTCCTGAGACCCCTTAAGAAACATTCATTGTTTGAGCAAAACAATCAATAAACTAGTATACGATTGAACTATGAACTAATGTGTAAAAAAACTCAATGAACAAAAAGCTCTGTGTATACCATAAAGAACTGGAATCAAAATGATTAACACAAGGGGCTCCAAATTTCAAACCTTCATAATTCCTACACCAATTGACCGATTGACATCCATTTTGTTATCCGAAAGTAAAATTACCAGAAAAATCCGAATATGCCATCAGACGTGGATGATGATATTCTAAATTATAATTTTGGTACATTTGCTGTATGAGGCCAATTTTTTTTAGAAATTTGAAAGAAGACATAATTTCAAATCGTATGGTTGTTTTCATTTTTCTTAGAGACTTTTAGAATTAGCTCTCCCACTATTACTCATGCCTAGCAAACCGTGATATTCTTTCGTACTTTTAATGGGAGTACCAAGGAAAAATAACGTGATTAACCATTGTTCGGATATTTATTTTGGGGCGTGGGGATATTGTACATAGATTTTCATTATCATTTTCACTTAAATTTGCTAAATAAGATAAGAAGGTTTAACTTTGGAACAATATTATGCGTATATAAATAAACAGACGAATTCGAATATAGTGAAATATGCACCTGCGCCAAAATACACAATAATAGTTTATAAATTACTTGAACTGTAGTTCATACATAAGTACAAACATTAAAAAATAACGAAAAATCGGCAAAGATTTTTTTCTTAATGTCTTCTACATTTTCAGATGCAAACTTTCCATTATTTTTGACACTTCAAAGTATTTGAAACTGTCAATAACTTTTTATGTTTTATTTACGTAGTTTGTAGAACTCATAAAAATATTTGAAAAATAAAGTGTTTTTTGTTTATTTAGTTTTATTTTCTGGAGTGTGTTTCAAAGACCTTTTCGATGTTCTAAAGGATACTTTGTATGTTTGGGTATTTTTAGAACTTAACTGTTTATTGTAGCACATGATCTAGCTTTAATTTATCAATCAACAGAGGAAAACATTCCTACCAAATCGATTTGTGAAAGCAAAAATTTCCTAAAAGGATTCATGATTGCTACTAGAATTTGTAATGAAGGTAAGTAAAAGCTCAAAAAAGTTTCAAGTAAAACTAAAGAAAATTCACTCAATTACAAAAACAAATCTTTTAAAACGCATTTTTTAAGTTAAATCACCAGCTTTGTATGAAAAGATCATCAATAAAGTCGAGCTCCAAATGAACAATGCCTCCACTCATACTACCAAAATGTTAAATTATAAATGTTAAATTATACGTTTTTCCGATGGGTGTCTTAAAATATTCCAATTAATTAAAAAAAAATTAAGAAATTTGTGAGATTTTTTTATTTTTAAATTACTCGTACAACGTTTGATGTAGTTTTATACACCTGTTCGAAAAATTTAAAGCACTTTGTTTAGGACCTTGATTCACAAGTTTAATTACTTTCCAGGAAATATGAAATTATGAACAGATTTATTTTAAGGTACCTCGATTGCTACTTTTTTTTAGATCCTCAATTTCTTTTATCAAAATTATCCTCTAAACGTGTAGTGCAATAACTTGTAGACTATCACAATTTTATCTATTTTTATACGCAGAGGTAGCTTTAGTAGTGCTTTGGGCGCTATTGCTTTTCTACCTCTTCTAGGAAAACTGGTTGTACAGGAGACCGAGGTACATTTTCCATAGGGGCGAGTTTTCCAACTCGCTTTATTTTTAAAATGAACCACTGGATGACACCAGTGGGTTAACTGGCTGAAATGCCAACACTTCACACACCATATACGAAAGTTTTAGTTAAGTAGCTACTGTCACGTCGTCCGGAGAGCTGTTTTCTTCATTCTTTTAACGGGGAGTAAAATTCCATGTCTTTATTGAAACGTAAAATAAACATGCTAGCGTTAAACATACTATTTTGAAATTGCATGTACTAAAAAGTGGTTTCTTTCTTCACTTAAATATGTGATTTTCTGCAAATAACTTAAACCGCTACTCGTCGAGGTAGTGTAAAAGTTTCAATACGGCGACGGGGCAGGTTCTTCAACAGCACACGGGGCATGTATTCCGACATGCGTCTCGTTGGAAAACGTGCCTCTCCTGAATCAGCTAGTCTTATTTTATCAAAATTTTATTTATTCTATAATAAAATCGACACAAATAACAGTATATGAAACGAACTTTTTTGACCATTTAGTCATTTAAGTACTAAAACTCCCAATATAAAAACCAATGTAAAATCAATTATATATAAAGAAAATTAACTATTTTCTAAAATGGGTTCATTTAAAGAATACATTTATGCAAATAATATTTTACTACTTATGGTTTTACAGCCACTTTAGTAAAATCACATTGTTTTATTAATTTCTAGGAAACGTTCATAAAATTTTATATAAATTTGGTATAAATAATAATTAAAACAATTAATATTTGTTTTTGCAGATTTAAAATGATCCGCAATTATACAAAGAATACCGACAGAGTCTCGTACTACCCTGAAATAATAAATAGCGCTTTCTTAGCAGTGAGGGGGCGTTGCAGTGTTAGAAAAGCATACATGGACTTAAGTATTTCCTGTAGTATTTTGAACAATTACTGATCGAAATTTAATTGTTTAAAAAATCCCCCACTACTAGTGCCAACATCCTATGTGATCCCGCGGCCAGTTGAGTATCAAGCGGAAATGCCTCCACTGGAAGAACTTCTACCCAAAACGCCTGTTCAGCTTGTCGAACCAAAAAGGCCTGCCCAGACTTTCCTTAAGCAGATGGAGCACTGCCTAAAGTTCCACCGCCAGAAGTACAGTCCAAAAGCCAGATAGAATAGTTGGGCGCCGTATTTTTAAATAAATAGGTAAATTAACCTCAGAAGAAAGATGAACTTTGGTAACGGTAGCATTTGCAGTAAATTCTGCAGGAAACGCATCCCACCATTTCTGACTTTCCCATAGCTCAAATTTCCCGAACATTTTCTCCGTGATGGTCCCACTGGATGTGACGGTGATGTGAACCCATCAGGTTGGATGATAGAACAAAATTTTGTTAAGTTCGTCAAGCACTTTGTAAGTTATGCACGTTGCTCAGAAAAAGACCAAATCTGCTTCTTCTCGACAATCACGATTAATCATCTCTCAGCAGAACCATTGGACTATTTCAAGACTAACGATGTTACTCTGTTGTCAGTCCCTCCGGACTGCAGTCATAAGCTACAACCCTTAGACCGCAGTGTGTATGGGCCTTTCAAAAGCAAATTATCTGTATGCACAAATAAAAGGCCTATGGTAATTTACGACATTCCTTCTATTATTGCTAGATCTGCTCCACTGGTGTTAACACCAGTCAATATTATGGCGTGTTTTAAAATTTCGGGAATTTTCCCACTGAATCCTGAAATATTTATAGACTCAGATTTTATGCCATCCTACATTTCTGACAGGCCAGCTCCTGCCGTAACAAATCTCTAAAGCACCAACAATTCTGAAAAGACTTCAAACTTGCAAGTACAATCGACTGCTCATAGCCTGAATTCAAACCCATCAAAAGCATCCAATCCTTCTACGCCAACGCGGGCTAGCATTTCCGAAGCAGCTTTCCCTATTTCGTATCAAGAAGGCGTTCCTTCTATATCCAAACAAACTTTCCTTACAACAGAAGAAGTTAGGCCTTTTGAGAAGGCGGCACCTACGAAGCAAACACGGTGTGGAAAGAAAAAAAGGCAGTCAGCTGTACTGACAGATTCTTCCGTTAAAATTCAGACGAAAATGGAAAAAAAAAGATTTATAGAAAAAAGGAAACTTGAAAAAGGAATCAGAAAAAAAGGGCGAAAAAAATCCAATCTCGGTGATGAAGCTGTTTGGACCTTCGTCTTCAAATGCAAAATGCATTAAAATGTCAAATCCTAAAGTTATAAAAAGCTTATATTCAAGTGATGAAGCAGAGGATAATTGTCTTGGCATTTATTGCTTTGAACTTTACCCCAGATCTAATGGCAAAAGAAAAATGGGTGCAGTGCACGAAATGCAAGAAATGGGCGCATGAAGACTGCACCAAAGTAGATGTTTCATTTTCTCTTTGCGTTCACTTTAATTAAGACAATGATGACAACTTTTGTTAAAAAAAATCTGTCTTTTTCAAATTGTTAAACCAAAGTTTTTGTAAGTGACATTTGTTTTCTATATTCAATTAATTTCTCTATGTAATACTACTATGCCTTTTTAGTTTACAATAAAAAATACATATTAATTAACAAGCAAATTTTATTACCCGTGTTTAACCATTTAATGTATAGTTGGAAAATTTGTCACTGTACATTTTTAGTACGCTGGAAAACGTGGCTCGCATACGGGGCACATTTTCCAATGTAACATGATCAGATTTTTGTGAAATTTTTCTGTCAAAAACTATATTTAGTTTTTTGAAAAATAATTATGTTAGCTTGTAGACTAAGGTTTAGGGAATACAATGATATCCTATTGATCTTAAAATAGATTTTTTTAAAATTACAAAAATATGATTGTAATATCTTGGAAAATTTGCCCCGGTCTGCCCTATATAAAAAATAAAAAATTACCGTAAATTTCAAGTATCCCAGTTTTTAGCTTTTTAAATGTTTCTGACGCTACTTCTTTAAAAAATGCTTTATCGCCAATGTAAAATAGATGATATATAAGAGAAAAAAAAAAACTTTATTGTAAGATCCGTATTATTCGTTTTTATCAAATGCGGCAACTAATACTGATACATTCTACCAAGAAATTTAATTATTAAATTGTTTTTTTTTCTATCTTACCTCTCTAAGACACATGTATAGTAAAGAAAAAACAGCAACATGCATAATATATAATAGTAAGATGCATCATATGGAATGAATAAAGTTAATAATCTAATTAAAGATTGCACAAAACGATTTTTCTGAGATCCATAAAATAACATTCCGCAGATTAATTGCTAAATTTCCCCTTAATAATAGTGGATTTTTTTTCGCATGCTTTTTGTTCATAATTTTTAATCCCGAAAATTACTTTTTGTCAGCATTTTTTTCCTTTATATATATTTTCCCTATTAACACTGTTTTCAGAATACGTTTGATGAAGTCGTATTAAAAAGAAGATAAATCTTTTCACAAAACATATTTATTCATGTTTAATGTTTAACTTATCTGAAAGCCATTACAAAAGTGTTGCTTAAATATTTGATATATTCAGGTTTTTTTGTATGCTTTTTAAAATTAATTCCACTTACAGTAAATATCAATGGCATAAAATTATAGTTTCATGAAAGAGAAACTTAGATAGCGCTAATATATGATAACATATCCTAACGTTTAATTTTATAAGTTTCACTAGTAAATTAAAGAAAGAATGCTATTTTAAATATTGTTATTCAAAATTTTTAGTTAAAAATATGAATAATAAGAACTGAAAACACGTCTAAATTTTCAAATTAATAGAATGAACCAATTCCGTAAATCCTTTTATTTTAATCTAAAATAAAGCGGCATGCGAAAAGAATTAGCATTTTTCTTTAAGACTTATCATATGTATTGGGGGTTATTATAGTTTTCATACTCATTATGATAGGTAAAACGTAATACCTTTCGGATGAAATTGTATTAATATTTTTTTATTGTGCATAATATATACAAAAAGGTATATTTCCTGTTATAAGAAATAAGGCCATTATACTTCCCAAAACATTATATAGTGTGTGTTGGGATTTTTTTATCTAATATTTTGTACACTTAAATAATATTCCAAATCCTATTTGTTTCATATTCTGTAATACTGCATTTATTAGAAAAATACCATTTCTGGCAATAATTCATTATTTCATGAAAATATTAATGAACTCAAATAAATAAAGAGATTAACAATTATTGCCATGGTTCCTATATCTTATTCTCGTCACAGCTTTGTTAATAAATCAACGGAAACACAAGAGGAAATTACAAATAAACGAATGTGAAACAAGATATATACATAAAACAAATTTCTTTGATTTAAGCTAAAAGTATAGAGATATATTTCAGGAAATCGAGATCAAATGAATCTGAATTAATAAAGTACAAACTAATTTTTGTTATTCCATCATTGTTTTTTCTATTTCAATTTATTAAAGCTTCATTTAGCCTTAATAGGACTTATAAAAGGCGGAAAGAAAAATGAATAAGTAGCAAAAGTGAAGGCATTTGTTTAGAAGAAAATAAAGTATATTATGAGCGGTTATTTGTCTCATGAATCGAAAACAACTGATTTTACTTTTTTATTTCCATTATATCCAGATAGAACTTTCCTACATTCATTTATGATCAAAGTTTCTTAGTTTACATCAAAGCATCATATTTGTTTTATTTTACTTAAATTGATTACTTTTTATACACTTATTTACAAATTTTACGTTTAAATATCATTCAATCAAATTTATGTAAGTGTTAAAATTACGCAAGTGATAATCCTAACATTCTAAACATTCATAGTAATGCACAAGACTAGAATGTTGTGTGGGGAACTAGCAATATGCTAAAATGTTTTTCTAATGATTCTAATTTATATCAATAAATAATGTTGGAAGATGTCTTGGTAAATGATAGTTTGTAATAATGATTTGCTTTGATGCATACAGTTAAATTAGTAGTAATTGTTCATATTAAGACAATATGATCCAAACAGATTTGTTCATCCATGTTTGAGAAAAATTTGTCATGAAGTAAAGGAACATTACGTTGCAGTTTTTTATTTATACATGTAAGTTTTATCCTAAATAATCGACTTGGCAAAATACAATACACATAAAAAAATCAATCAATAATTTATCCTCTATTATGAGCAAAACTTTACAATCAGAACAACTTTTAAGTTCTTCACCGCTTCAGTTACGGTAATGAGTGGTTTTGTGATTCGTTGTTGTCAGTGTTCTGTCATTTTTTAAAGTTTTTACAAAGATATTTTAATCGTCTTATATATAAATGTACTGGATTTATTTTCATAAAATATCATAACACATAAGTATGTTTACTGTAATTCACGAAAACAAATTTACTTTTTATTCATAACTATTGTTTAAAGCAAGTCCAATCACAGTAAGAATAAATAAATGATGAATTCTGTGTGAAAACAAAAACTATAATTTTTCTGGTTGCATGTAAAATGCACTTTCTGAGCCCCAAGCGAAGTCAGGGCTGTACACTGCACTATGTATCTGGGGACCCACTTGGAAGCGACCGGCTAGTAATACATAAAACTGCTGCTGAGATAGGACCCAAAGGCGAAATGACCTAAACCTTTCGACCCCCTCCCCCCATTTAACCTCTTTAGAGGTTGAATTTCTAAAATCGCCTGAAATACGTGTTTAACTATCTTCTAGTAGATTTGTTATCCTGAATTTCATGCTTTTAACTAAAACTACTGATGAGATATGATGAAAAGAAGAAATCATCGAAATTATCGACCCCCCCCCCATTTAACTCCCTTAGTAGTTGAATTTATAAAATCGCCTAAAATACATGTTTAACTATTCTTTAGTAGATTTGTTATAGCGAAATTCACGCTCCTACCTATAACTTCTATTGAGAAATGGCAAAATGACATTCGACCCACTATTTAATCCCCCCCCCCCTTAGTGGCCGAATTTCTAAAATCACTGAAATATTTTTAAAACTATTTTTTTAAGGAGATTTGTTATCCTGAATTTCACGCTTTTTTCTAAAACTGCTGATAAAATATTGTGATAAGGTGAAATCACTGAAAATTTTCGACCCTTCATTTAACCCGCTTTCTAGTTAAATTTCTAAAATCGCCTGAAATGCATGTTTAACTATCCTTTAGTAGATTTGTTATCCCGAATTTCAAGCTCCTAACTACTGATATATGGCAAAATGGCGTAAAACATTCGACCCCCATTGAACCCCCCAATTAGTGTCTGAATTTCTAAAATCGCTGAAATACGTGTTTAACTATTTTTATAGTAGAATTGTTATCCCGAGTTTCATGATCCTACCTATAATTTCTACTGAGATATGGTAAAATGACCTAAAATATTTGACCTCCTTTTTAACCCACCTTAGTTGCTGAATTTCTAAAATTGCTGAAATACATGTTTGTCTATATTTTTTTATCGATTCGTTTTCCTGAATTCCGAGCTCCTAACTACAAATGCTGCTGAGATATGGCGAACAGGCAATATGACGTAAAACTTTCGACCCCCCATTTAACTCCCTTAATGAATGAATTTCTAAAATCGCTGAAATATGTGTTTAATTATTTTTTATCCTGATTTGTTATCCTGAATTTCATGTACCTACCTAAAACTGCTACTAAGATATGGCGAAAACGTGAAATGACTAAAAACTTTTGCCCCCCATTTAACCCCCTTAGCAGTTGAATTTTTAAAATCGTTGAAATATGTGTTTAACTAAATTTAAGTATATTTGTTATCCTGAATTTCCCGCTTTTAACTAAAACTGTTGTTGAGATATGGCGAAAAGGCAAAATGACCTAAAACTTAAAACACCCATTCAACCCCCTTAGTGGTTGAATTTTTAAAATCGCTTAAATACGTGTTTAATTATTTTTTTATTAGATTTGTTATCTAGAATTTCACGCTCTCACCTAAAACTGCTGATGAAATATGGAGAAAATGTGAAATCACCGAAAATTTTTGAACCCCCATTTAACCCATTTAATGATTGAATTTCTAAAATCGCCTGAAATACATGTTTAACTACTCTTTAGTAGAATTGTTATCCCGAATTTTTTTACCTTACTTAAAACTCCTGCTGAGATATGTCGAAAAGACGAAATTACCTAAAACTTTCGACCCCCATTTGACCCCCGTATACTGTTAATTTCCAAAAATCCTTTCTTAGTTCGTGCCTACATTGTGTCAAGAACATGTCTTCCAAATTTCATTGTTCTAGGTCAAACTGTTGATGCTCGGCGTTGATTATGAGAAAATCAAGCTACTCCTTTATGAGTATAGATTATCAGAAAAAGTAATTCTATTTTTAATGATCGCGTAAATGTAAAAGAAGGGAATTTTAGCCGTAAATTAAAATTGCGTTAAATGTAAAAGTACCACCATTTTCGAACATTAACGACACATTCTTAGTTTATTTTAGATTTCTGTTACCGACATTTTAGAACATTCCGAACTTTTTCGAAACATTTCCCAACATTAACTTTTCTCTGGTTCTGTAGCCCGACTTCAATGAAAAATTATTCATTCAACTTAGCTTACAATTCAGCTAGTTTTTGCATTATGAATGTTTATCTCAGGCTTCCGTTACAACCATTTTCGAACAGTAATGCCGAATTCTTTTCTCGGTTTCTATCGGCCCGATTTCAACGGGAATTGGTTAAATCATCTTAGCGTACGATTCAGCTACTTTCTGCAATATGACAGTTTATCTTTCAGTTATTACCATTTTTGAACATTAACGGCGCATTCATTTATAGGGTTCTGTGGGTCCGATTTAAACGAGAATTGGTTAATTCAACTAGGTCGATTGTCTTACACATTTTAGTTCCACCTTCCGCCTCCAGGAGAAGGATTATATGGGCCCTATTACAATGGGATTTGACTCATTCATCTTGGTTTTCCATCGTCTCCGGCGCGTGAGGAGTTCGCCCAGTGTACGCCGTAAAGGGCAGAAGGGGCGCAGGTTCGTTCGGGAAAATGTTTGTTTGGAACGCACTAGACGCTTCCGAAGGCAGTGGAACCCACCAAAACTAGGTTGAATTGAAAGATTTTTCCTCGTAAATTTGAAAGGTATAAAATCATACAAAATTGAGGTTTTTTAAGGTTTTTATTACGGGTCCGGGCAAAGCCGGATGAGTAATCTATTTGATACTAATAAAAAATTGTTGTTTTTCTGTCTCTGTGTGTGTATGTGTTTGTATGTGTGCGATTGCTAGCAAAATTTGCCACACGTAGAAGTCTGAAAATTTTGGTGCGGATAGTCCAAGGCAGGTCTTGATGCACCTGAGTCTCAGATTTTTAATTTTTTAAATCCCGGGGCCCCTGGTGTCCTAGATTTCTTTTGCACTAAATTGTTAATAACTTGTCTCATTTTTATCTATTTGTTTCGTTGTTACTGTCCTTTCTCTATTTAGATTTTCCCCCATTTCTACATTCCAGTTAAGATCCCTTCTGTCTTGGTACAGAATCCCTTCAAGTTTTTGTTCCCGAAATTGTTAATTTTCCCCATTTTAATCCGTTCTACTTCACTTTGGTGGCCCTTTCCACATTTAGTTATTCCCTATTTTAATATCCCAGTTAAAATCCTGGCCTGCTGGGGCTCGGTGCGGGGCCGATTGAACTTTTTGTGGCCTCTGCATTTTTTACTCATTTTTTTACTCTCAATGCATAAGTGCAAGTTGCGTCTTGGTCTCCTCTCCCCGGACAAGGTCTCTCATATTTTTATTCGCGACCTAGAGCCCTTTTTAAGCATTTATTTAAAATTTTGTAATAATGATTAATTTACACCCTATGCTTAATTTCTACTAATTGAAGATCTAAAGCGCTAAATACTAGGACCTTTTAAGATGTTTTCATCTTAGGACCCTGTTCAAAATTATCCGTCGGCCGCTTTTGTGCCCCCTACTACAGCTTCTTTAAAAATCCTCCGATTCACTTGCTTTTTCTTTCTAAGAATTTCTTAGGTACTCAAGCTACTACATGAACGAAATATTTTTTTATCGGAACTTAGCTGCTATCAATTTTGAATATTAATCTCCCTCTTCGGGCCTTTGGTATAGTTTATTTAAAAAATATCCGATTATCTTACAATTTTCTTTAATATAGTTCTAGGGTGCTCCAGCTACTTTATAAACTATTAAAAATTTTCCATACCCCGGCTACCACCTGTTTCGAATATTGATCTTCTTTTTCGTCGTCAATTTATGTTTACTCACTAGAACCGTAAATTAAAAATTATGTTACTGTTAAAGGTAAGTTGTTAAGTTTAGAGGGGCCGATATTTCATCCGTAAAATAAATAGAGCGCTAATGTTAATGGTAATTCGTTAATTTTACAGTCTTGTTTGCACCTTCCACCGCCTTGAAGCGCATTCTTTTCTCGGGTTGTATGGGCTCGATTTGAACGGTATTTTGTTCATTAAACTTAGCTTACGATTGTTTTACAAGTTTTAGTTCTAGCTTCCACCGCCAGGTGGCGCATTCTTATATCGTGTTCTATGGGTCCGATTAGAACGTGGATTGACTCATTCAAGCTGGTTTTCTATTGTCTTTCAGATTTCAGTTCCACCCTCCAGCGTAAAGGGGGGCACCGAAAGGAGGGCACATCATAAATAATTTCAATTTGCATTAAAAAAGTGGGTACTTTTAAAAAGTCTTGAAATACATTGCTCTTAACCTTTTTTAAACAAATGAAATTTAAACTTTAAATAATGGAGATTCATTTTTTTGAAATTAAACTATGCAACAATATTTAACTTATTTTAGATTTTTATAAGTTTACTAAAACTTATAGAAGTGGGCATAAGTTATAGTAGACTTACCAGCATTTTTAGAGACATGGAAAAAATAAAGAGAGGGAGAAAGGAAAAAAATCACAAACAGACAATTATTTTATAACTTTATAAAGTACGCAAATGAATAATTTTATTTTTCACTAAAGAAGTGCTCCATTTTAAGAAGCCTTGAAATGCAGTAATTGCTCTACATTTTTTTTAACTAAAAAAATTTAAACTGTAAATGCGTACTCTCTAAAATACTGTTCCGCAAACTTGCTCAGTTAATATTTACTTACCAAACTTGTATAAGATATAACTTTTGGACTGTTTATTAATAATTAAGTATTAAATAAACTAGCGGCCCTCCCTCGCTTTGCTTTTGGTTAACCTTGAAAACCTGCATCTCTTTGTGTTTTCTGTAGACCTTTTTAATGTGTACAATAATTAGTACATTATTTTGATAAATCTTGTAGGGTTCAGCCTGCGTTTGCAATGTATAAGCGGAAAAAATGAAATTATTTACGACATCACATTAAAAACCTCAAAAATAACAGTATTTCTCCACTATTTAATGGATGTTATTATACATATAAACCTTCCTCTTGAATCACTCTATCTATTAAAAAAACCGCATCAAAATCCGTTGCGTAGTTTTAAAGATTTAAGCGTACATAGGGATATAGGGACAGAAAAAGCGACTTTGTTTTATACTATGTTAAGATAAGGCTAAAATAAATTTCAAAGCACTACTGTATTTGTATAAGCCCTGGTGGTAAAAGTAATAGATTTTTGGGGCGCAACATGTGCCCAACTTTTACGCTTTTATCTTAACAGTATTTTATTATATAAATTTTGCCTTGCAGAATTTCTACGAATAAATAATATAAAGATTTATATTTTAAAATACTGGTAAGTAAAAAGCATAAACGTTTGAGTGATGTATGTAGCACCCTGAAAACTGTTCACGATCCACCACTGTATATGAACAAGGAGAGAAAATAATAAAAAATTCAAATGTAAATCGGATAGTCCAGCTGTTACCGATATTGACTGGTCTGACTTTATGCGATATTGGACTATGATATTGGATAATGCAGATAACCAAGCATTGTTCAATACTGAAATAACTACCCGTGCAATATTGGCTAGTCAGTGGCCGTTATTAGAATATCGCTTTTTATGATATTGGCAGACACTGCTATACTATTCGGTATCATTAGAACGCACTTCAAAAAACAGCTGCCAATAGATTGAAATTATTCATATGGTTTTGTACTAACATGTAAAACCTGTAAATTTCTAAAGGGAATATACTGTTCATCCATAAGTTAGATTTTTTTTTTTAAATTTCAAACAGCGATTCAAATTGAATAGCTCTATTTAAAGTACGCCACCACTATTGTGACCAGGCTTGTTCTCTCCGCTTGTTTTTCTTTCACTACGTTAGCTTAATTCGTTAGTCTAGAGCTCAACTGTGTTCTGGACCAAGGTCGAATAACTGAATCTAGATATTGCTTTCGTCCCAGATCAGTTTCAGTGAGGTAGCCGGTGAATACGATTTAAGTGTTCGACAAGGATCTTTTCGCATAATGTGATTGAAGAATACTAGCGTTAGTTATGTAACAATTTGAATAACTATACAAAAATAATTCATTATTATCACATAGGATATATCAAAATATCTTTTAACTTCAAAAATTCAAAGATAAAATAACTGCAATACATTTACTTACATAAAAAATACAGATATTATACTGTGGTTAAAATTTACTTTGTTTTATGCAGGGACATACAATTTTGAGGAATGTCAAAGAACTATTTTGAACCAATTAGCGTTACTTGATTAAATATTTCTAACACAAAAAGCAAACTTAATTTATTTTCTATTTCATGATTTCCAGAGCTTTATCCTAAGATTCCAAAGCCTTTTCAAAAAAGCATTATAGAGAAAATAAAAATAAAAAAATAAATAGAAGCATTGCTACAACTCAAAAATAATATTCGCTAAATTTTCTTAAACTATTTGATGTTCTATTGATAAATATTACATTAAGATGAGATATTTTATAATTTTAATCGAATTTTTATTAAAAAAAAAAACATTTTTCTGTTTATTGTATAATTTTATAATTATTGAAAAGTTAATAGTAATTTAGAAGTATCAAAACATGACTTTTAAAGCACATTAATATTTTACGATTCAAAATATTTTATCAGAATCAGTAGTTTCACAGATATTTATATGTTTCATTTCACAAAAACAACAACAAAAAAAAAAACAATTAATGTACATTGCAAAAATAAAATATAATTAGAAATTCCATTGACAATTCCCATTTTCATATCCAATACCAACCATTTGACGGTAAAATTTTTATTTTTTTTTATTTGCTTTTAAATAAACAAACAAAAAGAGATAATTTAGAGATAAACAAAGAGACGCCATTCTCTCCTTTTGTTTAACAGTAATAAAAATAATATATGTTTAGTGTTTGAAAATTCTTGATTAAAAAATGTTTTATTTACTTTTATATCATTTTCAACAAAATGTTATTTATAAGGCTGTGGTTTCCTCTTTTAGATTGAAAGAAACGTTAATGACATTTTGAATCTGAAATTTACATTAGTTGTTTATAATATTTGTTTCTTCGCCCTTAAGTACATATTTACCATAACTGTTTATCTTTCTTCAGTAGTTACAAATTTTACTTTTACGTACTACAGACAATTACATGCATTAAATCAACAATACTCAACTGAGACACACAATAATTAATACATATTTATAAAAATTGAAGATGCGCATAAAAAAATATATAACACTTTTACTGTTGTTTCATATATTTTTATAGAAAGAAAAAATATGTGTATTATGTATAATTAATTTAAAATTATGTTAAAGTCTCCTAAAATTTAATTGCTTTGTTAAAAGTTATTTTTTCATATAGTCCTACTTGCTTTATAGTGCACTAAGAAAAATGACACTTTCGAATCAGAGTAAACGGATGTTTTCATTTTGTAATGAAACTTTTTGTTTCAAATATGACGACAGAATGCTTTTAATTCTGAAATACCAGAGATACTCAGAATGTTGAATCATGGACATACTCAAAACTGAGCACATGGTTGTCAGTTCATATTCCATTTTTGAAACATGGACAAAATGACTTAAAACTTTCGAATCCCCCTTTAACCACTTTCGGGGGGGAGGGGGGGTATTTCTAAATTCACTGAAATAGTGTTTAATCATTTGTTTAGTAGATTTGTTTTCCTGAATTTCGCGCACCTACATTAAAAAGCTGCTGAGACATGGCGAAATGTCGTAAAATTTTTGAAACCATCCCCTTTAAAACCCTTCGGGGGGGGGAATTTCTAAAATCACTAAAATGCATGTTTATCCATTTTTTAGTAGATGTGTTTTCCTGAATTTCACGCTCCTACCTAAATCTGCTGCTGAGATATGGCAAAATGACCCAAAACATTTGAATACCCCTCTAACCACCTTCTGGGGGGAATTTCCAAAATCGTCGAAATACGTGTTTAACCAATTTTTTAGTAGATTTTTTTAAATTAATTTCGCCTTCCTACATAAAAGCTGAGATATGGCGAAATGACCTAAAAATTTCGACCCCCCCCCATTTAACCACCTTCTGGGGGGAATTTCCAAAATTGCTGAATACGTGTTTTATTAATTTTTTAGTAGATTTGTTTTCCTGATTTTCGCGCTACTAACTAAAATTGCTGCTGAGATATAACGAAATGATGTAAAACCTGCTACTTCCCCTTTTAGTCCCCTTTAGAGGGAAATATCTATAATCGCTGAAATACGTGTTTAACCAATTTTTAGTAGATTCGTTTTCCTTAATTTCGCACTCTTAATAAAAATTGCTGCTGAGATTTGGCGAAATGACCTAAAACATTCGACCACCCCCCTTTGACCCCTTTAGGGGAGGGGGATTTCTAAAATCGTTCAAATACATATTTAATTTTTTTTTGTACATTTGTTTTCCTGATTTTCGTGTTCCTACCTATAACTGCTGCTGAGATATGGCGAAATGACCTAAAACATTCGACCACCCCCTTTAACCCCCCTCCGGGAAGGGAATTTCTAAAATCGCTGAAATACATGTTTAATCATTTTTTGGTAGATTTGTTTTCCTGATTTTTGTGCTCTGAACTAAAATTGCTGCTGAGATATACCGAAATGATGTAAAACATGCTACTTCCCCTTTTAGTCCCCTTTAGAGGGAAATTTCGATAATCGCTGAAATACGTGTTTAACCAATTTTTAGTAGATTCGTTTTCCTTAATTTCACGTTCTTAACAAAAATTGCTGCTGAGATTTGGCGAAATGACCTAAAACATTCGACCACCCCCCTTTGACCCCTTTAGGGCAGGGGGATTTCTAAAATCGTTCAAATACATATTTATTTATTTTTTTTTTGTAGATTTGTTTTCCTGATTTTCGTGTTCCTACCTACAACTGCTGCTGAGATATGGCGAAATGACCTAAAACATTCGACCACCCCCTTTGACCCCTTTAAGGGGGATTTCTAAAATCGTTCAAATACATGTTTAATTATTTTTTTGTAGATTTGTTTTCCTGATTTTCGTGTTCCTACCTATAACTGCTGCTGAGATATGGCGAAATGACCTAAAACATTCGACCACCCCCTTTAACCCCCTTCCGGGAAGGGAATTTCTAAAATCGCTGAAATACATGTTTAACCATTTTTAGTAGCTTTGTTTTCCTGATTTTCGCGCTTCTACCTATAACTGCTGCTGAGAAATGGCGAAATGACCTAAAACATTCGACCACCCCCTTTAACCCCCCTCCGGGAAGGGAATTTCTAAAATCGCTGAAATACATGTTTAATCATTTTTTGGTAGATTTGTTTTCCTGATTTTTGTGCTCTGAACTAAAATTGCTGCTGAGACATGGCGAAAATGACCGAAAACATTCGACCACCCCCATTTAACCCCTTTCTGGCAGGAATTTCTAAAATCGCTGAAATACATGTTTAACCATTTTTAGTAGCTTTGTTTTTCTGATTTTCGCGCTTCTACCTCTAACTGCTTCTGAGAAATGGCGAAATGACCTACAACATTCGACCACCCCCCTTTAACCTCCTTCTGGGGGAATTTCTGAAATCGCTGAAATAAGTGTTTAATCATTTTTTAGTAGATTTGTTTTCCTAATTTTCGCGCTCCTACCTATAACTGCTGCTGAGATATGGCGAAATGACCTAAAACATTCGACCACCCCCGGGAATTTCTAAAATCGCTGAAATATGTGTTTAATTATTTTTTTAGTAGATTTGTTTTCTGGAAATTCAAGCTCCTACCTATAACTGCTGCTGAGATATGGCAAAATGATCTAAAACATTCGAACCCCCCTTTAACCCCCTTCGGGGGAGGGGGTGAATTTTCAAAAATCCTTTCTTATTGCTTGCTTAGGCCATAACAGCAATCTGTATTCCAAATTGCGTGACCCTGACTTTAGTAAATTTGGCTGGGCGTTGATGAGTCAGTCAGTCAGTCAGTCAGTCAGACACCGTTTCCTCTTTATATAATAGTATAGATAATATTGATTATATATATATATATATATATATATATATATATTATTGAGTATTTAGTAAAGTTGAGTCTCTATAGTATGGAGATGCTGGCTTTTCAGTGTTTTTAAGAGATTCGCAGTCCTCCCAAAAAAAGTTGCTATGTAAAAATGGCAACAATATGCGGAACATAAAAAATATAAATTGCTTTCAAAACTATAACGAATGCGATTATAATTCAAAAATGGTCCGACAAACCCCGACACAGCTTTAAAAAGTTTTGATAAATTAATTTCAATAAATATATTTTAATAAATTAGATCTAAAAGTGCTTAATTTTTTTTCAATTGTAATTAATTTTTATTATAAGAAAAGTACATTTGTTTCAATGCATAGGTCAAATTATACATTTAAACTCAATAACAAATATTAACATGACAAAAAAGCTTGTCTTCTCACAAAGTGACTTTCACTTCAACTGAGGTTAGGAGCCATCGGATATGACTCATACTCCTGAAATAGACATAGATGGACACACCAGTTAGTCAGCTATTATAAAATATGATTTTTAAAATTGTTGCACAAATTTAAATTTCTGTCATTTTGGCTAGGATTTTGCATCTAATACTCTGCTGTGCTCCACCCCTAGTTTGATAGACAGTAAATACCTTGAAATGTCTATGGGTAAACGCATCCCTCTTGGCGTCTGTGCCTAAGGGTGTATACTGTGCGATATATCAAACATAGGTTTCCGGCCCGTGAAGAAAAAGGGTTGAGTATAACTGACTTAAAGAATGGACAATTTATGATTTCTTTCATTATTTATTATAATTAGGGATTGTAATCCCGCCAGCTGCAGAATCGCGCAGAGAGCATTTTATTAATTTAAGAAACCTATCAGAATAAATTAATAATCTGTTCAAGTAGTAATAGTTATTAATTATAATGAACTCAAATATATACATTTACATAATTGTTTTTGACATTTAATATAAAATTAACATAAAATATTGATTTTCGAGTCATTTGCACGAAAATCTTTGAAAGATAGAATACATTTCAAAATTGAAACCTACGATTATAAATTGTATTTTTTTATGTTTGTTATTAATGATTAAAGAAAAAAAATTATATACAGCGATACCTAGATACTCGAACAAAATTATTTCCAAAATCGAATCATTTCAAAGTTCAAAAATCGAATCAAGTTTTACCTTAAGAAATTATATAAATATTATTAATTGGTCCCCACCACCGAATTTACTGTTCCACTGTTTAGAACAATATAGTAGAATATAAAAAAACATTAATGTACTGTATATTACCTGAAACTATGAAATTGTATACCATTTAATAAATCTTTAACAAAAACCGTACGTACGACATACCGTTATCAGTTAAACTTTGAATAGAAAGAGAGAGGGAGTTTCCATTCTTATATTTTTATATCGTTAGGGTATCTACTGTGTTGACTCTCATGAAATTCTTTAACACCGAAATCACTATTTCGCATGTATATGTGTTTGTGCCCATGAAACCAAAGAAAGAATAAATAATTAAAAAAGAGGGGAAAAATAAAATTCAATAGATTCAGTTAACACTGCGGTCACTGTCCTTCGTATGTATACTTTGCGTAAAAAAATCAATTCGATCGCTTAAATTATTTTTTTGTTTCAGTTGATTTACTGATGACACTTTCAATGTTTGGAAACATAATAAAACCCCTCGAATTATTTGTTCAATAGTCAGACTTGACTAACAACTGGGGATTTTGAGAACCGAGGTTTTAATGTACTTAAATAGTTTTTAAATCTCTGCCAATGGTATCTGATTACTTATTGGCTAAATTAAATGTGAATTATAATATGTGTCTTAATAAGTAATGTACAGGTGTGGGGAAAAAATTCTCCACACCAACACTGCGAAAATCATCGTATAAAAATATGACTGATACCAATAGATTAGTAATAAGGCCTACTTATTAATGCTCTTCTTAAAGAGGTCATCTACATATAGAAATTGTACCAAACTTTAAAATTTTCAATAGTAACAGCTGAGTTTAACATCAAATTCTGTTTCTTCGGTTAATTTTATAATCGGATACCAAACGGGAAGCGATGCATTCGGTCATGTAGTTTACAAACTACGCAGGTTTAAAATTTCGACTTTCTAATGTTAAATTTATTTTTAATCGTTGCAAAAGTGGTTGTAATGCGGATATTTTTTTTTTTAGTTTAACTCAAAAATAACTTTTCGGAATCAACTGTAATTTCATATTTGTATATTTGAAGTTTTTAGAATTTGATTTATGTTAAAAAATTCATAGATTACAATTCATATTTTTTTAGAAAATAAATTTCGAAAAAGTAGAAAAAATATATGTTTTGAAATTAATTTTTGAAAAAAAAATAATGAACAGAAATAAATTTCTAAAATAATTTTCGAAATAAATATGCATTGTAACCTATGAAAATTTTAACAAAAAACATTTTCTTGAAAAATCAAATATTTAAATCGAAAACTAAAGCGCATTCTTCCAAAAAAGTTTTTAGTTATGCTTAAAAAAAAAAGTCTATTCTCGTTGTAATTTTTCTTGCAGCGATTAAAAAGGAATTTAACACTAGGAGTTCCAAACTTTAAATCTGAATAATTTCTTAATTATTTGACTGAATGCCTTCCTGTTTGACATTGAAAGATAACATGAGCCATGAAATCCATATATTCTCAAAAATAAATTTAGTTTTGAAAATTTTTGATGTTTTACGATACCTTAAGCAAAATTTAAGTATAGCATTTATAAGTAGACGATATTACTAATCGATTGGCACTAGTCAAATTTTTATACGATGATTTGTGGACGAGTTAGTGAGGGGGTATACATTTTTCTGCACAACTGTACGTTACATGGAAGGTTTCTAATGAAATAATTATTCTTAGATTGAATTTTATAGATACAAAATTTAATTATGCAGCATTGAAATCATAAACGAGATATTTAAAATTTTGCTTAATTTCCCCCTTTTTTAAAAAAACAGAATTGTATTTGAGAACATTTAAGTAGTGATGTTCTACGAGCTTGTGAAAAAATTTCGTAAAATAGTTGAAAGCTAATTTTACGGAAAATCAAGAATACAACATTTAAGACTTTACCTATATAAAAAATATATAAAAATCACCCTATTTTCATGTTAATCCAAATCTTTTTATTTTCAAAAATGACTAGAGAATGATGTCTTACGAGCTAATTAAATTTATATGTATTTTATACAAAGTTAGAAACTTTATCGTAAAATAACTGACATTTCTTGATGAAAACTATTTCTTTTTTTAAAATTACATTTAAAACTCTCAACGCATATTTTCCCCCTTTAAACACTTTAGGTAACCATTCCATTCTTAAATTTAAAAACAGACAGCGGAATAACCTTCCTTCAAAAAAATTTTAAGGAGCTATTTGATGGTGTGTTTTTTAAACATCTCAGAGAATTTAATGGATTTTTTTTCTTAAACAGAAATTGAAACCAAATGTTTTTTTATTTTTTTTATGAAAGGTTTAAGATTTTTTCCACTCTTTATCAATTACATAGAAACGAATGGAAATATAAAAATCGTACTTATGTTGACAAGAATAGATTGTTATAATAGAAAGAGACAAAATGTGAAATAGAATTATGATTTTTTTGTGGTATTTTCTAGCACAAATTCGTTATTACAATATGCAATATAATTATCTTTTTGAATAAAATGGTTAAACTTTTTTTGAGGATTTAATATTGTGATTTTAAAGACAAAATGAACTTATTCACCGGAAGTGATGTATTTTCGTACCTTTAAGTAATATTAACTTTTATTCTGATAATATGTTATTAAATAGACCTAGATCGTTTGTAAATAATTCTAACATTTCGTAATAATTATTCATTTTATTACAAAGTTTTTGAAATATTTTTTTTTATTATCATTAAATAAATCTTAATCAATTGATTTAATATGATAAAAATGTTTTTTTTTTTTTTTCAAAAAAGAAGAGAATGTATAAAGGGCAACTTTTGATATGTATTTTACTTTTATTTATTTATTTATTTATTTTATTTTAAGCGCTATTAGTTGTAGGGACATTTTCAATTGTTTTTTCGTATAATATTATATAAAGGAATTGAAACTCCAAACAGTCACTGCTTACAAATCATACTGTATCCAGAATTCTTTATATAGCCCATTAAAAGAACATTAAATGCTGGAAATTATCAAAACAGTTTTTTTAAATATAATTTTAAAACTCTAAAAATTGTTATTAATATTTTAGAACCAGAAACCATAATGAATTAAAACATCAATGAGAAGCATCACAATAATTATTTAAAAACTAGAATTACAGCACACAAAATTCAGATGATACAAATTATAAAATTGAATTAAATTTCAACTTGTTAGTATTTACTTGAGGAAAATCTTGCAAACAGAAATATATTCCTTTAAAATGAAGTTCAAAAACTTTCAATCAAATACGGAGCAAACTTAACAAAATATTTTTAAATGAAAAAAGGGATTTTCTCCGAAGCTCCTCACAACAAAGTACATCAGAAAAGTTTTTAATATGAAATTAAAAACGTTTCTACGCTGTACAATTCAGTTATGCTTATAAATTTATCTTTTTCTTCTCACTCACATCTCTTACTTTATAAGATTTCAAAAACCACATGTGGGTAGAAGGAATAAATCCAATAAAGAAAGACGGGGGAATTCGTCTTTGCACAAACATTCGTCCTTCAAACACGAAAGAATATTTTTCCATGAAGGATAGGTTTTGAATAAATCCAAGATAAAAAAGATTTTTGAAGGCATAATTCAGTTTAAGATTTAGGAAAACATATACTGAAACTCTAAATGTTACATATCATTTTAGGAAAACATATCTAGATATTTACATATTTGTATCATTTCACATATTACTGTGAAAGTTATTTGATTTAAGATGCATTTATAAACATTTTCTGTTGAAAAAAAAAAAAAAAAAAAAAAAAAAAAAAAAAAAAAAAAAAGTTTAGGCACTATACTTGTAAGTGTGCATCCGCATGCATTTTAAGAAAGAAGTTACTTATTTATTTATTTTTGACATTCGTTAATTTCCATATACGAAAATTAATTTGTATTTTAAAAGTCATAAACGTCCATGTGTAAGTGAAATAACAAAGGAATTGTTTTGCAATAGAAACTTAAAAATAAATCCACACACATATACATGCACATTTATCTATCTACGTATCAATCTTCCTATCTAGCTAAATATCTGTGTATCTATCTATCTATCTATCTTTCTATATATCTATGTATATATATATATATATATATACAATGCGTCCTAAACTTGACTGCATAATATAAACCTGTTGTTTTAAAAATTCCTTACATCGTGCAGGAGAATAATTTATAATGTCAGGGATTTGTATATAGTTATTATTGGTTTTAGTTCCAATTTTGAGCGATAGATGGCGTTAAGGTCAGTACGTGCGACATAAGCAGAGACAGAAATCACCCAGCTTGGCGCCAATCAAACCTGTTAAACATATGAGTGGCCTTTATTTTATCATTCAAACTTGCTAGATGTATTGTAAAAGCATTGCATGGATTTCGTATAAAATACTATTTTATTGTATGATTTCACACATACTTTTTTCGTTACTTTCCATTTATACCCAGATGAATAGATCGATCAATTATTCTGCTATTTTTTTTTATTTTTTTTATTCCAAAACTTGTTACATCGCGAGATATTTTACATATTTTTTCTAAAAATAAAAGTATCTTATATGTGTATATAAAAACACTTTTTTAGACTTAAGGGGAAAATTTTTGATTTTAATATATACTGTAATGTGATTGTATTTTGTATGAACACTTAAAAAGCTTAAATTTGAAATTGTTGCGTTAAATTTAGAATAATGTTTAGAGCCGTGAAAACAAACAAGAGTTTGAATTTAATAAGGATTGTCACAAAAAAAATAAATAAAAGTAGTGCGGAAAATATTAAAAAGAAATAATAAAATAAAGATTTTAAACTTTATGTACTGGGGTGATGGAGGAAAGGGAAAAAGAAAAATTGTGAGGAGGAGTTGATAGTTTATATAACTGATTTTTTTATTTATTATCCCATCAAATTTAATAAAAGAGCAGAAAGTTGATTTTAAAATTCGTACTATAAAGGTGGGAGGAGATTAGGGAGGCATGTAAGGTGACAATTTATGTATTACCACAACAAAAAAACAAACAAGCAAAGAATATTTTACTAAAAAAATGTTTTTACTTTGTGTGAAGGAAGTAAAGGGAAAAGAGAGCGACCTTCTTTCTCTAAGGCATGTGAAAAATTAGATTATTGATTATTTATTTAATATTAAAACAAAGTTTTAAATAGGGAAGGAATATTTCCAATAAAGAATTTTAAAAGAAGAGGGGGAACTAGTAAACGTACGAATTTTGTTTTTGTGTTAAAATATATTGTTAGCATTTTAAAATATGTGTATGTATTTTCATATATTTGGTAGAAAGAGTATTTTCAAACATCTTATTAATGTAAGTAATTAAAATAACATTTAATGCACTCCAAATCTATTTGTCTTAAATAGATTTTTATACAGTTTTTACTCCCTCAAAACGATGTGTGCATTTTAATTTTAATTAAAATTTTTAAATATCTGTCAGAGACCATCTTCGTATATTCTGCTAGAAATTTATGTATACGTTTTGCAATGTTGGTTTATTACGATCCTGACATCTTAACCAATAAATGAAGAGTGTTTGTCTATGTGTGTGTGCGTGTACAATGGCTGACAATAACTGAAACTGCAGGTGTGTAAACAGTATAGTATAGTTTATATATTTCCGTGAACATTTTTTCCCGAAACCCCATAGGGGACTGTCAACAAATTGAAAAAGAACGAATATCTTTTGAAAAACCCTGTAAAAACTAATGTAGCAAAAGCGTTCAAAGTAGAGATTATTAATAAGTGGCTTATTGTAATATACTGTGTTTATTTTTATAAGGATAGCATGTATACTCATAGAGAAATTAAGTTTTTTATAAAAACAGTAACAAATTTGCGAAGTATTTTGCTAATAATTTGCAGAGTTCTTAATATAAAATAATGTTTTTTTTTCCCTCAGAAAATATGACTAACAACTTTGTGCACAATACCCAGCAATCAAAAATAAAAAAATAATAAATATTGGATGAAAAACGAGCAGGTTTATTAAATAATGTTTCATTGCGCATGCGCGAAGGTTATCAAAATATAATGTGCATAATACTTTACCCAAATGTATACAGCAAATTTTACAAAAGTCTCAAAAACAATACTTCAAAATTCTGAAAGTGATCGTCTATAGAATAAGTTCGAAATCCGTTGTTACCAAAATGAAGCAAAAATATGAGGGGTTGGATCAAAAATACGACAAGTACAGAAGTATTTCTTAAGAAATAATTGTCTACTTGTCATCAAACACTTGTCAACTAGTTAGCAATAAAGTATTTTAACATATGAATTTTTCGTTTCTTGTCAGTTTTTTCTCTTTTTTTTAAATAACTGCCTATCCGATGAGGAAAATGGAACATTACACAAAAATTAAGATTTTTAATTCTGTTTATTAAAAACAAATTGCACTGTTTTGACTTGTTGTAACAATAATAATAAACCATGCATACACCCCACACCACGCCGTCCGAAATTGTCATTTCTTCATGTTTGGCGAACTTTATAACTGCACAATTTAAAAAAAAATACAACATTCAACCCCATTTTCCATTTTTGGTAATAACAATAAATTAATAATGAATCATCTTAATTACTATCACCGAAATTTCTGTTTCCTCTTACAGATTGGTTGTTTTTAGCGCTCTAAAACGTTTTCTAAAATCTGATGCATTCATTTTAATATTATTATTATTATTATTATTTATTTATTTTGTATATGATGACACAAGACAATATTTCATTTTAGTACATGTTAAAACAAAACATATTCACAATAAATGAAAAAAACTATTTATTTTATTACTATAAAATTATTTCCGATTTAAACAAAAGCTAAAACATCTCGATTATGTAAGAAGTTTTAGGTAATGTGTACCAGAATAAGTGTTGAATCTTTTCACTTAGTATTTAAAAATCTACATAAAGGAAAACGAAATAGTACTTGAAATCATATAAAGGGACATTGTTAATCCGAGAAAAGAAAGTTCCATAAATATAAGTTTATAAATATATCCAATCGAATACAGCTTATTATTTTTATCGAATTTCGTGCAACGCTTTTACAATCTCTTATGAGTCGTTAAATGTTTTTTGAGGATATGTATGTTTGGCAAGCTTAACGCTCACATGATTGAATAATTGAATAATACCTCCATAATAAGTTTAACTTCTTTTATTGGCACGAAGCTAGGTGATTTCTGTTTCTGCTTCAATGGCGCACCTACTGATCACATCGCCAGCTATTACTGAAATTTGTAACTAAAACTCGGAAGCACGATATATAAATCCCCAGTATCATACATTATTCTCTTGCAGGAATATTTTTAACAGCTGTTGCCGTTGACACATTAGTGACTTCGAACTTAAATTCTCGTTTTTATTTAAACAAGAACGAAAAATCATGCGTCAAGCATAGATTATGTAGCACTTTCCAACGCTTCCAAAATAATTTTACAAATCATACCGTTTAATAAGCTAAAAGATAACTTCTAAGTAAACAATTTGGAAAACGCATAACATATTTAAAAACATAATTTCAGGAATTTCCAACATATACAATATTCGGAAAAATATCCGAATACTTTTATTCAGCCCTGTATAGGATATATAGAATTGTATATATACTACATAGGATGCTAAATTTTAGTTCAGTTAGGAAACGTGTAGCACATTTTAAAATTCTCCGTCTGGAGTTTGTCAATAAACAGAAATGTGTTCGCGAACTTTTGTGCTGCCCTGTATAGGATCTACAGAATTTATACACACCACGTAATAGACAAAAAGCAAGTTAACATTAAAATCGCGTTCAGTAACTTAAAACGCACTTCCAGGAATTATTGTTAACAGACAGTAGATAATTCTTTTGCGTGTCCCTGTAAATGAACGATGACTGCTATACACACAATATTCCGTAGTAAGTCTCTTGTAATGCACCTTAGTGATCTATATAAATTTCAATGCGTTTAAAATAGTGAAACATTATTTAAATAAACCGCAGACGATTTTTCTCCATAGACGTAATGTAACGGAATTATTTTTACTGTCCCTGTAAAGTAACTATAAGTGCTATGCACACCCTGTTCCATATTAAGCTTCTTCTAATGCACCTTAGTGATATATATAAATTTCAATGCGTTTAAAATAGTGAAACATTATTTAAATAAACAGCAAATGATTTTTCCCCATAGACCGCAATGTAACGGAATTCTTTTGAGTGTCCCTGTAAAAAAACTATAAGTGCTACACACTTCCGTTGAAATAGGGAACATGCTATAGATAACGATAATAACATATAAAAATTGCAGAGCAATCCGAGCATATTTACAGGAGTTAGAGCACGGACAGACGGCAGACGGCAGACGGCAGACGGCCAGACGGCCAGACGGCAGACGGCCAGACGGCCAGACGGCAGACGGCCAGACAAACCGAAGTCATAAGCACTTTTCAACTCGGTTGGAAAGTGCTAAAAACATCATTGGCTTCTACCTTTCGGAAAATGCATTTATATAATGTTTTCCAATTTTTTAGATTGTAAGACATTTTATGTTGAATTCGTATATCGAAAGATATTTACTACTGATGTAGATGATGATTACTATAACTGGGGGGACCTTTCTAGCAGACCAATTTACAAAAGACTTTCAGAAGAGAGAGGAGCTTCTACAGATTAAAACTCTACTTTCATACAAATTTACCTATCGCCAATGTGTTAAGAAACTGACAAACACGTTTTTAGTGCAAAAAGCTCGGATATTATATAAAATACAAATATCATATGTCGGTGTATATTGATAATAAAAGAATGGTATTTTTCTGTCTTTCTAGCAAAAAGTTTTAAATGTAACTTATACGACCCTGTAACTGCAGAAAATTTTAAAAAGTGTAACTTTTTGAAAATTAATGGCAGGACAATTTCATCAACATAACCTTAATTCGTAGCTTATTTTGAACACTTTGACATTTTACATTCCCTACGTATCCTTTACATATCCCCTACACATCTTTATGTATTGCGTACGTTGTCTTTACATTGCTTACAATAAAAGCGAAAGCTATAGAACTGGCATTGCTATCATCGCTGTACATTTTTAAAAATAGCTGATGGTTTTTGGCAGTCCTCCAAAAATGAAGTACGATTTTTTGACGACGAGATAAAAGTCCACAGTGCAAAAAAATAGAACTTTGTCGCAAAAAGCATATAGCTTAAATAAATGCAATTCATTATGAAACAAACTTTTATGCAAATGCTTCAATAAGTTTTTAAATAAGAATCTATTTTGATTTTGTCTCAGTCCCTTCCTCTCCCTTCTCGTCTATGTGAATAAAGCACTGGGACAAATGTAATGTTGTAAGAAAGCCTTTGTTATTTATATAACACAATGTTCTTTTAACAGTTTTAGTAATTAGTAGCATTTCCATACGATACGTGAAGCTAATCAACCCTTTTTATCTTCTTTTGAATAACATGCGAAAATATCTTAGTCATTTATTTACATCCATGTCATAGGTAAGTAGAAGACTGAAGTGAGAAAAATAAATTTATTACTTTCTCCTTTTTGTTAAATGAAAAATGTAAAGAATGTTTCCATTCTTTTCTAACTGTATGTTTGCATTTACATATTCATTTCAACGCAAAACATGTTGTTTTTATTTTAACTACTTCATTTATACATTAATGAAAATTTTTACAGCACTAGAGAAAATTTAACATTTCAATACTTATTTACAAATGAATTCCTGTAGAGAGATTTTATTCAACTTTTTTCTATGAAACTTATCTTGTGGCTTAAAATATATAAATATAAAGTGTTCACGTAGAATTATTTGAAGATAATTTTAAATTAAAAAAAAGAAAAAGAAAATACAAATTACAGTTAGCAAAATGAAAGTAAATATGTAAAATATAATTTTATTAAATAGCTTTTCAGACTAAAAATGGTCTTAAAGATAGCCTTATTAAATGGTCTTACAGAATAATATAAGTTAATTAATGAAATTTGCAGTAAAGAAAATCAATAAGTTTTGTCACATTTTTTTTAAAGTAAAAAAAAAGTAAAATATGTCCAATACCTTTCTCCAGCTGAATGTGTCTCAAAAAATCAAATATACATTTGCTAATTGGATTCTTACGGAAATAGTTAATAACGCTTTAATGCGAATGTCATAAATAAATATTGAAGATTATTTTTTTATCAGGTATACTTTATAATTACCAAAATATATTTTTTTTTCAATCCGTTTAAGTTAATTTAGGGATTTATTGATCATTCGGATTTCTATCACCGAGAAAATAATCAATTCAGTTTGACAAAAATATGAAGGTAATTACTGAATATTGATATTATATACATGACCCTAAAAATTACTTATTTCAGAAGTAAGACTCTTCTTCTATTTATGTTTTTTGGTAATAAATGCAGAGATTGTGATTTAATTACAGTTTTATTATGTTTTTTCTTTCACATTAAAAAAAACAAAACTATTAAATATTTCAAATAAAAAATTTTTTGAGGTTGAGAAGTAAATTTCGAGAGAAAATAAATCTTTCGCTAGTGATGTTGTAGACCACTACATAATGAAATATCAAATATTTAGCTAATGGGGATGATGCTGATAGTGATGATAGCGTCCATTAAATTCTTTCTGTCAGTTTTCTACTTTTAAGTGATACTACTGATATTAGCTTGCGATTATTCAAAAATAATTTTCAGGTAATTTTGGAATATTCGGAAACATTAAAAAAAAATCTCAATTATTTTTGTAACAGTTAGTTTTACAACAACAAATATATATACAGTAAAACCTCCATAACGGACACTCCCGAATAGCGGACACCTCTATTTAACGGACACTTTTCAAATCCCCACTCCCAAAATCTAAATTTTTGTATGTTTAACCTCTGAATAGCGGACATTCCGAATAGCGGACAGTAGTTTTGGCGATCAAGGATGAAAAATGATTGTTTAACGAGAAAGAAAACGGGAAAAAAGTAAAAAGGCTCGAAATTTATCAGGGCAATGTGCCACAAATTTTGTGACCACAGATAAATTTAGAGAGTTGTCTCAGGAAAATCCACAGTGGCCTGGGGAATCCCCCAATATCGTATGTATTTTGTATCGATTACTGTTTGATTCTACAGATTTAATTGGCATACATTATTCAAAGCTACAAAATATATTAAAACCATTTTTATCGTTTTCTGAATAGATTGAGTTCTGCGTATTCTGAATTTAGTGTCTTGTTTGTGATTAATGTTTCGGGAATGATCTCAAAACGAAAGCGATTAACTTTAAAAGAAAAATTTGAAATTGTAAGTGTAAGTTAATATGAAAACAGAAATTGAGTTTACGAATACTTGTCGAATGTTTTAAAATAGGTAAAACACAAATGGGAGAGATTTTACAAATTAAGAGGAAATAAGGAATTTGTGGATTACTAACTCTAACAAGAACACCGAAAATGTGAAATTGAGGTATACTGATTCCATTGAAATTGATTCTATAATTTTGAATTGGTTTACTTCACTTGGTTCAAAAATATTCCTATCAGTGGGCCTTTGATTCAGGAAAAGGCTTAATAAGTCACCAAAGAACTTGGATTACATGATTTTAAGGCTTTAGGTAGATGGCTGGAAAAATTCCTGTCTCGGCGAAACATCTTTTTCAAAACAATATGTGCAAAAGCAAAACCTGTAGCTCTGAATAAAGTGAAGGATTGGCATGAATGAGTGCAATCAATTTGTGAAGGTTATGAGGAGAGAAACATTTTTAATTCCGAGGAAAGCGGACTCTTTTTACGAATTTTTTCGAATAAGACTTTGTGCTTTAAAAAGGATGGCTGTATCGGCGAAAAAATGACAAAAGAGTGAATCACTATTTTATTATGTTACAATGAATTAGGGGAATTTAAAACCCCTCTTATAATTCAAAAATCTCTGAAACCCATGTGTTTCTCAAAGAACATCCAATTTAATAAATTTGGTGTGATGTGGTTAGCGAATAAAAAAGCGTGGATAGCCAGTTTTTTAGTGATTAAATGGTTAACTTCCTTTGATAATAGGGTGAAAAAACAAAGAAAAGTTCTCTTGTTTTTGGAGAGTGCAACTTCTCATCCAAAACTCTTCAATTTGGACAATGTTAAAACTGTGCCCCCCCCCCCAAACACAAATTCCGTATGCCAGCCCCTTGATCAAGGCGTTATACACAATTGCAAAGCCTGGTACAGAAAGCTTTTATTAAGCCACATTCTTTCGAAATTAGATTCTATGAATACAGTTGAAAACAGCCTAAAATTAGTTAATGTTACCTATGCTCTCGAATTCGGATTTCTTCAGCTGTAAAAAAAACATATAACCGGAATGCGTACGACATTGTTTCGGAAAAGCAGGCTTTATATTACAAGAAAATAAAACACTTATTTCCGACAGAAATTCAGAACTATCGCAATAAGTGAATTAATGAAATGTATCAGGAGTGAAGAAATGCCGAAATGTCCATCAACATTGATGATGACCTACTGAAGAAGTATCAGTTGACGTATAGACGATTATATTCCTTCAGAATCTTCGACAAAAGCTGACTCTATTAGTGTTATGAATCAGATACTGAAACCAGGGGATGTTTCCTGCAATATCAAGAATTTTCAAGAAGCGGCAAAATACAATGAGCAGTTGCACATTTTTTTTTTTTTTTTTTTTTTTTTTTTTGCAAAAAAAGATGATTTAGAACAGCCTTACCCAACCTTTTTTTTCTCACAGGCCGCAAACATATGTTTGCAAAGTTAGGCGGGCCGCAACATTTACTTAAAAAGAGCAATTAAAATAATAAAACAACAAACGTGTGTAACAAAGCAATATCACGAAGTTAATATTATCAGTAGGGTTGAACATTTGTCGCGGAAGAAATGTTACCAAAAAACACCACTTTTTCCAAACAATAAACTTCGTGGTATCAATTTCAAATGTTGTAGAAATAGGCCGCGAAGTACGTTGTTTGGAAGAGTACAAAAATGCTTGGTGCCAACTTTCTCCATGACAAACATTCAATCCTAAAAAACAATTTTAGCTATATAATAAAACATTATAATAAAACAAGGCAAGATTTCCAAGTTCTAAAGAAAAATATCAGGAGATTTTCTCTAATAAATCACTCTTTTGCTCAATGCAATGACTTTAGTTTTTTATAATTGTAGAAATATATTGCGTAAATTTAATTAATTTGGAATAATTTTTCATCAGTGTTGAAAATTTGGAAATGTGTATGTTACGGTCAGTATGATAAATCCTGTTAGTATTAATAATAACCAGTAATTATGACCGGTAATTATTAATAATAACCGGTTATTATTAATACTAACCGGATTTAACATAGTGAATGTAAAGTATATAGTATCTCAATTAATTTTATAAATACGGATGAATGATGGTCTGTCTGGGCCCGCACATAAAAGGTCGCCGGGCCACATGCGGCCCGCGGGCCGCAGGTTGAGTATGGCCGATTTAGAAGGATTAAAACTACTGATAGCATTAAAACGTCACACAGAAAAACTAACTACATGTAATCACAAGCAAAACCAAACTTTTGTAACAGATTTTTTCCTTAAGAATGTAACATAGAGTGGAAAAATGTATGTACAATTTTATTTCAATTTTATTGCTTAAAAAAGTAATTTTAATTTCTGATTAATCATATAATTGAAGTTCTCGGACATATAAAAGCCAATTAATGAAACGTTAAGCATTTCTTAGCGATTTTGTGAATCTCTGAAGTTTTCCCAATAGCGGACACCTCCGAATAGCGGACAATTTCTGCGCATCCGAAGTGTCCGTTATTTAGAGGTTTTACTGTATATATATATAATAAAATAAAATGTGATTCGTATTACAAATGTCCTAAATAAACCTCAATAACATATACCAATTAAGTTAAACCCCACGCATATTTAAAGAAGTGTTTTCATAATTAAAATAATAAAATTATTAAAGATTTCAATTAAAAATCTTTTTGATGTTGAAAGATAATTTCAACGAAAAAAAAAATTTATTTTCTGCTCGCGATGTTCTAAACGACTTACATACTGAAAAATCAAATATTTAGCTAATGATAATGATGATAGCGTCTATTATTTTGTGTATATTCTACTTTTAAGAGATACTACTGACTCCAGCTTGTCATTATCCAAAAACCAATTTCAAGCAACTTTGAAATATTCGGAGGTTAAAGAAAAATTCAATCATTTTTACAAGCAAACTTTACAAAGATAGTTAAAAATTCATTCAACGGTAATTGCACTTCCTACATATTATTTTTAAATTTAATAATTTTATCGTAATTTTACAAAACCGTATTCTCTATTTCAGATTGTTTCTTTTCAGGTTTTATTCCCATACTTCGTAAATCTCAAAAGGTCTTTGAAGTAGTATTTATATCGTTATCGCTGTCAAACGTAACATGCTTCAAAATAGTTTTCATAAGAGTAATAAAAGTTTGTAAAATATTAGCATTATTAGGCGCCATAGAACTATTTACAGTCCATCTTAAAATTGTTTTAGAAAGTACAAGATCATCTGAAAGTCTGTGAACTTTTCCTGTAACCTTTTTCAATAATAATCACTTGCTATGAAAATAGACAATCGAAAACATTTTGACTCGCCATATGTTCTATCAGCTAATTGCAGTTTATTTCTACATAAATAATTTCGAGTTCCCTTTCGCGGACAGCGAGTAAAGGTTTGCTAATTTCTGGCGTCTCTTCTACTTCAATTTCAATACCTTTATTGATTATTTTCGGATTTTTCAAAACAATCCTGCACCATCTACGTTTCTGATTCAACGCGGCTTTAAAACTGAAAGCGTGAATCGTAACATCTTATTCTCGCACTACTTGCATTCCCAATTTTTCAGCAACAGGACTCAATATGAATAATCTCTGTTACCATAGGTAATATAAGAGACGTATCGAATTGTACTTTTTGCGATAGCTATCGTAGTTGCGGTTTTCAAATACTAAATATACAGTATTCAGTTCTCATTTTGCATCGGTGAAATTAACGCATCTGTTACTTCCCCTTTATCCCCGATTTTTTCGTAAATCAATGAATTATGCCTTTATAAACAAAATTTGCATCTATTTCTAGACTTGCAAAGTTTAACTAAGTAAAATCTTTTTAAACATAACAAACATCTCGCTTGAATCTTTATAATGTTTTTCTTCTCTTCTATGGTTTAGAATAAGATTCTATATCATGATTTTCAGAACAGAACATGCATTTACTTTCAAAATTCGTGTTCAAAGTGGCCGGCGTAGGTATTTTGTGCTTAAATGAATTACTAGTAGGAAAATCTCTATCAAACAATTATTTTTTATTAATAGCTTTACTTTCAAATCTTGTGTTGTGATCAAATTATTTTTTGCGAAAAGAAAGAGTATGGTATCTACATTTGATTTTTCCTCTCAAAAATCTAATAGCTTCGAAAATTTCCATGATTCTGTTTCTTTTTGGTTTTCCCTTATAATTCAACATTAAATTATCTCGTATTAACTTCGTTATTATAGGAACAAAATTGTCCATAACTTTTTAACAAAATTTCCTATGAATTTAAAAGTACGATTGTGTATCTCGCAAGTATCATAGTAATTGCGCAATTCATTTAAATGAGAAAAGTTACGAGCAAGTGACAAACGTAACAACTTATTAATATGAGGTCTAATCAACATTTCTTTTTCCCGTAGTCTATAAAATGTTTATAGTGATATCATAATTTTCCTCAGAAACTGATAATCCTTCAATCGCAGTTTGTGCCGATGATTTTAGGATACTTTTCAAACTTGTAAATTTATCTATTTTTCTCATGTCATCATTTTAATGAACATATGATTTAAATGAATTATAAAATTCATCCCAGTTCTCTGGATTGCCATTACATTTTTAAATGTTCTGTTTAGGCATTTTAACGCAAATTTTAAGTTCGGCTATCAAATGCTAATTTGTGTTCATACTATTATGAACGGAAGCGAAATCTGAAACAATATTACTACTTTTTTTGTAAATCTTTCAATTTTACCATTTAATTTAATATTTACGGAAATGAACTTTTCTCTAATCTTGATTAGACTCGAAATTCGATTCTAACTCTTTAAATCTTTTAATTTCTATCTGAATAGATTTCAATAATTAAAGAAATTTATTCTCTTTATCACTAATTTGTGATAATGAATCTCCCAACCAAAGAATATCAACTGCACTCTCAGAATTTGTAAATACATCATTAATACTATTCATGAGATTCGTTGTACTCGATTTTATCACTTTCCGTTTCGATTTCAATGCATCTAAACATTCCATTTTATTACTCTGAATAGGAATAAATACTTATCAAAATAATATTTCAACCGAATAAAAGCACGATGTAAAGGCGCCAAATAAAATAAAAATATAATATATATCTCTATCTCTTTACTTAATTATTCTTTCCTCAGTTCGTGAGTTTGGAAAACTCTTTTAAATTGTTGATCTCGTTATTGAGCATTATTCTAACAGAAGATACACGATTTTGAAGAAATTTATTAAACATAAAAGATACACAAATACAGACACTAAAATATTTATATAAATTTAAACTTCTCACATTTGCATTCTACGATCGTACTTCTCGCACAAAAAATACGTAGAACAAATTAGTTATAAACAAAAGCCTTTTCAGTTCAATTCACAGATTTATTGTCTGCGTGCCAAAGAGTGTGAGATATATCTAGAAGCAGCAGCAGGATTATTGTTACCTATTGAAAATGTAGCAGTCGTTCTTGAGAATTAACTCCTTAAATAAGAATTACTGAACCACTTTTTGAGTTTAAAAGAAAAGTATTTTATTACTACAAATCTAATCAGTGTTATAATGTTTATAACGTTGTTATAATGTTTATAACGTTGATATAATGTTTTTAACGTTGATATAATGTTTACAATTATATATATATATATATATATATCATACAAGATTATTTGATAATATTTTTAATAAGATTACTTGAATTTCGGTCGGTAAATTTCATGGACACAGATACGATAATATTCTTTGAAATATTTTTTTCTTCTAGTTAGACACTTTGATGTAATAAGTAGTGATATTTTCTATCAAGAAGAACAATGTACAAGATGCTGACATTTTGCTGACAGTTACTTTGTCATATAAAATTTCCTTGCATTAAATATAAGTCATTGTTAAATAATTATGTATCTTTTCCATATTGTGTCATTATTTTATAGTCTTAATAAAGAGAAATAGGGTCTCGGAAAACGCTGTCTTCCATCACTACAATCAATAAATATAACCGGGATCTTAGCATGTGTGGCGATCTGATTATATGTCTTCATAAATCTAGACTGAGTTCACAAGAAAAGAAAATTTATGATGATAAAGAGGGACATTTTTCACTAAAATACATATTTTCCAAAAGGATGAGCATTAAAATAAATTATATAGAATAAGAATAAAAAACATTAAAAAAAACTCATACTTAGTATCATAAATTTAACTGGTTTTTTTGGGTCATTTTTCTGAAATTTTGTCAATGATTTGTGTGTTTGATGTTTGGTTATAGTATAATACATATGATTCAAAACATAGTATCAAATTGCCTTTAAAAATAAGCATAAAAGAAAAAAAAATATTTTTTTTTTAACAAAACACTCTTTTATAAGCATTCAATGTGTGTCTTGAAAACCACGCCTAATTTCATGATATTTTGAAAAACAAAATCATTTACAGAACATTAATTCAGCATAGACAACGAACCAGATTATGAAAAATTCCCCGTTTTGTTACGCATGGTAAAAAGCACGAGCTAGTATTTTTTTAAATATGTAAAATTTTGCTATCTGTATTTTTTAAAGTATAACAACAATAATTTTACAACAGGAAAATTTAATAACTCTTTCAGGCGCGGAGTAATATGTTTCGAAAAACAAGGAAATGATTCATTGACACCAGAATTTGCAAACGAATTTCTTTAAAAAAAATTACTTGCTTTCATTCATGTTCATTATAAAAGCAAAATTTCATTAAAATATTCTGGGTGTTGGGTGCCAGTTTGGAATTAAATTTAAGTGGTGACATTTGTGATCACCGCCCTTGTAAGGGTTAAAGCTTTATCTAGACTATGTTTTTAGGATTTCTAAAATGATTTCTCAACGTATTATCATAATTTAATGAATATGAAACTATTGAATAATTGAAACGTATTTAAAATTTTATATTATTACTGTTACTTTTTATGTATGTTTTCTACTTTTTAATGTTTAAAATATTTTGTTATTCCAGTTTCAGCCAACTGGCGTATTTTGATGAGCTTGGTTTGGTGCATCTTTTATCCATTGTTGTTGTAACTCGTATACAATTGTAACCATAAAAAATATTTGGTGATTTATTATCTGTGGCGAACTAACGGAAAAATAATCTAAAATTAATTTATTAATTTATAACTAAGTTCTAAAAATATTAAAATATTGTACTGTCATCGGAAAACGCCTTTGTATATAATTTTTAGCATATCAGGATGTGAGTGAAAAATCGATAACATATTCCCTATTTAAATGAAAAAACAAATTCAGTTAAATAAAAGAGTATAAATATGTTCTCATTTTGCATATAATACATATTTCTCAATAAATCTTTCATATGTTGGTTAACAGGATCACGTGAAAAAATTGAATATATTCCAATTTACTGCCTAAATAAAACTGCTCAATTCGCTATGTAACTTGACTATGTTTTTGATATAAACTACAATATTTATTTTGAAAATTTTCTGTCACGCACACTTTTCTTACAGGTTATACATACATTTTTTTAACATATTTTCTTTTATTGACTCCATAAAACGGCTCGAATTGCTGAAAAAATTAAATATATTTCTGATATAGTCTACATTAATATCTGCTATCTTTTTTAAGACTATCCTATCACATACGTTTTTTTAATGGACACTTCAAAAATTGCACAATTTCAAGCTATTAATATTTAATAATTACCTTCTAATAAGTTTTATCATTTTCTCCAAGGAAAATCTGTTTACAGAACCTGAACACGTGTTAAATTTAAAAGTTGAGTATTGCAAGGCACTATGTCAATGGCTTGGGAAATTTTAAAAATAGGACTTAGTTCCTTTCAACAAACACTAAATCACTTACACACACATATATACGTATATATATATATATATATAGATAGATAGATATATATACACTGCTCAAAACAATTAGGGGAGCACAGAGCACATGGTTTTAATGAAATTACGCAGATACTTACCGCTATAAGTAACGTAAAATAAAACAACCATAATTTAAAATGTAGCAAAAAACAGAAGATGAAAAATTCATATGCAAATCAAAGTCCATGATGTCAAAAAACAGAAAAAGAAGATAAGTGCAGAAATCGGAATTCTGAAGAAACGTCATTTTCACTGCGTTAGTAAAGAAATTCAATTGCTTAGCTTTTGTTTTGAGAAAAGGTGACTTGAAAATGTCACAACAACGTGATTTATCGGAATCCTTAGGGTATTATCGGGAGACTTTAATTCAGGCAAACACAACGAAGTGTAGTGGACGCTGTTACAGTCGCAAGAAGTGTCATTGCAAAGCTGTGGAATCTATTCCAAGAAATTGGGAATGTTAGCCGTTGACTACGGCTACGTGCTACCACAGCATCCGATGACCGATATATCCTGTAATAAGCTCTTCGAGACAGAACAGACAATGCTACTCAGCTGCAAAGGCAGTTGCTCTTGGGAAAAGGACGAAGGGTATCCAGCCAAATAGTCCGAAATAAGATTCACCAGGGTAGTCTCTATACACATAGGCCAATGGTCTGTATTCCGTTAGCCTCAAGCCACCGTGCGGCCCGAAGAAGAAGGGCTGCTGAACATCGATATTGGAGGCAACGTAATTGGAGTCAAGTGTTGTTTACATACGATTCCCGTTTCAGTTTAAAGTGTGACACCCGAGGTGTTTTGGTATGGAGGGAAAGGGGCACTCGAAATAAACCCACGTTTGTTCATGAGAGATCACATTACAGACGAGGTGGATTGATGTAATGGACGTACGGACCTGCATATTATTCGGAATGGCATTTTGACAGCCCAAAGGTATTCAGACGAGATACTGAGACCTCAAAAAGTACGTAATGCTGTAGCTTTTGGTGATTCCTTTGTTTTCATGCATGAAAATGCCAGACCGTATACAGCTCGTCATGTGGAGAACATTCTTGAAGCTGAAACAATGCAGCGTATGGAATGCCTAGCATGCTCTCCTGGTCTGAATCGGATCGAGAATGTGTGGGACACACTCGGACGACGCATTGCAACGAGACCAATGCCTCCTTTTACTGTCTGGGATTTGGAGATATAAATTCTTGAGGAGTGGAACAGTATCCCCCAAAGTCTTATATATAACCTCATCGCATCCATGGAAAACAGGTGTAGCAGTCTTAGCTGCTCGAGTGGATCACACGCCATATTAAACATATTGCATCTTTTATAAACAACGCTTTTTTGTCATTTACATGTAACCAAATTGTTGTTCTAAACCCTCTTTTCATATTCTTTTCATCTTTTGAAAAAATTAAATCTCTCGTACAATTTTTTTTACGTCTTTTTATCTGTATTGTGCATTGATACATATGTACTTTTCATTTTATGCCCATGCATGGCTGTCTCACACGGGTTTTTTTATTTCTTTGCTTGCTCCTCTAATTTTTTATCAGTGTATATAACACTTGCATGCCCCTCGATTTTCATTTTCCGTCATTCCATTCTTTTATTCCATTTTATAATTAAATACTTTTTATAATTAAATACTTATTATTTCCATTTTTGTTTCGCATCGTATATCTTTAAAATGATTATTATTATATATTAAAGTCTTAATTTATTAATTATTCTTAATATATTAAAATCTCCTGGTAGGATATATTTATTAAGATATTTTCCATATGTTTATCTTTTACTATAAAAAATGATGTATAATATTATTACATGATATTTTAAAATTAAAAATTAGGTCACTTTTGTTATACGAACTTGTCAGAAGTTTTTTATTTCACAGGATTTCATATATATATTTAGACATCTGTCATATTCAGTTGTAAAGTGAGGTAATAGTGACTTATACGTGTATGTGAAACATGACAAATGTTACAAAGTTGAAATATAGATTTGAAATGACAGAAAATACAAAGATATTTGAAGATTTTATTCAGATGATTAGAAAAATATCTTCTTTTGACGTCATGGATATGAAAGCTAACACTTTATGTAACAGGCATCTCTCATATAAATTATCATACATATTGCATCAGTAAATATAAATCCCTGTGTTATGTAGTATCGACAGAAAGTAAGCAATTTATATTGACATAAATCTTTACTTTTTTTGTGTGTGTATAGAGTCGAGAAAATAGGATATACGAAAAAATAATTAAATGCACCGATTAGTTGTGAGTTATTTTTATTATTATTATTTTATTAAAATATTATTTTCCAGATTAATAAGCTAGTAACTAAATATTTTTTATGATATACTTTTAGTTTATGTTTTATTAAACATCTCGTTAAATGTTAAAAGACTGTTCTAGTATACGATACTTGCATGGATTCGTCTCAGTTAGTCATATATTTTACAAATATCTTACAAATAAAATTTTTGATTGTTTTGCTTATATTTACGGCTTTATTATATTTTAAAACTTTATGTTTCACTTACATTTAAAAAATATATTTTCAATAATTTTATATCTGTATTCGAATGTGTTATTTGATATATGTATTACTGATTCTTTTTTTTAATGAGATACCGTAACAAAAAATGCAAATAGTGCCTGTATGAAACATAAATAATGTAAAAAAAAAAATAACTTTTAGTTCTAAAAATAAGGATAGTTTAAAACAAAAATGTTATGCAATTTGCTCTATTAAAGAATAAATATCAATTAGCAATATGAAGGAGGAAAATGTTTCAGAATAAGTTTTATTTACATTTGGGGAAAACAAAAGGATCTGTAATAATTCGGAGAGGTTTGAATTGTACGTCAAATGTGAGAAGCGAGTTGCGTGCGTACTATAATTAGTTTTATAAATATTCAGATCTTGTGGCAATAGCTGTTGCGCTCTTATGCAAAAAGGCATAAATACAAAATTTATTTATGTGCAGATTTTCATATTATAGATAATAATTCTATTTTGTGAAATTAAGTTTCAATACTATTTTACAAACAATTAATTACAATTTGGTTACATTAAAATTATACTATGCGCAAATATGCAAATATTCAGTACAAGACAATGTAAAAATATCATGGTTAGTATTTCAGTGAAATGAATTATATCGCCTATTATTAAGATATAATTAATTTCTGTAATAAAATAAGTCCATTTTAAGTTGGCAACATTTAATCTTTTGATGACATTTGCGTAAAATTCAAATGGGAATCTGAATTCTAACTTTGGAAATTTCAGAAATTGAAATCCATATTTAGAATCATTTTCCATTTAATATTTCTCCGGAAACATACATCCCAAGAACTGCCAGTAGATTATATGAATGCTATAATTAAACAATTTTAGTATACAAATTCGGCTCTTAACCAAATAAGTCATGAAATTATCACTTTATGTAACAGACATCTGTCACATAAATAATCATTCATATTGCGTCAGTAAATGTAAATTTCTGTGTTATTTTGAATCGACAGAAAGTAAGCAATTTATATTGACATAAATATCTTACATATTGTTTTGTATATATATATATATATATATATATATATTATTTTTTTTTTTTTTTTTTTGTATAAAATCTAGAACTGTGAGACAAATGAACAAAAATCAAGTGTACCGATTAATTGTAAGTTATGTTTTTCTTTTTTTATTATTAAAATAATATTTTCCAGATTACTATGTTATTAACTAAACCATTTTATTACATATTTTCAGTTTGTGATTTATTAAGCATCTCGTTAAATGTTAAAAGTTTGTTCTAGTATTCAATATTTCCATGAATTCTTCCTAGTTAGCCATATAGTATTTTACAAACGAAAACTTTCATTGTTTTTCTTATATTTACGGCTTCATTATATTTTAAAACTTTATGTTTCACATGCATTTAAAACATTTATTTTCAATAATTTGATATCTGTATTCAACATGATATTGATTTTTTTTTGTTAGTGAAATACGATAACAAAAAATACAAATATTGCCTGTATCAAACATAATTAATACCTAAAAAAAATTAAAAACTTTTTGGTCTAATAATAAAAAAATAAATGTGGATAATAATAAAAAATTAAGCAACTTGCTCTATTAAGCTAGAAATATATATTTTTAATAAGAAGGAGGAAAATATTTCAAACAGAATAGATTTTATTTTCATTTGGGAAAAACGAAAGAAACTGTAACCATTCGTACAAGTTGGAAATTGTACGTCAAGCGGTAGAAATGAGGAGCGTTCGTACCATAAACAGTTTTATAAATATTTCGATCTTAGAGCAGTAGCTGTTGCACTCTTATGCAAAAAGGCATGAATACAAAAATTTTTTTTGCGCAGATTTTCATATTATAGATATTAATTCCATTTTATGAAATTAAGTTTTAATATCCTTTTACAAAAAAATTAATTACAATTATGTTACATTAAAATTATATTATGCGCGAATATCCAGTACAAGACAATGCAAAAATATCATCGTTATTATTTCAGTGAAATGAATTATATCATCCGTTATTATGATACGACTATTTTCTGTAATAAAATAAGTGCATTTTAAGTTGGCAACATTTTATCTTTTGTTCATATTTGCTGAAAATTCAAAAGGGAATTTGAAGCCTAGCTTTGGAATCTCAGAACTTGAAATCCATATTTAAAATATTTTTCTATTTAATATATATTTCTCTGAAAACATCTATTCCAAGAACTGTCAGTAAATTATATGATTATTATAATTAAACAATTTTAGTATATAAATTCGGTTTTTAAATTAAAAAAATACGGAAATGATAATGTGATTGATCTTAAATATGACGTAATCAACATAGTAACCTAGAATAATTACCTATCATGCGATATCATTGAATTAATTACGCATGCATTGATTTAATAGAATGAAGAACATTTTTATTAATATATTTTTAAGTTTTGATTCGATTTTCATAAACTTTGAAATGGCTCGACAAATTCTGAAAACGATTTGATATAGAAATTTCAAACAATTCGGCTGAGTAGTTTTTGCGCTGTTATATGCGGAGAGACGGACAGACGGCAGACCAGACGACGACTATAGGTGCTCCATATTTATATAATTACGAATACCCCTCAAAATGAGGGATTGAACAAAAAATATGCTTTTGTTCAGACGAATTGTAAAAACGTAGCATAAATGAATGACAAAAAACTGTACTTAAGAAAAGAATTTATATAAAACACTTCTTGGATACAGTTTAAAAACTTTAAATTAAAATTCATTACATCAAGTAATATTTAATTTTTTTGGCAACAATAATTTTATAGAAGGAGATTCTTTTCCTTCGGGCGACTGGAGATCAAGAGTATAGTTTCGGAAGCAATAGGCTGAACACTTAGTTGTAGCAGAAGGAAGTTACATCATTAAAAGTAAAACCGATTTTCAATCCATTTCATAAATTCTTTGATATAAATATTAGAAGGGAAGAAAATAAGTTACACATTAATAAAACTGCAAAGGGATAATTGAACATGAGTGCCAGTTAGCATTATCAAATCAACGAATTAAAAATATACCATACCTAAAATAAAGACAATCTGTAAAACCTGGAACAGCATTGAATATGAAAAATACTTCGAAGCTAAACTTTTTTTTCCTTTAAATTTGTAGTAATTCATGATCATAGTTTCAGGAGCAATAAATTAGCGATTTCATTTCTCAGGTTTTGCAGAGAAGACTTAATAAGTGTTCAGAGATCATTTAACAAGCAATAAATGTTTTCAATTAAATTTTTACTGCAAATGAAAACGAAATAATATATTGCGAAATTTTGTAGTTACAAAAATATTTGATTAAAGATTTTAGATTAGAAACGTAAATTACTTAAATTTCTTCAGTGATTGAATATTTAATTTACAACTTACTTTTTTTTCTTTTTTATCATTATTATATAGATATAAGTTTAATTGCAACTCAGAAATCTACTACTTAATAATATTTCAAATTCATAAAACAAAAATACTAAATGGATTAAAGTTAAGATTAGAATTAACATTTCCTCCTAAAACTTTACGTCTCAAACAGTGTTTATTTAAACCGAAGTTGTAACCGATCTTTCATTTATTTTCAGAACAAACACTGAACTCTTTCATGCACAAACAATTGCGATATTTGAGGTTGATTTTCTGGATATCCTCGGATAAACATATCTAAAACCACAGACTGAATCAGTATATTTTTATTGTTAGGAAAATAAAATTATTATATATATATATATTAATTTTAATCCAGTAAAATATTTGCTGTGTTGATGCAAAAAATTTTGTAAACACCTTTTATTGAGAAAATGCATGTCATCCTGAATTAAATATTTTCATATTTTTATTTAAAGATTTTTCGCAACAACTTAACAAAAAGATTGCTATACATTTAGAATATTACAGATTCCACGAAAAATAACGAAAAGTACACGAAAAACAAAAGTCAACAAAATTATTTCCAACATGGTAGATATGAGGTTTTTTACAGTTGGATTGAATGGTAATCTGCATTCAGTCAAGAAAGCAAATAAAAAATAATTACAATTAGACAATACATGCAAAATATCATAATCAGTAAATAAAAATGTGAAATTTAAAGAGATACCTTGTCATATTAAAACAATAAGCATACTGTTTTAATATGAAATACTAAACTTAGATATGTAAAAATTTACTAATTTAATTTTGAAAAATGTTACAGAGCTTCATATATTTTCTCATATATTCATTTAAATGCGCTACTATATAGAACGTGCTTTCAGCCCGGAAAAAACAACAATTGAGTGTCACTTTAGAAAAACAATACGTCACGACACATTTGGCAAATTTCTACCGGAATTAAATAATTTATTTAAAAATGACCAAAACACTCTGATTTAACATTATTATTTTCTTTGACAAATTTCTACCGCAATTAAAGCATTTATTTAAAACTGACCAAAAACGTATCTGTTTTAACATTATTATTGTGTGTTTTGGTTTAAACTTTGATGGGCATAATGATTCTTGAAAAAAAAGGCTTTTAACTTCAATTTACACTTGACGCGACAAATGTGCTTACAAAACACACGTTTGTGCGACCAAAACATTGATTTAACATTATTATTATATTTGACAAATTTCTACCGCAATTAAAGCATTTATTTAAAACTGACCAAAACAGTCTGCTTTAATATTATTATCATACTTGACAAATTTCTGCCAGAATTAAAGCATTTATTTAAAACTGACCAAAAACGTATCTGCTTTAACATGATTATTGTGTATTTTGATTTAAACTTTGATGGGTATAATGTTTCTTGAAAAAAAAAAGGCTTTTAACTTCAAGTTAGACTTGACGCGACAAATGTGCTTACATTTGTTTGGAATTTCCAAGGAGTCTGGCACCCGTTTTTCTGGTTAGAAAATTTCTGTTTAATATTTAATTCGTCTGTCTGCCATGCAGATAGATGAACAGAACACATTAATCATAATTGGAACTACATTAATCAATGGATAGGTAGACACACTTTATAAATTTTATCTCAATAATACTGATTAGTAAGGTTATCATACGAATTGACATTCTGTCTACTGAGTGAAAAAATGTCCAGAAGGGCGTTGAACTCAACACCTTTAACTGAAATTGGCGATTTACGCCAAATGTCTTGGGCTTGACTCCCTGTCTGGACACTTTGCTAATCAGTTGGAAAAAATGTCAATTCGTAGCTTATTTTTATTTCATTATCAATTGTATATACACAATGTTCTAAATATATTTTGTAAATTAAAATAAAACGCTTATTAGTTTTGCAACAGTTAGAAGGGATATTAACAATATAAAACGCACATGTATTTTTTGGAAAAATACTGAAATAAGAATTCTTGAATTGTAAACAACAATTCTTGGTTCTTTATCTAAGATTTGAACTGGCAAATACTACAAGGGAAACAAATGTGTTAGCATTATATGAGTTGTAATTTTCCAACTGGACGAAAAACGTCCGGGCCAGGATTCGAACCTGGGATATCTTGGCTGAAACTGTCATGCTCCACCAACTGAGCCATCCCGATTGAATCTGGAGGACCTAATTCATCCACATAACCTTATTAATCATAGCATCTGGTCTAATATCTGAAGCAGCTCAACAGAATAGATCGTAGGTAATTTTGAACGCCAGTAAACGCTGATTACCTGATTACACAAGATTAATTTTAATACAATTATTCAAATTGGTAAAGAAATCACATGAGTTGTAATTTTCCAACTGGACGAAAAACGTCCGGACCAGGATTCTAACCTGGGATATATTGGCAGAATGGAATGATAACCATTCGTCTTCCAAACGAAAGGTGGGTAGGTGTGCTAAAAATCAATTTTAAAAGTTAATTAGAATGCAAGTATACTATCTGCAGATGACACTATCACTCTCAATTTTCAAGTACGCCAGAAAGCATTATTTATTTATTTTCAAAGCAATCTGTACACATATTAGCGTGATGTTCACCACACCTTGCTCTGAATCACGTTAGACAAAAGTTTCGCGTCAATCTGTCCAAATTGTACGAGCAAAATGCAAAAATGTTCCTTTTTTTATTTTCAGATTGTTTGGGTTGTTGAATGTTCATGTCCAGTTTCAAAAGTTCACTTACGTCTAGTCCTAGTTTTCTGGAGCAAAGTTGATACGTTGATACGCTTCTTTGTCCATGGAGCAAGAAGGTCTTCATTTACCTTTATCGCAAACTTTTTTCTGAAAAATGCTTTTTTGGATTTTTGAGCCATGTTATGCAAATATATGACATGTGCATTCAATAAACTGATATTTACCATACCAGAAAACACACAAATACGCAATCGGCGTGTTTTCCCACAACATGATATGTTATTACACATCTGATCAAATGTGCCTATGGCTTCTTTTCTGAAATTATAAAATTCTATCATTGTATATCGAGCTGCTGTCCTTGTCTTGTGTGACAAGGTGACTTTTGAGTTATCTTTACCTGTGAGCTGAATTTTCCCTGGATAAATAATAGACTTGTCACATGACTCAAAAAATTTCGGAATTCTTCCAACCCATTCACTTTTATTTGATTTCAGTTTTAGTTTCATAATATGACTTCATATTTTCATCATCCTGGGTTTGTTATTCAAGCATTGTTTTTTCTAAATCTTTATTGACAAATGATAATTCACCATATTCATCTCTATCGCTATCTATGATTTTGTCATTTTCTACTTCAATAAAATCTGCATTTTCTGATTCATCCACAGAAATTGAATTTTTTTCATTACTTAGTTCTTTGAATACTTTCCGGATAGTGTCAGGTCTACCGTAAAAAGTTTCTCTGAGAAAGCGTTTTATCAAATGCAAACGTTACTGCTAAAAATTCGTCTGCGAAACGAATATTGTTCTGACAACGACTCGTACACAAATATTTCGGGAAGAAGGAATATTCTTAAGTGTAGTAGTCAAGGTGAAATAAATGTACTGAGAAGCACGACCCATTTCTGTTTTGAGGGAGGCAGATCAAGGTTATTTGTCATGGGCTTCGTCCTCAGGACGAATGGGTAGTATTCTAGGGTTTTAATAGACATTGATACTAGGTTTTGTCGCTGTAAAAATGCGATTTCATCGGTGATATTTTTGTATAAAAAATACGCGTTGTTCCTTCAGAATACATAACTCCATTCTGTTTATTTAAATTTCTATTAGAACGCAAACAGTCCCGGAGTAAACAGAGTCAACAGAGAACCATAAGAACACGGATCAAACTCTCTTTCGACGCACTAATTTTTTAATACCAATTAAATCAAATAATATAATAAAATCACTTGTTAACTTTAAATTAAATTGTAATGACTGCTTAAAATGATAAAAACATAACATAAAAGGATTAAAGATACCTTTTAATATATAGGTTGCATATGTTTCATGCGCTCAAACGCCGACTTCTTCAGATCAAAATGATAAATAAGATATTCGCGCAAAGTTTTGAAAATGATATACATAAATCACGAGATCGCATGTCCAGTGTAAGCAGGTGTTTAAATTAGCTAGCTAGTAGTCTACCAAGACTACATAGAATAGATCCTCAGCAGGTTACTTTCAAGAATAGTAAAATAACTTTTCCATCAAGAGTTTCTTTCTCATCCATTATCAGTGAATCGATAGAAATATAATTGCGAAACCAGAACATTTGCAACGAATCAGCCTCTTTTGAATTATCTAAAATTTGGCACGCGATGGTTCACAAATTTAAAAAGCAATAAAAATAAAAATAAAATAATAATTTAAAGTTTTCCAGTTTGACGAATATAAGCACCTGCTTACATTGGACATTTTATTTCGTGATTTATGTTTATCATTTTCAAAAACATTGCACGAATATTTTATTTATCATTTTGATCTGAAGAAGTCTCCATTTGAGCGCATAAAACATATGTAATCTATATATTAAAAGATATTTTTTACATTTTTATGTTATGTTTTAATCACTTTAAGCAGTAATTACACTTTAATCCAATTAAATCATTACACTATTTTAGTATATATTTTTTATACCCGGTTTTAAATGCAATTCTTGTCAAAATATATTTTTAGAGGTTGGTATTGATTTGGAAGTACCCTGTAGAATTTAAATATTTTAACATGTTCACTCTACTTTTGGAATATTCTCTGCAGTCCAAACCCGACATAATGAAGTTTAGTTACAAAGAACTTTGGATATACCGAACAAAAATTTAAACTTTTCATTTTCCTTCAAGTATCTTATAAATTGGATTTCAGAGCATCTCGAACTAGCGAACAAAACATTATTTTCTTTAAATATGTTTTATAGCCAAATTCGATTGTATATATAACTAATACACTTGAAATATTTTAAAATTTTCACATAACATAATTTTTTAAAATGTATTTTCAAATTATCTCTTTCAGTATGGGCTATAAATGATGTATATAATACTTGTATGTCATATTGTAGAACGAATCATAACCGTAACTGAATTCTGTTTGATGCATTATTAATATAAGACTAGGACAAACATTTGTATAACATAAATTACCTTGTTTCAAATTAGTCTGATTCCCCATGTCAAAATAAACCATTATGAACGATACTAATATGCCTACATTTAAACAATTAAACACCGAAAGTCAACAGCAGTGTTATTTACAATTGCTCCCATTATTTTCTAAAATAATTTCAACTAAAAGTAACAAGTTTAGAATTTTTTTACTTATGTTTGGTTTGTTGCTGTTAATAGATATAAAATTTTCTAAATTGCTATTATTGTGACATAATATTTATGTAGATACTAACGTTATAGAAAACTAATCTATTGTACTAAATTAGACATGATCATTTTTACAGGACTTTGAGAGGTGGTAGAAAACATAAGAATTGGCAATTTTGGTATACTGGAAACCAGGATCGTAATTCAGAAATACAGGGTGTTTTCCTCTAATCCGAATCCGGATTTTTATTCATAATTTTAACAATAATGAAGCAATGTTAAGGAAATTTGTGACAAATTTAATTTTTTTGTGAATAATCCAAGGATATCATGAGAAGTGGCAGACGTAGCCACATTCGCATCCAAATAGCGATGAACATTTAATAATATAATTGACACAAAAGGTTTGACTCATTGGACAATATGCTGTATATGTCAAGCACTGTCAAGCACTGATGTTATTATGCTTCATACAAAGCAAGATATGTCTTTGAAAATTTTGTTAAAGTATCTTTATTGTTATTAAAACTAACATTAGTAATACACATAGTTATGTTCATATATCAGGCATCAGGTTCCTATATCAGGTCAGGCATCCTATATTTTTGCCTGAATAAATGGATTACGATCTTGGTTTTCAATATACAAACTAATATATTTTTACAATCACAAACTTTTCTTCTATATAAATCATATCGCCTGCAATCAAAATTAAATGACAATATATTAGTTCTTGAGATATATTTATCACGGAAATGGTGAAAAGCAGAGAATAGCAGCAACAACTGTTGGGTGGTATACACCAAAACCAAATAAAAATATAATTATTGAGATGATACCTGGTGAGAAATGATAGAGATGTAAATAAAACAACGTTAAAAGTACCATAACTTAAATTTTCATTAGCATACTAGTTTCAGTAGCAATTAGCGTCCCGTCCTCAGTAATGAGGATGATATGCTAAATGCTACCAAAACTAGTATGCTATAGAAAAAGCAAGTTCTGGTGTTTTTAACGTTCTTTTATTTATATCTCTTATAAAAATATATTTATGTCAAGTTCCAATATAATATGACATTTTGTGAATTTCCGTGCATTACTTTTTGAGATATTGCTATCACAGAAATCGTGAAAAATGCAGCATAGCAGCGCCACCTGTATGCCTTTTTACATGAAAACATAATCATCACTAATTCATGTCAAGATCTAACTGAACCTGAAGTTCATTTAATTTCCGTGCATTAGTTCTTGACCGCCCAAAATATTTTGTTACATAGAGACAGACACATACACAGGCAGACTAATGGGCAGACATCTAAAAACAGTCAAATCGTATTTAAAACTTTCTAAAACGTGTAAATCCTTCGTGAACTGGAAGTTGAAATTTTCCATGAACCCAATACTCTTTTCTTGAAAGATATAGGAAAGTAAAAAGATTTTTCTAGCATGCTGTACCATCTCTTAATGTTTCTTTGAGGAAATTTGCATCATTCTGTAATTCCCGAAAACGGGATTTGGTATGATTTGGTACCGATAATAATTTTTTGTAGGGAAGTTATTTTAGATATATTAAATAAGTTTATTAAAAAATCTTTCATATGACTTTCATTTTTTTATAGATGCCTCTGTTGAATTGAAATGCAGTTATGTTTTATTTTACATAAGATTACCTTTATTTAAAATTAAATACTGAATGATATATTTAAATTTTTTTCAGGAATTAATTCTCAGTGTAATACTTCTCCAATATTCGGAGACATAATTTCGTATTTTAAAAGGGGACGAGGGATTTGGAAAGTTTCAAAACACAAAATCATACATACTCGATGTTTATTTCCAAAAACAGACCAAAGTCTGTGTAACACGCGGGGTCTACGTTGCTGAAAGCAGTGGGACCCACAACTGTAAGTTCATTTCGATAGTTTTTTGTTATTAAAATACATAATCATCAATTGAGAGGGTGTGGGCTGCCAAAGTCAGTGAAGCTTCCCACACCAAATCCTTTACGGAGAAAAATGTCAAAATTCAAAACGGATTTTCGGTATATTTACGGTTATTAACCTTTGCCTGGGAAACGCTGGGTTGGTCAACAATTAAATAAAAACTGAACAATAAAAAAGCAAAAAAAAAGGTTGTTTTATCGAAAATTTTGTATTTACGAAGCATTTGTAATGGTAGTCAGAGAAAAATCTAAATTTCGGCTCTACCGCTGAAAAACTATAGCCCATCTCAGGAGCACTTACTAAGATAGTGCATTGAAAATCTTTTAAATCAACTTTCATGCAAAAAATGCTCTCATTGCTTCCTATAATTTTAGAATATTAAACTAGCGTATGGTCATAGGTTAAATTGCTACGCACTATGGAACGATGAATATAAAGGAATTGAAATAGCCTCAAAATGGTTAAACTTCAACTGTAACCAGTTCCGCAGGGCCTGATTACCGCAGGAGAATACTTCCACCAGTAAATTTGAATAGAATTGTATTTGTATTTAAACGCCTTATTCATGTAAATTCCTGGTTAAAACTAACGCAAAAATATCTATTTGTTTTTACCAGTGAAATCTTGCTTAGGTGATAGTTAGGCCCGGCAGTTCTGCCATATTGTGTGTCAAAGACTTTGAATGTGATTACCGCCGTCGCAAACTTCCAGCAGTAAATTTCAATAGAAATATTTGGATTATTCAGTCAGAAATTATGTTATAAAAAAGGAAAACAACTTTTTTTTTACTGGTGGAAGTTTACTCAGGCGCGAGTCAGCCCCTGATCCGATCTAAACAAACAACTACCACCATCTTGTAACTGCATCCTTCGTTACTTCACTCGCAATCGATAGACACTACACTATATATCTCCTCCTCCTTATTCATAGCTCCATTCTATGTACTTTTATATGCTTGGCTGTTTATCACTTTTCAAGTCTTTGAATGTAGACATACATATATACAATAAAAACAGGCACCCACACCCACAAATGTATACTTATTCGAATACATGTTTTACTTTGTATATGGGTTAGAGAAAAAATGTAATTTTTGAAAAGCAAATAAATTTGAAATATATGAAAAATTTCAAATATTTCATAAAGTACTCATAATTTTGGCAATCACACTGTAACACTGTTATGTAAATAAAATGTATATCAAATATTTTTTTGTGGTAGCGATGAATGGGTGGAACGAAAATAATGGTTAATTATTTTTTTTCAGTTAGAAATTTGCTATAGCCGGCAAAAGTTACCTTTTAGGATTAGAATGAAGAATATAAAATTTTGTTGCTGTACTAAACTATTTTCAGGTGCCGCAAAGAGCTTCAAAAATGACTTTTCTATGAAAAAACGATAAAAATTGCCTTTTTTTAAAAGTTCTTTTCTTGATTATTAACATAATATGCATATATTTTGTAAACAGAATATTCAAAATATGATACTTTTCCAGAAAACTTGCACATTCTATGTGTTACGAATTTTTAGATGCCATTACAGAAAGAATTATTTTGTAGAATTTAGCGATTTTCATCATATTAATTTTTATTAATTTTACAGTAACATATTCTTATAGTACTACATTGAAATGAAAGAAATGCAATCTTTAATTATCGTATCTTAGTAAAACAAATCACACTTATTTCGAAAAACTTTAAAAGAGTGAAACCTCTGATTAACGGACACCTATGTGACCAAAAAAAATGGTCTTAAAAAATGAGGTGACTGCAGGAGATTGGTTGTGTTATAACGAGAGGTTAATGTTCGCTGAGAAATTTTAATTTGGCCGTAAAAGAGGGGTGACCGCATATAAGGTTGTCCGTTAAAAGAGGTTTGACTTTATATTGTTTTTAAAGGCAAAACGTTTTTTTTAAGAAACATTAATTTTTCTCTAATGTCCTTAGTAATCACACATGGTCCATAATAATCACACTAACACATTGGATTGTTTTTGTTTTTGTTTTTTGTTTCAAATCTTGGCATGATCTTTTGAAAATTTATTTTGGTTTTTATCAATGCATCTCTCGCAGAAGTGCTGCAAACTGAAAAGTTTGACTCGGTAACTAATTTAACAATCCTTTTAACTGCTTGTGTGTGACATAGGGAAATAATTGAAGTTGACTCTCATGATCAGGTTATTCTGCTTGCTTTATTTACTGCTTTAGTTTGTCGTCTGCAATATACATCGTCATAGGAGGTTATGCTACTTTAACATCATGCCATTGAATCATATCAATATAATCCGTGACATCAAAGTTTATGCATAGAGGAATTAAAAAATTCTGATGCCAACTTCATTTCCAGTCTCTGCTTTTACAATTCGGCGTAATTCAAACTCCTTAATGAATTCTATCACCTGATAGCACATAATGGAGTACATTTTCATGTGCAGCAAAGTAGGCGTTGCTTTGGCGGATTGGATCAATTACATTTTTAGGAGTGTAATTGAGGTAACGTAAAGAGCTGACACATTTTGACAGGTGCTTCGTCCATAGATAGATGGTTTCAACTTTATATTAAACCAAACAGTTGCATACACTTTCAAAATGTACTCAGTCAGTATTTGGAGATTTTGTGATGGATATTCTGTTCCCACGTACAAGCGAATTATTCTGTTTGCTAAGGTAAACCATGGTGAATGACAATTTTTTTCTGGTTTCTTATTAGACAAATCAGAAGAGCAACTTCTAACGGAGATTGTGTTACACATTTTTAAGAAATATATTTGATTCATACTTAAATTATCCTTACGTTTTAGCAATGGAATGTTATTTTCAATAGGTGAAAACTCAGCCATTGGAAGTTCATAACACTTTCCAGTTGTTTCCTTATTTTCACTCCAAATTCATTTGGATTTTTAGTTTTTCCATCTAGGAAAGAAAATAGATGAAGAACGGGTAGTTCATTTGCATGAAACAGACAAATAAAGCACTGCAGTGGCTTTCATAATTCTTTTTCCAATAAAGCAATCGCACCATTATTCAATCCAGTGTTCGAGGCAATTCCATCATATCCATTTGCAGTAATGTTTAAGTATTGGGTGTTGACATTTAAAAATGTTATTATGTTGTCTTTTATACCTTTTCAAGTACCAGAAATCAGTTTTACGTGTCTTGAAAATTTTGATCAAAGTTCTGGAACAAGTGATATATGTTCTTCGATAACAGTTATTTTGTAATACTTAGTTCCTTTCTTCTCTTGCACAATAGTCTTGTCTCTTCTTACATAAAAAAAAACAATTACTTTCTGTAACTAGTTTTACAGTTTCTTTTACAGATCTTTTTCGGTTCTTTATTTGTTCTCATCTAATTTTCATTCTGTTAATACATTTCTGCCATACTTCTTTCTTCATAACTAATCAGACCAATATTCTGCAGAGCGGCGCTTGGGATTGTTGCAGCAATTTTGTCTGATACTCAGGTTCGATCGCAAGTAGAAGACACAAATCGCAATTTCATGCGCATTTGACTATGATTTTGATTACTTCAGGTTTCAAAGACACTGGACGTTGAGGCAATAAAAAATTGGGATAGTATAGTGTCCTCTTCTGAACGTTGTTCTGTTTCAACCTCATTGTATACTATTTATGTTTCATTATTTTTGAAATTAAAATGTATTACGCAATAAGTTTACCATGTTTTCTGATTAAAAAGATTTAAAACTTAGTAATACTAATTTAAAAGTTAACATATGAAAACTATAGCCTATTGAAATTTCTTTTTAACATAATTGCGAAATTTGCCAAAATGTTAATAAAAACCTAAAGTTTGCCCTTCTTGCGGCACTTCTAAACATAATCCAACTACGCTGATATTTAATTTCCGTCTTTATTTTGATCAAAAGCAACTTTTGAAAACTATAGCATATTGAAATTATTATTATTATTATTATTTACGTAACTGCGAAAATTGTCAAAATTTTAATAAAAACCTAAAGTTTACCCTTCTTGCGGCACCTGAAAACATAATCCAATTACGCTAATATTTAATTTCCGTCTTTATTTTGATCAAAGGCAACTTTTGAAAACTATAGCATTTTGAAATATTAAAAAGTTTTTTCGTTCCACCCTAATGAATAATATATTTTTTAATATGCAAGATTTAAAAATTCGTTTGTCTTCTATAATATTATGGTCTCCATGCTGAGAAGCACAGCTACTTTAAAGTGCAAATGTAATCTTACTTTATGTTTTGTAGTATAAATACACATATTTGGTATGGATGGGTAAGATTATTTGAAGATACTTTTGAAGAAAGATACGATTTGGAGGTTTTCATGAAAACTATTCAAAATTTTCAGAAATAGATAATGATCTAAAACAGTGAATGGCATTATATATTTTTGTGCCTATAAAAACTAAGCATGAAGATTCAATGAATAATGCGATATAATGAAATGCTGTAAAAACGTAACTTTATTAAAGTATTTTATCAAAATTTAGTTGTAAATATAATTTAAATTATTTTAACAGAATATTTATGAATTAACTATACATTTTAATTATTAATTTGTTACTTTAAAATAATGAATTTAAAGATTTGGTTTGCGTTAACCGTACCAGGAACATTGATCACCAAAACTGGCTGTCAATCGCCAATTGTGTTAAAAACCGTTATTTAATACACATTTAATAAATACATAACGCCATAAGGAATTTTATATAATATAAAAGCAAACTATAAGGCTACAAAACCTTAATTTATCGCACATTTATTAAATGCACAACATCAGATTGTTGGCTTTTAGCAGTAAAAATTTTTTACAATGATAGTTTTATTTAGAGTGGGATGTTATTGCATGTCAGAATAAGTAATATATATTACATACTCATGCTATGAATGTAATATATATAAATAACATAGTTTAATTATTAAAATTTTTTACCCATTTAATTTAATATTTTCACCTTAAAATAATTTTCCTTTAATTTATTTACTAAAATTATAATTGAATTTACTCCAAGTGACGTTCCTTTCCTTCTTAAAATCCATTTTAATTTAGAATATATTATTTGAGCTCTTAGCTTATTTTTATTTCTCATAGAGACTCTTCGACGAGTCCCCCCCCCCCCCCAAGTACGAACATAGCGCAACATATAAGTGATCCTTCCACCAGTAAAGAGCACTGGCGCGCATTCTGATTATTTTAGAACCCTTCAAATAATGTTCTTTTTCGGGAATCTTGTCTTTCCACACGCTACCAATAGAACCGTATGCAAAAATTCGGAAGGCCGTTTTTTCATGTTTTCATGTGGGAAATAAAATCACACGACTTCAGCTAAGAGCTGTCCCGCTGATCTTTATGTATTGTCTAATTTCGTGAAATTTATTATAATTCCTAATAATTTCTAACGAAATAATCTACTGAATGAACTTGATAAAAAATAAAATGAATGATTATTTCCATGGGAAAATATAATTGGAGTTATCGAATCCATTCACGCCTGTAGACCACTCCGGTCGATTGCACCTAGGATATTTCTCTCCAACATATTGAGGCTATAGTCGCCAGGAGTATTCGCTAGCTCCGAACGTTTACGTGTTAAAAATTTTAATGCTGTTTTAACTGATGCAAAAACAAAATATATACAGGGTGATCTGTAAATAAGTTTCAAAATTTTAAAGGATGATACAGATAACCTAAAGAAGCATTTCTCGTCATTGAATGTTTGTCCAGAAATGCCGTTTAAGCACTCGTAGTGAAAAAAATGTGAAAGGTACAAAAAACTTGCTTTACAAGATGTTTTACAAGAAGCAAGTAGAATTCTTGAAACAATATGTTTAATTTTGAAATTGATTTTTTTTAAATATTGCATTTAGTCCACACGGCAGATATTATGACAGAGTATAATACAGGGCGAAGTTCAGATATTCGAAAAAACGAGAAAAATAGACCGGTAAATTTTTACTTTATAAAAAACATAAGCTTTTTTTTTTTTTTTTTTTTTTTTTTTTGAAAATGAAATTTATTTGGATTTATTAAAGAAGGGATAAAGTGCTTTGAAAGGAATACTAAACGGAACCCTTTGTGCGAACTTCGATCACACTTACCCACTTGTTCCACATTTTACAATTGTCTCATTTGGGTCCCTGAAGGAAATATAAAAAATAATCAAAAACCAGCGCACTTTTCCAGTTCTCACGTTTTTCCTTTTATTTAAAAAATCTTGACATTTACTATAAAAAAAAAAAACTGTATTTCAAAGGTCCATTCGCATTTTTTTTATTTATTAATTTTTTTCTCCAGTTTTAGGATACCATCTCCTATTTGTAGAAGAAAATACAAAGAACGAAAAGAAAATATCCTGACACATGCCCTGTACATTTCCCGATCTAAGGATATATTTCGTTTAAAAAATATATTACATTTACTATTTAAAAACAAATATGTCTTTGGAAATGTCATTTGCCATATCATTTGGCGTTATAACCAATTGGAGGGCGGTGGGATATTATGTACCCACTTAATTTTAATTCACAAATACTACAATAGCACCAGAATATTTAAATAAAATTTTGCTTTTATAATGTAAGTGAAGAAAAAAAACTTTAAATTATTTTATAATAAATTTATTCGTAAAATTTCGTGTCATTCATTCATTTCAACATTTTAGCAACAGAAGTGCTCTTAACCTGAAAGACATAAAAGATTGAAGAGATGATGAAAGTTTTATATTATTTAGTTTTTCTCAAAAACTTTTTGTTATAATTGAAAGTTTAATCTATTTAAATATCATACATTTAATCGGCAATCGCAATAACATGACCCCTTAGTTTATTTGGCATGATTTTCGTTTATTAATTATAAAATCACACAAATTCGAGGTGCATATGTGAAAATAGATAAAACGTGCATTGAACGGCCGGTGTACGCTGCCGACGGCATTGATGCCTGCAATTCCACGTTCTTTTGGATAGATTTGCATTAAAAATATAAAATCATACACATTCGACGGTGTACGTTCCCGAAAGCAGTAATGCATTCAAACATTAGGCTCGTCCGGAAAGATTTTCGTTAAAACATATCAAATCCTTTAACACTGAATTTGGGTATATTTACGGTTTTTATCGGGCAACAGCAGGCGTGTCAGCTAGTTTATATATAGACACACACATATACAGACATATATTTATGGTATTTTGGGTTATCTTAGTTTTTTTAATATATATATATATATATATTCAATAAAGAATATTTTTACTTCACGAAACAAATCAAAAGATAAAACTAAAAGCATCTGAACTAAGACTCTATGCATTTAATTTAAAGATAAACTCATCGAGTCTTTCAGTTAATCATATATTTTCCAATTGAAAAGTTTCTTTTACATTTATTTTTAATTGATTGCATCTCATGAGATAGTAACTGAAAAATCTTTTTTTTTCTTTTATAACTAATTACATCTGAAAAGAAATACTATACATCCAATTAAAATATTTAATTTAACTGAAATGTTTATGCAAGGCAATTATTTTTTACCAATATCTTTACATCTATAATGAATTTTTCTCATTTGTGTTCGGAATGGGAATGGACTTTAAAAAAATTAAAAAGAAAATGGCACTTTAAAGGTATTAAATTAAAAATACAATGTATGATGATAAAAAAAAATAATAATGCGATTTCTGCTGCCATTAGCATCTAATTTAAAAATACATTTCCTGAAAGTTACTTTAAATAGATTTATTTCAATTAGTATTTAAAAGCAATTAATTCTTCCTTCATGTTTTTATAAAAAGTTTCATTTAAAAAATAATTCTGTTATAATAATTTTGTATTAAAATAAGAGCATTGTTTGTGGTTTAAACAGAAAACTTAGAATTGAAAAGCAAAATAAATAAATATATAAATAAAAAAATAAAGGTATAGAAAAAATATATTTAAGTAAAAAAAAATCCCTATCTAGAAAATAAAAATGTAATTTTATTGTACATAAATTTCTACATCTCGTTTCATTCGATTAAGTATTTGTTTGTTTTTAAAGAAATAAATATAGTACAGTTGGACCCGCTTAAGACGCTCACGATTAATACGCGATCCCGCTTAATACGCGATTTTTTTACAGTACCTTGAATATTACCTGTAAGTCTAATGGAAAAATATCACGCTTAAGGCGGTATTAAAAAAATATTTTTCCACGCTCAACAACTTAAAATTTTTAGACACATTTTCAGACTCATTTTTACATTCAGGGACCTATGTTTTTATTTTTCGTTCAGTTAATTATAAATTGATTTACAAACAATTATTTTCACAGTACGATATTTTTTTTTGTTTCCTGCGCTATCGCTTCGGGAAAATCGGTTCAAAGCATTTTTTAAAATATATTCTGTCTTTATCAAAAAATCGAGACAATACGGGGATCATAAAGTTTCTGAATAAGAGAACCTGCCAATTGGATGCATTTTAGAGCAAAAATGAATTTAAAAATGTGTCTTAAAATGATTTTGAATTTGAATACACCCTTAATACGCGATCCCGCTTATTACGCGACTGAGTTTCGGAAAAAAAATCACGGTCCAAACGCGAATGCATTCCCTGTCAACATTTGATCCCACATGAATTGCTCGTTTCTATATATTTATTGGAAAACTGATTTTTTTTTCCTTTTTTTACGCAAGAAGTATCATTTGCGCTATAACCTTAGATTAATGCTTTTATAAAAAAAATATTTAAAAGTAAATATGGATAACTGTATACCAAATACAAAGTTGTCTTCCTTTACTCTAAAAATAAATTTTAATTTTCACATAAAAATTAATATCCTTATCTAATAATAAGAAGCTTTAAGAAATAAATCTTTAATCATAAGATAAATAAACTGCTACATGAATATATTCAAATAGACAACATACAAAAGCGTAAATGAATTTTTAAAAAAAATATATTAGGAATGTGTATTTATTTGTAATCGAAACATCAACCTCAGAAGAGTGAATCAATGCGAAAAAGATTTTGATTTATTTAAGAACCTCTGCAACGAAAATAACGTTCAAAAATTATGTAATCCTGAAAATGTTTACGAAAATACTCAAGCTGTGTCGTTTCAAAGATTTGTACGAAAATATAATAATTAACTAAGAGGGATTTTCGAATAAATTTTAATAACTTATATCTATTTTGTATTGATGAGCTGATAAAATATTCCGTTAAATTTGCGTCTGTAAATGTCAACATAAATATTTCCATTCAGTATTTTCGTAACAGGGATTTATCCTTGCGAATTCAGAAATCAATGGTTTGCTCTCGCAGAGTGAATGTTTATTTGAGTATGCGTAAAGATACATGAAAAGGAATATTCATTTTTATTTCGCAGTTTAATATAACGCTGCAGTTATTTTATTAGAGTGTTTAATAACTATCTATGATGTAACTAATATATTTGATATATGTTTATAAATTATTGTGTATTTTAGATTATTAAGAAAATATCTATAATTTTGAATAATGTTTATTTGTTCAGGAATTCAATCCCAGCAAAAGACTAAACCTCTACTACTTTCATTCATTGAACGAAGAGAGTGATTTCTTGCAAATGCCCTGAATGCATAATTTACCAAATTTCAACACTATATAAGATATAATGTAGGGATAAATGAGGAGTTCCAAACCACCAACAAATAATATAAAAGAACTGTTTGCTTTGTGCTATATAATATGTTAAAGTAAATATAACTTGTTTATGAAGGACTTAAGGGTAACAAGGAAATATTTTTGATGCAAACCTCTGAATTTAAAAATATTACTGGAATAAACAAAGGTACAAATGTAGTCAAAACCTTAAAATAAGCTGCTAAAGTAAAACTGGAAGGACAGAAAAAAATATTAAAAAACTGTAACCGATTTCAAAATCGAAATTTATGACTTGAATATACAACGATTTTAAAAAGAGTAAGGTGGTTCAATTTTTACAAACAACAACAGTTATTCTGCATTAAGGAGTAGTTTTTGACATAAACACGGTCATAGAGGAAGTAAAAGGAGACACTTCCTTTTCTTTGGGCATTTAAGGTAATTAATATTTGTCATTTGTCTTTAAAAAATTAGACGAAAACGGACGTTGAACGTTTTTATGGCACTTTTATTATTTTTGCTCTATTCCACACACTGAAAACATATAAGAAGCAACTCATAAGATGTTTTCCTGGAAAAAAGGTAAATGAGTATAATTGGGATTTTCACAATCGTTTAACTGAAATATGTAGCTTTGTCGTATATGCTCAATTGTTAGCAGTTTTTTATTATCAATGTAAGACGCATACAAATTCTAATGTATTACCTATCAGCAATATTATTCAATGGTTGGAATATCATAGTTTAGATTAATTGAAACTGACCGAAAAATTCCGGGACCAGCACTGGAACATGGGCACTTACGGGGATGTAACTTTGGCTGTAACCATGTCCACCATTGAATACGATTTACCTAGTTGAAAAAACTTTCCTCTCTCCATCTGTAATATTGTCATGAAAATATTTGTATTGTGTATTACGACCCATTTTATGCATTCTTGGAGATGGGAGTAAATTTAAAAATATGTTAGTGATTGTGATCGAATAGATTGTTGCATGATTGCAATTTTATTATATGGCAGTTTTGTTTTAAATGTTTTAACTCTATTTCATTACAAAGCTAAACACTAATTTTATTTTAGTTTGATACTCTTTATTCACTAACACTGTTTACCAAAACCATTGAAAGACAACAATTTTCTAATAAAATAATATTAAAGAATACAATAATTAAAAATTGCAAGCTGATAGTCAGTTGTTTTTTTGAGCGAAGGGGGAGGATCTTTATATATTGTTAGCTAGAATGCTTTTATTTTAAGTTAAAAGAATATGATTGGATCGTTTTCTATTTATTTATGGAGGAGGGATTAAGCTCTTTCTCTCTCGTTGTCCCCACGGACTTGATAAAATTAGATAATGCATTTGAAAATATTTGTGCATTTTGTTTCAGAAATATTACATGTTATAGTGAGATTTTTATGAAGTGTCATATAAAATAAGGTAATGAAATAACAAAAAAGTGTTGTTTAAGTTTTGTCTAAATAACGGATGTTTATCGTTAACGTTATTTGATTAATTTCTGAATAATTTATATCTTCATAACTTATCATTCAGAATTGATGAAAGTTTGTATCTTCCCTTATTTTGGCAGGCAGAACTACATAGGCAATAAAATTATGGTGTCACCTATTACAATTAGTTACAAGTACAACAGGCTACTCGTGCTGTACTTGGCCCTTCGTAAAAAAAAGTGAAAATACTTAACAGATTGAAAAATTTTAAAGTTTAGATATAAATAACAGTCAGTTTGCACTAGATTATTTTTTTAACACAATTATTTAAAATTGGTAAAGTAATCATGCAAGTTGTAAATTTCCAACTGGACGAAAAATTTCGTCCAGTTTTTGTCCGAAATGTCCGAAAAATTTCGTCCAAAATTTTTTCGTCCAGTTGGAAATTTACAACTTGTATGATTACTTTACCAATTTGAAATAATTGTGTTAAAAAATAATTTAGTGTATTCCGTATCCAGCGTTTACTGGAGTTCCATTACCTGCGATCTTTTCTGTTGAGCTGATTAAAATATCAGACCAGATGCTTCGATCAATAAGGTTAACTGGATGAATTATGCCCTCCAGATTCGACCGGGATAGCTCAGTGGCAGAGCGTGGCGGCTTCAGCCAAGCGATCCCAGGTTCGAATCCTGGCCCGGACATTTTTTCGTCCAGTTGGAAATTTACAACTTGTATGATTACTTTACCAATTTGAAATAATTGTGTTAAAAAAATAATTTAGTGTATTCCGTATCCAGCGTTTACTGGAGTTCCATTACCTGCGATCTTTTCTGTTGAGCTGATTAAAATATCAGACCAGATGCTTCGATCAATAAGGTTAACTGGATGAATTATGCCCTCCAGATTCGACCGGGATAGCTCAGTGGTAGAGCGTGGCGGCTTCAGCCAAGCGATCCCAGGTTCGAAACAGTCAGTTTGTTGGTTGATTTGTTTATAGGCTCCTTTAGCTTTAATTCAGCTCATTTAGTGTGAAAATAATGGCTTTAATTATGATGATGTTAAAGTTATAATAAACAAATTACTGTAATGTCCCAGCACTGAATGAAAAATGATGGTGTATACAACTTTTTTATTCATGAACTTTTTCAATCTTTATGTGTGATTCAACAGTATATATTTATCTCATAAAAAACAACTCGTTGTAAATGATCCCGCCAAGCCACAAACCTAAAACGTCAGTCACAAAAAGAAGTGATATCACATAAAAAGAAGCGATATAGAAGTGCATACTCCGAGTCCCGTGTAAAAATCTATCACCACTCATAATGTTTCCAAAGGACTCGGAGTGAGGTACAGTATGTGAAAACTGCTTGGAGACCTGCAGGCTTTTATAATATATGCAGTATATCAATTTGAAAATCGAAAAAAATAAATTTTTAATTTTTGTTACATCATTTTTTAAGTATTTTTGTATGCGAAAGAACTGACAGAACGGATTTTTCCCCAGATCTATGCGATTCCGCTTACGCTAGAATTACTGCAATATATCTCAATTTAGTTAACGTTTATTATAAGGTACAATGTTATTAATATGCGTATGATCATCATCATATATATATATATATATTACAAACTCAAAATCTTTACATGTTTACTTAAAAAATCCTCTTCGTAAGAGTGGTGTTTCTAGTTTAAATAATGGTAAATAAAATCAACAAATTGATTTTTCAAGCTCATAAATAAGAAAGGACATGCAAACACAGAAGCTTCAACTTTTTACAATTTTATGGGAGCAAAATAAATAAATTAATTAAATTAAATTAAATTAAAATAATATAGTCATATGTAATTGCAGGAAACGCAAACATTATAAAAGCCTGCAGGTCGCCAAGCAGTTTTCACATACTGTACCTCACTCCGAGTCCTTTGGAAACATTATGAGTGGTGATAGATTTTTACACGGGACTCGGAGTATGCACTTCTATATCGCTTCTTTTTATGTGATATCACTTCTTTTTGTGACTGACGTTTTAGGTTTGTGGCTTGGCGGGATCATTTACAACGAGTTGTTTTTTATGAGATATCACTCCTTTTTGTAAGGTATTTAATTTCAATTATACGGATTCCATTTTTATTCAGAAAATAAAAGATAAAAGGGGCAAAAAAAATAATAGTGATGCTATAAACAGAATTATACATCAGAATTATACAATTTATTGAGTGACTTATTCCAATGTACATGTCGCTACCATAACAACTGGGAAACTTTTATATTAATTTCCTTACATTGTATTCATCAGATTATTTATGACATATTTATTTTCCTTTTTCTTTTGTTTACATCACTCTTCCATTTATATACATTGAAAAACAAAAAATTACACAATTTTACAGTAGTTTACAAACTAATTAAAATACTACAGTTTCAGAAAAATGTGGAAAAATAAGAAGCACTTTTTTTCGGTCAACTACAACGATAAGTTTATGGAGCATACTTTACCGAGAATAATCAACATTTTTTTTCCTACGAACCTATTTCTATTAGTATAAAAATTTACAGGGATTTTTATACTAACATATTAAATATATTATTTTTGAAAATTACTGAGCACCTTAGAAGTTTTTTATTTGTTTAAATTTTTTAACTCAACGTTTCCAGAATTTGAAAAATATAAAATTCGCAACGTTTGCAAAAGTATAAAAACTATTAAAATGATTTCTGTTCATATAGTCTGTTCATTCCAATTCGGTGATCCTAAAATATAGGTCCCCAATCTCCGGCAGTCCATGAATTAATTAGGACATATGTATGAAACTGTTAAAATGTTCTCAAAGTTGACAATAGAGGCAATAAGTATAGCTTGGCAAATATGAAACACGGCATTGCTTCATCATGGCTTTGTTTCGAGAGGAGTTCGTTCTCCGAACATAAAAATCTCACGCGAAAGTGTTCGTTAACCGATTTGTTCGTAAACCGAACAGTTCGTTACCGATCACCTATTGTATACGAAATTTAGTATTTTAAGTTCGTCATAGCCGGAGATTCGATGAACGGCAAATATTTAAACGCAAAACTTGTAATCTTGGGGTATCAACATTTTTACATTCTATTACTCAGCGCATGAACGTAAAGTTGGAATTTTGTAATCGCTATTTCAATCAATTCCTAATACGCTAGAATTATATATTTATAAATAAACACAGTTTTTTTAATCGATGAAAATACTATATATTAATAGATTTAGAGCTTAACATCGACGAGATTTCAGACGGACAAAATGATCTTATATTAAATTTTAAAGCAAGATAATGAAACCTTACAGAGATTGAAACAGTGTAAAATCATTAAAATACATCTCACTCAGTAAATATACATCGGTTGTAGTGTAATCAAGATCTTCTAAGAGACTCTGTAAACAAAACGTATATGCTTCAATGCCGCTTTACAAAGAGAGCATGTAGTAACATATTTGAATATCTTGTGTATATAGCGAATTTGACAAAAGTTATGCAATTTACTATTGTTTTTCCTCTGTGTTAAGTACAGGAATCATGTACTTCAACGTAAAAATTTGCTAATTACACAACTTTTTAGTCTTATTAAAAAATCTTTTGAGTTACCCTGTAAACGAACAGTAAATTCTACACTTCTGTTTTACAATAGGAAACTAACTTAGGTAGTTCGTAGTAACATATTTTAACATCATGCGCATACGTTCTTTTTGAAAAGAGTTAGACCATTTAATATTTTGTTTGATTCATCTTAAGTATAGGAATAAATCACTTTAAAGTGGTATACATAAAAAACTAATTAATATTTTTACACGAAATATTAAACATTTGAACTACTTATAAAAACAATTCAAATGCTGCAAACCGCGTAAAAATTTGGATAATTACACAACTCTTTAGCCCTATATCAAAAGATCTTTTGTGAGATCCTGTAAACGAACCTTAAATGTTAAGATTTTTTATAATAGGAAGCTTACTTGGGTCGAGTGTAATAACATATCTTAATATCATGTGTATACGACCATTCCTAAAAGAGTTGGGTCATTTATTATTTTTTTGCTCTATGTTGAGTATAGGAATCAATAACTTTAAACTGATATAAATCAAAAACTAATTAATATTTTTACATGAAACTTACAAAGGTCCGAACTACTCATAAAAACGATTCAAATACCGTAAACCGCGTAAAAATCCGATAATTACACATTGCTGTAGCCCTGTCAACAGTTTTTGGTCTGAACAAGATTTAAAAAGTGCAAAAAACAGCACTTTTAAAATCGCATTTACTGAAAAACTATTCGTCGGATTTTGCTTTACTTTTGAATTCTTAGTCCCGTGGCACGCCCCATTCCATAGAATCAAGAATTTTGTTTCTATCATAAATAGAACGCGATATATAGATGTGTCAAAAACCCGTTTTGTCCCGTCCGCAAAATATAAACTAGACAGAGTTAAAAAAAAAAATTGTAAAATCGTTTGGCATCCATTGGCGGAAATTCCTTTCATTTACGGTTCAATGCATTGCTGTTTCTTATGCTTGGCGAGAAACTCTGTCGAGTTTCTATGATTTGTTACTGTAATGTGAAGTAACACTTGCAGTAATATAAAAATACCTTTTTCTTTCCTATAGCCACATATAAAAATAAAAAGGTCATATAAAGTACATGAATTTTAAACAAAATTCCTACGTTTAACTATAGCAATATTTTTTTTATTTTATCTTTTTTAGAAAACTATGTTTAAATTTATTTAATTTATATGAATAAAAGTATTATTTTCTAATTCCAAAATTTGAATTAATCTCTTTTAAAGAAATTGAACTTTTTAATTTTTAATCTGTTTTTCGAGCAGCTTTTCAACATTCAATTCACAATATTAATTCAGAGAAAATACTCATACGAGAAACACACCTATATATGATGAGAATAAACTTCTAACATTTCCAACTTGTATATATTCATGCAAAAAGTATTCTGAAACTCATATTTGGAAACTTGCAGTAAGTTTTATACAATTCATAACTTTTGAAATTGTGATGAAAATGTCACATATTTTAAACAATGTAAAGAGATCATAAAAGTCTTTGTAGCTTTATACGAATGTAAACTTCACGATTTTAAATGCAAATTTTAAACACAGTTGGTTGCATTAGTAATATTTCGAACAGCAACAATAAACAGAATAGAAATAACTTTGCATAAAAATGATATAAACTTTTATTTCTGTGAGTTGCTATATGTGGATATTTGTGTATCTTTAAGCAATTTTTTAGTTATTAATTTCTTTTATTTCTGCATGAAATGCAATTAAATACACATATTTTTATTATTTTTTTTAATATGTATTGTCAACAGGGTGTAGGAGATACATGTCGACATCGAATACGCTAATCATTTGCTAGACATTATTATTTATCCCTTTTTAAATTAAAGATAAGAAATTAAAATATATATATATAAATGTTAAGAGCTATTTGATATTATATTATACATGAAGAAATATATTTTTAATTACAAATCTATATTAAGGTGAAAATAATTTTATATTACGTGTACATTACTGGTAAATTGGATACATGTTGTCTTTCTTTACCTGAAATCTTAGTGCGACACCTTCCTGCATATAATGAACATACTTTTTAAATTTGTTTTTAAAAATTAGTTTAATATCTTGTTGAGGATTTAGCTGTTGAATTCTCCTATAATTGGCTCTCTGCATATATCCCAAAGTTTCAGATGTTGAAATAAGTTTATATGATGAAACTTTTCAAGCACTTTGCTGCAGATAAAATAATATATTCTGTTGTACAATTGTGCAATTGTACGCACGAATGTTTTACTAGTAATTAAAGATCGCATTAAAGAAATCTGTCTACTAGCAAATTGTAAATTTAAATAAATTTACTTTTCTTCACCCTGACTCATTAAGAGTAATCATACCTTCCATAGTATCACACCGTTGTATAGAAAGTACATATGCTTCAGTGTCGCTTTTAAATATTTGTATAGTATATATTTAAAGTTTGACTTGTTGAATATACCTATGAAATAATCTCTGTACAAATAATTACTGTTAAAAATGATTAAAAAAAATTAAAGCACGCGGATTTTAGAATTAAGATTGTGTTTACTTTAGAAATAAAAAATAGTGTAATTTTGAAGTTTATGTTCAGACATTAGTCTTTTAGCAAATACAAAAAAAAAAATTAAAATCATGTTCAGATTATAATAAAGTTTGCGCATTTTTTGGATTTACTGCAATACATCAGAAAATGAAGATGTTCATGTGGCATTCAGTAACAAAATTAAATTGCATGTTACTAAAATTCATTTTGTTACATTCTTTAGAAATTCTTAATGATATTTTTGTAATTAAATTTTAATATGTATATTCATCAAGATGTAGCTGATACTAAAAAAGGGTTTTCATTAACAATAAGATGTCTCACAAAAGAAGCATCTTCTAAACAGAAATCTATATATATATAAAATAAAGTCCTTTCTGGCTAGATGATCAACGCACAGCCAAAACTACTGAACCTACAAAGACAAAACTTGCAGGAAAAATACTTCTTAGTATGTAGAGGCGCACTAAGACTGGATTTTCAAAAACTCCATCCCTAAGGGGAGTGAAAAGGGGAACAAACTTAAAAAAAAATCCTTAAAAATCGGATATTATAGTTATGTGGCAAATGATAACATTTTTTAATGTAGTTTTGTATGCTGAATCGAATGGTATTAATTAAATACTCCTAAGTCAAATAGTTCGTGAGATATTGCACATTTTTCTAATTTGGCGAAGTCTTTGACGTCAAAATCTAACAATTCTAACAATACAAGTGACAATTTCTAAAAATACGTCCGTTACTATAGCAATAGAAGAAATTCAAATTAAATCTTTTTGTTTATTTTTGGAGATAGAAACATTAACTGCTCAATTGGGAATTGAAAATTAGTCTTACGGATATTTATGTAATTGTGTATTATTATTATTTCTACAAACGCCACGATTTAAAGTAAAATGTCATTGCTAAAATAAAGGGTGCATCTCAATTATACCGTTGACCACTTTTTTCATTAAACAAAAAAAAAAATTATCGCCAAACATGAACTCTAAATAAACAAATGGAAGAATGTTGCCATTGGAACATCAAAATAAATAAATAAAATAAAATAAATTCGGAAAAGCCCCACTCACCAAAGTGTCCAGTAAGTTTTAACACACAAAAAAAAATTCAACATATTAATGAAAATAGAAAAAAAATCTTGGGTATTTATTTATTTACATTACTTTTCTTAATTATCCTTCTCGGCTTGTGAATAAACGTTTGTGACGTCAGTTGAAATTGATCTATCGCACTTAACTATGAAACGCAACATTTTTACAATGCATTTTCTCTTTTAATGTCATGGAACAGCCGTTTAAGGAAGCAATTTTTATTTTAATTAACGAAATAATCAAAATATCAGAAAAACAAAATGAAAAATACAGGTAAATGTCGAATTAAAAACCGCTTCATGACATAACAAACACGTTTAATACTTCTGACGTCAAGTGAATGGGACTGCATTTTTGGCGTTAAATCTTATAGTTTGGCGATAGTTTTTTTATGAAAAGTGGTCGACGGGATAATGGAGAAGTACCAAATAAAGTGTCGGAGGCCTGATTAGTATTATGTATTAATTCTTTATTTGTTTTCAGTCTTCAGCCATGTTTCTCTTTTTCTTTGGGTTATTCATACGATTTCGGGATAATTTTCCGCAATCGGTTACATCGCCAATTGGCGTATTAGCCATAATGTTGAAAGCATCGTTTATGTTTGAAGCGAAATCTTCATGATGAATCCTGTTACAGAAAATCATATCATCATCTACTATGAGTATAAACCGTATATTCACATTTTAATCAGGTAATGTTTTTTGAAAGGTTTTAGCGTATAGCTATTCTACGTTGCTTTGTTATAGAGCTAAAGAGGAAAGCTCTAAAATTATGTCACCCCGATTATTAAAGATTACTTAAAAAAATTCTACTGAACAAATTTTAATGGAAGTGATTTTTCAGGTATGGTTAATGACCCTATAACATATCATTCTATGTTGCTTAGTGATAGAGCTAATGGGAAAGTGATTGGGAAAGGTGAATGCAATTATGAAAGATATATCTACTATGTATTTAAAATGAAAATTCGTATTTCATTCCGACCGTTTATAATTTGAGTTCTGCTGTACGGACTTTGGTGGGATTTACACTGTTAGTTAGGCAATTTTGTGGGGATGGTTGGTACTTCTCTGGAGCAAATTTTTCGTCTGCATTGTGTTTTCTGAAGCGAAAGCTTGACAACGAATCCGATTACAAAAATCCTATCATGTTTTTTTTTTCCTCAAATAATTGCATAAAAATTTATTTTAAATTGATAGAAAAAGAAAGGATATTGATTTTTTTCTCTATTTTTCTCTCATTCATCGCTGTTTTTTTTAAAAAGGAATTAAAAATGTGCGTTAGGGATCTTTCTGCTAAAAAAAGAAACAGTGATCAGTTTTATTATTATTCTTATTTATTATCATAAAGATGCAGTTTCTATTTCTTCATTTTATATTTATGCTATGCTAGTTTATATTGATATTTTTAGTTATTTTATTGTGCATGCGGTGTTTCCTTGAATTTCATTACACGTTTATATTTTAGTTAACTGTATTTTGGGCCACAATGACTTCTCGGTAAATACCTATTAATCTTCCGAATTTTGATGGTGATCATGAATCACTCAAATTCTTTTTCGACCAAGTACGGTCTGTCAGTCGCATAAATAAATACAGCCCGCAAGCAACAATTGCTCTGCTAAAAAGTAAACTCTCTGGTTCTGCATTAAAATATTTAACACAGAACCCTGATTTAACAAACTCAAACGACATTGATTTTATTGAAAAGGAATTTGCCATTTTTTTATATATATGACAAAGACGTTTGTCATATATCTTGCCTTCACTTCAACTACCCCCCCCCCCCCCAAAAAAAAAAAAAAAAATTAACAAGTTAACATAAACTTTTCCATTCTTCTTCCAAAATCTAACAAGCTAGTATTGATTTCATGCTTCCCCTTCTCCCCCCCCCCCAAAAAAAAAATAGAGATAAATAATAAATTTATAAGTATTCATTCGTTCGGTTTCCCCCTCCCCCCAAAAAAATAAATAAATAAATAAAATACGTAAATTTAAGAATAAATAAATAAAGATAAAAGTTTTGAATGCACTGTCATCCCCCCCCAAATTCAATATTTTAACTAAAATCTATTTCTGATTTAATTTAGATAACGAATCTGATTTCTTTATTCTAAAATGCAAGTCATTATTCGCATACATCAGAAATTTTTCAGTCCTTGACTTTGCGGTTATGCTAAAAATAAGTTACAAGTGTTCACACATTTCTAACCCAACCGTTTTTCATTCCCATGAAATCATAAGTGCATCTGTCTTAAAACTTAGACAAAATATATGCAGCTGTGCTCCACTTGTTTAAACTAATGTAACGTATAACTGACTATACTTTTACTGCATGCCTCGGCACTACTCTCATCCGCTCTCAAAAGAATTAATTAAAATATCTCTTGCCCACATGTAAATTGTAATATGCAAGCGTATCTCTTTCACACCCAGTTATTATATTGGAGCCACAAGCAACTGTTAAAATGCAGCTGTCCTTTTAGCAAAACCAACCAGCCATTCCCAAAAATTACTTTTCGTTTTACTTGTTTCGTCTCCATGCAAGAATTTCTACAGCCCCCCCCCCCCACTATCAAACGAATGCTTAATCATTGACAGAAACTAGCATTTATCGCTTTTTCCCACATTCTTCCAACATTATTCTCTAAAAGCCCTCTCGCCAAGTACTGGCGATTTTATCATGTTTACCGCGCCAACACCCGTAGACGTACTTTTTCAAACTGTTTGATTTTTTCTCCCTTTTACACCAACCAGAGAAGTTGTGCTTAAGTTTCTCTCGTTTGCGAAGGGTAACTCCCCTTGCTTCTAGACTCCTTTATTGCTTTTGCCTACTTTTTTTAAAGATGTCTTTGGAAAATAAACAGTGTTTGCCTTTACCTTCCCTGGATCTTCTTTGTGCATCCGAGTCAACTGCCTCTGTTTATGTTATCTGCGTCTCATTAAGAATCAACTAATTTTTTATTCGTGGATATCAGACTTCAACGACTAATAAAAGATTTATTATTTATCTCTATTTTTTTTGGGGGGGGGAGGGAAAGCATGAAATCAATACTAGCTTGTTAGATTTTGGAAGAGGAATGGAAAAGTTTATGTTAACTTGTCAATTTTTTTTTTTGGAAGGGGGGGGGGGTAGTTGAACTGATTTAATATTTAATATTTAAAAAACGTAAATTCTTATTCCATTCCGATCGGTTAAAACTCAGGTTCTACCGAACAAATTTTTATGTGATTTCACTGTTAGTTAGGTAATTTGTTTTAGAAAGGTTTCAAAATAAAGTACATTGTTCTACATTGCTTATTTATAGAGCCACGGGAGGAAGTTATAGATAAAATTAGGTGAACCCGATTATGAAAGATTGCCTTTTTTAAAGTTCTACTGAACGGATTTTGATGGGAGTTTCGCAGTGTGATAATATTTCAGGAATTGATTTTCTACATTGTTTAGTTATGGAGCTAGGGCAGAAAGTTGTCAGTGGTGTAGTCGTAAAAATAAAACAGTGCATATACTCTATAGACAGAGGATACATACTAGAGAGTATATATTATAGCTACGGACGGTGTGCAGAATTTCGTCTTAAAAATTGCAGAAGGTTGACGGCGTATACCAGCATATACTTTCTACAAAATCCCTGAGAGTTCTATCAGCAGGTGAAGATGATTATGAAAGATACATTTATCTGTCTACTGTATATGTATAATGCAAATGGAATTTCGATCCTGCCGCTTATACCTTGAATTCTGCTGAATGGATTTTGCTGGAACTTGCACTGTTAGTTAGCTAAATTTTGAGGGGAAGTTTTAGTGCATAACATATCGTTCTATGTTGCTTAGTTAAAGAATTAGGGGGGGTGCATTTCTATAATCAGTTGAACCCAATTATGAAACATTAGACTTTTTTAAAGATTCTGCTGAATGGATTTCTATGGAACTTGGATTGTTAATTTTCCAGGGATAGTTTTAGTATATTGCATATCGTTATATCGTTCTTTAGAAAATCATACTGTAAATGATTAAATAAACGAGTTGGTCTTTAACAGCCTAAATTTTGTGTAACACATTAGAAAATATAGCAGCATAATTAATGGCTTTCGTATCCATTTACACCAATGCGGAAGTACATGAAGGTAAAAGTTCATGTTTCTTTAAAACACACAATCACATTCACCGATATATTTCGTCTGATTCAAGTTTTTTTTTTGGAGAAACTGACCAGCGTAGCGAACAAAGCCTGCTAGGTAATAATAATGGTTATTTTATCTGTATATAAAATTCTATATTATGTAAAAGAAAGTCCTGACTTGGGAAATCATCAACGCACACTCCAAACTACTGAAGCTACAAACTCGAAAATTGCGAGGAAAATACTTCTTAGGATGTAGAGGCGCAATTAGAAAGTTTTCCTAAAATTCCATCCCTAAAGGGGTTAAAATGGGAACAAACAATAACAAAATTTCTTAAAAATAAGTTTTTATATTTTTTTGTCAAATGATAATACATTTCAATGTATTTTTGCATGCTGAATCGAATGGTACCAAATAAAATTATTCTAACTCCAACAATTCGTGAGATATTGCACATTTTCGAATTTGGCGTTGCCTTTGGTGACAAAACCTTAAAATTTATTGCATTGATCGCTAAGTGATATTTTCTAAAATACATTCGTCATTGTTAAAGATCAAACAATACTTGGCGATTTATAAGATACTGGATAAGAAAAAAATCACCTGATATTTTGATTAGATGAAATCTCAATAATGCCAGTTTTCGGACTCTTTGTTTTAACTTTTTTGTTTGCTTCGGGAATTTGGAATTGAATAATATTTGGTATTTTTATGTTAGCTGGGTGCCAGTGATCGCCAAAATTTTTAATACAAACAAAATGTCACGCAAAATGTTCCAATTCAAATGATGCCAATTGAAACAAGATTTGATGAGTTTTTACTGGCGCCTAACAATATAAAAGTACTTATTATTCTTACGGATATTTATGTAATTGTGATTTTTAAATAAAATATGCTTGCTGAAGTAAAGTTTCGAGGGTCTGTAGGGTTTCGATATTGCACATTTTCTATAATTTTGTGATGCCTTTAGTGCCAACTCATCAATATTTCTAACATTACAAGTTATAATTTCTAAAAATGCATCCATTACTATATCTTTTTTACTACCACCACTGCAACATATCCAGGGAGTCTCATCCTGCCACTTCAAGGCACGGCACGAGGTGCAGGGTAACTGGGATCCGAGATCAACAGCCTTATTCTTGAAATAATCAATATGAGGATCATAATTAAAGCCAGACAAATACTTTGTAGTGCAAGGCAATAATTTGATATGTGATCTCTTTTCATATTTTCCTGTAGCTGTCTGACCAAAAGCTTATATTATTGGATGCAAGTCACCGGTATATTTAGTTTGATTCAAAATTCGTTTGGAGAAACCGACCAGCGTAGCGGGCGAAGCTTCCTAGTAGCTTATATGTAACAAAATTTTATAGTTTAATTTTGTTCGCAAATAATTTTCATAAATATTTATTAAACTCTAAAACATATATAGATTTGAAATATGTAGTTAAAAAACGTGCAATATTTGAACCTATTTTGATAAAAAAATTACGCAGCGAGAGGATTAAATAGATGATGCCAAATATCTGTCCAATTTAAATGCAATTCACTGTAAATTGTAATTAATAGGATCCAACTGTATGAGATATTTTCTTTTATATATTTGTGAATTTATGTGTTAACTTCTAATTGAAGGAAGAGTAAATGTTGCATATTTTTACAGGTAAATATTTGTTGAAAGTGTACATATAGGGTGTTTCATAAATGAATTCCCAAATTTAAAATTAAAGATTTCATCAACTGTAATAAATTTAAAGACGAATTAAGTGATTTGTTTATCCCCTTACAAAAATCTCTCACATAACTCTATAAAAAATATTTATAGAAAATGCATTATAGAATTCTATAGAAAAATGACCCGTTTTCCTATAAGCTTGTTTAACCTAAAGCTATAGCAATATCTGTAGAAGTTCAATAGAAATGTCTATAGAGCTTCTACAAAAATATCTGTAGAAAAAATATAGAGCTTCTATAAAAACATGTACAGAATTTTATATAGAATCCAGGTGGTGACCCTCTCAAGTACTAACCTCACTCGATGCTGCTTGACTTCATTGATCGGACGAAGAACCAATACTTTCAGTATGATACAACCAGCTGACCCGCCCGGTGTTGCCCGAGCCCCTGTAATAAAATCAAATCTCTTAAAAAATGAAACTCTGGCCACAGTCTACTGGCTTCGGCACCGTATACCGGGCATGGTCGTACGCTCCGGAAAATCTTTTATTTCCCCATACCGCCGCCAGGGGAGCATTCTGTTCTAAACAAACCTCTTTCCGAGAGAATTTCTGAGACAGGTCCCCGCTGCCTACGTTACTGCATAGTAGACGTGCTACAAAATTGAGCTGGTTTCGAGAACATTATTAAAATAAGGCACAGTTAGAGAAAATAACCTTGAGTGAAGTGCCGGGGGGAGGGAATGTTCAAGTGTTCTTCAGAAAATGACTAATTAGGAGGCCCACTATGCATGTTTAAAAATTCGTTCGTTTGGTTATGCTAGGAACTTAATTACAAATTTCGCTTAAACTATTATTCGGAAATAGTGGTAACCGCTACTCATAAATTTAGTTTAATGTTATAAAGAGTGACTATGAAGTTAAATATAATGTTTGGAATCACTTGAGTTGAAATCGTAAAGATAGTTGCTGAGATATGGAAACGAATCATAATTGGAAAAAAAAACATTGAAGGAAGGGCCGGGGGGGGGAAGTTGTTCAAGTACTCTTCAGCAAATGACTAATTAAAAGGACCAATATGCAACTATGCATCTTTCAAAATTCGTTCGTTTGCTTAAACTAGGAACTTAATTACAAATTTGGCTTAAACTAGTATTCGGAAATAGTGGTAACCGCTACTCACAAATTTGATTTAATGTTATAAAGAGTGACTCTTAAGTTAATTATAATGTTTGAATTCGCGTTGAAATCGGAAAGATAGTTGATGAGATATGGAAACGGAGCATAGTTAGAGAAAAAATCTTGAAGGAGGGGCCCGGGAGGGAGGGTTGTCGAGGTTCCCTTCAGAAAATGACTAACTAGGAGGCCCACTATGCATGTTTAAAAATTCGTTCGTTTGTTTAATCTAGGAACTTAATTACAAATTTGGCTTAAACTATTATTCGGAAATAGTGGTAACTACTACTCATAAATTTAGTTTAATGTTATAAAGGGTGACTGTTAAGTTAAATATAATGTTTGGAATCACTTGCGTTGAAATCGAAAAGATAGTTTCTGAGATATAGAAACGGAGCATAGTTAGATAAAAAACCTTGAAGGAGGGGCCGGGGTGGGGAGGAGTTGTTCAAGAGCCCTTCAGCAAATAGTTAATTAGGAGGATCACTATACATCTTTAAAGATTGATTCATTTGGTTAAGCTAGGAACTTAATTTGAAATTTGGCTTAGTCTATTATTCGGAAATTCTGGTAACTGCTTTCTAGAAATACACCTTGAAGCTATGAATGCTGAGTTTTACGATATATTAGTAAAAATGGAACCGGTTTGGAGAAGTTTGGAACACTATTTGCTGAGATTTAAAATAGCGGTATTTTCTGTATAAAACAGCAATTAAACACTAGGTGCAGCTAAAAATTTCAAAATTGTTAAATGTAATTAGACCCTTGCCCCTCTCCATTCCTGCAAATATAAAAAATAATCTGTCAAATAAAGTTTTCTGTATTAATAATCTCTATCATAATAATATATGTCATGTAAAAAAATAACAAACCCGGCTAATTGTCATGAAGAAAAACATGCCTGGAAACTATTTCAAACAGGGTGATGTCTGTGTAATTGTCATGTGCAGGTGGCGCAACAATTGCATGGCTTTACGCTGATAACTTCAATCCATATTGGAACTATTTTGTCAGAAATCCTTATCTATGCATCGCTACTCTGGTTTATTAAATTACTTCTGTGAAGAATCGATACAACCAACCAACCCAAGTGAAAAAAAAGCGTATTTTTGATGAAAGTTCTTTGTGGATATTAATTAATATTTCAGTAAATAATTGAAATATAAAAATTATGAGGTTCAGGTAGATAAGGAGAGGGTTTGGACTTCCTATATCTAAATGATCAGGTTTCTAGGTGGGCCCGATTTTCCTAGTCATCGCCAAAAGACACACACACAGATACACACACAGAGCGAAACTTTCTTCTATTATTATAGATTTAAACTTTATTTCTTTTGTGATTTGCATTCCCAATCGTATATAGTCTACATTAAAGACATGACTATAAAATATCACAAATTTACTAAATGGTGTATACAAATGTCAAATTTAAAACTTATATATACATTAAAATCTAATTAAAAATATCAACGTTTCGACCAACTTCTATGGTCATCTTCATGAAATAGTTGTTACATTGCTTCTAAAGTTTCAAAGGCGAAAAACAAGCCTTTTGAACATGTTGTTTAAAAGGCAACAAGTTAATCAATCAAGTTAAGGAATCCGGAGAAACCTAATTACAATATAAAAACTTCACCTATAGAAGGTTTGAATCTTATTGTTCAAAGTAATATATTTAGCTTTAATGTTGAATTTAAAAATCAATCTAGGGGGGGCCCCCATGGGTTCCCCAGTTTCTGGTTTATTTTAGGAATTTAAATTGAGACCTTTAGAGAAATTTATATTTGATACCTTTGCTATAAAGCCTACTTTTGGGGTTCGTTACATGGATGACATTTTCATTTTATGGGATCATGATTGCTTGGCCCTGGATAATTTTCTTTGCAATATTAATAATTTTTACCGTAATATAAAATTCCCTTTAGAAATAGAGAAAAACGCTTCTTTACCCTTCTTGGATGTTGAATTACACCGCAATAATCAGGTGCTGAGCTATAATGTTTATAGAAAACCTATGAAGGAAAATACTGTTATCCCCTTCGATGCTAATTTACCTTTTCAATACCGGATTTCTGCATTTAAATCGTTCATTCAAAGAGCTTTCTTAATTTGTTCTGGTACGCAGTTAGAACAAGAGCTTAATTTTATAAAGCAAATAGCCACTAATCATGGGTTTACCCTTAAGTACATTTATAACATCATTCATAGCCATCATTGTCCACCCCCTCACAGCTTGCCTAATAACTAACAGAGGCCAACATATTGTCGGTTTGGATATGTTCCGGTTATTTCTAAAAAGTTAAGGAGTATAGTTCGTGGGTTTAATGTTCAGCTTATAGCTATTCCCCCACCTTACCTCACTAATTTATTAAGTAGTAACCTGGATCCTACACCGTTGCACGAATGTGCGGGTGTTTATGAAATACCTATTGTTTTGAAAGATGGCACTAAAAAGTTTTACATTGGGGTTACAAAAAGAAAATTTATTGAACGTCTAAAAGAACATAAAGGAATATTTCGCAATATCAACAGACGACAGCCCTTGCTAAATTCTATTTTAATAATCCTGACAGCCGCATTGATTTTGATAATGCCAAAATTAAAATTCAATGTAATAACGTCTTTGAGGGTCTGCGGAAGGAGTCCATTGAAATTATGGTTGGGGGTAACGGGGTTTGTAATGAGAGCATTTCATTTAATATCCCTAAACTTTGGATGAGCATCTTGAAATAGTCAATTACGCTTATATTTATCATTTAAAGTTAGGGTTTAAAAATGCACTATTTTATTCTTATAGTTCCAGATAAACTCGCCATTTCAGTTATTTTGATGGGGTCCGTGCCCAGTCTGTACAACTTTGGATAGTTATCACCGCTGCTTACCATTTTCGGTTTTGAAGTTGGTTATCCGACAGTGGGGGCCTGACCATTCTTCATCGGTAATACGTTTAAAGCTGTTAGATTTTTGTCCGTCAGGCGGTGCTTCTGCATCGTTTCTGCTTGAGGTTAGTTGGAACGATGGTTGATGGTTAATCTAGTGATTTTTTTTTAATTTGTGGATGGGTTGTTTTTTGCCTTTGAAACTTTAGAAGCAATGTAAAAACTATTTCCTGAGGTTGACCATAGAAGTTGGTCGAAACGTTGATATTTTTAATTTGATTGTAATGTATGTATAAGTTTTAAATTTGACATTTGTATACACCATTTAGTAAATTTGTGATATTTTATACTCACGTCTTTAATGTAGTACTGTTTCATGACGTAATCGTTCAGCATTTATATTAATATATAGTCTTGTAAAAATATTTAAAAGTTTAATAAATTGTTATTTATTAAAACTGAAACATTTTTTTAAACATTTATACCTCATATTAAAATATTTGAATAAAAGTTACAATACTATTTAAGTGAATAAAGTTTCTTAAATTAGATGGATGGTTTTATAAATTTAACAACAAATTAATGAATTATAAAAAAAAAAAAAAAAACTAATCATGATTTAATTCAGTAGTTCAACTGATATATTATTACATTAACAATTGAATCACAATATATTAGAATTGAATTAAATTATATATATATAATCATATTAAATCTATGGAGTACAATTATATATTAAACTGATGTATTACAAAATTTAATATTTTTTATTTTAGTGTATAGTTATAAATAAATTACTACACACATAAATTTTAAAAGATCAAGAAATATTTTTTTTATAAAAACAAAAACAAAAATCTATAGAATCATTAGTCTATAGAACTTAATTCTATACGGTTTATAGTACTCTATAGAAAAAAAAATTCTACAGAACATCTAAGAATTCTATAGGTACATTTTCATTAGAAAAAGTATTCTATAGAACACTATAGAAATAGTATTATGTAGAATGGCTATTCTATAGAATTTGTAAAGTATTATATAGAGCTCTATAGAAAAAGTATTCTATAGAATGGTTATTCTATAGAGTTCCATACAGCTCTATGAACTATTTTCGTATGGGTCAGGCAGTTCATAAGTTTTGTATGCAGTAATTTAAAAATTACTAAAGTTTTCGTCCACAGATTGTTCTGCGATGTCAAAGAGTGTCAGAATGTCCAAACTAACCTGTAAAACTGCATCAAAGATATCGCAGCGTTAACTTTGTATTATATTTAATTATCAAAGCACGAAAATTTTTTTGTATTTTGGTACACTCTAAAAACGACATTTTCAAAACTCATCAAAAAATACTCAAATCTGAGTATGTCGCAAAGTCAAAATGACTCCGAATCAAAATTATTCTCAAGTTTGAAACAAGTATATACTCATTTCTGAAAACATGCACATACTAAAGAATAAAAAAATCATGTGCTCATTTTTGAGTATGACCATGTTCCAAAAATGAGTATGAACTGATCCTAAACATTTTGTAATATGTCCATGTTTCAATAAAAAGTTCGAATGAAAAGTATTTTTTGTGTGAAACTGAGTATTTCTGGTATTTCAGAATCGAAAGCATAGGGACGTCCTATTTGAAACAAAAAGTTTCATAACAAAATGAAAACATCGATTTACTCAGATTTGAAAATGTCATTTTTCTCAGTGTAGCTATATTTTAACGCCTAGTTGAAAAGTGTAGCATGACTTCGGTTTGTCTGCCATCTGCCGTCTGTCCGTGCTCTAACTCCCGTAAATATGCTCAGATTACCCTGCACTTTTTATATGTTATTGTCGTAATCTATAGCATGTTCCCTATTTCAACTGAAGTGTGTAGCACTTATAGTTTTTTTACAGGGACAGTGAAAAGTAGTCCGTTACATTACAGTCAAAGAGGAATAATCGTTTCAAGTACATTTTGATGACGCTACGTCATTTAAAACATAGTGAAATTGATATATAATTATGAAGCGTATTAAAACATGCTTTTTGTAGAATATGGGATGCAGAGCATTTATTATTCATTTACAGGGTCAAACAAAAGAATTCTGTTACACATGGTTCAATGGGGGGAAATCGTTTGCAGTGTAATATTAGTGATATTTCACTATTTCAAACATAATGACAATTATATGCATTACTGAGGTGCACTATAAATTGCTCTCTTGTGTGCATTACGTTTATGTACAGGGACACACAAAAGATATTGATACATGTGCGATATTTACAGTCTATGTGTGATAAGTGCGTTTTCAACTTTGGTTTGCGTTTTTAAGTTTAACATTTTTTATAGTATGTGTGTGTTTATAAACTCAGTTGATCATATAAAGGGTTACACAAGGTATTACAGACTACAGGAATGAATTGCTTAAGGGTAGCTTTTAATTGTGTTTACGCATTTTCCTGCTGAACTATATATATAGTAGACTAATAGAAGTTTGTGGAATATAAATAAATTCATATACAGGGCTACGCAAAAAATATACATTGCCGTTTACCTTTGGTAATTGCTGCAAGTGATTTTTAAGTTGTCTTTTAGCTTATTAGGTGGTGTGTACAAAAGTCTTCAGATGATATACATGGCTGTACAAACGATTTCGAGTGTATTTCCATCGTTTGGCGAAATTTGCTGAATGTGAATATTCTAACTCAACTAAATTTTATCATACTATATATCCACATCTATTGATCATATACAGGGCTGCACAGAATAATTCGGCTACTTATTGACATTGGAAGGTAATTTCCAAAACTGTATTTTTCATCATGTTATATGTTTTCTAAACTGTTTACTTATATATCTTCTTTCACTTTATTTAACGAAAGTTTCGTTGCAGTTTTCTGGCTATGTTGGAAAGTGTTCATAATATATGATTGACGCATGAATTTTCGTTCTTGTTAAATTTTGAAGTTAATTTGAGCATATTTATAGTTTGAGACACCAAAATGCCATCTATTTACAAGAAATTATATTAGCCTTAACATGTCTTTAGATAAAATTTATGTGCTAATTGTTACCTATTTATATTTATTATAGGGGGAACTTGGGATACTTGACCCATAGAGATACTTGACACAAGGCTTTTTTCTCAGAATTGGGAAATTTCTGTAAGCTGTAAGTGGCATCACTTCTTTTCTTTCAGGTTGCTTATCATATGGTGAAAATAACAACTGAATCATTTCATAAGTTTATAAACTATCAGACAAAATACATTTTCATACTCCAAAAGTAATTTTTTTGTGCTGTAAACTCTGATGTTATAATTTTTTTTGTTTAAAGGCAAGACTTTTCTAATTGGTCATTTGTTTTGTACATGTTTTTAGCTACAATAACATGTATAATAGTATTAATTTACTTATTAGCAAACGGCTGCATTTTAGGGTTATGTAATAAAAATGCAACTAGGGACACTTGACCCAAGTCACCTAAGGATACTTGACCTAAGGGATTAGTACTATTCAAATGCGTTTTATTTATTTATTTGGGGGGGTTTTTTCGTATAGATGCCCCAAAAATATAAAAGAAAAGAGGGGGCAAAACCCAGAGAAGTTATTCATTCTGGTATTTTGGAAAAATCTGTATAAAAGGTTCTGGATGATGTCCTATACCATACAGTAGCCAAAGAATTTGGTCTCTGTAGAAACAATTTAAGAAGGTATGTCAGAAAAATCCAGATAGAAAACAACAAATTTTGTTCCATCATATAGTAAAGCAAAGCAAGTTTTTAATGAAAAATAAGAAGAACTGTTCAACTATTTAAAAGTTATGGCTCGAATAAATCATGGTTAGTCACCAAGTTAACTACCAAGATAGAATTACAAGTTCTGTGTTTAAATATGACTTTATATTTGGAGTTGATTAAATTGTTATTTTCTTATTCTGGAACTTGTTTAGGCACAGGATGAACTTTCAGACTGCTAATATTTTGAACTTTCTACAATAAAAATTAAAATTGGGCATATTAATGCTAGGCCTATGTAATAAAAATTAAAAGTATTAATTCTGATTGACAAAAATAAAAAAGTATTAAACTTAACGTTAATTTTGTTCTTATGTAAAAGTGTTTTGTTTGTAATTTTAAATCATACCCCAAATTTTTGACTTGGGTCAAGTATCCCTAATGGCTGGGTCAAGTATCCCTATACATTTGGATACTTGACCCAAATTAAAAGTTTTTTTAATATTCATATTTGACTACCTTTACAATTAATATTTCGGAATAATAATAATAAATTTTGTGCAATACTTCCTTAAATTTATGTAGACTGCATTTACATACCCATAAGTATTGTAAAAAAAATAAAATCCAAAACTAACAACTGGGTCAAGTATCCCTAGTTTCCCCTACTTCGTTACTTATTGAATTTTAAAGTTAACTTTTTCGTGTTATGACGTACAGAGAATTACTGTAAGGTCACGATTTTCTTAAGCGATATTGTGGTAACTATTGTTGAATGACTGCACTAAAAATGTTTTTAGTTGGTGTACAAAACAGATTTAAAGATTGCTCTTTTCTAATGAATTTTAAAAATACTGCTTTTAAAATATATTCATAACAAAAATCATTAAATGCAACAATATTTTAAAAATACTTCGTATGATGGAATATTAATATCAACATATATTAAATAAATATAATAGTTATTTGTTTCTTATGATTATTTAAAGAAACGTTCAGTAATATAATACACTATATTTCCAATGATGACCGGTCACTTGCGATGTTAGACGTTTTGTTAAATATCTGGAAAGATACATGAGGAATTATCCTGAAACTTCAGGCGTGTAAACAACATGATAGACGTCATATATTTACGCGAAGATTTTTTCCCGAAACCCCATAAGGGGCCGTCAACAAATTGAAGAAAAACGAATATCTTTTGGATGATCCTGTAAAAACTAATATTTCAAAAGCATTCAAACTGTAGATTATGATTAAGTGGCTTATTGTAATAATTTGGGTTCATTTTTATGAAGATAGCATGTACACTCGAAGAGAAATTCAAGTTTTTATAAAAACAGTCCCAAATTTTACCAAGTCTTTTGCTTATAATTTGCAGAGTTTTTAATATAAAAACAAGTTGTTTTCAGAAAATATGACAAACAAAATTGTACACAATACCCTGCAATCAGAATTAAAAATAATAAAAATTGTATGAAAAATGAGCAGGTTTACTAAATATTGTTTCACTGCGCATGCGCGAATTCAATCAAAATATACTTTGCATAATATATTAGCTAAATGCATAGACCAACTTTTATGAAAGTCTCAAAAACATAGCTTGAGAATTCTGATAGTAATCGTCGATAGAATAAGCTCGAATTTCGCTGTTCCCAAAAGGAAGCAAAAAGATAAGGGGTTGTATCCAAATATACTAGCTTATGAAAGTTGACATAATAAGAATTAAGTGCCTCATATTCTATATTTGATACAATCCTTCATCTTTTTGCTTCCTTTTGGGAACGACGAATTTCGAGATTATTCTATCGACGATTACTATCAGAATTTTCAAGCTATGTTTTTGAGACTTTTATAAAAGTTGGTCTATATATTTAGCTAATATATTATGCACAGTATATTTTGATTGAATTCGCGCATGCGGAGTGAAACAATATTTAGTAAACCTGCTCATTTTTCTTACAATTTTTCTTATTTTTTAATTCTGATTGCAGGGTATTGTGTACAATTTTGTTTGTCATATTTTCTAAAAATAACTTGTTTTTATATTAAAAACTCTGCAAATTATAAGCAAAGGACTTAGTAAAATTTGGGACTGTTTTTATAAAAACCTGAATTTCTCTTGGAGTATACATGCTATCTTCATAAAAATGTACCCAAATTATTACAGTAATCCACTTAATCATAACCTGCAGTTTGAATGCTTTTACAATATTAGTTTTTACAGGGTTATCCAAAATATATTCGTTTTTCGTCAATTTGTTGACTGCCCCTTATGGGGTTTCGGGAAAAAATCTTCGCGGAAATATATGACGTCTATCATGTTGTTTACACTCCTGAAGTTACAGGATAATTCCTCATGTATCTTTCTAGATATTTAACAAAACGTCTAAAATCGCAAGTGACCGGTCATCGTTGGAAATATAGTGTATTTATGCCTAATCTTTTGGAGATACTATTTATCTTTCTTCTTTTCTGACTTCACTTATTTTAATTCCAATTCTGACTATGTGAAACCTTACAATGCGAAAACTTTAATTCACTTCAAAGATAAAGGCTGTCCGAAATTAGCCTTGCATGACCAAATGGAATTTATATTATCGCTATTCGGAAAGCTCACGGCGTTCCAGTTAAACTTACTCTTCCATACAGCTAACTTTCATTCTAAATATTTGAAAGATAACAGCATAATTGAATCTTAGCCTTATCAAAAGAATAACTCAGTGCAAGTTTCGTTGTTCTGCTTAAATAAAAAGTCTCATATTTGAATTAATTAAAGTCAAACTTATAAGTGTGATTCATATTAAATATACAGGGCGTCCCCAAAAGATTTAAACGTGCTTTATCTTAAAATTCATTAAGATACAACTAAATGTAAATATATTGCTTGAAGGTGCGTAAAAACATACATAAAAACATTTAAAAGCACATTAAAGTCCTTTTAAAAATTCCAAAACATTTTCAATCGAAACCCGGTCATCATCAGCGGAAAAAATGATTATTAGTTAATTTAAGTTAGATTTAAAAATATTTTCTCCGTTGTCTGACAAGTAAAATAGTAAAAAATCCATTCTTCTAACACAACAAAATTCAACGAATTTACGATAGTTTGAATTTTATGAATTTTCGGAGCTTCCCGAAACTAAAAATTCGTCTGTCTACTTTTAGTGCCGGAATGTTCCGAATTTTCATAAAATTTAAAGTATCATAACTGGGTGTGTTTTTCGTGGAATAATGGGATATTTACTGTTTTACGTGTTAGAGTATGGACAAATATTTCTAAATGTATAACATATAGAGCGCACGGACCGTATAAAATTTAAAAAGTGTAACTTTTTGAAAATTAATGACAGGACTGTGCATCAACATAATAATAACTCCTATCTTATTTTGAACACTTTTTCAATTTACATTGTCCATGTATCTCCAACAAGTAAAATATTAAAACGCGTTTCAATCTTTTGGGGACAACCTGTATATTAAATATTAATGCTGAAGGATCTGTTAAATATGAATTATCTGATATATTGATAATTATCACAACAGAAAATCTTCTACGCTTTTATTTATTTGTCTACAGAAAGGAAAATATGAGTTCAATTATAGGTATATTTTATGTTAAATATTTAAAATGTCCACCTAAATTTTGTTATTACATCATGTGTAACATCGTTCTATGTTCAATTCGTTAGTATTTCACTATACTTTGTTCTTTATTTTTAATTTACAGGTTTGACCAAAGACATTTGCATGGTAGTTTATATATTCAAACATTTTTCTACTCAATAAAATCAAGTAGCTTTTCAAATATCACTTATCTCTTAATGCTTTAATAAAATGAACAGATGAAAGTGACAGGGATTAATTAACTCGGACATTCCACATTAATCCAAAGGCACATTGACTATTAATCACGAAAATTTTTGTAGAAGTCAAATTTAGGACTCCATTTATTATCTTTTCAAAAATGTTACATAATATTTGCTTTCATATCCATTAAATTATTTTAAAAATAATCTTTTAAGATTTATATTTCAAAACAATTTTTGATATACTTAAGTTTGAAAGTTTTTATTTCGTAAATGTCATTAATCGAAAGAAAAAATAAAACATTCATTTGCCTCAATTGATGAATGGAAAATTTTAAAAATAGCTTTAAAATTCTTCTATGAAAGTCATTTTTATCATTCATATTTCTTAAAAAAATATCTTCATATTATATAATTTCTGCTCTTACTCCTTTGGCGTAATATGAAGAACAAACATCATTTACATTTCAATGGAGTAAAAAAAAGTTCATTTTTAAGATTTATATTTCAAAACATTTTTTCATAATTAAGTTTGACAGTTTTTATTCCGCAAATGTCATTAATCGAAAATAAAATAGTTTACTTGCCTGAATTGATGAATGGAACCATCTAAAAATAGCGTTAAATTACCACGATGAAAATCAATTTTATCATTCATATTTCTTTAAAAAAATCTCCATTTTATATAATTCCTGTCCTTACTTCTTTAACGTAATGTGGAGAATAAACAGTATTTGCATTTCAATAGAAAACATAAATAAAATAATATGTTAATGCTTAGAAGATCAATGTAGAAAACAGTTTTTAAAAACTTCTACAGGAATTTCAATTAGTTTTCAGTAATTTGTCTTTGATTTGAAGTAAGTCTTCCGGCAATTTACAAATTAATTTTTTAACTCATAGCACAAAGGCACAAAGAGCTATAAATAGCGTAATGTTAGTATTTTTCTTCTATTAGTAATTTTAATTTTCTATTTTTCTCCCTCATTTACACACACACACACACACACACACACACACACACAAACCACACACACACACACACACACACACACACACACACACACACACACACACACACACACACATATATATATATATATATATATTCAGCGTATCCCCAAAAGCAGGAAATGCCCTTTAATGTTTTACCGGTTGGATTAGGCAATTTAAATTGCAAAAGAGTCCAAAATATGTTAGCAAAAAATATTATATTTCTATTTTTTACCCAGCCCAGCCGAAAGTATGCTAGAAATTAATGACTATAAGAAAGGTGTGAATATTCATTTGCTACGAACAACAACGGAATGAAAAATGTACAGACCGGGAATCGAACCCTAATCCGTAGATTAACGCACCGATGCTCTACCATTTGAGCTACCAGTACAGCATGTAGTCTGGAATTCCCCACTCTTAATACGTTGGCAAGTCTGCTACTTTTCAGCACAATATGGAAAGACATTCATGACAACATATCGTTAGTAGCCTGGAAAGTCATTCATGAGCACATATCTTTACATACATCATTACATACGTGGCATACATGAGATGATCGTCTCATGTATGCAACTAAAGATGTGTGCTCATGAATAACTTTCCATATTGTGATGCAAAATAGCAGCCTTGCTAACGTATAAGAGTAGAAAATTCTAGACTTGATGTAGTCCTCGTAGCTCTAATTGTAGAGCATTGGTGTGTTAAAACAATGATCCGGGTTCGATTCCCTGTCTGTAGATTTTTCACTCTGCTGGTTGTATGCTTCGTAGAAAGTGAATATTCACACCTTTCTTATAATCAATAAAATTTATGCTAATGAAATAGTCTTTTATTTAATTTTCAAAAAGATACATTTTTAAAATTTTTATATTGTTCCTGGATCCTATAAGTTGTATTTAGACAAAAATTATCCATGCCCTAATAAGTAAAACAGTAACAATTTAATTATTCTACGACCAAAATTCACCGAGTCATGATACTTCGAATTTATGAAGTTTCAGAACTTTCCTGTTCCAAAATCAGAGAAAGGAATTTTTAATGCCGTAAAACCTGAAATTTCTCTAAAATCTAAAGTATCATATCATAGTGAGTTTTAGTCGTAATAGGATGCAATTTCTACAGTGTTACTTGTAAGAACAGAATTAAAAAAATGTCCATGTATAATTTATAGTATCCAGGAACCATATAAAGAAATAAACTGTCCTGCCGGCGTGTATCTGGTGTAAAAGGAAGCTTCCCTATTTCTCGGTTTTAAGGTATTAGCTAATTTTACTCGAAAATTCGTAGAAAACCCGCTGAACTCGCGATGAACCCGATTAGAGCAGATTAGTCAATGCTGAATGTACTGAAATTTTCCAAATTATTTAGCTATAGCAAAGTTGATTTCAGTTGTGTTGAATTACTTTTGGTCGCCACGTTTGGGGATGTTTCTTCAAGTGTGGATAAGCTTCGCGAGAATTTCTAGCTAACGGATATGAATATATAGTTTTGTGCGTATGATTCGGAAAATGGTTGCAACAATGAAAGATAATTTACAAGACTTCCAGAACCCAAAACCAACCCTAGTTCAAAACTTTATTTATCTATCTATCTATCTATGTCACTTTTTCATGGACATTATAACTCCCATAATTCTGCACACATCTCTTACAAACTCATACATAAAATCAAGGGGCATAAAATCTCGGTCAGGTTCGTTAATGGGCAAAATCGAACCAAGGGGGGGGGGGATGGAGGGGCTTTTTGTGAAAACAGAAAAAACACCTAATTTCTTAATTATGATACATATCGAATACGTTTAAAGTTATTATTACTTCTAGAAAAAGGGCCGAAAATGTATTTATGACATATTTTTCATATCATTAAAAATGAACCCAGGAGGGATATCAAATCCGCTTAAATTTATTATAAATCCTCTTATTATTACTTAAAACTTTTATATTAACAAGTTTTTTATAGGGTCAACCCTTATAGCAAAAAAAAAATATAACAAAAAATATCCCTGCAGGCTCCGCTTGCGAACAAGTTACTTTTCCAAGTGGGCGTTTCCAAATGCCGCATCATGGCAAAAAGGTCATTTCTTCCTCAATTTCCAACAAACTTGCAACCCACGGTCTGCGTCTTCGAAATCTACCTGTGCATGTAGGCCTAACCGTCAGGGATTTTTTTTTATTGCGAATGTCTTAATTATTTATAGTACTGAAAATCCAATCTCTAATTTTATTAATTGCACTACAAGGATGGTAAAAAGAAGAATAGCAAGCCAATTAAAAGAATATATGGAAGATTTAGCATTTTCATTATACTCAGAAAATAAAGTTAAAGATTCCAATTCTGAATCATTTAAAAGGAAATGGGTGACGTAAAAAGGCTTTTTGACATATTTATAATAAACACGTAACACGTATATACTAGGAGTCTAATTACATCTTAAGAAAAAAAATTCGAAAATTTATATTTTCGTTATTTTTATACAAATAAAGGGTACCAAGCACGCTTAAATAGATAAAAAAGAAAAATCACGAGTCACACATAAATTAAGTTACACATTCGAGCACTTCCAGAATACTGTAATGAAACTTCACCATTTATACGGTGAAAGAAGATATCTATATAAACAATTCAGAAATACATAACACAGTTGCACACGCAATTTCCTAAATTACTGCTCTTAGTCGATAAGGCATTCGAATGTAGTATTTGAACAACCCTGCTTATAATTTATAGATTTGTATGTACACCACAGGGTTCATTAAAAATTTATTTGTTTAGAAAAGAAATACCACGTTTGAAAATTGTAGCAATTATCGCTCATAGAAGGTAATTTGAAATTTTTTTGAAGCCATGAACATATTATACAAATTTTCATACATGCCACAGATTAAACAAAAATTTAATTTATCTAGGAAAAGCATAGCGCAGAAAAAATGCGCTTCCCGCAATCAGTTGCCATTCATAGACTGAAATATATCAAGATTTACTGTAGCCCTGTGTTAGAATTTATATATATTCTAGAAACATATCTTAATGTAGTAAATATATATATAAACTGTGAAATGTATAACACATTTAAAAAACACCTTTAAGATATTTACGCCCATAATAGGGATGCATACGAATGCTTTTGTGCAGCGCTGTATCTGTATATGGGTTATAGAAATTATACACACCACTTAATGTACTAAAATTTTATTAAGCTTAAAACCCATACCGCATCTGAAACGCAGATCAAGTGATTATTGCTCATAGACAGTTGTGTAATCGAATTCCATTTGTGTCGCTGTAAATAAACAAATAAATGTGATGCACCCCATATTCTAGAATGACAATCTTTTGGTGAATCACAGCCATCTGCATCAGTTTCATTATGTTTGAAATAGAGTGGGCTTAAACACGACATTTAAATAATAATAATATATTTTTGAAAATAATTTTTAGTCGTAAGTTCTACGAATTAAAATTTAATTAAGTAATTGAGCCATTTTCCAGCTACAATGATCTCGAAGCCGCAGCGGTAGTACGAGGTATTAAATATCCCGACCCACCCGAATCCGCTGCTTGATGTCTTAAACTTATTGAAATTAGCTTTTGAATTTTCCTGAGGCATCTTCTGTGATCGGGTCAATTACAGTTCCGGTCAGTAATTGAAGTGAATATTTCTACGATTCCGGCGTGCGCCGCTTTTACAGCGAAGTAGTAGTTCTGTAGACGGTCGTCCGACATAGTAAAAATTGTCATGGTTAAACTTTATAATGAACTGGTAACTAATTTTCCCCTATTGGCCTTACTGGATCGGTATACTTTTGCATGACCCTGGAAATGACTGATAAATGCAGTGCAAATCCATTTTCAACACAAAGTCTCCTGTAGCACCGAAATCATGCATGTTCTTTTCAGTATGTTTCAAATAGTGTAATTGCATTTAAATGCACTTACACTACTTTTCCCATAGACCATGCTACAAGGGAATTGTTTTGTGTGTCTCTGCAAACGAACTCTAATTTTGCTACACACTCCATTTTTAATAGGAAACTAACTGTTTAACCCGTTCTACGCAGGAGAGTTCATGAATTTAATTTTAAAACCAAAATTGAAAATAAAAATCAGTACAACCAAATGTATCTATGTAATATGTAGAAAAATATTTTTCTACTACTGTGCACTTTTTTGAGAAATTTAATTTTTCATTTTGCTATGGCAGCAGACAATAAAACGATATCTTTGGAATAAGGGAATAAATAGCATAAAAAGTTTTGTAATAAAATGTTTTTCTTTAATTTTTTTAAAAAATGTAATAATTAAGCGAATTAAATAATCTCTAATATATTTTCATGCGAGGTAAAATAATTATCGTAATACCCGCTATAGCTTCTTAGTATTGCAGCGTGGCATACGTAATATGTATATCTTTGCCAATTTTCATAGCCCTGCGTACTGTTGTTTCTGAGTTTTCGAGGTTACATAGATGATACGTGCACGGATTTTAATAGGGTAGATGAATGTCCTAAGGTAAACATCAGTAGTTCTCATAGTAATCCAAAACTATTTACTAGAGTTAGAACACATATAAACGGCCAGGGAGTCACACAAATCGAAGTCATAAACACTTTTCAACAATGTTGGAAAGCTTTAATAAGTATATAGTTGTATATAAAGGTAAAAATAAACGAAAAAAGAAAAGTACTCGTATTTTCATTTTAAACGTTTCTTTTATTCAATATCCGTGATAAAATATTTTAAATATAATCATAGATATCGATAGTGACAATAGAAAATAAAATCCATACGATGAAATCATCTATGTGTGAAATAAATTAAAATAGTAAAAAAATAATTTTGTTTATCTTCATTTAAACACAAAATCAATATCCAATATTTTCCATAAACGGAAATAAGTAAAATAGAGTTTTGCCTGAAACAACAGTAAGTACCGCCTTACTTGCCTTAGGTTAATTAAAAGATAGAAAATGGCTTTGTTCGATAAATGTTACAGAAAGGGGAAGTTAATCCCCAATATTTAATGGCCAGACCACGATAAACCTTTCTTCTCGAATACTGAAGGAATTCAATTAATAAAAGTATATGTGATTATCTGAAAATGTTTTAGCGGAGGAGAAAATAGCGGAATTTTATGTTTTTCTACTTGTTAAAAGTACGCAAAAAATTTTGATAGTTAAAAAAGAATAATTTTCGATAAAAGAATAAATGGAAAAGAAAAACAGAATGGAACACATATTTTACTAAACACTAAAAGTTCGTCTCTCATGTCAATTTAAAAGCCTTTTCTTTTTTCCCCCTTTTCTTTCGTTAAAATAAAATAACAGATATATGAGTAGTTCTATGTTAAAATTAAAACTACCGGAAATTTTACTCAACCTTGATAAAAACATTTCACACTAGAATGTTTATTTAAAATTATTTAACTTATTTATTTACTTTAGTTCTCTGTGGTTTATATTTAAAATATTTTAAAGTAGAATAGTGAACGGAATGAAAACAAAGGAAGTGTAATACTTAGTATTCGTTTTTGAGATGTTTGAGAAAAATGGAAATAATAACAATCATAAAATTAATTTAGCGTACCGAAAATATAAAGAAAAAAATAATTTAAATTTTAGCTTAGTTTTTATTATATTGTCAATAGAATGTGTAAATCTATATATATATATATATATATATATATATTTCACATAAAATAATGTGTCCGATGTAGGTTCTTTTCATATTTATATATATATATCTCATAAACATATCTATTTGCAATATATATAAATATAAATATATATAGTTTTTATTTTTGTCTATGAATAATTAAATTTAACAAGTATTTTAACTACTGCATTGCATTAATTTGATTGAAAAACAGTAGTAATACTATTAATTATCAATTTTATAAATTTTGAGATATTTTGAATTGTTTATGAATTATTTAATTAGATATTTAAATTAATCTATGAAATATAAAATATATTTACAATGTAGTATAAATTAAACATTAATTATTTAATAACAAGTCTAATATATATTTAAGTAGTAGTAAAAATAAAATATTAATTATTTAATAATATGTCTATAATATCAGTGGATTAACACAGCTGGCAGCAAAAACAATTTGAATTAAAATAATATCTCTTTTACATAATATATTCTTGTTAAGAATATCTGAAATGCTGTGCAAGTTGAATTAATTCTGTGTAGATTTATTCATATAATAGTATTATATTTTATTTGAATTTAAAGTAAAACTACAAGTTAGTATTGTTTTTTAAAGTTTATTTATATAATTAAATCTAATGAAGTGAGTATGTAACTAATAAAGTGGATATCTAACTAAATATTAATTATGAATTATTATAATACCAATAGATGGCGACATTTTACCTTTCAGGTAGTTGTTGATAATATTGTTAATATTATATTTAATTTAACTATAGAGGGAGCTATTGATTGCATATTAATTTTACTTTCAGGAATTAAAATTGGATGGAGTAATATATATTCACGGATATAATTTTGTTATAAGTGTATTAAAACCAGAATTATTTTGTGTGTTTTTGAATCATTTTGTGTTTGGGTGTCATCGATGGGGATGTGTTTTAAAAAAAGTGTGCTCTCAACTTGTCTTTCAAATCATTTCTCTCAACTCGACTTAGTCAACATGTATGATGCATTGCCATGTGGATGTGAATATTATGCAGAAGTTGTGACATTTTAAGGATTCTGTATAATTATTGTGAGTAAAATATTTTATCTACACTTTACGCGTTCATATTTCCAATTTTATTATTTCAAAACTGTTATCTCGTGGTAATTTCGTGAGGTGTTAAATACAGTTTTTGGGATAATCGATGTGAGTGAAATATATTGTATATTCTTAATGGTTTTTTATTTCCTATTTAAATATTTCCAAATTTTAATATTTCCAATTGTTGTCTGATAATAATTCAGTGTACCTGGATGATTCTACTGATCTTAGCATTATGCCAGTAGAATTATGAAACACTGAATTATTATTTAAAACACATGTGGGTGCATCCAGGCTGATGAGTACATGTGCATGTGTTTTTTCATATCCAATTCATATTTAATTCTCATGTGATCCAATTTTCCATTGTATATGGTTCATATTTAATTTATTAATCCATTTGTATTTACTTAATTGCAACTCAAATTTATAATTTTTTTTCCCTTTCTCTCTATTTCTTTTTTCTTTTTTCAATATTCTTTAGGTATGAGTAAAATTTGGCCAATTACCATTGAAGCACAAGCTATGGTAATATTATGTTTGCACATGTTAATTATTAGCTATGTGGTATTCTGTATACACAATATCATTAATTATCTCTTTGGAGATTTAAGTAGAATGATAATAGAACTTGATATGTTTTTTGAAATTCATAGATATTATAATTATATATATATATATATATATATATATATTTATATATATATTTCATGGAATAAAACATAACATAGAACCTTGTTAAAACCACTCTACATGTAAAACAATGCAATAATTACAAGTCTGAAATTGTACTTCAAACGTAACAAATGTACTATAACTAGTTTTATAAATATTTAGATTTTGGTGCAATAGCTGTTGCATTATTATGCAAAATGCATGAATACAAAAATTATTTTATGCGCAGATTTTCATATTATAGATATTAATTTTATTTTTTGAAATTAAGTTTCAATACACTTTTACAAACAACTAATTACAATTCTCTTACATTAAATTATACTATGCGCAAATATCCAATAAAATACAAGGTAAAAAAAAAACATTGTTATTATTTCAGTGAAATGAATTATATAGTCTTTTATTATGATATGAACAATTTCTGTAATAAAATAAGTATATTTTAAGATGGCAATGTTTTATCATTTGTTGACATTTAATGAAAATTCTAATAGGAAACTTAAGCTTAGCTTTAAAAATTTCAGAATTTGAAATCCTTATTATGACTCTTATTACATTTAATATCTATTTCTCTTGAAACATCTATTCAAAAAACTGTCGGTAGATTATATGATAGCTATCGTTAAACAATTTTAGTCTACAAATTCAGTTTTTAAATTCAGTAACACGGAAATAATATGATTCCATTATAAATTTGACGTAATCACCATGACAACCTAGAATCATTACTTTTCCACTATTCGGTTGGACAGTTTTTGCGTTGTTATTTGTTGGCAGATGGGCAGAAGGACGAACAGACAGACGAATAGACCAGACGACTATTATAGGTGCTACGTATTTATATAAGTACGAACGCACATAAAATCGCCACTGAAGTTTTAATATAATTATGTAAAACGTTTAACATATATGGAAAGCCAGTTTGATAGTTTTAATATAAATTGTTTACTTTTTTTATTGTTTAATTTAATATTTTTGAGCTAGTGAAAGTGGGGAAAATTTTATACTTAAATAAATATCCATGGAACATGATGAATTGACCAGTTTTTAAAGTTAGTCAATGGTAATAAATAACTTCAGAAATAAACAAAATTTTGTATTTTCTTCCTTTTTTTATGCGAAACATCAAGTTTATTGTTCCAGTTAAGTTCAAATTTACAGAGTTATAATTTTCCAAAGAATACTCTAATCTGATAAAAGAACTATTAGAAGTAAGATAATGTATTTCAAACTGTAGGGTTTACTGAACCAATTTATCTTTATAACAAGCTGGAAATTGTACGTCAAACGTGACAAATGAGGTGCGTTCGTACTGTAGCTAGCTATATAAATTTTTAGATATTGATGATTTTTAATTCTGTGAAATGAATGATATCGTCTGCAGATTAATTTCTGTAATAGAATAAGTATCTCGGTCGCTTGACGATTAAACTTCGGAAGCTCCTCTAACAAGAAAGCACCGATTTAAAAAAAAAAATTCAAATTTCTTAATAAATATTTTTATTAATATCTCCTAAAGTTTTGATTCGATTTTAATAAAATTTGAAATGTCTCGACAAAATTCTGCAAAGATAATATATCTTAAATTTCAAACCATTCGGTTGGGTAGTTTTTGCGTTGTTATATGCGGACGGACGGACAGAGAGACGGACAGACAGACGGACGGACGGACGGACAGACAGACGGAAGGACCAAGCGACGACAATAGGTGCTACGTATTTATATAATTACGAACGCACCTAAAATGAACCTACAATAAACTTGATTACTTTTTTAAAATAACTCTAACAGAGAAGAAAAAAAACATTAAAAAGGGAATAGAAGGTTTCAGAAGAAAAAAATATATTGCATTTTTATTTCTTTATAAGATAAAAAATCCCTCTGAAATACAGAAGTGCATATAAACTAATACATTATTATATTAACATTAAGACGAGACAAAAAGTTATAAGATGTTTTTGGGAGAAAATTGAAACAATCCCATGAAATGTTATTGTTCAAAATTCCATTTCTTTTTTTGATTTTTTTTCTAGAAAAAGCTGATCATTGACGCATCGGCTTATCCTAAGAGAAGCCATCTTGTTTGCAATAGCTTTAGAACTTAGAGAATTCATTGAAGTTAATTTCTCCTCCCTTTCGTTAGCTCAGTACTTCTTTAAAGTTGATCTTCGTTAACGTACTTTCCTAGGTCCACTGACTTGACCTTTTGATTATTGACTTCAAATAAATTTGATTTTTTTTTTATCTTATCTATTGTTTCATAACAATAAATTAGTACATTTAAGTGACGGATCACAAGGACTCGCCAGTCATTAAAAAATTAATTAATAAATTGAATAAATATATTAATAAATTAATAATTAATGAATTGAAAATTATTAATAAATTAATAATTAATAAATTGAAAATAATTAATAAATTGAAAAATAAGTCCAATAATTAATAAATTGAAAAATAAGTCCCATAGAATTATATGGGACAAATTTTTCAATTTATTAATTATTACTGTAACTTTTGGCGTTTTCACAATATTTTACTGGTCTTTTTATATGGGTTCCCCTTTAGTAGTGACTATCAAATTATGATAAAAAACTTTGCTGTAGTTCGCACATGCGCAGTTAAAATTTTATTTCAGAAAATACATATATCTCATCAAATATTCAATATATTAATATTTTAATCACAGTATACTATTTCTACAATTTTTTGTCAAGTTTTTGGAAAGAAATGTTAGATTCGACTGAAAACTCTGCATGCTATAAAAAAAAACCTTTTGAAGTTTTCACAGAGACCTTAACATCTTCATGAATATACGTGCTATGCTTACACAAATGTAAACAAATGTTGAACAGGACCTGAATAGTCGTTTGCTACAGTAACAGACCATTTTTACCATTTTCTGTTACTCGGATGATCGAAAATATTATTTTAATATTAAAGTTATTATTCCCCCCCCCCCCTTATTGTCCTCACGGTAAAATCTTCACTGAAAAACATGAAGTGAAACATATTCTTTACATCCCGAAAGTTCAAGGGCATACCGTACATTTCCTCACGAGTTTCAGTATGATATTCGACGATACGTCTGAAATTGGTCAATTCCCCTTAATTTTTGTACACCAGTGTGTTTTTGAGATAATCAATGTTAAAGTTTTATATTTCTAAGTGCTAAATGTTGTAGATTAACAACTCAATAAATACACAGTAAAATAACTTTCAAAAACAAATATATTTGTTTAAAATAAATTTATTTGTTTTTGAAAATTGTTCGGGGTGGGCCGAAACAAGTCAAACAACCTAATAAAAGGCATTTTACTGTGTATTTATTATGATATTAATTTACACCTTTTAGAATTTAAAATAAATATAGTATTACAATGTGTTATAATTTATTAAAGTTAAAGTTTATTAACACTACTTGAATTTTAAACTGATTTAGAGGATAATTTTCTTTTTATTGTTGCAGAATGAAGGGTGACTTAAATATGGTCATAATTTGAAAATTCAAAAGCAATAATAAAGGTGGGAATTCAATTTTAAAGCAGAATTTACTGGATTTGATCCACATTATCCCGGAAACTTTTTTTTTTTTTACAAAAGATCGATCAAATCAATACAACACAGTGAAAATGGGACATGGTTCACAATGGATCTGAAAAAATACACCATTAACAGGCATTAATCCACAACTTTCACATTTGTTTATGATTTTGAACTGAATCCACTTTGACTCTGAAGGATCCAAATACTACCACCCCATTTGCAAGAGACAATATTCTATAGTTAATCTCAGTAACATGTGTCTATTATGTGAATATCTAACTATATTTACAAGATGGACATTACAAATGACCATACGACAGACAAATTGAAGTAATAAACAAAACACTTTTGAACTATAGTGGCAATTTTTAAAAAGGTTTTGAATATTTTTATGTGAGCGAAAAAAATTCCAAAAAGACGTTCTAGCATTTGTTTTGGTAAATATATAACTTCGTTAAAAAACTATATTACTTCAGGTTACATATTAATTTTGTTGAAAATTCAAGTATGAAGGGTGTAGGAACTCAATTCTGAAAGACTTGTCACACCCTTGAAATAAGCCAATGTATTAAAATGTGATCCTCAGAAGAACGCATCATTTACATACAATTTGATTTGTAAAAGCAGTTCGGTACATTTTCTGTTATTGTAGAAATACGGATTTACAAGGCATAACACAAATGATGAATAAAAGTATTGAAGAATCATTTTGAAAATACTGAGTAGTCTTGTCTTTTTTGTCATACATTTGGAAAAAGATTTTTAGTATCCACAGATTGAAATCGTTTTCTTAAGTAAAATAGTAATAAAAAACATTTTCTTTAATTATTATATTCACCTTTCTAAGATCAGATATTTGATGTAATTCAAGCATTTATAGTCATTTCCCCTACGGGTGTCTGAATTTAAAATATTGATATAGAATAATAAATTAATTATTTACAACAGTACATTATTCAGTCGTAGTTTAAAAAGTTATTTATTTTTTTATTAGTTTTTAACAAAGAGAAAACAATTTCCACTTCAGTTTTGAAATTAAATATTTATTAGCCGCATCGTCTTTTAAAACCTTAATTGCATAGTGATGTAAATTTCCATCACTTTTTATTTAACTTTTAATAAATAAATCCACTTCTTCGCCACCACTCTATTTACATAGAAATAATAATCCAGTAAATTTCCCATGAACTATGTTGCTGAACAAAGTTAAAAATCTATCTTAAAATTTCTGGTGTCTAATATTTAATATATGTATAAAAAAACACAATTGTAAAAGAAAAAATCATGCAATTAAGGGTTAATCCAAACTCGACAAAACAAATCACAATCTTTCAACCTCGACGTTTATGTTATTAGCTCATCCCGGAACGCAATGTATGCATCTACATTTCTTTTGCCACAATACCTTTTCTTGCAACATAATATATTACGTAAAATGTTACCTCCTATAGATCTAAAAATACTCCTTGTAAGGAATATTTATGAATGCTTTTAGCCTTCAAGGGTTTATAAAGTGATCAATCAATCCTGATTGGTTTTATCAAGAGCTGCGCAGCACTTCAAATGAGTTATTTCAAGCACGTTTGGTAGCAATAAAATGTCTTATAAAAGAAACCGTTTGTAGCTTAAATATTCAAAAGTTATAAAATTTAAGAATACGTGTTTATCGATATAATTTAATTTTTCTGAAAATCTTTTATTATATATACATTGAGAAAAATGACACTTTCAAATCTGAGAAAATTGATGTTTTCATTTTGTTATGAAATTCTTTGTTTCAAATATATAACGACCCATTCTTTCAGTTCTTAAATACCAGAGATACTCAGAATATTGAAACATGGACATACTCAAAACTGAGCACGTAGAGGTCAGTCCATAGTGATTTTTGAAATATAAAGATACTCAAAAATTATTAGAATAATTTCAAACTCATTTTTAAAACATGGTAATACTCAAAAATGAGCACATAGAAGTCAGTTCATACTTATTTTTGAAACATGGACATTCTCAAATATGAGCACATGATGTTTTATTCTTGAGTGTGTGCATGTTTTCAGAAATGAGTATATACATGTTTCAAACTTAATTTTGATTCGCAACCATTTTGACTATGTCACATACTCAGATTTCAGAATTTTTTGCTCAGTTTTGAAAATGTCGTTTTCAGAGTGACTTATTTCTATAGACAACATCCCTTTTTCTATGAATTCAAGAAACGAACAACAACAACAGAGACATCATTCGAAAGGTTTTTGAAGCGGCTTCTGACACAGTACACTCACATTTCATTAAACATGTTTTTTGAATAAAAATTGCTGAATAAAAATTGCTGTTAATTAAGAGTTAAACTGGTATTGTTTTCCTAAAATAATGAAAGATTTTCCTCAGACGAGAGTTGCCACACAAATAAAATACCTTATTACACTACTGGCCATTAAAATTGTAACACTAGGAAGAAATGCAGATACCAACATGATATTTATTAGACAAATATATTATACTAGAAATAACAAGTAATTAAATTTTTAGGAAATTTGGGTGCATAGATCCTGAGAAATCAGTACCAATAATAACCACCACTGGCAGTAATAACAGCACTTATACGCCTGAGCATTGAGTCAAACAGAGATTGGATGACATGTACAGGTACAGATGCCTATGCAGCTTCAACAAGATGTTACAGTTCATCCACTGGCGTATGGTGACGAGTCAGTCGCTCGGCAACCATTGACCAGAAGTTTTTTATTGGTGAGAGATCTGGAGAATGTGCGGCTAGGGCAACAGCCAAACATTTTCCGTAACAAGAAAGGTCCGTACAATACCGACAACATGCGGTCGGGTATTATCCTGCTGAAACGTAGGGTTTCACAGGGCTCAAGTAAAGGGTAGAGCCATGGGTCGTAACATACCAGAAATGTAACCTGCAATCTTCAAACTGCCTTGAATGCGAACAAGAGCTGACCGAGACGTATATCCAATGACACCCCATACCATCACGCCAGGTGATGGGCCAGTATGACGATGACGAATGCACGCTGCCAATGTGCGAACACCACGATGCCACCATCATGATGTAAACAGAACCTGGATTCATCTGAAAAAATGACGTCTCACCATTCGCGCGCCCAGGTTCGTCGTTGATCACGCCATTGAAGCCGCTCCTGTCTATGACGCAGCGTCAAGGGAAGCCGCAGCCATGGTCTCCGAACTGAGAATACATGCTGCTGATAACGTCGTCGAACTGTTTGTACAGACACTTATTGTCTTGCGAAATGCCCCATTTCTTGACTCATCATAATACCCATACGCGAAGTTTTATATTGTATCCTAGACATTAAATAGAAAAACCCAACATATGAGAAAATTTGCAAAATGATTCATAATTTAACAATTAATATTCAGTGAATATACTACATATTTGCTTTTTGTTACCAAATTTGCAGAAAGGTTTATCTAAGTGATTTATGAAAATTTGAGTTCACTATTATTAATTCATATGTGGCGGTAACTCTAGATATTTCAAAAGATTATAGAGGATAAGTCTCATATTTCTTTTCATTATATATAAATAAATTTATTTTTGTGTGGACTTTTTTTTACAGTGAAGTAAAAAAGTAATCATAAAAATTATATATGTCACAGACATCTAAGATACATCAATTTGTATTTATGTTAGTAAAGATATAACAGAAAAGTTCCTTGTGGTGCTTTGTTCATGGTATCTGTTTTCATGCTTATAACGTCTCTATGAAATTTTTTGGAAAATAAAGTATGGAAAGATAATAGTATACTATATTTAAGAATTTATAATTTTTCTAGAGATATTTTATTTTGCAGCTTAGTACTTGAATGTGAGATTTTTTTCGGAAATAATTAAGTATAGCAATTAATATCACATTCTATTTCAATAAATTATTATTTTCTGGACAAATTTTTTTTTAAGCATATAAAGTTATCATTGCTAAAATAAGTGCAACTGAATTAATCGTAAATCCTGAACATGTTACATCTTTCGCAGTAAGCCGCTAATAAATAATTTGTTCTCGAAACGACGAGGGTTATTTTCTAAACAAGGTCAGTTTTTTAATAAGAAGAAAAATGCTGTAAATATCATTAACATATATTTATTTCCATATTTTACATACTTTCGTTTACTTTTCCACATAATTTCCATTTCTGATGAAACATTTGTCATATCGTTCAACAAGTTTTTGAATTCCGACATAAAAAAAATCTGCCGCCTGTCAAGATACCCAATCCATGACTGCAGTTGCTACTTCTTCGTCGTTGTTTAAATAATTGACCACTAAGAAACTCCTTTACGTACCGAAACAAGTGAAAATCACTGATGTTGTCCATATTACGAACAAAATCTATAGAAATCAGAGAATTTCGGCCTGGGCGTGTCTCATCATGAACATTAACCATGACCTAATGAACCATGAGTCCATGAACAATCTCACCCACATTCAAACTTTACTATCACCCATAGTATTATCATTGTAGCCTTCACAAATATGACGGTGAATTTCCGCTGCTGTCAAGTTTCCTGCACTCAATAATTGAATTACACATCGCATTTCACAGTCGACTTGCGTATCAATTTTCTTAAAAAATATCGACTTAGACAGCCGATAAGGCTGCAAATGACGTCTAAATGCCTGCAAAGCATGCTGGGAGCAGATGCACATACTCACTGTGGCGGTCGCACGTCATTCATACTCTCATTCACAAACGGACCTTATTTAAAAAATAACCCTCGTATACTTGTGATTTTACTCAATACTTCAGGAAAATACGATCTTGATCCATAGTTTTATTTTCTTACTTTTCTCTTGATTTTTGGACCTCACGAAGTTGAACAGATGAACAGTTTAAGCATTTCTTAGGCTACCTAAGTGACGCCAACTCTAAGTCCTGCCAAGAAGTAGTTGTATTTCTGAAACTTAAGGAGCTGTAAGAAAGAAGAAGTCCACTGTAGTCTAAAAAATATTGTTTTGCAGAATAATCTACCTATAACAATTGTTGATGTCTAAACATTTATAGAGTTATATTTATATAATAAAGATTTAAAAAGTTTTTCCGTTTACTGACTAAGATTGAATTTTCTTTGGTTACAAAAGGCTTACGCGAGATGGCTCCCTTAAACTTTTAAATGTATATATCTCGATATCTAACAATATGTATTAGCTGTATATTTGCATACTCTTTTTTTGATAATGCTGGCAATTTTAATGTAAAAATAATGTAGGACATAATTAGTAACTTCTAACTTTTAATAGAAATGTATATATTTTTTTTTTCTGTGGAGGGTCAGGGGGTAGGAAAATATTAGGCTGTATCAAAAGTATTTTTGGTTATTGAATGCTTTCACAACAAAACATGTAGTTGGCACATTCTCACCTCTATTGTTGAACATAAAATGTTACTTAAGAAGTGTCCCTCTATATTCTATAATAATACAGGCTTCTTTCCATTTTAAGGTCACATAAAGTGTGAAAGAAATGTAGAGATTTGATGCATCTTAAGACATTATTTTAAACTAGGCTTTTAAAACCAATAAAGCTGCCCTCAAAACTCGTGCAGTTGGAGGCCATGACAAGAAAAGAGTCTGGAAAGTTCAAAACAAATCCAAACGTTTTAAGGAAGGGACCTCAGCCTTGAAATCAATCTGAGAAGTAACAGGGGAATTTTGACCTCTTGAAGAGAAGAAAGAGGGCAATCTATTCTCCACTATCAATTTTGATGTTAAAAATTAACAAAACTGTACATTAAAATGTTAATACTTGTTGAATGCGTAGTTTTGTTAATTTTTAGCATTAAAATTGATTGCGGAGAATGGATTCTCCCATTTTACTCTTAAAGTGGTCAACATTTGTCTGTCATTTCTGGGTCTGATTTCACGGATGAGGTCCTCGTTCTTAAAACGTTTGGATTTTCTTTTCACTATCCTGACGCTACTTTTTCCTGGCCTCCAACTCTACGAGTTTTGAGGACGGCTTTTTTGGTCTTAAGGCCTAGTTTAAAATAATGCCTTAAGATGCATAAAATCTCAACATTTGTATCACTCTTTATGTGACCTAAAAATGAAAGAAAGAAGCCTGTATGATAATAGAATATATAGAGACACGTATCCTCTTAAATAATATTTTATGTTTAACAATAAGGGTGAGAAAGCTCCCTACATGCTTTGGTATTCCGAAAACGAAAATACTTTTGATACATGAAAACATTTAAAATGAATCACAATTATTTATTACTAAAATAGATGTAAAATGAAATAAAGATTTTAAAACATTAAAACCATTCTATATAAGGTAAAGCCAAGAGAGATGACGCGGTCGGAGAGATTGCGCACATAGAGGTTTGGGGGGAAGGAGTAGAGTGAGAGCCCAGCGACTTCAGGTAGTTGTACAACAGCAGTAGTGGAGTGTCTACTTGAAAGTGCACGTTGAATACTTTGAGCATCTAAGATAAAGTATTGCTATTTTGTTTTGTTTTCCCAAAGTAAGTGCTTGAATTTTCATAGGTATTCATCAGAATTTATATACAATGTCAATAATGATTTCTCATAAGCTACTAATCTAGACTAAAAATTACGAACATCAACGGTTCGTTTTAGAAGAGGTCATGTTTAAATAAAAGGCCGCGCAATCTCTCCTACCGAAATTGGAGAGTTTGCGCATCTGCTACTTAGGAGAGATGGCGCAATGTTCCCATTAGTTTCCATGCTAGGAGAGATTACGCAGCTTATTGGTAAATTTGCATAAAAATGAAATATGAAAATGGACTAATTTTAAGTTAAACGTGTTATTAAGTAACATTATTTTATTTTGTAATCTTATCTGGACTTGCTTTTTTCTGATTCTTTATCTTTGCCCCTTTAATTAAAATTTTTTAAATCGTTTTTAAAATTATTTCCTTTCTCTGATTCTTTAATCATTAGGTTGAAATATTCACTCCTAATACAATAATATTTGTTCACAAAAACCTTACAACAATGAATTTAATTGTAATTATTATTGTTAACAATTTAATTGTAGTTATTATTAGTAACAATCTCTCCTACCCATGTGCACAATCACACCAACCCTGTAAGGACAGATTGCGCAAAATAACTTTCTTGGTTTTATTACAACTGTTCTATTAAATTGCAACATAACAACAAAATAGCAATGGAAATGCATAAAAAAACAAATGAAGTAAAAATTATTCATGGATAGTTTAGCAAAAATTTGATATTCAGATTTTTTATTGCTATTCTTTTGAATTGTGCGCAGGCTATCCTAGCTTTACCTTATATTAAAACTTTCGTCAGAGTCCCGAGCGCTTTCGACCAGAACCTGGACATCATCAAAGAGGGAAAATGAGAAAAATTCTGTAACATCCGGGATGCACGCTGGTTAAATATCAGAAGGCGAAAATAAATATGGTAAAGGGTGGATTTTTGACTTCTTATATATAACCAGCGTACATTCAGGACGTTACAGAATTTTCCTCATTTTCGCCATTGATGATGGCCAAATTCTGGTCGAAAGCGCTCGGGACTCTGACGAAAGTTTTAACATCTATAGAATGGTTTTAATGTTTTACCATTTTACATCTATTTTAGTAATAAATAAATTGTGTTTCATTTTAAATGCTTTGATGTTTTTAATTGATATACTAAAGTGAATTTATGTTCCAATATTAGAAACGTTTTGCTATATATTTAATACTTTTGATGCAACCTAATATATGAATCGCAATTTTTCACGTGAAGTTTTTCATTTAACGTTACCATTCTTATACCTTGACCCCTTCTAACATGTAAAGTTTACAAACGTTTTATTCTTACAGTTTTCTGTACCATTTTGATCCATGGGATTGACAAAATCAGGCGTTACTGTGAAATAAAAATGAAAAAAATATGTACAATATTTAACGATCTTTAAAGGATAATCTATGCGTGCGCGTGATTCCCATTCCATTTGTACCTGTATGTTTTTAGTATGTTTATTTGCGACAAAATTGGTAGAAGTTAGAGCTTTTGATCTTTTCCGAAGAGTTCAGAACATTCAACGCGAAACATTAAAGTAGTTGATAACCAAAAACACGAACTGTAAGAAAAAAATATTCTTAAGGCATTTCTCTAGGTAATTTAGAAAAATTCAGCTATAAATAGTGATTTAAGATACATGAATTTTTCCATTCTTATAAAGTGTGGCATAAACAATTAACATACATTAACATTTCATATTTGTTTTCTAGAATTGAAATAGCTTAAAAAAGAAAAATGTATATTTTTTAAATTTAAATAAACGTTAAAGTCAAATACTGAATCTTGAAATAATTTATATTCTAAGCACGTATAACTATTTGTTCTTTGAATACAAGAAATAGTTTTTTCTAACTAACTTCGAAAATCTAATGTATTTCTCACAAAACGTTTTATACTATTTAAAACAGACTTTTCTCTTAAGTAGATTCCTAGAGACTTTTATTAAACATGTTTACTTACATTATTGAAGAAAAGGAATGTAGTTTTTTAAAAATAATATAATGTAATTTATGAACATTTTCAAAAAACTCAATTTCTAAAGCATTCTAGTAAAAACTGGTAAACAAACAAAGCAAACAAAATGCTGTGTATTACATGAAAAATGTAGATATATTATTAATGGGAATTACTTAAAACTAATCTTCTTTTTGTTTACAGAGACAAAATAATAGATTTCTTTGATATTAGGTAAATGTTCATAAGAACGTGTACCTAAACTATTTCATTTAAACAACAGTAGTGTCCATACAAACTGTAACTCTATAGATAGCAAAAGTTGCCTACACCACTTTATTTTGTGTTGCATTCCTCATTGTGTTTGAAATGTGCATTATTCTTTGCTATCTTTCTCGAGTACAATTTTGTAACACCAAAAAAATTTCTGATAATTCAGCTATTTCGTGAGGAATGTTTTTTTTAGCACTGTTCAATAAGAAAATCGTATGCCACCTTGCCCAGAAAAATGAACATGGAAATGGTAGCTTATGGAAAAATAAATAGAAATCAACATAAATGTCATTTGTACAGAAGGGAAACGTCAAAAAGTAATAGCAGGTTACAAAATTAAGGTACGGCAGGATCAAATGGATAATTTAAATAACCTATCGAATGAGCCTATATTGTACTTGAAAAAATAAATTATAACTTCAGAAAATGTTTCCAGACATTTTCGGCAACAATTGCCTATGCTTTTGTATTTTGCGTTGCATTCCTGACCGTGTTTGAAATATGCATTATTCTTTGCTATCTATCTCAAGAAGAATTTTGTAGTAACAAAACAATTAGTGATTATTTAGCTATTTCGTGAGGAATGTTTTTTTAGCACTCTTCAATAAGAAACTCGTGTGTCATCTTGCCCAGAGAAATGAATATGAATATGATGGCTAATGGAAAAATAAATAGAAAGCGACATAAATCTCATCGGGAAAAGTTACAAAGTAATAGCAGGTTACAAAATTAAAGTAAGGAGTGGTCAAATGGGAAATTTAAATAACTTATCAATTGATTCTATATTGTACTTTAAAATATAAATTGTAGCTTCAAAAAAAAAAAAAATCCGGACATTTATCGGCAACAGTTACATCTAGTAAGCAAGTTTGTAATTAAAATCTGGCAACATGTACAATATCCTTTCTCTTTAACTCATTAATGCCGGTTGGTACAAAAAGTTACCATTTAAGGGATACGAATTTTTTAAATATGAACACCAGTATCTTAGTAAAGAAAAATTCGTATTATCTAATGTGAAACTATCAGAGGCTCCATCAGTTAAAATAAAAATATGGGAAAACTGGTGTCAACTGGTATCGAATTATTAAAAGAAGTGTAAAATAAATCGTCGTTAATGGGTAAAGGAATGATCGATTTTGTATTACTCTCCTAAAAACTTCCAAGAAACTAATATTTTATTTTGTTTGTGAATATTATTTACCTTTTATTTGTCTGTAAGTAATTCCGAACTACAGTTTGACAAAAACAGGTAAGACATATTTTGAATATGTATTGCTTGATGAGTATTCTTATGCGATGGAGTAAAATGGGTATCAGTTAAGCTTAAAAATGTATTTGAAATTTACCAGTAATACAGAATAAAAAGGAATTTAAATGAATTTGTTTAGTGTAAACTATTTAATATTTACATATTTATTTTGAATTTCATATTATTAGTTATTTTTCATTAGAAAGAGAATAATGTTATAAGTTGAATTTATTCTCATTAAATTAGTGAATACGATAGCCTTATATATTTAAAGTGTGTTTGTTTATATTTTAATAGTACTTATAAAATACGTCAAATTTCGGGTTAAAACTCAAGACAAACATGTAATAACAAATTTTTACAACATTGTTTTTTTTTTTTTTTTACAATCATGGTGACTACTTTCCATATAAAACGATAAAGCAACAAATAGTTAATGAAATAATCATTCTTCGTTTTCCGACAAACACAAGTCAGGCCCTACAATATTTGGCTGTTGGGACTACCTTCCCACTGAAGCATTTCTGGATTAAATTCTGAGGACCTGGTATGAGGATAGCCGTCTTCCGAAAGCATCCAACGCTGTTGAACAAAAGTTCTGTTGAACACAGAAATATGTTTACTGAGAGGAAAACAGGGGATGTAACACAATAATCATAATCAAATGTAGCAGAAATTGTTCCTGAACAGGCATGCACTTCAATAGTTTCTTTTTTTTCACTCCTGCCATTTCTCTCTGTCTCTGTAGAAACATCTGAAATATGTCATCCTTGAAAGAAATTACAATGAACACCTATTTCAAAAGGAACAAACAAGCTTTAGAATATGCTACGGGAAAAAAAGAAAGCGAGTTCGAAATAAGACTGGAGAAGTGATGAAGGAATCTGATATAGTGGAACGCATTCTAGAAGTTTAGAAATATTGTAGTTGTGCGAAGGTATTTTGAACAGTCTCTGTATACAACTCGGACAGTATTTTGCTATTTTAAAATGAACATGATTTCTTTCATCTATATTTACTTAGGGAAACAGCAGAAAATTCTACGAGTGCATCAAACTAAGTTTCTAGTTAATATTGGATTGAGATATTGCGAGGCAACTGCGCCATAGTAGAATACACAGAGAAAAAAATCAATTGAAACATTTACTAAGATAATCGAAAAAGAGTTCACTTGGAAAATCGTTAGCAACTCACCACTTTGTAATTATCATCTACTTTTAGAAAATTACGACAGTCGTATCGTTTAGAAATCGAAAATTCTTGAAGCTGTAAAGGGATCTTATTATAACAATTGTGGTTGTAACAGATTTTAAATGTAACTTATAGCTAAATTAACTAAAATTATTTCTGGCAACAAAAGAAACATATTTCCATATAATTTAGGATATTTATGATTATTTTTTACTGCTACCTACTTTACTCCACCTACTACTTTTTTCCCCACGCCTAGAGTAGAATGGGTATCAGAAAAAGCAAAAGTTTAGACGTTTTAACAATAAAATGTATGCTTTTAAATACTTTAATTATTAAAATAATAATTTTATTGAATAAACACATTAAAATGTTTTCAAAGGTTTTAATCTTTTTTTTTTAAGCAAAAATGAGTGAAGAATTCAAAAATAGTACTTTTCCTACCCATTTTACCCCACCTTTACCTATAACTATTCATAGTGATCGGTATGACAAAGAATTCTTGAGAATAAACAAACTTTTCTTTTTTTCTAGATTTTACTTACCCATCATACGAGGTATAGGGTTATGTCTTGTAACCGTTTTGAAAATCGAATTTTTTTTGATGGATTTACACGTTTCAGACACTGGAGATTCCAAAAAACATATTTTTAGAAAAAAAAAAATTGTCGTCCGTCTGTGTCTCTGTATGTCTGTGTGTCTGTGTGTCTGTTTGTCTGTAAACGCTCTATCTCCCAAAATAAATGAGATAGAGACTTGAAATTTGGTATGTACTTAGTATGTAATAATGGGAAGAAGTTTATTGAATTTCAGTAACCTTGATTATCCGGAACTATTTATTTCAGACTCTCGAAATATTCGTTCTGATAAAAGGAATATAAAAATTTTCGAAATTGTTTATTTAAGAAGTGAATATAAAAGACAATAAAAAAACATAAATTTTGCATAAAGCATGATGTCAATCGCATAATTAGTTGCCGAGATATTTGTAATCCTATTTTCCACACTCTTCGATTTTTCATGACCCCGTATTTCATCCAAATTTCAATTCAAACATAGATTTTAATTGGAAACGAGACGCTTAATCAGATGCAATAAACCGCTAGTTAATAAAATTATTGTTTTTAGAGTTATAAGGATGTTTCTTTTAAGCAATTCAGTAATCGGGCCTTTAAAGTTTATGACGTCATCAAGCCACGATTTTATTCGAATTGCAATGCATTTTATAAGTATTTTACACACTTTTTATTTTAATATTTACATTATGCATATCTATGATGGGTAAGTATCACGGTGGCCCCCAACGACTAGTTTTGCATCACAATAAAATTATAATTTTATTTTTTGATTTTCTATTCGTACATTTAATCACGATAGATTTTCCAAAACAAAACAAAAAAATAAATAAAATTCTTATCATCGCGAATTCTCAAAACTTTTTTAAAACAAAGTCAAAAGTTCATCTTCATGATTTTTTTTTTAACATTTCATAAAGGATAATTTTTCACTAAGGGTTTTTTCACTTCAAAATTGCCAGATAGCGGCGGCCAGGGGACGAACTCTTTCGTGTTTTATCTTCTCCCTCTCCCCTCATTCGCTGGTCTGGAGGTCGCCTCTCACTCATTGGTTTGTGCGCACGTGACGTCGTTTTTCTGTACGTCTACGCTCAGTGAACAAAACTCGCTGGCATCCTTCGGAGTAGAGGATTTTTGACGTGTTTGGAAGTATAAACAAATATGTATCTGGTGTTGTAGACTCGTAGAATTTTCATATCAGCTATTTAAGATTTATTAAACCATGTAGTGAGCCTTCATGAAGCCTGAAGGCTATAAGTTTATACCAGTGGGAATTGTTACGGCACCGCTCTTATTCTAAATAAAAGATTTGTCTGGAAATTGGCTGGTTTTTATGGAAGAAACTCTTGTGGACACTTTTCATTGCCTCACCTCTTCGCCGTGATTGTTGATGTCGACTGCAACTTTGTATATCTTTAACCAACTACCATTTTCTCGTGGAGTATTGCATCTCGTGGTGTCTCATCTTCGTCAAATATATATATATAACAAGTTTAACAGATATGAAATCCATTTAATAATACTTGGCATGTGGCTAATGTAAAAGTATCGCTTTTAATAAATTTAAAACTTTATTTGAATACATAATATTTTTTTCATATAATAATGCTTTTTGAAGCTGTTGGTGGACAATCTAAAATAAATAAATTAAATGTAAAAAAAAATCTATTTGAGTTTTCAGCACACAGCTGTGATTGATTAGTTTTATGAAAATTTGGTTCTTTTAATTTTACTGTTAAAGAAAACTAAAATAATTTGTGCACAATTACACAAAACTGCAATTAGAATCAATATCTGAATAAATTTTACTATTTTACATGCCAACGATTCTCAATAATATGAATTGTCTATAATAACCATTAATGTATGAGAATTCAAATTAAACAGAAATTTATTAATTAGTTAAGAGATTATTCTTCATATAAGAAATATTTAGAAAAATTATAGAAATATATATAAAAGTATTAACAAATATAATATGTATATAAAAGTATTTCTGTAATATTTGTCCCACAAACAAACACATTTTTACAAAGAAAATAACTTGAAAATTCTGATAATACTGAACGTAAATACTCGTAGAAATATTTTTTCCGAGCTAAATTTATTAATAACTAAATCAGCAATGTCTCTCTGTTAGGTATTTGTTTGAAAGATTTTTTTATAATTCAAGGGTTTTGGTCAGTGAGATCTGCAATTTCCTTTGCTAATGTTAAACATATGGGAGTGGAATTCATTCGTATTTTTAAAATATCTCCTCAGGAAATTCCTATTTTCAACATATTTTTTTTTTCAATGCACTCTTCTTAAAATATCTCTATTTCTCCCCCTTATAATATTACTGAAATATATACTTGATGTTATTTAGAGTGTTAAAAGCATACTAAGAGTTTGTCAGTTTATAAGGTTTTAATACATGAAACATTAAAGTAAAAATATATTTAAAAATATTTTTATAAACTGAAAGAAAAACATATCATTTAACAAAAGTAAACAGAGAAAAATAAGTTACAAATATTAATTTCGTGAGGAAATATTCTAAAATTAGAAATGCGTTACGCATCTATGGCTTTAATATTAGCTAGGAGAAATTGAAATCTCATTGATCAATAACTATAAGATATCCGTTTTATGATAAGTGTTCTTCAACTGAGTCTACTTATCGTTTTCTCTTCATTGATACAACATTTATTATGTATTTCTGTATTAATCAATTTGTTTATGTTTGTCTTAGGTATAAATAACACTCACATACGTTAGCAAAATGAAAAAAAATATTAGATAAATAAATCAATGACAAATACAATCAATTCCTAAAGTGCTTGCAGTAAAATAACCTATCCTAGCAGTCTTAATATAATCTTAATGAAACGCAGATGTAGGGGGTCCCTAAATTATTGTCGACGATTCTTTAATTCATAACGTTTGATTTAAGAGCAAGACGAAAAACATTAATACATATTTGTAAACAACAACTTAAAAGAATTTTTAATAAACACAAAGTTAGGTATGCGTAAAGTTGCATCTCACTGCGTTATTAATCAAATAACTTTTATAATCAAATTATAATTAATATTAAAATGTTATAAATTTATCAAAAAATTATTAATGGCAGCATAGGAATCACAATGTGCACATTACTTTCTCTGTTCCACTTGCCATTTTGAATTCTCACATATCTGCCTTCCACAATTCGACGTTGCTAGTGTTGCCGCATAAATCGGCAGATAGTACTTAACTTTGTTTGTGTTATTAGAATAAATTGAGTTGTAATTTACGAATATGTAATAATATATTTCGTCGTGGTTTTACATCAAAAGTTCTGAGGTAAGGTAACCCCGGTATTAATTTGTAGACACCCTATAATATTATTTTAATATCAATTGAATATTATCTATAGCGCGTCGGACGGTTGTCTGCACAGGTATAGCTCAATAGAAAAAGCGTGGCAATTTAACACAGAGGTCATTGGTTCGACTTCCGGCCTAAACATGCTTTTCACTGAATTCGAAAAAAAAATGTCAATTCCTTTGACTCCTATATTTTGTTAAACATCTATACTTTGCTTCATAGATACAAATAACTAGCAAAAATATAATACTAAGAATAACACAACTAAAAGGAAATTATGAAAACAAAATATCGTAAAAAACAGTTTTTAGATAATGTTTAAAATATAAAATAGGTGGATTGAACTTTATGCCGTTATATTAAAATAAATGATCAACGTAAAATAGCACAAATAAAAATATCTAAAATGGCAAACAGCAGTTTCGGAGCCCCTAAAGCTCCATCATCAGTTCCCAGATTTAAAAGATTTGAATCGTTTATATTTGGCACTGATGATGGGGTTTTAGCGGTTCCGAAACAGCAGTTTGCATTTTATATTTTTTTATTTGTGCTATTTTAAGTTGATCATTTATTTAATTATTTTAATCCAGATAATGTGATAAAAATAAACCATATAATACGCATTAAAATTTTTTATGTATTTATTAATCAAAATATTATACATTTCTTTTAAAAGAACATTAATATATTTTTAATCTAACGTTATATAAGAATGCATTTCGTACCATATTTCGCAGGACACGTATGTTTTTCATATTTGTGTACCTTTGTTTATCTATCAGATAATTTTTTTAGACTTTATTAAATTTGGAGCAAACCTTATAGAACACATAATAGAACCTAATAAAAGAAGAACAAGAACTAAATTTATTTCATTTAATCATCTCGGAACGAAAAGAATGTTTTTCGCTCAGGGAACTGTGCAAACGCATCTGGATTCACGAATGAAAGAAATGTCTACATGTTTTATTCTATAAGAAAGCAGTTTTAGATATAGATTTATTTCCAAATGTCGACTTATTTAGGATTAGAGAGTATATAAAGTTCCAACAGATGTTCGGAAAACGTAATAAAGAAGTTTGAAGAATAAATAATAAGGTTTGTTTTCAATCTGGAATGTTTATATATGTAGAGGAACATCGGATATTATTGAATAATCGGATAATTTTGAATATCAAAGTTTCTGATTGATAAAGAGCTGCCACCAAGCGGTAATAAACTACTTAAAAACGGTTCCGGAATACTCCCCAGAACGCACTATCCGTCGGTCGGCATCAGGGCGCGTTGTGTGAATAAATATCTATTTTTCGTCTTTGGGAAGTTTCAGGAGATAATTTTTCAATAATTTTTATTCATTATTAGAAGTAATATTTTTACGTTGAAATTAACCATAATGTATACCGAAATACTAACAATTTATGACTTAATACTCGTTTTTTAGCTCGCGATTCCCACCAATAAATACAGAGTATTTTTTCCAAAATCGGTGGTGTCGGGTTATACGGAATTTCAATATATCATAATTCTACATGATTATAGAGGTGCAAAGACAGATCCTTATATTTGTGATATGTGCAAATCCTAAGTATGAAATTAAATATATTGCCTGACTATTTAGACACTGTAGTTTGATTATGCTATCTTGGTAACATTACATCTGGTTTTTGCCAAATTCTGTTCTTATTCTTCATTTTTAATCCCCTATTCCGTATTTCCCGACTATCTCATAATACCTTCCATTTTAATTCTTTAATATTACTTGTTTGTATGAGATGGAATTTCGTAAAATGGTTTTTGTCTACAAATAACTAATCCCAGATAGTTGAAGTTTGTAATTGTATTCGGTTTTCTGGTTTAAAACAACATCGAGCTGTGATATTGCCTCAAACGTTAAATGGTATTCCATAATACCCGGTGTTCCCCTAATTACAAACTGCACTGAAAAAAAGACAAATGTGTCTAATCCTATGAAAATATATTTTTACCTGAAACGAAAATATATGGGGGTGGTTTGATAAGTTCTCCGCCTGACAGTGAAAGCACAAAATTTTTGACATAATTTCATATTATTTTTCTACGCATTTCCCTTGCAACTCAATACATTTAAAACACACTCTTGGGTGCGATTTTTTTAGTGCAGCCCAGTACGAGGGTGGTTCGAAAAGTTCTTGGCCTGACAAAGATAATAAAATATTTTTGACAATATTTTATTTTTATTTTTCAACTTGTAACACAATACATTTCAGAACACTCTTGAAAAATGTTCAGTCTTTCGTGATTCTGGTCAACGTTCAACAATCGCGGCACTCATCAAGCGGAAAGTTTTTCATACACAAAACATAGTGTAAAATTTAGTGGACACATTCTATCGAGATGTTAGATTACCTACCATGTGTTAATTCGGCAGCCCACTTTTTGTATCGTCGAATACGAAGGACAAGAATCCTTTAAGGTGGAATGTAACTATTTTTTGTATGTCCGTATTGGTTAAACCTTTTTTAATCTTTAATATACCAAGCGTACCTTGTCAACGTACTTTAACAAGCGGAGTCTTCTGAAGACCACAGCTAAAACGCAACATTCCACATGTTTACATATAAATTCTAACTTTTTGATGGGTAAATTAGCAAAATTATGATTTTTCGGTTTCTGAAGGTCAGTTGTAAACCCAAAAAAGCTCTTACTTCAACAGGAACAACACCTGTCCGAATTCATTTTCATTCCGGAGCCGCACCTGCATTCAAATCTTAAAAAATACGTGACGCGTCAGCATTGGTGAAGGTTCTATAGTATCAACAATTTTATCATCAAGAAACAAGTTGAAAACTTCGAAAATTGTTGTCTCCTATCAGTTGAGTGTGTTGGCCAGGTGTTTCTTTGGCAATATTACACTGTTGATGACGAGGCACGAAACTTCTCCACACTCTTCCTGATTGTGCCATGAACTCTTAAACTTCATCCGAATTATCATCCGAGTATGCGCTGGCAATGTCACTTTCTTCAGAATTCACTTAAGATTGTCTTCAGACTCTGACACATCCACTAGGGGAAAATATTCCCTATCAGATTCACTCAATACGTCTTCCACTTAAATCACTATCATTCATACGCTGACGAATTTCATCTTCTGACAGTCCTTTTTACTGAATGCTTTTCAAAATTATAACCTTCAGAATTTGCAAAGAAAATGGATAACAAGATTCAGAATTTCTTACATAGTATACCAAGTGCAATCCTGGTAGGACCAAATTGTTTTTTTTTCTTTAATTTATAGAACATTTTATAAGCAAAGTTACACATTATTTATGTCAATCCGATTCTGGACACATAGAAAAATTGGGAGTAAAATAGTTCATATAGGTACGCCAGGATCACAAAAAATAATATTCTGGGGTCCTCAGTAGACCCCCCTTGGTATATTAAGGGTTAACAAAGTATTTTATGACAGCTCGAACTTCAATATTTTTCCATTTTTAGAAAATGTCAAAACTTGTTTAATTTACTTTATAGCTAAACAATAACCAATAAACTCACGCGTCTTAAACTCGGCAGCATGTCATCTAAAGGATCATACTTTACAAACATCTTTGTCATTTGGACATAGTTGTTCCATCTCTGAGTTAGACCGAGAACTTATCAAACTGCGCTTGTTCAATGACTACTTCCGAGTGTCGCTGGGCTCCAAAAAGCGTTCATTATCATTAAAAACCTCAGATTCTAATATAGTTTCGAGATTTATAGATTATATAAACAGAATTTCTTTCACTGGCACAGATTTTCGAAAATGTTTTCGTGCAGTTTTCATATCGTGTTTTAGGATACTATTTATTATCAATTAAAACTTTCCAGTTGCATGACTGAATTTATACAAGAATGGATAACAAAATAATATTAATTTTAATGCTTCAAGTCTATCATGCTTGTCTATAAAACATGTTTGTTGACCATGAAAATGTTTACTTGGGAAGTGATAGTATTCTAAAACCTACTATATTCAGGTTGGGTTAGCTGATGAACACACTATAAAAACTAACCGAAAACGTTTCCGAAAATAAGTGGCAGCAAAATAATTAATTTTTATAATTACTTCTGTAAATCTCAAAGATATATCGATCTCTGATGTTTCAAAATAAAAAGGACACTTTTCGAAATCGTGCGTAACTCGGAAGAGGTTATTGTATATTTATATTTTCTTCTATGAAGAAATATCTGTCTTTTTTATGGTGTATAGAATAAACGCACAATATATATTGTATTTCTTTTAATAACTTTTACTCAATTCCTTAAGTAGTGACACCACTGTGACGACCTCAAATTTAAGACTTATTTGGGAATTTGTTTGTATGAAATGCGAAGTGTTTACGAAAATACGTTTACATTAATTTATTATTTATATATTAAAGTAGAGAATTGTCCCTTATTGTTATCGAAATGGTTTTCGACAGATTTACACGTTTTAGAGGTCAGAGATCCAAACAAATATCTCTCCCCTATACTCATATAAGTTATAGGTCACATAAGTTATTAATATTCTCTGATTATATATGCATACTCGCATTAAAGAGTCTTTTATATAAAAAAGAAAAAGAGGGATGCATCAGGGAAAAGTTTTATCTTATTTTTTCTATGCATTACCCTTTACCCTATGAGTTTATCCCTTTACACATCTGCGATCTCCAAATGATAAATCCCATATCAATGTTTTCTTTCATCTATGAAATATCAGATCTTCCAAGAAAGCTTTTAGATGAAGCCTTTTGAAGAGAAAATATATTAGGTATCATTAGTGTCAATGGAAATATTATTAAATGTACTCAAATATCTACATATTTTATTACTCTCATTTTTTTTTTACTGAACTTGGTATTTGTCAATAAAGATGAAATTCTGTAATCTAATTTTACCTCACTTCTTGATATGCTAAAATTTTACAAATTATATAAAAATTTTGTTTCAATGATAATACAATTTTTTTTGTATTTAGAACTTAATAATAAATTAATAACTTAATAATAACTTAATAAATTAATAACTTAAAAATAAATTAATTAATTAATAACTTAATAATAAATTAATAAATTAATAACTTAAAACTAAATTAATAAATTAATAACTTAATAATAAATAAATTAATAACTTAATAATAATTTAATAACTTAATTTTAAGGCACTTTTCTATTAACCAGCCACAAGTGATAAATCACCAATACTTGTTTATGGTTACATACAATTTATAACAACAATGGATATAATTAAGTTCGAAACCACGCTCGCCAAACAGTCCACTTGACTGTGAAACTGCATGAATGCAATATTTTAAAGATTAAAAGGTAGAAAATTAAATAAATATAAAAAATAAAGCGTATGGTAAATAAAAACATTAACTTGTATCAATTAACAGTTTAGTATTAATTAAATTATGATTATACATTGAGAAAACAATTTACAAATCCCCAAAAGATAGATTCAATTATGCTTTTTTTTTTTTTTTACTTTTCTGTTGTCATATCTTAAAAAAGAACGAAAATAATATATAATTTCATAAATTCACTAGTTTGGGCTCACTAGCAAGCGTTAAAAAAAGATGAATTTTCTATAATCGGGTACGGTGCCACGCCAATGAATAAACTGTAACGGAATTGTTTTTGAAAAAATCAAGAATAGGAGTCATAAATTTAGGCATGATTGTTTGCTCGTGGAATGTTTATAAAATACATATTAAAAAAAGTTTTTTTTTTACTTTTATGATTATTTACGTATATAAACATGCATCATGTATTCACCCTATATACAGGGTGTCCGAAAAGTCTGGGAACCGTCGAATAACTGGGAAAATATACATCGGATTGAAAAACGGAAAAAATCATGTTCAATATTTTTGAAAAATCTATTTAGGGATATAAAAGTTGCCATTTTTTAAAAATATTCAACACTTTATTTTTCGTTTTACGATCCGATGTATATTTCTCCAGTTATTCCACAGTTTTCAGACATTTCAATGTAAACGATTCTCACTGTATTTTATTGGATTACGGTGCCATCAACTATTTTTCGAAGAAAATGTTAAAAACACGTATTTTTTGTAGTAGAATCCGAATCTGCAATAAAAAAGTGGGTTATCATTTAAGATCACAAAGTGGCCCTCCTTAGGGGACAGAGTTAGGGGATGCAACTTAGATTTCAGTAAATAGATTTTTCAAAACTGTTGAACATGCATTTTTCCGTTTTTCAATCCGATTTATATTTCTCGAGTTTTTCGACCATTTCCAGACTTTTCAATGGAGGCAATTCTCACTACATTTTAGCCGATTACAGAGCCATCTACGATTTTCTAAAGAAAGTGTTCAATGCAAGAATCCTAATCTGCAATAAGAAAAGGTTTTTTTTATTTAAGATTAAAATTTTTCCTCCATTTGCCTTCAGGGGGCAGAGTTAGGGACAACTTTGATATCCCTAAATAGATTTTTCAAAAGTATTGAACATGTATTTTTCTGTTTTTCAATACGATGTATATTTCTCGAGTTAATCGATAGTTACCAGACTTTTCGTACTCACTGTATATAAAATCATAATGTAACGATTTTAATAAATTAATTTGTGTTACGATTTTGTGAAATGATTTTATGAAACGAATTCATATAACCAGTTTGTATAACGTTTATAAAACGATTTTATGAAAGAGATTCATGGAACGATTTTATGAAACGATTTTATGAAACTATTTTGTTTAACTAATTTATGAAAAAATTTTGTTTAACTAATTTATGAAACGATTTTGTTTAACTAATTTATGAAACGATTTTTTAAACGCTTAGTGCAAGGTTTATAGAATGATGACTGTAATGTAATTTGACTAGGTTGTTGCATTCACATACAGCATGTTTTTTGTAAAATGTTTATATAGCATTTACAGTTATTGTATAGGAGCGTAGAAAATAATTCGATTACCTTACCGGTTATGGGCGGGAATTATTTAAAATGCATTTTAGTACAATTATGTTATTTGAAACTCTCAGAAAGTATTATATGCTAATAGTGCGGCATTTTCACCATTGAATATATGGGGTGTAACAATTATAGTTCTTTTACAGAACAAACAAAACAATTAAGAACCCTTAAACTTTATCTCCTGTTATTGCTGGAAAAGCTATGACCTATTTCTATGACGTCTATTTTACTGATGATGCTTCATGTAAGGGAAAAGGGTAACTACATTTAAACTAATTTGATTTTTAATTTTGCTCTTTGTATAAATCTTCAGAAAAAGCTTCTGCTACTGTAAAATTTAAGTTTCGATAAAAGTTTTCAATTGATAGATTTTTTTTAATACGAAAGTAATGCCTCTGATGGGGACATGCGGAACTAAACTTTAAAATGGATCTTTTCAACAATTTCCAACATAGTTGAAACGGATTTATGAATATCTGTCTGTCATCTGTCTGTCTGTATGTCTCTCTGTCTGTCTGTCCGCACTCTAACTTGCGTAAAAACATTCGGATGGTCATGCAGTTGATATATGTTATTGAGGTTTTGTATATCATGTTCGGTATTGAAAATGAAGCGTGTAGCATGCAAAATAATTCCATTACATTACGGTCTATTGGAGTAAATCATTTGCGGTTTAGTTTAATGATGTTACACAATTTCAAACATATTGAAATTGATATATACGACTGAGGTGCACTACCGGAGGCTCACAATAGAATATGGTGTGCATAGCACTTATACAGCGAGAGTCAAAAGAATTCCGTTACATTACGGATTGTAGAGAAAAATTTAAACTGTGTTACGCGTTTCCTAACTGAACTAAAATTTAGCATTCTATGTAATATATACAAAAATATATAGATCATATAAAGGGCTGCAAAAAAGAATTTGGATATATTTCCGAATATTGTTAGCAATTCCTGATATTGTGTTTTAAAATATGCTTTGCGTTTAAAAAAATTCACCATTTTAAAAGGTAAATATTTTAAAAATTATTTTGGAAGTGTTGGAAAGTGTTATATAATCTATGCCTGGCGCACGATTTTTAGTTCTTGTTATGTTTCCGTATAGTTACATCTTTTTCCAAAGAAAACTGTTTTATTTTATGTTAAACTGTCAGAAAAACAGACATATCAAAAATTTATTACCCTTACGTATTATACGGATACCGCTTTTATCTTTGTCTCTTTTTATGAAACATAATGTTACGGTTGTATTATTAAAGAAAACAGAACTCTGTCAATCCGTCCGCTACATTACGATTTTCGTTATTTCGTAGATTGATGGCAACAGTTTATTGTGGTCAAGTTTCTTCTTTATTTTTTGACGTAGATAAATATATTTTAGGGAATGGAACGAAATTCGATATTAGATACAATTTGAGAAAGCAACATTTTTTTCTGAAAAAAGAATCACCAAACATTCACAATTAAGTTATTTTGTTTTGATTTTCAAGGAGATCCATTTATAAATGCTATGTCACTAAACAAATCGTATGTAAAAGTGTTATGAATAAAGTATGTTATATAAATTTAATTTTTCACTTTTACAAAAAGATACAATATTATTTGTCGAGAATTTTCTTTTTATAAAGTAAAATAACTTGTTTCTTCTCTCCAGTTTTCGGTATAGTACAATAATATTGTTTTAATATTGAAATTATTATATAGCTCCTAATCATCTAAAAAATAAAAAATATATATATTTTAGGGAAGGAATTTGTTACACATGATTTCTTTAATCAGTATATATGTAATAAGTTTAACCATTTTCTAAATTAATAGGTATATTTCTCTGTTTAACTGGACAGAGACAAATGTCTAATTCTTTTTACAAATCCAAAGCAGAAAAATAAATATTTCGCAAACTTTTATAATAAAAAAATGTTCTTAAGAATGTGTTAATGTAGAAAAAACATAAATTCAAAATTTTTATAGTAGCAAATGAACATTTTTACATGAAATAAGTAGGATTAATGATAAACTACTCGACTGAAAAACACATTTTGCTGAAGAATGATTGTAAATATAGGCCGTTAATACATCATTTTCTAACTTTTAACAACATAAAAAAATTATCATAAATAAAGATAAACATAAATTATTGATTTAAATTATTGATATATACGTTCAAATATTCATTGCTTTTATAAATAGAAAATGAATGTACGACAGAATAATCTCCATATTATGAATGCAACATGTATATACTAATTAGTAATATTTAACTACCTTAATCAATAATATATTCCAAATTCATTTCTTGTGTATTGTGTCAATATATGTTTAAGCTATAAAATAAATAAAAATATCAGAATCTTAAAAATTAAAAGAAATATTTACTTATTTACATAATATTGATTGATTACATAATTACACAGTTGATTACACAATTACATAATATGAATAAAGATGCAAAATGTATTCTGAAATGCGAAGTACGCATTAGGAAAATACTATTACAGATTTATTCATTAAATTATAGGAGGAAATGTAATTTTTTAAAAATAATATGCAATTATTTTTTATTTGACACATATTTTTCTAACATATTTAGCCAAATTTGAAAATAGAAAATAAAACATGATCAAAACAGAAGGATTGGTTATAAAAAGAAATCATTTTCATTTTCATTTATATTGTCGTTACATAGTAAATATGTTCCATGATTCTTTCTTTTCCCAATATCTAGGCGACATTGGCCTATAAAGAGAAAATTGACGCGATAGTGTGACAATGTAGTTTTCATATTGCAATTACTTTATGAATTAGAACTATATAATAAATAAAAAGCTGACAAAATTTTACAATATGTTTGAAATTTGTAGTGATTTTAAAGAAAATTATGAAGTTCATGAAGATTGTATGCTTATAATTAAAATAATAGTATGCCTTTAATCTAGTTGTGGTAATTATTGGTTTTTAAATTTCAAAATTTATTTACTACAGTTAGATTTATTTCAAATTCTTAATTAAAGATTGGCAGTAAACTTGTACAACAATATAAATACAAATAAATAATTGCAACATTTTATATGATTTGAAGATATGTTTCTATGACTATTTTTATATTTTTTTTCATCGAAAATAAACACAGACGCATATTTAAACAGGTATGTATAATTTGGAATACTAAGATTTTCGAAGAGCTATTTTATGTAAGGTAATTTTTAGAAAATACTAAATGCGTAGTTATCATAAAAATAAACATGTTACAAAAACATCGTTTGTCGACCATCAAATCATATGATCTAAAATACTGAAAGTTATTTATTTAAACATAATTATCTACATATTACCTCTTATATCGTTTTTCTTACATTTATTAAATAGCAACAAGTATTTTTGTACCTATAAACATACTTATGCGTCTGTCTTTATAAGTATAAGGCTGCACACAAGGGTTGATCAGAAAATAAAGGCAATACTGAAATTATGAACTAAAAACAAGGCAATAACGTTGATGTGCAAATACATATTGCGTTCGGTATAACGTGTTGTTATTCCGCCTTGTATTCCGCCATGTAGTCAAATGACCAGTAATAAGGCTCAAAATACAAACACTCGAAATAGTCCATAAATCAACAGCACGCAATGTATTATGTTTTGCTGTAAGTTCAATTGTAATCTGTAAGTTGTCACAAATAATGTGGACTACCATCAAGTAAGGGAGTCAAGACTAAACAACAATGCACTTGAACATCCACATTCGGCAAGAACAACGTTTGAAAATAAATTTTAATTGTTTCTACGTCTTCCATGAAGTTATGATCTATCGATGTTCGTTAAAATATGTCTGTCTTTTACCCTTAAAGAGAAATTACAAGATTGATGGTTGAGCTTGCGTAATTAATGCAATTCAAAATGGTAGGGAGAATCAGCAAAACACGTATACGTCACTTGGTATATTTATATTTATCATCTACCTATCTATCTGTCTGTCTGTCTCTGTATCTGTCTACTTATCTATCTATCTATACCTATATATCAGTCTATGTATTTGTACTTGTGTGTGTGTGCGCGTGTTTGCGTGTGTGTGTCTCAGTTTGTGCACATTACTGTACCTAATAGTTCCCCAAATAAACTTTCCAAACGTATAAAAAATACGTTTAAAATATTACAAAAAAATTAATAACAATGAAATAGCGGTGTGATTGTCGTTTGAATACGATCAAGGAATAGCTTTTCAACCGATACATCCAATAAGCGTGATAATGACAACGTTAGTTGAATGAGACATTCCAACAAACATAAGACTTTCGGCCGCATGCTGCATACGTTATGACCAAAGCTATTTCTGGAAATTTGTTTCCGATCATTTGTATATTTTAACTGACGTGCCTCAATATCCTGTGTGTAGCGTCAAACCAAAATCATGCAAATGGGGAGAAAGAAAATTCATTTTCTGAGTCCAGTAGCTAATGTAAGGGCATTTTCGATCAGGATAAAGAATTCTAGCATCTTATATAAGTAAAAGGTCCAATGTAATCTTTTCGAGAAAAGAAATTTTGCATAATATTTTACAAGATGATTTTCGTTTTTTTAAACCAGGATTTTTGGTGAAAGGCCAGAACACAACAGTGTTTGCGAAAATTTTTGACTTTGCCGTTACTGCAAATAATAAAGGGCCATCATCTGACAGTTCGGTTCAATGCTAACGTAGACATTAGCGGCACAGCCAGTTCTGTGTTTGTTGGTGATTTTATAAGAATGAAGTGGCATAAATTTGAATTGTTTTAATAGCCCTCTACTTTACGCTTATCCGAATATACAGCTAATTTTGCAATGAAAAGAAAAATTGATCAAACTTCTAAATACTCAATAAGGAGAAAAATAATTCACGAATAACCAATTGAAAAAAGTAAAAACATACCGACACAAACACATCAAAACAAGAAAAATCAAACGAAACTACGTTCCATAATAGAAAGGAAAACTGAAGGCAAATATAATCGAATCATTAACTCCCGAAAACAACATCCTGTCATCATCATTCCCATATGCGTGAAACAAAACGTAAAAAACAATATTTATGTCAAAAGAAGCGTAGTTAATACTGTAATAGTTGTTGGGTATTTATATTTATTACGAAGTATAGACAACTACAGAAGAAAACATTTTATTTCATACAAAACGTATATCAATCTTTTGTGTTTATTCAAAGCGATATTGAAAGTCAATCATCTAGAATGGAAAAATAATTATTTTTTGTCTAAGTAATATAGAATCGATCATCAAAATTCCTTTCTTTAGAAGTCATATTAGTTTATTTATATATGTAATATTTTTACTTCCGTATATGATAACGATAACAAATACATTTAATAACTGGTATGAAAATCTAATTCGTGTACAGAAAAATAATATGTGTATCATTTAATGTTTGCCTGATGTATCTAAATAAAAGTTAATCCATTTGCATTTAAATTTGTTTCATAGGAAACAAAAATACTGTTTTCTGACATAATAAACAATAATCCTGTATAAATATTAATCAACTTGTTTAATAACGGGAGATTATAAAAAGGACAAAAGTGTAGATTTGTTTTTCCAGTACAACTTGTCCCCGTAATATAAGTACCTATAAAGTAAATTTTAAAATGGGAAAACAATTGAGTTTAAAAATTTTTCTTTTGCTTAAAATGCAAAATTACATATATAAAAATATAATTATATATATAATATATTTTCAGTAACAAAAAAAAAACTTTTTTCTCAAACTGAAATATGTAGATGCTGGAATTAATTTGTAATTGTATTACAAGCTTATAATTAGATTGTTAAATTGAGAATTAAGAAATTTGTTCATTAAAAAGAAAATTCATTTTTATAAATATTCGAAGCACACTTAGTAATTCAAATAAAAGATTTCGTTATGTTACCCGTATTTTGGTTTAGATAAATTACGAAAAGTTTAAGAAAAATTACAAAAATTATCATATTATTCAAAGCTTGCGTCAGTAGCTATTTTTGTCAAGGCAAAATTAAGAATCTTCTAGGCAAAACGAAAGTTTTTTTTAGTATATTCCGTAATAGTTGACAAATTTACTAAATGTAGCTCATGATATCCCTTTTATTGCTCTATAAAATATGAAAAATAAATTGAATTTTATTAAATCATTTTGATCATTTTTTTCATAAAACTTACCATATATAGGTATTTACGATAAAATAAATTTAGAACGAATATGTAAGAAAACAAAGAAATACAAAAATACGATGTCTTAGCGTAGAATAATTTTGGAATATTATAAATGGAATGAATTGAAAAAAATAGAAGAATTGGACTAAAATATATGAAAATTCTATACACTACAGATTTGTTGTCCATAAAATAACAACATATGAGCCTAAGTATTACGCCGTTAAATCTTTAAACTGTTTAGGAAAATGTGAAATATTCTGATTATGTATTGTCTGTGTATAATAGCATAGGTGCCAACGTTTACGCTTTTTCCTAACACTATTTTTGAAAAGGCAAAAAAATCTTACCTAATTACGAAAATATAGGATATACCAAACATTTTTCTGTTCGATAATTGTGGTAGGAAAAAGTAGTAAACGTTGACAGATATGGTATAGTCAGGCACTTTTATCAATTTTCATAAAAAGGAGAAAGTGGAAATGGGCAGCGCTAAATTGTAAATAGAAAATTCTTTGCACAGCTTAATTATTAATAATCTCACTGAAAAGCCCATGTAAATACGGCCACTAAGCTCCCGCAGTCATTGCAATATAAGCATTTTTTAAATTAATATAATTCTACAGATATAATTTAGTTGTAATTCATTGAGTCATTATTAATGCCCTCAAGGATTACATTCAAATATATATATAATTAAGTTTTTTATATAATTTTTGAATAATCACCTTTTTTAGCATTCAAATTAAAATACAGAGAAAACAACATTGCAATTTTGCCCTTTTGGCTGGACAGTCAGAGGGTTTTAAATAAAGATAGTTTGGTGCTAAGGTATATTTTTCGCAGAAATATATACTGGATAACATTGGGATCGATTAGCTTAAAACTATACGAATGGCTGTTATACTAGGTGGTTTAGTATCTGTATAGCAACTATGGAAGGTCACCCTGAATAAATCATTTAAAGTTCACAAATTTGAACGGTCAGCGGAATAACTAGACGATTAGTAATGGAAGTACTACAATAAATATTGAGCCGTGCGTGATGCACGGTTTGATGTACTGCGCAATTTTATGACAAAATTATAACATGAAATGAAAATTGAAGAAAATGATGAACATTTTTATAAAACGTGAAATATCGTGAATTGTTTAGGTAGAATAGATGACACTTTGTCATGGAAAATGATGTCAAAGCGTAAACAGTTCCGCCATACAACAGTTCCAACCAATCCAAATCATTAGTTTGGAATACTAGTCCACTAGTATTTTCGCTAAGTTGAGTTCTAGGGCTATGACGTCAGCTAAAATGGGTTTATATACTAAATGGGACTGTAGCATCTATGTACATAACAGCCCGTTGTTATTTTTATTGAAATTTAATTTAGCTTGTTGTAATGACAACATAAAAGCATAATATATTGAATTGGTAAAAATAAAGATGCCGTCTGGTAAAACTAAAAAAAAAAAAATTCCTACTTTTTAATATGTAAGTTATAAAATACCTCAGTTTAAAATACTACAATTATTTTGTGATGTAATGTAAAATGTATTACTTTCACATATACAAACTGGTGGTTCGTTTTAGTAGTACATACGAACTTAAAATGATAGAAAGACAAGACAAGGCTTCTGCGAAGAAATTGGAAAATTGGAGCAAATTGTGAAGCTAGCATTCAAAGCATTAAAAATCCTGCATTCTGGGAAGAAAAACCTGACATATGTTTTTATAAATTGACGCACAATTTGCTATTGCAAATATTACAAATGAGCAAACAAAATTTAAATATATCGTAACTAGATTAGAACCTAAATATGTGAATATATATGTGACATTATTCAAAATAAACAGTATGACAAATATAGGTGTGCTAATGATAGATTTTTATATAAATTAAAGAGAGTGAGGAAAAACGTTTCAAAAAATTGCTTACAGGAGTTTCATTGGTAGATTTAAGACCTAGTCAGTTATTGCTCAAAATGAATAATTATAGTGAAAATAATACAACGGATAAGGAGTTGAGAAGACTGTCGCTTGATAAATTACTAGAGACAGTAAAATATATTCTAGCTGTGTCAGCAAAGAAAATTTAAATATTTTTTCACTAATGGCGGATAACATTTTTGAAATGAGGTCCTCAACAGAAATTTATTCTGCGAGTTCAGATACTTTTGTTATGAGTAAAGTGCTTGAGGAAATTTCTACGTTGTAAAACCAAATTTCAGCACTAAAAATTCAAAGGCAATAAAGGAGTGAATTTTGACAATTTATTCAAAACAAAATAAAAGTCAAAGTCAAACGAGAAGGCGATTTAATCTAGAAGGTAAATACTCCTATTACCCCTTAAATTTCTTAATCAGTGTTATCCCAATGAATTCAAAATCCATGCAGCTGGAAAACATTGGAAAACGCCAATCAGCAGTAGATTTAGCGACAAATTCTACTGCTGAAGAATTAAAAGATTTCCGTAATTATCATTTAATTCTTAAATATAAAACAACCGATTTTATTATATTAAATATAAAACAAAGATTTGCACACCTCTATCGATGTTTTAATACACAGTGATACAGTTAAAAAACACTCGAACCTGCTTTTGATGAACATTTTCTAATTTTCAAACGGAATGAGAATTAGTATACATTAAAAATCAAGTGTAAAAACATAAGCATATTTACAGGTAGATTAAAACCTGCATATTTGTTAAGGACTGGTGTGAACATTCCTGATAATGAAATGCCGGATAAACAAATACCTGTATCTGACAACAAACTGCTTGTGCAATCAATAATAGAAAATTGAACATAAAAAATTTCCCGATAAAAATTATCAAGTAAAGAGAGTGAGTTTTTACGTTTTACTACACGTTTTTGTATATATTTAAGATTTCCAAAATGTTATAGAGACTGATTAGATACTATTTTTTATTTTATTTCATATTACAATTGTAGCGCAACTATAAGTTATGTGGAGGGACTAATGTAGCCTCTATGTACATGACAAGCACATTGTTATTTTTATTTAAATTTAATTTAATTTGTTGTAATACCAAAAGAAAAGAATAATCTACGGACTTTGTAAAAAAAAAATAAAGATGTTGTTTGGTAAAAATGCAAAAAATGTTTTTTTTTTTTACTTTTTAATATATAAGTTATAATATACCTTAGTTAAAAAGACTGTAATTATTTTGTGATGTGAAGTAAAATGAATTATTTTCACATCTACAGGACTCATATAATGCCACTTTCATCAGTTTAAGGCAATACTTATTTAATGAAATCTTCTAACCGTGAACGAAAAAAGGTACTTAATTGTTATGACTTAAATCAAGATATTTTTTACAGATAGATATTGTAAGATATAAGAAACAGCTGATGTGTGTATATAGAGAAAATAAGGCAACAAGGAAGCACGAAACACGATTTGAAACCAATAATGTTTCACTTATTAAATAAAATTTGGTGCGTAGTCTCTACAAATTTTCAAAGACAGATAAAGGAGTACAAATGTAGCTTTGAAGTCCTTACTGTAGTCTGTTGCACAGAAACAAGAGGCACCTATTATTCAAGAGAGGTCCGGAATAAGACATTAGTAGCTTTCTTTTAAGAAGGCATTTCTGAAGAACCATATCCGATATCAGAAAAACCCATAACCAACGACTGAGACAGCCGGTGACTTTCACAGTGTGTTCCACATGAAGATTAAGTTTTGAAACTGCATAACAATACATATTTTAAAAAAAGAATAGAGAAAATTTTATAGAATGAAGTGGATGATAGCTGAAAATAAAATCAGTTCATTAAATGTAAGTTCATATTAAAAATTAAGAGTAAAGAAGTGCGTTTTGCGCAAATACTTCTTCCGTTAACAATGCCGTGGAGTCAGATAATGGGAATACAAATGACGTATTTAAGTAGTTGAAAATGACGTTAGGTAATTTCACATTTCAGACTTTCTCAGAATTATTATTTAGAGAGGATTTAGCTAACATTTGATTTATTAACTTTTCAATGAACTGCTGTTCAAACAAACGGGATATAACATGCTCGACAAATCTGGACTGCTTATCAGTTCATCTTGATCACATGACAGTTCAACAAATCGGGAAAATTGGCCTATCTTTATAAATCCTAAATTATCTTGATCACGTGACAGTCAAGAGGTATGGAAATATAGCGCCTTGTCTCTGTTGTTGGTTGAGGAAGAACCGCATTTAATCTTTGTTGCGAGGTGGGACTTTAAAACGAAGGCCATCAAAGTTACACTCGGCGGTTGTTTATCCTACGAAAATGTGGATGACAACGATTGGTTCATTATTTGCTAGCATGTCAGACGAATTGAAGATAGGCTTCTTCAGTGAAACTGTCTTAGTGAAACTGTCTCGTGATAGATACATGCAACATACACACATATAGAATGAAACTAATACAAAAATGCACATAACATTTACTAATTTTATGCTTAGACTTCATAAATATATTTAACCATAATAAATAAATATATTCCATACTTACATATTTTTATTTCTTTTAAATTTACGTCAACTGAATAATAAACTTTCTTTAAAATTCAACTTACAGTACCTGAAATAACCAAAGAAAACCAAAAGAAAACATTATAAAACTATGTGTAACTTTTAAAACAAAAAATGAAGCCGAATATTATTTACTCAACGTATAAATTTACATACATTTATGTCAAAATCTTTTAACTTTCAGTGACTTTTGATTTAAAATTTTAAAATAATTTCATTTTTATTTAATTAATAGTATTTCTTTATTTTGAGTGCATTTTATGACATATATATAAATTTCTAAATAGGTTTAATGATTTATACTGAATTTATATTTTATTTTGTCGCTAAGAATTTCTTCGCTTTATAAATGAATAAGTTAAATTTATTCAATTTCAATTAACGAAATAGTTCCATTTGTTTGATAGTTCTTTTTGTTAAAAGCAAATTTTATTTGATAAAAAGAAGTGTTACATCTTTATGGACTCTGGTTGTTTAAATAAGAGCAAACTGGATTAGGAAGAAAACTACCGTGGAAAAAGTGCTCCGAAAGTTAATTAGATATTTTAAAGCTACGTAATCAGACGGAAAATTTGTGCTAGGAAAATTAGAAACATACATATAAGAATCTTTATGTAGATAATTATAAGAATGTAAAAAAGTGCAAATTTTGTAATTTTCTTATAAAAAATATAAATTATAACCTCTGTAAATCATTGCGACAGTTTTAATATTTAATCGAATGTTTCTTCCAAGTAACGATATGTTTGTGAAAAAAAAACTATTTTCTACGAAAACAACATCACACATAAGCAGCTTTCATTTGGCAGAAGAAAAAAATCGAATTAAGGTCAAACATAAAAGGCAAAAAATGTGCAGCTCTACTACGATTTTCATGTATAATTTTTTTGAGTTGTTTAATCTTAATTCTTATTTAATCTTTAAAAATATTACAAATTCTGCGACTAATAGTAGTATAAATTTTTAATTTACAATTAAAGTATTTTTCAAAAATTTCTAATCTGAAATAGAGGAGTGATACTCTTCGGAAATTCGAAGGCGTGCCTGTAACTTGGGTACAGATGTTGAAAGGAAAAGAAATCAAGAAAAAAGTTTTAAAACTTATTGAATTACTTATGCACAAGTGTACAACGCTTTTTTTTATTTTGTATGATAACCGATGACACAAAACTTTAAACAAAATTATTTGTATATCCCAGGATGTATATTTTATATTAAAAGATTTTATATGGACATCCTCTTTCTTGCATTTTTGCGTTGCATGAATTTGATTTTTTTTGCAGATTCTGAACTAACTATTAAATAAGCTAATACCTATTCTTTTATTTTTCTTCATAATAAATATTATGTCTACAGATTATTATATCGTTAGGGATATTCTTAAGATATTGACAAAGTTCTAAGATATGATATGTGCATACGTACCTGTCAGAAGGTAAAACTAAAGTAATATAAGCGCAGTTATATTTTGGTAAAAGAGGGTTGAAATAAAAAAACAAAGAAAATAAATACTTGTCAGGTTGATGACTATAGTCGAGAAATTATCTAGAAATTGTGAGAAATTGAATACGAAGTATCCAGAAATTTCTAGAAACCCATCCCAATTATTTTTCAAACCAAATAAAATAGAAATAGAAATCCACATCATTTTTATAGAATCTAAGCGATAGATGATTCACAGATATTATTTGTATTCTGCTAATTGACTGTTTGGAGATTAGAGTTTTTTATTATATTTTCTCCTAATAACGTGCTTTTTTAAGCAAAAATGTCTATGTTATTTTCCGATTCTGCATTTATTGTACTGAAAGCAGACGATTTCAAAACTTTTGTGCAAACGAATGGATATTTGATGAATATCTATTCATAAAAGCATGGAGTATGGAATTTCTAAATACAATAACTTTTCTTGCATGAATGAGATTTTGCTATCACATAACATTATTAAACATATAAAGGTTAAAAATAATTATATATAATTTTTTTTAAATGTATTATATCTGGCAACATGATCTTTCATCCTTTAATTCCCATGATAGCAAATATGATACCTTTTATATTTCAAAATATATGTATAATAAAAAGGTGGTTTTCAAGTTGTAATTACTTATGTATCACTACATTCAGTATAAAAAAAAGTACATATTTTTTTATATATTTCTTCACGTGCTGTGCAATAGATGGTTTACCAGAATAAAAAGAAAGATTACATATTAGTATTTTAGAAAACTATTAAACATCGGCTTCGATAACTGTAAGGTAAAGCCAGGAGAGATGTCGCGGTCGGAGAGATTGCGCACATACAGATTCGGGGGGAAGGAGTAGAGTGAGCGCACAGCGACTTCAGGTAGTTGTACAACAGCAGTAGTGGAGTGTCTACTTGAAAGTGCACGTTGATTGTTTGGAGCGTCTAAGATAACGCATTGCTATTTTGCTGCTTTATTTTCCCAAAGTAAGTTCTTGAATTTTTATAGCTATTCATCAGAATTTTTATACAATGTCAGTAGTAATATTTTAAATATTTTAAACTTAAAAGATTTCTCATAAGTTACTGATCTAGACTAACAATGTTAACATCAACGGTTCCTTTTAGTAGCGGCCATGCTTAAATAAAATGCCGCGCAATCTCTCCTACCTAAATTGGAGAGTTTGCGCATCTGCTACTTAGGATAGATGGCGCATTGTTCCCATTAGTTTCTATGCTAGGAGAGATTACGCAGCTTATTGGTAAATTTGCATAAAAAATGAAAAATGAAAAATGACTAATTTTAAGATAAAAGTGTTTTCAAGTAACTTAATGTTATTTTGTAATCTCATCTGGACTTGCTTTTTCTGACTCTTTAATTTTTTTCCTTTAATTAAAAATTTTTAATCGTTTTTAAAATTATTTCTTTTTTTCTCATTCTTTAATCATTAGGTTGAAATATTCACTCCTAATACAATAATATTTGTTCACAAAAACCTTACAACAATGTCATTTAAGTGTAATTATTATTGTTAACAATTTAATTGTAGTTATTATTAGTAACAATATCTCCTACCCATTTGCGCAATCACACCAACCCTATAAGGACAGACTGCGCAAAATAACTTACTTGGTTTTATTACAACTGTTCTATTAAATTACAACATAACAACAAAATAGCAATGAAAATGCATAAAAAACAATTATTCATGTATAAAATTATTGATGGTTAGTTTAGCAAAAAAATAATATTTAGATTTTTTATTGCTATTCTTTTGAATTGTGGCCAGAATCTCCGAGCTTTACCTTAATCTGAATCCTTAAAGCGATATATTTGGAGAGATTTCGATTTTTGAAATTAGACACGGTAATATAAATATCTAATATTTATAATACAATGGAAAACAAAGATATAATGACTAAAAACTGACTTATTTATTTTTAATAAGTAATTTCATATGTTTAATATTATTTAAAGCTGTGAATTCTAAACTCTCTGAAAAACAGCATAAAATCCTTGTGATAACTGTATGAAACAACCTTAGATTGGAATTTTTTTGGTGAAGCCAGGTGCATTAGTGGATAGTTACCGTTCATTTTCCCCGAAAAATAGATGAACTTCGGAATTTTTTATTTCACTTATTTATAGTTTTTACAAAAAAATATTTTTCTTATACAATAATTATTAAAATTGATGGAGATTGTCAGTGGCATGTGAGTATGTTGTGTGCAATGTAGTGCACAACTTCTCAAAGTCCTCTGAATAAAATTAAAAAAAACTTTTTTTCAGAAAGCATATTGAATTTGGTGTGGGGGTATGAAGCTCATTATTGATATCATTGATTGATATCATGCTTTATATAATTTGGATGTTTGGATTTCAAGCCTTTCTTTGGTCAATATGTTTTTATCAATTTAATTTGATGAAATTAGATATTAAGAAAAATGAAACTTTATGATTGTACTTATTGGTCTTGTAAACTTACACCATATTTTAGCACTATAATTTATATTTAATTAGAAAATTGATAAATCTGTGTTTAAAATTATCTAATTTATATTCTGAACAACATACAATACACAAATACAAAGCACAAGATTAACATATAAAATGTTGCGCATATGTTACAAAGTAACGGTATGATTTTAATATTAAGAATTGTCACTTGTTAAATATGTCAGTAGGAAATAATTCAGTGATGTGTATTTGACATTACTAAATCCGTAAATGATAAATTACTAATGAATAATCATATGAAGTTCACAGTAACGGTAAATTATCAAAGTGTATAAATACGGCAGTTAATTAAAATGCCTCTTTGACATAAAATTTCACTTTAAAATAATTATACTAAAAATACATCTCATATGTAAATCTTGATTTTTCTATGAATCAGAAAAAATATTAAATTCGTTATCTCAATAAGGATAATTGAAAAAATTAGTTTAGAACTGATTTTGAATTTTATTTAATGGGTTCAACATATTAACGTTCAAATAATAATGTTAGTATAATTACATTTTTATAAATTGTAAATACAGTATCTTTATAAAATATGTAATTTAAAAGTACTGACATAATATTCAAAAGACGAGAAAAAATAATCTAATTTAAACATTTACTGTATTTTTAAAATATAATTTGAAGATGAATAGATCTAATACATCTTAAGACAGTGTAATAACATATTTTGTTTTACATTAAAATTAAAATATATATATTTTACTAATTTCAGTATTTATTAATTTTTCGCACTAACCTTTATTTCAAGATTAATTTCTAAAAATAATGACATTTAATAAATAATTTATAAACAAAGAGGCTTTGAAAATTTTGCATTTTCCATTAATTTTGTAAAATGAAATTATTGATATTCCATTTGTCCTTGCACTGAACAGGGTAATTATTTTAACTAAATTTTGTTAGATAGCTTAGATCATAGCTGTCAAACATTCGATTTTTTCCTATCAGATAAACATAATTGGAACTAGAAAAAATATTTAATAAAATATTTCTATTTTCTGTTTAGTGATTAATTAACTTATTTCATTTAATAATATTTCTCGTTTTACTTGAACTGAGAAAAACAGGAAGGTGGAAGTTACATTACATTACATGTAATCATAACTTACATGAAGAATAAATATTGCTTGGTAAATATATACATTTATTCTAAATAATAAATACAAAGTAAGTTTATGTATATTATATTGGAAAATCTTTTATATATTTTATAAAATCTTTACAAAAATTTAAAGCGATCTTTATTATATATATAATATTCATATTTTGAAATCATTTTGCAATAATATAGGAATTTTAACTCATTAAACCCCGCTTTATGAACAGCATCATCTAAATAGATTCTAATGTATATATATTTTTTATTACATTACTTTTCTCAATTGATGTGCTGTTTAAATTCTATATATATGCATTCGTATAGAATTTACGATACGATCCCAAAATGGGAGACATGGCGACTAATGGGGATAACGAAAGTTTCTTCTGCATATGAACTTTCCAACCGTATGTAACGCTACATACAAGTAAGTGAGCAGTTAAAACCTTCAGAAAATTGTATTCCATATAATTAAATACTTTCTTTAATTAATTGCATATCATACTTTTTAATAAATTTTCTATAATTGATTTGAATTTAATTTAATTACATAACTGATTGCAAATGATTCCTTTAAACTTTTGATTATAGGCTCGGGACATATGTCGTTCCAATGACATTTTTTTTATTCTATTGTACTACTTTTTGACAAATAATATCTGCCATACTAAGATACTTTTAAGAAAAACCTACCATTAAGAAAGCTTTTTTTAAATTGTGTGCAATTGAATATACAATCCTGGCCCGTAATCAAAAGTTTAATTGATAATATGAATAATACCGCAGCCAATGAAAGAGACAGTCTCTGGAACTCCACCTAATATCGACTGCTTTTCAGTCTACCTTGATCACCTTGCATTTCGAATGTTAAGAAACCAGTCTATCTCGATCACGTGCCAGCCAAGAGAGGTGAAAATAACGCGCCCTGTCTCTTTGGTTGGCTACGATAAGACACTTAACATACATGCTGTGAAATTCTTTTACATTTTTATATTTGTAAATGGTTCGTTTTAGCATTACATTCTTTCTAAAAGCCATATACCGTTCTTATCAAAACAAGTAGAAGCAAAAAAATTATTTTAGGTTTAAAGTAATTTTTTCAGTATTAGATGATTAAAGTAAGACATTTATAGAAAAACAGAAATGAACTCAAGTAAATCCTCGGATAATCAAGTTAAAGCAATAAAATGACATGCACTTACAATTTATTCAAAGATGCCATAAACACAGTGTACCTATTGGTATTTACTAGTCTTTTGGAATAACACAGGGTTACTAGAAAAATAAATACTACATTGAGCACTAATATTTTTTGTTTCTGTTTCACAATAATGTAATTCGATTCATTACGCATACAGAGATGCCAAGCTCTCACTAATCTTCCGTAATATGTGGATTAATTTGGCCAGGTATAATGCAATTTGCACAAGAAGTTTTTTAAAGAAATTAAATATATTTATGTAGAAATCTGAAATTAAAGGAATAAAGATTCATCAAATAAATTTTCTGGTTCGAAACGTTGTTAAACTGGGTCAAATTAATCCACATGTTACGGAAGATTAGTGGAAGCTTGGCAACTCTGCACATATCAGTTAAATCATACAAATAGTGTTCCTATAGGTCATTGTGAACAGGAGAATAGGTTATTATATGTGTAAATTTATTATCTTAGGACAAAAACAGCACCCACCGATTCACCGCTTTTAGGAGTACAATATATATTTACAGCATGTTTAAAAAACGAATACACACACACACACACATGTATACATACACACACACACACACACACATATATATATATATAGATATATAGATAGACAGATAGATAGATAGATAGATAGATAGATAGTGTTTAAAAAATGTATATGCAATTTATTCGCTTATAACGGCCATGCTTTTCTTTTTCTTTCAGGTTTCACTAACTTCAAATAAATGCAGAAACAAGACAAAGCCTTGAGCACAAGAAATTTATCCTATAATGTTACTGGAAATTGGAAATCGTGAATAAAGTGTAGAGACAATTTTAGCCCTCTAAGCGTGTGGAACGTAATATTCCGTTCACTAAGCTCCAGGTTTCACTGCAATATATGCAATGTTTAAGATAATATAATTCTATAGATTTAATGAATTTTCAAAACATTGAAGAATGATTAATACTCTCAAGGGTTACATTCATATTTGTAATTAAGTTTTATTTATAATGCTGAAAGAATCATATTTTTTTTAGCATTTAAAACAAAATGAGGAGAAAACAACATTACAATCTTACCCTTTTTCAAAACGCTCAGAAGGTTAAAAAGATTTAATCCTAACGACATAAAATGTCTAGAATTAGTTAAATTTGAAGCTGAGGAAAGAGTTTAAAATATCCACAAACAATGCCCAGAAAGATCACTATCGTCAGCAACTAACGTAAAAACTTTGGTAGAAATCCTCGTGGAAATATTTGAAGAAAGTTCAAGGAAATGTGTTTGAAAAGTATTTCCAGAGGTAAGACTTTTAAAACAAAGGGTGCATCACTTTTTAAAACACCTAAACGAGGAACGTTTAATTACAAGATTAATTAGTTCACACCCTGAATAAAGAATGTATAGCGCAATCGTAAATACATTTTAACACTCTGTCCATACACACACATATATATATTCAAAAAATGTATAATTTTTATATGAAAACCAAAACTTAAGAAATAATGAGCTAATACACTGCAATCTAATTAATAACTAACATTCACAAGGTGTAAAATATGGTTAACTTGGAGGCTTGAAATCGTGCTTGAAAGAGCGACTCAACACACGGGTCTCTCCCAATGTAGTCATCAGGGCTGGGATGTGCCGAAGTTTTCCATCCTGCATGGATGTTATGAAATAGAGTGCAGAGTCCTCTCTTGCAAGTAAGGATTGTTTTTATTGTTTGAAAGCGCTTCATATTGGTCACCAGTCACAGAAACCGTTTCAAATCTACCCCCCTTGATTTCCTCAAAGAAAAAATGGTCAGTGATGAAAGAATCTGTGAATTCTATTGCGTTTAGGTCATGTAGGTGTTTTACCACCGATGCATGAGGATTTTTTTTCCGATATGCGGCAATTTTGGATGTTGACATTTAGAGAAAAAATTAAATCGTTTGTACATCAAGACATTTAAAAGCCAGTCCACATCGTCTTCCTTTTACAAGAAAACCCAATTTTCAAAATCCTGACGTGTAATAAAATCAGTTGATTTAAGTTCTTTCACATGTTGAAAATTATACGGATATCTCTTGAGAATGATCCTAAGAGATCGCCACACACTTCCATTAAAAAATTGCAGTTCAACGGGAATTGCACGTGTACTGTGCTGATGATGTCGATAGTGTGTCGGCACGAACTTCCACCACGTTCACTTTTGTGGTCTCCTGCTTCTTGGGGCGTCTTTCGATGTGACCGTGTCTTCGAACCTTTCATCATAGCTATAAGTGGTTTAACTGTCATCGGACCTTTTTCATTCCCCTTTTAACTCCTTGCATTGTACAATAGTAACACAAAGCTAATCTTGCCGATTCTGCCTCTTTTATTAAACAGTTTAATGAATTAAACTTTATCTTGGAAAGATAACATTTCAATACATAACAGTTTCAGATAAAATTATATCGAAATCCTTTAAAATACAATTTCTTTAATCTTGGAAAAAACGTTTGAACAGAAACGATCCTTAAAGTAAAATCTGAGTAATTGCTTGGGCCAAGATACACATTTATAAAGCGTTATAATTTTTGATAAACGACTAAAAAATTTATTTCGTCTTGTAACTTTATTATAAAATGACGGAAATAGTAAAGATATTTTTGGAAAATTTTCATTTTCGCACAAACTGCAAATAAAAATTAAAGAAAAATTTCTAAAACATTATTAGTAGAATTATTAAACTTTTCTTAAGTGCACTTTTAAAAATTTCAAGAGCACAAAGTATTTGCTCTTAACACATCTGTAGAATTACTTTAAAAGCTAAAGTGGGTAACCGAAATTTTTATGGTTACAAACTTGAAACTAATGTGGATAAATAGGTATTTAAGAAGACGTTAAAAAAAACTCCGAAGGCAATTAAAGCGGTTTCAGGTTTTAAGTATGAAGCGGTTTTTTCCAACAAAAATTTAATTGTCAAACATATTCATTTTATAGATTCCAGCTGAATTTTTTTGTTTTATTTGCTGTATTATAAATACAAAAAAATGGCGTGTTCTATTTTAAAACATAAAATGTAAAAATAGTTTCCCCTCCATTTATTATTTGTTTTGTTTCGCCTTTCTAATTGATGAATATGTCTTGATGTATTAGTAAAATTTGAAATATTTATTTATGTATTATAACACTAGATTGATTTCAACACAATTATTCAAATTGGTAAAGATATCATACGAGTTGTAATTTTCCAACTGGACGAAAAATGTCCGGGCCAGGATTCGAACCTGGGATCTCTTGGCTGAAGCTGCCACGCTCTACCAACTGAGCTATCCCGGTCAAATCTGGAGGGCATAATTCATCTAGTTAACCTTATTGATCATAGCATCTGGTCTGATATTTTAATCAACTCAACAGAATAGATCGCAGGTAATGGAACTCCAGTAAACGCTGGATACGTGATTAGACTAGATTAATTTCAACACAATTATTCAAATTGGTAAAGAATATCGTTGAATTTTGAGAGTTGACATAATAAAGTCTTTAAAATTTTTGAATAATTGAAATAACGTGGCAAAACTCTTTAAAATTTAAAATAAAAATCATACTACGACACATGACTAAATTTTATCATTTAACAGTATCTTAAGAATGTTTAAAGTTATTTGAATTTCGGCACGTTGCAAGTTCCAATGGCACGGAAACTCGCGACAAAAGGAAACCCAAACTACCACAGCAAAAATAATAAACAAGTTAATGTTTACTTCTTCTGACCAAAAATTGCGTTACATCTGTATAGATACAAATGAAACAGGGGTCAAAGTTTATGAACGGAAATGATTATTTAACTAATTGACAAGAAAATTATCTAGAAACAAATCAAATTAATTTTAAAATAATAAGACGAATTTCATACTGCTGGCAATTGAAAAACACGCGTCCAAATAAGCTGCAACAAAACCCGTTTACACCGAGCGGACAATACCCGGCATAGGCACATGCACAAATAAAAAGGCTGATCACCGTCATGAAGACAGGGCACGCAAAACGAATTCCTACGAATGCTTCCTACGAAAGCATACAGGAGTTACTGAGGATCGCAGAAATCGCTGGCCTCACGAAGGGGTGAAATGGAGATATATCGCTCCCCCTAAAAAAGGCAGAGAAATGGCAAATTATACACGACAAAATGAAAACAATGTGTGAGTATTCTCACAATAGTTAACAGGTTCTTGGACATTCTGGTGATGGGAGTGAATTCCTCTCTCTTTCCACGCTAGCTTGAGACCATAATCACTGTTTGTGGTTTACCGAGATTACGTAGAGAACATGATTGTATACCACGGTTTCTGTCCCGAACGAATATGCTCCTTACACGAACGTAAACTTTCATTATGGCAATGTGCTCATAGTGGAATTAATGTAACAAGCTTCTGAGCACCTAAGACAATATAATTTATTCATCGAGAAATGGTTCTCGTAGATAACGTAGTGTTAGAAAGATAGATTAGAGGTTATCTGAACTCGAATATTATTTACATTCCGCTTGACTACTAGGAAGGCATATTGGAGTGTGAAGTTCCTACCACTGCCTTTAGAACGCCTTCCCGAAGCACTTCCACAAACAGGGTTCGTTTAAAAATGCAATAATACACTCTTCGACACGTCTCTTGGTTTATTAACTGGAGTGACATTTTACCTTACCTTGAGACATTCAACGGCTCAACCATGACCGTATGCAATCAAATGATGTCTTACAGGTATTCAACAATCAATATATGTCATTCAAAAACTAAATTAACAGCTCTATTCTCAGAAACAGACAGTGTGACCTCCTCCTCAAATGTTACTACTTGCAATTTCAAAGAAGGATACCACTTGGATGTACAGACATGAGACATTCCTGTACAATGTCCATTGTTTTTTCTGTGATTATTCAGCTTAATGAAACTTAATTTTGCACAAATTCGTTGTTTCTTAGCATTTGTCAAATTGTGCATTGTGCTTTGTGTCTACTTGTCTTCCAACTTTTCCAGATTATTTCTTAAACATAAAAGTATCTTAAATTATAAGAAAAAACTTTTTAAAAAAATATTTACGTTCATTTTCAATAACTATTTACCTTATTTTCACACTTTAAAATTGCAAATAGAAAACGTATAAAGTTAAAAACATAAAATCCAAAAAGAAGCTTATTATAAATCTTTTATATTTGATTGTGAAGTAATAATTCGAAAAATTTCATAACGAGTTGAACTGTTATATAAGAACTTACTCTATTAAGACTGTTGGTTTTACTTTCTAAAAATAAATTCAAGAAAAAAAATCATTACAGTAAGTATATTTAGCAAAAAGCTATCAAAATTTTATTTAAATAAAATATCAATTTTTAAACTATATTAGATTCTAAAAATGGAATATGCAACTTAGTATCAATATTTTATTTAACTTAAGAGTTCAAGAAATATTTAAAGACTTCATAAAAAGATATTTTTAGATTAGGTTAATAAAATATCGCATTACAAAGAAGTGATAAGGATATGTCGTGTAAATACCTTTCAATTTATTTCTTGTGTAAACGACTGAATGAGTTTATTATAAAACTCATATAAAATAGAATGCAACTACTTAAAAAGAGCTTAAATAAAAGAAGAATTTTAGTCACATTAAATAAAAGTTTTAACATAATAAATTTATGATTTTTACTTTTAACAACAATACATAAGACTATATTCTGCGTAAATACATTTAAATTTTTTAAAATTTTTTATAACAAATAGTATAAAGAATAATTTTATAAATATTTTTTTGTTACATTTTAAGAGATAATATATTTATTAATGAAAATGAAATCCTTGGGTATTTATAAAAAAAATACTGAATAATGTTGTGAAATTGAGTTGTTTTATACTTGGTTTAATGAAAAAATAAAACCAAACAGCATTAAAGGGTTACTATTTCAATTGAAACGGTATTATTGGATTTGAAAAGAAATTATGCAGCATATGGGCAAGATATTGCTTATGTTGGTACTCTGTAGTCGAATGTGTTATGAGATTTTGTGCACGATAACGGTGTTCTGGTTTCTAACATTTGTACGGGAATAAAATATATATTCTGTCATTTCTTTAAGTTTAGTAATGTGTGACTGAATCTCTGGGAATCTGATTTGAATAGTTGTTTCTTGTAATGATATGATTATTAGGTATATGTAGTTATTTAGCTGCTATATATACTGCGGTAGGAGTTAAAATTCGACGGATTTAGACGCAAATCGTTCATAATGGTAAATCATTCTGGAGATGCACAGCATACTGCTTTTGAAATTCGAATCGCGAAGAATCTAATTCGCGATTAGATTCTTTAACAAAAGAATTTAATCGCGGCATGATCTTAGTCTATAAGCCGTTAACGAAACACGGCAAAATTTCCACTAGATTCTGATTTAGGGCGAAAATTGTTCAAATGGCAACATTTATCATATTTGTTTCATTTGGTAGGTAAATCAAAATTAACTATTACATATAACGTTAAAACATTTTGCAGAGGATTTTGGTTCCCCGTCACCAACAACAATTCGGCAAGGAAAAATTGAATCCGTTTTAGTAGACATAACAAGAAAAGCACAGGTACGCTGCAAGCCATATCTTAGAGAGATTTCTTTCAATACGCACAAAAACGTCCCCTGCATAACCCGAATGGGTTACTCTGCATGATAATTTCTCACTGATGAGTTTGTTTTAAGCTTGACAGATGCTTGGAATACTTCGGGACATCTCTCCAGAAGGAAGGGATAAAACATCAGGTGATGAGTTACGACCCGTTGCTGGAATTCTTATTACATAAATACACTTCACGATACACTGATGAGTTTATTAATTCTTGACAGATGCTTGGACGACTTCGAGATATATCTTCAGGAGGAAGGGGAAAAACGTCAGGTGATTAGGTACGACCCATTGCTGAAACTTTTATTACGCGATTTACTTCACGATACACTGATGATTGTGTTTAATCTTGGCAGATGCTTGAAATAGTTCCAGATATCTCTCCAGGAGGAAGGGAGGAAAATCAGGCGATTAGTTACGACCCGGCCCGTAGCTGAAATTTTTATTACACAATTTCACTTCACGATACACTGATGAATTTGTTTAATCTTGACAGATGCTTGGACTACTTCGAGATATTTCTCCAGGAGGAAGGGGAAAAACGTCAGGTGATTAGGTACGACCCATTGCTGAAACTTTTATTACGCGATTTACTTCACGATACACTGATGATTGTGTTTAATCTTGGCAGATGCTTGAAATAGTTCCAGATATCTCTCCAGGAGGAAGGGAGGAAAATCAGGCGATTAGTTACGACCCGGCCCGTAGCTGAAATTTTTATTACACAATTTCACTTCACGATACACTGATGAATTTGTTTAATCTTGACAGATGCTTGGACTACTTCGAGATATTTCTCCAGGAGGAAGGGAAAAACGTCAGGTGATTAGGTACGACCCATTGCTGAAACTTTTATTACGCGATTTACTTCACGATACACTGATGATTGTGTTTAATCTTGGCAGATGCTTGAAATAGTTCCAGATATCTCTCCAGGAGGAAGGGAGGAAAATCAGGCGATTAGTTACGACCCGGCCCGTAGCTGAAATTTTTATTACACAATTTCACTTCACGATACACTGATGAATTTGTTTAATCTTGACAGATGCTTGGACTACTTCGAGATATTTCTCCAGGAGGAAGGGAAAAACGTTAGGTGATTAGTTACGACCCTTTGCTGAAACTTTTATTACACGATTTACTTCACGATACACTGATGAGTGTGTTTAATCTTGACAGACGTTTGGAATACTTCGAGATATCTCTCAGGAGGATGGAGAAAATCATCAGGCGATTAGTTACAGCCCGTTGCTGAAATTTTTATTACACAATTTCACTTCATGATACACTGATAAGTTTGTTTAATGTTGACAGATGCTTGGACTACTTCGAGATATCTCTCCAGCAGGAAGGGGTAAAACGTCCGGTGATTACTTACGACCCGTTGCTGAAACTTTTATTACATGATTTACTTCACGATACACTGAGATGGTGTGTTTAATCTTGGCAGATTCTTGGAATACTTCGAGATATCTCTCAGGAGGAAGAAGAAAAACATCAGGCGATTAGTTACGGCCCGTTGCTGATTTTTTTATTACTCAATTTCACTGCGCAATATACTGATGAGTTTGCTTTAATATTGACAGATGCTTGGAATACTTCGAGATATCTGCCCAGTAGTAAAGGGAAAAACATCATGTGATTAGTTACAGACCGTTGCTGAAACTTTTATTACACGATTTCCTTTCAAGCGAATGGCGACTGCTTCAGAATCTTGATTTTCTATAAAGCACACTTCTATACTTTGTCTATTAGCAATCTGATTTTCATTTCGGTGGTTATTAAAATAATTATAAGTTAAAACATTTGTCAGCGTTATTTCTTGTCACCCGTTATTTAACACGTTCACAGCCGGGTTAAAATTACCAGAATTTTATTTTATTTAAAAAATTCGAATTCATACAAGAAAATACTAAAATCACTATTTACTTTAATTAATTACAGAAATTTCGTGTTTACATAAAATAAAATTTCTTCTTTCGAAAGGATCAGTGTCCATAAGTGTTTTTGGCCCTTGAAATAAGACTAAAACTCGATTTTGTTATACTTACTTAGTTATTTCACTTTTTAATATTAGAAGGTTTATCCTGTACGATTTCAACAATAGTTTTTGCATTTAGTTCGGATTTATATGACTTACACAAGCTCAAAGTTCGTTTTATTTGTACTTTTTGATGAAAAATACGCATTTTCTTCTAATTTTATCTCAATTATTTACATCATCGCAATCGTGCAACACTTTCTTCTTTACATATATATTAAATACATCAAAATGTACAATATATGTAAAAATAAAAGTGTTGCAAAGATGCACTCATAGTAAAATATTAATATATATATATATATTAAAAATTTAGGTAAAATCAGGAGAAATTGTGTATTTTTCATCAAAAATTACGAATAATACAAACTTTGAGCTTGTGTAAGTCATGTAAATCCGAACAAAATGCAAAAAAAAAATTGTTGAAGTCGTGCAGGATATACCTTCTAATATTAAAAAGTGAAATAATTAAATTAGTATAACAAAATCAGATTTTAGTCTTATTTCATGTGCCAAAAACACGGCTTATGGACCCTGGTCCTTTCTGGACGAATTAGTAATTTTAGATTGAAAAACCACTAGTATTTCAGTGGTTGGCAACGAATGGGTTAAATACATTTATCGAAACAACTCTGGAAAGTTAAATCTTATTAGAAACAAACTGTGCATAATGTTAAGACAAAATACTTATTTTGTACTGTTTAAAATACAATATATATTGTTTTATTCACTTTTTTAAATAAATATATTGGATCATTAAATAGAAAAGTTTAATTCTTTTAAATATATTCATGCAAAGTGTGTTATTCACTGTGATTGACGAGTGTTTGTTAATTCTCTTTTAAAACAGCTTATGTACGGATTAGAATAACTTTCTCTTGAATTGGATAAACAAGATGTGTCATTTTATGAAATCTAGTTAATTTCATAGTTGTTAAAGTTTCTCAATTTTAAGGAAAAATAAATGCTACTCTGTTGATATTCGATAAGAAGGACTTATATTAAGCAAACAACTCTTGATTAGAAATGAAATGCAATATTGAAAATATGATCAGTATATTTACAAAAGTTTATACGAAAATAAGATTATTAAAATTAAATGTAATTGTAATTGTATGTTTCCGTGTCATAAGCTTAACGTTGAATCTTACTGCTTTTTCAGTTTTCTGTTGTTTCTTTTAAAAATAATTACTTAGGGGATATTGTACTAAAAAGCGAAAACAGGAGAGAGAGAAAATATATATATTTTTTAATTTTTGAACTATTAGTTATAAAGAATAGTCATACACAGTGAGACATTTTTTTTTCAACGTTCATCAAGAGCTAGATATAGTCCACTGAGCAAAGTTTAGCCATTAGCCATTGCATATGTAAATCTGCTTATTGGAAGGATATTTCATACCGAATTTAAAATGAATAAAATAGGGAAACAATTACTTTAAAATAATATTGGAATTCGACCTTACTGTGTATTATAACTAGAACACAGTGGAACAGTACTTTCTTTTTATGTATTTTACCAACACATTCAACAATCTGGTACGTGATATGTTGTGTCTAGATTTCTGAGGATCTACGTATAAAAGGTTGCATTGTAGTACGCTTTAATAAGTCCAAAAACTGATAAATCACAATTTTTCTGCAAGATTTCTTTTAATATAGTCGAACGTTAAACGTCTGTATAATTAAAACACAAGTCAGTCTCTTTCGTCATCAGCTCGAAGCTTTCTACTAAACCAATTTTAATTTTATAAATCTACCTTATATATAAAAAATCCTAATGAAAACGATTTTATGACGCAATTTTATGATTGATGCATGATTCTTTTGCACTCTTAGACCCATCTATTTCATACATTGATAATGTCTTAACTATTCTAAACTCAATAGATTCTGTTATCCAATTTACATATGAAGTTGAAGTTGAAAATAAATTATCTTTCTTGATGCGTTAGTTACTCGTCAGCCTAATACATTTGATATCTGTGTATACCGCAAACCCTTTGCAGTCTCACACCCCCGTCATTTTAATTCGTGTCATCCCTCTTCTCAGAAAGCCTCGGCTTTTCATTCTTTATTAATAGAGCAATTTCCATTTGTTCTTATAATAATTCCCCTGTTACAGAATTGAATTATATTAGATCAGCTGCTTTTAATCGTGGTTTTAGTTGGTCTTATATAACCCGTTTAATTTTTCGTTGTGTACATAAAGGTATTAGTAATCCCGATTCTTCTGTTGTTCCAGTATATTTTTCTAACCTCATTATTTTGCCATTTTACTATAGCATTAGCTACAAAATAGCTAATATTTTAAGACAGTATAATTTTAAGGTTGTTTTTAAGCCAGTTAATAAACTAAATTTTTCACAGTTAAAGGATAAAATTTCACATCAAAACTTTTGGGGCATTTACAATATCCAATGTCAATGTGGTTTGTCCTATATAGGACATACTAAACTATAACTCCATTTCAGACTTAATGAACATAGAAATTATATTAAGAAAAAATAATTACAAAAATCCTCTATTGCTTGTCACTGTTGTAGTGAGGGACATAATTTTAACTCTGATTCAGCCACTATTATTAAAAATGTAACATACCATTAGATTTAGACTTCTTTGAGGCAGTTTATATTCATAAATTTGGTAACTCCCTGGTCAATGATTTTTCAAGCGTACCTTACATCTCACCTTTCTGGGTTGAGTTACTGTGTCATAGTGAATTACTTCCGGCTTAATCCCATTGGTGGCTCATGCGTGATGAGTTTCTCGGTGTGTTGTTGTTTTCATATGGGTTTCTCGATTTAATTTCATGTCTTTGGGGGGATACAATAATGTTTATTTTTATTTTATTGACACGGAGGATGTGAGTCTAAGTTACTCACGAAACGTACGTCTGTGCATTGTACTATGATATTGTGTGTTAAACGTTGGTGTTTTTAGTGTATATTTATCCACACAAGATTTTATACATATCAATTTATTACTAGGATATTAAAATTTTTCTATTGTTTTATTTCTAGTAGAGTATAATGCGGTCAGAGAATGATTAGGAGTGAATTTAAAATGAAGGTATATGTTTAGGAATAAGAAAACATGGAATAAATAATTTTATAACCTGGCAATTAAATTACATTTAAAGAAAAATATTTAGTAAAAAGTTAATTTGAGTGGGGGTAGGGATAAAATGAATTTAAATTGAAATGGAATAAGTGAAGTTACATTTCCTTCAATATATGTTTAAGATCTTCAAGAATCTTAAGGATACTAAGAGTTAACTAACACCTTTTTAAAAAAGAAGGGAGCTAATTAAAAAGATGAAACTGCAAACAGTTTCCTATAATTGCGTCAAAATGACGTTATTTTTAGAAATGTATCACTCACTAGCTCGAAACTAGAGGACAAACTTTCAAAAAATAAAAAGCGTTATTCATTCTTACCTATGAAATAAACATACATTCAACTAAAAAATCCACTTGGAACTAGTATTTTCATATTTAAAAAATTGAATATCTATATTAATAAAAGAAAGTTTCGCTCTGTGTGTGTGTTTGTTTGTCTGTCTGTCTGTCTGCGATGGCTAGCAAAATCTAGCCCACCTAGAAATCTGAAAATTTATGTGTGAATAGTCCAAGGTCTGGCCATGCGCACCTGAGTCTCAGAACTTTAATATTTTGATAATTACTCAAAATATTATTTAGTTTCTCATTAACCATCGCTTCTAAAATGCCATATTTTTCTGAAAATGGTGCAAAAGAAATGTGAAACCGCAAAATAAGGTGTGTGTTGGGAGAGGGAAGAAAGATTTTAGGTTTACTGGAAAAAGGTTGGGTTACCACAATGACTTTTAACTACGCCTTTTAGACACATGTCGAAATAACAGAAACTATTAAGTCATTCTACACGAAAATTTGCAGATCTATATAAACCTAAAATCGCAAATTCAAACTGTCAAATTTCAAAAAATTCCATCCACAACTTTCAGAAATATTAATTAGAAATGTTTAGGTTTTCGAACAATTTAACCTTGCAAAGATCAACACGTTTTTTGATAAAAATTTGAGCCGCCGCATATGTCTCGATAATGAAACCGCAAAGAAAGAGGTGCTGCTAAGAGATTTTTTAGGTGACTCAAATTAACAATTCTAATTAAGCTACGATTTTAAAATTAACACAGGTCGAATCCTCTCTGTTTCCGCATTACAAGTTTGTAAAAATTAAGATTGTCCGATTCTTATAACCGAATATATGCAAGAAAAAAAAATATTTTAAATGTTTTTTTTTTTCTACGAGCAACTATAGCAGACAAGATGTCCGTTATCTCTTGAATAAAGAAAGATACAAAACAAGTCAATAAAAATTTAGAATGGTGCTTAAAATTATTAAAAATCTTTGATATTTTTTAATTGGAAAATTATGTATCCTTATCGAATTAAAGATATAAAACCATACAAACTTTTGGTTTGTTTCACTTTATTATCACGGGCCCGGACGACGTCGGGCGGGTAAGCTAGATATTAAATAAATTCAACATAGGTAATGAAAGATATTTTATTATGCATATTTATATATATATATATATATATATATATATATATATATGTATGTATTGTTATTCCATAAAAATAAAAAAAATAAATATTGTTATTCCATAAAATTAAAAAAATAAATTTTGTAATAATGAAGGTAATTGAAATACGATACATCACAGTTTAAAAATAGCTGAATATGCCCTTATTTTAAACAAAGGGAAATAGTTGAGTCAGATTTGTTACATATCAATATATCATTTCAAATTTCTGACAAAATAATACAAATATTTTTATCTGCAACGAATGATACAAATCACATAAAGCTTCAATGGCATTTGAAATATATTTTTGATTTCCTACATAAAAAAAACAAGAAAAATCATTTCAAGAATGCATTTATCGCCTTTCAATCAGTTTTCATTCAAAAATTTTTTTCTTTTCTCTGAAATATCAGAAAATTTGTTCCTTTTCATCATAGTTTGAATCTTTAAGTGTGCCTTGCGGATATCCTATGCAAGACATTTTTCAGATTTCATTTTTGAAGAAAAATATTTGCTTACTGGAATAGTTTATCAGTCACATTTATCTCTATTATAGGAAAGTTGAAGTTTAACGTCGAAAAACTGTTTTAAAATTCTTGTGTAAATAGAAAGGTTTCGAAAATTATTCATTTTTTTATTGCGATTTTCATGTTTCATATTTCTTAAGGTGTTAGGGGATAAATGTTGTGTATATATTTAGTATAATATAATTATTTTAAATAACTTTATTTTATTTGTATGATTCTTTTACATTATTAATTGCACTATGTGTGGATTCTTCTGTCAGGGAATTGTTCTAACCAAACACTGTCTTGATTATGGAATCTAACTGTTCTTAACACATTCAAACAATATTAATTTTCTGAAGAAAATGTAAATAAACCTTAAGGTATTTACAAATTTAATTTTAATGCCCTCGAATAAATTGAGTTTTGAGAGATATGTATTCAAAGATCAAAGACAATTAATTCTTGAATGCTTACATGGGGTGTGATGCCCACGTTTACTTCGTATCGACAGGGGAACAATATATGCAGGGATCATTGTTCTAACCAAACACTGTCTTGATTATGGAATCTAACTGTTCTTAACACATTCAAACAATATTAATTTTCTGAAGAAAATGTAAATAAACCTTAAGGTATTTACAAATTTAATTTTAATGCCCTCGAATAAATTGAGTTTTGAGAGATATGTATTCAAAGATCAAAGACAATTAATTCTTGAATGCTTACATGGGGTGTGATGCCCACGTTTACTTCGTATCGACAGGGGAACAATATATGCAGGGATCATCAGGAGGTTCTGTGGAAATAGAATGTTTGTCTCGCAGCAAGATGCAGTAGAGTAAAGCTGTTGATGATAGGAGCTTTCTGAAGATGTGCTTTGATGATTGACGAATGTCATATACACTATATGGCCATTAATGACCGACAACTTTCAATTTTAGACATTTTGTCGAATATTTAAAAATATACTTGTCAGATTCTTCTGGAATTTTAGGATAAAAAAAAACAGGTTTGACTTCATATTTATCAATGTCGATTTGATAAGGAGGACAATTAGGGGGCTAAAAAAATATTAAAGACAAAAAAATACTTTGGTTCACCCTATAAAATAAAACGCACGAAATGATCTATCGCTACAGAATGTACATAGGCAGACATTGTACAATATGTGTATTCATTTGTGTAAAAATAGCATGTATATTAATAGAGATATAGGCATTTTTTTACAAATTTAAAAAAAATCTTGCATGTTTTTTGCTTATAACATACAGGGTTTTTGACCAAATTTAACGCCAGTTTCAGAAAAATTGACAAAATGTAGTAGAAATAATATAGTGCAATTGGAATATAAATATATTAAATATTTAAGGAAACATGGTCAGTTTTATAAAATAATTTTTATCTGCGCAAGCGCGAAGGATTTGTTTGCATAATTTAATAGTCAACTCTATCGAGCAACTTATTAAAAAAAATCAGTCCAATATCGTAAAAATTTAGAGAGATATTGGCATTTGAGTGAGCTGTTTTTTAGCTTCGCACTAAAACTTGTTGAATGATAAGGGATTGTTCACAAATTGACATGTTTAATTTTTATACTATATTTCATTTTTTATTGATACTTTAGTTTGCCTTGGAAAACATCATTTCACGAGGTTATAATAGTTTTGGAACGGATCATTTGATTTTGATTATTCTTTTTTAGTTCGAATAAGCTCGTTAGGATAGTTTTTCAAAGAGAACTAAAGTATCATTGAAAATTGGAAAATAGTATAGAAATAAAAAATGACAATTTGTTGAAAATCCCTTATCATTCAGCGAGTTTTAGTGAGAAGCTAAAAAACAGCTCACTCTAACGCCGATATCTCTCTAAATTTTTACGATATTTGACTGATTTTTTTAATAAGTTGCTCGATAGAGTTGACTATTAAATTATGCAAAAAAATCCTTGTTATCGTTCGCGCATGCGCAGATAAAAATTATTTTATACAACTGCCCATATTTTCTTAAATATTTAATATATTTATATTCCAATTGCACTATATTGTTTCGACTACATTTTGTCAATTTTTCTGAAACTGGCGTTAAATTCGGTTAAAAACCATGTATGTTATAAGCAAAAAACATGCAAGATTTTTTTTTAATTTTAAAAAAATCGCTATAACTTTATTAATATACATGATATTCTGACACAAATGAATACACATATTGTACAATGTCTGGCTATGTATATTCTGTAGCGATAGATCATTTCGTGAATTTTATTTTACAGGGTGAACCAAAGTATTATTTTTTTCTTTAATGTTTTTTAGCCCCCTAATTGTCCTCCTTATCAAATCGACGTTGTTGAATATGAAGACAAACCTCTTCTTTTTAATCCTAAAATTCCAGAAGAATCTGACAAGTATATTTTTAAATATTCGACAAAATGTCCAAACTTGAAAGCTGGCCATAATTAATGGCCATATAGTGTATAGCGTGGCTAGGTATATAAAACAGTAATACGTAACTGTATAAATAAGATTATTTGGGTTCGATCCCTGGACACATTTGTCACTCTTTTGGTTGTGCATTGTTTAGCAAAGTAAAAATTTATTCACATCATTTGACAGTGTTATTAAAGGATCAGGTTCCATAAGCCGTGTTGTTGGCCCAAGAAAGAAGACTAAAATTCGATTTGGTATACTGACTTAATTATTTCACTTTTTAATATTCGAAGTTTTATCTTGTATTATTCGAACAATATGTTTTGCATTTTGTTCGGATTTATATAATTTACACAAGCTCAAAGTTCGTATTATTCGTAGTTTTTGATGAAAAATACGCAATTTCTCCTAATGTTACCTCAATTATTTATATGAGCGCAATCGCATGCAACAGTTTCTTCTTTATATTTATTATAAAATACATCAAAATGTACAATATATGTACAAATAAAAGTGATGCAAAGCTGCGTTCATAGTAAAATATTAAAAATTGATAGTTTATTAACTACATTCCTTCACTTCACTAAGAGAATTTAGAATACAGCGACCTGTTGAAACATGCTAAAACGAACGTAACGTAAATTTTTTGAATTGTTTTCGAAAAATGAAATTTGTTGAAAATTGGGGGGAGGCATACATTTGGGCGGGGGGTTATTTGCGGCATTTTACGGTATTTGGTTTTTTTTTTTTTTTTTTTTTCGTGATACTGTTGCAATAGAGTATTACAAGTGATACAATCGAGTGTTACAATTATAAACTTCTATGTACTATTTTCCAAGCATATATTCGTGCGTGCATACACGCACACTCGTGTCAAATTTGGCACCAAAAATTAACAACAAAAGGTTAACTTTTTGCTAACTTGACAATTCGGTGAATTTCTGACTTTAATATATTTAAAACTCATATTTGGGATTTTGGGCCAAGATTGGCGAAGGTACATGCTTTTGATTATACTAAAAAATATATTTTCCAGTATGTTCAACTTTTGCACTATTATAACTGATGATATTTGCAATAAATCTTAGATTAAGCGTAAAAAAACTCCAAAAAATACTCAAAAGTGAAACGTTAAAAAAATTAACTTTTCCAAAACGCACAGCATATTTAACATAATTTTTTTGAGAAAAAGGCAAAATATGAAGAAATGTTTTACCTAATTTCCAATAATTTTCCTTAATTACTACTTTTTCTTCGTTATAATTATTCATACTTCCAACTTCTCCCGTTGCTTAGAAAAGTGGGTTTATGTATTCATAAAATTATGTATCACATTGTAGCGAAAAGAAAAATTCCTCTTTGGCAATTTTAATAAATTTGAAATCTGAGATAAAAGAACGTCCTGAGCGAGACTTATCCATCTAGAACTGTATTCAATTGTAAGTTGAAATTTTCTAAATTGTGTTTTTTGCGCGTTTTTTCCTTTTACCCCAATATCTTCTGTTAACCGCTTTAAAATAACAAGTAACATATGTATAATTTTTTAAGCTTCAAACCTGTGAATCGTTTTCTAAAAATCATGATAAAATCTTATTTTAAAGTGTTGTTTCATATTTTAATCCGCATTACACCTTCAAAGTTTTTAAATTCCATGCTTTATTAATATCTAGTTCTTAGAGGTAACCTTCATGCCTCGCATTTAGATTCTATAATTTAGGATTCTACATAAATATCTCCTTTTTATTTTTATTTCGTGATACGTCGGTATACGTTTACATAGAAACATGTACGGAATATTCGTACTCATAACTGACGCATTGACCCTTTTTCAACTATACTATTTAAATATAGCAATAAACTCGTAGTTTATGATTTCCTGTGGTTTTAAAATTTTCCAACATAGTTGAAAAGTGTTAATGATTTTGTAATAAATCTAAAATCGTAAATAATAAAATTCTGTCTGCCGTCTGTTCATGCTCTAACTCGCGAAAATATACTCGGATTGCCCTGCAATTTTTGTATGTTATTGTCGTTTACCACACCATGCTCCCTATTGAAAACGAAGTGTGTAGCACTTATACTTTTATTACAGGTACAGTCAAATTTATTCCGTTACATTACAGTCAATGAAAAATAATCGTTTCAATTGCATTTTAATGATTCTAAGCCATTTGAAATATGATGAAACTGATATATAATTATGAAGCTCATTAAAACATGCATTTTTAGAAAATGGGGTGCAAAGCATTTATTATTCATTTACAGGGTCAAGCAGAAGTATTGTTTTACACATTGTTGAACGGTGAAAAATCCTTTGCAGTGTAATTTAATGATGTTTCGCTATTTCAATTATAATGAAAATTATATGCATTACTGTGGTGCACTATAAATTGCTTGCTTAAAAGTATGGTGTGAATTGTGTTATTTCATTTACAGGATCAAACAAAAAAAAATATTTTGCACATTATTCTACGGAAAAAATCGTTTACTGTGTAATTTAAAGATGTTTCACTATTTGAAACATAATAAAATTTATATGCATTACTATAAATCGCTCCCTTAAAAGGATGTTGGTGTGTATTGTGTTCATTGTACATTTACAGAGACACACAAAAGATATCGGTTACAGTATACATGCGATAAATACAGTCTATGTGTGATAAATGCGTTTTCAATTTTAGTGGCATTTTTGAGTTTAACTAAATATTTCCATATTACATGGTGTGTATAAATTCTGTTGATCATATACAGGGTTACACAAGGGAATTCGAAAGTATTACAGTCTATGGTAGTGAATTGATTAAGGGTAGCTTTTAATTGTATTACGCATTTTCGTGTTGAATTATGTTTAGTACACCAATATGAGTTTGTTCAATATAAATAAATTCGTTTACAGGGCTACGCAAAGACAAAAATGCATTGTCTTTACGGTTGGTAATTGCTGCAAGGGAGTTTTAAGTTTCCTTATGCACTTTTTACCTGAATTAAATTTTAGATTAATAGATAGTGTGTACAAAAGTGTTTAAATAATGTACAGGGTTGTACAAAAGACTTCGAGTGCATTTCAATCGATTGGCAAAATTTGCTAAATGTGAATTTTCTAACTGAACTAAATTTTATCATGCTATGTATTATACATCCAAATCTACAGATCATATACAGGCCTACACAAAAATATTCGACTAATTTTACAATGGAAGGTAATTTCGAAAACTGTATTTTTCAATGTGGTATTTGGTGATAATTTTTAAGTTTAACTAAATATTTCCATATTACATGGTGTGTATAAATTCTGTTGATCATATACAGGGTTACACAAGGGAATTCGCAAGTATTACAGTCTATGGTAGTGAATTGATTAAGGGTAGTTTTTAATTGTGTTACGCATTTTCTTGTTGAACTATGTTTAGTAGACTAATATGAGTTTGTTCAATATAAATAAATTCGTATACAGGGCTACGCAAAAACAAAAATGCATTGTCTTTATGGTTGACAATTGCTGGAAGTGCGTTTTAAGTTTCCTTATGTGCTTTTTACCTGAATTAAAATTTAGCTTAATATTTAGTGCGCACAAAAGTGTTTAAATAATGTACAGGGTTGTAAAAAAGACTTCGAGTGCAGTTCAATCGATGGACAAAAACTGCTAAATGTGAATTTTCTAACTGAACTAAATTTTGATCATGCTATGTATTATATATCCAAATCTACAGATCATATACAGGCCTACACAAAAATATTCGACTAATTTTACAATGTAAGGTAATTTCGAAAACTGTATTTTTCAATGTGGCATATGTTTTCTAAAGAGTTTACTTAGTTCTTTTACCCTTTTTAACGGTGGATTTTCATTACAGCTTTCTGGATGTGTTGGAAAGTGTTTCATAATCTATATTTGACAGATGATTTTTCGTTCTTGTTTAAAGTATCCTCGCGTAAGATAAATAGAAAACTATCGCGTCCATGCGAAAAATAACATGGACAAATAGGTTTTTCAGCGGCGCTGTTTTCTTGGTTTCTATAGGGGACCCGACACTTTGCCTTCAGATCAACACGTTTTGTATCTTTTTATTTATTTACTAGCTAACCCACCCGGCGTTGCCCGGGCCCGAGATAATTACAATCTCAGAGAAAGGCGTTAACCACCTCCCTCCCCAAACACGTAAATATAATAAATAATTTGTTCAAGAGAACCACCGTCACCTACATTAACGCGATCATTAAAAAAAGAATTACATTTTTCTGATAATTAGAACATAACGAAGACGCTACGCTAAAATAGCCGGCAGATGACACCCTCTTCCCGACCTCAATTTCAAATCTATATCTTAATTAGTTACCTAAATTTTTGTTCATTAGTAAAATTTGGCAATTATTTCCTTTCATTTTCGCAAACTAAATGAAGGAATTTTCCCGAGAAACAGATCTCTTTGTAGTCCAGTTTTTAATGAAAGCCGATCCCTGTCTGAAACTTTCTGCGATCGTTTTCACTGGCGCCTGCATTTTTTGGCAGTTTTTTGCGTAAATTAAAAAAAAAATTACCAACCGAATTTTTCAAAAATCACACAGTCAGATACAGAATATTTTTTTACATATGCTCAGAAATTTCCAAATTGATATCTCAATTAGTTTTCTTAAAATTCGCTAATTAGTTAAATAATTTCGAATTCGTTCATTTCCGGTTGCAAATTCAATGCGCATGTCCGTTTCTTTCGCCATTTTCATTTAAAAGATGACATTTTAGAAGCGATGGTTAATGATAATCTAATTAATATCTAGGCTAATTATCAAAATATTAAAATTCTGAGGCTCAGGTGCACATGGCCAGACCTTGGACTATCTACACCTATATTTCCAGCCTTGTAGGTGGGCTAGATTTTCCCATCCATCGCCAACAGACACACACACAGACAGACACACACACACACACAGAGCGAAACTTTCTTTTATTAGTATAGATTTATTTTTGTGTGTGTACTGGAAATTTTTCTACTGTCTGTGATATTTCTATTTTTGTGTGTGTACTGGAAATTTTTCTACTGTCTGTGATATTTCAAAGGTTTTTATATAAAATAATTTTATACATTTTCATTTTTTGTCTTTCTGTCACACTATATTTACGCCAAAATTTGGTTGTGTTTTGTAAATGAATTAGTTTGTCACAGTAATTTGTAAAGTTGATTTGTAAATACTTTGTAAATATTTACAAAATACCTATAAATATTTATAAATAATTTGTAAATAAAATAAACTGAAAGTTAATTTTTAATTAATAAGTTAATTTTATCTTGAAATAATAAATAGGATTCAAAATGTCGCATATCGGTGCTTTTTGGAATTTCGTCTTTTCCGGAGATTTATAAAAACGAAATAATGAAACATATTATTATTAGTGCCTCTACGTTGTGCAAAGAATCAAAATAATCGTTTGCAGTTTGACATTTATTGAAATGAAAATAAGAACGAAAAATCATGCGTCAAGCATATATTATGTAACACTTTCCAACTATTCCAAAATAATTTTACAAATCATACCGTTTAATAAGCTAAAAGGTAACATCTAAGTAATCCGAATACTTTTATTCAGCCCTGTATAGGATCTATAGATTTGTATATATACTACATAGGATGCTAAATTTTAGTTCAATTAGGAAACGCGTAGCACAGTTTAAAATTCTCCGTCTGGAGTTAAATAATACGGAAATGTGTTCGCGAACTTTGTGCTTCCCTGTATAGGATCTACAGAATTTATACACACCACGTAATAGACAAAAAGCGAGTTAAAATTAAAATCGCGATCAGTAACTTAAAACGCACTTCCAGGAATTATTGTTAACAGACAGTAGAGAATTCTTTTGTGTGTCCCTGTAAATGAACGATGACTGCTATACACACATTATTATGTAGTAAGCCTCTTGTAATGCACCTTAGTGATATATATAAATTTCAATGCGTTTAAAATAGGAAAACATTATTTAAATAAACCGCAGACGATTTTTCTCCATAGACGTAATGCAACGGATTTCTTTTGACTGTCCCTGTAAAGTAACTATAAGTGCTATGCACACCCTATTCCATATTAAGCTTCTTGTAATTCACTTTAGTGATATATATAAATTTCAATGCGTTTAAAATAGTGAAACATTATTTAAATACACCGCAAATGATTTTTCCCCATAGACCGCAATGTAACGGAATTCTTTTGAGTGTCCCTGTAAAAAAACTATAAGTGCTACACACTTACGTTGAAATAGGGAACATGCTATAGATAACGACTATAACATATGAAAATTGCAGAGCAATCCGAGCATATTTACGGGAGTTAGAGCACGGCCAGACGGCCAGACGGCCAGACGGCAGACGGCAGACGGCCAGACGGCAGACGGCAGACGGCCAGACGGCAGACGGCAGACGGCCAGACAAACCGAAGTCATAAACACTTTTCAACTAGGTTGGAAAGTGTTAAAAACAATAACATGTTATATTTTCTTTAATTGGTCATTAAACATTCGTATGAGATAAACTTTATCTGAACAGACATTTTTTGTTCTAATATATGCTGTAAAGACTGAAAATAAACAATATTTAAAAACAAAAATATGAATAGTGAAAAAAAAAAAGATTTTGTGCAAAAATCCCGTTAAAATCCATTAAAACTTAATTTTAAAAAATGTAAAGCAAATTTTGAAAAAATCTTTGCGACGTGTTTTTGTGTACCCCTGGGAGTACCTACAAGCGCAATCGTTGTCCTTATCTACTCTGAGAATGCACTGTAAACATTTGCAGCAATGTATGCGGTAGTTCGACCGTTTTGACAGAAAACGGTTACATAACCTGAATTTAACGCTATTATAACAATAATATTACCCATATTATTGTCAGAATGCTGTTAAATTACGGTTATGTAGCCGTTTTCTATAAAAACGGTCGAATGGCTGGATACTTTGCTGCAATTTTTTTACAGTGTGTACACAAACTTTGTGTTCCATTAATATTGATATATACCTGAAAAAATTAAAATATGATTAGTTTCACTGAAAATAAAATAGTGCGTCAAAAACTCAATTATGAATAAATGTTTTTTTAAATGTCATGTACGTTGAATTTATTATCTCATTACTGTAAAAAATCCTACTAACTGAAAAACTGTTATTGAAATTATGGTTTGCGGATTTAAAAAGCGCATATTCCTTATTGCCAATAACTTTCTTTAGCTATAATGGTTTTATTTAGCTATATATCCTGTATGCGCTTTTAAGGAAAGCATAAATTATAAATATTGAGTAGAAAATAGCCGAAAAAGTATATGAAGATTGTTTATGACACCAATTTTTCTAATTATAAAGTACTAAGCGAATGAAAAGTGCTTAGAATTTTTCCATTGATACATCACTTTCTAAGAAGGTGTTGAAATAAACGAACATTGAAAGGGGATCGTCATTGCAAACCTAAAATTATTTATATTCAGTGATTTAAGTTTTTTTTATTTCAAATTTTTTTCCTCACTTTCTCTTATTTACATTGTAAAGAAAATTGGTTTATATCAGTTAAATTCGAAGGTGTTCAAATTCCAAAATTTGATATTATAAACAGTCAATCATTTTTTTAATTTAAAGGGAAAAATATATAAATAAAAAACTTAGTAACATATTAACAATAATTAAATTTTGGAGCTAACTCAGATTAAATTATACTACCCACTTAGCTTATACTTAAAATCTGAAACTATTCAAATTTTGTTTAATCCAGTACGGTGTTGTCTCAGTATAATATACATGCAGAATGTCCCCTCTTAACGCTGACTATTAATTAATTCCTAAACCGTTATTTTTTACGACATATTACGAATGGACGATATTCCAAATCCTGGTTCTAGGCTGAAAAAGGTCACGTGGCACCGGTAATTTACCCACAGAACTTCTAACTGATAAGAAGGGAAGCTAACTATTGCTTTATCTCATGAACTGTTTCGTTGGCTGGCGGGCATTAACATTACGTTTACGGCACCTTCCCTTCTTTACTTAAGAAGTTCTTCGCCTAGACCCCCTGATCATGACGTAGATGGAATATGCTCCATTACGAAAATGTTTCAAACATTCTTCATTACCTTGGAGGCCATTTATGTCAATGACGTCATAACTTTATTGAATTCAACAAATCAAACTATCTTACCATGTCCCTACTTCATCTCTAATCATTCCTCAGATCCGGCTTTCAACTTCCTTTTCGTCTCAGAAACAGTCTAGTTTTTCCGGGGGTCGAGAAGCGACCAAATCCATCGATTAACACACTTTCACTCGCTTAAATACAATTGCTAACTGACTAAAGAAGCCAAAATTTGCTCAAAACAGCGACGAAACACAGAAAACCCACAAAATCCGAAGGATAGGAGTATTCGTCGAAAATTAAAGTAAAAGTGAGTATAGATGTCGCTGCACGCACGCAGCTGTTATTTTGACAATACGAACTCAATAAAATCAAACGGCTGTCTTTATGAGGAGTCCCCAATTCACAACAAGTTCTCTTAGTTTTTGACTGCATAATATTAAGACAAACGAGTAATTTATTACAAATATAATAAACTAGCAAAACACGCGGCTTTGCTGGTGTACTTGTTAAAACATGCCAAATGGTATTACTGTGCCTATGTTTCGTAGAGGAAATTATACTAATACGGATGACTCAAAAAATGCTAATTAAGGCACATTTTGAGTAAACTCCATTCTTAGGATGCGTTCAGGCGAACATGTGATTTAAATTAATGAGAAAATGTAAAATTAATTCCAAATAAATCGTAATTTAGAGAATATTTTGAAGGTTTTGTGGTCATTTTATTTTTTTTATTTAAAATTCCGATATCTTTTTAGAAACCGTTCTTAAGAAACATTTACATTTTAAAAGTAACCATTATGCTAATTTCCAAATTTGTATATGCACTGTATCACAGACATCACAATTTCAGATCGTTATTTATAATTTTTTTCGGCCTTGTACACATTTAAATTTCCAAATTTCCAAAAACTATTCTGTAGATGCATTAAGTCTCTAAAGTAACAGTCAAGTTAAATTTCAAGTTTCTATCCCTAATAATTTCCTATAAATCCTAGTTTAGAATGTTTTTTGATCGTTTTCCGCTCATTTTACACTTTTAAATTACGAATTTTTTATAATCTATTTTTAGCGAAGACTTACATCTTAAAAATAACCACCATACCAAAAAACCAATTTTCTAGTATAAACAGCATTACAAAAATTGCACTCACGTTTTTTTTTGCTCCTGTACCTTATTAAATTCGAATTTTATAAAATCTGTTCTGTTCGAGAACTTACATTTTTAAAAGTAACAGACATGTCAAATTTTATGTTTTTCTCACTAATAATTCTAAATAAATTGCAATTTAGAACGTTTACCGCTCATTTCACTGCTTTAAATTTCAAAATTTTATAAAGTGTATATATCAAGCATCTGCATCTTTTTAAAAAGTAAGCTCTATACAAAATTTCAAGTTTCTAACACTAACAATTCCACCTAAATAGTAAATTAGAACGTTTTCCGAACTTTTTCTGCTCATTTGTTACCTTTTTAATTTTGTTTTTTTTTTAGAAATAGTGCTTAACGATCATTTATATCTTAAAAGTTGTAGTTGATTACTAAGCTTGCAGGTACCAGCGAGGGAATCTTTCACGTACAAGGATGTCTGATGTGAGAGTGTTTGTGCTATGTTGCGGATTGAATTTAAATAAAGTTAAAATGATTTTTGGAAGTAAAAATGTATAGTGTTGACACATTATTTGTGTTTTCTGTATTTTTAGGCTCAAAATTCATGTTTTAAGATCAAGATCATGGACGTGCATCTAGCTCAATCCTTTTCTTTTTAGATTACGGAGGAGGAGGAGGGGTATTGGACTAGCAACTATCTTATAAAGGGAGTCTAGTTTTTCTAATGTGAACTTTCTGTTATATTAAACTGTGTGCGCAAGAGCGAATTTCGTACTTTATTTTACTTTAATTTTCCGAAGTGTGTTTGTGGCTTTCGTAATCTCTGACTGTTGGTTTTCGCTGTTGTTTTATGGACATTAGGCTACTGTGGTCAATCTGCTGAGTATAAAAACAGGAACACAAGTTCATGTCAGTGGATCTTGTTCGAGACCGGCCTTACAATGCTAGTGAAAACAGATTACGATTGTTGGAGATAAGGCTTGCACGTGCTCCGGGCTTCGAAAAGTTTGGAGTTTAGATGAAGGCGAATTACAGTTTGGTAAGTGTGGACTTTGCTTGCAGTTCAATAAAGTTGGTTTGCAACCAGGGGATGCTAGGTTCAGTAATATTTTAGCTAGTTTGTAAAATTGTGAACTAATCTCTGTTTATAACAATAACAATACTTGAAGCTCGAAGTTATCGGTGAGTGCATGTAAGCCACCAGAATGCTTTACGTAAGTGAGTTTCTTGATTTACTATTTTTGTAGTGCTTCGTATTTTTTAACATTTATCTAAGGACAAATTGTTGTTAATTGCAACAGGCAAACATTAAAAGAAACTCCACTTCATACCTTCCCAATTGGTTTTAAATAAACAGAGTTTTTACATATAGTATATCTGACTATTGTCCGTCAAAGTGACGGCCTTGTCGGGAATGTCACAAAGTAATCACCATACCAATTTCAAAGCTTCTAAACAAACGGTACTACATAATCGCAATTTTAAAACTTTTTTGCTCCTGTAGCCTTTTTAATTTCAAATATTTAAATAACAGTTCTGGGCTAGTATTTAAATCTCCAAAGTAAGAGTTACGCCAAATTTCTAGTTCTAAGACTTCTTAAAAAATCTTAATTAGAGCGTTTTTACAAAATTGTTCGCTCATTACACGTTTTTAAATTTCGAATTTTTTAGAAACCGTTCAGAGCAAGTATTTGCATCTGAAGAATAACCACTTCACTGGTTTCGAAGCTTCTGTACAAACTGTATCAATAAATCGCCATTTAGAACGTTTTTCTGTACTAAAGCTTTTAAATTTTGAATAAAAAAAAAAAACTTTTGTGGACCAGTATTTGCGTCCCTAAGCTATGTCAAATTGTAAGTTTCTAACCTTAACAGTTTCATTCAAAACGTAATTTAGAACGTTTTAAGAACGTTCAAAGATCTTTTCACGAAATCGTTCAAGTATTTACATCGTAAAGGTAACTCAGACCATATTTCAAATTTCTATCCAATTTCACAGAAATCGAAATTATAGAATTTTTTTTTGTTCTTGTACCCTTTGGGGGTTATTGTTCCGACATAAAAAATTACCTGTGTTGGAACAGAGATGATCACCATGATTTTACTACCATTAGTTTTAAAATCGATCCGTTAGTTCCAGAGATTACCCTCTACAAATAAGAAAACAAACGTTACTTATTTATAATTTTAGTATACATAATACTAGGAGATACAATGTAGATTTGAAAGATAATTTCATCAAATTAGCCGCTTTAGTGACTGACTACTTATCTTTTTCTACACTGTTAAAAGTAATCTGAAATTCACGGGTATTTTTTTCCTGAATTTCACAGAAAAAGTCCCTTTTCGCGATAAAAGGGTATTTTCCGTTAAAAAACAGAAATTTTTCTCATATTTCCTGAAAACAACAGAACGGACGGAGACGAAAGGGGCCAACGGAAATATTCCGTTATCTGCTTCATGTTTAAAAACATGCATGCTTTAAAAAATATTTTAAAAACTGACATGTTGCTGCACAGAAAAACTAAAAATTCAATAAATTAAAATTTCGAGTTTATTTAAAACAACAAAATAGTGCTTTCTAATTAAAAAAAGTAACAATTTTCCCATTCTTTTAAAATTATTTGCAATTTATTTTTTAAAGTTATAAGAAATTATTTGCACTTAAAATAAATTCTAAACAAACAGATTAAAAAATATACATTACGTAAAATATATAATGAGTTAAATTAAGTGAAAAAAATCGATTTTAATAAAAATAAAAATAAAAATAATGCTTTCGAATTAAAAAATAATAATAATAACAATTTTCTCAATTATTTAAAATTATTCGAAATTTATTTTTTAAAGTAATAAGACGCACTCGCACTGAAAATATATTCTAAGCGAACACACTTTAAAAATATGTAATAGTTGAAAAAAAAATCAAATTTCTCAAAAAAGCAAACATTTTTATCGAATTTATTTCAAACTATAACATTCATATTTTACATCTAACAATCAAATTAAGAATATATATAATTCATATTTTTATCCTCTATTAATATTACAATTTTAAAACATCAACATCATCTCATAACGAAATTTCCCCGCTATTAACTTCAAAATTACCAAGCTTCTCAACACCACATTGTTTAAGTTCTAAGCCGCCATTTTGAAAAACCCCATATCATCCTTTAAAACTGCTACTCTAACCAGCGCCCACTGGTCTAACGGGTAAGACACATGATTCGAGGCATGGTCATCCCTGGTTCAAACCCGATGTCGGGCGGAAAATGTTCTTGAAGTATATCAGATAGTAAGTATTCCCGCAATAGGCGACAGATGGCAGTACATGTAGACAGGTAATTTTTTAAAGCCGTGCCCATGTTTTAAAGAGTGTATTCTTTACGGATAATTTCCTTTTCTGCCAGTGCTGCCAGGTATATTTCCGTGATTTCTGAGAGCGTTAACGAAAAGTTACCGCTTCTGCAAACGGAGTTTGTCCTCCTTTTATCTTTCAAAACGGAAAATCTACTAACGAAACGGAAAAAGTCCGGCAACTTTGCTGCCAATAGTTTTACCGTGAATTTGAGGATTTATTTTTAACAGTGTATGGTTACTTTATATGGTTCTTAGTTTCGAGCAGAATTTGACTTGCAATTCGCGAAATGGCGTAAAATTGGCATGAGTATGCGTTTTGTCAAAGTATGTTATATCTACTGGCAAATAGTGAGTAAGACATAGTAGAATGAAAAGAAATATTTTTAGTAGTAATCGATTTCGAAATGCTTTCTATTTATATTCATTATCAGTTGTGGAGTTATGTCATTATATCATACCCAAAGTGCGACCAACATTTCCCGCTTTCTGGTTATTTAATCTTTTATTATAAGACATTCGCACGTGTGATGTTCGCATATGAATTGAGAAAATAAATGAACGAATATCTTAGATCATAATATATTTGTATTTCTTAAAATGAAGTAAAAGCAATTTACAGAATTATATATAATAATATTTATCTTATTAAAAAAAGGCATCATCTGAAAATTGCATCATTCTTTTTTGTTAAAGAATATAAATTTTAAATAATGAATATTTTAACCCGAGAGTAGTCGCGTCTTTTTTTAGAACATTGGTAGTCGCGCTCGGTCCATTTGCCGGCGTTACCATATGATAGAAAACGGAGTACATAGGGGGAAAATACTGATTGAATTTGAAAAGATACATTTTAGAGAAACTATTATTGAAGAATATATTTAAGAACTATGATTTAAGAATTTTATTTAAGAATGTTTTGAGTTCAAATTTAAATAAATGTTTTAATATATATATATATATATATATATATATATATATATATATATATATATTTACAAAATTTACAGGACTCGACACTTTTTTTCTTTGGGGCCCATTTTGTGAGAAGTAAAAGTTATTTTTGTAAAAAGTATCATATTTTTGCGAAATTTATTATAAATTTCTGAGAAAAAAATAAAAAATAAAATAAAAAAGTTATGAAAGAAAAAATCCAGCTACTCAAATTGAAACCAAGCACTTAATAATTTCGTTCCTTCTGCTAAAGTTCTTTTTCTGGTGAACTTGTTTTATTGTAAATGACGCATTTTAAAACCTTACAAAATAAAAATAATTAATGGATAGTATGTTTTTATGGAGTGGAATTTTGTGAAGGTTCCTATTTTATTAAGAAGAATTTTGTGAAAGAGCCTACTTTATCAAGAAGAATTTTGTGAAGGGTCTATTTTATAAGGAACAACTTTGTGAAGGGCCTATTTGATAAAGAGAATATTGTGAAGAGCCATATTTTATAAAAAGGAATTTTGTGAAGGGCCCTGTTTTATTAAATGTAATTTGTGAAGAAATGGGCCCCAAATTTTTCCTGTATCGACCCCTTATATGTTAAAATAATAAAAATTATTAAATAATTATTGATGTTATGAAGACACAATGAATTACTAATTAGAGTAACTTTTCAATTATGAATTTGAAATCGTGTTAGGGATAATTTTTTTATAAAGCCAGAACAGCAGTAAGCTGGTTTTTGACAGTGTACTGCAACTAGAAGCCAATTGAACTTGAAAAGAGACAGACTACTTTATTCATTTATGCAATTTAAATAATCATTCAATTGTGTATTTCAGGACATGTTATTTATAACCAGGGATCGATCCAGGCAAAATTTGGGACCTATTTATTTTTCATTCACAAAAATCCATGTAATAAAACAAACCCCTTCACGAAATTCCTCTTAATAAAACAGGATCCTTCACAAAATTCATCTTAATAAAAGAGAATCTTATAAAATTCAATGTAATAAGACGGATATTCTTCACAAAATTCCTCTTACTAAAACAGACCCCTTCACAAAATTCGTCTCAATAAAACACACCTCTTTACAAAATTTATATTATTAACACAGGACTCTTCATAAAATTAATAAAAGAGGCTCTTCACAAAATTCCTCTTAAAAAAGGGTCTCTTAATAAAGCAAGTCCCTTCAGAAAATTCCTCTTAAAAAAAGGTCTCTTAATAAAGCAAGTCCCTTCAGAAAATTCCTCTTAATAAAACAGGCCTTTTATAGAATTCCATCTAATAAGACAAATTCCTTCACAAAATTCCTCTTAATAAAAGCCTCTTTACAAAATTTGTTTAATTAACGCAGAATCCTTCATAAAATTAATAAAACAAGACCCTTCACAAAATTCCTGTCAAAATAGGTCCCTTTGCAAAATTCCTGTTACTAAAGCAGACCCCTTCACAAAATTCCTCATAATAAAACAAGCCTCTTTACAAAAATTTTTTAATTAACACAGGACTCTTCATAAAATTAATAAAAAAGCCCCTTCATAAAATTCCTCTTAAAAAATATCTTGATAAAACAAGGCCCTTCATAAAATGCCTCTTAATAAAACAGGCCTTTTATAAAATTCCATCTAATAAGGCAGATTCTTTCACAAAAAACTTCACAAAATTCCTCTTAATAAAACAGGCCTCTTTACAAAATTTGTTTAATTAACACAGGATCCTTCATAAAATTATTAAAACAAGACCCTTCACAAAATTCCTGTTAGAAAAGGTCTTTTCGTCAAATTCCTCTAACTAAAGCAGGGCCTTTCACAAAATTCCTGTTAAAAAAGGTCCCTTTTCAAAATTCCCCTTACTAAAGCATGTCCTTCACAAAATTCCTCATAATAAATCAGGACCCTTCATAAAATTCCATTTAATAGGGCAAACTCCTTCACAAAATTCCTGTTAATAAAACATGGACCCTTCACAAAAATTCTGTTATTAACACAGAACCCTTCATAAAATTAAGAAAACAAGCTCCTTCGCAAAATTCCTCGTAATAAAATAGGTCCTTTTGTAGAAATCCTCTTAATAAAATAGCCCCTGACCTTCCACAAAATTTCCTTTATTAACACATGTAACTTCATAAAATTCCATTCCATAAAAACATATTCTTCATTAATTAATTTTATTTTGTTACGTTTGTAAATGTGTAATTGGCAAACTAAACAAGATCACCAGACAGGAAAACTACAGCAGAAGGACTTAAATAACTTATTAATAAATTATTGGTTCAAGTTTGAGTAACTGGATTTCATCTTTTGTTACAAAATGTTATTTGTCACAAAAATATAATAAAATTCACAAAACTAATTTTTATTTTTCACAAAATGGGCCCCAAGACAAAACATCTGCATCGACTAACTGATATCAATATTCTATTTTATTATTTTTTCTTACAATATATCTATATAAAAATAATAAAAAAAAAGATAAAACTAATTACTCTGAAATTATTAATATAAAGGCAGCAGTTTTTTTTGTGTGTGTGTGTATGTGCTGCTGCCTGTGTGTGTATGTGGTGCGGGGGGGGGGGGGATTATTAGCGATTTTATGCTTAAATACCCTTTTTGAAATGAAAATTTATGAAGATCCATTTATTACTTATTTCAGGATGGAGGCAGGCCTCTTGAGTCACACCTCTTGTTAGAAGCTGCTTATGTATGAAGTAAATAATAATCGTATATAGGAAGAAAATAATAATAAATAACAGTTTATTCAAAGAAAGATGAAAAGAAGAATGAAAGAGCAAACTATAATCCAACCCTTCCCAGAAACTTTCCTGCGGAGAAATTCCCGGAATAGGGAATGAAGAACTGGGAGGGGAAAAAATTACGTTTACCGCAGTGCTCGCGCCACGGTCTTCTAGACCGATTTCAACTTTAGAATGCAATAAATTTCTCAGAAAACACTGGAATGCCTTGCAACTTTAGTACACAAAAGAAACAACGGTCAAGGTCAGCTACACTGCATTTCATTACTGTAGCTTTAAGGGGAAATGAGATAAAGGAAGACAGCGAATTTCGGCGGGGAAAAGACCAACGCGCGAGTACTGCCGGGTTAAATAAGAAAATTTTGCATTATTTAAAAATTCGGCAATTGGATTAAATCCGTGTTGTACTTTATTACAAAAGCTTCTAACAGACCAATCGAATAGATGAAATGAAATGTTAATGTTTAAAAAAGACTGTAATCTGCAGGAAAATTTTGAGATATACAGGATATTGTCCCTTTACGGAATATATGAATCAATAATTTTAATTTCCATTTACATGAAATCTAATTTTGATTTCAGTTTTTATTTGAATAAAAAAAAAGAATCCGTCAATTGAAGTTGCAAGCTGTGTAAGACTATATTTAATATATATATATATATATATATATATATATATATATATATATATATATATATATATATATATATATATATATATATATATATATATGTGAATTTCATAAGAATTTTTTTTTAATGTTTTGTGAAAAATATAAATTAGTTTTGATATCCAGTGCTTTTATAATGTAAACATTTCTTGAAACATGGAAGTAAAAGAAATTTAAGTAAAAGAAATTTAATATTTATTCATATGTATCAGATAAATCGCATCTAAGAATGTTGCACTATATCAATAAAAACTAAATCGTTAAGTGTTTTGTATTTTTAATTCGGAATGAGTTTAAGAAATAGTGCGTAAAATATTTTTTATTATATTTTTCAGGATCAGTAAAATTAATTCCAATACATTATCATGTGAAGTGTTTCAGATATTTATGCGACCCATAAGGTTTAAGCATTAAGTAGAGTAACTAAATTAATTTAATTCTAGAAAAAGCATAATATTTGTTTTTGAAAAATATAAATAATTAGTAATCTTTATAATTCTCATAGAAAATGCATATTTAAACATTTATACTACTTCAGAAATATGAAAAAGTCCTACCTTTCATTTATTATCACCCTACACTATCACAAATTTGCAGCAAACTGTCCAGTCATTTGACCGTGTTTGTAGAAAACGGTTACATAACCATGATTTAACTATATTTTAATCATATTATTGCTCATTTTATGTTCAGATTATAGTTAAATTACGGTTGTGTAACCGCTTTCTACAAAAACGATCAAATGACTGAACAGTTTTCTGTAAAATTTAACAGTGTTAAACTAAAATACATATATCTTTTTAATCAATTCAGCAAGTAAAATAAGTGACTTTTCTTACGTAATGACTTTGCTTTAATGAAGATCTAAAAAAAGAAAAAATCAAAGTGATAGTAGAAGATAATTAGCATACAATTAGGAAGCTACAATTTAACTAAATCACTTTCTGATTACGAAGATTTTTATCAATGAAAAAAAAGATAAATTCTTTGGCTCATTAAGTAGCACAGCATAAAATATTATACTAATAAACACTCTTACGCATGATGTTAATATTAAAAATAAGGGATTATGAAGCAGAAGATTTTCATATTTATTTCATAAAAAACTATTTTGGCATTACATTACTATAGAAAATATACATATTTTAAAATTAATTCACGAATAAAGTATTAATTGTAACCTATGAATTTTTAACAGAAATCGATTTCTATAAGCTTCAAAATATACGAATCTGAAATAACAGCTAATTACTTCAACTAAATATTTGAGTTATTTTTAAAAACTCCCCGCACTACAATATGTTGTGCAAGGATTAGGAATTAATTTAGCATTAGGAGTTCCAAGTCTTCAACCTGCATAGTTATTAAACTAATTGACCGAGTGATTTCCCATTTGGCTTCCGAAGGTAAAATGTTCCGAAGAATCCAAACATGATGTCAAATTTAAGTGTTAATTTTGAAAATGTTTGATTTTCTTAGAGTTTCTGTATATAGACGACCCCCAATGCAAAACTAAAGTATAGCATTAACTAATATACGTTGTTACTAATCGATTGGTACAAATCACATCTTTGTAAGTTGATTCGCATCAGAGATAAAATGGAGTGATATATTTTTTTCCAGATCTGTACATAAAGAAATGTATGCTTATTTCACCTATTTTATTGATTGTTTGTGATTTTTCTCATTATTTTCTTAAAATTAAATTATTAAAGTAAACACTTAATAAGTAAATCTTTAGCTAAACATGTTAATAAAGAACTATTTTTAAATACAAAATGATAATATTTTGACAATGTAAAATTAAATGTATTTAAAATCCCTAACTTAACGAGATATCAATGTGTCCACAATTCTTCGCCTCGGTAAAAATGTTTACTAAATAGACCTAAAGGGCTGTGAAAATCTCAAAACATAAATTTATATTATTTTAATATACATTTAATTTAAATATCGCTTAAAAATACCAATAATTATGGCTATGAAATGTAAGAAATTTATTCGAAATTTACATGGAGAGAGTGTACAGTGAATTTTAAAAAAGAGACAACGTAGCTTCTCCAGTTTGGTTTTAAAATTCCAAAATTAAATTAACATATGTATTCATAATCAATAACCTAAAACATAAATGTGACATATGATGACAATGAAACATATTTCAATTTGTCCATTAGGTCACAAAAAATGGTCGATTAGTAAGTGATAAAGTGAGGTGAGGAGAAAAAAAAAATCAAAAATCGATTTCTGAATTCAACAGTTAAAGCGAAAAATTGAAAAGTGACGTTTACAAAATAAATAAATATTTTTAGAAAATCGAAATTATGTTGCTCTAATTATTTAATAATTAAGTTTAATATTGTTTTTATTGTCGTCAGACATTTGAATGCTTGTTCATAAATTTATAGTTAGTGTTTCACTTTCAATACAGGATGAAAATAAAAATAAAAAATATTTCCTTATACGTATGTATATATATGAGACATTAGGTATACCAAAACATTTAAAGAAGTTGAATAAAATTTGCAATGTATTTGAAAATATTCGCTCGAGAAGGTGGCAAGGATAACAATTGATCTCTCACGATTACGACTACAGTGATAAAGTTTTGATAATTTCAATTAGCAGTACTCAATTTATTTTGTATGGCAAAATAATCAATGTTGTAAAAAAAAACATAAATAGTGTTGGAACGGTGCCTGTATTGCTAAAAAATGACGACTTAGGACGCAGAAAAAGAGGAGCAGCAGGTGTTGGATACACTGCCGGAAAGTCCAAGATGCAATTGTTAAATTCCTGAGAGTGTATCTCACTTTTAAAACAATATTAACCCTTTCCGGCGCGGATTAAATCTGTTTGTAAAATGATGAAATAATGGACTGACACCAGAAATTACAAACGAATTCATTTGAAAATAAAAACGTGCTTATTATCCGGTAAATATTTATGCGCTGTTTGATCCGAACATGTCCCGAACCCTATATTAATCTTTATCCCTTTTTATCAGTAGTACTTTACTACAGTTATACCATTTTATTCCTAATTTCGACTCTATCCTTATTCTCATTTGTCTTTCCAAATTTATTTCTTCTTTTTTATTTGCTCTAATGCAATCTTTTCCATTCCCAACGGCTCACATTTTTAAGACATGTTACTCACAATCGACTGGGCGTAAAGTTGCTGCAACTAGGAAGCCCCTGAACCGGTCTCAACTGTTCCGGACTGTTCCGGTACTTAACAAAAGGAAAATTTTAATTAAATATTCTTGGTGCCGTTTGTTAATTTTGGAATTAAAATTAGGTGTCCTTTTTTGTGACCACCGCCCGTTAAAGGGTTAAACGAGAAGTGATCATAAATGATTCAATGTTGTCTGCAGCTTCCGCACAGTGGGGCGTTTTCATGATCTAGGTCAGCGGTTCCCAACTTGGAGTACGCGGACCCCTGGGTGTACGTGGCGGGTCTGCAGGGGTACGTAAAATAATATGAGTAATGGCGCAAATCACAAAAATGTTTTCACTGAAAATACATAAAGAAAGTTGATACTTTTTGGATTACAAAGTTAGTCTCATTTGTAATTCCAACATATTACACTCAAAATGAGTGGAAACGCCCACTAGACATAACAATTCATTGATAATTCAATCTCACTAACGCCGCCCCCCGATAATCATATTGCATGAGTATTTATATATTTACCCCTAACCTCGCGAAAACTGCCATTGATCATCATGCAATATTACTTTCCCACCACATTTATCTTATTGTTCTGTTTTTAATTGTAATTGCAAAACACCTTAATTACGTCAGAGCTCCCATCTTAATGCTTATTTTGAAACGCGTTGAAAAGCATGCCCTTATTTTCATTTTCGAATAGGCGGGGTTATGTCACTAACTTATATTAATAGGAAAGTTTCCTTCTTTTAATGAATATTTACTAATGAGTATATTACTAATTTTAAAAAAAGCATATTTGCGTTATATGAGTGCGGGGAGAAAAGTGATAATTTCTGATTTCTGATAAAAGGGGGCACTCCGAAATGAATAGACCAAGCAAGGGGTTCGTGAAGGAAAAAAGGTTGGGAAGCGCTGATCTATTTGGACAAAATTCCTTTTTCTGATTATTTAGGAATTTAGCAAGACCGCGTATACTGGTAGCTGAATGACTCTTTTGTCGAGATCCGTACGACTTTTGTCGAAAAAATCCGATGTGTCGATTAACTACGACCGTAAAGAAGGCAGTTGGTTTGAGGGTGTTTCAACAGTTTCACTATTTTTCTGTAAGTTCGAAAGCAAGTCGTGACTTTTCTGCTTTATTTGAAAGCAGGAGTTTACTGGTCATATGTCACATGTTTGTCACAAGATTTAACCTATTGTTGTTTGAAAATAAGGGCCATCTTGTTTTCGAACTTCATCTTGACTTTCAATACAGTATTAAGCATTATTAAGCAATAAGCATTTTTTAAAATCAAAGTTTCATTCCCAAAGCATTGGAAACTTAAGAAAGCTCCTGCGAAAGTTTGCGAATCATTAATTTATATTAACTTGAAGTGTATGTATATATGTTTAGTTCAAATCTTGCAAGTCAATTTTAAACCACTTTTAATTATCCGATTGAGCTGAAATTTTGAATACATGTGTAGTTTCAATGACAATACAATATTATCATTTAAAAATAATAATATAAGTAATAATAATATAATAATAATAATAATAATAGAAATAATTAAATAAGCCAACTATTTATCACTGTTTGATTATTTTATTACTGATAAATTCGAAAACCCAGCAAGACCTAATTAAACTTCAACGCAATAATTTTTTACACCTAGATCCTCAGAACGCCCCACTGTGCTCCGGTATGAAATATATATTCGTCGGGAAAGTGGACATTTGAACATTTTCCAAGCTGAATATTTTTGGTTTTAATGTCGCCTCTCTGTCTTCATATGTTTTTTTCTTATTGCTCTACTTAATGGGCCGTATTTATTGATACAAGTACATCGTTAAAAAAAGACGTATTTTTCTTAGTTTAATTAGACATATTATAACCACGAGTGGAAATAGAAACCTTAGAAACCATTATACTGACGATATTTAAAGAAGCATTCATAAAAATAATTTTATAAAAATGTTTATTTATTTATTTATTTATTTATTATTTTTTATTTATTTATTTTTTTTTTTTTGCCGCTGATTTTTGAAAAAAATTCTGCATAGTTTTTATAGTGTATTAATCAGTTTTTTTTTCAACATGGAATGTAAGTTTTTAGAAAGCTATTAATTATCAATTAAACATTTTCAGCTTCATAATTGTATTTATACGTGCTAGAGTAACGGAATAGTATTAATTTTAATGTTAATTATAATGCTATGAAATTATCAGGTTTTTCTGTAAAACATGTTTGTTGAACATGAAAATGTTTAATTAAAACTTGAAAGCATCCGAAAAATATATATTCCGTTTTGGAAAAACGTATTAATACTCTGTAAAAATTACTCGAAAACGTTTCCGAAAATTAGAGATAGGAAAAGAAACTGTGTTTTCATGACAGCTTTCCGGAATCATGTGTAACTGGAAGGAGGCTAGTGTATATTTTAATTCGTTGTTGTATTATATTTTTTCTAGATTAAAAAACACCTGTCTTCCTTAAAATGTATCGTTCAAACTCCAGTAATATTTTTGTCATTGGGTCGATCAATATTTGATTGAAACAAGAACGAAAAATCATTCGTCAAGCATAGATTATGAAACACTTTCCAACACATCCAGGAAACTGTTACAAAACTTTACCGCTAAATGAGGTAAAAGAAGATATCATGTAAAAAGTTTAGGAAAGATATAACACATTTAAAAATCCAGTTTTAACAATTACCTTTCATTTTCAAAAATTAGACGAATTATTTTGTGCAGCACTGTATATGATCTATAGATTTGTATATGTACTACATACCATGATAAAATTTAGTTGTGTTAGAAAATTCATACTTAGCAATTATTGCCAATCGCTGGAAATGTAGTCGAAATATTTTGTACTGCACTTTATCTTATCTAAAGAATTTTGTACACACTACGTATTAAGCTATCAATTCAGGTACAAAACGCATAAGGCAACTCAAAACACACTTTCAGCGATTGCCAAATATAAACGTCAATGTATCTTGTTCTTTGCGTAGCCCTGTATATGAAATTATTTATATTCCAAAAATTTATCTTACTCTGCAAAATATAGTTCAGCAGAAAAATGCGTTACACAAATAAAAACTACCCTTAAGCAAGTCACTCCCATAGTCAGTAATACTTACATATTCCTTTGTGTAGCCCTGTTCACCTGCCCATCAACAGGATTTATACGCACCACGTAGTAAGCAAAAATTTAGTTAAACTTAAAAACGCAAACCAAAGTTTAGAACACACTTATCGCACTAAGACTGTAATCGAATTATTTTGCTTGTTCCTGTAAAACAACAATAAACGCAATGCACAACATACTTTTCAAAGAACAATCTACAGTGCACCTTAGAAATTCATATTTTCAATATATTTGAAATAGTGTAACATGATTAAATTACGCTGCAAACGATTTTTCCCGTAGAACATTGTACAACATAATTCTTTTGTGTCACCCTGTAAATGAACAATGATTTGCACTCGATATTTTACAAAAAACATGTTTTAGTGCGCTTCATAATTGTGTATCAATTTTATGATGTTGCAAATTGCGTAACATCATCAAAATGCACTTTAAATGATTTTTTCTCATTAACTATAATATAACGGAATACTTTTGACTGTCCCTGTAAATAAACTGTAAATGCTATACACTTCATTTTCGAAAGGGATTGTGCTATAGGAAACGTCAATAACATACATAAATTTTAGGGCAATCCGAATGTATTTACGAGAGTCAGAGTACTGACGGAAGGACAGAAAACACGTAATCATAATCCCTTTTGCAGTAGGTTTGAAAGTGTTGAGAAGTGGTATTTTCATTTGAAATTAACGAAATTTGTCCGCTTTAACCGTAACCATAGATACTAGATTATTGTTATTCATCACATTCTGGACCTCATAGCTTAATATCAGCAGATTTGTTTTTATATTAATATGCTATGGCAAGTTTGATAGGTTGTTTCTTTACTAAATATTCATTTGATATCATTTAATTTTTTCATTTTGTTGCTAGCATTATCAATAAGCACAAAGAATAGACTGTGCAGCACAAAGTATAATCATTAAGCTTTCAACAAAACAAATGTCAAACCTTTTCAAATTTTGCGTAGATTGATTGCACAATTCGGAAATAACACCTAAGCAAGGTCTCAAGTATGTAAACGAAGCAAATTGTTCATATACACATATAGTATCGAGCCGTTTAATGAAATATCAACAGCTCTCCCTTTATATAGTATTTTGTTTTCCTAATTTCTTAAAACCTACAAAATTATTTCACAAGATATTAGTGATTTAGCTGGTTTTCATTTTTAATCTGATAACTTTAAAAAAAATATTGCTAACGTGGGATTACAGCGCTTAAAATATTTATATGAAATAATTCTATATCTAATACACACACACCAAAAAAAAAAAAGAAATACAAAAAAATAAGTAAAGCTTGAATACTTTTCTAAAGACAGGAAAATATGTTTGATTTTGAAAGTTCTGAAATTTATATCCAAACTTTAATCCAGAGTTTTAATTTGTTTTCATCGTACTGATAATTAATTCAACGTACTAATAATTAATTCAACGTTAAATTACGTGATAAAATCTTTTAAATACCTGATTATTCTGACATTTTAAAAGTGTTGTTGTTCTAAACAATGTAGATAACTACACTTAAGAACAAAAATAATTTTCAAGAAAATTAAATTCGATTCAACGCCGATATTTCTCGAAATAATTAATTGTGTCTGTTAGATTCCTTTATCAGGTAATTTGAAAGTTTGCGAAGGCAGATCAGTTTTATCAGTTAAGCTTTAATTGTTGTTTCTTTTTAAATTTTTAAATAAATGATGTTTTGTTATCTCAAATACTGTTGAATGTTTTTACTTCTTTTTTCACAGTAAAAAGAGAACTAATTGCGACCCGAGGAGTTTGTATTCTAAAATGTTTAGAAATATATATATATTTATATTTATATATACATAATATATATATATTCATGGTCTCATTTTAAAACTCATGCGTTACTTTTTAACACTTTCCAGCATAGTTGAAAAGTGTTTATGATTTCAGTTTGTCTGTCTCTCTGTTTGTCTGTCTGCCGTCTGTCGTCTGTCTGTCGTATGTTTATTTGCCATCTGTCCGCCATCTGTCTGTCTGTCTGTGCTCTAACTCGCGTAAATTCATTTGAATTGGCATGCAATTGATATATGTTATTGAGGTTTACTATGGCATGTTCGGTATTGAAAAGGAAGTTGGCTAAATCAGGTAAACTGACTACATGCCGATATTGTAAAATAATTTCGTTGTTACATAGTATCCGTCGCAGGATTCTATAGCCTTCCAATAGTCCACAAACAAGTCTAGACACTAAGAACTATGATAGATTTCACACGTTCACATATTTATAATGTTTCAAAATTTCTGGCATCTATTCTCAAATTCTTTATATTATCTTTTGAATATAGGCTCAATTATCCACTCTGTTTCCTGAAAAATCTTAGAAACTTTAAATTACCCCTCCTACAATAACGTACCGGTTTCTTTTCACGTCGTGTCACTGTTAACTTCCATCCCAATAAACTTTGCATGTTCTGTTATTGAAGAAATCTGGCCTGGTAATAACTCTGATTTTAATATTGATAAATAAGTTATTTTGAAGCGCTTTAATTGCGCATGAATGTCAAATTGTGGAGCGCATTACGTCACATTGTTTTACTTTCAATGATATGCACATTAATCAAGTTAATGGGACGGTAAGGCGATGGGATCGCCAATCTTCTTCACTATTGCTGATTTTGTAATGCAATTTATACAAAATAAAATTATTTGTAAATCAGGACCGGTCGTCAATATTTGGCAACGCTATGTTGACGATGTCTTCAGAATTTCTGAATACCATAAGGTTCTTTTAAATCTACAAACAGCTAACTCAGAATTCCCGGCAAGACAATTTACCCATCGAACATAAAGTTGATCACTGTTTACACTTCCCCTCCTCTGGACAATATCTGAACTTCAGATCAGAATGGCCCAATTCTTATAAGATCACTGTTATTAAAACCTAGCTAATTAGAGCCCTTCACTATTACAGTAATAAAGAACTTTTTGAGATCGAAAAGAAAAACATTTTTGATAATTTAAATAATGATGGATATCCTTCAAGACACATAAGTAACAGGTGTAACAGAATATTTTCTGAAAATTTTCCTCCACCTTTTCAGCCGAATAATTATTAATCAATTCATGTCCATGCCATATTACAGAAACATGTCGGAAAAAAATCTAGAACCTTTTTAAACCATTAGATACGTTTACCTCTTTTGTCGAACAAAATTTTTACAAGGCTTCTGCTGAAATTTTAAATACAAATACCGCCGTTCTAAATAGGAAGGAACAATCTTTGGTATCCCATGGAAACAGTGTGTCTCAATATATATCGGAGAGATGGCCATACCTTGGATATAAGGCTAAAATAACACAACAATGCTTTTAATTTTAAAAAAATCTAAAGTCTAAAATTGTAGCCCAGGCCATACAAACCAATCACTTTCCAGATTTTGAGATGTTCAAGGTCATTAAATCAAATTGCAAAATGAGCTACATTTTCCTGGAGGCATTGTTTACTAGATCTGCGAATGAAATTCGCAACGAATGAAGTTATTTCAGTTCTAGCTTAATATGGCCCCACCAGTGGCTGAGAGGTTGTGCCCTCGAAGCTGGTAGACGGGAGGTGCTGGGTTCGATCCCAATCGCACCCGTCGGCGTAATCCTTCGGAGTTTTCGTGGTTTTCTTCGAGCCGTGGATTTATCCATGCGTAAATACGGATTAGGTTCCCTTAGAAAGACCCCCACGAAGGGCACTCCCCCCGGGCCTATATCCCTAGTGTAGATAATTGGCCGCCAATAATCAACCCAACCCAACTCTAGCTTAATATGTCATTATAATAGGATTCAAACATGCACCCTCGTTTGTGACAGATGCTTGCAACTGTAAGTTGACTATATTCATCTGTCGTGAATTCGCGTTTGTTTACATGACTGATGATGGTCTTTAAACAGATACAAAACGTTTAATGTTAATTTTAAAAGAAATGTTTTTTTAATTGTTTAATTAAATCGTATGTATTTATGTACATGTTTCTATGTAATACACACATAATTTTGTTTTATTAAATTACAGGAATTCTTTTGTTCTATACTTTATTCAAACGCAAAATGTGAAAAGAACAAGAATAATTGTAAAAATATATTAGTTTTTGTTTACAACATTTAAAATATTACATATCTAAAAGCCATTTGAAATTTAAAAAAAAATAATAATTACAGACTGCAATGTTCCAAAACTTTATTAACAATAATACTTCTAAATTAAATTATCGCAAACAGTAACTTGGCATGAAATTAAAAGAAGTTATTAGATTAAAAATAATTGAAAATTCTTTTTAAAATTTTCCAAAAGAGAAAAAAATATGACAGTTAGATAATTAATTATACAGAAAAAAGTTGTTTTTAGACATTAATACACTGAATTGAATATTAATGACATCAGAATTTTCATTTTTATTGAAATGTTTCCTGAATGATAAGTCGCATCGTAAGGTTCATCGCAGCATGAGTCACTTTTGAATTTGAAAGATAATACTGTATAAAACTTTCGCTAAAATATAAAGCAATATTTTTTTGCAAATCGTCAAGTCTTTCTTATGTTAAATTAATTTACATGTTGATGATGGTTTCAAATTTGGATTTTAGAACATAATGTAAGAGATTTAGTTAATAGGAAAGCAAGTAATTTTAAATGACTCAAATTAAATATAGTGAAATATTTTTCGAATGAGTAATATTTAAACAAATTCAGGTTGGTATGCTTTTAAAAAATATGTGAAATATTTAAAAATTTCATTTCAAATAAAGTATAAAAATGTTTGAAGCTCTTACAAAAATAATATCTTAAAAAAAAAATCAGAAGCAACGGCGGCAACAATAAAAATATATCACTAAATATCTATACTAAATAGCTATTACTTAATATCGATTTTAAGAAAACGTTAAGAAAAGTGAAAGCACAAATAATAAATTTTTTCGTTTTTTTTTTCGTTTTTTTTTTTTTTTTTGGTTCACGTTTAGGCACTGCGTAACGCTTCTTCTATTTCAGTTGTTTCAGTTGAAAGCAAAAAGGGAATTATTTACTTTTCGTTTAAGGCATTAAAAAGGCAAATCTGTTATTAGACATTTTTCTAAGATTAAACGATTTGATATTGATAAAATAACAATCATTCCATATACAATATTAAAAAGATTAATTTGAAGATTTAAATAATTAACATTTTAAAAAATATATAAATGTTCCCTAAAAAAATACATGTCATTTTACACTAGAATAATAAATTCTTTCACTCTTTTTTTGTAAAAATGTATCGATATTTTATCATTAAGTACCTTTAAAATGTCGCTACATTGTATAAATAACGTCACTTTTATATACACTCACGAAGCTTTAATACCAACAATGAATACATTACATAAAATAAATTAAAATAGATATAATTTATTTTTTAAAATGCATATAAATGACAAATTTTCTTTCTCAAATGGTTGATATTTATATTTAAAAATTTTACTTTACAGAGAAAGGTTATTCCATTTTATTTTATGATAGTGACAAGTTCTCTATTTAAGAATGAAATGATTTGACGAAAAAAGTATAAAAAAATATCGTTATGTAAAATCCTCTACGTAAATGTAAATCCGTAGCTAAAAATATATTACGAAGAATAATGTTTTCTTTATCCACTTTTCCTAGCCTGATTACGAGACGCATAAAAGCATACACAATAATAAAAAAAATGCCCGTATAGGACAAGTAACTTGAACAAAATAGAGATTTCTATTCTGTTTCCCATTAGATTTATTTCAAAATTTCCTTCCAATCTGTGTCGTATAAAGTAAAGACTGTTGATAAAAATGATAAAGTAAATAGAAAAGAATATGGGGAACAGAACAGCATTTGTATTAATTGATTTCTGAAAATAAACGTATTTGAAGATGTGTAACAAATCTAAAGACAGTCAAATTTGTCGTTTACTTTTTAAATATTATTATTGTTTTGAAATTGCATGAGTACGTTTGTTTTTGATATTTTCCATAAATATTTTATTAAATTTATAGTTTTGGTTTTCCGTACAAATGTAAGTTGGTAATCAAAACAGCAACTGCTTATCAGAAGTTTCACTTCTTTTTAATGCAACAAAGGTAACTTATGTAATAAAATAAATCTCTGAAAGTCACATGTATAGATCGTAAAATGGTACTTACCCAAATCTTACTCATAATAGTCTAAGAGCTAACAACGTTTTCGTCACCTGATTTGAGCAAGGCTCATTTTTCTATATAGTCTCCCTCTCTATTGTGTAGTACGAATGCGGCCGGTCTGGCTGGTGGAAGTGGTTGCGTTTACCTGTGGGGGGAGGGGTAATGCAGGTAAAAAAGTGACAAAATTACGTCATTTTAGCATGAATTTTGATTATAAAACTTGTTTCTGCTCACTATTTGTGATATTAAGTTATTAGTCTGGCACCGTTTTAACGTTGCCAACACGGTGCCAGACACTCATTTATAGGCAAAATAAGGTGTCAAATTCACGTCATTTTAGCAAAGCTGAAATTTTAGTATGTTATACTTTGGCTATCAGATAAGCTATAATTAATTTGCCAGACTGAAATTCCGTTGCTAAATTACTGCCAGACGCCGATTTAAATCTGGAAGAGAAAGCGCCTATCAGAAGGGTTGGCAGCTTTTGTAGTGTTTTGGCTACTTTCAATACACATCCAAGCCATGATTGTTGCCAAAGCAACGATCCTTGCTTTCTATAAAAGTATATATATATATATATATGATTTGTCGAAATAAATGCTTAAATAAAAATATTTGTTACACTTATTTAACGTGTCTTCACTGAAAAATGTTTTTTCCTTGATTATCGCTACAAAAAACACACGTTTTTCCATTACTAGCCTACGCATTAAATTTCCTTTCAATAACACAGAGAACATGCTATGAACGTATTTTTTCAAACCACAAATGACCTATTGACCTTGAAAAGTAGCAGTTGACATTGCCTATTTCTTGCTAGCCACTATAAGTTTATTCAGAAAATTAAGGTCAAAATATTATATATTGTGTTTTTTAAAATTAAAAGCGAATATTAATAAACCCTAATTATAATATTACTTAAAAATTAAGGGAGAAATTAAATAAACATAACGGTTGACAATTTACGCCATGAAGTTCTTGTTTTGCTCTTTTTTCGCTTCTTTGGCGATTTCATAAATCTCTATACTTATGAAAGAACATGTCCTGATGACTCAGAATCAATGCCGAGCTTCAACCGCTGCTCCTAGGATTATGAAATTTGGAAGATATGTTCCCTTACACAATATAGGCACTCACTAAGAAAGGATTTTTGAAAAATCACCCCTAAGAAAGTTAAATAGGGGGTCGAAATTTTTAGGTCATTTTGTCTTTTCGCCATATCTTAGCATAAGTTTTAAGTAGAAGCAAGAAATTCAGGATAACAAATCTACTAAAAAAATAGTTAAACATGTATTTCAGAAATTTTAATAATTCAAATACTAAGGAGGTTAAATGAGTGCTCGAATGTTTTAGGTGATTACGCCATATCTCAGCAGGAGTTTTAGGTAGAGGCGTGAAATTCAAGTTACCCAATCTAATAAAAAATAGTTAACTCTTTCATTCCCAACCCGCCCGAAACCGCCCGAGATGCTACAATCCCGTAACGGCCGAAAACCGGCCATGTATATTTCTCCCCCCTCTTTTGTGAGGTGCAAGTCGTCGAACATGGATTGGGCGTGACTGCTTATTCCGCTTAACGAACAGTAGATAGGAACACAATGGGAATAGCAACAATAGGAATTCAGAGGTGTTCGCTACTGACAGATAAAAATGTACAAACATATAGATATTGGAGGTCGGAAAAGAGTCCGCTGAATAGAGAGAGATTTAATCTAACGATAATAGCTTGTTTACAGTAGAAAAATCAAATTAAATAATAACAAGTTTTAATAAATATTTTCGCTTCTTTTATAAATTTTCACATTTTTTTTTTTCAAGTAAAAAGATATAAAATTATAAAAGAAATCTTATTATCATGCCAATTTATAACACCGAATCTCAGGCATGAAAAAAATATTTAACAGTTTAAGTCATACAGTTAATTATTTAAATTTTTGCATTTCCCTTTTTTTTCACAGTAATTCATTACATGCAGCGATTAAATCAAAAGTGTTGTTATGGACACATGAAATTTTGATAATCTGTTTTAATACCACCAGCTGTAATCATTAGAGAACCTTTTTTAAGTGTTTTATATTTGAATCTATTTAATCTATAATAATCTATAAACAAAAATCTATTTAATAAAATGGTCCCCTTCAAAAAAATCAATTTGGTGAAATGGACCCCTTCACAAAAATCAAATTGATAAAATGGACCCCTTCACAAAAATCAAATTGATAAAATGACCCCTTCACAAAAATCAATTTGATAAAATGGGTCCTTCACAAAATTCTATTCCATAAAAACTTACTATTTATTATTTATTTATTATTTTGTGATGTTTTAAAATGTGTAATTTGTAAACAAACAAGTTCACCAGAGAGGAAAATTTCAGCAAAAGGGATTAAAAAAAGTTTTTGTTTAAAAAATGCTTGGTTCGAATTTGATTAACTGAATTTCAACTTTTGTTGCAAAATGTTATTTTTCACAAAAATATAATAAAATTCACAAAAATAACCTTTACTTTTCACAAAATGGGCCCCAAGAATAAAAACCTGCATCGACCCCTGCATATCATCAAGAGATATATCAGAAACTTGAACTCTAATGTTAAACCTATGGGAGAAATCTAAGTAGAATAGTTGCAGATTTTTTTCGCAGATTGACTCGCATTTTTTTTTTCACGGAATACTTTAGATCTATATATATTTTTGTGCGTTTGTACTTTTTCGATTTCAATTATAGTTTTTATTTTCTTTGTAAGGGGATAATTTAATTTTCAAAACGAGTTCTAACCGATTTCAAAGCCGAAAGTATTGGCATACGAAAACTATGATTGAAATGTGATTATTATATTAGAATCACTATTAACCCAATGATAATAACTTGTCTATACCAGAAAATGCAATTAAATTTTCACACACCCCCTTTTTTTTCACAGTAATTCATTACATGCAACGATTAAATCAGAAGTGTTGTTATGGACACATGAAATTTTGATAATCTGATTTAATACCACCAGCTGTAATCATTACAGAACCCTTTTTAAGTGTTCTATATTTTGATGATTAAATCTTATTATATTTTGAATTAAAAATTATCTAAATTCTTAAATTCATGAATTAGTCAAAGAGCTATTCCAGTATTACATAAGCATTTTTAATCCTTGTCATTTTTAGTCATTTTGTATCCCCACCCCCCTCTTGTAAAGAAAAATAAACAAATACTTGACCCCCCCCCCCCCCGCATTTTGCTTATGAAAGATTTTATAATATTTTGTACATCAACACTTTTTCCCAGAAGAAAACAATTAGCGATAAATTACATTATTAATTGCCGTAACTCTCCCTTCCCCTTGTTGGAAAAAAGCAGATCCTGCCCCCCCCCTCCCCATCTTCCATACTGCTTACATAATACTTGAACGGCTCCAACAGTAAAATGACTTTTTCAATTACCTTCATAAATAAAAACTATTAGTGGACGAATATTTTAAAATAATAATATTTTTTTTACATTGCCTTTTTTAAATATATTTATTTAATTGACCGAATTATTTATTAAATTTATTGTATCCATTGTTATAGTAAGGAAAAGTTATCTAGAAAAAATTGCATCAAATAAAGTAAAAAAAAAAAATGTTCAAACGTATGAATATTTATGTAATATAATTTATCAAATAATTTATATTAATGTACAAATGTTTCATTATTAAAAATTTTTCAGCACATAACTTTATTTGGAAAAAAAATAGATATTCTGTAAGAATATGTTGTATAAATGGTTTAAAAATGCATTAAATATTTTGATTTTTTCAAAAAATGTAGCAAGTATAAATTTTAAAATATAGGTTCTGTTTTTTCTACCAATGAAACAAAAAGATTTTAAATATTATTACAAATATATATGATTAATTTACAAGTAAAAGTTATGTTTATAAAACAAAGAACTAAAAAATGATTATTCTGAAGAGATGTCATAGCCATACTCAAAATAATTTATCACTTCGCTTAGCAGAAGATAACGGGAAAGCAAAGATATGGGTTTTACGGTTATTGGGGATAAGGGGGATTCGGACAACAAAAGGTAATACAATAGCTTTTTCTGTGGGCAGATAATACAGCAAAGGGGTTGAACCATAGCACATTCATTTGAATAGCTAAAGCATGCCGGTATCTATTTCTTGGGGGAATGAATTCTCGGGCGTTTGGCCGGGACTCTATTGGAGTTAAAAATTTCTGTGCTGTGGGACATAAAGAGTTAAACACGTATTTCAGCTATATTTTAGAAGTTTAACCACTAAGGGGGTTAAATGGGGAGGCGAACGTTTTAGGTCCTTTGGTCTTTTCACCATATCTCAGCAGCAGTTTTAGGTAGGAGCTTGAAATTCTGGATAAAAAATTTACTAAAATAATAGTTAAACACGTATTTTAGCGATTTCAGAAATTCAGCCATTAAAAGGAGTTAAATGAGAGTCGAATGTTTTAAGTCATTTTGCCGTAACTCAGTAGAAGTTATAGGTAGCAGCGTGAAATTAAGGATAACAAATGTACTAAAAATATTTAAATAGATATTTCAGCGATTTTAAATATTCATCAACCAAGGGGGTTAAACGGTGGTCGAACGCTTTTGATCATTTCGGCATTCTCAACTGCAGTTTTAAGTACGAGCGTGAAATTCTAGCATTACAAATCTATTAAAAAATAGTTAAACACGTAATTCAGCTATTTAAGCTGAAGCGAGTTTGTCGCCAACATAAGCTATGAACCCGATCATGGAAGATTAGACGAATAAGACAACTATAGCTGATTTTTTATTAGATACTTTGCGTGAATTTTTCCAAGGAAAAGTTTTTTTTTATTTTCATATTTTATAAATTGTGTTTAAGCTTTTTTTCGTAAAATTAAAATTTAATTAAAAATAAGATTAAAATTTTTATACAGAATAGAATACATTTCCTTCTCTGTTCAAAATACATTTTTGAATTTAAAGATTTGCGATTTAAGTACTAGTCGCCATATTTATGTGCTCGGGTATGCACAAAGCTGCGTTACAGTGATTGTCGTATAATCAGTTGACAGGCGTGCAACCCAAAGGGCTTTGTTAAAATAATTTCATTTTAAGGATTTATGCACGCATAATGACTGAACCTCTTTATATTGATCACTGTATTAACGATATATGGGTGAGAAAAAAAACAGGTCATTGTATTTTTTACCACGACATTAACAATTTATGGGCGTGAAACCACACTGCCATGTATCTTAACCAATCTCATTTTTTTAATCTGAAAGCTCTCCCTTCCCCTTAGATAATCACGGGCAGGGCCGAGTAGTACTTTTTCAGGGGGCTCATGGAAAAAAAAAAAAACATTATTTTTGTCACGAAATTTTTACTTGCGTGATTTTTTTTATACGAAGGCATTTCGAAAAGTAAAGATACAATGGCTCGCATTCCTTAAAAAAAACATTTATTTAGAAAACGTAAGTTACATCTTATTAACTGGATTATTTATTATTTTTCGACATAATCACCCCCGTTATCCAAACATTTGTTAAGTCGGGGCACAAGCTTTTGTATCCCACAGTCATAGAAGGTTTCCGCCTGTTGTCACCACATTTCAACTTCATCTTTGATCTCATCACTTCCGGTATCTGATGCAATTCTTTCAATTTGAGACGTCTATTCGCACGAATTGCTTCCTCCGTTCTCTGAAGAAGGGCATCAGAGATCACAGATGGCCGACCGGTTCTTTGTTCGTCATGAACATTGGTCCCAACTTCAGAGAAATGACGACACCATTTCGTTACATTTTGTCGATTCATAATGTTCCCATAAACAGAAACAATTTCTTTATGAATATCCGCTGGTCGCTGACCTCTTGCATGAAGAAAACGTATGACGGAGCGCACTTCGCATTTGGCGGGATTCTGAATCGGCGGAACCATTTTAAACACGATCTACTCCAATCAAAACCAACGTTGAAATGCCGAACGACCGCAAAGAGAAAGCTAACGGTTCAAGGTTAACACCCGTGTTGCCAAATTGCTTGCCAAAACTTTTCTTTTACTCCGGCGTACGGTGTATCTTTACTTTTCGAAATGCCCTCGTATATTCTTATTAGTTATTTTCATATAGTTTAAAATACAGTATTTTATTTAAATTTTTTCTTTTTGCATGTAAAATGCACTTTCTAGGCCCCAAACAAAGGCAGCGCTGTACGCTGCAAAAGGTATCTGGGCCCCACACGGAAGCGACCGGCTAGCTAACGATATATGGCTGAGAAGCACACAAGACCCCGTTATTTTTAACACAGTATTAACAATTTATGCGAGTAATATCACAGTGCCCATTTACAACGATCGCCATGTATCTTATGCTATCTCATTTTTGTATATTTTATCTGAAAGCACTTCCATTCCCATGGGCAGTGCCGAGCGTGTCTTTGTCAGGGGCTAATGGAGAAAAACGTATTATTTATATCGCGAAAGCTTTATTTATGTACTTTATTGATATACTTATTAGTTATTTTCGTAAAGTTTAAAATGAAGTATTTTATTTATAATTTTTTGTTTACATGTAAAATGCACTTTTTGGTTCCACAGCGAAGTCCGGGCTAAACGCTGCAGAAGAAAACTTGGCCCCACACGGAAGTGACTGGCTAGACGGGCAAAGATCGGCTTGTTAATAAATGTTTCTTTTAAAAAAATTAGAAAAAATTGTGGATAAATATTTTATTCTCAAAATTTAACTAAGCCAAATTAATTGATACATTAATTACATAAATTAAGCCTTTTTTGACAAATCATATATATATATATACTTCTATAGAAAGTAACAATCATTGCTTTGGCAACAATCACGGCTTGGCAGTGTACAGACAATAGCCAAAGCACTACAAAAGCTGCCAACTCTTCTAATTGGAGCTTTCTCTACCAGATTTAAATCGGCGTCTGGCATTAATTTAGCAACGGAATTTCGGTCTGGCATATTAATTATAGCTTATCTGATAGCCAAAGTATAACATACTAAAATTTCAGCTTTGCTAAAATGACGTGAATTTGACACCTAATTTTGCCTATAAATGAGGGTCCGGCACAGTGTTGGCAACGTTAAAACGGTGCCAGACTAATAACTTAATATCACAAATAGTGAGTAGAAACAAGTTTTATAATCAAAATTCATGCTAAAATGACGTAATTTTGTCACTTTTTTACCTGCATTGCCCCTCCCCCACAGGTAAACGCAACCACTTCCACCAGCCAGACCGGCCGCATTCGTGCTACACAATAAAGACGGAGAATATATAGAAAAATGAGTCTTGCTAAAATCACGCGTTTTCTGACTGCTCTTAGACTATAAGGAACGCCATATAGTTGAATCAAGAAACAATAACAACAACAAAAACATTTTATAAATGAAAAATAAAAGCATTGAAATTTAAACTTTACGTATGATTTCTTATATATATATATATATATATATATATATATATAATCTGAATATTGATGATGAATATTGATGATGAAATATTGATGAATGAGTGATATATATATATATCACTAAAAATTAAGTATATTCGGGAATTTTGATGCCGATCATTGGATAACTCTAAATCAAAATTTCCATTAATTTTAGAGTTAGTGTATTTCTCCATTCTGAAAAAAAAAGAAAAAAAAAGAAAATTGTATTTTAGAATTGTAACCAAAATGTACAATGAAAAAGTTAATAGTATTAACAATTGTGGAAGGAGTAAGTTACAAATGTGGTCGGGAAAATATAAATAGATGACCAGTTCGCCACACTGTAAAAAAAGAGAGAAATATGTCTTAATGCAGGAAAATATAATATAGAGTGTCTCAAATGTCATTGACACATTTTAAAATTCAATAAAAGATCAAGCAATTGGAGTACAAGAGTGCGGTTTGGACTAAATCACTTCTTATTATATGAAATTTTGTTTAAGCAAATAAAAGAATTAGTTCTAAAAATTTGTCATAGATGTCGCTGTTTCTTGAAAGTTATTGAATAGGTTGAATACCTTTATACATAACAATGGCGATAGACGCACAATACGTATCCACAGCAAATGTCCAAACTATGGAAACCCACATTCTAGAAGTTAACAATGCTGGTCTGTCTATTCTTATGTTGTGTCGACTACTCTGAGTATAAGAGTTGGCAAAGTTTTGATTGCGAACGTACTTTTTTACCAATAATTTTCAATGTGCGTAAAAGCTACCAAGGCTATTTTTCTCTAACTTTCGATGAATGAGTATGAAAACCTCGGAATTTGTGATTTCTCTCTTCGTATCGATATTTATGCAAATTTTTACACGTGGTTTATAGTTATGGCAGTATTTAAGCACTGACATGCGATGGAAAAGACGAACGTTGGATCAAGTTCTTCTCCCAGTGAGGTGTTCTTAGATCCGAGAAATCAACTATCTGCAGCTGAGGAAAACGTGTGTCTGTTGGAAAGGGTAAATTACGTTATTTTGTGCTAATGTAAATAAAGGCGTTTTCGTGCTCACGGAGTGCCGCTTCCGTATTTTCTTAGGCGGACATATTGACGTCGGAGTTTGACTAGCTTGCATAGTGGACATTCGATTTTGTTAAAGGTATCTCGTGTTGCCGCCTCATTCAAAGTTGTAAGTGACATTTTGAGTTATATCTAATTGATATTTGAAGCTTTATTTTTCTGAGTAAAGTTTTGTGGGAAATGATTTCTTTCTGGTCTGAAGAAAATTCGTAGAGCTGTTCTCAAATCCCTTCCCTTTAAAAGATTTTAATAAAAGTGACTTTGGTTTTATGCATCTTGTGCTCATTTCCGCTAAACATGGCTGTTACATCCTCACTCATCTAATCGAACTCAGGTGGGCGAGTATTGTTCAGTTCTGGAATGTGTGTTGCCATAATGTGGATAAAAATACGCATTGCGCGTCTTTCGTCATTGTTATGTATAAAGGCATTCTAATTATTGGATAAATTTCCAGAAGCAGCGAGCTATGAAGAGAAATTTAATTGATGAAACAATAAACAAAACAAATGTATGAGAAATTTTTTGAACTATTTTTTTTATTTACTTAAACACAATTTCAGATCATAAGAAGCATTTTTGCCCAAACCACACTTTCGTACGTCAATTGCTTGATCTGCGAAAGTACTTTTGAGACACCCTGTATAAACACAAAACAAAATATAGAATGACCTTTCCCGAAGAACACATATTTCTAAAAAGCGTTTTTTTTTTTTTTTTTAGAATCCTCAGAAACTAATATATATTTTCTCAGATTTCAAGACGTATTTATAAAAATAAAGTTTCTGTTGCTGCCTGTGATTTTCGCAAACGTTTCCGAGACGCTCTTATAATGTATTAACCAGTTTCTCAACCCGGTTTTTTTATATGCTATCAATTTTCAGTAAAGGTTTCCATGTTCGGCAAACATGTTTTACAGAAAAACGCGACAAATTATCAACATTAATATTAACATTAACATTGAAATTCATATATTTTCGTTACTCTTAAATGAATAAATTGAATTACGCAGTTTTAAAGTTTAATTGAGAATTCATGGAATCCTAAAAAATTGATTTCCGGTTGGACAAAAACTGTTCAATACACTATAAAAACTACTCGGAAACGTTTCCAAAAATTACGGGCAACAAAAGAAACTTGTTTAAGAAATTATTTTTTAAATCTCGGAAATATATTGGTTTCTGGGGTTTTAATGATGAAGAACGCTTTTCGAATCAATGGTAACTCGAAAGAAGGTACTGTATATTTTCGTACATTTTTTTATTATATTTTCGTACATTCCCCCTGACCGCCGAGCAAAAGGGCAAATTTGTAATGTTGTTTTCTCTGTAATTTTTTTAAAATGCTTAAAAAATCTGATTTTTCAAACTTGAGATAAAAAACTTAATTACGTATATAAGTATAATCCTTGAGAGTATCAATCATTACTTGATGTTTTAAAAATGCATTATATTTGTAGAATTATATTAATTTAAACAAACCTTGTATTGCTCTGAAACCTGCAGCATAGTGAACGGATATATCAGGTAGCGACGGTGAGAAGGTTAAGAAACATTTATTTATTTATTTATTTATTTATTTTTACAGTGTATTTATTTTTACAGTGTATAAAAGATTTTAACTTTGGTGAGCATTTGCAAATAACTCCTTTAAATATATATTTGTATACGGTAAATATATATATATATATATATATATATATGTATCGTTTTCACTACATAAAATTGTATTAAATGCTTGTCCAAATTATCCGTATTCTTGCATTTTCGAATTGCGTCCAGAACATTTATTAGTGTGGATAACTACAGTGTCACTGTATTCCTCATTTTAAATTATATACGGAAATTCCTCAGTTAAAGAGCTTGTTTCCGAAGAATATCTTACTTAACTTTAATTTGTAGCAATTCGGGAACGAATGAAATGAGACTGTTGATTAAGCGTAAAGTACTTACGTCGATATTTACAAAGTAGTACTAATATGAAAAGGATACTGGAGGACATTTTTTATATCAAGGGAACTCGGTTCTTCATAACACTTTGAGATCGTCCTTAATAACTTTGCGAATTTCATATAAGATTTCGTATTTACTGCGCTAGATATTGGAACAGTTAGACCGTGTTGAACAATGATAAATCCTCATGAGTTCTATTGTGTATTTCCGAAATCCAGCGATCTTATTTGCTTTTTAAAATAAAGTAACGTGAAAGATAAAAGGGCAATATGCCTTTAATTATTAAAAGAAATAACGATAGACAAACACGTTTAATTGCTTTAAGGTGAAAAGTTTAATGGTTAATAATTTAAAACCCAATACTTTCAGTCACCTCATTACAATGTTAACACTGTTAAAAATGGATACTTAAAAATAAGCAAAATGTACTCATTTTTGAGTACGTTCCGATCTTATAATAGTTTCGAGTACTTAACTCTTAAGTTTGAGAAAGGCATGTACTCATTTTTTCAGTACATATAGGGACTCGAACAAATGTATGTATAGAAACACACATACTCATATTTTAGAGTACATATAGGACTTAAACATCATATATTCTAATAGGAGCAAATCTTGTATGTGGTTATATATATATAGAAAATTCGATATATATATACATATATGCAAATTTTATCTTAAAAACGGCTCTAACGATTTTGACGAAATATTTCTCCTACCATTTTGGGGCACGAGAAAAGCATTGGGCTAGGTCACATGTTCAAGAAAACTCGATTAGTGGGTCATTTTGGGTCATTTCGGAGCATGGTCAAGCTAATTTTATCTAAAAACCGGTTCAAACGATTTTGACGAAATTTTGTATCCGACCATTTTCGGACACGAGAAGACGATTGGGCTGGGTCGCATGTTCGAGAACTTTATATTAGTGGGTCATTTTTGGGTCAACGTGGGTCAAATTAATTTTATCTAAAAAACGGCTCTAACGATTTTGATTAAATTTTGTATCGTACGAGTTTCGGGCTCGAGAAAGTCATTGGTCTAGGTCACATGTCCGAGAAAATTCGATTAGTGGGTCATTTCTGGGTCATTGTGGGTCAAGCTAATTTATCTAAAAAGGAGCTCAGACTATTTACACTAAATTTTGCCTCCTATGGTTTTGGGGCATGAGAAGACTGTTGGGCTAGGTCACATGTTCGAGAAAATTCAATTAGTGGATCATTTTGGTTATTGGTCATTATGGGTCAAGCTATTTTATCTTAAAAACGGCTCAGACTAGTTACACTAAATTTTGCATCCTACGGTTTTTTAAACAAGAGAAGACTGTTGAACTAGTTCACATGTTCTAGAAAATTCACTTAGTGGGTCATTTTGGTCATGGGTCATTATGGGTCAAGCTATTTTATCTTAAAAACGGTTCAGAGGATTTGAAATAAATTTAGCATACTACAGGTTTAGGGAACGAGAAGACTATTAGGCTAAGTCACATGTTCGAGAAAATTCAATTAGTGGGTCATTTTGGTCATGGGTCATTATATTTGAACTCAAATTTAATTTTGACCGAGCATAGCTCGGTCTTCCCTGCTCGTGAGTATTTAGTCTTAAAATACAAAATAAATGTAATCATTTCTGAAGACATTTATAACTCAAGTTTAAGTATATACACAATTTGAATTTTTTAATGTATGAACTATATGTACTTATTTTTGAATACATTTATGAATCAGGTATGATTACAGTAAGTTTTAAATCTGAAATATGTATATTTTACGTACTTTTTTTAATACTTAGAGGAATCATTAATGAATATATTTGGCTCAAAATTTTTAATTTCTTTTCTATATGCACTCGTATTTGAATACTTCAGTGTACTCTTCATACTTCAGAATACTCTTCAGTAAACTTCCCGATTCCCCTCGCTAATGTTATTCCTATGGGCGTAGGATGCATTCGTATCTTTAAAATATCTTCTCAGAAAATTTATATTTTTAACTTCTGTTTTCTTTGTACTATTCTTAAAGAATGTCTCTTTTTTTCTTAGTTATCAAAATATTTCTAAATAATGTGCTTTATATTTTTATGCGTTAAAATCTTAGCGAAACTGAATAAGATTTTAACGTTTCATATAAAATTAAGTATATATTTTAGAAAAAAATTCACAACTAAGAAAAAAAGAGACATTCTTTAAGAATAGTGCAAAGAAAACAGAAGTTAAAAATATTAATTTTCCTAGGAGATATTTTAAAAATACGAATGAATCCTACGCCCATAGGAATAACATTACCGAGGGGTATCGGGAGGTTTACTAAAGAGCAGCCTTAAGTTTTAAATCTGAAATATTTATACTTTTATGTACTAGTTTTTGAATACATGGAGGAATCGGTAATGAATATATATTGCTTCAAATCTAAAAATTCTTCTCTGTATTTTTTTTAACACATAAATGAATTAAATATTAATATTTTTGGCTTCAAATTTCAAATATTTCAGTATTCCTACATAACAACATATAAGAATCGACAACGATTACATTTGGGTTCAAATTTGAAATGTTTCTGCTATATATATATGCTCATTCATTATATACATACACTGTTAAAACTGGATAGATAAAAATAAGCAAAATGTACTCATGTTTGAGTACTTTCCGATCTTATAATAGCTTGGAGTACTGAACACTTAAATTTGAGAAAAGCATGTACTCATTTTTTGAGTACATACAGGGACTCGAACATAAGTATGTATAGAAGAAACACACTCAGAGTATCAAGAGAATCCTCTTTAATAAAAAGCTATGCGTTGCTGACGACTGGGATTTTCGATAATCGTTGCTCGAAAATTGCTCGATTAATTGCTCGAAAAGTATTTGTCAGAAAATTGTTAGACAAACTTTTTGTTAATATAAATTTCAAATCTAATGATTATGCCGTTTTTCAAATATTGAATTTCAAAAATTACCAAATTTCACAACGGAGTACCATAGCGAAACCTTCACGCTTAAAAAGATAATGATAACGGCAACGTGTCTTGACGCGTATGCTGGCTATAGCACGAGTCACAAATTATAGTAGCCTCACTGTTCTGTTAAAATATAAAAGTGAATTGTGATGCCACGAGTGCGTGATTTTTATTTAATTTTAATATAATCATTTTAGAAACAATTTTTTGGAATTTTTTTTCGACTGGGACTAATAAATTGTTCAATACTATATATTATTTTGAGTTTAAAAGAGGAAAGGTGGGGGAGCGTTTAAGTTTCCTCAGGAACTTTTGGTCAGAATTGATAGTTTAATATATCAAATCGTCAGAAATGAAATCGATATTAAATCGGTAATAACTATAACGACTGTACTTCAGTGTGTTTGGATAGATTTTCATTTAGAAATATAAAATCATTTAACATTGATTTTAGGTATTTTTAAGGTTATTATCACGGAACCGGGCAACGCCGGGCATGTCAGCTAGTATATTGATATTTATTCACAAGCATAGTTTTAATTCAAGCTTAATTGTCACTTATATTTGAAAACATCATGTACTCGTTTCTGAAGCAATTCTACTTAAAACAAAAACGAAAAATCATGCATCAAGCATAGATTATGATACACTATCCAACACACCCAGAAAACTCTAACGAAACTTCAACGTTAAATGAGGTGAAAGAAGATATGTAAGTAAACAGTTTAGAAAACATATAACACATTGAAAAATACAGTTTTCGAAAATACCGACCAGTGTCAAAAAAGTAGTCAATTATTTTGTGCAGCTCTAAATGTGATCAATACATGTGGCTACATAGTATGATAAAATTTAGTTCAGTTAGAATATTCACATTTAGCAATTTTCGGCGATCGATGTAAATGCACTCGAAACCTTTTGTACAGCCCTGTATATTATCTGAAGACTTTTGTACACACCACCTATTAAGCTAAAAGGCAACTTAAAACTAACTCGGAGCAATTACCAAACGTAAACGACAATGTATCTTTTTTGCGTAGCCCTGTATATGAATTTATTTATATTCCACAAACTTCTATTAGTCTACTAAATATAGTTCAGCTTGAAAATGCGTAAACATAATTAAAAACTACCCTTAAGCAATTCACTCCCATAGTCTGTAATACTTATGAATTCCCTTGTGTAGCCCTGTAGATGATGGACCGAGTTTATAAACACACACGTGCTATGAAGAAAAAATGTTAAACTTAAATACGCACTTATCCCACATGGACTGTATATGATCACACACGTACTATGAAAAAATTGAGTTAAACTAAAACGCAAACCAAAGTTGAAAACCTACTTATCACACATAGACTGTAAATATTGCACATGTACTGTAACCAATATGTTGTGTTTCCCTGTAAATAAACGCAATGCACACAAGAGAGCAATTTATAGTACACCTCAGTAATGCATATAATTTTCATTATCTTTGAAATAGTGAAATATCACTAAATTACACTGCAGACGATTTTTCCCCATAGGACGGTATGTAACATAGTTCTTTTGTTTGACCCTGTAAATGAATAATAAATGCTTTGCACCCCATACTCTACAAAAAGCATGTTTTAATGCGCTTCTTAATTATATATCAATTTCATTGTGTTTTAAATGACGTAGCGTCATCAAAATGAACTTGAAACGATTATTCCCCATTGATAGTAATGTAAAGGGAAACTTTTGACTGTCCCTGTAAAAAAACTATAAGTGCTACACACTTCAGTTGAAATAGGGAACATGCATAGATAACAACAATAACATATAAAAATTGCAAAGCAATCCGAGCATATTTACGGGAGTTAGATCACGGCCAGACGGCCATACGGCCAGACGGCAGACAAACTGAAGTCATAAACACTTTTCAACTAGGTTGGAAAGTGTTAATAAAAACGAGTACATAGATGTTTTCATTTTTAAGTAGATTATTTTTAACAGTGAATAGGTAAAATTAACAGACTTGATATTTTATATGCCAAGATGTCTCATAAATTTGCTAACATCTAAAAAAAAAATCATAAAAATACAAAGAATTGGTTTACTTGAATGCGGTTTGCGGAAAAATTATTCTCATGTGGGGGGGGGGGGGATTTCTTTCTCTCTTTCTTTTTTTTTCCTTGTAATGAAAAATATTTTAGTAAAAATATTTGTTAATAGAGGACGCTTCACGTACTCCAATTACTGGATTGATTTTTGTCTACGGGGTTACGTAAAGTCTTGAGTGTACTGTAATAGTCCGCCTTCTTTAGCAGAGTTAAATGACGCCTTACGCCACAAAATCTCCTGCATCCATCCGGATATGCTGCATGGTTAAGATAGCGGTGTTCTCATTCGCTTGAAAGGTGTAATTCCTTGTGGTGGCGAACACGTAGAACATTTACTGCTAAGAGCTTCAAAATATTTGCTCGTAAATAAACTTTTTTTCATTAAATTTATTGATTGGAATTTTGAAGCGCCCTCTATTGACAAAAAAATTCACTATTTTTTTCATTACCAAAACATTTCTCTCTACATAAGAATAATTTTGTTGAACACCGCATTCAAATAAACAAATTTCTTCAATTTTTATGGAATTTTGAAATGTAAAACAGATTATGGGATACCCTTTATATATATACATGTATAGATACATCGTGTTAGCTACTGTGAATATTAATCAATCGTGTCGAAAGTTTTCGAAAACGTTATTAGTTCAATCGAATGTTAATCAAATAATCAGGGTACATAAGCTGTGCTTTTGGTCCATGAAATAAACTAAATTTCGATTTGGTTATACTGACTTAAGTATTTAACTTTTTAATATTAGAAGGTTTATACTGTACGATTTCAACAATAGTTTTTGCATTCTGCTCCGATTTATTTGACTTACACAAGCTCAAATTTCGTATTATTCGTAGTTTTTGAAGAAAAGAAAAATACGCAATTTCTCCTAATTTTACCTCAATTATTTATATGAACGCAATCGTGAAACACTTTCTTCTTCACATATATTATAAATTACATCTAAATATACAATATATGTAAAATTAAAAGTGTTGCAAAGCTGCGCTCGTAGTAAAATATAATATATATATATATATATATATATATATATATATATATATATATATATATTAAAAATTGAGGAAAAAGTAGGAGAAATTGCGTATTTTTCATAAAAAAACTACGAATCATACGAACTTTGAGCTTGTGTAAGTTGCATAAATCCGAACAAAATGCAAAAACTATTATTGAAATTATACAGCATAAACTTTTTAAAAAGTGAAATAATTAAGTCAGTATAACAAAATCGAATTTTAGTCTTATTTCATGGGCCAAAAACTCGGTTTATGGACCCTGATCCTTTAATGATCACACCACCTTTATAAAATAAAATTTGGGGATATAGGAAACAATATAGGAAAACAGGTGCAACAAATGGTTTTTGAATCATGGTAATCATTATATCAGAAAAAGAACTGTGATTATTTTACAAAAATTTAAACAAAATACAAATATGTGAAAAAATAAGTGAAAAAAGCCATATTAAGAAATATTTTCCTTCTGTAAGTTTCTTTATAGAGATTTAAAATACAAAATGAATTTTCTGCAACTAGATTTATAATATACATGTTGTAAAATAATTTTATATGAAGATAAGTTATGAAGTTTTTCATGACTTAGTCCACGCAGTTCAAATCAAAAATAGAATATTTCTAGTCGTGTTCCATAAATTCAAAGACACATATCACATTTAGATAAAATACGCACCATTTCTTTAAATTTAACCATTCATAAATATGTCTATAAATTCTGTAAAATGTTTGAGCTTAACACAATGTTCATGCTAAAGATGGATTTTTCATTTCATTACATAAAATTTCTAAGTAATAGCAAAATGTGTGATGAGTGATTTTACCTGAAGCTTCAATGCATAGAGATAAACTTTTTTTTTTAGTGATTGCAAATTAATTGCGAATTATGTATTTGGGTAAAAAGAATTTTATAAGGTAAAGCCAGGAGAGATGATGCGGTCGGAGAGATTGCGCACATAGAGGTTCGGGAGGAAGGAGTAGAGTGAGAGCGCAGCGCTCCAGTTAGTTGTACAACAAAAGTAGTGAAGTGTCTACTTGAAAGTGCACGTTGATTGATCTGAGAGTCTAAGATAAAGTGCTGCTATTTTGTTTTGTTTTCCCAAAGTAAGTTCTTGAATTTTCATAGCTATTAATCAGAATTTCTATAAAATGTCAATAGTAAAAAATATTTTTAACTTAAACGATTTCTCATAAGCTACTAATTTAGACTAACAATGTGAACATCAACGGTTCGTTTTAGTAGCGGCCATGTTTAAATTAAAGTCCGCGTAATCTCTCCTACCGAAATTGGAGAGTTTGCGCATCTGCAACTTAGGAGAGGTACCGCATTTTTTCAATTAATTTAAATGCTTGGAGAGATTACGCAGCTTATTGGTAAATTTGCATGAAAAAAATGAAAAATGAAAATGGACTAATTTTAAGTTAAACGTGTTACTAAGCTACATAATTTTATTTTGTAATCTTATCTGGACTTGCTTTTTCTGATTCTTTAATTTTTTTTCCCTTTAATTAAAAATTTTTAATCGTTTTTAAAATTATTTTTTTTCTGCTTCTTTAAGCATTAGGTTGAAATATTCACGCCCAATACAATAAAATTCGTTCACAAAAACCTTACAACAATGTCATTTAAGTGTAATTATTATTGTTAACAATTTAATTGTAGTTATTATTAGTAACAATCTCTCCTACCCATGTGCGCAATCACACCAAGCCCGTAAGGACAGATTGCGCAAAATAACTTTTTGGTTTTATTACAACTGTTCTATTAAATTACAGAATAACAACAAAATAGCAATGGAAATGCATAAATATGAAGTAAAAATTATTCATGGATAATTTAGCAAAAAATTAATATTTAGATGTTTTATTGCTAACCTTTTGAATTGTGCGCAGACTCTCCTAGCTTTACCTTACGAGCTTTTCATGCCCGCAACTTTGGAGTTCCTTTTACATTATATAAAACAGTTAATTTATCTTACAACATATTTTAGGAAAAAGCAATAAAAATATCAAATTCAGTAACTCTTTTCGACATGAAATCGGAAATGTGCAATCTTGCTCTGTTAAACGTGCTTAAACGTTTAATAAAAAGGCATTTCTATCGCTCTGAAATATAATCTATGCAGAGAAAATTAAGTGAAGATGACAATTTCAATTCAAGTCTAATTACTATCCTAAAATAACCACAAAACCATATTCAAATACATTTTAACTTCATTATACTTCTAATAACAGAGGTATTTTATGCTTTATAATCAAATGAAACCCATTATTGCAAAAATGTTATTTGACAAACTATTGATGTATTGAATATTTATCGATATAATAAATCACACTATTTCCAAAGAAATCTACAATTATAGAAAATATTTTTTTCGAATATTTTCAAATATATGAATAATTATGTATTTCTTTCACTACAGACTTTTCTGTCGTCTCTCAAAAACCGTTGTTTTGGACGAATACCAAAAACCAGTAGCTGTTTTAGAAATGTATACGATGGTGACACTTAGGTTTTCTGGTTATTTCTCGAACGTAACTTCTTAATATTGAATAATTTAATTTTTCCCAAATCAAATAGTGAAAAAATGTACTTTTGAACGAGATTTGGTTGAAAACAGTAGCTGAATTAAGCGGCTTTTCATGACTTTATATCTATATCTATCTATCTATCTATATATATATATATATATATATATATATATATATATTTACAAATATATCTAAACATTGTTACATTAATTTTTAATATTAATTATTAAATTTGTTACATTAGATATTGTTACATTACTGAAAAGTAGCTATCAACAAATCAGTTGCAACAATTGCATGCACTGAACAATTTTTTAAAATGTTTTATTTCGTTGTTTTTAATTAGTTTTCCATAATTTTGTCCACTTACAAGCTTGGACTTGCACATAATCTCCATTAAAATGAAACACCATCAAAAACACTTTCTCAAATACGCCATTTAGTTATGGATCCGATTACGGAAGATTAATAAGAAGATCGGATTAACTATCAAATATGGCACTTTGGCGCCAAACTTATATCTGTCAACGAAAAATCAGATTTTTATTTTCTTGTGCTATTTTTAAGAGATTTTTTTTTTCAAAATTATCCTTTATTTTTAATGTATTTTTCATAAACGGAGCACAACATAAACTATTGCACAAAAAAGTTTCTGTTTTATAATTTGTTTAATACACATTTAATGGCAAATAACTATCTGGCGTTTACTGTTTCCACCATTAGAAGATTGATAAAACCAGTTCTTTTCAAATCTCTTACCATAATAACACATTAGAAACAAAAAGAAAAAAAATACTTTGTAAAAAATAGCAACTTTTTGTTTTAGTAAAATAACAAAATTACAAAAGAAAATATTAAAATAAAGTGATATCTTTGAAATGAAATAATATTTACAATATTAACAATTTTTTTGCCGTAATTTATGCGTACCCGAAGTAACTTGGGATAACTAGATAAGATGTTAAATTTAGTCAAACTTATCCCAGGGGCCCTAAATTCAAAAGTATGCATACCTGCCAACATACCGATATTCTCTGTAAAAGTGTATCAATATTTTCTGTCACAATTAAACACGTATCGTACAAGAAATATTCTTTAATAAAATGTGTCTTGTTTATTTAATGTGTCTTGTTTTTTTAGAGTTATAAAATTTGGAGTGCATATTTTTAAATTAATACAGTGAAAAAAAGGAGAAAAACTCGGCAAATTTAAAATATAAAATGAAGCATCAATTTCAAATAAAATATATAGTGTCATTTCGTATCGCTCGACATTTTCTTACGTGTGTTTGACATTTCAACTGGTTGTCGTAATCCGCCATTTGAATCCATTGTCACTCATGATATTCTATACCATAAATTTCCCCAGACGCATGCATGCAAAATAATTTAATGGTCCAACGAAAATATTGCAAATCGTATTTCACTGTCAGAAATAAGAATAAATATTTTCTGGATAGGATATTGCGTTACATGTATTTTAGTTCAATGGTGGGAAATGTGTATTAGAAATATAATAATTTATGGTCAGTACATTTTTGGGGGATGAGGTTTGGAAATCCTATTTGTCTACTTATCTTAATAAAAGTAAATATTTTAAAAATATGGAATAACCATTTCAGTCATAAAGAAAAATAAAGTAATTTACATTAAATCCAAATTTAGCATTTATAGTATTGAATTCCATTTTCACCTGACTAAATAAGAAGTAGTATAAGAAATAAAAAATATTACCTTTAACATACAATGTACTACAATTTCACAAAAATTTTATTCTCTTTTATCACAACAGTAGCTGATCCATCTGGCATTTCAGGGGGCCGGGATAATAGTGAAGGTAAATTTAAATATACCTAAAATCAGTGTTGAATTCAGACGTTTGTATCCGGGAGGAATTAATGTTGGAGCCCCTACTATCTTCGATATCTTACATTGAATTTGTAAGATTTTATATTTAAAAGAAAACATATCAAAACTGAGCTAGAGTTGGGAACCACACTGCCTATAGTAGCGTAGACCGGGTATGCTACAGTATCACCTGTCTATTTTTGCATACTAACATCGAATTTGTATGATTTTATATTTAATAAAGAAAAATATGTTTAATCGAATTAAGGTATTTCCGTTACAGTGATTGCTGATTTATTTCTGACATTTAACTGCAACGCAATTTTAATTCTAACCAAAAAAACTTGAGAAAACACCCTAAAATTAACAAAACGTAATCTATTTTGTTCTTCTCAAATTAAAAATTATCGAGATTGGTATAGCTGTGGATTTATTAAATTATGCCTTTGTTAACATGGCATAAAAAAAATCTCCTCGCTTAATACATATACTTCTTTTTTCACTTATTGAACAAAAAGTATAACAATTTTTCCGACCGAAAATGGTCGAAAACGCTATTAATTTAAAACGCGAAATGACATCTGGTAAAACACTGAGAAGAAAAAAAAGGTATCTGCCAAATGCATCAAACGACTTACTGATTTTATACTTTCTTCTATCTATAATAGAAGAAAGTATTGTAATCGAAATTTTTTTCGACTCCCGGTTTTCGACGGATTTACACGTTTTAGGGGTCAGAGATTCCGAAAAACATGTTTTTACAAAATGTCTGTCTGTCCGTCTGTCCGTCTGTCCGTCTGTCCGTCTGTGTGTGTCTTTTTTGTACCATCGAAAAGTGTATGAAGTTATGCTTCAAATTGAACCACTTTTTTTTATATTTTTTTGGCTATGGCAAGCAGATTCTATCAGAATTTGGGGATATTTCGACGAAAGGGGGCGCTGTGATAGCCAAATTCAAAAGGTCAAAATAGCCAAATTCAATTTCAAATTCAAAAAGATGTGCATAAAAATTAGAAATCCTAAAAGTTTTTTTCGTTAAATGTTCGGCCTTGATCCGGAGAATCCGGAACAATTTTTGTTTTGCCTCTATCTTAAAAAATGCCTGAGATATAGCGGTTTGAAATTTTAGGGTGGCTGACATTTTCAAACAAGACAGCAGAATTCATCCATAAACGGGTTTAACTTATGAGTTTTAGTTAACATGGTTTCGGCAAATTTTCTTTCATTGTTGTAACAATTAATCCTATTATATGCTTATCACTATGTATTTATATTCGCCAACGTCAAATTCTCGCCAAACTTGGCGACAGTTGGCGAAATATCGCCGAATTTGGCGACCAAAATAGGTTGTCATAAATGAAGCCAACTTGGCTGTAGAGGACTAATTTGGCGATATTCTCATTCAAATTCAATGTTGACGAGAACTGGGATTGAATCTTCTTTAATTAGGTTCCACGCATTTTACCTTCGTGTTTTCCAGTAAAATTAGCTAAAATCCAAAAACCAAAAAATAGGGAGACTATCAGTTCTTGTCGGTTCAGACCTGAAGGACTTTTCGTAGTTTAGTATTATACATCAGTTGATCACATCCCGGTAACCCGACGATTCGAAAGCAGCTGACGTACAACAGAATATCGAAAAATATTGATTTTATTGGCGATGTGATAACGAATTTTGAAGTATTAACATGACTGAGATAGAAGAAAGTTTTGGGATTGGCACATCCGACTAGTTATTTTTTTATTTTTTTAATAGTAAACACAAAGATGCTTTTAATTAAAGGTACAGTTGTAAGAAGAAAACTGTCAATCCCAAAATTTTCTTCTATCTCATACATATCACAAAATTCGCTATCACGGCGTCAATAAAAACAATATTTTTCGTCATTATGTTGTTTCTCAGCTGCTTGTGAATCATCGGGTTACCTGAATGCAAACAACATTCGTTGCACTAGCAAACGATGTACAACACAACTACGGAAAGTCCTTCTAGCTTCTACCGGCAGGAATAGATAGCCTCCCTATTCCTTAGGGATTTTTTTCGCTAATTTTATTGAAAAACACAAGGTAAAATGAGTGGAACCAGATTGCAGAAGATTAATTCAAGGTTCTCGTCAATATTGAATTTCAATGAGAATTAGTCAGATTCGCCAAATTAGTCAGATATAGTCAAATTGGCTTCATTTAAGTAAACTTATTTTTGTTGCCAAATTTGGCGATATTTCTAAACTGAAGCATTAAATTTCCGATTTCACTGAATAATAATAAATGTCAAACAGGAAGGAAGGAATATTAAATGAAAAGCAAACAGTATAAATTTTATTCCTAAGATGAATTGCTTAGAATATTTCTAAATTATAGTATTTTAAAGATTAAAAATGCCAATCAAATTTCACATATATGAAAGATTATTTAAAATTTTAAAAACCAAATCGCATAAAAATATTTTATGGACCAATTACTTTAATGATAGTCTTATTCAAATTTTAAAAAAAAAGTTACTTATTTTTAAAAACAAAAAAATAAAGCGAATTTATTTAATTATAACTAAGTCATTCTTTACTAACATACAAATTTAGCAATTCTAAATCTACAATGTGTTATTTTTTACTTTTTCTTTCTTTTTATGAAACTAATAAATGTTTACGCATTATTATTTGCTAATAAAAACTTTTGAGAACCAACTCAATTTCGTGGTAAAAAATCAACTAAAAAAAAATAAAATTCGCACTCCTGTGGCTGTCCTAAACATGAAAACCCAAATTTGGTGTACTATTATATCTTACTTTCTATTATTAACCACCGAAATTCGCACTTGTAGTACGACTTCTTAGTAGCTTAGTTAAACTGTAGAAAGATTAACCGATCTCAAGAAAAATCTTAAGGTAAACTAGGAGAGTCTGCGCACAATTCAAAAGAATAACAATAAAAAATCTAAATATTAATTTTTTGCTAAACTATCCATGAATAATTTTTACTTCATTTGTTTTGTATGCATTTCCATTGCTATTTTGTTGTTATTCTGTAATTTAATAGAACAGTTGTAATAGAACCAAAAAGTTATTTTGCGCATTCTGTCCTTACAGGGTTGGTGAGATTGCGCACATGGGTAGGAAACATTGTTACTAATAATAACTACAATTAAATTGTTAACAATAATAATTACACTTAAATGACATTGTTGTAAGGTTTTTGTGAACAAATATTATTGTATTAGGAGTGAATATTTCAAACTACTGATTAAAGAATCATAAAAAGGAAATAATTTTAAAAACGATTAAAAATTTTTAATTAAAGGGGAAAAAATAAAGAAACAGAAAAAGCAAGTCCAGATAAGATTACAAAATAACATTAAGTTACTTGATAACACGTTTAACTTAAAATTAGTCCATTTTCATTTTTCATTTTCTTATGCAATTTTATCAATAAACTGCGTAATCTCTTCTAGCATGGAAACTAATGGGAACAATGCGCCATCTCTCCTAAGTAGAAGATGCGCAAACTCTCGAATTTAGATAGGAGAGATTGTGCCGCCTTTTATTTAAACATGGCCGCTACTAAAACGAACCGTTGGTGTTCACACTGTTAGTCTAGATTAGTAGCTTATGAGAAAACTTTTAATTTAAAAAATGTTTGTACTACTGACATTGTATAGAAATTCTGACGAATAGCTATGAAAATTCAAGAAGTGACTTTGGGAAAACAAAACAAAATAGCAATGCTTTATCTTAGACGTTCAAAACAATCAACGTGCACTTTCAATTAGACACTCCACTGCTGCTGTTGTACAACTACCTGCAGTCACTGCGCGCTCACCGTACTTCTTCCCCCCAAACCTCAATGTGCGCAATCTGTCCAACCTCGCCATCTCTCCTGACTTTACCTTATATAATACGTGTGTCCCACAATTTTGTTCTCAATCTGCTCTTAAGACTTGAAGAATAAATTTTTGAGCACATCCAAATGTGTTTCTTAGTACTGCTTATTTCCACCAAGATATACCACGCACGCCATGAACTGAAAGTTATTTTCATTAGTTGTTGTTATTGATAAAGTAAAAGTCTTCGAAATTAAGTCTAGTTGTTTTTCTCACTTCCGCGTCATCTTCTTACGCAATAGTGAGATTTAATTGACTTTAGCGTAACATTAAACATTTGGTTGGGTTATCTTATTCTTTAAAGCCACGTTACTGGCACAGCAACCGAATGGACTTTATTCGAGTATATATACAAAATTCTTAGTCTTGAGTGTATTTCGTCTCAGGAGTGAGTTTAAACAATTTCGCATAAATATAATTAGTACCAAATATTTTATTGACTTAGTTGTAACTTTTATTTCGTTTGGATTTATTTAAACTATTTTTCTCAAATAAAACTTCTGCTGTTCATTTAATCTAAACTACCAACAAAACCGCTGGGTTGCATCGTGTTAATCTCAATTCGGTTTTTCCCTATATTTTCCTCTCCCTATATATATTTTTTTTCAATTAAGAAAGAGTATATAATATTATATTGAGTAATTTTACTTAAAATAGATTTTTTATGCATTATGATAATAGGATTCTATTCATTCCTCATATCATCCTGTCATCTTTTTTTGACAAAGTTTACGTATTCAATGAACTAGGTATGAGGGGTGTTGTACTTACAAAATAGTTTAAAATTGTGAAATCGTAATTTTTTTGCAAAAAAAATTAAGTTGAAATTTCCAAGTTAGCTAAGAATGACCTAACTGTTGATTACTACAGCCTCCTTAGTGTTATAAAAAGCAGTTTATAATTTAGGTGCAGCAGAATATTCATAAAAATTTATGGACACAAGACAAGGCATAATAGGAAATCAAATTATTAGAGCCAGACATTCAAGAGATTTTATGAGTTTCAGCGGCAAAGATTATAATTAGCGCCAAGAAATATTTTCCCTAGTTTATTTTTAATTTAAATCAATATTATGACGATTAATTAAAAACAAATTTAAGCTAATTTAATGGTTTGTTTATTGTATAGGCACGTTAGGAAATATATGACAGAGGTTATAGAAACTTTAGAAAAACTTAATTCTCTAAAGTTGTAAAGATATTAAGGGAATAATGCTTTCGTGAAAAAAAGCACTTATGTATTTTCTAAATGGGATTAATATTTTACGCTGCTATTTTAATTGAGAAATATTTTATTACGGTATTAAATATTGAATAGAAACTTACACTATGTTTAAGAAAATATTTTAATAAACACATATTGTACAGTGGCGAAAAGATGGGCTATGCCATACTAACTGTACCTCAAAAAATCGTATAAAAATGTGACTGATAGCAATCAATTCATAATAACATCTATTATTTAATACTGTAAGGTGGGTGAGCCAATGGTCACCAGTGTTCCTAAATAAGTCCACCCTTAAAAGTAGAATTAATTTCATTTTTAATCACAAAATGATGCTAGTGGATTGTCAATCATGTATCTGCAGTCCACGTGGCTGAATTTAAAGAGATCACCTTGATCCTCCAATATTTTATGTAGTGATTTCACTTTTGAGGAGTACTCATTCTAATTTCCAGGTAAGAAGATATTCTAATTTTCACATGTTTAAATTCTTAGAAATTTGAATTATGATACGTTTTCTTTAACCTTATTTCTTTCTCTTTAAACACATTTTCTTCAATTCTACGAAATTTACCAGGTTAATACTTTTACGTCGTGCAAATAGCGACCATACGCATATTCCCAATGTGGCCCCCTTAGAAAACAAATGTGGAAATCAGTGTAGTAAGGGGTATTTTAAAATTGTCTACATAAATATCTGAAAAAAAAATATCACCATTTATTATTAGCACCAGAGATCACTCAAAAGATGTCAGTAACTCTCAGAAGAAAATCCCTGAATTACCGTGCACAAAAAAGTCTTCAAGGTCTTTTCGTGTCGTAAGACAAGAAGATTAAGAAAAAAAAACTCGAAAGATATCAAAAGAAAGAAAGAAACATCAGAGCATAATAGTAAGCAAAATAGTTTGCCGAAGAATTTTTCACATTTAAAAAGTGATTCCAATACATGGGGCACCTTCGCAACACTATTCGCCAAAAGGCGCCCCACAACCTAAAATTTTGGAAATTGTATTATAAAAGTAATTAAAATTTGTTTTACAAAGAAAAGTATACTTGGTATGTGTTAGAGATAAGTGTAAAATTTTGCAAACAAATATTCAGCTACACACACCCAACCAGAAAATTATAAAAAATCTTCAAAGCTTAACTATGCCACCTTTGGCTCAACTACTTTAGTTAAATTTTGGCTAGGGGTACGTCTACATACACAAACTGTACCCAACTTGAATATTCTCAATACGAACACCTAATTTTGACTTCATATTCGAATTATTATGTAATTTTTGTTGAGTATACCAAGCGGTAAGTCATTCAGTCAACTAGATTAGAAATTATGCAGATTTTAAATTAAGAATTCCTAACGTAAATTTCATTTTAAATAGTTTTAAAGCATATTGTAAAGTGAACAGTTATCTAAGCATAACTCTGAAACTGCTTGGCTGTAATTTTGGATTTCAATATTTCATGCTTCTAGAAATTGACCTCTGTTAAAACCATTACAGAATAATGAAATTTTTTTAGAAAAAATTAACAAAAAACTTTTTTTTTTCAAAATAATTGTAACTTATTAATTTCTTAATAGAATTCGTTTTCTAGAAGCGTAAAATATGCCAATGCAAAATTACAGCTCATTCCGCCAAGCAGTTTTGGAGTTATACTTAACAAACTCCTAACCATCATTTATAATCCAAGCAAAATATAAGTTCATATAATGTTTAATGTGAAATAATCATTATCTCTCACCCAATTATTCATCAATTGAAATGCATATTTCGCTCAATTTATTATCATAATTTTTAAACATTGTTGTTGAGAGTTAAATCATTATTGCCCTAATAATTAAAAATGTTTGTATATTGGGCATGCGGCATGTATATATTCCTGTTACAATTTTGTTCCTTGTTTCGCATATTCTAATTGTGAATTTTAATATATTATATAGTATATAAAAATGCGTATGCTAAACATTAATGTTTAAAAATCTGGATAAGTTTTTACCAGTTTTTGATATAAAGAGGGTTGTATCGAAATTAATGCAGAACTTCGCTTATATTTTTATTAACTGACATACGTAATTTTTATTCTACATGTTTGTAAAATAATTCCTTCTAAATACGAAAGTACTACTCAATATAGTCTACAGCACAAGCGATGTATTTGTGCCAAAAATTGTATAAAATAGCAAATCTTTAATTGTTAAAGTTAGCTGTACATTTACAGTATCACGCTGAATTTTTTTTTAGACAACACCGAAGAAATAAAACTGGGAAATACTTTTGCGATGGCTTTCTTTAATTCCCAGAAATTATCGATTTCGACTTTGTAAATGAATAAATATCAAGTATCGATTTATGATCTTCTGTGTTTATTGATTGCTATTTGTTTTGCAGAAAAGTGAATTCATTGTTTATTTTTAAAACTAAATGTTTTTAATGTTGGAAGTTAAATGCTTAAGTCTCAAAGTTTTATTTTTTTAAACAAATATTAAATTAAAAACAAAAATGTGTAAAAACTGCACTTAAAACACAAACATTTACTGTTATTAATTATGTGAATATGAAAACAAAATAAGTCAAAATACCTTTAAAATTAATTATATGATCTCCAATGCCCCCTTTTAACTAAAAAGATATGTTTGCTCTTAGGAATACCAGGACTTAATAAATATTTGAATTTTTCTCTATGGTCATACCGAGGAAGAAAACAAATAAGCCGTATTTAAAAATTGTTAAATATCGGTGTAGATTTACAGCATCACACTGAAGTTTATTTTAGACAGCACCGAAGAAATAAAACTTGGAAATACTTTACGCATTGCGATGGCTTTTAACTCCCAGAAATTATTGATTGCGACTTTGTAAATGAATAAATATCAAGTATCGATTTATGGTATTTTATTATGTTTATTGATTACTACTTGTTTTGCAGAAATATGAATTCAACGTTTATTTTAAAACTGAATGTTTTTAACATTGAAAATTAAATGCTTAAATTTTCATTTATTTTTTAACAACTGCATTTAAAATACAAACATTTACAGTTAATAATTATGTAAATATGAAAACAAAATAAGTCAAAATACCTTTAAAAATTAATTATATGATCTCCAATGCCCCCTTTTAACTAAAAAGATATGATTGCTCCTAGGAATACCAGGACTTAATAAATATTTGAATTTTTCTCTATGGTCATACCGAGGAAGAAAACAAATAAGCCGTATTTAAAAATTGTTAAATATCGGTGTAGATTTACAGCATCACACTGAAGTTTATTTTAGACAGCACCGAAGAAATAAAACTTGGAAATACTTTACGCATTGCGATGGCTTTTAACTCCCAGAAATTATTGATTGCGACTTTGTAAATGAATAAATATCAAGTATCGATTTATGGTATTTTATTATGTTTATTGATTACTACTTGTTTTGCAGAAATATGAATTCAACGTTTATTTTAAAACTGAATGTTTTTAACATTGAAAATTAAATGCTTAAATTTTCATTTATTTTTTAACAACTGCACTTAAAATACAAACATTTACAGTTAATAATTATGTGAATATGAAAACAAAATAAGTCAAAATACCTTTAAAAATTAATTATATGATCTCCAATGCCCCTTTTTAACTAAAAAGAAATGATTGCTCTTAGGAATACCAGGACTTAATAAATATTTGAATTTTTCTCTATGGTCATACCGAGGAAGAAAACAAATAAGCCGTATTTAAAAGTTGTTAAATATCGGTGTAGATTTACAGCATCACACTGAAGTTTATTTTAGACAGCACAGAAGAAATAAAACTTGGAAATACTTTACGCATTGCAATGGCTTTTAACTCCCAGAAATTATCGATTGCGACTTTGTAAATGAATAAATACCAAGTATCGATTTATGGTATTTTATTATGTTTATTGATTACTACTTGTTTTGCAGAATTATGAATTCAACGTTTATTTTAAAACTGAATGTTTTGAACGTTGAAAATTAAATGCTTAAATTTTCATTTTGGTTTAACAACTGCACTTAAAATACAAACATTTACAGTTAATAATTATGTGAATATGAAAACAAAATAAGTCAAAATACCTTTAAAAATTAATTATATGATCTCCAATGTCCATATCCCTTTTAAAGTAAAAAGAAATTATCGCTCTTAGGAATTCCAGAACTTAATAAATATTTGAATTTGTTCTCAATGGTCATACGGAGGAAGAGAAAAAATAAGCCGTATTTCAAAATTGTTACATATTGAATTCCTAAAATTTTCTGGCCCCACCAGTGGCTGAGAGAATCTGCGCTCAAAGCTGGTAGACGGGAGGTGCTAGGTTCAAACCCCTATCGCGCTTGTCGACCTAACCTTTCGAAGTTTTCCGTGGTTTTCTTCTAACCTTGCCGTGAATAAAGATTAGGATACATTAGAAAGACCCCCACGGAGGATACTCCCCCTAGGGCATATGTCTCAAGAGTAGATATTCGGCCGTCATAAATCAACCAACCAACCAACCTAAATTTTTCTGTTTACTTCTTATAGACATAGAACAGTATTAGATTTCTCTAAATATATGTTCATTTAAAAGATAATGATAATAACAGGATTTAGATGGGAAAATAAAGTATTCTGTAAAAATTTATAGAGCATATTTTTAAAATCTTTAATATTTTTTAAAGAATGAAAATAAAAAGATGTATTTTTATTATGTAACTCAAATTTCGATGACCTGTACATTTTTTAGAGCATATTCTTGTTATTACAAATGTAAACTCACACATATCTATCTATCTCTATATACACAAATGAATGTTTTGGATTTTAGCAGCAAATTATTCTTTTAATTAAAGTGTATGAAAAATATTTAATAAAAGTTATCATACAGAAAAAATATTGTATTACTACGTTACGACAACATACATAAATATATCGTGTAAAGTCAACATTTCTGGAAAATACATTTATAACGTACCAATATATATATATATATATATATATATATATATGTTGTAAGATATAAGATGATAACCGATGTTGTAAGATATAAGATGAGGGAAAACCGATATAAATATCGGTTTTCCCTTGTCACCTTTGCTTCAGTTATCTGCCATATGTTGATCTGCATTCTGTGTTAACAAAGCTAAGAGACAAATGTAACATCCTGTTTCATTATTTGTGCATTTCATTAGATACTGTAAATAAAGTGTCATATTTATTTTGGTTACGCCCCGATTGTATGTACAGTAAATTATACGAAATATTATTCATTTCATGTATTTTGATGCATAACGTATTTTGTTGTCACGATTATTCAGAAATACTTTAAAAAATAATAAAAAACCGGATGTAAATAAATGTTATCTTAATACACTTTTACAATTCAGCTATACAATATACTTTCGAATTATTTCGAATGCAATATTTATAGATTATTTTCTCTAATTAGAATAATTTTCTCTATAGTTCTTTTTAAACATAAGAAATTTCAGAACAGGTAATCGGATATTACATGAAACATACAAAGTTTAAGTAATTTAAAATACTAACGTAAGAGATTTCAGGTTTCAATCAAATTGAAATTTTGCTTTAGGGATCTAGATATAGTAAACATTAAAAAAATGTAAATTGAAATAAATAACAAATTTTAAACTGTCCATTTAAAAATTTAGTATAATATAACCATTTATATTTACTAAAAAAAGTTATATGTTGTTCTTAGAAAATAAATAAGTGTTACAGAATTTAATCTCATTGCATTTTATGTTTTACAAATTGATTTTTTACTTAATTTTTCAGCTCGGAACTTCGTATATTGACTATTATGGTAACATACCATAAGTTGTACCTTGACAACATATCCAAATGTCGTAGTGATTGGTTTATTTTTTAAAAAGATAGAGCTAGTAATGGCGATAATCAGAGATAAACACGCTTTTTTAGGATTCTAATAGCATGTACACTGCACCTGAAGTACAATATTTTTTCATAAAATAATTATCAAAATGAGAGTCGAAAGTCAATATATATATGTGAAGTTTTTACGAAGATGATTTAATATTCCACGAGAAAATGGCAGTTTGTTAAAGATGTAGAATGTTTGCAGTCGATATCAAGGGTCATGGCGAGGAGGTCAGGCAATGATGATACACCACAAGACTTTCTTCAATAAGGAGCAGCCAATTTCCAGATAAATTTTTATTAATAAACAGGAGCGATGCAAGTAACAGTTCCCACAGTATCCGGTATAAACTTATAGCCCTCAGGCTTGACGATGGCTCACTACATCGTTTAATAGATTTTAAAGAGCGGTATGAAATTCTAAGTTAGATGAACACCAGATAACTCTTTGGACAGCACTTCCAAACACGACGAAAATCTGCTCTCCAAAATCTTGCAAGCGCATTTTGTTAACCGAGCGTAGGGTTACTGACGACGACGTAACGAGCGCACGATCCAATGAGTGAGAGGCTAATTTAAGCTAAGCGAATGAGGTGCGAGGGAGAAGATTTAGCACGAAAGAATCCCCATCGCAGATGCGCATTGATTTTGACGTGAAAAATACCCAGTGCGCAAAGATAAGCATGGAATAAAAAAATGGCTTTTTAAAATCATTCAAAATGACTCAGAATTTTATAGATTGGGGAGTTGATAAAAGCTACGAATGAACTTAAAGTTTTAGATTAAGATTTGGAATAAGATAATTATTAATATACATGTTAATACTTTTAAAAGGATATTAAATAGGAATAAATATTATTAAGAATTAAGGAAATAATGACTATGTCAGAAGTTAGATTAATTTAAAGGAATAATGCGAAATAAATGCGAAGGATAGGCGAAGGAAATAATATTTTTATATAACATATATATACATATCGTGATGTCCTTTAAAGAAAAAACCATTTTTTTTTAAATTTTCTCTATATAAAGTCCAATAAAAAATTTATCGAAATTAAACACGGCTAAATTTTTACAGCTTGTTCTGACTAAGATTTTAATGTTGAACATTTTTCATTTTATTACTTTATTACAAAATGGCAGCCAATTACGCTAGAATTTGAATGAAACCCATTTTTACAAAAAATAACCCATGTTACCTGAAAAAAAACCCACATCTGAAAAATCAGCTGAAAATGAAACATTTTATTGCATGTTAAGGGTTTAACATAATAAAAAAAATATGTAGATCGTTCTAAAAGGCATATTATAACAAGAAAGTCTATAAAAATGAAGTTCATGTTTTGCCAAAATTTTGCAATTGTTAATTTAAATTATTTTAAAACTAAATAAGCACTACTTAGCTATTTTTAACTGTTTTTATTATGTTAATTGGTGCATAAAAACAGAATAAACAACAAAAAATGACTTTAGTGAAAATTTGAATTAGTACTGGGGATGGTTTTTTTAGGAAACTGTGTTGTTTTTTTGTTTTTTTAGAGGACTGCACAATATATGTGTTTATGTATATCAAACTGTATGTTCCGGCTAATTCGTGAAACAACTATTTAACCAGCGCATGTGTAGTTTGAACTCATATTTTCATGTGAACTGAAGATAAATAATTGTTCTGTTGACACGTAGATTCTAGATATAATGCGTCGAATACTTGGCGCTAATATTCTTTTATGTATTTAAATGTCATTAAATGTCCTTTTGTGCCGTAAATAGATTGATTAGCTTAGATTAGTTTACTAGATAACTGAACCACACTTAAGTTTTAGAATATATTTATCATTTTACTCAAATTAGTTTTGATGGAATTCGAAAGAATAGAATAGAGAATTGTACACTGTATACCATTGTTTTTTCGATATAGGTTAAATACTAGATTAATTTTAACACAATTATTCAAATTGGTATTCACGTATCCAGGGTTTACTGGAGTTCCATTACCTGCGATCTTTTCTGTTGAGCTGATTCAAATATCAGACCAGATGCTATGATCAATAAGGTTAACTGGATGAATTATGCCCTCCAGATTCGACCGGGGTAGCTCAGTTATTAGAGCATGGCAGCTTCAGGCAAGAGATCTCAGGTTCGAATCCTAGCCCGGACATTTTTCGTCCAGTTGGATTATTACAACTCTTAGGTTAAATAGTTTTCCAGAATCTACAATGAATTATGAATTGTAATATCTAAAATGTTATTCTAACTATTTAATTAATTTGATTAAATCAACTATATAATGCTAAACTATTCTTCTTCCTATAAATCTATCTAGGAACAAAAAAAATCCTGTGATAAAACTGTTAGATGATTTTCATTCATGCGTTGCTACACTAAGGGGTAGAACGCGAAAGAATCTTCCCGCAGACGATAATCTCAAAACATTATTTATTATTGAAATAATATTTGCTTTAAATTATCCCAGTTTGTTATGTAACCGGATGTGGGACAATACAATCATTTTTAAAGATAAACTATTATCACCTATTTCAGAGAAGTTACATATATCGTGCTATATGGCATTTCCTGGAGGCAGCATATAACAAAATATACAATTTTTTGTTGTGCTCATGTTAAAAGTAAGAAACAATAAACAATGTATGATATTATGAATGTTTTTAATATATACATTTTTGCTCTTTACTAGACATGCGTGATTCGATCTCCAGTTAATGAAACAGAACTTGTTATCGCCAGAGAGAGCAAGCGATAACGCACTCCCAATAAAAGAGAGGTAACTCTCGCCCCCTTTGCCCCGACGACGCAGCTTCCTCTTATTCATTCCCGTTCAGGAAATACTGTCTGATCATTCACTCTCTGATGATTCAACGGCTCTGTGATCTCGTAAGAGCGTTGAAACTGATCACATTGAAAGGTTCTTTGAAAAATTGATCTTGATCTAGAAGACAGATTCCGATCAAAAAAGTTATATGTTCTGAAGAGTTAGAATAAGAAGACTTAGTGCGTGAAGAATAGTGAAGAATAGTGCGTGCATTTGATTTCAAGTGCTTATCGTATGCGAACCTAATCCCAACCTCCCAATCAGAAGAGCTGGTGTTTTGTAATGAATAAGTGAACACGGCTTTAGGTGATAGAACCATCTCTTAATAAATCCCATTTCGGAGATCGCGGGATTCAAGGCCTTTTTATGACAGGAAAGCTGAGAAGGGTAATGATATTAACTGATATTTCCTGATGATAATGATATTTCCTGATGCTGGAAAATATTTTGTATGGGCACCGACAGAACAAAAATCTAGGGAAAGGCAAGCTCTTGAAACAGATGATTTGGTGGACCGCTTTCTTGGCCGCGTTTTTTTATGAAGAATGTAAGCATGTAATAGGATAAATTAAGAATTTTTCTAAGAACTTCCTGCGCAAGACAATTTTTAAATGCCAATGTAAAATAAATAAATAAATAAATATGACAAATAAGAAATATTAAAAATCCGCAAGTACATTTCTAACGAGTTTTTTCAGAGTGAGAATTGAAAAAATTCTCCTTTTTTTCTATTTTACTATGAGAATACACTGAGGATATTATAAGATTATATACATTAAACATTTATAATTAATATTAACTTTAAAATTTAAATTTAAAGGAAGACACATTAAAAAACTTAATAAAGAAAAAAAAGAAATTCTTATCCACGACAGGTTTAGGGGGCAGAGCCAAATGACAAAAAAAATATTACTTACTTTTTCTTTTAATTTTTAATCAATTTAAGTCATTTGAGAAAAAAAAATAAATTGTTATATTTTTCTCAAAATCAGAGAAAAGAAAATATAGTTAACTAAATTTCAAAATACAGGGAGGAACAGTGATCATGCACTACCCCCTTGCTGGCAACAATGCACAAGGTCTATAATTTTCTCTATACAAAATGAAAAGAAAAATAGAATGGCAACGCTGTTGAAAGAGAAATTATCTAACTCACCCTTTCCGTAAAACTGCCAATGGCAGGATCGATCAGGCAGTGTAATATAAGTTGTAAATTTGTGGCCATTTTATAACAGGATATTTGGGAAGGGTAATAATATTAACATGCTCTGATGATGGAAATTATTTTGCATGGCTATGGGCACCAGTAGAATAAAATCTAGAGAAATGCACTCTTTTGAAACAGATGATTGGGTGAATCGTTGTCTTGCCCGCGTTCTTTTTTTTTTTTTTTCTTTTTTTTTTTTTTTATAAATAAATATAATACGACAAACTAAGATTTTTTCGAAGAACTTACCGCGCAAAACAGTTTTTAAATAAATCAATGTAAAAACATATATATGACAAATAAGAAATATGAAAAATGTATAAGTATATTTATAACGAGTGTTTTCCAAGTGAAAATTGAAAAATTCTTCCTTTTTTTTCCATCCGCCTATAAGAATACATTAAGGTATTATAAAATTATATACATTTAACATTTATAATTAATAATAACTTAAAAATTTTAATTTAAAGAAAGATTCAATTAAAAACTTTTACTAAAGAAGAAAAAGAAATTCTCATCCACAACGAGTTTAGGGGGCAGAGCCAAATGTCAAAAAAGTCTTAGTTACTTTTTCATTTAATGTTTAATCTCTTTAAGTCATTTGAGAAAAAAAAAATATTTATTGTTATATTTTTTCTCAAAATCAGAGAAAATAAAATTTAGTTAACTAAATTCTAAAATACAGGGAGGAACAATGACCATGCAGTTACTTCTTTGCTGGCACTCGTGAACAAAACTTAATTGAATTATTCAGACAATTCTTCAATTCTTCTTAATTCAACAAATTTTTTCATTACAAAATCAAAAAAAAAAAAAAAAAAAAAAAAAAAAAAAGAAAAGAAAAGAAATTAATATTACAGCAAATCTTATTAAATATACACTGGAAAATTAAATATTAATAAAATTTTGACATTTTACTCATAGCCGGGAGGGCGGGGAGGGGAACGCAAACGTCAGCATCTATCAAGCATTTTCAGATAAAATTTTTTGACATGTCCACGAACCAAACGTATAGACAGACAAAGCTCGATAAATATTAGAAATACATCCCAAAGTGTAGTGTATGCCTATTTTATAGAGATGGTGGAAACGATCTGATATAGCTTTATTTTTCATCCATTATTTCTAAATATGGCATAATTTTAGTTTTTACATCATGATATAGAGGAAAATAATTTTCATCAAATAATTTTCAAGCATTGTATTTCACAAACTATATCTCAACAATAATTTTTTTCTACAATAATGGGTAAAAAATAGTCAAAGAGAAAGTGGCAGAGTTACCACAACTGATAAATTGATTGTCCATGCATGGTGAGAGCATATTAAGAGTATTTTTAATGTTATGAGGATTAACGTTATTAAGCATATTAAGGTTATATTTTTATGTTAGGGCAAATCTTCCACTAAATGAGAAGTAATTAAAAAAATTAAACTGTGCTCTTTTAAAACGAGAATTTTAATTAAATAATAATAATAATAATAAGTTATTGCATAAAAATCTCACTGTTTTTTAAAATGCGCAGTTTCATGCTTTAATATTGTATTTTAAATAAAAATAATTTACATTACACGGATCGAAAACTTAAATATATATATGTATATAGCTCAAACAGTGAAACTGACAGACAGAAAAGTAAGCATATGATTTTTGGAGAAATTTAAGAGATAGAGCAAAAGGCATCCTAAAACTTGTTGCATATGAACACGTAGGAGAATAATAATGCACGAAGGAGAATAAAAAAGCCTTACTTAAAGAATAAATACAAGCTGAAATAGTTAAGAAAAAATGTGTTAAATAAATTTACTTAATTTTTTTTTCATTTATTTACGCTAAAGTAAAGTAAATATTATCTAAAAATCTTTTTTTGTAATCATTCCATGAGAAAACAAATTTTACAGCTTACTGCACTTAAATAATAAAAAAAAAAAATTCTAGTTGATTTCAGTTTCTAAAACAATACTACAGAGATGTAATTACACTAACTTAATGAAAATTTCCGACGTAAATTGAAGTTAAATATTCTGCTTTACGGCATAGAAAAAAACTGCAGAAATATAAATATATGAGTTTGAACATTGTTCTTTAAAATATGCATAAGAATTTTTGAATTATATATTAAGAGAAATAAAAGTTAACAACGAAAGAGTAATTTTTTTTCTGTTTGACTTGCTAGATAACAGACAACTTTGAGGGTTTAATTATAAATTATAGTTAAACTAATATAATTTGTGTTAATAAAAGTTTATATACTGAAACTGTAAAATCGACGTTCAGATATAAATGTTTTAAAAATATTAATAGAGAAAAAGAGCGAGTAAAATGTAATGTTATTCGTGTTTATGTAATAAAAAACTTTCCTCATTAATACTCAATATTAACTTTAATAAGACTAAACTAACAAAAGTTTAAAACCACACTTGCTACATTTAAATAAAAAAAAAAATAACAAAATATAAATTTACAATGAAGTCGCTTTAAAAGATTTTAAAACACTATAATTTCCGCAAAGCATGAAGTATCAGATTAATTTTTTTAACAGAATGATAGAAATGAACATTCAACATTGTAGTTTGTACTATTTAATTTTAAATAATAAATAAAATTTATTTTCAAATTTCACGTAGTAAAAAAATCCTTTAATATTTTGTAGATTTCAGAGAGAGAATGTCATTAAAATGCAATGTTTATTCCATTTAGAACTCATTAAATTTTCTTGGAAATAATTAGATTTATATCTCTACTCAACAATTATGCTCGCTAAGATAATTACGAAATGTGGAAGTGACATTTTTTATAAATTTGAGATCAACAATTTAAAAAAATCACAATAAATGATATGAAAGAATTTTACGATAGAAATTTTACTATATTTTTTAATTGAAATGCTACCTCAGTAGATTTTTACCTCGAGTAGATACCTCGACCACGGTGACCTAGATGGATGATTTTCTCGTGTTCAAAACGGTAGGATACAACATTTAGTTCAGATCGTCAGAGCCATTTTTAAGACCAAAATAGCTTGACCAATAATGACCCATTACCAAAATGACCCACTAATCGAAATTTCTCGAACATGTGACCTAGCCTAATAGTCTTCTCGTTCTCTAAAACTGTAGGATATTAAATTTAGTTCAAATCGTCTGAGCCATTTTTAAGATAAAAATAGCTTGACCCATAATGACCCATGACCAAAATTACCCACTAATAGGAATTTCTCGAACATGTGACCTAGCCCAATGATTTTATCCTGCCCAAAAACCGTAGGAAAGAAAATTTAGTTCAAATCCGCTGAGCCTTTTTTAAAGATAAAAATAGCTTGACCCATAAAGACCCATTACCAAAATGACCCACTAATCTAATTTTCTCGAACATGTGACCTAGCCAAACAGTCTTCTCGTGGCCTAAAACCACATGATGCAAAATTTAGTCTAAATAGTCTGAGCCGTTTTTACGATACAATTAGCTGGACCCACAGTGATCCAAAAATGACCCACTAATCGAATTTTCTTGGAGATGTGACCTAGCCCGATGATTTTCTCGTGTCGGAAACAAAGGATACAAAGTTTAATCAAAATTGTTAGAGCCGTTTTCAATATAATATTAATTTGACTCGCGTTGACCCCAAAACGACCCACAAGTTGAAAGTTCTCGGACATGTGACCCAGGCCAATAGTCTTTGCGTGCGACGAAAATGGTAGGATACAAAATTTAGTCAAAATCATTTGAACCGTTTTTTAGATGCAATTAGCTTGACCCTGATCCATGAGCTTATTAGTTTGACCCAAAATGACCCACTAATCAAATTTTTTCGAACATGTGACCTAGCCCAACTGTTTTCTGGTGCCCCAAAATGGTAGGATACAAAATTTCGTCAAAATAATTAGAGCCGTTTTTAAGATAAAATTTGCATATATATATAACCACACACACACACACACAGGATTTACTTGTATTAGAATCTATGATATATATTATTATTTATTACATATCCTTTAAAAATATTCTTATTATAATATATTATTTTCGTATATTTATATTTACAGAAATCGGAAGATGTATGTGACTGTTCCACTCTCGACAGAAGTAATAGTACAGTATTATACTATTTAAGACGGAAGTCTGACAAAAACAAAAAGTTTAACAGGTCCTTTTCCATTTCATTTACACAGTTTGTTTGTTAACTTTAGTATTGGAGAAATTTTATCATTATTATTATTTTATTATTTTAACAATAGTTTATAAATTAACTTGATTTATGTTTTCACGAAAATAGCTAGCTACAAATTGTTCACATTATATGTTTAAACACCCTGCATCAGACTGCTTTATATACAAATAAAACAAAATACATGTTATAAACTTAGAACGGAAAAGTCACATTTTAATGAAATTATTATAAGAGGTCCCATACAATTATATTTGTTAAGACGGAAGTCTGTCTAAAACAAAGTTTTCCTGGTCTCTTTCGATTCCGTTTTCCGTTTTTTCGTTGTACAGAAACAATTACATGTTATTTTAGTCTAGGAGAAATTTTATCATTATTATTTTATTATTTTAACATTAGTTTATAAATTAACTTGATTTATGTTTTCACAAAAATAGCTAGCTACATGCTGTACACATTATATGTTTAAACAAATGAAGGAGGATGTTTTGTAACGTAACAAACTCCATGGTACAAATTTAGAACGGATATAAAATGCTATATTTTAATTAAATTAGTCGGCATATCCGAAGAAACATTTAGCCATAATTTGTCGTTATAAATTTTTTCGTGGTAACAATTTTGAAGCCTTTGCAATGAAACCCTTCAAAATTTAGATTGATTTGAGAATACAGCATTGAATTTAAAACAAATTGAGAAACTCCCTTTTTAATGCGCTCTTCGTTCTAATTAGAGTAGTATTTAATAATTATTTTTTAGTTATATTAATTATTCGTGAATCAGTCTAAATAAATGCACCACAGGAGATAAGCCTTCATTTAATGCAATACCAGGTTTACATATATTTTGCGCTGAAAAACGTATACAATTATATCGGACTAAGACAAAAAAAAAATTTACATTGATTAAACAAATTTGCATCACAATAGAACATAACGAAACAGCAAATGGAATAAAATTGAATAAGTTATTGAAAGATGTGAACAGCCTCAGTGATAAAATTAAATTAATTGCCAATGTCGTTCCTGAGATATTTATTTATGGTGAAAGTAAAATTTATTTTAAATTGTGACAAAATGATTAGACAAGTCTAAAGAATGTCGTATTTGTTTGCTTGTTCATTCAATGGAGAATTTAAATATGTTGAGTATTCAATAATTTAATTTGTATGAAAGGTTTAGAAAAGAGAATAATTTAATTTTGTACTCAAAAGTTGTACTTAAATCATATGCTTGATTTTAATTTCAAAGGAATCTGTTACTTCCATTTCCCAAAATATGTCCATATTGTAATTCTAACCGCCATACATACGAATTTCTGTTTTAGAATCGATGTATAAACACATAATACAATTTTAAGCCATTAAAATAGGTTTAAAAACATAAAAATAAATTTGGTAAATTACGAATTTTTAAGAATGCAATTTAAGTAAGTATCGAAACTTTGTAAAAGTAAATGTATTTATTTTTAGCTTTGAAGTAAGTATACCAACGACATAAAATATTTTCATACTGCTTCATTTAATAACAAGTATTTCGGCAATTTTATTAACTGTTTCATAGAATTTTTTAATTCTCTATCACCTGAAGCAAAATTTGCGAAATAAAATGTTTATTAAGAAAATATGTAATAATGAAATTGACTATTACTCACTAAAAAGTGGTTGATTGAAAATTTTGAAGTATTTATTCTGTTGTAAATAAATATTCTTTGCATATGTTGAAATATGTAAAACGTAAATTGCTATTTACTAAAGGAAAAATACCGTTTTAAAAATGAAGGATTATTCAATATCTTAAAATGCTAAAATTCTAATACTTTTGTAAATGATTCAGCTAGACCTTAAATCCAAGGAAGATGATATTTATTGTAAAAATTTCAAAATGTCTAAAATTAATAAACAAAATATTTAATATTTATATGCATTCAGTTAATTTTTACGCATTCACCAAATTTGTCATTTTATTTTTCTTTAAATATAAGTTTAAGTAGATAATACACTAAATGTAAAAAATTTAATAAGTGGTGATTTTAAATTTATTTAAAAATGGAAAATCGCTTCAAACTACTAAAATTATAATACTTATGTAAATGATTCAGCTAGACCTTGAATCCAAGGAAGATGATATTTATTGTAAAAATTTCAAAATGTCTAAAATTAATAAACAAAATATTTAATATTTATATGCATTCAGTTAATTTTTACGCATTCACCAAATTATTGGCAAGCAATGTTCACAACATATACATATTTACTTATAATTACTCAACGCAACAGTATGAAACATTTTTTTGTCTTTTAAATTAACCCAGGTGATATTAAGTAGGTCTGTTTAACTGAATTTTGTGATGTAACAAAATTGTTTTCTTTTCGCTTATGTTTTTTTTTTTTCAGAATGATATGCTCAAATTTTTAGCGATTTTGCGTTGCAATGATGTAAACGTCATAACTAAAACACTAAAAAAATAGTTTTTTTATTGTTTTAACACAATAAAACTGATTGGTAAATAAATCATACGAGGAATAAGTTTTTCAACTGACGAGGGAAGCAACAAACATGGTGCACACCAATTTTGACGATTTAAAAATATATCGTACAGTTCATAACCCTAACTCTGCTGATCAAGTTTTTCCGACAAATGAGCCATTTGAGAAACTTTTGGTTAATTTCAGCACACATTTCAAATACTTATACGTTCCTCAACGCGGTATTTGTGGCATCGAGGTTGCTTAATCGAATGGTGGTCAGAAGGCTAAGATTTTCTCACCCGTTCTGACCATTTATTCCTTTTAACACTTTCCAACCTAGTTGAAAAGTGTTTATGACGGTTTGTCTCACGTCTGGTCGTCTGTGAGTTTGTTAATGTCATTTACTATAGCATGTTCCCTATTTCAACTGAAGTGTGTAACTTATAGTTTTTATACAGGGACAGTCAAACGTATTTCGTTACATTTCAGTCAATGGGAAATAATTGTTTCAAGTGCATTTTGATGAACCTACGTCATTTAAAACATAATGGAATTGATATATAATTATGAAGCGTATTGCAACATGCTTTTTGTTGAATATGGAGAGCAAAGAATTTATTATTCATTTACAGAGTCAAACAAAATAATCTGTTACACATCGTTTATGGGGAAAAATCGTTTGCAATGTAGTTTAGTGATATTTCACTATTTCAAACTTAATGAAAATTATATGCATTACTGAGGTGCACTATAAATTTCTCTCTTGTGTGCATTGCCTTTATTTACAGGGAAACACAAATGATATGGGGTTACAGTACATGTGCGATACTTACTATGTGTGATAAGTGCGTTTTCAACTTTGGTTTCCGTTTTTAAGTTTTTTTTTTTTTTTTTTTTTTTTTTTTTTTTTTTTTTTTTTTTTTACAGTACGTGTGTGTTTATAAACTCGGTTGATCATATACAGGGCTACACAAGGGAATTCGTAAGTATTACAGACTATGGCAGTGAATTGCTTAAGGGTACTTTTTAACTGTTTTTACGCATTTTCCTGCTAAACTATATTTAGTAGATTAATATAAGTTTGCGGAATATAAAAAAATTCATATACAGGGCTACGCAAAGAAAAACGTTCATTGCGGTTTACGGTTGGTAATTGCTGAGAGTGAGTTTTTAGTTGCCTATTAGCTTAATATGTGGTGTGTACAAAAGCCTTCTGATAATATACAGGGCTGTACAAAAGATTTCAAGTGCATTTCCGTCGATTGGCGAAAATTGCTAAATGTGAATATTCTAACTGAACTAAATTTTAGCATACTATATATCCACATCTATTGATCATATACAGGGCTGCACAATATAATTTTTTGACTAATTTTTTGACACTGGAAGGTCATTTCAAAAACTGTATTTTTCAATGTGTTATATGTTTTCTAAACTGTTTACTTACAGATCTTCTGTCACGTTATTTAGTTAAAGAAGTTTTGTTACTGTTTTCTGGCTGTGTTGGAAAATGTTTCATAATCTATGTTTGACGCATGATTTTTTTTTTCTTGGCACAATACGAGTATTAAGCAGAATTATGAAATGTCTCAGTTATGAACTTTTCGATACTTTACAAAATATTTACATCTACGTTATTTAATTTTTCATGAAAAATGAAAATCTTTCTGCAGTTTTTAAACTAACATTTCGAGATATTGAAAATTCAAAATAATGTGTGTTTTAGAAATTTCATTTTTTAAATTTGTTATTAAAAACCTTTTTTCTTATATTTTTATATTTTAAGCACAATTCTGAAGTAATACATCTCATTTTTTATTTCTTTTTCTTTATAAATTTTAATTGAAAATTTATTATTATTTTGTATAACTTATAAATATGTCTATTGTCCAATATCCCAAACGTATTTATGTATAGATAATTCCAATAGCATACATTCAAGAAATTAAAAATTATTAAAATCTTAAAGAAGTAATGCCAATATGTAAATTTTTTCAAGTTGTATAATTTTTTAATGTCATCTACATACTGTAAAGTTCAAACGTGCCATCATTTTGCCTTATCAGAAATGGAAATTGAGAGATTATATTTCCATATATTTTTTATTTTAACAGATAAAAACAATGCCGACCAAGCGAGCTAAAACTTAAAATACATATGAAAAATATTTTTTTAAGAGATCGACCCCTGAACTTTCACAATAATATCATAATAAATAAAATTTTATTTTTATTGATTTTGTTTAGCTTATTTTCTAGCAAGGTTTGAATTTATGATATATATACTATATTCAAGTGTAAAGATAATGTAAATCATTGAGGAACTTAATTTGACAAATGTAAAAGCATTGATTTTGAAACTAATGAAGAAATTTTAAGCATTTTTGTTTTCCAACATTTAACGTGTTTTTAAATATATTTATCACTATGTTTTAAATATTTTTACGATATGTAAAAGCAGAATAATTTTACATAATTCCATATGATTCCTAAGCTAAAAATGCCAATGTCGGTAATGATAAAAAAAAATTTTTTTTGACCCTTTAACATATTTTAATATATTTAAAACAATCAAATATTAAAAAGGTATTTTATTTTATTCATTTATTTATATTTAATTAAATGCATTTTCATAGAAAATATAAGAAAAAAACATCATGCACTATTTCATATATGCGATCAAACATAAATATATAGAAAAAATAAACGATAATAGTAAGTTGTAAAAAGATAAGATATCTAGACAGAAATTAGTTTGGATTTTGGTTAACAGAAATGTTAATTAAAAAATTACTGAAAAACTATAGAGTTTCACGAATAATTGAAAAACCTAAATGTAATATTTTAAGAAAAAATCAAAAAATTCAAATATTCAGTACTTCATAATTCTGCTTAAAATTTGTTACTTGTCAAACATATAAAAGTAACTAAAAAAGAAAAAAAACATGTCAGAAGTTACGATAGAACCTTGGCTTTACCTAGTGAGCATGCTACCTCGACAAGAAGAATACCTCATTGCTAATTGTAAAATATAGGTATTTGAAACGTATGCTGAACTTTAACCTCCAATTTTTGAAAAGCTAAGGTTCATTTAAAGCAAACATTTTGCACAGCTATAGCTACGGCTATTAAATCTACAACATATTTTAAAAATATCAAAACCTTTGTGCACCGTCTTTGGCGGTCTCCATGTAAAAATAATTAAAAAATGTTCCAAAAAATGTTTTCGAACTTTTGGAATACTATGTTCCATCTCCGAATATATATATATATGAGTGTACCCGTGCAAGAATTTCGCACTGCAGTCTAATATTTTTTTAGTAATATCTAATATTTCTGAGATGCAGGTTTAAACTTTTTACGTATACCACGGTTGTGCTATTTATTTTTTTATAAACATTGCTGAGCCTCGCATAATGCGGTATTTTATTCTTGTGGCAACGCAAACTTGAGGAAAATCTTTCATTCATTCAACCTTTCATTTCATCTCTTTCGCCTTTCATTTCATTTCAATTGATTAGGAAAACAATGTTGTTTTACATAATCACAAAATAAGATCACTAAATATAATTAAAATCTAGACAAGTGCTCAAGTGATACAAAAAAAAAAAAAAAAAAAAAAAAAAAAAAAGCTTATAATAAAACCTTTTAATGATCAAAATACGTTTCAACGCTCATACGGCGCCATTTTACTGCACGCACTGGCACTACTAAATAGCATCGAGACAATGAAAATTGAATCCCGTTCACCAGAGCAGATAGAACGTTACAATATTATATAGGAATGACCACTAGAAAGTTTCAAACAACATTAAAAGAGCATTTGCAGATATCAAATATGACAGGAGTACTACAGCACTGGCACGACTCCATAGCACCGAAACAATAAACATTGATTTTAAAAATAGTAAAAATTTATCTATCAAGAGTCTTCTTCCCATCTATTATCAGTGAATCAATAGAAATTTACATGCGTAATGTAAACATTTGCAATGAATCCGCCTCATTTAAATTGTCAAAAATTTGGCACGAGGTACTTTTCAGTTTTAAAAAGCAATAACGAAATATTAATTTTCACGATTACAGTTGGCTACTTCAAGCACCTGCTTTTTTTTTTTTTTTACATATTTGATCTCGTGATTCATGTTTCCAAGTTGTTTATTTTCAAAATTTGCGAGAATACTTTGTTTATCGTTATATTTCTTGAAAATGACGCCGAATGGGCGTTGAAATGTATGTTGATCATTAAAAGGTATAAGTTTTTGTTGTTTCTTTTTTCATCACTTAAGCACTTCTCTAGATTTTAATGTCGTTTTAATCTTTAATTAAATACAATTTTTAATCGAAAAACATGTTTTAACGAAATGTTAAGTGTGCTATGTCAGAAGCCGGTTCAAAATCTTCCATATGGTATCTCCTTTATCGTTCTATGTTTTGTATTTGCCTAGAAAAAGGAATGTTGACAGCAAAAATAATACACTGGTCTCCAAAAGTTAAGGTACAACCGGTTTTTTGCGTCTAATTTGCAAATGAATGAATATAGAAACAACAAATTTGGAGGAAATGTGCGCTAAACTGTTATTTATTAAATGCGACATAGAAATTTATTTAAGTTAAACGTATAAATGAAATTACAACAAAAAAGCACTCATGGTGGAAAATTCCATTCTTGGAGAAATCAGTACATCGCAGTATTAGGCAGTAAAATGTAACAGAAACATTAAAAACTGGTTCTAATACGGAATATGTCCACCCCGGACTTGAATTCATTCGCGGCATCGACATTCCATGCTCTCAATTAAATTGTCGGACACCGAAATATGTAACGCTGACCAGACTGGAGTAAGCCTTGTTCCAGCTCATTTAATGACCTTGGAGGAGGACTGAAAGCCGCAACCTGTCTTCCAAGATAGTCCCAAAGATGTTCTACCGGATTTAAGTCTGGAGAGTGAGCTGGCCATTTCATTCTCTCCAAAACGTGATCCTCAAGATAATCCTCAAAAACCACAGCTCGGTGTGGTCTCGGATTATCATACATTAGAATGAAACCATTGCCAATAGCACGGGCATATGGTCGCACATAGGAATCAAGGATATCATTTCGATATCTCGCACCAGTCACAGTTCCTCCATGGAACACATGCAGGTCAGTGTGGCCTCCGAGTGAGATCCTTGCCCAATCCATGATTCCACCGTTTCTGTACCTGTGTGTTTCGACAGTGTTTGATTGAGTGCAATGTTCTCTGATCAGAAGGCGTTCTGTGTGCATCTGGACTCGTCTGTGAAGAGTACAGAAGCCCACTATTTTCTGGTCCAGGAAACATGTTCTCTTCCCCAACATAAGCGGGCTCTTCTCTGTGGTCTGTTGAGGGGGACACACACAACTGGTCGCCTTGCATAGAAAACCTGCATTGTGAAGACGTCTTCGCACCGTAGTAGCGGAGATTCTTCTCCCTGATGCTGCAAAGTGGACTGCAACGAGTTGCGGCACAGTAGTGCGTCTTCTCCGAAAGAGCTAGAAACCGGTCTTCTGCAGGTGTTGTAACACGTGGGCGGCCTGGAACATGTCTTCTGGACGCAGAATCTTCGGATTCATACTGATCCCAGAGTCGTTGGAATACACTGCGAGACACGTCTAGCATTATCGGCTTGTGACAACCCTATTTTCATCCATCCTACCACCCGCACCTTAATGAATCGGGAAAACGACTTATTCTAGACATTTCTAGACTCTACTGGCTGTTGTGAACAAAACTGACAACAATAGTTCGAATACAACAAAACTTACACGCGAAATTACGAAAGCTTCGTAATTGCATATTTTTCTCTCATTCACAAATACCGATTATTTTCTATAAAATAAAAGTAGAAGCTGTAATTTTTGCGTAAGTTTTTTTAAAGCTTATTATTGTCATTCATATAAACTATGAAGTTTAATCTGACTGCCATGTTTTGTCTGCGAGCTTCGAAAAACATGTTGTACCTTAACTTTTGGAGGCCAGTGTATATAGGATAAATAAATCAGTACATTTCGCAATATTTTACCATAATCAGCTGACTACTTTTAATCTCTTCTCCTTTAATGAAGAAAAACATATTAAATTTTGAATAAAATCTACTTACTACGAAAAAATATTTTTTCTTTCATCGAATTCTGTACTTGTAATATTTAAATCCACATTTCTTTTTTTTTATTTGTTTAATATATTTGAAGTAATTTTTATTATTAAGCTTTAAAGTAAATTTTCTTTTTAATATTCAATCTTTCGATTTGCAATCTTCACAAGCGTAGAATGTGTAAAATCAATACTTTAATATTCCTTTCATTCAAACTTTTTAATATTAGAAAGAGAATTCCATTTTCATTTTCTCCATCTCGTTTTTGCGTGAGATATTAGATGGGGGGAAATATCACAATTTACTTAACTTGATATTTTTTATAAAAATTTAAATTAAATGTGTGATTTATTATTTAATGACAAAGCATATCGAATCTTCTAACAATAAAAAAAAAGTATTTTGAATTTCATATTTAATGTGGAATTCTTTTTTTGTAATGATTTCCTGTGGAGTTTTGTTTTTCATTTCAAGTATTAATTATTTTAAATGTTACTTAAATATATGCCGAGTGTTTGTAATTAAACTGACACTTCATTTTAATTGCTAAAAAGGTCGAAAATCAAAAGATTATAAATAGTAAAATAGGTTTTATTAGACTGTTGACGTGTGTTTCAGCTCAATATGAGCCATCATCAAAACAAACAAAAGTATTCTATAAATGCACGGTACATTAATTTATTTAACACGCAATCATTTAATTGTTTTACGTACTTTTAAACAAATTACGCACGTTATTTGTATTTTTTACTTGGATGTGTATTTCCATATTTGTAACCATGTAGTAACTCGAGCCACAATTTTGGTAAATTAAATGATGTTGCATCGTTACATATTTACACATAATTTACCAAAATTGTGACTCGGGTTACTCCATGGTTACAAATCTGGAAACAAACATCCAAGTAAGAAAATAACGTGCGTAATATTTAAGATGTACGGTAAAAATTAAATGTTTTCGTTTCAAATAACTTCATAGAATGCATTTATAGGATATTTTTGTTTATTTTGATAATGAGTCAGATTGAGCTGTCAACAGTCTAATAAAACACATTTTACTGTTTATAATATTTTTATTGTACACTTTTTAGTAATTAAAAATAAGTACATAATCATAAGGTGTTATTATTTCTTATATTTAAACTGACACTATTCAGAGTCATTTGTAAGTTCTGTCTAGAACCGGAATATAAATTATATTTTTAAAGAAGAACCAACAACTACATTGGCGGAAGTATTGCCCGAAAACAATGTTTAGTATCACAAAAGTTATCGACGGGGCCCTGCTTTAGCGTGCATATATGAAGAATTAAAAATAGAAATTCGCGCCTGCTGAGAAATCCATGATGAACATTCCTCGATGCTGTGAACAACATGAAACATGTTCGTACCATAAAAACGACGGTCACATTAAGAATGGCCTACATTGTAAAACATTTTGCAGCAAAGTAACCGATTATTCGACCGTTCTCTATAAAACAAGTCGAATGACCGTACTTGACTGTACATAACCTTAATTTAACGCTATTTTGACCATCATATTGCTCATATTAAGGTCAGAATACTGTTAAATTACGGTTATGTAACCGTTTTTTATAAAAACGGACGAATGACCGGTTACTTTGCTGCAAATTTTTTACAGTGTATATTGTGTTTAATAAAGTGTGAGTTTGCATTTCTTATTCATTTGTCTATTCTTTTTCTTTGCACAAGGCAAAATTTCCCCTTATCAGTGACACTTGAACTTAATTTGTTTTTCACTTAATCCTTTATTCCATGTCGTTATCAGTGCCATACAAAGTAGGGCGTGCTATTGTAATCGATCGAGCTGCAGATGACTCTGAATAGAGTATTCTTTTATTACAAAAAAACGGTCAAATAAATTAGTTTCTTCTAAAAAATAAGAAAAAAAAAAAAAAATCTATTAAAAAAAAATCTATTAAAAATAATGAAAAACTAATTTTTAAGAGATGAAGAGTCTATAGAGATAAAATCTATATAAATCATATACATAACATATGTAGAAGAAACCGAGACTACTGATCATAAATATCAAACTTTTTAATTTCCAAAAATGTAGTAACTCTCTAATTAAAAAAATAACATATTATTTAGTGCATATTTTTAGTTTTGGGGATTGCCAATTTTTTTTTTTTCATAGAAATTCGCTTTTTTTCAATTTTGAAATTTAAGGAAAATTGTGACAATTTACACCCGTTATAAGTTGGTTGTCAAAATGGAAAATCTATGAAGTTTTGGTTGGAAAGTTTCAATAATCATTAGCGGGTCGTGACTGCTTTTTTAGGAGTACTGCATCTTTCTTTTCTGAATAGTTCCTTCAGTCTTTACTTTTTCAAGTAATTTATTACCATTATTTCTGAATAAAAATCTTTGTCTTATTTATTTCTGGAATATCCTACGATTAAATAAACCAAATAAAATCGTATACGGAAGTATTTATAGTTCTTACAAAAAACAAAGACTCTGAAAACAATATACAGCATCCATTATATCGTTACATCCAGATAGTCACTAGCCTCAGCTAAAAAAATGTGAATCTCTAATGTATTTATTAAGGAAAAACATTGTATAAGAGGGAATAAAAAATGATACTAAAGCTTTTTATACAATAAATTTGATTTGAAAAAAATAGCTATAAATTTTATCTTTAAATATTTTTAATGTATTTCCAAAACAAGACTTGACATTTTCTTTAATGTACTTTAGAAGCTTTCTTTAAAAAAAATTATAAGACTTTTTTTTTCACTTTTGTAGTTAAAAAAACTTTTCTTATTGTCCGATGTTTTAAAAATATTTATCGGTTATAATACTGACGATTTTGTTGCCCGTGTAACCATTTCGTGAAAAAACATTCATATCTAGTTGTAAAAGAACTGGGATTTCTTCTCGCTTTTTCTTTGTTTGTTTTTATATCGAGTCTTTTTATGTTAAAATAGAAATAGTTATTATTGTACGAACCCTTTGAAATTTTTATCGGTTATAATAATGACAATTTTGTTTCCAGTGTAACCATTTCGTGAAAAGATATTGCACTGGTAACAATTTGCAGCAAACTGTCCAGTCATTTGACCGTTTTAATAAGAAATGGTTACATAATCGTAATTTAACTGTATTCTGACCATAATATGGGCAATAATATGATCAGAATAGAGTTAAATTACAGTTACGTAACCGTTTTCTATAAAGACGGTCAAATTACTGGACAGTTTGCTGCAAATTTTTAACAGTGTGATATCTCGTTGTAAAATAACTGTGATTTCTTCTCGCTTTTACTTTGTTTGCTTTTATATCGAGTACTTTTATGTTAAAACAGAAATAGTTATTATTGTACTAACTCTTTGAAATTTTTATCGGTTATAATAATGACGATTTTGTTGCCCGTGTAACCATTTCGTGAAAAAACATTAATATCTAATTGTATAAGAACTGTGATTTCTTCTCGCTTTTTCTTTGTTTGTTTTTGTATCGAGTCTTTTTATGTTAAAACAGAAATAGTTATTATTGTACGAACTCTTTCAAATTTTTACAGGTTATAAATGTAACATATTTTAAGCTCACGTAATTTTTTTTTCAAAAATATTCATATTTAGTCCTAAAAAACATGAGCCGAAGATCTCGCGTATTCGCGTTCTGGGTAAATATTTGGCTGATTTTATATATTTTTTAAAAACATGTAGTCAGCCGAACGTTTCTAGATTATATAGGTGGCATAAATCGAGTTTGCGGGGAACGTTCAAAAAGACGGTATTGCAATACCAACGTTTAGGTACATTTAACATTGAAAAAATAATGTCTCGGCAGGCGCGATTTTTTTCAAAAGTGTTAAAATACATATTTTAAAAAATAAATTGCACCATCGTGTTGTAGAGAAGAAAGTGTACGTATAAAGAGGATATATTTAATTTTTCGGTATCTTTGAAACTGAGAACGAGGAGAGCGTCGGCGAAAGGGAAAAGAAATTTAGAAATCGATTTTTTTTTGGATTTTTTATTTGAAAGGATTAATATTAATATTTTTCAAATAAATTACGACGTTATAAACGTAAACGTACGGAATTTAAGAATATGCCAATGCACGCTTCGAAATAATGCCGATGGTTTGTCCGTGCTCCGATGCTCAGTAGACGTGATCGACAATCACCCCACTACGCTTTTTTAGGCGATGCGATTTTTAATTCATATCTCGGCCAACTATCGAGTTTCGGGTTTCAGGACTTGCCTTAGACTAGCGTCACCCAAATTTTCAGAGTTCTGCGTGTGGTAGATTTCGATAGCCAAAGCCGACAGTCAGACACAGGCAAACACAGACAGGGTCAAACTTTCTTCTATTAGTATAGATGTTATCATTAAATCTTTTTTACTGCATTTTAAAACAAACCTTGACGCTTTTTACAAAGTTCTTTTAAAACTTTTTTTTCTTTTATAGAAAAAGGACACTATATATTTTAAAAGTGTATAAAAGCACCTTTTTTATAACAATATATTTACTTTTCGTAGAATTATTTGTTCCAATTTATTTTGCTTTTCTTATCAGTATGTAAGAAGCGTGAACATACTGTCTATTTTTTAATACTTGAACTAAATTGAGTATGATGCAATAAATTATTATGTACTAATGTCATCTAAATTAGAATGTTTTACATAGCAATTGTACTAAAAATTATAGAAATTGCTTACAAATTAAAAATGTGTCTAAACTTTAGATGTACCAGGTGGTTGTAATATAAGTATCTCTATTTGGAGCTGTCTGTATCTCGAAGGAATAACCCGAATGAAACCAAAATCAGTACACTTACTATTCGAGAAGGGGGAAGAAGAATGAAATAATAAAAAAAAATAATTGCAATAATTGCCGACAGATGGCGCTTTTGAATGTGAAATGTAATGTGTAATATTGTGTACTGTGGAGGTGTCGCAAACCTCAATGACTTTACCGCACATCAAATGTGCGAAACATCAGTCCTGATGCATTCCATTACACAGCTGAGCACGTCGTGCACCGCCTGGATTGTATCCTACAGCACAGTGGTCATGTGGAGCCTAAACATGATTGTCCCCGTCATGCGAAAGCGTAACCACATTCACTGTGACATTTTACAATAAATTAGGTGTGTTATCTGGTTTAACTCATTAATTCTTTGTTCTTGTATTACGTATTACATTTCACACTCAGTAGCACCATCTGTCGGCAATTATTGCAATTATTTTTTTTATTTATTCCATTCTTCTTCCCCCTTCTCGAATAGTAAGTGTACCGATTTTGGTTATTCCTTCGAGCTACAGACAGCTCCAAATAGATATACTTATATTATAACCACCCTGTATATAACGTAAAAATACGTAAAATATAATAGGAAGAAAAATATCATTTTTACAGGATCCTTAATTGTTTTGTTATTTTCGATATCTCAATTCGACATTTCTTTGTCGAATTCTTGAGGAATGTTGGGAGCAATACTTATTGTTAAATTTATATTTTATTCTGACATAATGATTTTAAAATTTATATATATATATATATATATATATATATATATATATATATATATATATTCCAAACGCAGCAAAATATTTCAAAATAGTTAGGCAAAAAATACTGAATCGAGAACTGTGTTATCAATTTGGAATAAATATAATTACATTTAAAAAAAAGAACATTGGCATTTTTTCTAATAATGTAAATGTACAGATATTATAGAATCATTTTACATATTTTCCATAAGCAGAAAAAATTATAATGAATAATTTATGTTGTTCAAGCAAACTGTTTCTAATCATTAACATCGTAAAATGAAGATTAATGACTTTTAAAATCTTTCTTATTTAAAACTTTTTTGTTATTTGTAACATTCATTTCAGCATATCAATTTTTTTTATATGTTCTACATTTTTTTTAAACAAAAAAATGTCATGTTGTCGGTAATGTGGTAGATAATTTTCAAGCCGAGAATGTTTTTACAGTTGAAAAAAAAATAATTTTGTGTTTTTTAATATAAATTTTAGCATAATGCTGCATGTGATGAAAAATAAAATGCATATAAAAATTCCTGATATTGTAAAGAGTCCTTAAACTTCGCCAGTAAACTTCCCGATTTCCCTCGCTAATGTTAACCATACGGGCGTAAGATGCGTCCGTATATTTAAAATTATCCTCAGGAAATTGATATATTTAACTTCTGTTTTCTTTGTATTGTTCTTAAAGGATGCCTCTTTTTTTCTCAGTTATCAAATATTTCTAAAATATGTGCTTAATTTATTAATTTATGTATAATAATCTTAGAGAAACTGAATAATATTTTAACATTTCATATATAATTAAGTATACAGTATGCCCACTACAGTCCCTTGCCACCCTTTTAACTTCGGAACGGCCGCTGCTATATTCCTAAAAGTAGTGTCTAGGTATAGTAAAGTAGCCATGCGCTACTCAATGAAACTTCCTACGGCGCCACCTGATGGAATGTTGCGGAGTTAGCATTCCTATCTCGAAAACGGAAAGAGATGGAGGAAAATGTGATTTACGAAGTTGTAGAGCATCATCGATATAGTACGAAAAGACAAATATTGGACATTAATGCGAAGAATAGAACGATTAAAACGCGCATTTGTCTTTTTGTGATTTCCTACACTATGACGTGACAAAACGATCTTAGAAAGAAAAAAAAACAACTAGTTATAATAATATACCTTTATTTTAGATGTTCAAACTTCTCACCGTCAGCTGCAATGCATATTTGGATGCTTGTTTGAATTCCACGTTGCACACGTTGGAGCATAGATGGTGGCACGTTGACACAAGCGTCCGTAACTCCACAGCATTCCACCAGGTGGCGCTGTAGGTGGTTTCATTGTGTAGCGCATGGCTACTTTACTATACCTAGACACCACTTTTATGAATATAGCAGAAGCCGTTCCGGAGTTAAGAGGGTGGCAAGGGACTTTAGTGGGTATACTGTATATTTAAAAAAAAATGACAACAAAGACAAAAAGAGACATCCTTTAAGAACAGTACAAACAAAACAGAAGTTATAAATATTGATAAGAGATATTTTAAATATACGAATGTATCCTACTCCCAATGGATTAACATTAACGAGGTGAACCGGGACGTTTACTGACGAACAGTCTTAAAGGAATGTGTACTTTCTGGCAACGCAGAAGAGTAAAAGCAATAATATTGATTTATTATTTTTGGAGTGATATTGAATTAAATTATTGAATTAAATTTATTTGGAATGAATTAATATTTTAATGGAAAATTACTATAACTGAACAAGTTTTTTTTTTTTTTTTTTTTTTTTTTTTTTAACAAAGTACAATTTTATTCCGTTGTGAGTATGTTTTAGCAAGACTATATTTGTAATCGAACCTCTCTTTTAAAGTGATGAAAAATGTTAGTCAATCATATCGAAATATTCCGCTTTGGCTAATTTATATGTAAGTGTATTTACATTTAACATTTTCAATTTTATTATGGTGTGATTTGATAATGTTAGCAGTCTCTACATGAAAAATACTATTTTTTTATTAGGGTTTCGTTCATCTCACGAAACCCTATTACTCCCGCTCCGTTGTCTGTCCGTCACAGAGCCGTTATCAGAAACTATATAACTTACAGACATGCAAATTTGTGTATTTATAGCTAAATAACTACTATGGAGCTCAAAATATTAAAATTTAAAAAAATCGTATTATTTTAATATAAAGAGATATAAAACCAAACATCTAAAAACCTTTTCTATTAAATTTAAACATTTTCCGTTATAGCAGTTGCCAACAATTAAAAATCCACAATAAACTTATTTCTACAATAATTAATTTTCTTTTGAAATAGTTCTAAGTGAAAAATGAAAATGATATAAAAAGTTCCACCAATTGAAAAAAAAAAAAGATTAATAGGACGTCATATTGGTAATAAAACGGAAATTCTCGACCGAAACATTTTTCAATAATACAAGGAGTATGAGTATGTGCAAATACAGAAAACAGCTTAATATGACGTCGTTATAGCATTAAAAAGAAAATTTATCTGACATCATAACGGATTTTTCAAATGTTTGAAAATAATGCAAAGAGAGTATCAGTATGAGTAATAGAGAATAGTAAATATATAAGATTGAGGAACGCATTGAATCCATGATAAAAACCCGATTATGAAAACATTGGCATATTTTAACATTTTGAAGGTCTCTGTACAACATGTTTAATTTTGAAATATATATTTTTTTAAATATTGCATTTAGTCCACATGACCGATATTATTATGACAGAGTATAACACCGGGCCGGTTCAGATATTCGTAAAAACGAGAAAAATAGACCAGGAATTTTACCTTTTTTTTTTTTTTTTTGAAAATGAAATTTATTTGGATTTATTAAAGAAAGAATAAAGTGTTTTGAAAGGAATATTAATTGAAACCCCCCTTTGTGCGATCTTTGATCACACTTACCCACTTGTTGGAAATCCGATTATTGAACATTATTTAGGCACGGTGTGATGTGGTATCACATATATTTTTCTTTAATTAATCCTTTTCTTTAATTTTCAGTTTAAACTAACTTTTAAATACTTAGTCATTTTATCCTAACTTTTATTTCAGCTCCCGCCGTAATTTTCCTCCATTAAAAGAAAATATCTTTAACATATGCCCTTTATCAATAAAACTTTCTCACATAGATAGAATTCATTTAAACGATTAATCACCATCACTAGATATCCAAAAAAAAAGAAAAGAGATAAAGATTGACTTTGTATTCGGTTTGCATTTTATTTCTCATTCCGTCCAACGTTCGTTAGAAATGTCTGTGTCTGCTTAATTTTTGAGTTTAGCCTTTTCGGTAAAATCCTAAACATTTTCCAGTACATGAGAATTGTTTTGTCTACTTCAGCTAGATACCCAAAACTTTGCTCTCAACGTACATTTGGCATTCACATTCTTATTGGCTCACTTTTTAGGACTGCTATTCTGGTACCCCTGTCCTGTAATTCAAAAATTCTCCTAATTGCCTAATGCGTAACTGATAATTTTTAGCTTATATGACATCATTCATTTTCATATGCTCTTTCGCCAATTTCATGTTGCCAATATGTGTATGGCATGAAAATCGACATGTGCCGGAGGGCTCTCTCTCTCTCTCTCGCACGGCCTCGGATAAGAAGTTAATAATGTAAGCTTTCGCTGCTAAACAATGCTCTCGGGCACCATCCCACCCCTTCATGTACGTACTTTGTAATCGTACGCTTATAACTCGAAGTTTAATAAACTAATATCGTAAAGAATCCTTTCAGAGCATTTAATTCTACAACCTACTGCCTTTTATCCTACTTTCAGTGTATGCATAGCGGACCTGGATTATTTTTCACGCAATGTACTTTTAAACACGTAGATTTCCGTTACCATAAATCTTGGTGCCTGTACAGGGCATTCGCTGATTTTTTTTAACTTCATGGGATGGTTCCTGCCTGTTAGTTTGCCTGCCTTTTTTTTTGAAAGACCTGTTTATACGGATTCAATATTTCTACACTCCTGCCGGATCCCTAGATGTTTCTTTTACTGTGCTAAGGATTTCTGTTCTCCTGTAAGATGATTGCTTGTCTGCCGGATGATTGTGTGTCTGCCGAATCCTTAAATGTTGCATTTACTGGACTAACAACGATTTCTGTTCTCCTGCCGAATGATTGCTTGTCTGCCAGATGATTGCTTGTCTCCCAGATGATTGCTTGTCTGCCAAATCTCTTGTCTGTTTTCCAAATTTCACGAGTTCAACATTTCTATACTGCAGCCGATTCATACCAACTGAGGCGGTTTATTCTTTCGAAAACAAAAACAAAATAAAATCCCGATGTTCGCCTGCTTCGCTCGCTCCCGCTGGACTTTCTCCCTTTGAGGTAGGCTTAAGAAGCTGCGATATGGACGATTTCTGACTTCAAGTTCGCCTCGCATAGCGTTAATGGGTGCTCTACGATCATCGATATTGTGTGTGTGTGTGTTTTTTTTTTTCTAATTCTGCTGGCTCTTCAAATCTCGTGCTTTAAAAGTGAAGTATGTTTTTTTTTAATATGTGAATGAGCATGCATTCATACGTCGTACCTACAAAGAAAGTTCGATTTCTTCCCTAATAGTGTGAATCATTTTTATAAAAAGTTCCGGTACATCTATAATGTTGAAAAAATACATTCGTCAGTTTTAATTTTTGGTGTCACCACATGACATTGAAAACTTTCAACATACTAAAATTTCCTACTCTAGTACTGTTTATAGTAGCTAAAAAGCAATTTAGTGACCAAAACGGAAAACAAACAAAAAAAAAAAAAAAGAAAAATATTTTTCATTTATAGTATAGAGTTTCAGCAAGGAAAGAACCACAGGAAGAAAATTTACATATATATCAACACGAATGGTTTGAAAAGTGAGTATGAGAAAACAAATATTAAATGATGTTGTATTTTTTTATAATTATTATTAGCTTTTTATTTTGACTGCGTATGAGTTTTATTCTAAATTAATAACGTAAAATAATCTCTAATTATTTTTATTGTTTAAATATTGTTGTTTTCTTATGCTCACATTATTTTTGTTTGAATAATAACATATTCGAAAATAGTTTTGGATTGCTTAGAAATATCGCGCAATACTTTTTTTACCAATGCTATTTAAGAACTCAAATGAAAAGCTAACGATACTATTATGAAATAAGATTTTTTTTTTCATGTTACTAAAATACTTACTGACTGTTCACCATTTTTGCTGGAATATGTTCATATATTTCCAAAAAAATCAAGATAATCTAGTGACAAAGGATTCAATTAAGAATAAGTATGGTATTAATCTCATTCTTTTGCATTGTTGTGTGTTAAAAAAATAATAAAAGAAATGAAGAACACGTCATATATATAGATTGATATGAGTACTTGTGGAAAATATAAAACCCTATAGGTATATAATATTTTATACTTTGAACCGCATCTCATATTTTTATGTCGTAATTTGAAATGCTTAATTTATAATTTTATTATCTGAGTGATATTAAAAAAAATCTAGCAATACAATTTACATTTTTACTGTAATAATTTGAAAATTTCTGAATTTTCAGGTAAGTTATGTTTTATTATTTTTATAGTTGGCGTATTACTCAGATATTGTAGTTTTCTATGTGTTTAAAAAAAATAACCATGTTTTTTTTAGTTGCATAATTAAGTCTGACTAGTTAATGAATAACTTTAAGGTGGATTATCCATCCATTATCTATTCATGCATAACTAGTTCTTACAGTTCGTATACTATAGACCGAACATGAAATATGTTGTCTTATCATTTTATTATGTTGAGAAAAAAAATTTTTTTTTTACTTAAAAATATTTTTAATTTAAATGTACTGCATTCAAGATTAATTTCCACCTATGATTATTATCTTGTGATAGTTTGAAATTTTAGGTTATTGAATAAAGAAAAAGGGGTAAGTTTTTTTTTGGTGCATTCTGGTATTTCTTATTCATTTAGTTAAGAATTTGCACAAGAATGCTTGCAAAAAATAATAATAAATAAATAAATAAATAAATAAAAAGAAAAAAAAAAATTCAGGTTCAACATAATTTTTTTCGTTAAATGCTTATTAATTTTCTAAAATTTGTGTTGATAATAATGTTTTTTGAAGAGAACCCATATTCCATTAACGATATGTCAGATTTTGCAGATATAAAAGCAAATGCATTAAGTCATATTTTTATTTACGATTTAAAGGTTTTCAAATATTTCTGCAAGTAGTGACTTTTCTATTTTTATTTTTGACTTCAATTGTTTAGTGTAAGTGTTTTAATGTGCTTATTTTTAGATTATTATCGGTAATATCTAAATGACATTTCTGATAAATGTGTATTGTTTCGATATCCAAATATTATAGAGAAATTAACAACTTACATTTGGATGTGTTTCTGATGGTTTGAAACTGCCATAAGATACATGCAATTTTATAATATTGCACTTTTCAGATAAATTATGATTACATTTATTTTTATAGTTCAGGGATTTAGTACTCCCCTGCCCCCTCTTCTCCTATTTCAAAATGTTAAAATATATATATCACTCTACAAATATTTCAGTTCATGTTAGGCATTATATTTCTATTTTTTAAGGAACAAAAATAATGACTCAGTTATTTTAGATGGTTAATCAAATCTTGTTGCATTTTCTCATATTTTCAATTTCACAGGTCATAACTTTATAACAATGTGCATTTTTTTTTCATGTTATTATTTTTTTGATACCACATGCTTTAATTTTATTATACTTTTCTTTGGTTAATTATTGTTAACATGAAAACACACATACACACAGGCTTACTTATTCATTATTTTGGTACATTTTCTTTGATCACATCTCTTTAGATTGGCGTTCTTTTTCATGATCTTTAAATAAATAGATATCCAGAACTAGATCCTTATTTTTTTTCCCTTTTTGCAAAATTTTACTTCTAATTTTTAATTAAATTATGGTTAGAGTGTTCTACGACTTCCCGTCAAGCCATTACTGCAGGAATGTCTTGATGAGGGTACATATTTCATATTTGGTTTAATTTTAATATGGCGCTGGCGTCAGACCCCTTTCAGTCGAATTTGAAATATGGTTTGTGTTACACTCTTTCTCATAACTCTTTTTTTAATATTTTAGAATGGTTATAGATACCTTTTTTCTTTCACAATATCATTTATTTCATATTACAGATAGTGTTCATATTGAGAAATTTATGTATTTTTCATATTTTTGCAAGAATTTTGAATTGTTTATTTTTTTTTAACTTATGTAGGTACACTTTTCCCTTTTTATTACTTGTACATGTTTGAGTGCCAACCACAGGTCATCATGTATGATAGTAATTATGAAACATAATATTGTCACTCATCTGAGATTCACCGTTTGACATGTCCTTTTGTCATGGAGTTTATGTTCAGTGGGGCTACGCATTATTGCACATACCTATGATTTTTCATGGTTTCTCAAGGTATACTTCTCATGGTATACACACGCTCCTGTTCAGCTCCTGTATTACAATTGGTTACGTCCTACACTTTGTTCTCAACATAAGGTAGCTCTTTTACAATATTTGTTTATAAGTGATTTCACCTATTATATTCCTTTTTGTTAAAGCTTACTTTTGACATAATTTGCTACCTTGGTAAATTTGTAGCACTTCTCGACGCGAAACAAAGTTTATATTTACTATCAAAGATTTTCTTTCGAGTTTTGCTGAATATTTCATTTGATGCATTTTACACAAATTTACATGCTGTGTTTGGATTTTGCTACAAAGTATTACAAAGCATCAATGCACACAATGTTTTTTTTTTTTTTTTTGCATAATCCATCATTTCATGTTTTTCTATTTTCACAATTTTCACATATCTTTGATACACGTATTTTTTTGGTAGTGCACTTTTATTATTTTTTCCATTTTATATAGATTGCTTTTTATGCCCTTTCCACCTGATCATAATTCATAGTTATAGATTAATTCATATTGGGATAAGTAACAAGATATTTACTCTCTAAACATTTTTAAGGTTTTTGATTTTTTTCTGTTATGGTATTTTCACTCATTGTTCCTCTATCTCTTATATCTCTGATACATGTTAAAAGAAAGGTGTCAACAGTTAATTTTTTATTTCATTTTCTGGAGATTTAACCCTTTACCTATGACTTCTGTACAATTGCTTGGGAATTATATTCAGACGTCATTTGAATTTACAACACGAAAATTATCAGTATCATAGTTTCCCTTTTCTCTAACATTTTTAATTACTATGGGGCTTTTTTTCATTTTTCAGTTGCTGTAAGAATTTCGCTTTTGCGTTCATAACTTTATTTCCTTTCACATAAATTTTTTTTGGTGTTGTCATGGACATTTGACAATGAAACATTAAATATTTGTACAGGTCATATTAATATTTATACATGACATACACAGGTCAAATATTTGTACATGTCATACATGACTTACTGACACCATTTAAAAAACAGTTTATAATGCACATTTCTTTAGTTTCATTAGGATACACATGATCTGCAGATGTACTTCGCACCACATACACTACAATACAATTTTTTTTCAATCAAAGTATATTTACACACGCACTATCTGTATTGTCGCTGTACCTAATGAGCTTCCTACTTCTTTATTTCAAAATTTATCAGTTTACAAAATTTGATTATCTATATGTCAAGGTTCACACACTTTTGTAACAGCTGAAATCTTTTTACTCAATTCTCATCCTCCTCTAGTTTGTACAATATACTTCCACACTTGTTCACAGTTTAAATACCAATCAATGTTTTACACTACCAATCAGGACCAGTCATGCCCATTTCCAATCATTGCTACACCCTCTACCATTCATTATTATATTTGTTTTCTTCATTTTTTATACCTTTTAATATTGATATTTTTTCCCGTTCACATCACCTGCATTTAGTAATCTCATGGTATATTTGTAAGTAATAGTTACACCAAAAATATTAAATGGATACATAACATTTGTTATACATGCCATTGTTGGTAAACAACTATACTTATTTACCTGTTGCATTCTCAATAATGCTGTTAACTCATTTGTAGGTTGATAGTGATATTTTTTTTTATAAAAATATATATATACAACATTTACTATTCTTCTTCTTCATTTTACATGTATTTTTTTCATCTATAATTTTACTTTGATAAACACATTAGTCAAGAGTAAATAAATAAACACATAATTAAAAATAAAATATCATACTTTTTCATTAAATAATACTTGTTTGCTGATGCAAAATAAGTGGTGCATTACTGAATCACGCCTTAATGGTACTTATATTATTTTTAATATTGCAATTCTTAGAGATCTATTCAGATTTCTGTTCAATGCACTCATTTCATGAAACTTTCATGAGTAACGCATCAAATATTTCATTCTGTTAATTTACACAACTTCTTACACATACTTCTATCATCTATACTTAATGCACTCAATTTTATCATTTACAGTTTTTTTTTACTAATCAATGATATACACTACTAGTTAATGCCTTAAATATTACCAGTTAATTAATATTACACAAATTACTAATCAATCATGTATTACCAGTTAATGTATTAACACAGTCATTCAATGTGACATTCTTTCTTTTCTCATTCATACATTTTAAAATTCATTGTTCTTTCACATTAGATGCATTTGATAATTTCAACGGTATTTGTAAGTTCTAGTTACACCATATACTATTAAACCTTAGGTGATATACAACTGGACTTATTTACCTTTTGCACTCGCAATAATGTTGATATTATTTATTTGCTGATTAATAATAACATTCTATCGTAAAATTATAAGCAGCATTTTCTTTTCCTTGTTTTTTTTTTTTTTTTTTTTGCACATACACTTTAACATCCATTTATTCCAGTTAGAGATACAAAGGTACAGTAATTTATTTATTTTTTTGAAAAAAAAAAACCTTTTCATTAAATTAAATTTGTTTACAGTTGAAATATAGATTTGTTTAAGGATATTATTTTTATAATATTAGGATTTACTAAAAATCTATTTTGATTTTTTGTAATGCACATGGCTTCATGAACCTTCATGATAAAAGTATCAAATATTTCATTCTGTGGACTTACACGAATATCTTACACGTTTCACTTACTATAACACTACATCCCATCAGTCACATTTTTATATATCATTTAAAAATTTCTGTCACTGGTTCTACTTGTTGATTTTTATTCTTGACTTATTAAATGGTAACATATTTTAGTACAAATAATAGATAACTTTTCACTGTACATGTCCTAATATAATTTCTTTTTCTTTTTTCGATTTATTTATTTTCTTCTATAGAGTATGTGTCGCACCTCAATTACACCCCTTGTCTTGCCCACTCAGTGCTCGCGAATTTACCTTTTTAAAGTTCATTCAATATAGGTAATTTTTAAAGACATACATTTTTTTTCGAATTTTTTTTTTCATACACTACACTTGTTTCTAGAAGTATATTTATTCACAGTTGTTACGTTATCGCAAACTTTTGGTGTTTATACCAGCTGTATGTTCTGTCGAAGTTACATATATGGGTTTGCATACATCGATTTCTCACACATCTTTCACATACTTACTGATTTTACATTTTCTACACTTTATTCAATGTATTCTAGCAACCAGTTATTATTTTTTCAATCTAAACATATTTAGAGGTGATAGGGAATGTTAGCAAACGAAAAACAAAATTACGTTTTGATACACATAATCATTTGTTACATTATGGAATTGAATGACTTATGGCAGTGTTTCAAACATTTTTTCCCCCTTCACATACAGAAATTCAAATATTTCTGAATCCTCATATGTAATATAACGTTGTTTTAAATTCATGTTGTGAGTTTAAAAATAAAATTAGAAACGCATAATTTTCCAAATTATACCTTTATTCATTATTTTGGGAATTAATACATAATCCTTGGTTATTTATGCTGTATTTCTGTTTACCCGTATATTATATATGTTATATATATCATATTACTCCAGTATTTTATAATGATTATAGTATTGATCAATATCCATGTTTAGTCACATTTAAGGCTTGTTATGATACAAGCATATTTTTAAATTAATGCCAGCTGGTAACTGACCTGTAAACATAGGTCTAATGTTTGTTTTATTTGTATGTGCACAATTTGATACAGGTCAACGTCTGACTAAGACGAATTGAAAAAGTGATCACGAATTTTATTAAAATTGCTGCAGCTGTTTCTAAATAGAAACAATATATGATGTCACCTGTATGACAAATTTATGGTACCAATATAATTATATCATGATATACTTTTATTTTTGGATGGATGCCTGCTAAGAGAGATCTTCAATTGCTGTTTGCTTTTGTGTCATATTTAGTTTTATTTACATGTATCTGCTATAATTGATGTAGTCGTAAGAGCATATGAAGAATTTGTTTTTCGTCCTCAATTCAAATTTTTTCGTCGGTTTAAGGGGAGATATATGTTATGTGGTATCACATATATTTTTCTTTAATTAATCCTTTTCTTTAATTTTCAGTTTAAACTAACTTTTAAATACTTAGTCATTTTATCCTAACTTTTATTTCAGCTCCCGCCGTAATTTTCCTCCATTAAAAGAAAATATCTTTAACATATGCCCTTTATCAATAAAACTTTCTCACATAGATAGAATTCATTTAAACGATTAATAACCATCACTAGATATCCAAAAAAAAAGAAAAGAGATAAAGATTGACTTTGTATTCGGTTTGCATTTTATTTCTCATTCCGTCCAACGTTCGTTAGAAATGTCTGTGTCTGCTTAATTTTTGAGTTTAGCCTTTTCGGTAAAATCCTAAACATTTTCCAGTACATGAGAATTGTTTTGTCTACTTCAGCTAGATTCCCAAAACTTTGCTCTCAACGTACATTTGGCATTCACATTCTTGTTGGCTCACTTTTTAGGACTGCTATTCTTGTACCCCTGTCCTGTAATTCAAAAATTCTCCTAATTGCCTAATGCGTAACTGATAATTTTTAGCTTATATGACATCATTCATTTTCATATGCTCTTTCGCCAATTTCATGTTGCCAATATGTGTATGGCATGAAAGTCGACATGTGCCGGAGGGCTCTTTCTCTCTCTCTCGCACGGCCTCGGATAAGAAGTTAATAATGTAAGCTTTCGCTGCTAAACAATGCTCTCGGGCACCATCCCATCCCTTCATGTACGTACTTTGTAATCGTTCGCTTATAACTCGAAGTTTAATAAACTAATATCGTAAAGAATCCTTTCAGAGCATTTAATTCTACAACCTACTGCCTTTTATCCTACTTTCAGTGAATGCATAGCGGACCTGGATTATTTTTCACGCAATGTACTTTTAAACACGTAGATTTCCGTTACCATACACGGTTCAAGTCACCAGTTAGAAACAATTAAACATTTGCTTAAGACATTTCATAGTTTTTATAATAATTTCTTGAAAGGAAATTTCAAAATTTTGTTTTTCCCGAAAAGCTACTTTTTTACGATTCTTTTATAGATAGAGACATTCTTATATGAAGGGGTTAGAATGACAGTGGAGTAAATCAATGTTTAGTAATTTGAGAAATGAAGGGTTTTGTGAAACTTGTATTTCCGTTGCATTAATTATTCCAGATTGTTTTGTCCTCTAGCGACTGCCCTAAATGGACTATGTCTTATTTGTCTGTCGCACTGAACAGAAATTTATATACGTTCAGTGAAAATATGGTTATCTAGATTTTTAAAATTTTGACTTACTCTACTGTCATTCTAACCCCCTCATATATAAATACCCTTACACATTCTCTTAGAGATATATCCGTATTGCTATAATAATTTACCTCCTATGAATTATGATAAATAAGGGCCAGAAAATATAGTCGATTGGTATTATTGTCTTAATACAATTATTTTAAAGATATTTTGAACAGTCTGTCATTTAATAAAACAATACAGAAGGTACTGAATATGAAATTAATATAAAATTTAATTTTATTTAGTTCTCATAAAATTTGTGAAAGTTAATTTGACGTTATTAGATAATTGTATGTAATGATAGTTAGCTGAATGATATTAAAATTGCTGTACTTTAAGTATCGGATGTTTCCATCGATCATTTAATAGCTGGATGCTGTTTGATTCGGCTGTCACCAAATTTTTGCGCCCATTTGATTCTAATTCTTGGATTCCAGGTTTGTTTGTTTATTTCTTTTGCCCGATTATGGCGTGACGTTATTAGATGATTTTATATAATGCTAGTTAGCTGAATGATATTAAAGTTGTTGTATTTTAAGTATCGGATGCTTCAATTAGTCACGTTCATTTAATAGCTGGATGATGTACAATTCTGCTGTCACGAAATTTTTTGCGCCCAAAATCTCATTCTCGGATTCCAGGTTTTTTGTTTGTTTGTTTATTTATTTTGCCCGATTATGGAGTGACGTTATTAGATAATATTACGTAATGCTAGTTAGCTGAATGATATTAAGTTTGTTGTATATTATTTATCGGATGTTTAATTAGTCATGTTCATTTAATATCTGGATGCTGTTCAATTCTGTTGTCACCAAATTTTGTGCTCTCAATTGAATCTTATTCTCAAATTCTAGGTTTTTTTGTTAATTTTTTTTTGCTCGATTATGGCGATATTCTTTTTAAGACAAATTTTCTTTAATCATTTTTAAAATCTCTATAAACACGTAAACTTAAATCTCTTAAAATTCATGACTCTTTGCTTAAAAAAAAAACAAAGTCAGCGCCAAATAATATCTTGACAACGACGCTATTCCAGTTGACTATACGAATACTGTATACAAGATATAAAGATCAGTTTTTGTCCTGTTCAATAGGTAAGGCCCCCGATTTGTTCAAACTTGACTGCTACTATTGTGTTACGCAAATGTCTTCCTGAAACACTTTGTTGTAGAAATCGCTGGATTACATAAAAAGAGCGATATCAATCACTAAAGGGTGAATAAACCAATATTTTCTTATATTTCACATATTTTAACATTATTGATCATCATGTGTAAATCATAAATGGTTGGGAAAAAAAAAAACACATTTTTGCAATCAAAAGTCATTACAGCATGATATGTTTTGTCATGCAACACTGTTAAAAATTTGCAGCAAACTGTCCAGTCATTTGACCGTTTTTATAGAAAACGGTTACATAACCGTAATTTAACTGTATTCAGACCATAATATTGCTTATATTATGATCAGACTAGAGTTAAATTACGGTTATGTAACCGTTTTCTATAAAAACGGTCAAATGACTGGACAGTTGGCTGCAAATTTTTAACAGTGAATAGTGACTTACAATAGTGTAAGTAGCTTTTCCTTATTCTTAATAGTAGACTTAATGGCAAATTATAATATTTTAATGAAACGTTTTGCATTATTTACATTAATGCTGTTTAAAAAAAATAAAAATGTAGGCAAATTCACAAATTTAATAGTAACATTTCTGCATGCTACTGTCTGTCTCAAACGTTTAGGCACACACGGATAATGTCTAGGCAATAATAAAATTGGAAGGAGAAATATATGAAATATTTTCTCAATAAATACTCAAAATATAATTTAATCGAAACATAGACGAGATATTACAAAGGTTTCATCAGAATTATTTATTTAAAAAATACACCCGTTTTATTTTCGCTAGAAATGCTACTGTTTCAAAGTTTTTACATTATGCAAACGTTAACAAATACTGAATTGGTGCTTCTACCAATCAAGTGTTTCAACTAAACAACCGTTTTTCCTGAGTAGTATAAGAGAGCATATTCAATTTCCGTTGGCTATTTAAGATTGTAAAATTTACAAATGAGAAAATTTTAAGACAATGTAAGTTCAAATAAAAAAAAATAAACTTGTTGTTGAAACATTTTGAATTTTAAATAGTTCAGAACGAGGAACATACCGAGTATTTTCTAGAAATAACAATTTTGACCAAAAAACGAGATTCATGTCATCCACGTGTAACAAGTGCTCAAACTGATAAAGGAAGATTGATGTACAAACAAAAATATGTCCATATGGCAAATTAAAAATAATATGTATGTAAATTTCTGAAAGGACACAATTAATAGAAGCATGAGAGACTGCAAGAATATTGTGTTTTAACAAAATTGCCTAAAATCAAACCCTGAATACATTAGAATGGATTGGGCTCAAAAGTACATGTCGTTCGGGAACACGTTGCTCACTATATTATTTACGACAAGAAATGGAATCGAGATGTCCCTGATGACAGGAATTGTTACTGGCATGACCACTAGAAACAGTCATGTATTTTCTTCAGGAGACGTCAAGACGGTAAGTCTCTAAGGGTTTGAATACCGATTGGATTTATTGGTCAATCCTTCTTGGCATTTCTCCATGGGACACCAAATCTAACAAATTATTAAGAGACACTAGAGGAACAACTACTTCCATTTGGTGACATCTTAGGCAGTTCTGAGTGGAGATTTCAGCACGGCAATGTTTCAATCCACAACTTACATAGTACGAAATGGGGACTTTTTAGATTGATCAGCTTTAAGCCCAGACTTAAACGCAATTGCGAAAATTTGGGATATCTTAATCCGTGAAGTATACAAGAATAGAAGGCAATATGACTGTACTGAGAAAATAAAATTGATTATTGAAAAATATATTCTTTGCACCAATGATAGTTCAAAAACTAATTGATTGAATAGGAGCGTGACTATTTGAAATTATCCAAAACTAAGGAAATGCTATTAATAAATAGCATCATGGAAATGTGTTAAATGATGTGTGTTTTGCACATCGTGCCTAACCTTTTGAGATATTGTATAGTTTTCTGAATTTTTATGAAAGTTATGATAATATATCCATTTATTAATTTTGATACGATTTATATGAATTATTTTACAGAATCCAATAAGTAAATAATTTGTTTTTGTTTCATTTTGTATTATTATTTAATAAACCAAAATTTATCTTATGCCAAAACTTTTGAGATAGACAACTTAGTGTAAAATCTGCCTTAAATGTTAGTAAAATTATTTTAATAAATGCTCATTGTAGGTAATAAATGACATATGAATGTTTTTGTAAGACGATATATAATTTCCGGTAACTTAGTCCTAGTACAATGTTTCTCATTACTGCAAGTAAATAGACGACCCATTGAATAGAATATTGTAATTAGTCACTTACTAGTTTCAATATATCTTATGATCAAACCTGAATAATAATGTACGTAACAATTTTGCGTAACAAAGTACAGAATACATAGCCTCAGTTGAAATCAATATATCATTTTCATTTATAAAGTTGGAACGTACTTCAATCGAAATAATTATATTCCAATTTAAATTTAGTTTGTGCTACGTTTTCAACTCAAAGGATTAAACATTACATTATTATGCTATTTTTAATAGATGTTTCATATTATAACAACAAAATTATACATTAAAATTTAAAAAAAAACATTTTTGTGAATATATTAAATCAGCAACATAATATACATTAAAAGTAATTTAAAGTAAGTTTACCGACTTGAAATATGAAGCGATGTCATTTCTTTAACAAATAATATCAAAGACTCGACGCTGCGTTTTCTATACAGTTTCCTTAAACTTGTCATGAATTCAATCTTCCTTTTTTTTAAATAATAAATTAATATAATTAATTTATATAGTGTTATGTTTAAAAGTATTTTTTATGTTTAAAAAGTATCTTTAATCACTTCGCAATATATTTATGTTTGGCAAAATTATGTACAGGTTGGGAAAACGCATGCACAAACCTGTAAGGGGAGGTAAAGTGCAACTCTCGTAATTATACTGGGATTTCCATACAACTGATATACAGTAGATGACAAAAGTTTTGAGACGATATGTTTTCTGTCCTAACTTTTTCTGTAAGCAAAATTTTTAATGGTGTGAATTAGTAATTTCTAACACTTGTAAATGTCAACAAAATGCAACATTAGAACAATTGCGACGTATGCATAAATAAAAAATAATTTTGAAATTTTCAAAATTCCGTAAGCAAACGTTTTGAGACCATTCAGTTTTTTTCTTAACATTTCATTAGAATTAAGCGTCTTAATGTAAGGAAATACAGCAATATTTAATATTTAGTTGCATATACGTTTGCTTTTAGGACAGCGGTACATCGTCTGGGTGTGGAATTAGCATGGCTTTCTAAGCTGGACCTAGGGATTTTCGCCCATTTTTCTTTTTTGGTAATAACCAAGAGAAATTATATCAAGATAAATATTGTTTTCATCAATGCTATATAAAAATAGTAAACGGTTCGCTGAGTTATAATAGTCCCATGAAAACAATTATTGAGGAAATATCGTAACAAATGATAAATAACTCTCATTCAGAGGAAGTGCCATTTGCGTTAGGGCAATTTTACTGTAAAACATTGTAGTATGCTGTATTTAATACTGTACAGAATGTTATTAAACACATAATATACTTAATTTCAAAATATTTATAAATATACGCAATCAATATTATTTTCATTCAATCTACTGAATACTCCATTAGAGCCTATTTATTCCTTAATCTTTTTCTCCTTTAGTCTTGTTTATAGTTTGTCATCAGATATATTTTACATAAAGTAATCCCATTTTACCTAAGACAAATTTTATCGAATTACTTAGAAAACAAATTCGTTCTTTTGATAGTATCATACGTTAAGCATTTTATAGTATTTGGAGAAATGATAGAAAAGTTGGATTTATTGATACTATTAGCATTTTGAAAATAGATATAAAAAATGTTCGTAAATGATGAAAAATTATTTTATCTTAAGTTAAGAATTTAATTATAAAAATAAAAGATCTTACGAGAATATAGACTTTTTTTGTATTTATAATAGTTGTTGCCAGCATCTCCGCAATTATGAAAACAACTTAGTAACAGCATGTTTTATAATATTTCCATATTAGTGTAAGGTAAAGATAATTTTACATAGTACTGAATTTTTTTTAACGATTTTTTTTAAACCATCTTTACGAGTTTTATGCGGAAGCTTTTCAGGAATTATGTGGGTTAGTAGCAGTGCTAGTGGAATTAACAGAAGCAGCAAATAATTCCTCGGCAAACTTTGGCCGAATGTCCTATCCCAGGGTCGGCGAACCTTTTCACATCCGCGTGCCAATTTTTGTCAAAAAAATGTTTCAAGAGATCTTCGCGTGCCAACGCCCCCCCCCCCCCCGCCTAAAAAAACCTATAAAAACAATGAATGTAATAATTATGGTAATACATGATGTTGCCCTTTGGGATCTGTTGATTTTGACATTTTAAGCGGAGTATTGGCTTTATGATTGCGGTAATTTTATTTTAAAATAGACAATTAAAAAAAAAACATTGGAAAAAAAATAATTTATGAATCATATCTGCAAAATATTTGTTTTACACTTGCTATTAAATGGAAAATTATTATTTTTTAAATATATCACAATGCATAAGAAGAAATTAGGAAATATAAAAAAAACATTACCTAAAAACTCTGCCTAAGAAATCTGTTTTCGCTTTGGATTTTGTTAATTGAATGTTATTTTCTCATTTCTTATGCATTGCAGCAAAATCTACTTTTTTCAGAAGAAAATTTATAACTTCGTAAGGTAATTTAACTTAGCCACAGCATCTTGGAATTTCTGTGTTAGTTTCTCTTCACCGAGTTCGTTATCACTCTCAATGTCACAAATATTTGTTTCTTCTATGGAGCAGCTATCGTTTGTGGAAATAATAAGGTAGATCAAACAAAGCGTCAAACTTTCGTTTATTTGAAGCCTGTGACAATATGAGATTAATTAATTTTGGGACTACAGCTATAATATCACCAAGAGATTCAAAACCAACCTATGCACCCAGGACTTGTTGATGTATGATGCAGTGATATAAAAGAATAATATGGCCAATGTGAGTGAGAAATAAACTGAAAAAAATATTTATTTTACCCATTATACTGGTGCCCCTTCAACTGTAACAAAAACTATTTTTAAAAAGAATTATTTCTTTTTCAGTAAGTGAATTTATAACTGCTAAACAAATATTTGCATCTTTGGTAGTAGTTGCTAATGATACTAACGAGAATAAGTCCTGCTTAATATCGTACAAAATATCGTACAAAAACAACTAAACGAGCAGATTTGGTTACATCTATACTTTCATCAAGACAAAATAAGGTGAAAGGAGAATACGATATCAGACTTTGGTTGCTCTCTTACATTTTCTGCCATTTTTAAGATTCTATCTTTGACTGTATTTCTTGATAAAGGAGTATCTTTAATTAGTTAAATTATTTTAACTTTATTTTCAAAATCGTTAAAAAGTGATAAAGCGCATGTTAACCAGGATTCCTTCAAAAACTCTCCATCGCAGAAAAGTGTACCATTCCGAACAATGACATTCGCAGCCGATTTCTTGCGACACTAGTTTGAGAATCTTGGCTGATATATGGAATCATAGATGCCAACAGTTTATTTTCCTTTTAATTGCACTAACAATGAATTCCTTTTGTTCTGAGTAATTTTTGGGAGAAAAAGGTTTGTGATTTGTTTCATAATGCCTTTTCAATGCAGACCACTCTCCGGGAACATAAAACGCACAAAGCCTTAACATATTTACTAATCATCCCATATTTCTCAGTCCCCCACGTTTGAAATTCTCTACTATCTTGCACATTCTATCTTTTAGCCAAATTGGCTATTTTGAATAAATATTACTTTAACCTATTCGGGACTATGGGTGCATATATGCACCCACAAAAAGAGTATACAGAATTTGTTTTAAGCACCAGTAAAAAAAAAAAAAAGTAATATTTGCTTTCTCTAATTAGAGTATTTTTGTGATAATTTAAGTAAAGGAACCTTTTTTTAAAAGCCAATAAAATTTCTGTAAAAGCCGCCGGTCCCGAAAGGGTTAACGGTACAATCTAATCAGTTTTAGATTACCATCGTTGATTATAGGAAGTAAGTTTAACAATAAAAAAGATCATGCATAATATAGAGTTGATGAAAGCATCACTAGAATAAAAGCAAATCAGAATAATAATAATAAAATGACTAGCCACTAAATTTACTCAGATTTATATGGAGGGGAAGGAAGGGTTCAGAGATCGGATGTTCTGAGTGGGTAATTCAGTGATATGACAAGTACACTTGTACTTTTTACAACAAACAAAAGCTATTTTCGGTCAAGCTCGTGTATTATTGGAAGCAAAATAATGAGGTTCAGAATTTTGGAGAGTTGACTGAATTTAAATTTAGAATTTAAATCAACGGCGTGCCAAAAATATTCCCTCGCGTGCCAGCTACGGCACGCGTGCCATAGGTTCGCCGACCCTGTCCTATCCCAACTACTTTTCGTCCAGATAACCTCACTCTCTGGGGTCGGCAGGAAACTCTCCCTGTCCATTCGGCAAACTGCCTCTCGGACATCGTATCCCGGCTACTATTGAATCATTTTTTATGCTTTTTCATTCTAGTTTTGTATAATTTGGTCAATTGGTTAGTTAAACTTTTGCCGAGTACGCAGTATTGTATTATTTAATTTTTTGATTAGATAGTGATGTCATATAGGGAATTTTGTAATGTGCAGAAATAGTATACGTAAATAAAAAACAAAAGAAAGTTCTAAAATTGAAAAGACATTTAAATTTAGACATTTAACAAAATGAAAAACGACACATAAATATAACATAATAAAGTCTGTAATAGTAAATGTTTTAAACTTTCTACACTCTAAAAACGACATTTTCAAAACTGAGCAAAAAATACTCAATTCTGAGTATGTCGCATAGTCAAAATAGCTTCGAATCAAAATTACTCAAGTTTGAAACATGTATATACTGAAAACATGCGAACACTCAAGAATAAAACATCATGTGCTCATATTTGAGTATGTCCGTGTTCCCAAAATGAGTAGGAACTAACTTCTATGTGCTCATTTATGAGTATCTCCATGTTTCAAAAATGAGTTTGAACCGATTCTAATTCTTTTTGAGTATGTCCAGTCCATGTTTCAAAAATGAGTATGAAGTGACATCTACGTGCTCAGTTTTAAGTATGTCCAATATTCAATATTCTGAGTATTTCTGGTATTTCAGAATTCAAAGCATTGGGTCGTCACATTTGAAACAAAAAGTTTCATAACCAAATGAAAACATGGATTTACTCAGATTTGAAAGTGTCATTTTTCTCAGTGTACAAATTCATCATCAGTACATATATCAATCGATACAGAAGCTGGTTACCGTTCAAGAATATGTCATTTAAAAATATTAAATCAACAGGGAGTATATGTTATAGTATCACAACATATTTAGATGGAGTTGTATATGTTTCGTTTAGGGCAGATTTCTGTATTCTTGTAAACAAATCTTTTAAAATATTCTGCTATTAAAATTATTGTAGTTTTTATTTAATTATTTTAATATTTTTCTAAATCTGAGATGTGTTTGGTATCTATTAAGAGATTAACAAGTTCCGATTGTAAATTGCCAAATTTGTAAGTACGTTAAGCTTTTCTAAGCGGATGTTGCATGAGCGTCTATGTTCACCAATATAAATAGAGTCACGACCTATATATGGGATACTGTAAACTACAGCGGTATTCACTTGAAAAATATATGATATATAGCAATGTGTCCAATAAAAACAAAAATTTCTTATCGAAATATTCATTAAAAGGAGATGCACTCCTTTGGACTGCGAATATCGGTACATTGTTATCACTCACCAGCTGGGAAGAACGAGCTAAGCTCGTTAAAAATAGCCAAACTTTAATCTTTTCGTAGACTTCTATGTCTTTTGCAGATCGCAAGATAGCCAAATATCGTCAAATTTAGCGACATTCTTTAATTTGGCGCCAAGCATGCGATTTGGCATTAGTAAAATTAAAAGTAGATTTTCCCGCCAAATCCCGCCAAAGTCGCCAACGTTTCGCCAAATTTGGAAAAATGTTGCCAACTTTACGACTTCGCTTACTGCCAACTGTTCAAAAACTTAATAACTGTTTCAACCTTCATACTCATTGAAATACATTGACCCGTAATGGCCCCAAAATGGTCCACTAATCGAATTTCCTCGAACATGTGACCTAGCCCAATGGTTTTCTGGTGCCCCAAAACGGTAGGATACAAAATTTCGTCCAAATAGTTTGAACCATTTTTTAGATAGAATTAGCTTGACCCTGACCCTTGATGACCCTTGATGACCCACTAATCGAATTTTCTCGAACACGTGACCTAGCCCAATCGTTTTCTGATGCCAAAAAAACGGTAGGATACAAATTTCGTCAAAATCGTTACAGCCGTTTTAAAAATAAAATTTGCATAACCACACACAAGATTTTCTCGTATTAGAATATATGATAAATCGGAACAATATGAGTAAACAATTACTCAGTTAAAAAAGGCATTTTCATGTGTACGTGAGTCAAGCAAACGGGCGGAATTTTACTGTAATAGACAGAATGTATTTCAGAAAGCACTTAATGTTTTCTTCAGGAAATTACAGCTGAAAGACGCACTGTGGCTGGATTTAATTTTTGAGGATCTTCTGGACAGTTTCTTGTTTGCTTTTCATGTGGTAATACAAGACTATATTCAAATGCTCGAACCTAACAGTTTCACTGAGCTTTAAGAATTATTGATAACACATGAAAGTGGACATTAACACTGATCGTGGTGGAGTATCGAGTTGCCTAGAATAGACAGGTACTCACAGTAGCTTACTCTCTTCCCTGACGTAAATTTAAAAATGTGAATAATGAAAATGGCTTTTGAGCAAGTTTGAAAGTGGCAATTGAAATGGGTATAGGAATGATGGAAGTAGTAATTTTCAAAATAATTGTAAGAAAGGCGATAATACTAGAGCTTTGGTGGTAATCTTAGATGAAATAGATGATATTTTTTAAAAGATCGCTGAAGCAAGGATGAGAACAGACAATAATTTTTTAACTCATCTACTAAAAATACGCGTGGATGTCAAGGAAGACACCTGCCTCCGCTCCCTACTCCTTATCACTGTTCTTCATCGCTAACATTTATGAGTAAATGAGAAATCTATTCTGTCTTGCGAAAAATACGTGTGAATTCCCGGAATTTGTTGCCTGGGCTATGTTTCAAAGATAAATTAATTAAATGACTGTGGTGAAAGGTACTCTAATTGCAATAAAAATTTGTTGTGGGGACTTCTCCGCGATCGGATTTGCATAAATTTGGGTCTCAGGTCTCACCGAAAGGTATTATAGCTGCGTACTCAAGATTGTGCTTGGCATGTATACAGTAAATTTAAACCGAATGACTGCGGGTATTTCCATATATTTATAATGATATAAATTTAAGCTTATGGAATCTATATAGTTGTTTAAAATTAAGTATGGATTTTGCTTCTAGGAGTGAGAATAGTGTTAGCGATATTGTGAATTTAGAGTAGGACTTGAATTTTAACGAATCGGCAGAAGTATTATTACGTTTAAAAGTAAACATTTTACTCCACTGTTCTTCCTCTTTTTTAAATATTTAAAAAAATTGTTTTTCAATAAAATTAGCATCATGCCCTCATTCGAAAGTAATGGTTCATATAAACTTGAATACACTTTATTAATTTGAACACCCATTTTTAGCAATTACCTCTCATTGATAGTAATGTATATGAATTTATTTCTACAGCTCTGTATATGATGTACAGATATTTATACATACCATATTTAGTTCAACAAGGAAATACATAACGCAATAAAAAAATTATTTTCGACAAATACCATTGATATACAACGTATCGACGTTCTTTTATGCATCCTTATATATTAATTTACTCACGTTCAGAAACGGGTAATGTAGTTGAAAATGCAATTTTATTCCCTTAGTAAATGTTATGTAATTAGAATTCCTTCATGCAGCTCCATGTATGAAGGTGTTAGAATGAGAGGGGAGTAAATTAAAATTTAGTAATTTGCGAAAGGAAGGGTTTTGTGAAACTTGTTGTATTGCCGTTGCATTCAGTGGTCCAACTTGTTTTGCCCTCTAGAAACTCCCTAAGTGAACTATGACTTATTTGACTGGCACACTGTACAGAAATGAATATACGTTCAGTGAAAATATGTTTATCTCGATTTTCAAAATTTATAACTTATTCCACTGTCATTCTAACCCCCTCATATAATATATAGACATTATCCATCACTCTATAACCGAGTACTCTATATTAATGTCATTATATGAAATATACCAATACAACTTTTTTTTTTATAAGGAACATATATATTTCAATAATTGATATGTGTCATATTTATATGATGGTTCCTATCGGTTGAGAAGATGATCATTTATATAAATTTTCTTTTGTTTAATATAAATAGTTTTAGTCGAAGCCGTCTTCTTATCTTTCTGCAAGTTCATATATGCAGAACTGGCTTTAGTGGGAAGAAATGATTAATATTTTTGTTATGATAAATATTTACTTCTCAGATTGCTATTTATTATGGCATTTATATTTCTTTCATAAATATATTTGAACTCAAACAGAAACTCGCATTATTCATGATAAATGTTGGATTAATCTGTCATTTATTACTCAATTTTTATAAATAGTATTGTCATTCTGAATTGAAATAATACTTTTTTATTTGCAAAAAGCTGTACGTGAATTTTTTAAAGTTAAAATTTTATTACTTAAACTAATAGTATATTATACAAAAATGAAGTAATAACAAATCATACGACTCTGCAGAAAATGTTGATTTTATTGTCCAAATATTATGCATTCTACAACTATTACTACCATATATATATATATATGTATATATATGTGTGTGTGTGTGTGTGTGTGTGTGTGTGTGTGTGTGTGTGTGTGTGTGTGTGTGTGTGTGTGTGTGTGTGTGTGTGTGTGTATGTGTGTGTGTATGTGTGTGTGTAAGTTCTCGTAAATAAAAAATAATTCACGTGCATTTTCGATTTAAATGTTTTGTCGAATAGCTACAGATATATTTAAAGATTCATTTTTGATGTGGAGATGTAAAGAATATGCTTGACCACTTATTTTTCAATGAAGATTTAGTCACGAGAGAAATGAAGAGGCCAACATTAAATTGATTCATATAAATAGGATTGCTATCATCCTATAGCATAAAAATACTCGAAATCGTCTGTCAGGTTAAGGAATTACCATGTGCGCTCTATATAACATCTGTATGAATTTGTATAAGAATATCACGTATATTCGTGAAGATATAAACGTTTCTGTAAAATAGCCACATGTTTTTATTATATCATGCAGAGTTTTTAATACATTTAAAACGCCACTTTCCAAAAACTGGACAAAGTGCAGTTGAAAAATAATCAAAAATTCAATTAATATATTTATCAGATATGAGTATTTGTTTGAAATAGTTTTTAGCTGCACAGGTGTGAATGCGCGAACGATATATATATATATATATATATATATCATAATAATCGATATTGTACTGTCCTCTAAAAAACCCACTCTAGTACTACACCAAATATTTTACTAAAATATTTTTTTAGTTTTGTTCTGTTTTCATGAAACATTTAGAATAACAAAAATAGTTAAAAATACCTAATGAGTGCTTATTTAGTTTTAAAATAATTTAAATTAACAATTGCAGAATTCTGGCAAAACACGAGCTTCATTTTTAGAGATTTTCTTTTCATAAAAGAATTTTAGAATGATCTACCTATTTTTTTATTTTATTTTTTTATGTAATAAAATGTTTCATTTTCAGCAGATTATGTCAGGTGTGGTTTGTTTTCAGGTATAATGGGTCCATTTTTGGAAAAGTGTTTTTTTTTTTCAAATTCTCTCATAATTGACTTCCATTTTGTAATAAAGTGCTAAAATGTGTAATGCTCAACATTAAAATCTTAGTCAGAACAAGATGTAATTATTTTGCCATGTTCAATTTATATAAATTCTTTATTAGACTTTATATAGAGAAAATTTCAAAAAATGGTTTTTTTTAGAGGACAGCAAAATATTATAAAGCAAGAAGCCCCAAAAGTGTATATCCGCGATAATTTAAAAATCTACGCAATGGAATTTTTTGCGGATTGTACAATCGGATAGAGAAGGTTCCTGTCATATTTATGATATGTAATATAACGATATACCAATGATTTCTGAAAATAAAATTTAGTATTTTATCCTGATTTTGGACGAAAATTTTGCCTCTGGTATATGTTTTTCATTTTGGCGATGGTATATTATGGTATCGTTTGGTCAAAGGTCTTTGAAAAACGGCTATCAGTTAAAAATTAAAAAAACAAAACAAAATACTGATTTTATTTAAAATACAAAAAAAAAACTATTGCTGATTTTATTTAAAATACAAAAAAAAGAGAAATAATATGATGAAACAAATGTATTTAATTTAAATATGAAAGGAATGTTTGAACGGTCAAAAGGAGTGCTCAATTTCTAAAGCGACTATTGAAACAATATTTGGCAATTTATCAATATTAGAAGTCTGGTTAAGGAAAAATGTACTTTTATGACCTCTTGCTTTATGATATATTAGCCAGCTACGCCCGCTACGCTGGTCAATTTCTCCTAACGTACCTTTAATCAAACAAAATATTGACATTTCATAGTTCACTTATATATTTTAACAGTATAATAAGGCTACTATAATTTGTGACTCGTGCTATAGCCAATATAAACGTCAGGACGCGTCGCACTTATCATTATCTTTTCGCTATGGTGAAATTTAATAATTTTTGAAATTCAATATTTGAAAAATGGCATAATCATTAGATTTGAAATTTATATTAAGCAATATACATTTTTTTACCTTTAAAACGCAGTTTGTTTAACAATTTTCTGACAAATACTTTTCGAGCTATTATTTTTTTTCAGCAACTTCAAATGTTTCATTTTCCTAGATTAATCTGTGGCAAAGATTAGCGAAAAACCCATTCGTCAGCAACGCATAGCTTTATATCTTAAAGAGGATGTTGGAGAAGGGATTGTCACCATCACTTTTGAAATCGGTTCTGAAGCTCCAAAGATTCCATAGAAATTGTAATTTAGAATGATTTTAGAACACTTTTCGCTCATTTCACCCTTTTAAATATCGATTTTTTAAAAATTTATTCTTAGAGAGCATTTACATTTTATAAGTAACTACCATGCCAAATTTCATGTTTCTAGCTTCTTCAGTATAAAAAAAAGTCGCAATTTTCTAAAATTTTTCACTCCTGCATCCCCCTGGAATTTAGCCTATGTTGGAGCAGGGATTGCCATAAAAAATTTGCCATTACTTTTGAAAAGGGTTTGGTAGTTCCAGAGATTCCATAGAAATTGTAATTTAGAATGTTTTAAGAACGCTTTTCGCTGATCTCACAGTTTTAAATTTCGATTTTTTTTTTTAGAATTTGTTCTTAGAGAGCATTTATATTTTACAAGTAACTACCATGCCAAATTTCATGTTTCTAACACCTTCAGTATAAAAAAATCGAAATTTTAGAACGTTTTTCACTCATGCACTGCCCTGGGGGCAGTGGCACCGGCATGAAATATAGCCTATGTTACAGCAGGAACTGTTACCATCAATTTGCCACCATCACTTTTGAAAACAGTTCTGTAGTTCCAGAAATTCCATAGAAGTTGTAATTTAGAATGTTTTTAGAACGCGATTCGCTCATCTCACCCTTTTAAATTTCGACTTTTTTAAAATTTTTTGTTAGAGAGCATTTACAACTTATAAGTAACTACAATGCCAAATTTCATGTATCTGGATTCTTCCATATTAAAAAAACAAACAAAAAAAAACGAAATTTTAGAACGTTTTTCGCTCTTTTACCCCTTTTTCCTGTAGTAGTTAGTGGCAGAGATATAAAACATAGCCTATGTTACAGCAGGGACTGTTAGCATCAATTTGCCACTGTCAATTTTGAAAATGTTTCTATAGTTCCAGACATTCCATAGAAATTGTAATTTAGAATGTGTTTAGAACGCTTTTAAATTTCGAACTTTTTTAGAATTTGTTCTTAGAGAGGATTTACATCTTATAAGTAACTACCATGCCAAATTTCATGTTTCTAGCTCCTCCAGTATAAAAAAATCGAAATTTTAGAACGTTTTTCGCTCTTATACCCCCTGTGGTAGTGGCACCGACATAAATTATAGCCTATGTTACAGCGGAGACAGTTACCATCAATTGGCCACCATTACTTTTGAAAATGGTTCTGTAGTTCCAGAGATTCCATTGAAATTGTAATTTAGAATGTTTTTAGAACGCTTTTCGCTCATCTCACACCTTTTAAATTTTGAATTTTTTTAGAATTTGTTCTTAGAGAGCAATTAAATCTTATAAGTAACTACCATGCTAAATTTCATGTTTCTAACACCTTCAGTGTAAAAAAAAAAAATCGAAATTTTAGAACGTTTTTCGCTTTTGCATCCCTCTGGTTGTAGTGGCACCGACATAAAATATAGCCTATGTTGGAATAGGGACTGTCACCATCAATTTGCCACCATCACTTTTAAAAACGGTTCTGTCGTTCCAGAGATTCCATAGAAATTGTAATTTAGAATGTTTTTAGAACCCTTTTTGCTCATCTGACACCTTTTAAATTTTGATTTTTTTTTACTGTGTTCTTAGAGGGCATTTACATTTTATAAGTAACTACCATGCCAAATTTCATGTTTCTAGCTCCTTCAGTATAAAAAAAATCGAAATTTTAGAAAGTTTTTCGCTCTTGCACCCCCCTGGGGGTAGTGGCATCGATATAAAATATAGCCTATGTTGTAGCAGGAACTGTCACTATCAATTTGCCACCATCACTTTTGTAAACGGTTCTGTAGTTCCAGATATTCCATAGAAATTGTACTTTAGAATGTTTTTAGAACGCTTTTCACTCATCTCACCCTTTTAAATTTCGAATTTCATTAGAATTTGTTCTTAGAGAGTATTTACATCTTATAAGTAACTACCATGCCAAATTTCATGTTTCTAGCTCCTTCTGTATAAAAAAAATGGAAATTTTAGAAAGTTTTTCGCTTCTGCACCCCCCTGGGGGTAGTGGTACCGACATAAAATATAGCCTATGTTGGAGCAGGGACTGTCACCATCAATTTGCCACCATCACTTTTGAAAACGGTTCTGTATTTCCAAAGATTCCATAGAAATTGTAATTCAGAATGTTTTTAGAACACTTTTCGCTCATCTCACACCTTTTAAATTTCGAATTTTTTTATAATTTGTTCTTGAGAGCATTTACATGTTATAAGTAACTACCATGGCAAATTTCATGTTTCTAGCTCCTTCAGTAAAAACAAAAATCGAAATTTTAGAACGTTTTTCGCTCCTGCACCCCCTTGGGGTAGTGGCACCGACATAAAATGTAGCCTATGTTGGAGCAGGGACTGTCACCATCACTTTTGAAAACGGTTCTGTAGTTCCAGATATTCCATAGAAATTGTAATTTAGAATGTTTTTAGAACGCTTTTCGCTCATCTCACCCTTTTAAATTTCGAATTTTATTAGAATTTGTTCTTAGAGAGCATTTACATCTTATAAGTAACTACCATGCCAAATTTCATGTTCCTAGCTCCTCCAGTATAAAAAAATTAAAATTTTAGAAAGTTTTTCGCTTTTGCACCGCCCTGGGGGTAGTGGTACCGACATAAAATATAGCATATGTTGGAGCAGGGATTACCGCCATCAATTTGCCCCCATCACTTTTGAAATCGCTTCAGTAGTTCCAGAGATTACCCCCTACAAACAAACAAACAAACAAACAAAAAAACAATATTTTCTACTTTATAATATTCGTATAGATATTATTACTGTGAAAGTCGCAGCAGACGATTTTTTAAAAATATAAATTTTATATGTATCGAAATTTTATCTCTGATTTACAGACGATTTTTGCATTTCCTGTTGAGTTTTTATGTATGACGTGGACAATGTTTTTTATGATAGAATAAAAAAATCAGATGTAATCTGTAATATTTTATTTGTGCAAATTAAAAATGGTGTTGAGTTCAAACTTTGCAGTTAAATGTATTTAGAGGGCATTGTATATTTATTAATCTGGTATTTACAAACTGGTCTATTTACAAATTTAGATATAAGCGTCACTGCTTTAATATTTTGCTTTAAACTCTTTTGAAGATATGCTATTAGAATTATCGAATTATGAAAAAGTCATTTATCTACATTTAAATACAAACAGAAATATATTTTTATATAAAAAGCAATAATAATATAAATATATAAAATGCTCGTACTGACTCCTGGATGAAAATCGATCAATGTTGTTTATATAGAAATTTTATAAAAACTAACATAATATACGATCCATTTTGTCACTTACAGTTTTTAGGTGCGTTCGTAATTATATAAATACGTAGTACCTGCAGTCATTGTCGGGTCCGTCCGTCTTTCCGCATATAACAGAGCGAAAATTACCTAACCGAATGGTTTGAAATTTCATCTATATAATCGTTGCAGAAGTTTCTCGAGTCATTTCAAATTTTATGAAAATCGAAACAAAACTTAAAAAGATATTAATAAAAGTTTTCTCCATTCTATTAAATCCTATCACACGTAATTAATTTAATGATACCATATGATAGGTAATGATTCTAGGTTGTCATGGTGATTACGTCTCATTATTTCCATATTAATAAATTTAAAAACCGAATTCGTGTACAAAAAAATGTTTAATTATAGCAATCATATAATCTACCGACAGTTTTCTGGATAGATGTTTTCGGAGAAATAGATATTAAATGCAAAAATATGACTTCTAAATATGGAAGTTCTGGAATTTTCAGTATATGTCAACAAAAGCTAAAATGTTTCCAACTTAAAATGTACTTATTTTATTATGGAAATTAATTATATCATAATAACAAACGATATAATTCATTTTTTCAGTAAAATAATAATGATGATATTTTTACATTGTCTGGTATTGGATGTATGCGCATAGTATAATTTTAATGTAACAGAATTGTAATTAAGTGTTTGTAAATGTAATTTTATTTTACTAATTTTATTTTATGAAATTAAGTTTCAATTTCATAAAATAAAATTAATATCTATGATATGAAAATCTGGTCATAAAATAGATTTTGTATTCATGCCTTTTTACATAAGAGTGCAACAGCTATTGCACCGCATATTGCACCGCATAAGAGTGCAACAGCTATTGCATATTAACAGCTATTGAATATTTATAAAACTAGTTATAGTACGATCATTTGTCACGTTTGACTTACAATTTACAACTTGCTGTTACTTACAGTAAATAAATAGAAAACATGGCTGTTTTTTTAAACGGTACTTATTTTTAAAGGTCTTTGGTACGATAGGCAAAATGGCAAAATTTAAGTTTACATTTCCATAATAAAATAATGAAAAATATTTTTTCTAACAAATTTTACATATATTTTAAAATTTCATCATTTTGTTACATATATTTATGAAATAACTATCATTGTGTTTATTGCATAAGCAGAATTTAATATATTTGCATAATAATACATACGTTGAGAAGCAAATTATTTAATACATACAAAAATAATCCATCTATCAATGAAATAAAAATATATATAAGATATAGACATACAATAAGATATAAACAATTTTTTATTGCTATGCGTAATAATTCCTTGGTTGTTTAGATTATTTGGCAAAAATTACAATTTCTAAAAACCCAATTGTTATACTAAGGTCCTTATAAAAAAGAGGAATCTTTAAAACATAATGGCACCCAAGCGAATTCGGAGCAGGTTGCTAGTTTGGTAATAAACTGCAGCGCTACAGCGAATACTTAATGAATATATTTTTCCAGAACACATGCGTTTAATTTCCTAATACTTATATAATGTAATAGAAATGCAATAACAAAAATCTGTAAATTAAAATACTCTCATGATACATATAGATATTTTAATATATCACTAAAATATATTAAACTCATTTAAACGAATGATGTAAAAAAAAAAAATGTTTATTCATATAATTTTGTTTATTTTGCACTAATCTAATATTCAAAAATAATATTTCTATAATATGATTAAAAATAATACAGTAGAGAAAAATATAAAACATGAAATTATGTTTTGTGTTTAATAGTGTTAGATATTTAAATACATCAACATTCACATATTTTGTTTAAAACTGAAAATATTAGTTTTAATCAAAAGAGATTTTAGAAGTAGATATTTTTACTAAATTAAATAGAATAACTTATGTATATATGTATAACATTTATTATAATAAATAATGATTATTATACGAGTTATCTGTTATATAATATATTTTTTGACATATATATATATATATATATATATATATATATATATATATATATATATATATATATATATATATATATATATATATATATATATATATATATATATTTCTATGTCAACTAAAATTTTAATGGTTTGAAAAATATTTTAGCATTTCGAGTATTTTAAAAAATTGGAAGAAGATAAAAACAAAGAGAACTGATAGATATATTATTTATGATCCTCCAGCGAATTTGCTTTGAAACATTAGCACGATAAAATGAAGATTAATGATCTTTAAAATCTCACTTTATTGAAATGCAAATCTAATGATATTTGCATTGTCCGATTTATTCTAGCGTGAATATCATTTTTTAAAGATAATGTTTTGGACGGAAAGAATCATTGGGTGGATCATAAACGAATGGATGTAATTTTTTTTTTACATATGTAGTAGGTCAAATTTGCATCAAAATTATCTTTATATTTAAAGTCCCATCCCCCACTCCCCAATTTTATATGTATATATTATTTTAGCATACGTAAAATATCTTAGAAAAATGTTTTATTACAATAAATTAAGTGGTATATCTGCACTATTGTACAACGAGAGAACGCCTGACTCATCAACGACCAGCTGAAACGACTAAAGTCAGGATCATGAAATTTCGACAATAGATTGCTGTTAAAACCTAGGCCAGCAAAATAAAAGGATGTTTGAAAATTTCGACACCCCGAAGCAGTTTAAAGGGGGGAGGGCGTTCGAAAGTTTTGGGTCATTTTCACCATATCTCAGCAGCAGTTTTTGGAAAGAAATCTACTAAAAAATGATTAAACTCTTATTTTAGCGATTTCAGAAATTCAAACCCTAAGGGAGTTAAATAAGGGGGGGGGGGTGGTTTTGCAACAATATAGTTAGAAAAATGAAGTCGCATCAATAGTTACAACAATGAATTTATAACAATAAAGTTACAACAATGAAATACACAAAATACAGTTAAGCCATTGTGCTAAAATATAGTGGAACACGTATTTCAGCTATTTTACCGATTTCGTCGCCAATATCGGCAATGAACCCGATTATGGAAGATTATACCAATAAGACCGCTATTGCTGATTTTTGATTGTATATTTTGCGTAAGACATTTTCCCAAAGACGCCGACACATCGTCCATCACAGCAAAGCTAGTGTTCTATAAAATGAGAAATTTGCAGATGTATTCGTTCACCAGAAGTAACCAGACATCTAAAATGCTATATGAAATGCTAGCAAAACCCGCGGCTCTGCACAGTGCTGCTAGATGAAGATACGAATTCCGGATAAGTGAAGAAACATATCCGGAAACATGGGAAGCATGGGATCAGAATTACTGGAAAATGCTGCTAAGAATAACTTCTCAAAAATGGCTCCTGACATGTTATTTGACAAAAAAGTGTAGCAAGTGCGTTACACGAAATTGGCGGTAATTTGAAAAAGGACCGTCAACATTTGAACAATTTTGAGTGAGAATTTCTTGTTATAAAAACTATTATGTTTGCTTATTGGTCAGTCTTAATAAAATTAAGTCCACGTACTGTAGCGTATTCGACAAGGCCGGTACCTTGTAGTTTAGTCATTATTCATTTTTTTAAAAGTTAAATACACTTTATTTAAGCTAAGCGGGCAAGGTGTATGGTAGAGTCAATTGACGAATTTAGTCTAAGCTATGCGATCATTAACAAACGACGATTAACCAACTCAATAATCACTGAAAATAATTAGAAGATTACTAAATATCAAAAGGTTCACTTACCTGTCATTTGCAGCTCAAGTCACAATCGAATTCTAAACTCACGTACTATTTTAACTGTAATGCAAAAGTAACTCGAAAAGTTTTAGTACAATTTACATTTTACTAAATTTAACAACCCGTGGCTGCCGAGGAACTTTATTATAAACTATACATTGTAGTTATCTTACACAATCAGCAAATTTTCACTCAGCAAGAATTGAGTCCACTCTAAACGTGTCGAAATCAGATCGTTACTTATTCGACACAGGCCGTGATTACTGAAGGGGCAGGACTCAACCGAAATCCTCCGCTACAACCTTCTGCTTCACCTTTTAAACCTTGCAGATCGACCAACAAAGCTAAATTTGCTTAAACTTGCAGCAAAAAATAGCAACCGCAAACTCCTTCTGCTCCAAACACATTTCGAAAATTATAATAAAATAAAGTACAGATGTCGCTGTTACTTAAAAATGTAAATGTTGACAGTGTAGAGTACATTTATAAGAGAGTTGCTAATCCACTACAGTGGTCATCTTTCATCTTTCAAGTAAAAATATCTTTCCAGACAATATTTATCTTATATAAGTCATTTAATCTCTAAAATATTTTAGAATTTTTTCACAAGTAACATACTTGTCACTGCATGTCAGGGTATGTTATATCATCGTTTTCCATATATTATTTCATTTTTCATAATCAATTCATTGGAAAATTTTCTTTAAGGGTAAAACATAGAAATTTTTAAAATCAGTGCTCATACAACAGTAGTTCATTAAATTAAAAACTAAAATTAAATACAAAAGTTCTTTGAATCCATTAACCCTTTCCGGCGAGGAATAAATCTGTTTGTAAAATAATGAAATAGTGGACTGACACCAGATTTTACAAACGATTTTCTTAGGAAACAAAAACTTGCTGATTTTCCGGTACTTTATAAAAGGAAAATTTTAATTAAATATTCTTGGTGCCGTTTGTCAGTTTTGGAATTAAAAGTAGGTGTCCTTTTTTGTGACCACCGCCCGCTAAAAGTTTAAATGAAAATGTTTGAGGATTTGTTTACGATGTTAGCATTTTTTAACAATATACACGAAACTCTTCTTGAAGTAATGAAAATGTATGTTATTGGATTTTATGAGAGCATTAAGAAAGAAACTATTGAAGAAAAGATATTTCTCATATTTTTAATATACACGCTTACAAAAAATATTTAAACTCGTTTTAAATTTTTAGGTATTGGGGATACGTCGTCATGTAACTTCCCTTATTGAGGCAAAATTCCCCAAGTTATGATACTTTGAAATTTATAATGTTACGCGGTTTTTTCCGGAAAAAAGCAAATGTTTCTGTTTTAAGTACTAGAAATTATCATAACTTGTAGAATTTTCGTCGTACAATAATAAATTTTTTCAGTTGCACTTTTCAGAGCATGGAGGAATTTCTTTTCTAAATAAAACTTATGAGACTCAAAAGCAGTATAAAAATAGAAAAACAAACTGTAAGTTTTTGAAAATTAATGGTAGCACTATTAACATAATATTAATTCCTACATTATTTTGAACATTTTTGCAATTAACATTGACGACGTATCTTCAACATATAGCACATTATATCGCATTTGGGACACCCTGTAAATTCTTATAGCGGTTTGTTATCTAAGTTTTCAGATTTGTAAATATATACCAGGTTTAATAATGAAATTGTATAAGATGTAATAAATTATGTATTTATACACTTGATATATATTTTTTTTTCTTCTTCTGATTATTATATATTACATTAACGTTGATGTATTGGATTACAGCAATAAAGTTATAAATAGTAATGTAAAATACGATAGAAATAAAAACTTTAAAAAAAAACACAATAAAAATGTTTAAAATTACAATGCGTTTCAAAGGAACTTGGGTCTTTCGTCATAAGTCGAAAAAAGACATTTTAACATTTTGAAAGCAATAACAACAATGTATACAAGAATATATTATAATATAGTATAAATTAGTATTTTTTATTTTTGTATAATTATTAACAATTTCAAGTTTTTTTTTTATTTAAAAAAATTTTTGGCATTCCTAATCATAGTTTTTTTAATTAATAAATGTAAAACATTCCCTTTTCTACTTGCGACTTCAGTGAAATTTTTATCTTGAATGTCTTTTGAGTTTCTTGAAATCAGTGCAAAAGTTGAGCTTAATACAATAACCTATAACTTATTAAATCCCAAGTTTTAAAAAGATTAATGATCTTAGAAACCCATTAGCCCATTAGCCCAATAGTCTCGCTTTTTTCTCCCCCTTTTTCGCTAGGTATTTAACGGAAAAGACCATACTGCTTTCTCCCTTTATTTAAATTTCAGCAGTTGTTACTACCCTTTGTTTGTCAATTTGAACACTGCTCCAGTTACTGAAACGATTCATTTTTTTCTTTCTATACAGTCTAGAAATGCCAACACCTTACCACATCCATCACTGAGAGAGACCACCCCTTTGACAACACAAAAATCCACTTAAATGGAAGGGAAATTATTTCAGCAAAAGACGCCTATTACGGTTCTTGGAGCAATGGGATGATTTCGGCTATTGTAGGATTCAAAAAGTTTATGTCGAAACGCACAGTGTATTTTTAAAACTTACCATTTGCAATATATCAAATAAGAAAGATCATGCGTCAAGCAAAGATTATGAAACAATTTACAACACTTCCAGAAAACTGTAATGAAACATCTCCGTGAAATAAGGAGAAACTATATGACTAAGTAAAGAACTTGGAAAACGCCTAACACATTTGAAAATCCCTTAAAACCCAATTTCAGTAATTATCGTCTATAGTCGGAAATATATCCGAATTCCTTTGTGCAGCCCTGTAAATGATTTGCTGTCTGAGTGAAAACGAAGAATTATACACAGCGCAATTCTCAATTTTTCTCCCCCTTTTTCGCTAGGCAAATAGCGAAATAGATAAATAGCACTTATTCTCCCTTTATTCAAATTTCGGCGGTTGTTACGTCCGTCTGTTTATCAATTTGAATACTGCTCCAGTTACTGAAAAAAAATCTTTCAGTAAATTGCAGTAAATTGAGTAAAATTCAGTACATTGTCCCATATATAGCTACGATAAATATTAAAACATTATGTTAAGCATTGCTCAAAAAATATTTGACGGATGCCGTTCAAATTTTAACAGAAGGAACCTGTGATAGTGAAAACGACACCTATCTAATTGCCAAGAATAAATTTCAAGCCGTTTGGAAATTGCATTAAAAATAGATAAAAAGAGCACAATTAAAGTGCATACGTCACAAAAGTTTAGTGCGTACTTCATTTTCACAGGCGGTAGATTTTCATATATAATCGGATTAGAGTACATGGAGCAAAAAATTGTGCACGCACTTATTCAGTACAATAAAACATATTTCAGTTTAATGAAAATTGAAAATAAACATGGATTTTTTTTTTTCTGTTTGAAAAAAAACCGTAGTAACTTAGCTATAGAGATTTAGCTCAAATTTCGCCAACAGCATTTTTACCAATAGTAGCTTTAAGTTTCGCGTGTGTAAATTAGGAACAATTTTTGGTGTTTAAATAAATTCTTTTGAATTATGGCATTATATTTTCTGATATTTTTCTTTTTAGTAATTTAAATAGAAAAAGTGAAATGCAAGTATTTTAAATAAAATGAATGAAAGTCGTGTATTTTAATTGAAATGAGTGAAAGGTTTATATCTTAAATGAAATGAATGCAGTATGAATATAATATGGGGACAATATTTGACAGTTTATCACTTTCTCCCTGCTCATATAAAGGTACAAATATTGCAAATGTCATGTGGTGCGCGAAATGGAACGATTATGTTATAATTACTCTTCGTACAAGAAAAATGGATAATATTCTGCATTCAGACACAGGCAAGTTGCGCGTCAAACAAGATAACAACATCACATAACTGTATGAGTTATAATATTGATATTAAATACTCCGATTGGTTTTGGGCCAGTCTACAGAAGTTTCTCCTAGAAAATAATCACAGAAGGAATATTTTACACTTGTTTCAAGTGAAGCTAGATCAACAGGATAATAATTATTTATACAAGCAGTTATATAAACCAAAGTTTTAATTTATGTGTAAACATTTGCAATTTGCTCTATTTTATAGCAAGCATTTCCGTGATGTATATCAATTTCAATATGTTTGAAATAGTATAACACTATCCTATAGGACACAATGTAACGGTATTTTTTGAGTGCCCCTGTAAACGAGTGATAAATATTACACGCTTCATTTTCAATACCAAACATGCCATAGTGCACCTTAATAACTTATAAAAATTAAATGGTAATCCGAATATATTTATGCGAGTTAGTGCACATACAGACAGACAAGCCGAATCCATAAACTCTTTTCTACTATGTTGGAAAGTGTTAATAATTTGAACTTTTCAAAAATGAAATATAAATTGTAGAAATGCAAATCAATGTTTTTCCTCTAAAAATGTGACATATACTGTTTAACAAAAGAAATGTTTAAATTTTTGTTTTATAACAGCATTTATGTTTGTTACATGTTTATCACAAGAATAATATTTTTTGAGAAAATCTTTTGCTTTAATCTGTAGATCGCATTTATTTCGAAAATCAACAAAATCAACTGGATGTGCTTTACTGATATCAAATAACATAAAACTTTATTCACACTTTGACAATTTAAGTGGGATGTTTAAAAGCTCATTCTAATACATTCCATTAATTAGAAATGAATGTAAAATGAATACTTGAATGGAATGTGTCTGTATTAATTAATTAATGTAATTCAAGTAGAATATATGTCGTATTTTTCAAAGCTCTGTACTTAACGTATTTTAATAATTTAAGATGCTTAGAAAACTGTTTAGAATGTGTAAGATGTCATTCACCTTTAGTCAACATTCGGTATTCTTTTGTTCCAGAATTCTGAACTGCAAGTAATTAAACAAAGGGAAAGCAACAAAGGAAACTACTTATTTCGAGTTTTACTAAGACGCTATGGCCTTTATTTGTGAATCTATTACACAGCCTATTATTAAAAATACTTATTTATAAACATTTCGTATAATAAATTCACATTACTTGATGGCATTAATGAAACGTAATTTTAGAGATTCAAGTTTAGATGATATAATAAGAAATTAAAATGATAATCCTAGGCAAAAATACATTTATCTGTTAAAGTAAAGTGTAAATACTTTGTTGAAATACGGATATTTATCTGAAACTTATATTTGCAGAATACATTTCAAAATTACATTAAGCAATGAATCAATTTGTAAATATAAAAGCACAAATAATCTTTACCGTTAAGCATTAGACTCATTGGCAAATCTTTAACAAACTTATTAAAGAATTATTTTAGAGTATAAATTTGTTTTTTATGTAATTTATCAATGAGAGATACTGCAATTGTTTTAAATATTTAAATGTAAGAAAATAAAATCTGACGGTAGCTGCGGCGAAATCATTTTTAATCAACTTGTATTAACACATAGACATGTCACATTTACCAATATTGAATATGTATGTGCAGTACTTTGTCTCTTCCCTATGTATATATATATTTTTCGCGCTAACAACTGGACATTTATCCGTATGTCAAATAATTCTCTAGTTGTACATGCTTATAGAAATACATACGTAATGTGAAGAGTTCTATAGAATATTTTTTTTTTTTATTCTGACAATTCTTTTTTATAAAAATAGTCGATAGAAATTCTTATAAACATTTATGAGAATTTTTTCCCAGTGCGGTATGTCAAAATACGAAAATAAAACCGACTTCCTTTAACTGAATAAAAGTCTTTGTTTGACATATTTCTGTCCAAGAGAATGATTAATGTATTATTTGAATTACTGAGGTTTCACGTTCTGTTATTTTTATTGTCAAAGTAATAACTGAGCCATAAGTAGAACTCATGACATATCACTATGTAACATCAAAACGATGTTTTTAAAAATAATTGAAACTTTAACAACTGCAAGTGTTGCGAATTAGAAACGATTGTTTACGATTGTATAATTTTAACTTTAAATCAACAAATGATTAAACTAAATATAACTTTCGTGGTGTCCTTCCGCGATTAAACATCATTTAGTTAGTAAAAAACATTTAGATTTTCTGTGAAAAATCTTTTCTGAAAGTACTCCCTGGTAGAGTGAAATTTGAGATTTTGTGTGCTATCGTGGTGTCCTGAACAGTTGTGAGTCTATTCTGTCATCTGTAAGCTTCTAAAAGCATGTCGGGATCGCCTGTAATACGACAGTCACCATTATTTCTTGCAAAGATGTAATATTTAGGTATCTATGGTTGTGTAGTTGCTATAACAGTGCGGTAGGAGTTGGATGCAATGGATGTAGAATGCATCCTGCCACAAGGTACCTGGTTTCTGGATTTAAACGTCGAGTTCTTAAGGTATCGTCAGCAATGTGGAATTCTCACTGTAACGGTTTCAGATATAATCTACAGTTGTGAGTTTTGCCAGCATGGGAAGAAGTTAAATTTGGTGTTTATGAATAAAGAATTGTTAGAGTTCACGAGGTTCCCTTTTATGTTGGTATTAAAGCGTTGATAGTGACATTTTATATTGAATTACACATGTATTATATTGATTCTCCTGAACGTCCTCTGGAAAATTGACAATCAAATACCATTATCATTCATGCGTCCTCAAAGACTAGAGGAAATGTCATAAGAAGGTTTCCAGGAACCCAAAATGGCCGTCTTATAGCATCCTGGTGAGCTACTCAAGATTCCTTTAAGGTTCCTCCCCAGGAAGATTACAGGAAGCGATATGTGGAAATTTGAGAAAATTAATGAACTTAAAAATGAGTAGGGGAGACTGGGGCAAGATGACTATGTTAACAATTTTTGTTCTTCATTAATTTATTTTGAAGTAATAGTAAAATTAATTTTACATGAACTGATAGAGTATATCTTTGTAGTATTAAATACATTACCATTTAATTTTTCAAATAAAAAAAATAAAGGATAATTTTATTTTTTCACAACATTAACAAATCGTCATCTTGCCCCAGTACTGGGGCAAGATGACTTTGGCCTTGGGGAAAGATGACAACACTGAAAAAGATTGAACATATTTTATCTTTTGAATATGTTACATGGTTTAACAAATGCTAACTGTGTTTTTACATCTTACAAAGTATCAATCTAAGCATAATGCAGTGTAACGTAATGTTGAAGTGTTTAGTTGTGCAGCTAACAATAGTCACAAATAAAAATGCCATTTTCATAAATGGAACATTCCTCATGCCACCACTCTTGGCATTTACAGCACTGGATCTATTCTTCTGTTAGTGGGTCACAATGCGGAAGTTGGCCTTAAACGCTTTTTGAATTTTTTGGGAGGAGGACGACCATCGGGGGATGGGGGAGGTCTTGACCCCGTCGAACGGTACTCTCCTCGTACCGATCGGACGCTTGGAAGTAGAGATACGGACCCCGATAGGGTTTTTCTTTCTGGAGGCTTGGGGGGGGGGGGCTTAGCGGATTGCAAAACTGTCTTCCTCTGGTCTCCTCCTTTCGAACGACACATCCCCCGATCCCATGGACCCCTTAGCCCCAGAGGAGATAGAAGCGCAATGTCGCGCGAACAAACACACAGACAAACAAGCGTTTACAGGATTTAAATAGAATGGACAACATAGTTAGTTTAATAAATTCTGAAACAAGGGGCCAGATAATGAGCTCGTCATCTTGTCCCGGACTGCCTGTTAAAAGATATTCGTTTTCATTGCCATGAAGGAAGGCGATTAATTGACGTTTATTCATGGTAGTAAGTAGTATTTAAACTAAGTTACTCGTAAATGTTAAAGAGAAACGCTATATCTTACCTGTATCAGTAGCAGAGCTTATTTACACATGCATAAAAGTTATAACGTGGTAGCGGAAAACAATCAAAGCTTCACAACTGACACAAAAATGGCGATTTCAGCGTCTCTATAGTATTGTTTAATGAACGGCCGATAGGAGAGCCAGTAGTGTCCGGTTGATGCTGCCACCTATCGGAAAACGGAAAAATTAAGACATTCGTCATCTTGCCCCACTCTTGATCTTGCCCCGGTCTCCCCTACTCTATGCAAGAAATGTTCTTTATTTTTAAAAATGCTCAGTATGATCATTTCATATAATATCTGTAAAATTTATTAAACCCATGATAAAAGATCTTTTTTACAAATTTCGGTTTTCCTCCTGAAACATAAAACTGTATGAATTTCTATAAGAATTAATCATCGTTCAAAGCATATTTCATTGTTCTATCCATTAAATAAAACAAGCTAGATTACAATACAACTTTAACATTACAATGCCACTGAGTACAAATTGCGTAAATAATATTTTATATTAAGTAATATAAAATAATATAAATAATAATATTAAACTTTCGTATTCGTGCATTGTCCCATTTATGAGTTAAAGAAGAATAAATATTGGTTGACGCAGTTCTCACTTAATTGCTGGAATCTTGCTTTACATGGAAGCACGGATGTGCGATTTCACGGGATTCAAGTTTTATATTAAATTACAAATAATGTATTAGGTGACATAATTTCTTTCGTTTTACAAGAAAATTAGTTAGCTGCTTTATAACATATCAATTTCGCAGTTAAAAGTCGTAGTATGTGTTTACACTTGTTGAAAACAAATCTTTATAGACATTCATTATTCGGAAGAATAAAATTTCACGAGAAATTTAGAATTTATTAAATTTGTTACTTTCAATCCTGGTGTTTTGTTTATTTATACTAGAGTTTATTTAGAAATTTATTTTAGTAAACTGCATATTTAACATATATACAATCGAAATGTTGTATTATAATTTAAAATGATAACTCCATTGCAGTTTACTAAATTCAAATGTATATATCATATATTTATTTTTCACAGTACCATCCACGTTTTGGAAATATAGCGTAGAAATTTTCCTTCAATTATAAAAGCTATCACTCGTTTTAAAACAAAGTTATTTTCAAGTTTCTAGACAGACTTTAAAAAGGTTAAATTCGAGAAAGCGTAAGATTCTAGAAACTTCTTCCGTTTACCTTGATTTTCCACTTCGGTAAACGTTTGAAGATGGTTCCACTGTTTTTTAAGTGTGACAACCCTATCTACATTTTGAAAAGATTAGATTTAAAGTTCAAAGTAACATATTTTATGACTAGATTTCGTTCAAATTACGTATAAGAATAATTCACGTTTACTACACCATATTGAATTGAATAAGTATTCTGAAAATGTTCAATAAAATAAAGGCTTTGCTATTTTATTTTTATTTTTTTCATATTTATTTATTAATTTTTTATATATTAATTATTATTATATATTATTTATATGTTATATATATTTATATATTATATTATATTATATTATATTATATATTATTATATAATATATTATATAATATACTAATATTATATTATATTATATTATATATTATATTTATATATTTATATATATTATATATTTTTTATATATTGTATATTTTTTATATATTAATATATTATTTATTAATTTTTTTTAATTAATTTTTTTTTGTTTGCATTACAAAAATTAAATTTTAACCTGTAGACTGAGTTGAAGCCTTTTTGATGATTTAATTTTAAAAGGGTCACATAGCTATGAGGAAAATCAAGTGACTTATATATTATGAATTTTGGAAGTGATAAATAAAATAAAATTAAATAACAGAGATAAAACTACTTTTATCATAGAGATTAATTTAAACGAAGATGACCTAAGCCAGAAGCGAGGAGTGATAGTTAAAACAAATGTTATGTTTCCATTGAGTAGAGATTTAAAAAAAAATTATGACTGTCAAAGCCAGAATATATGGATTCTCATTCCAAATGTATCAATTCTCAAAGTAAATGTCAATTACAAAAAGTAAGCACTGTTGCTTTTATATAATTAGGATGAATTTAAACAAACTCGGATTAATTAAAGGAGGAACTTTAGAGGATTCCGAACAACTGCTAACATTATGTGGATTGCATAATGACATGGTTTAAGTCAACGTTTTGGATTCAGCCTCGAATTTAAATCTTTTTTATTTTTTTTTATTTAAAAAACAAACTTATTGTGTTTTGAAAAGTTGATAAATGTTTAATTTAAAATATTAAAATTTTAAAGGCTTTAAAGATGATTTTTTTTAATTACAATTTTTAATTTCGGTACATTAATTAACATACATGTCCGAGCCATAGTACCATACCACTAAATCTGGACGTGTCTACTTTAAACAAAATATTGGATAAAATAAATATTATTTTTTTAAGAATGCGTGCTATCTTTTATTTAGTTACAATTAATTTAATTATACTTATTATCATTTAAATTTTGTTAACTGATAATTCAAATTACACAAATTTTTGTGTGTCATATATGATTAGTACTTAATAAAGTAATAAATATAGCTTTAGGACTGCCTTTTTTTTTATTAAAAGCTCTTTCTAAATATTTATTTCCATAAAGTAACACCAGAGGATATTTCTGAATATTTAAGAAATTTGGATGAAAAACTATCTGAACATTTGATGAAATACTTTAAAACAATTACTATAAGTCATTGACATTGCTATAAAAAATAAGTGAATCGGTAAAGTTCCATTAACTTTTCCGTTATTTTTAAGATATATCCTTATAGATATGTTAGATATATAATATAAGATATATAATATATAACGAGCAGGGAAGACCGAGCTATGCTCGGTCAAAATTAAATATGAGTTCAAATATCATGACCAAAATGACCCACTAATTGAATTTTCTCGAACATGTGACTTAGCCCAACAGTCTTCTCGTGCCCGAAAACCATAGGATGCAAAATTTAGTCTAAATTGAGCCGCGTTTTAGATCTTGACGCACAATGACCCAGAAATGACCCACTAATCGAATTTTCTCGAACATGTGACCTAGCCCAATGATTTTCGCGTGCCCGAAACTCGTAGGATACAAAATTTAATCAAAATCGTTAGAGCCGTTTTTTAGATAAAATTAATTTGACCCGCTTTAACCCCAAAATGACCCACTAATCGAAAGTTCTCGAACATGTGACCCAGCCCAATAGTCTTCTCGTGCCCGAAAATAGTCGGATACAAATTTTCGTCAAACATCGTTTGAACCATTTTTTAGATACAATTAGCTTGACCATGACCCAAAATGACCCACTAATTGAATTTTCTCGAACATGTGACTTAGCCCAACAGTCTTCTCGTGCCTGAAAACCATAGGATGCAAAATTTAATGTAAATTGAGCCACTTTTTAGATCTTGACCCACAATGACCCAGAAATGACCCACTAATCGAATTTTCTCAGACATGTGACCTAGCCCAATGATTTTATCGTGCTCGAAACTCGTAGGACACAAAATTTAGTCAAAATCGTTAGAGCCGTTTTTTAGATAAAATTAATTTGACCCGCGTTGACCCAAAAATGACCCACTAATTGAATTTTCTCGAACATGTGACCTAGCCCAACAGTCTTCTCGTGCCCGAAAACCATTGGATGCAAAATTTAGTGTAAATTGAGCCGCTTTTTAGATCTTGACCCACAATGACCCAGAAATGACCCACTAATCTAATTTTCTCGGACATGTGACCTAGCCCAATGATTTTATCGTGCTCGAAACTCGCAGGACACAAAATTTAATAAAATCGTTAGAGCCGTTTTTTAGATAAAATTAGATTTGACCCTCGTTGACCCAAAAATGACCCACTAATCGAAAGTTCTCGAACATGTGACCCAGTCCAATAGTCTTCTCGTGCCCGAAAAGGGTCGGATACAAAATTTCGTCAAAATCGTTTGAACCGTTTTTTAGATAAAATCAGCTTGACCCTGACCCTTGATGACTCAAAATGATCCACTAATCGAATTTTCTCGAACACGTGACCTAGCCCAATGGTTTTCTGTTGCCCCAAAACGGTAGGATACAAAATTTCGTCAAAATCGTTAGAGCCGTTTTTAAGATAATTTTTGCATATATATATATAACCACACACAAGATTTGCTCGTATTAGAATATATGATATATAATATAATACATATAATATATAATATAATACATATAATATATAATATAAGATATATAATATATAATATAATACATAATATAAGATATATAATATACATTATATTATATAAGATATAGAATATATCTTATAAATCATTAAGAAAACTGCATACAACGTTGCTTCTTGAAATAGCTGAATTTTCGTACTAAAATGTTACTTTGTTTATGAGTTTCGAGAAAGTTTGATAATCTTTTGAAAATTCACGGGTACTTGAGCTTTGGCAGTACATAATAGTTTATCTTATAGTAAGTTAAAAAATTTATGTATAAATACCAATATATATAGCATAGTATATAAGGTAAGTAGTCCATATTTACAAAAAAAATATCTGATGATTTCAATGTTTTATTTATTTATTTATTTTCTTTTTATTTTTTTTTTGTATTGTTTTCAAATTATAGTTTAGTGTTATATGTACTTCTTAGTACAGTTTGTTTTAAACATGCTTCATGCTATTTAACCTATTAAATATTAATAATTTTTTAGGCGTTTCATTATTTCAAGAAAAAAAATACCTAGGTATAATTTAATATTTTAAAATTATTTTTAGTATTTAAAAATATTATTTTACCATTTTATCCATTTTGTAATCTTCAATTTCAAGTAAACCACAGCTTGATGCAAAACTTTTCAGAATATCTAATTAAGATAAGCTTTGATCCAGACCAAAACATGTAGATAAATAAATAATGCATTTTTCAATATGTTCTTCCTTATTTCTCATATATCTCAATATGATCTTTCTTCCTATTATAAAATACAGTAAAAGTTGTGAATACGAAACCTCTTGGGACCGGTACAAAATTTCTCTTTAAGCAGGTTTCCATCTTAGTAAGTATAATTGTATAACACTCCTTCCGTCAGAGCCATCGAAAATTGCTTGTATTACGTTAATAAAATATTTGTTTAATTTAAAGTTCTTAGATAAATTATTATAAATATTTTAAAATATTAAAAAAATCAATGTGTTTTACATTTTTGTAAATCGTCTTAAAATATATTTCAACAAAAATATAGTTCATACAGAAGGTGTGAAATAAAATTTGGTGACGAATCCTCGGACCCGTCACGTAACAGATTCGACACGACGCTGTCTTTTAGTATAGAACAAAAAGTTTAATTGAAATAAATAAAATGATTGAGGTTTGCAGTAGAGCGGACAAAACTTAACTACGATGATCGAATTCAGATTCAACTAATTATCAAAATAACTAAATGAATAATTCACTAATAATTTACTAACTTAATAATTTACTAACTCAATTTATGTAATGAAAATGGCTGTTCGAAATCATATCTCAGACCACTTCTACGTCGAAGAATCACTACTGCTGAAAATACTTTAAGCAATGGCACTTCAAAGTTACGTTAAGTATCTCAAACTAAGTGGAATACCGTAACTTTGAAATTCACTTTGTTCAAATACAGAGAATTAATTTCTTACAAAAATGAAAAATCTCAGATAGCACGAGTCGTCAAAATCTCCGAGCATGTGGCAGCAAATTCGAACTGAAAACCTCAAAAGCAAGAAGTAAGCAAGGAGCAAATTAAAAACGGTTTTTCTAAAACCTAACATCCATTTTTGATACTTTTTTGTGTTGCTCTAACCAAAAAGTCTGTAAAGATGCATAGTTTATATAATTTTCTTAAATCTTCATTGCGTTATAAAAGAAGTAATGTTATGTGCTTATCTAAGAATTTAGAAAGATAAAATTTAGATTTTACAAAGAAAAGTACTGGAAACATTCAATTGGTCACCAGTAAATTGTACATTTTTTTTTTAATTTAAAATAAACTTACTTTATTGTACAAAACAAATCTTACTGTATAAAAGAAAATCCTAAAAACATCTTGTCTTATAATGTTTTAAGATTGTTGAATCGAAAAACATGCTTGGAATATTGTTGTATCTTTTTGTTTCATTTCATTAAAAATAAAACAACATTCAATTGGATGATTTTTAGGGAGATGTAAAATAAAGTTTTGCACATGCATTTATATTGGCAACCTCAAACACTAATCTTGTAACTATATGAAGATTTTGCAGTGGACTAGCAACTCTCTTATAAAAGGGGTCTAGTTTATTTTAATAAAACATTCAGTCGATATAAACCTGTTTGCGCATGAGTGACATCTTTACTTTATTTTACTTTAATTTTCTGAAGTGAATATGTGGCTCTCTGAATCTGCGGTTAGTGGTTTTCGCTGTGGTTTTATGCAAATTGTGCTATGCTGGTGAATCTGCTGAGTATAAAAACAGGATCAAAAGTTCATATCAGGGGATCTTCTGTCGATACCTTCCTTACTGGGAAAATATGACCAGCATACTTTTGTTGGGGTTAAAGCTTACATCTTCTCCGAAACATCAAATTTATTTAGAGTAGAAGATTACAAGTTGCCGTTTTGATAAGACTGAAATTTGCTTATTGTTCAACAAAGTCGGTCGCCAACCAGAGAAGCTAGGTTTGGCGATATTTTAGCTAGTTTGGGAAATTGTGAGTTAATATTTATTTTATAGCGATAGCCAGGCTTGAAGCTCGAAGTTATTCGTGAGTGTCGTGTGAGCCACCAATCTTCTATACGTAAGTGAATTTTGAATTATTAATATCGCACTTTTTGAATTATTTAATACTGATCGAAGGACAAATTATGAAATGCCATCGCAGCTCTGCCCAATTTGTATTTACATATACAGTGTTTTTAAACTTATTCATGACCATGCCTGCATCTCAACGTGGCTACCCTGAAGGGTACGTCTTAATTGTAAAGAAAACATATTTACTGTACTTTTATCTGGGCGGTTTTCAACCCAAAAGCTAAATAAATGTTTCGAAAAGTGGATGTTAATATTTCAAAAAAGAAAGTTGGAGCAGATTTTAATACATTGACAGCCCAAAAATCCTAATCTATGCATATCACCTAAAATCAAATGTTACTACTAACTGATTGGTTCCAGTCGTATTTTTATACGATGATTTGTGGCAGACATAGACTGGTGGGGGATTCTTTATGTTTCCGGATTGTACATGAAATTAACAAAATCTATTTTAGTTACTATTTTATAAAATATGTTTATTTACATTTTATTTTTGAATGTATCCAGGTTTGTCTTGAAAGTAATTGTATTTTTATTTAGACATCTTTATCTAAGTGTTTAAAAAAACTAACTGATATAAATGAATTATGCGAGTATTGTTATATATCCATCCAGTCATGACATGGAATGAATTTTAAAAATACTTTTAATTTTTTGAAAACACATGTCGAAATAATAGAGTAATGTATATATTTCTTTAAAATGTTGTACAAGTACTAATAATTTTAAAATAACAAACTTTAAAATTTTGGTACCTTTTGACACATTAAAAGTGCCTGAACACATAATTAAATATATTCATACATGTATATAAGTAGTACACACTTGCAAATCCTAGATTGTGGAATAATTAAATATAGTAAAAAACTAAATCTCTAACTAAAACCTGTCAATAATTGTCAGAAAAATTCACATATGTCGTATCCCCGTAACTTATCTCTCAATGGAAAATAATACTTAAAAAGAAAATTTAACATTATTTTTTCTTTTCAATTCATTGCCTCAGCTAAAAGAAAAAAAAATCAGTTTCTTTTTTCAGTTCAAAGGTATTTGAATCTGTCCATAACTTTTCTTGTTTCATTTACTCAGTATTCAGAGCTTATAAAAATTTTACGCATTTTTTCTTCCTTTTGTTCCGCAAGAAGCTTTGAAAGGTTTTTCTATGTGATACTTTAAAGAATATTCTTTGTGTTGATTTATAGAAGTGCAAACATTTCAAAGGGAATTTAAAACTGAAATTTTAAGCAAGTTTTTAGTAAATAGTATTTGACACATGCATGTAAATATTTTTAGTAAAATTTAGATTTTTTCCACTTAGAAAAAGAACTTGTATGATAGCCCATTGAAGGGTTAAAAATTTAAGGCTTGCTTATAAGCTATGGAAAATTAGAATAAAGAATTATCGTGCTTAAAAAATGTAAATAGAAAATCTTAAATAATTAAAGACAATCCACATCGAATTAAATATTTAAACTTTATTGCTAACATCTCTATTTATATTTTGTTAATATAAATAATAAGAAATACGGACATTATCCGTATAGATATAGTGGTGTATAGAAAAATTTATGGACAAATATCGAAGTTTTATTCAACTAACACTATACGTTTTGAACGTGGAACCATTTGGATTTTCCTGTCTTCTATTTTATAGAACAATTATGTAAAAAAGCAAGGAAATCATTTAAATTAAACAATCGCAATATATTTTAATAGAAAAACATATATTTATTTATTATAATTTTTAAATACTTTGTGAATTAAAATTTTAAAGCGGTCTTAAATTAAGAAGAGTGTACTCTAAAAACGACATTTCCAAAACTGAGCAAAAAATACTCTAATCTGAGTATGTCGCATAGTCAAAATGCAAGTTTCAAAATTAGATTTTAGAATTTCAAAACAGAATAAAAATTACTCAAGTTTGAAACGTGTATATACTCATTTCTGAAAACTTGCACATACTCAAAAAAAAAAAAAATCACATGCCCATATTTGAGTATGTCCATGGTTCAAAAATGAGTATGAACTGACCTCTATGAGCTCAGTTTTGAGTATGTCCATGTTTCAATATTCTAAGTATCTCTGGTATTTCGAAATTCAAAGCATTGGGACGTCATATTTGAAACAAAAAGTTTCATAATAAAATGCAAACATCCATTTACTCCGATTAGAAAGTTCCAAATTTCTGAATGTGTTGATAATACATTAAAGTACCATTGCTTTAAAGATAAACAGTGTTATTTGAAAATCGTGGTGGTGCTGTCTCATTTCGACATATGTTTGGATACTGTTATATGATACATGTACCTGAATGTATATTCCCATATACACAACTTTTAAAAGTTTACATTATGGAGAAACTTAGCTATGGAGGAATTTAGCTGTCAACGACTAAACACTGAATAGAATGTAGCTCATTTAATGAAGGGAGTCTTACAATAGGTGCTCTGTCATGGGTCATTCAATTTCAGAAACAGCTCATTAAAGTGGTTTCATCTCTCCAGAATTTCAAGAGCAGCGTGAGAATACATGGATGACGAAAAAGGGAGTAATAATTATTAAAGCGGACTTATAATCTATAAAGGATATGCCGATTTAAAATAAATTCAATTTCTAAAATTACATATGAAAAACGCTTTTTAGAAACAATGCAATTTTTATATCTAATCCCCTACTTAAATATACCACTAAGTGCATGCAGAATTTTGACATTATGAAGCATACAAACATTTAGTAATAAAACTAACACTTGTAAGGTATTTACAGATAATCTGAATAAGAAAATCAAATTAAGCATGGTTAACGTGCCCACAATCATAAACCATGCACTATGCATTCTGCATGTGTTCCGATAGTAAAATAATTAGTCACTTAATCATTCAAAATTGTTTTTTATTAATTTGTTTAATATTAATAGTTATCTCATTTTCCAATGGCTGGAAACGGTGTAACTTAAGTAATTTGCGAGCTTTTTCCATAATATACGTATAAATATTGCAGACAAAAAAGTTTCAATGTTTCCATTTTATTATCTTATAATATTATTTTAATACAATGTTGAACTTTTAAAAAAAGTTTTAAAAGGTATTCCCCGATTTTTATAAAGACATTTCTGTTCCTAGAAAATTCATTTTGAAAACGTAAGCAGAGTAATATTCTTATAAATATTCTTCACTGTATTTTATTTTTTATTGCGTTGGAATAAATCTTTATTTAAGAAAACTATAAATCCAGTCGCTTAGTGGTCAGCGCGTCGAGCGACAACTCTGCAGGTGCACAGTTGGATTCCAGAATGGGAACTGGGCAATATTAACCCAACCTTAAATCTTTTCGGAGTTGATAAAAGATTGCTTGCGAATTAAACACTGAAGATCCGGCGTTAGGTTGACCACCTGATGGAGACATATGCTGTATAGCACTTCGGGCCCACAGTCAAGAAAACAGGGCTAGACACCGTAGGCCAGGACCCTTCATAGAATGTAGCACCGCATATTTAGTCTAAAATAATTATTCATTTAATAATATTATTTTCATTGCAAAAATCGATATATCTATATAGCTTTTTACAACATTTTTAAGCATTTTAACATTATTTCTTCAGGTGCTAAATGATTTTTTTTAAGATGGTTACACATGATTATTTATTTGTAATTTTTAGAATAAAACAAAGTTTAAAAATATATTTTAATACGTTGTAGACATAGTTTTATTCACATTAGCTTTAAAAATTACAAGTAAAAAAAAAAACAATCATAAATCAAAAGTTTAAAAGATCAATTGACACCGGTAAACATAGTGTTAAATGTAATTATACTATTGGTAAAATGTTAATCAATCAACTCAAATATCAATCAGCCACAATACGAGGTGTCCGGCTGCAATAACCGTAAACGCCCTAAATATGCATTATTAACTGATGTTGAAGATTGAGTTTTCCACTTTATCTAATTATAGTTGATTTTTCTTGTCTTTTTGTCTTTGTATTAAAAAAAATTCTTTAGTCTGCCTATTGGCATTTTAATGTTATTATTTTGTAACTTTTATACTAAATGCATGGTCTCTAAGAGATGCTTGTGGAATTTAAATAAATTCCCATACACGGCTGTTCAAAAGAAATCGCATTAATAATTCCCATCGATGCATAGAAATTGTTGGAATTCAATTTTAAATGTGTTGTGTGCTTTTTAGCTGAATTAAATTTTAGCATAATACGCCATGTATATAGATTTTAGTTGATCCTTTACAAGGTTGCTGAAAACAAAAAAAATATTTAAAAAAAAGTATAAAAAGAATAAAAATAATAAGTATAAAAAAATAAGTATTAAAAAAACAAATATATGAATTGCCGTTACTGGGAGGTATTGTGCTCTCCTCTCAAGAAAACACATTTTTGAAATTTTCTCTATATAGTGTCTAATAAAGAATTTAAAAAATAAACATGGCTAAATTTTTACAGGTTGTTCTCGCTAATATTTTAATGTTGGACATTTTTCAATTTATCACTTTATTACAAAATGGCAGCCAGTTAAGCGAGAATTTGAAAAAAAAATCCCCACTTTCCAAAAAATTTACCCGTGTTACCTGGAAAAAAACCTACACCTGATATAATCAGCGGTAAATGAAACATTTTATTACATTATAATGGTTTAACTTAAAAAATGTAACAAAATATGTAAATCATTCTAAAATTATATTACAACAAGAAAATCTATAAAAATGAAGCTCATGTTTTGCCAGAATTTTGCAATTGTTAATTAAAATTATTTTAAAATTAAATAAGCACTACTTAGCTATTTTTCACTATTTTTATTATTTTAAACGGTGCATAAAAATAGAACAAAACAAAAAAAATGACTTTAGTGAAATATTTAATGTAGTACTAGGATGTTTTTTTAAGAAACATTTCACTTTGGGTTTTTTTTAGAGTACAGCACAATATTTACTGAAAGTAAAGAATTTGCGTTTAGAACTGTTATACGTTTTGTAAATTGTTTATTGAAATAACTTCTTTCGCGTTATCAAAAGCTAAAGTTTTGTTAGAAAATTCGGGAAACGTATGAAAATGTTGCTTATTTTTCTTTTATATTTTAAATATATATTCACACGCACACATATACCGGGTGAACCAAAAGTTCGTTAAAACTTTAAAAATTCATAAAAAAAGGAAGAAATTATGATAAAGAAGTGAAGTTTGCAAGAAAGGGCTCAGAAAGTAGTCAGATTTTGTTTAGCCGCAACAAAAATGTTAGTTAAAAAAGTCACCTGTAGATGGCGCTAACATGCGAGAGATTCATCAGAATTATGCAAATTAATCCTGCAGTAAAAGAGCGGGATACACGAAGATTTCTCATTCGTTTTCAGAATGTTATCATTACCCGATCGAGCGTTGTTTTTGAAGTTTTTCTATTTGAACGGAGAGTCCGCAACAGTTGCGTTGCAAAAATTTCGTACGGCGAAATGACTGAAGACAAAGAATGTGGTCTGGAGGTTATGTTGAACAATTGTTATTGCAAGAATAAATGGATGGAGCGTACTGTAGTTCTGTTCATTGTGTTTCGGGTCTTCAGCGCCCTCTACCAGTGACATCTTTAACTAAAAATTTTTAAGCTACTAAAAAAAAATACGACTACCTTGTGAGCCCTTACTTGCAAACCGCATTTCTTTATCATAATTTCTGCCTTTTTATGAATTTTTAAAGTTTTGACGAAATTTTGGTTCACCCGGTATATAATATATGTCTCTCTTTAAAATTAAAAAGGTTATTATTGGCGAAAGCACATTTAAATTTTATGTTTTGCATTTTAATGATATTAAAGATTTTGACCAAAACGCACGTGGATTTTGTTTTATACATTTTCCTAACAGATGAATCTTGAATATTGTACATAAATAGAATATTTTATTGCGAGAAAAAGTCATAATTTTTGTTACGAAAGAAATAACCCAAATAAATATTCTCGGTAAGAGAAACAATTGATTTTATAATCAAAACTAGAAAAAACGCATTCTTTTGTTAAGATTTATGTACTCCTTTTCGTTATAGTTTACTTTGAAAAAAATCATATAAAATAAACAAAGTACAATTATTAAATTGTGATGCACAGCGAGGCAATAAATAATCATGTGACATAAATTTCAATTTTTTTTTAAAGACAACAGGAAGGTTAAATTTAAATTTATCATATAAAAGTTTGCAATGTAAATTATGTTACAAAATAAACATTATATAAAAAAAGCTTCAATCTTTTATTTTCATATGTTTTATTGGATTTCTCTTAAAGTTTCTTTATAAAGTTTAAATAAAACTCGGAAAGTAGCACGTCATTTCTGCGTCGCTGAATACGTCGCAGAGTTCAAAATATGTGAAGTAGAACAATAGTATTATAATGCTTCTACGATGCGGAAAATAAGATAGCGCATCATGTCTGATATGTCAGGAAATAATGTAAACACTTTTTGCATTACTTAGTAGTTAAGCAAGTTTTTTGTCAGAAAAGCGTATACTTGAAAGAGAAAGGTCAGAGAATGTTTTAAATGATTTTAAATACAATTTATATACAAGATTATCATAAACAATTTCACAATGTATGACACAAAAGCGATATTTCTGTTACAGGAAATAGAATGAAATCTTCAATGCGTGTATTTCTAGACATGCACTCCATAATTCGCTGAAAAACAGAAATCAGGCTCTGACAAAGGACAAAGTTCAAAGCCAGTTAGTTTGTTGGGTTCCTACATGAGGCGTAATGCTCACGTTAATCTCGAGTCTATTAAGAAACATTCTAGCGAATGATGAAGAAAGCATGAGGATTTAGGTATAGATTAGAGAGTTTATCTCACAACTGGGCTGCGGTTGAGTTGAGCTCAAATGACAGGATCTCTCTGAAGATGTGCCTTGACGATTGACGAATGTCAGACATGGAGAGCATTACGTAAGGGGGAGGGGGAGTAAAAGGTCTAATCACAGCCACACAATATTTTCTATTTTTTTTAATAATATGATGCAAACAATTTAGATACTAACAAAAGATACAAGTACAATATAAAATGAAAAAAATATTTATTTTCCTAAATATAACAAAGAGAGAAGATAAGTAGGAAAGTTAACGGTACCCGATGCCAAAATTAAGACGGGATCTCGATGGTTTTAATGCAGGTATGCGAAATGAAACTAACAATGCAAAGACATTAAAATTTAGAATTTGGAAGACTTCAACGATGCGTTTATGGTGGTACTCTCCCCCTTCATTTGGAAGGCGCTGCTCTGATCAAAAAGGCAAGTTGTCTTTTCTTACATCGACAGCTGTCAACTCTGTACGGCAAGATGGACCGCAACGCTTCGTTGGGTATCCAAGTGCGATCTCTGTGGACATTGTACGCAAGTTTTCTTATAACTTGTGAAATGGGCTTAATATTTAGAACTGTGTGTGTGAAGTCACTGCGGACAAAAGTTGTCGCCTTCAAGTACTACGAAATGCAGAGTTATGAAAAATTTGAAGTTTCTGCATTTGAGTTTCACAGACCGAAAATCCAGACAACGGACCTGTAGCTCATGCTTGATATTATGAAGTATTTATAAAGTAATAATTTATTCGAAATGGTCAGAAGGATAAGCGAATAAAGATTTCAGGAATCGCTAAGCTTTGGTAGTTTTGGCTAATACATCCGTTGTCCACCTAGTCCAGGTTAGATTTAAATCTAGATAAATGCCCATATATTTATAATTGGTAACCCAGGGTATGTCACCACCATTGACAGAAAGGTTAATGTCGGGGTAGATAGATTTGCTGGAAAAAAAGTCATGGTGATACTTTGTGCTGCGTTGACTTTAATTATCCATTTCCTAAGTCCGATATAAAGGACCTGAAGGTAGGTTTGGAGTTAAGTAATCACATTGTTTGTTGAAATGCTTTTGAACATCATGGCCGTGTCATCCGCATATAACGCTAAGAGGATGGCGGAAGCATTATGAATATCATTAATGTACAGCTCTCTGTTTTACAGTGACAAAATTTCGACATCCAGTTTTTTTGCATCACAAGATGATTTCCACAGTAATAAAATATAAACAGTGTTAAAACGATAACTTAAATCAAACGCAAAAGAGAGAAGTATGTAAAAAAATGATGACATACCCTGGGTTACCAATTATAAATATATGGGCATTTATCTAGATTTAAAACTAACCTGGGCTAGGTGGACAACGGATGTATTAGCCAAAACTACCAAAGCTTAGCGATTCCTGAAATCTTTATTCGCTTATCCTTCTGACCATTTCGAATAAATTATTACTATAAAAAAACATAAATTTTCAATTATATTGCAAAATCTTCATATCTCTGTCTTTTCAGATGCTGACGCACCTCATGCAATGGATCATGCATATTTTTTTTATTCCATTTCAGTTTTTTTAGGATCATTTCACGATGAAAGAAAAGTGGATGTTGTCATTTTTAAATTTTCAAACCATTGCCAACGGAAACGTAACTGTCAGAGCTGGATTGTTGTTCTTCTTTTCAATTTTGGAGCACGTACCTTTTAATGTCGTGTACCTTTTAACTAATATGTCATGCCATCCCTATGAATAGCATGTTCGCTATGGCTCATGTATGCGTTAATATTTCTCAGATATCTCAAAAGTTATTTTCTTGACCACACTGTATGTAAATGCAATCTTTAAATATTGTTATACATTTAATACTCTACTCTATTTTATACTGTACTTTACGGAAAACAATTCCTGTTCTCTATACAGAAACATGACATTCTGAATAAGTTTGCTATTACTGGGAATGTGAGTTACATTTGTTGCATAGCTACCAACTTTCCCTTTTTTTCAAATCAAATAATAAACAGAAAAAAGTATTATATAAAATAATTTAATTAACAACTATAAATAAACAAGGAACATTTTATTAATTAATTCGTCTGGTCCAAATTACGTTTATTAAACTTGAAAAAGTCTGAAGAAAGGCAGCTATGTTATTGCTTCTTTTGGGCTACATAATATAGAAAATGTAGTGCTAAATAGAGTACAATTTCCATGAAATGATCAAGCGTATTTTCGTTAAGAAATAAAACACATAGAAATGACAAAAATAAGTTCTGTATCAAAATCGATAAGATTTGAAATCCATTATCTCTTTATAAAATCCAAAATATGTTGTTATTTTGTTACTGCATTATTCCGTATTATTATAATGCAAAATATGCAATTTAAAACTGTTGTTGAGGCCAATAATAAGATATATGTTTACTGAAATGATAAGACTTCAATTATCGTTTTTCACACGTCGACGCAAAAAAGTACTATATGGAGTTTGTTTATTTAATATTCGCTAAATGCATATAAAATAATTTAACACTTTATGCATTTTTTGAAGAGATAAACAAAACAGTTACAGAATGATATTTTAAAGAAACCAATTTAAGAATAACATTTTAAGATAAAGAAAAACGGAGGGCTGCATTCAGTGATAGGATTTTTGTGAGATAAATTAGTAAATAAGTTATAATTTAACTTTAACTGATTAATTAAACATACGATTTTTTTCTCTTTTTAATTTAAGCAATTTTGTTGAATTTCTTGGATTTTAATATTTGGTGTATTGCACTGTGTGATGTATTTTAAACATTAATGTTTCATGCAATTTAAAATTAAAATTACCAAATCAAAAGGTGTATTTTCCAGCTTAATACGCATTATAATGTACACTCCCTGTGTTATTAAGCGCATATTTAATTAATAAATGATTAAAAAGTGCACTAAAATATTTTAAAATGAGTTTGAATATCACGGGAGGGATCAGGCGAATGCACAAAAGATACACCGGGGTGCAAAAATATAGGAACGTCATTTAATTTTCTAAATAATTAATGTAATTAGATTATTTCACATATAAAGCCTATAAATTAATTTATCAATCTAAATAAACAACATAAATATAAAGAAAATATGGTAAAACATTTGTCATTATGACCATATAATAAACAACGTTTTCAATGGAAATGCAACAGGAAAAATTGATAAGAACGGTAAATTTTTTTCTATATTATACAATTATGGCATGTTAATTGTGCATACTTTGTGTTTAATAATTTCATTACAGCGTTCTGGCATAGAATTTACAATGTTTCGAACAAGATTTTAATTCTGATTTGAGTTATACTTGACCATTTGACCACTTTTCTGTAGATATTGTGCATTATAACAGCCCAAATGTTATGCGTGGGATTTAAGTGAGGATTATTGACAAATATAGGAATTATATTATCTTCAAACACTTCTTTGTGTCTTTTGCAGAGTGAATTGGGGCATTGTTTTGTTGAAAAATACAGCTAAGATCAACGATATTTTCACACTGGTTCAACAAATGGCGTTCTAACATGTCAATTTTGTTATATGTATGTTGACTGGCTTGTAGAAAGGGAATTCTAATAGGTTACCTCCTGAGGAAAGAGCAGCTCAAATAATTCGGTAGCCTCCACGTACATGATGCCTTGACAATACGTTATTTTCCAATCGACTTTTATTGCAATATCAATGGATGCCATGCGAACCATCAAAATTAAACTTATTTTCATCCATAATATAACTATATATTGATGTCTTAAAATGAGTGAATGTCTTTTTTTCATAAATAAAAAACATCTGTATATATTACCAATTTTTATAAGAATACATTATATAGATAGTCATTAAAAACATGAGTCATTCAAAATGTCCAACAGTTTTCATAAAAACCATCACTACACACTACTGTCTCCGGTTAGGATCGTCCAAAGTTGTGAATGAAAACACCTCTGTGCAGCAGTTTACTAGATATTTAGGGATTGAGAGATTTCCTTTCCTATGCCTTTTTTTCCTTTTAATTATTTATCCTACATTTTTTCTCTCTCTTTATTTTTCCTTCTCCCTCCCGTTTCCCTTTTTTTCTTCCGTTTTTCCTCTTCTTGCACGTTCAGCATTCTCGTCTAACGGGGTTAAATAATACAATGTGTCATATCATTGGATTCGTCTTGTGTTGATAAATTAATTTTCAAGGCTTCTCGTATCAATGCAATATGCAAATTTTCATAGTTGTCTATTTTCTTTATTGTAACAGTTTCAAAGTTTGTGAGGGTTTCGATATTTAGTCTTGCAAGGGTTGTTGTTTGTTTGTTCTGTTTCAAGTCTCTTTTACGTTCGCTTAATCTTTCAGTTAACTTCCGTTTAGTCATTCCTATGTATTTCATTTTTTTATTTTTATTTTTTATTTAAACAGTTGATTTGATACAATATGATTATCATCACTAAAAATAATTTTAAACTAATCCATTTGTTGCTTCATGAGTTTCTGTGCAAACAGAATGCGGGCTTTTTAATAGTCAGATGTTAAATGTGGACACCGACTTGGTATTAAGAATTTGGGAATTCTCGACCTTTTAATTGCTCTTCTTGTAGCTCACAGTGATGCTGACATCTTTATTTGCCTTCCAATTTAATTTCTGTTATTATTTTGCTTACGACCGTGAAAACAATTAAACTTTCAAATCATTTTGAAAGAATTCTATGCCTTCCTGTAGATTTTGCACTACCACAATTAATTGGATTCTGTAAGAAATTAAAAATGACAGTCTTTGACCGTTTAACTTTATCAGGAGCTTTTTAAAATGACATGTTTCCTCAAAAAGTTTCCTTTTTTATTGCTTTGTTAAATGATATGCAAGAATATCTACCAATCACGTACCGCAGTTTCGAAATATTTATAGATTTCTTATCATTTTGCTGCATTGTAAATTAAGCAAAATGCATATTTTAAAATACATTAAGAACATTAAGAAAATTTTTGTAACTGATCGCTTTGATTTTAATTGAAACATCAAGTAATTAATTTTAACAGAAACATTTGCACATTTGCATAGCAAATTTCTTTGTTTTTGTGTCATTGCTATCATTGTGCCCCTTACTGTAGTATCGACATGCACCCGTGCCTACTTATTTTAGGTGACATAGGTACATGTTATTGGAAACACATTTAAGAGCCCCACGTTCAACAGCACACGATATTTACAAGCTCGTGTTAATCCATGAAATTATTCTATTGTACACATTTTTCGTTTGCATTTCAATATTCTAAATTATCTTTTTTGCATAAGCTAACAGAGGTGTTGGTTTCTTGTTGAAGTTCATAAAAAAATTCGGGAATTTAGAGAATCATTAAGAATTAAAATCAGAATTATTAAAATTAAGAATTCCATTAATTAATAATTACCGAAATATGTGGCAGAAATATAGTTCATATCTTAGGAATATGACGTATCAGCAGCACCACCTGTTGGGAGAATTACAATCTGAATCAGCAACAGCTTATTTCAACGTCTAATTGAATCTGAAATTTTAATGACAATCTGTGCATTAGTTTTGAGATAGAGCTATTTCGGAAATCGTAAAAATGCAGCATAGCAGCGGCACCTGTTTGGCGATTTACACTAATAAGCACCATTTTGCATTAAGTTATAACCGAATGTAAAGTTTTATTAAATTACGTACATGAGTTCCGAAGATAGAGCGCCCTCAAAATGTTTGTAACACGCAGACATACAGACAGATATATTCTAAAAACAATCAAATCATGTTCAGGGCTTTCTTAAAACGAAAAACTCCGTCAAAATTTTGTGAAATTCCAATATTTATTCTTGTAAAGATAGAATAAAGTAAAAATGTTTGTTCCTTTGACACGGAAAATATTTTGTCATTACGTTTCCAAAACATAGTTTGGTTCCAAAACTAACTTGATTTTTTCTTTTATATACGGGATACCAAAAGATTGAATTGAGCTTTAATTTTTTACTTTCTATAGATACACTCTCAGGACAATTTTCGGCAAAAAAGGTAAAAAGTTCAGGAAGCATATAAAACAGGTTCGAAATGCTTAAATTCATATTTGTCAAATGGAAATAAAAGGACACACAAAAAATCTTGTGATTCCATTACCTAAAATTTGATTAAAACTTTAATTAGATTTTACATCATTAAAATATATCGTGCACTCTTTTGCTGAGAACCCAGCTTTCATCAGGATTTATAATTAATCAAGAAACAATAATTTAATCTAGAAACAGTAAAATGTGATTTGATTTCCTTCTTTACTCGCCTTTGTTTGCTAAACAATTGGTACCGGCGGTTGGACGAATGCGGATGATTTGCACTGCCCTGTATCCTCGCAGTACAGAAACATACTGTTTAAAAGAATGTGATCTGAACGATTTTTATTAACACCAGTTTTAGTTATAAATCCTGATGAAGCTGGGTTCGCAGCCAAAAGTGCTCGATATATTTTAATTTTGTAAAATCTAATTAAAGTTTTAGTTATCTTTTACGTAATGGAATCACATGTCTTTTGTGTGTTCAGGAAGCAAGTTGCCGTAACATTTCTGTGACTGGAAGATATTTTTCTTCGATTTTAAGAAATTCATGTCTACTGATTGAAAAACGTTTGCGAATTTTTCGTGTTTTGAGGGAAAAGGGGCATAAAGAAAATCTGTTTCTAAAAGGAAAAAAATACTAAGCAGCACAGTTGCTGGAACGCTTTTGTCATTTGACGAATATGGAGCTTTAGATCGGATGATTTTAGGTAATTTTTACATTACATTCGGTAATTTTGTGTATTTTGGGTGAAAAAAAGCACTAAAAGTACAAATGGTAGTGTTCTAACGAAATATAATCAATGAACAGATTTGTTTAATACACGGATTTTTTTTAGAGTGTACAAAGGCAATGTAAATTTCAAAAGCGTTCCAGCATTATGATTGTTTAAAAAAAAAAATTACGATTGAAATACGAAATTTGAAAACTTTACAGCACTAAAAGAGCATTTTTCATTTTTTTAGTATCGGAAGGCTCCAAAAATTTATAAAAGTATTACCTAGATAACTCTGTGAGTAAATAAGAATGTATTTTTTTCTGTTGTAGTTGTGAGAGCATAGATAACATATTTCTAAATATAACATATAGGTACCAGGAACCGTATAAAAATTAAAAAAGTGTAGACTTTTAAAACTTAATGAAGGCTACTTTATCAACAGATTTTCTACCTTATTTTGAAAATCTTTGCAGTTTACATTGCCTACGTTATCTCGAACAAGTTAAATATTCGATTGCATTTGAATATTTTGAGATACCCTGTATATTTGACATACACTGTTTAAAACTAACGATTTTTAATTGTTCTTTATCAAATTTAGTAAATAACATTTTAAAGAATTCTTACATAAATCATTAGAAAACAAAAATGGAAATTCCTCGTTTTTCTTGCATGTTTTTCCCTAAAGGATTTAACTAAGTGGCTGTTATTTCATATAATTTTATTGCATACACCTTTTGCAAAAAAAAATCTTATGTTTAAAAAAAAATGAAGTGGAAAACATGAAATGAAGAAATATTTGCTGAATTAGGTGCATGAATAATTTATATTTATTGCACGGAGATGTGAAAAATAATGAATAATTTCAAAATTTTAATACAAAGTGAAAAACAATCAAAAATGAAGAATTTGTTTAGAACAAAATTTATCTACAAATAACACTAGTCATTGGAAGAAGATTATTTAAACGTCAGCTTTTATGGGAATTTCTTTGGGTTGAGGAATTGACATATCCTACTAGAAAAAGGAAATAACACGAAGAGGAAACAATTTCATAGAAGAGAAATTTATACAGCGCTATCAGGAAGTATTGTAAAGAAACTAATAAAAAAGTATGGCGAATATTTTGAAGGTATTAACAGAAGCAGTTTGTAGATAAAATAGAAAATCGCGTACGCTATGGCTTTTAATTATGTAAATTCTTGTTAGTTTGAAAATTCTTTAAGTTTAATTTTCTTTTCCAATTTTCTCGTAGTGCAGTTGATGTAGTATTATGCGATATTTTATACAACTAATTACGTCCGAGAATTTTTTTGTTTATATATATATATATATATAACACACACACACACACACATATATATATATATATATATAATAATTTAAATAAACCGACTAAATTAAAGTTATAATTACTGCTTAAAGTGATAAAAAGTTTACCCAAAAGGCTTAAAAATAGCTTTTAATATACAGATGACATGTTTCATGCTCTCTAATGGTGACTTCTTCAAGATCGAAAATGATAAATGAACTATTTTCGCAAAGTTTTTGAAAATGATAAACACAAATCGCGAGATCACATGTATAATGCAAGTAGATGCTTAAATAGGTCAAACTACAAATGTGAAAATTATTATTTAATTTTATTAAATTTAAGCATTTAAACTAATAATTACCCATTTAAGTATCTGCTTGATTTATACATGTGATGTCTTGTTTTATGTTTGTCATTTTCAAAAACTTTGCGAAAATAATTTATTTATCATTTTGATCTTCAAGAAGTCACCGTTAGAGCGCATGAAACATGTCATATTTATATTAAAAGGTATTTTTAAGCCTTTTGGGTAATTTTTTTGTTACTTTAAACAGTAATTGCATCTTCAATTTAATGTTAACAAGTGATTTTATTATATTATTTTTACCGTCTAATTTTCATTAAACCAGAGTGTGACAAAAATATACCGAAATTGAAGTGAAATGCAACAGAAAATCATAGAAATAAAATCCGCTATCACCCTTACATGCGAGAAAATTAAATTAGATTATCTTACACAATAATACATAGTATAACAAAGCACACTTGTGAACTGCCTCAAAATAATGGTGGAAACCCGAAAATAAATGTTGCATTCTTTGTTTGCACAGCTTTGTATAATTACAATTTAATGTCCTTAAAAAATGTTTAGATCATCCATGTGGCGTTCGAAAAATGCAAAACAGTTTGTTTCAGGTCATATGTCGGTGATAATAAATATTTAATAAATTAACTATCTTCGCTGTTTTCAAGTCATACACTGAAAACTTATTTTTTTAGAAAAGAAAATTTTTAAATTTTTAAGATAAACGAAATTTTTAGGAAAGATGTATCAGTGGATTATTATAAGTAGATATATTTTTATGTACATATTTATCGAAAGATGTTTGAAATTTCGCAGTATTTCGTAGCTATAAAAAATTACTAGATCTAAGTATTTGTACATCAAATAATGCAATTACAATACTTAATTATTTCACTGAAATAAATGCCTGAAACTGCTTCAACTTAACACTGATGTCCACATACTTTCATCCACATTTAATTTGTGAGATACAGCTACACTGCAAAGCGAGGCGTCTTAAATTCAGACACTTAAGTGTCTGAAAAAGTAATTCAATCACTTAAGTGTCTAAGTGGGAAATTTCAGACATCATAGATGTCTGAATTTAAGACACATATGTGTCTTACAACAATTATGGTATAAACGAACAAATAAAAGTTTCTGAACACTGATGAAAGATCTGAAATTAATATTTAGAAATAAAGACACATAAGTGTCTGAATGTGATTATATGTGTTATGCAACATAATATGTTATGTGTTATATGATCATATGTGTTATACTATAATACAGTCTTGTCCCTATATATGGCAACGCCATCAAAACACTGTTTTCGAAAAGATGAAAATACTTTCCAACCCACTAAATTTGGCATTTCTTTAAAACGAAATAATTTGAATATTGCCCGATATCACTAATCAAGTCTTGGAACTAACTTATTTTCGATACATTAGGTAATTAAGAAATTGCTTTTCTCAAAAAAAAGTTTTTAAAATCTACCTGCATTTAAAGGTATATATAAGAGAAAATTGCAGGGAATACCCCCCCCCCACCCACCTAAATCTTCAGTCTAAAATAGTAAGACATATAGTTTGAAACTTGAAATACTCAGAGACATGAGTGCTAACAGAAAAAAATAGAGTAATTAGCCTGTATGTAGGAATTATTCTGTATTCTCTTGGAAGAATGAATTTTATCTTTTTTTTTAATAATCAGACAAAAAAAATCAAATTTCAAAATCCAGGGAGGGGCAAGCCCTGTCCCTCTTCCTACCGGTGCTTGAGGAAAAGGGACAGTAAATTAAAATCTCTTAAATTATAATATCTTGTCATGCCCTGTGTAGTCGGCAGAGGGCGCCATCCCAGCCGCGCATGCGTTTATACGTGTCTTCTTCATTCGTACTTAATGATCATTGTAATTTAAAAATCTGTGAATTTAAACTGAAATTTCGTTTTTAAGTGTATTTTCGCGGAGATTTTAATTAATAACATAGTTTGATTTGATTCATTTATTTACGAAATGTGAAGTTTAGTGATTTAAATTCCTATCACCTTATTGTTAGTTCGTATTATTTTGATCTCGTCAAAGCTTGATAAACAGAACTTTTATCTCGCTGGTTTATGTTTCAAAGATGATGATTTCATTCTTGTAGCATTGACTTGGAAGATATATCAAGGAATTGTCTTTTTAAAAAGATGCAAGGCTTTTTCCTTCCAGCATTTTGGATAAATCGAGAAATTTGCCTTTAAGAAGATCTCTAACTGATATGACAGTATTTCAAGTATGTTTGATAATTTGTTTTGACATATTGATATCTTTTGTTGACATTTCAGTTTATACTACTACATTTTTTAATCGATTTGAAAAAAATTATTAATTCCAGAAATATATACTATTCAAATCATGTATTTATATGCTGTTAAAAAGTCAGTAATACATATATATAACTTGTTTACTTTAATTATCTATTTTTTTTAAGAAAAAGTAAAAACTGAAAATTGTAGAATGTTTTGCTAAAGAAAAAAATTCTGTAAAGAATAATTACAAGGTTTGAAAGCAAATTTTAATTGCACTGTTATGTCATAATTATTTCCCCTTTATAAATATGTCAATGAAAAGAAACAAATATTGTGACTTTGTGTTATTATTAAAATCAATGTTACAATTTTCCATTGTTTAACAGATAATTTTATTAAGAATATATATTTTCATAGCTTTAATTTGATTTCATGCAAAATAAATTAACATTCAAATGTAATTTTAATTTTTCTGCGATTTTATAATAATAAATTTGAAAATAATAAATGAGTAAATATTTGAACACAAAGCAGGGCTGGGATTGTTCCAGAAGCAGAACTTGATTAAAGCATGGGCTAACTGGATAATAGCACTACCTGCCTCCCCTCCCGACTTTGGGGGGGTGTCCCCAAATTTGATGTGTAATTTTCATAACGCTAATATTTTAAATCTCTTTTGACATTATGCTGATTATATCAATATTTTGAACTTTTACAGAAAGATAAGGTTAAAAATATATATATACCTAAGTACAAACTGTAAAACCTCGCAATATCGGGCACCTCGGGACCGCGAAATTCGAGGTAACAGTATGCAAATATATATGTGTTGGGATTGCAAAATATGGATTCATCAAATGCATCAACATAGGTGTTTGATAAATATAGGTGTCCCCCATTCGGGAATGTCTGTTATGAAGGTTTTACACTCACAGCGGAGTGAAACCTCCATAACAGACTTCTATATTTAGCAAACAACTTTTTCAATTCACGATGAATACATATTTACATACTTTAAAATGCACCGAATAGCGGAGAAATGGAGAGATTTTACTGCTTTTAGATTTAAAAAAAAGTTGTCAGTTTTATCTTACTGTAAAAGTTTAAAACACTGAAAAACAAATATCAGAGATTTAAAATATCAGCTTTACGAAAATTGCATACTAAATTTGGAACAACCTAAAATCGGAGGGGGGGGGGAGGCCGTGCCATCAACTAGTTTGCTCATGCTTTAATCAGGTTCTGCTTCTGGTACAATCTTCAGCCCTGCTTTATATTAAAATATATTCCTATTTATTAAGGATTCAATGTGGTCAAATATTTGATGCTTTAAAAATATGTGGTAAAAAATGGCTGTTTGTTGCCACAAATCAGAGCTCAAAAATGGCCGCGATTCAGATGTTTCAAATGTCTGAAATTCAGACACAAATATGTGTCTTAAAAATTAAAATACTTTAAAGTGTCTCTTTTTTTTAACTATCCATTTCAGACACCTAAGTGTCTGAATTTTATACATTTCATTTTACAGTGTACCCTATATGCTATATATATAATCGTAATAAAACGATTTTATGAAACGAATTTATGTAACGATTTAATGAAACGAATAACATATAAAATCGGATAAATGTATCGAATTTGTGAAACGCTTAAATTAGTTTTTGTAGTATAATTTTAATAGAAAGATAGAGAAACACAGACAGAAAGAGAGAGAGAAAAAGAGAGAAAGATACATGGAGATAGATGTAGAGACTTAAAAAACATACAGAGAGAGAGAGAGAGAGAGAGAGAGAACCAGAGCCAGAGACACGGAGAGTGACTGAGACAGAGTCAGAGAGAGTCAGAGAATGTGAGACAGATAGAAACAGATTGGCGAGAAAGAGACAGGAAGATAGACGTAGAGAAAGAAAGATACACACACACACACAGAGAGAGAGAGAGAGAGAGAGAGAGAGAGAGAGAGAAAGAGAGAGAGAGAGAGACAGAGAGACTGAGAGAGAGACTGAGACAGAGTCAGACAATATGAGACATACAGAAACAGCTGACAGATACAAAGAGAGAGACAAGGATATACATATATCAACAAATAAACACACCCTGAGAGGGAGAGAGACAGAAACAGACAGATAGAGAGAGAGAGTGTTAGATGCAGATAGAAAGACGGAGATAACGAGTTAAACAGGGTCAGAGAGATAAACAGATACATAGAGGCAGAGACAGGAAAATAGTGCAAGAGACAGAGAGAATCAGGTAGATACATACAGAGAAGTAGACAAAAACATCATACATATATATAGAGATGCAGATAGAAACACGTAGAGAGAGAGAGAGAGAGATAGACACAGAGAGAGGAAGACATAGAGTGACAGAACAAGAGACAGACAAAGATTGAGCGTTATAGAAGCAGATATAGAGACACACACAGAGAGAGAGAGGAAGAGACAGACATAGAGAAATAGATAGAGAGAAAGACAGACAGACACAGAGAAAGAGAGAGAGATAGACAAAGAGCGAGGGTCAGATATTGCAGATATTGGATGGCAGATACAGAGACAGAAACGGATATACATAGACAGAGCCGTCAGAGACAGACGGTCAGTTACAGAGGCAAAGAAAAACAGGCACAGATACAGAAAAAGATAGAGACAGACACATGTAGACAGAGATAGAAAAATAACAGGCTAAGAGAGAGATAATCAGAGACATAGACACAGAGAGTGTCATACAGAGATAGAGACAGAGACAGCGACAAATAGATAGAGAGACAGAGAGAGAGAGAGAAACATACAGATAGAGATATATACATATACAATGTATATGTATATTATACATATACCTAGAGATACACAAAGATAGAAGCAGAAACATACAGGCAGACACAAACACAGAGAAAGTCAGACAGAGACAGAGTTAGACACAGAGGCAGTCGGAAAGAGAGAAAGACAGGCAGACCAACCGACTGTGAGGACAGAGACACAAATACAGACACATAGACAGAGAGAAAGAAAGAGACAGTCGGAGAGACAGGCCGAGATAGATGGAGACACCCCAGCTCAGCAAGTACAACGACTTTTTTTATATCCACCCAAACCAGCTCAAGTCACTGATCCCGATGGAAGAGCAATTGATCTGGGCAACATCGCGGTAGATCTCAACTTTGCCGAAAACTTTAACACTCTGTTAAAATACTGCGTCTTCTGATACATTTGCCAACGACCCGTTGTTTACAAAATTCTAGCTGTAGCTTGCGAAACAAATAAATTTTCTTACCTTCTACCCAACAAACAAACATAGTGAGAGGATAGAGACAAAAAACAAACAGAAAGACAGAAAGAAACAGAGCGATAGGCAGACAGAGAGAGAAAGGTATACAAAGTAACAGAAAGAGAAACAGAGAGTTAAACAGAGAGAGAAACAGAGATACCCCAGCTTAGCTAGTCCAACGATTTTCTGTTTCCACCCAAACAAACTCACGTCACTGATCCCGATGGAAGAGCAAGTGATTGGGCAACATCGCTGTAGAACTCAACTTTGCCCAGAACTTTAGCACTCTGCTAATATAATACGTCTGCTGCTCCATCTATCAACGATCCGTTCTCTACAAATATCTAACTGTAACTTTGGAAACAAATAAATTTGCTTACATTGCCATGCGTTTTATTTTGTTTTCCCAATGCACATCCAATATCACTTAATATCTAGTGGTAACAGTCCCAACTTCTACACACGTATTTTTTTTAAACAATAGATACTTTATACAGATTTATAAAGATATTTATGCCTTAATAGACATTCCCAATTAAATATAATATCAACTAAAATAGCCATACAAGTATTATAAATAAGATTTGGCGTAATTTAAATTACACATATGTATATAATAGTTTAAAAAAATGTTTACCAATATTAAATTATTGAGTTTCAGTTATTATTGTTATTTCAGTTATTTCAGAGTTATACATTTCCAATTTATCTTTAACTCGAAAAACGCTACGTAAATAATTATAATCACAAACTTCTACTACTAATAATAAATTGTATTATTTATTTCTAACAATTAAATATTATTTCGTGGCATTTTTTATAAAGTTTATTTAATATTGGACCTACAAAACCTATCCTTCATGTGAAAATTTCAAATGTTTAAAGATTGTTCCGATAAAATATCTATTGTACAAACTTATTTTTTTTTTTACTAAATTTCAAAAAGACTTTCTGTTAAAGGTGAAAGATTTGATTGATTATTCAGAGGAATGTATTCAATAGACATACTGTTATTTTCATTTTTGTAAACAATTCAACGGCAGAGTTTTCGTAGGCACTTATAAATAATTTATAGTTTAACGCCAAAAATATGTAAGAAAGAAAATATGTTTCAGATATTTCGTAGGATTTTGCAAGTTTTATTTCATGGAGCAAAATATAGTGTAGTTTAAGACGCATATAATCTATAATTCACCGGATATTACATTAATATTTCTCATTCTTAAAGGATATTAGTTATTCAGTTATGTTAAAATTGAGTAAGTGAAAGTTGCACGTGCTATGAAATCAAAGATGGCGGATAAACGGAAGAGTTTGGAGTTTATAGGTATTTTTTGAAAACTCATTTTATCTAGATCATTTTTATGTACAGATTGCATTTAAGTTTACGCATTACCCTTGTTTTTATATGGAATACATTCTAAAGAAATTTCTGTGTTAAATTATGGTAAATGTATTCGCAGGAATGTGACCAATATACGTATAGTTACACATACACAGTTATACAGTACGTGTAACTAAAATTATTTTAACGCAAATATACCATGAAAACTAGTTTCTATACATTATATACCGTGCTAATATGTACCAGTACTATATATATACTGTAACATCGTTTGTAATTGGCCTATGTCAAATAATTTAAAAATTGTTTACTGTTTTATATTATTTATAACTAAATCAAACTGATTGGTAAAGCTATTATATGAATTGACATTTCTGCAACAAGTGGGAAAGTATCTATACCGCGAGTAAAACCCAAGACCCCTTGCCTCAATTGCCAACGCTGTGCTTATTGATCTACCTGGAGCAAGAACCGGCTGATACATTCACTCAGATAAACATTTTTGAAACTAAAATATGGTGTGCCATGTATACAGCTCAACAGAAGATAAACTGTTAAAAATAAATCCGTCAATTCACGGTAAAACTACTGACAGCAAAGTTGCCGGACTTTTTCCGTTCCGTTAGTACATTTTCCGTTTTGAAAGATAAAAGAAGGGTAATTGTTTTATTATTATTATTATTATTATTTGTAAATAAACTCGGTTTTAAAAAATGTCATCTCTATTTGTGCTGCCATCTATTGATTATTACGGGAGTATTTAATTTAATATTTGATATAATGGAAGAACATTTTCTGCCAGACTTGAGTATTGAACTGGGGACGTTAGCGGCTTGAGCTAAGTGCTTTACCGCAAGACCAGCGGGTCCTTCCTAGAGTGAGAGTAGGAAACGATCATACGGGATGTCTTCCAATCGCAGCTTGGGACTTAAACAATTTGGGGTTTAGAAAACTGGTAATTTTGAAGCTAATTGCGGGGATATTTCGTAATGAGATGATGGTTGAAAACTATAGTATTAATAGAGGATAAAAACATGAATCATATATATTCTTAATTTGATTGTTAGATGTAAAATATAAATATTATATTTTGAATTAAATTTGATATTTTTTTTTGCTTTTTTTGCGAAAATCGATTTTTAGTCAACTATTATGTATTTTTTAAATGTGTTCGTTTAGAATATATTTTCAGTGTGAGTGTTTTTTATAACTTTAAAAAATAAATTGCGAATAATTTTAAAGGAATGAGTTTAATTCGACAGCATTACTTTTGTTTGTTGCTTTTTTAAATAAAATCGATTTTTTCCCCTTAACTTAGCTATTATATATAAATATATATATATATTAATCTGTTTGTTTAGAATATATTTTAACTGCGAATACTTTTTTATAACTTTAAAAAATGAATTGCAAATAATATTAAAATAATAGAAAAATTTAATTTTTGCTTTTTTAAATTCGAAAGCACTATTTTCTTGTTGTTGTTTTAAATAAACTTGAAATTTTAATTTATTGAATTTTTAGTTTTTCTGTGCAGCAACATGTCAGTTTTTGAAACATTGAAAATAAACATGCAGCAAATAACGGAATATCTCCGTTGGCTGTTTTTTTCTCCGTCCGTTCCGTTGTTTTCAGGAAAAATAAGGAATTTTTCTTCAGATATACGGGATAGATTCCATTTTTCTAACAAAACGGAAACTTTCTGATCAAAATTCACGTAAGACAACCTGTCAATAAACGAAAATTTTTAACAGTGTACCGAGCATAATGGTATAAAACTGAGCTGCGCTGCCAGGACCCGAATTGCACCCGTTAGGCACGTCAACCACCGTACCTAAGTTCTGAAGAACTTTTAGCGCGCACGACCAAGAAAGTTCCTGTATGTGCTACGGCGGAGGGAGCGCCGCCACCTGCTGACCACTTCCATTTTCCCAAGAGAATAAGGTCTTTACGACGAGCGGACATACTTATTCTCTTATATACTCTTAGGTCACCACTACTTTGCACTTGTGAAGTACTCTGAATTCCTACGACAGCTGCGGAAACGGTAACCAAAAGAGGAAACCGGGCCTATGGTTTTATGCCAAGGTTCCCCAACAACTCTTATCGCCGCTTTCGATCGTAGAAATAAAACTACTAAGGAAACTACTCCTACAAAGGAAACAACTTGGCTCGTCGATGGCGACGAAGCAAAAGGAGTTCCTCGACAGCACGTGTTAACGAGGAAAAGCATTCCTAAACGCATAGACACGTCCAGTCTTAGGTTGTTTCCGCGAGATGCCCAAGAGTTTTTCCTCCGACCTCTACAGGCAGCAGAACGCTCGGATGCGGTCGATTAAACATAAGGCCTTTCGGAAACACATGCAAGTAACACAAGCAAGTAAAACACAACAAATGATAGATGAAACAGGAAAGTTATATTATGACTCTGAAGGGCGTGGAAACTTCCTTCAAAATCGCCATTGAGGCGGTCCCGATCTAGTTTAGTAGATTTAAAGTTATTTCTTGTACTCCTGCTAAACCAACTCTGAGGCACAGAAAGCTCCGACTACGCATAGACACGCTGGATTGGTTTTCAATCCGGTGTTCGAGTTTTGGTTTGATCGCCGCCGCGTTAGTCGGCGAGCCACCGTTCCGGTTTCTCGTGGTACAGGGGAAGAAAATGGTCCCCCTCCCAAGATGTAATATGAGCCGCAGTGACCTGATTGTTCCCCTGAGGACACGTACCACACTTAGTACAAACGGGGCGATCCCCTTTCTGACCTGTCTTGAGGTCGACACGCAACTACTCCAGCTGCGGCGAGAGAGGTGATGGAAGCGGGCCATGCGGTCCGCAACCCCCATGCAGATATATGTACTCTGCGCCTGCCAGTATCATGTCGCTGCAAGCTCCGTCATGCACTAACTAGACGTAACTACAGAATCACCACGCTCATGCTTTTTGGAGTTCGATCTCGTCTATGTCAAAGCCCCGAATAAGTTTTGGAAATGGTCCTATTGCTGTTTGATATAGCGCGTTTTTGCCTGAGCTAAACTTTAGCTTAATCTGTGGCGTGGATGAATAACTTAAGGTAATATACAGGGCTGTAAACCGAATCCAAGTATGTTTTTTCGTTTATTGGTAAAGACGGATGAATGTGAATTTTCAACAGTATCATGTGTTTCCTTTCTAAATTGTAGTATATTATAAAGAGTATACATATCTATAGATTATATACGGGTTTTCACAATAGAATTCGAGTACTTTTCTAGCTACGCCTGTAATTGCTGAAATCTGTTTTTCAAATGTGTTTTGCATTTTCAAAAATGTTTACTTAGATATCTTATTTACCTTAATAAACTGCGAATGTTTGTTAAATTATTTTGTAAGTGTTGGGAAGTGTTTTATTATCTATGCTTTTATGCATGATTTTAATTTCTTTTTTAATCCCTGTGTCTCTGTGAGAATGAATTTTTAAGGGCCATGTGTATACATTATATTTTATGGACATCTTGGTAAACCTATGTTTTTGTAAAGTGATAAATTATGTTTTTCCAGAGAAATTATAAATGTATTTTTTAAGACGGAATTAAATATTTTATAGAAAAGTATTTTTTAAAGTAAAGTGCATATAAACATATGCAGCCATGCGTGAGCTGTTCACTTTTCTCTTCGTGATAATGTATCATTGTGAATTAGTATGTTTTCAAAACTATAATTATAATACCGACATTAACCAAACTGTTCATTTTGTTTATTATCTGTTTAAAATGCATATTTCAATTATTTTCATAAACACAAATAATAGGAAAATTCGTAATAAAAGTAAAATGGTGTAAGTTCAAACAGAAATAAAATATCTGTTTAGAAAAGGTACAATTGAAGAATAATATATATATATATATATTTATGAAATTAAAAATCAAATCATTTTATTTACAGAACTTAATCTGAACATTTACCTTTGAATTTTTATAAATTCGTCTAAAATCATTTATGTTTACTTAATAAAATATTTATTAAATGCATATTTATGTTTACTTTTATTGCATTTGTTGCATTTATGTTTCACATACGAATACACATATTTGTAATAGAAAAATAAAACTTATCTTTATAAATAAAACAACTGCCATATAAATATATAAAACAATTGTGAAATTTCTCCCCCTTGGGTAAAAACTGCAAAATCCCTTCTCTGCATTTCTAATTTGTTTTAAACAGCACAATTTAAACATTATTTTAAACACTCATTTCATTATTTTAAACATTTATAATATGCTTAAGAGATGTTTAACAACATTTTTTTATTGTTTACACTCATTATTTAGGCATCAGAGCAAATCAAAATAACATTAAGTTGAAGTTCAACTTAATTCTCTTCAGAACCTCAAATATTTTGAGCTTATGAAGGAAAGATGTTTACATTTGAATATTACTACAAATTATACATGTTACCATTAGGTGAACAGTGATACAATACAGACTTATGTACTTAGTTTCGTCTAATTAGAGCTAAGCAATTTTAAATATTGTTACAGTGTTGGGAACTAAAATTATAGATTTGGAATCTATTTTCACGTTGGTGTGGGAATTCAATAAGATATTTATGCGTTTAGAAGTTATACAACGAAAAACACACCAATATTAAATTGAGTGAAGTATTATACATGGGAATACAAATAATAGCAAAAAAGAATAATGCAGTAATCGTATTTTCTGAGTCTGATAAGATCTTTAGTAATATATACGGGATGTCTATAAATTAATATCGGGGTTTCCTTACGTCATAAGTTTTGGCTTAAGAACATGACGAAATATGTTATTACATATCCGTACAGTACAAATCAAAGACATTTTGTAACGCACACACCATGCGTAAAGCTCCATACCCAGAAAAAGGAATTGATTAAAACTACAAAACATGTTTTGTTGAGTACATTTTGGTAGTTTTAGCAAAATTCAAGTAAAATTGAACCCTTTTACTTGAATTAACAAAATATTTTTTGCTGATGATACAAAATTTTTTTTTGGAATTGCAAAAAAAAAATTTTTTTGTTGATTCAAACAAAATTTTCATTGACCTATATTTAATCACTATTTTTTTTTTGGGTCAACCAAAATTTTGTTGATTCAACAAAACTTTTTTCTGGGTGAAACTCAAAATGTTATTAATCGAATGACGATTATAATCAAATAATAATAAATATAAAAAATCAAATTTATTAAAATGTTATTTTTTAATTATATAGTAGCTACCTATCAAACTTTCTGTACATAATGTATTTTAGTATAATGTATAAATATACAAAATTATTACTTACCCATCATACGTAGTTTAGGGTAAGTCTTGTAATCGTTATGAAAAAAAAAAAAAAAAAAAAAAAAGTTGACGGATTCAGACGCTGGACATTCCGAAAAACATAATTTTAGAAAAAGAATAATTGCCGTCCACATGTCTGTGTGTGCGTCTGTAAACGCTCTATTCTCCCGAGCAAACTGATTTAGAGACTTGAAATTTAATATGTTCTTAGTATGTAATAATGAGAAGAAAGCTATTGAATTTCAGTAACCTCGATTATTCGGAACTATTTTATTTTGGACTCTCGAAATATTCGTTCTGATAAAAGATGCATAAACATTTTCTAAATTTTTATTTTATAGAACCAATATAAAATACATTAAAAAAAACATAAATTTTGCATAAATAATGAAATCGATCGGATAATGAGTTGTCAAAATATTTATAATCCTATTTTTCCACACTCTTCGATTTTTCATGACCCTATATTTAACTCAAATTTCAATTCAAAGATATATTTTAATTGGAAATGAGACGCTTTATCGGACGCAGTATACCGTGAGTTAATATTATCAATTTTGGAATTATAAGGATGTTACTTTTACGCAATTCAGTAACAGAGCATTTAAAGTTTGTGACATCATCAAGCCAGGATTGTATTCGAATTGCAATGCATTTTATAAATAGCGTACACATGTTTTATTTTCGCATATCCATGATGAGTAAGTATTACGGTGGCACCCAAGGACAAGATTTTCTCTGTTCTCATTAATATATTGTAAGTTTTATTGTTGAAAATTACTGATAGTGGAAGCTTAATGGTCGTGGCTTTTGCGATTTTTTTTACTCAGATTGCAATAGAACGAGGTCTCTGAATCCAGTATTTTTTTTTTTTTGGTTTAGACATACACGAAGCATTTATACATGATGTACAGTAATCGCGTTATTAATGAAATTTTTGTATTTTTTGTGATTCCAATGCAACGAGGTTGCTGCATCCAATGGTGTTCTTTTTGGGTTACATGTATACGAAGGCTTATACATGTGGTATAGTGAATTTAGTATTAACGAATTTCTCGTATTTTAGGTGATTCCAAACAAGCGAGGTAACTGCATTCAGGGATTTTTTTCTTTTAAGTTTTCATGTGCGCTAAGCACATGTACATTCGATATAGTGATCGCAACATTTCTTGTATTTTTATGAAACCCATTGCTGAATTGAGGGTTGCTGAATTGAGTGATGCTTTTCTTTTATATTTTCATTTGTGCGAAGTGCTCATACATGAGATACAGTGAACACGACATTAACGAATTTCGTGTATTTGCGTTTTCATTTCAGTTAGTTTCAATGACATTTCACTTTTCTTGCGATATTGATGAATTGTGCATTTAAAAATTGTTTCTTACTGCTCATATTAACTTTTTTTCTATGCATCTTACTAAATTTGTAAAAGAGAATATTTATTTTTTATTTATAAATGCAATATCTAAATAAATTGTTATTTGTTTGTTCAGGGATTCATTTAAATATTATGCATTTAAATTCTAAAATTATTCTTAGCATTATTTTACTCAAAATGTCCAGAACAAATCCAATTTTCTTTCCAGTATTTCACTACTCTCATATAAAAGCACTCTATTCTTCAGCGACGTTTTTATCTCTAAATTCATTAATTTTCCTATCTGTAACTATTTAAAAATTTACAACGGCTATTTTTTAATGAACATTATAGTTTGGGGATATATTTTTTTCAATGAAATGTTATCAACGGGATAATGGAGAATAACCATAATTTAAAACTATCTTGTGCTAGTTTAAAAAATTTAATTACGTTTCTTTAATTCTTTTGCAAGTTAAAAATGAGATTTAAATTTTATTTACTTTTTCTATGATTTCAATTATTCTCAAAGCAATTTCCCTTGAAGGAAAAAAACTGAACTGTTCTTTTAAAGAAAATAAGAAAATCCTTAATTTTAGAAGATAGCTGGAATTTACAAGATATTTCCGTTACGGTGAAAAAGATATACATATTCGGAAAAGACATCTAAACTTCATAAGAGATGAATGTAGGAAATGCAGATGAAATTTTCGAAATCGTGCAAAATTATCCATCGGATAGCATTTACAGAATGGGATTGTTTTAAAATGATTGAATAAGATATCGCTTTAACATAAATCTTGAGAATACATCAATAAAATTGTAATGTTTCATTCTGTCTGCTTCGGAGCAGCTACATTAAAGAGGAAGAAAATGAAGTATTTGTAATGTTTTATTTTTGAATATACAGATATGAAGGTCTAAAAATGTGTTTTTTCTAATTAGTAATATCCAATTATTTTCTGTGCGCAAACTTTCTTTATCAACTTATTATTTTGATACAATTTGATTTCTAAATCTTTAACACAAATATATTACATTCAAAAGAAAAACATTCTAAGTTAAAAACTGCTTCTTACTTGAATCATCTGCACTGCGAAAATATTCAAAATACGTTCCAGTGATACACGGACCATAATGTCCTTTTTAATATAAAATAAGTTGTTCTTTCTTGATGATATTTTATACTATTTTCACATTTTCACAAAATTCAGAATTCTACGTTGCGATATAACTGAAATATTAATAGAATCATATTTTACGTTATAAATATTTTCGATACTACAAACAAACTAATTTTATTTCGTACTCACAAAACAGCGACCGTACGAGGCCAAGCATAAATAAACTCTTCTTTTCTACGGGGTTACAAAAGTTACATAAAGTACATTAAATTATTTTGTTGACAAACTGCGCCACTTAAACAAAATAAACATGATGAAAATAATCAAAATTATAATTACGTGAAGGCGCATGCTTGAACATCTAATCTGCACCTTTAATTATTTTTTAAAATGTTAACCTATAACATATAATTTTCCCTCTAAGTTAATCCATTTGCCAGTTTGTTATTTCTCGAATAAACTGAATCCGCAAGAATTGAGCCAATGTTAACAGTAAAAGTCATGGTGTGCGGCTAAATTTCTTATTAAACTCAAAGTGCACCGCAAACATAAAAATGTTCGAGAAAAAAATTATACATTATTATATTTCTATGAATTGAGCAAAGCAAGTCATGGACAAACCGAATATGAATAATGTTATTTATAATTTTTTTTAGACATGAAAAACTGTGCATAAAATAATTTTGTTCATTTTTTTTAGTTGAATTCGTAATTTCTAAACTGCGCTTTGCAAAATTTCTTTAATTTCGTCTCCTAAACGTGTGATGTTGGAATTTGTGCATCCAGATCTTTTAAGGAACTTAATTTGTAGTATCTCTTATACTTAAAAAGGATTAAAATGTAATTTCTAGTTATTAAATATCGTTTTCGAAATGTATTTCGGAAATAGTTTTTATATAAAATAATATATATATATTCAATAAAGCAGTATCATTTGGAAACTATAAAAAATAAGTATTTCGAAACAGTTTCTTTCTTTTATAGATTTAATGCTAAAATAAATGTTATTACAGAAAGTTTGAATAATTTTACGATATCAAAGATCTTTTGCAAATCAGCTCAATAAATACGTAGTTAAAATTTTTAATCTTTTAAAACACCCTACAATTTAAAAAAATAACTTCAAAATAATTATCGTTCGAAAAAGGTCATTGTAACAGGTTGAATAAATTAAAGTGGATTATTAATATATACTTTAAAGTCACCTTTTTTCTAATGAAATTCCAAACGTATAGATTATTTTTCGAACAAGAGAAATTTTCTTTATTTTCAGAATTAAAAAAATCAATAAAAGAAACTAATAAATCATTACTCTCCTTAACTTGCAGAACGGCAGAAACCATCAAGTTAATTAAAGTTTTATTTTAAAAAGATATATTATTATTCTTTAGTTATTTTGTAATTTTTTTCGGCAAACATTTTTTTAAGATTCTGTGAAATGAAAATTCTATTGGTAAGGAAGTATGTTCCGTTGATAATTAAGGTTGCCCTTTTCTTTTTATCCGTAAGTAAAATAAAACCATTTTAATTTTAATAAGTTCGAACAAAATATATTCCACTTTCAAGAATGGAATATTTATTAAATCGAGAATATTTTATGGATATCATGTATCATGATTGACCGTGAAACATGTTTGTTGAACATGGAAAAATTTACTTGCGAATGGAACATCCGAAATCTTTTGTTCCATGTTGAAAAAACTGATTAATAAACTATAAAATGCACTCAGAAACGTTTCCGAAAATCAGTGACACCATAATAAAATTTATCTAAATTGTATAATTTTTAAAGTATATTGATTTCTGAGGTTTTCCAAAGGTAAAAAACTCTTTTTGGAATCGTGGGTAGCTCGGAAGAGATTATTGTATATTTTCATTCAAGGTTATATTATATTTTCCTAGATTAAGAAATAGTTGTCTCTTTTTACAGTGTACTAATGAATTTATTTTACTTTTATTATGTTATGTCATACAAAACCAGTTGTAACTCTCTTATGGTCAGACTTATTGCAGGTAAATCTTCATATTGAATAATTATTTAACTTTATTCTAGATTCTTTTTCCGTAATCTGGTTTCAATCCAAATAGCAACGTCAAACATAATCGACTCCAACAACTAACTACATTATTTAACACAAAGTTGCATACATTTAAAGGTTCTAAGAAAATATTGTATATTTTCATTCGTGGTTATATTATATTTTCCCAGATTAAGAAATAGTTGTCTTTTTTTACAGTGTAGTAATGAATTTATTTTATTGTTATTATGCTATGTCATACAAAACGAGTTGTAACTTTCTTATGGTCAGTATTATTGCAGGTAAATCTTCATGTTGAATAATTATTTAACATTATTGTAGATTATTTGTACGTAATCTCTTTTCAAGCCAAATAGCAACGTCAGACATAATCGACTTTATTGTATATTTTCATTTGTGGTTATATTTTATTTTCCTAGATTAAAAAATAGCTATCTCTTTTTACAGTGTAGTACTGGATTTAATTTATTGTTATTATGTTGTGCCATACAAAAACAGTTGTAACTCTTTTATAGTCAGAATTTGAAAGTTAGCAATTCTATATTAAAAACCATTAAGGATTTTAGAAGAAAAGATAATGAAAACTGTTTTGTATGAAATGACGCTTAAATATACGAATACTGTACTCTCTTAAGGTCATAACTTGAAAGTTAACAATCCTATCTCAAAATTCATTAGAGATTTTTAAAAAAGGTAATGGAAATTGTTTTGTATGAAATGACGCATAAATATATCAATATTTTGAATAAAAGCTCTAAAACTAAGATTCTTCAGCTTCCAGTTACTGCTATAAATGCATAACAAGTCGAGTGTAATAAAATTACAGCTAATTTACTAATAGAAAAATTCGTTCAGTTAGGTTCAGTTTATTAGTGTAAATGCTACATGCAAGTAATATGGTGAAAACAAAATTACACAGCCATATACCAGACTTATAACAATATTAGCAATTAAAGATGTTTGATGTCCGCCGTCTTACAGAATAGAATACAGATGAATATTGCTGGCTACTGTGAATTTTACATCCAGAATGCTCAAATGTTATACCTGACATTTCATATATCTTGTCGTTTTAAATGTCATATTATAAAAAATCAAAATAACGAAATTAGAAATTCGCCACTTTTAGATTGTAATGATTTACTCTAAATGTCAAACAACAGAACATGCCTATAGTCTGTAAATTGTACGTTTGTTATCAAATATGTATATTGGCTATTTTTTTTCTGGCATAACGGAATAAATACAATATTAAAATATTTTGTTAAATATATTAATTAGATTTGTTGGAGACAATTGTCTGATATTTAGTTCACATATTAATATGCAAACACGGACATCCCCACGCATTTCTAAACAAATATAATTCATATAACATAAAGCTAGTACTCGTTATAGGTTTGCACTAATAATTGGTAATATAATTTGCAATAATTGGTAATATAATTTGCAATAATTGGTAATATAATTTGCAGCAAACTGTCCAGTCATTTGACCGTTTTTAGGGAAAACGTACCCGTTTTCTATAAAAACGGCCAAATGACTGGATAGTTTGCTGCAAATGTTGCTGCAACAGTGTGAATCGTGTTTTTACTGTATTACCAAAACACAAAGAAACATTCAAAAATCGGTAATTATTAAAATTTCTTTTTTAAACACATTTAGAAATAAAAAATCCCTTTTTATTAGTTTTTACCATGCATATTCATATTTTAATGTGCTTTAATTAAATATTTTGTTTAATAATATGTTTTTTAAACAGCAATTTATTTTTCTAAAATATGTTTTAAGCATTGTACTCGAAATGCATTGACAACTAATATTAGAAATGAAATCCGTTAAAACATAAAATTAATACATATTTTAGAGCGATAATTTTATTTAAAAGAACCTGAAATGTATGACAATAACCCTATTACTATCTCTGTAACATAAGTTAATTGCTCGCAACGATGTCAACGGACTTGAATTTAAGCACAAGAGATAAAATCGTTTAAATCTGTTTAGAAACAATTTTTAAAGTGTGGTTTTTCGAAAAGACAATTCCTTATCTTTAGAAATGCTAAATGCTTAAATTGTGAATAAGGAGTGAGGTCATTAAATTTACATGTTTAATAGCGTAATTAAACTCAAGATTCAGATACATTGTACTTACAATTAAATAGAATATGGTAGTATATTTTTAAATCAAATGGCAGAGTACATTTCATACTGTTTCACTTTCAGATTCAAAGTTGGAAATGTATGATGAAATAACATTTTCATCAGAGAAACAGTCATTTTTAATTTATTAAATTATTTTAAGCCTTCCGTGTCCGATTTTTGTTTTCATTTTGAAAAAAAAATAATAATAAAAAATAAAAGTAGCTATCAAATTCACAAATGTTAAAGTTTACAGAAATCTAACGAATATATTTATTTTCTTTACTATTCTTATTACAATAGGATAAGGAAGAATTTTTGAGAACGTTTCGAAAATTCGGTGATTAAGCAGATATAACAACATTCTAGTATTTTTTATGTCTTATCATGCATTATTCGTTTGAAAAATTAGCACTATTTTAAATTTAAAGATTTTACATATGTTTGAAATAAAAGAATCATCAACACTGTAAAGAGAACTGAGCAATTTTTCATTTAACTTATTAATTATTACTAAATGCTGAATAAATGCTGTCCTAATAATAAATGTATAGACATATACTATCATTATTACCTGGTGTCTTGCAGAAGTTCTTGCAGGAGAGTAATATAAGATGTCAGGAGTTGTTTACTGCGATTCCTGATTTTAGTTCAAATTACCCGCAATAGATGACGCTGCGAGCTATAGGAGTGCAATCCAGTCCAAAACTAAAAGCACCCAATAATGATGTGCAGGATGGAGGTTCAATTGATGGAGCGGGTTTCATTATCTAATCCAGCGGTTCCCAATCTGGGGTACGCGTACCCCTGGGGGTACGTGGCGGGGCTGCTGGGGGTACGTGAAAATAATATCGGTAATGGCGGAGTTCACAAAAATGGTTTAACGGAAAGCACATAAAGAAAATTGATAATTTTGGATTACAAAGTTGCTCTCATGTGTAAATCCAATATGTTACATCCAGAAAGAAAGAAAAACCCCACTAGACCTAATAATTCATTGATAATGCAATGTCACTAGCTCCACCCACTGTTAAGCATATTGCATGTGTTCTTATATATTTTCCCCCATTATCCCGAAAACTTCAATTAATAATTATGCAATATTCTTTTCTCACCACTTTTTTTTTCTTTGCCTAATTTACGTCAAAGCTTCTGGTTTTAATGTCTTTTGTTAAAATGTGTTGAAAAGTTGGTCTTTATTTTCCTTTTTGAATAGGCGGAGTTATATCAGTAACGTATTTTAATAGAAAAGCTTCCCTCATTTTAATGAGCAATTAATTTGTAGTATTTATTTATTTTATGAGTGATTTTGTGTTGCATTTAACATGGATAAATGGTTGAAAACCGGAACTCTTAAGAGAACTGCAACTGCGATTGAAATTGTAGTTGGTGAGTCCGGAATTGCAAGTACATCGAAACAATCTGATTATTTAGAAGTGCAAGACAACCTGAGTGCATCTGTGAATAGATCTGTTCTGGTAAGTGATAAACCTAGTACTTTAAATAAAACTTAGAGCATCAGTGCCTTATTAAAGAAACGAAAATATAATAATGAGTACTTAAAATATGGATTTTCATGCACGGAAGGGGAAGATTTGCCAAAACCCCTATGCGTTGTATGTGGAGAGATACTGTCGAACGGCAGCATGAAACCCACTTTATTAAAGCGCCATTTAGAGACAAAACATCCAATTCACAAACAGAAGGATTTCTTTCAGCGACTATCACGTGGCCCTAATGTAGCATCTTACGTGTTGTCCACAAATAAAGACAATGAGAATGCTGTTGAAGCATCATACAGAATATGCTATCATATGCTAAAAATGATAAAAATCATGCAATCGCTGAAAATGTGATATATCCTTGTATCAAAGATGCTGTCGAATGTATGTATGGTGAGGAACATATGAAAAAAAATTAAAAATATTCCTTTCTCAAACAATACAATTGCACGAAGAATAAGTGACATGTCTGCCGATATTGAATATACTGTAATTCAAAGAATAAAAAAGAGTCCCTACTTTTCAATACAGGTGGATGAGAGTACGGATATCTCCCATCTGTCAATTTTGCTTGTTACTGCAAAATATTTGAATGATAATGTACTTGAAGAACATTTGCTATACTCTTCTATCCTCTCACAGAAAGATGCACAGGAAAAGATATATTTAATACCATTCACAGTTATTTCTGTGAAAAAGAAATTCATTGGTCCAATTGCTATGAGGTTTTCACTGATGGTGGGAAATCTATGTCTGGGTGTTATATAGGCTTATGTAGTCTGATCAAAGAAATTGCACCTCATGTAGCGTGAAACCATTACTGAATACACAGATACAGTCTAGCGACCAAACCTCTGCCAGACTCATTGAAGGAAGTACTCCACCAAGTTGTTAAAGTTATTAATTTTATTAAGGCGAATTCAACAAACTCCAGACTATTTAAATCTTTGTGTGAAAAGATGGAGAGCCTGCATACTACATTGCTTTTGCACACAGAGGTGAGGTAGCTTTCACAAGGAAAAGTACTTGAAAGATTATTTGAATTGAGGCATGAATTTCAAGTTTATTTTTAAGATCATCCTTTTGAGCTGAGCTCTAAATTTCATGGAAAATAATGGCTTCAAATGATTGCATACTTATCTAATATTTTTTCAGAAATGGTGGGTAATAAAATTCTGTTGTAATAAAATAAATTTAGGATTACAGGACAGTTTCATAACCATTTTTAAGGTATTTGACAAGATCGAGTCTATGATTAAAAAATTAGATTTTTGGAAATTATGCATCAGAAAACACCAGCCAGAAGTTCTTCAAACACTTTACAATTTCTTATCTGACAACAAGCAAAAATTATCAGAAGTAAAATCTTGTACAATGGCTCATTTAACAGGACTTAAAACGCCTTTTAGACAATATTTTCCGAAGGAGAGTTGTGAAAATAACTGGATTTCAAACCCATTTAACGATTTGTTCTTCCAACAAGCCGAAAATATATCACTTTCTGAAAAAGAAAAATTAATCGAACTTTCGACTGATTCTTCTTTACAATCTGATTTCAACCAAAGAAATATTATTGCTTTTTGGATAGCAGTAAAAGAAGAATACCTAGAACTCAGTAATAAGGCTATAAAACACATGTTGCCTGTCACAAATACCGAGCTTGTCGAAAGAGCATGTTCGTCTTATGCATATATTAAAAACAAATATGGCAATAAGCTTGACGCTGCTCCTGACTTGAGACTATATCTGTGTTCGTTTGAACCCGATTTTAAGAAACTCAGTTCCATGAAACAAGCTCAAGGATCCCATTGAGAGTATGAAAAGTCATTTTGATTATTTGTATATAATGAGAAAAAGTTGATATTAATAATCATCGTAAGATAGCTAAAAATTTTTTTAATGTTTAGCTGATATTATAAAAAGCAATATTAATTTTCAAATGCAATTAGAAAAATAAAAGATTAGTGCCAATGTAATTTGTGTCGATTTATTATTTGGTTGTGATAAGAAGATTATTAATGAAAAAAAAGCTTGTTTGCGTTATATGGTTGAGTGGAGGGGAACGCGAGTGTTTATGAAAATGGGGGTACGCCGAAATGAAAAGCCTAAGAAAGGGGTACGTGTAAGAAAAAAGGTTGGGAAGCGCTGATCTAATGCAATCTTGTTCTTAGGGCCCGATTTTGAATAAGATTTTATTCGCGAATGAGACCCACACCATGTATCGAACCTCCTTCCTTCACAACAATGCAGGGTGATTTCTGCTTTTGCCTCGATTGGATGTCTATTGCTCGCAGTGCAATCTATTGCTGATAATTCGAACTAAAATGGAAATCGCAGTTAAAAAAAAAAAAAAAAAAAAAAAAAAAAAAAAAAAAAAAAAACCTCTTGAGATCATACATTAACCTCCTGCGAGAATTTTTTAAATATATGTCACCGTTTGGAAGTTATTGGATTTTAAAATCAGTCATTCCATTTTAGCGCACCCGGTATATACAGATAATAACAAAAACATTTGCTAAGATAAAATGATACTGGATGAAAAGTCATCTACTATTAATAAGGCTCCAGTTCCGAAGGGGTTTTATGTTTTAAGACTGTATTTTATAAATAGTTAGAAATGGTCTGTGATAATATTTTGTAAATTTAAAGGCGCCAGAATGTAAGCATCGAGTATTGCCTCATAAGGTAATTTGTATTTCAGTTTTCGAAAAGCTTTTGATTGTTTTAATGTAATTCAAATTGTATATTTGCTGTCTATATCACTAATAGTTGCTGAAAAGCAGAAATATAGATTGGATAGTTTGACAGTCTAGAAACATAGGTTTATTTATCAAATTATAGTGTATTTTAATTTTACCAACTTAAGTTTTTCGCGATATGAAGCTCTCATAACAACTTTATAGTTTTGCCAAATGTTTTACATTATTATTAGTATGGTAATATATTAAAAATAATACGACGGCATTTTGAGTAATTCACGTGTCCCTGTTGTAAGACTGGACTCTTTTCTTTGCTCTAAATCAGCCTAATACCGTATTGTTTTAGAAATTAGAGTCTGTTTAGGATTTCTATTTTCATACAATTTTGAGTGTAATTATATCTTCATTTATACATAACATTCTATCTTTTCAAGAATAAATTTACTGTACGCTATCATAAAGTTTGCTTATGCATTATATTTTTGTATTAAAACAATGTGGTAATTGCATTAATTTATAAATATCTTAATTTGTGTATGAAAATATATTTTGCAAGTATATTTATATAATGTTTATATAACTCATTTTAAATTTTATATAATGTTTTACTTTCCCTTTTCTCATGTCAGTTTTACACAATAAAAAGAAAATTTAAAATTAGAACATAGTTGGAAGATCGTTGGAATTATAAAATTACTCTGGTATTTTCAAAAGTACAAAGTTTTGAAAACTTCTGTTGTTTTCTTTAAGAATGGAACAATTATGACAAGAATTCTCATTCTGTAAGAGTTAATGACCACTAAAAATTTTAAAAGTGAGGAAAAGGATGCTAAGCCGACTTGTTTGGGCATTAATCATAATTTTATATAACTATATATAACAACACTTAGTTTAACAGCGTAATTTTAACAAGAGTAAATCTGAAATTAAGTAAGAATTTCAACGTTACAAGTTCACGCAATAAATGTAAGAAATACTGTGTATAACGCATAATTCCAATTTCTTTTATTAATAATTCCATAATAATTCTATAATACTAGTTCCAGTTTTTATAACAATGGTTTTTTTACGGCCTCACAAAAAACACTTGATATATATTATTATGTATATAACTAAGAAGACGTGTGGCGATAAACTTTGTAATTAAAAATAAACCTCTTTATTATTAAAAATATTCAGAAATACAATTAATTTTATCTGAAAATGATTACTGTAAGTTTTAATATGATTTTCAAGGAAAATATAGTTTATATGTGATGTATGTAAAAATTAAAGTACCACAATAAAGGAAATATTTTTTTATTTAACCCTATAAGCGTCTGAGGGCTTTCCACCACTTTCATAAAAAATGTTCATAAAACTAATGTTAATTTTTTTTTTCCTGTTTGTTTCAAAAATACACTTCATATATCTTTCGTTTACATATATCTTTATTTTACATATATATTAAAATAAAATTCTGTTTAAAATATTTTGGACTACAGCCAATTTAAATTGTTTTGAGAAAACGGAAAAATTTGGCAAACCGCTTAGAGAGCTTTAAACATTTTCAAAATAATTACAAAATAATTTCAAAAGTAAAACACAATCCATTCTATTAAAGCAGAAAATGTAATAAGTGAATGCTTCTTTAGTGTTTCTAGTGAAATAAAAGATTTCACTTTATAATATTAATAGTTTATGTATTGCAAATGCATTATAAAATACAACATAGGTCATTTTATATAGTCTGATAAAATATTGATCTCATGATTATCGTAAATTTTTAACATTAAGTGGATGAAAAAAAAATCTAAATTACTTTATGCTTTGACGATATTTTTCATTTAAATGGTGATGATTAAAACGGTATAATGTTAGCAAACTCAGTTTTATCCGTTTAGGAATGCAAAATAATTAGAACTGTATGGGAGTTTTATAACAGCTTTAAAAGTAAAATTATTGCATTGTCAGACAATAACTGCTGCATAATTTTATATGAGTCCATGGAGGAATTGCAATATAAGGGCGGTTTTCCATAATGTTAAATAATCTTTTGTTGGCGATTATTTGTAGCATATCAATCAGTTTATTATACAAATATATTGTTTAAGGATTTCGAAAATGTAGATATTTTGCACTACAAACAAAAAATATGACGTCGCTGCTGTACAAAAAATACTTATAATCGAAGACATGTAAGTATATATATGAAACATTATACAAGTTTTTGGAAAAAATAAAGTGAATCAAGGGTTCGGGAAGTATATAGAACTAAAAAAAAATGTTTTTTTCTATGTAACGTTGCTGGCTGGAGTATCTGACGATATTTTTAAAAGTTTTTGTTATCGTATAAAAACTTTGAATATAGTGGAGAGATTCGTAATATTGCGTTAGTCCAAAACATCATAGGTTCCCCTCCCGCCAGGAAAAATCAGTCAGAAGTAAACTTCATTTCAAACAGACACATATTTCACGTGAAACTTTTTTATTCAAGATCCATGGGCAAATTTGAAAAGGAAGGATGGTGGTCTTCTTAACATATCCACAAATTAAAACCTTTTAGTGCATAGGTTAGAAGAGATCTGATTGCCAAATTTTGCACTGACAGTACCGCCAAAAGTGTAGCCATGCTAATCTGCCAAACCAATGCGAATCTGTCAAACTGCCAGATGCCTTTTTGACAGTTACGATTAAATGTGTATTGACATTTTTGAATGACGATACCCATCATCTACCAGTAGTGGCGACTTATCAATTAAGCCACTTTACAAAGCCACTTTACATGCCACTTTACATGAGAGTGTATTAAAATTGTTGATATAGCATTATTATGCAGCTGGAAGTTAAAAGAAAACTGAGCTTGGTTTTAATCACAAGATACAAAGAAAAGAAACGACAGAGGTTAAATACATCTATACAGTACATTAATCTGCAGAATATAAATCGCATATAACTGAAAGAGAAATGTTTGATAAAAATATAACTGTGAGCATTCTGACATGGGAAAAATAATTAATTTTGAGGCTTAAGTCAAAAATAGATTTTTAATAACGATATTAACTGTTAAACAGAAATTTAACATATGAAATATAAATTTTGGAATAAAAGACAAATAAAATATATGATTCTATATCATATTCCATCTGATATTATCGTATGCATTGTTCCAGTTACATTTGGCCCGGGTGTACATTTGAAAGTACTTGCAATTTAAGTTCTGTAAAATAAGTGTTTTGTTCATATAAATGTATATATAAATCTATACATATCTTTTTAACTCTTTGCATTCTGATTCATAGTTAAGTTATGTTGCCTGTAACTTCCTAATATTTTAGGTGCATTATTTGAAATTTATCTGAAAGAACCTTTTATTCACTGATATTTAATTTAAACTGGTAATTTAAACATGTCAGGTGTGATTCAACATAGGAAGTTCTATTATAAACATGTCAGGTGTGATTCTACATAGGAAGTTCTATTATAAACATGTCAGGTGTGATTCTACATAGGAAGTTCTATTATAAAAATCTAAGTTGTATACTTGTCTCGGAATTTGATTACCACTACTTTCGAAAAGTAATAGTAGCCAAATTTAATGAAAGAAATTTTACGATTAAAATAAAGCTGAAATTTATTATCCTGAAATAGTGATATACGAATTATGTGACCCGTAGATACTCTAAAAAGATTCCGAGTACTACTAGACAAAGGAGCGCAAAGAGTTAACGGATACAAATAGAATATTTAAAAGTTAATGACCAATATAAGACAGCACAAGAACGAAAAAACATACGTGAAGCATATATTATGAAACACCTTCCAACTCATCCAGAAAACTATAACGAAACTTCACTGTTAAATAAGGTGAAAGAATCTGTGTACGTAAACAATATAGGAACCATATAACATAGAGCTCCTATAATATATAGGCCGACTCGTCAGGCATTTTTATTCCCACTGGACTGGTTCACATAATGTGTTTCAATGGCGTTGAATTAAGTTCTGTCTATTTTTTAACTTTAAAGGTTTAATTATGGGTAGTTGTTCTGCTATTAATTCTACGAATCATTCAAGAAAGTATCCCTGCATGCTTCAATTTCCTAGTAAACATGAAAAATTGCCAAATTTAACTATTAATTGTAGATTTTATTCTTCCCGAAATTTTTTGATCGCCAGCTTGGCGGTAACGGCGATTTCAAGGGCGTAGCGCCATCTAGTTCATTTTCGGGAAAACTATGTTTATTTCCAACTTTTTTTTTTTCAAAACCACAAAATTAAACTGAAATCTTATGGAAAAATTAAGAATATTAATATATAATTAAAATTTATGAGGGTTTTCGAAAGAACCATAATATAAAATAGAATATTTTAAAGGAAATTTACTTTTAAAAAGTACAGATTTCTTTTCTTTTTCTTTCTTTTTTTTTTTTTTTTTTTACATATTCATTTTCACCAAATAAATGGGTTCTATTTTGAATTTCGAAAAAACAAAAATCCCTAAATTTGCTTAAAGATAATTTTAATATTAATATTTCATCAAAATACAGTTATATTTAAAAAAATATATAAATAAATATTTTAAACAATTTTCATAATTAAATGTTATTAAGAAATGGAGTATATTTTTATTGTAACTTTAAGATATAAATTTGTTTAAGATAACGAAGGATATCTGGATACTGTGAAGGATCATTACATTTTCCTCTTGGAAAGAACAGTTCTCATATTATTAAAGTAATGAAAAATTGCTACACATGAAAACTTTTTAAAAATTACTTTAAATAGAAGTTTTTAAATATTTACCCACAAAGTAAAAGCTGAAATTATATTTTTAATATTATTGTTCTTCAATTATACTTTTACATCAGAAATTAATTATAATATTTTTTCATTACACTGTTAAGTGAAGAACACTCAGAAATGCAACATACACTCAAAAAAAAAAAAAAAAAAATCATTATTTTTTGGAAAAAAGTACACTTGAAGAATAAATTTTAATTGTTAAATATTTTGCTTTTTAATGTAACTCTTTTTTTTTTAGTAACAAAATTCTTAAAAAGATTAAATGCAAAAGATAGCACCAATGAAACATGCATACTTACTAAAAATAATAAAAGCTTTTTTTTTTCTTTCAAATTGAAAATAAATAACGATAAAAACGATCAAACGACCCCCCACTCCCCTTCTAAGAAATAAGTTTGGCTAAAAGGAGAGGGGGGGGGGGGAAGGTGCGCTTCTAGACCATTAAAAAACAAAATCTTCCGCGGTTATATCTCGCCCCCTTCCCCTCCCCCCTCGGGTCACACCCTAAATAAATGCCTTTTTAACACTTTCTAACCTAGTTGAAAAGTGTTTATGACTTCGGTTTGTCTGGCCGTGCTCTAACTCCCGTAAATATGCGCGGATTGCTCTGCAAGTTTTATATGTTATTGCCTTTATCTATAGCATGTTCCCTATTTCAATGGAAGTGTGTAGCACTTATAGTTTTTTTACAGGGACACTCAAAAGAATTCCGTTACATTACGGTCAATGGGGAAAAATCGTCTGCGGTTTATTTAAATAATGTTTCACTATTTTAAACGCATTGAAATTTATGTATATCACTAAGGTGTATTACAAGAGGCTTACTACAGAATAGTGTGTGTATAGCAATCATCGTTCATTTACAGGGACACACAAAAGAATTCTCTACTGTCTGTTAACAATAATTCCTGGAAGTGCGTTTTAAGTTACTGAACGCGATTTTAAATTTAACTCACTTTTTGTCTATTACGTGGTGTGTATAAATTCTGTAGATCATATACAGGGCAGCACAAAAGCTCGCGAACACATTTCCGTTTATTGACAGAAACTCCAGAAGGAGAATTTTAAACTGTGCTACGTGTTTTCCTAATTGAACTAAAATTTAGCATCCTATGTAGTATATATACAAATCTATAGATCATATACAGGGCTGAATAAAAGTATTCGGATATTTTTCCGAATATTGTATATGTTGGAAATTCCTGAAATTATGTTTTTAAATATGTTATGCGTTTTCCAAATTGTTTACTTAGTTGTTATCTTTCAGCTTATTAAACGGTATGATTTGTAAAATTATATTGGAAGCGTTGGAAAGTGTTACATAATCTATGCTTGACGCATGATTTTTCGTTCTTGTTTTCCCTTTAAGACTGAAAACACATAATGATAAAAACGATCAAACGACTCCCCCTCCACTTCTAAGAAATACGTTTGGATCAAAGGGGGGGGGGGGTGCACTTCTAGACCATTAGAAAACAAAATCTTTCGTGTGTGTATCACCACCCCCCGGGTCACTCCATGAATTCAACGCTGCTTGTATAATTAATTAGTGAAATGAATGTTCATTGTAAGACCAAAGTAATAAAAGTAAATAAGTTCTTAATAAAAGTAAATAAATTTATTGCTAATTTTATTGAACAATAAATAACATGCAGGCTACAATTTGCAATGAAAATCAATGATCAAGAGTAAGTATTTTATTCGAAACTTTCATTCCCTATCGTACTTTTTGATAAATTCTGCAAAGCAACTAAGAAAGTGTTAAATGCGCCAAATGGGTCTTACAGGAAAAACTAGTGCCAACGCTTTCTCACTTGGGAATATTAATGCCGGACGATGCGCCAGCTCTCTAGTATAGAAGCCTTAATATAACACATTTAAAAGTCCAGTTTTAGCAATTAACATTCACAGTCAACAATGTGGTCGAATTATTTTGTACATCCCTGTATATAATTTATAGACTTGGATATATACTACATAGCATGATAAAATTTAGTTCATTTAGAAAATTCACTTTTAGCAATTTTCAGTAATCGATGAAAATGCAGTCGAAATCTTTTGCACAACCCTGTATATTATTTAAAGACTTTTGTACACACCCCATATTAAGCTAAAATTTAATTCAGATAAAAAAGACATAAGTGAACTTAAAACAAACTTACAGCAATACCAACCATAAAAGACAACGTACAGTAGAACTCCAATTATCCGAATCAATTGGGACCGAACCCCATTCGGATAATCAAAAATTCGGATAATTGGATTTTTACCGAAAAATTGGTCGATTTTAATTAATTACTGTATGTATGTTGAAAATGGGAGAAAAAAAACTATAAAAAAAAGAACTTTTAATTAATTAAATGAAAAGGCAACAATTTTACATGTTAAGCGTACTTACAAGTGCTGTACATTAGTACATTATGTACGTACCGTACTGTAAATGAAAGTTACTTCCTGAATATCTCGGTTAAAGTAAGCTGTTTGACAGTCTTCATCCGTTTTCGGGCAGCCAAGTCGCGCATCCGCTTGACAGTGAGAAGTTGCATGTGGTCACACTCGAGGTGACGCTCCATCCACTTCAACACAGTTTCAAGGCCGGAAAATGCTTCACTAACTGATGGTCCCATGTCTGCTTCAACTTCGACATTAAGGTCATCTTATTCCTCGACACTTTCTTCTCTCACACTTTCAATAAGTTCATCATTTAGAATTTGTAACCCAGGTTCTGACGAATCACACACCATCCACTATCCTATACCTTCAACACTAACTTCTGAACATCCAGGAATTCCAGGAACATTCTGAACATCCAGGTTTCTGAATTCCTCAGGTGGCACGTCATCCTCATCTTCTCCTGTCTCTTCCGCGGAGGGAAGGGCAATAGCGCCCGTAGACAGAATCATTATTTTGCGAATCGCAGTACGTTTTCGTCTTAATTTTTTTTTCTGAAATTCTGAAAGCGATTCGGATAATCAGCGATTCGGATAGTCGGAGTTCGGATAATTGGAGTTCTACTGTACCTTGTTTTTTTGCGTAGATCTGTACATGAATTTATTTATTTACCACAAACTTCTATAAGTGTACTAACTATAGTTTAGCAGTAAAATGCGTAACGCAATTAACAACTGCCCTAAGCAATTCAGTCCCATAGTCTGGAATATTTACGAATTTCCTTGTGTAGCCCTGTATATAATCAAACAAATTTATACACACCTAGTACTACGCAAAAATTTAGTTAAACTTGAAAACGCAAACCTATGTTGAAAACGCACTTATCACACATAGATTGTAATTATCACACTTTATCTGATATATTTTGTGTGTCCCTGTAAAGGAACAATAAACGCAATGCACACTTACTTTTAAGTAAGCAAATTATACACTATATTGCCAATGAAGATTGGTCACTTTCTATTTTAGACGTTTTATTAAATATCTGGAAAGTTACATGAGGAATTATCAAGAAACTTCAGGAGTGTAAACAACATGATAGGCGTCATATATTTCCGCGAATATTTTTTCCCGAAACCCCATAAGGGGCCGTCAACAAATTGAAGAAAAACGAATATCTTTTGGATAACCCTGTAAAAACTAATATTGCAAAAGAATTCAAACTGTAGATTATGATTAAGTGGCTTATTGTAATAATTTGGGTTCATTTTTATGAAGATAGCATGTATACTCGAAGAGAAATTCAGGTTTTTATAAAAACAGTCCCAAATTTTACCAAGTTTTTTGCTTATAATTTGCAGATTTTTTAATATAAAAACAAGTTATTTTCAGAAAATATGATAAACAAAATCGTACACAATACCTTGCTATCAGAATTAAAAAATAATAAACATTGTATGAAACATAAGGAGGTTTACTAAATAGTGTTTCACTGCGCATGCGCGAATTCAATCAAAATATACTGTGCATAATATATTAGCTAAATGTATAGACCAACTTTTATGAAAGTCTCAAAAACATAGCTTGAAAATTCTGATAGTAATCGTCGATAGAATAAGCTCGAAATTGGCTGTTCCCAAAAGGATGCAAAAAAATGAGGGGTTGTATCCAAATATATCGCCCTTAAATATTTTCCTGAAATATTTTTATAAATTAAATGTTATAGCACACTGATTTGCTGCACTTTTTATTTTTAAATATTCGAATTTCATCGCGTTTTATTAAATAATATGACGTACAAAAACTGGATTAATGAATTTACTATCTAAATAACTCTTCTTTATTTTCTACTATTAATCATCAATATTTATCTCGTGAAAATAGTTATCGTTATTAACCTTTACGCAGGGGCTCGGACAACATTTGTCCAAATTTGCATGTATTATCGGGCAGATGCTGTCAGAGCCCCCATGTAAAGGTTAATAAATAAATAAACATTCAATTACATTAGATTATGTGATAAATTATAGCCAATGCATTATTTATGTGCTATATTATAAGTATACAGCTTCGATATTTTCATACGTTTAAGGCAAAAGTAAACAAAATGTCCGAAAATACATAAGTTTGATGTTTAACTGAAGTATTAAGTTAACGACTTCAAATACCGTTTTAGATAGACACTAATTTATTTCAAAACACTAATTATGACAGTACACATAACATGACTTACAACAGGAACACTTAATGCAGGAAATTTCCTTAAACACGTTTTAAGAATGATTTCTTAAATAGCTTGTACTTTGTAAGCCTAGTGTAAACTTAGAATTATTTCCTGTTTTATTGTTAACAGAAATATTCTCCAATTAAATATTGTATTAAAGATTCTTGAAAACTAACAATTTTCCATTAAGATTGTTAACAATCCAGATAAATTTAATTTAGAATTGTGTTTAAGGTGTTTTGAATGCAGCAAGTTTCTGAAATGTTGGTATAGCACAAAGGTAGAAATTACAAATATTATGTGAATAATGTCGCAATTTGGGAGAAATATGCTTTATTAAGTATTTAAACTCTAATAGACAAATAATATTATTGCAGGAATTTCAAAAACTGAGACAGCATAAAATGTTACATAATGTTACAAATGTTACGTAGTTTTACAAATGTTATAAATATTCCATAATGTTACAATTGTTACATTATAATGGAGAAAATGCTCATGGTAATGTATCAGCTGATTGTACACATATTTCCTCATATGAGACACATCTGATTTCAATTTTTATTTTTATTTTTTTTTAATTTGCTAAATAAGCTACAGTTGACTTAAAGTATGATTGGAATCTTTCTTCTTTTTTAAACACAGCTTTATTGATGTCCTTTCCATATATAGCTGGCAATTTTACTTTAAAAATGTATTCTAAAATATTTTTTGATAATAAAATGAATTTACATTACTTCTGCTTGATACCTTTTTTTGAACTTTAATTTACCATCATTGCAAATTCTAGTAACAATCATTCATCCTTTTAGAAACTTTTTACATTAACGAACTAACATTGTTGGATTGTTTTCTACTGTTGATTGATTAAAAAAAATGCTAATTTTCCTTACAGTCTTGTTAAATAAAAATACAATTCATTCAGTGGTACCCCAAATTACAATTTATCAATAATTAAGTGTTTGTTAATGCGAGTGTTACAAAGATGTCATGCATTAATATTGAATAAACTTTGGAAAGTCATCAACAGGTGGGAGACAAAATTTAGATGATCGTACTAAGAAACCTGTCATAGACATTTCAAGGCAGTGTTATACATAAGAGTCAACGTTGTCTAGTAGAATCAAAGCGTTGCAAGAAATACTAAAATATATTCGTCGAAATTAAGAGTGAAAATCGTTTCCATAAAATGTGAACGAGCTTCTGTATATATACAGGATGGTTATAATATAAGTATCTCTATTTGGAGCTGCCTGTAGTTCGAAGTAATAGCCCGAATGAAACCAAAATAGGTACAATTTCTATTCGAGAAAGGGGAAGAAGTGTGAAACAATAATATAAAAAATGCAATAATCACCGACAGATGACGCTACTGAGTGTGAAATGTAATGTGCTACAACAAACAAAGAAGAACAAAGAATTAAGGCGTCAAAAAGGATGGCACATATAATTTTATGGAAAATGTCACAGTGAATTTGGTTACGCTTTCGCATGCCGGTGCCGATTCTGTTCAGGTTCCAAATGACCATTGCGCTGGAGGACACAATCCAGGTGGTGCACGACGTTCTCAACTGCGGAATGGAACGCATCAGTAGTGATGTTTCGCACATGTTGTGATATGCGCTAAAGTAATTTAGGTTTGCGACACCTCCGCGGTACACAATATTACACATTACATTTTACACTCAAATGCGCCATCTGTCGGCGATTACTACAATTATTTTTTTATTGTTCTATTCTTCTTCCCCCTTCTCGAATAGTAATTGTACCGATTTTGGATTCATTCCGGTTATTCCTTTAAGCTGCAGACAGCTCCAAATAGAGATATTTATATTATAACCACTCGGTATATATACAGGGTGTCCGAAAAGTCTGGAAACGGTCGAATAACACGAGAAATATACATCGGATAGAAACATGGAAAATATGTGTTCAATATTTTTTAAAAATCTATTTAGGGATATCAAAGTTGCCACCCCGAAATCTGCCCTCTGGGGGGAAAGGGGCAACTTTGAAATCTTAAATAACCCCCCTATCCAATAAGTCCAAGTGCATTCCTGGTATTTCCTGACGAGTTTCATTAAATATTCGATGAAACGTCTGAAATTGGTCACTGACCCTTAATTTATGGACACCAGTGTATATTAGAGATGAGTTCTGGCTCTCTTTTCGGAGACCGGGCCCGCCCGAGCCGAATGATTTTAAATCCAAGCCCGCCCGAGCCCGATATCGAAAAAAAAAATTGCATAATATTTTTAAATTGTTTTAAAACTAATATCTCATTTTCAAATTTCGTACAAGAAAATAACTATTCATCCGGTGCGCATAGTTAATTTTATGGAAATTTACATTCTAATTTATGAAAAGAGAAGTTTGGTATCAAATAAAAATATACTTCCTTAAAAGGATGTAAATATTTTTCTCTCCCAACAAGCAAATCTGATGGATATATTAACGAAGTGCGTTTTATGAAAAAATGAATGAAATTTGCATAAATTACTATTTCTATGCAGAAGAATCGAACAACGTTTTCTACTTCCTATAAAAAGTGTATATCTTAACTTATAATTGATTCCTTAATTAAAACAATATTTCATTTTCCTGAAAATCAGCTTAAATTAAAAATTTGACACCGGTATCTGAAAGATCCTGTGCTTTTATAGGAAAAGTTAAAACACTCTTTGATTGCTTTCTATCGGAATAACAATATATGACAATTATATCTACTTGCGAATGAAAGCTCGTAAATGACTTCGTAAATGTGCAAAGCAGAGCTTTAGCATCAGCAGAGTTCACAATTAAAAATATAATCACTAACGTTGTCTTCATATGAAGAGCGAGTATGACTTGCACACAATAGAAGACTAAAAATTTGCAAACCTAAGCTAATGATGATTGACTAAGAATTAAAAAAAAATATTCATCACGCATTAGATCTCTAATAAAATAAAATAAAATCAACTGTCCAATAAAAAAAAATGTATCCTAATGTCACAAACGAAAATCTAGCAACAAATATTATTGGAGCCTCTTGCATTGGCGCCATATCACCCAGTCGTTAGTCGCGTCGCAAATATCATAATTTTTTTTTAAAGTAAAAATCTAATACTAGAAAAAAAATAAGATTCATGTTTTCCCTTCTATTCATTCTGATCAAAATAACATTGTCAGTTTCAGAAAGAATGAGCCCGAGGCTGGTATAAAAATCAAGCCCGAGCACGTGTCGGGCCCGGGCTCGGGCTTCCGGCTCCGGATGAGCCCGTCTCATCTCTACTGTATACATATATATATATATATATATATATATATATATATATACAGTGCATCCAAAAAGTCTGGAAACTGTCGAATAACCCAAGAAATATACATCGGATTGAAAAACGGAAAATATATGTTCAATATTGTTGAAAAGTCTATTTAGGGATATCAAAGTTGCCACCCGAACTCTGCATCCTGGGAGGGGAAACACTGTTTTGGACACACTATATATATATATATATATATATATATATATATACTGGTGGACGATAATAATTTTAATAATAAAATAATACTGTTGATCGCCCAAGTAACAGAAAATGCTGAAAATGGTTTGTCACTGTAGCAAACAACTATGTAGGTCGCATTTGTGTAAGCATAGCACGTATATTCGTGCAGATGTTAACGTTTCTGTGAAAAATTCAAAAGATTTTTTTATTTTTTTTTATTAGCTTGCAGAATTTTCAGCCGAATTTAACACCGCTTTCCAAAAACGTAAAGAAAAACATCATAGATATAGTATACTGTAATTAAAATATTAATATATTGAATATTTGAAGAGATATGGGTATTTGTATGAAATAAATTTTAACTGCACACGCCGCACTACAGCAAAATTTTTTTGTCATGATTTTATAGTAAATGCTATAGGGGAACTTATATAAAAAACCAGTGAAATACCGTGGAAACTCAAAAAGTTACAGCATTAATTGATAAATTGAGGATGAAATCAAATATAATCAATAATATAGGCATTTACTTTAGTTTTTGGGCTACATATAATTTCAAATCAAACTAATTAAAAAATATATAGTCATAAGTTTATGAGTTTGTCACTTTTACAACGTGTCTTGCAATTCAATTACTTAAATACAAGCTAGACGGGTTAGATTTCCTTTAAGTAATCCAAAATATAAATTTATAGAGAGAATCCCTAATCTATATCACATTTCGAGTATTAATATATAACTTTCCAGTAATATATGCAATAATATGTCTATAATAGAGTCATTGTTTGATTTATGTGAAAACAAATTTATTCATTCATGCAGAATATTAAAAAAAATCCCACTTTTTGAAACACTTGTACAGGAACATGCAATAAATTTCGCAGACTACAAAACTTTATCTTCTTCAACAATGTAGCAAAGCCGATTAGGATGAAAACATATTTCCTGGCGTGTTTCATGATATAATTGAAAAAATCTGCCCTAATGTTGTATATGTATACTTTAATAGAATATACTCTTAAATAAACCAGATCACATCAAAGAAAATAATAAAATAAAATATATTGCTTGCCTCAGCAGAAAATGTCGCGAATTATGAAACATCTCATATCTACTATGTGATCCAAAGTAAAATACAGTTTCATATGTTTCAGGAAATTGGGTACATTTTTTCAGATAAATATGAGCTGACAAAGATGAAATTGTTTTACAAAATGCTTTTTGCATTGAAAAAAAATACTTTTTCATTGTTAATTTCTTAGTTTTATTTTAATCATTATGTTTATTAGAAAACAAATTAGTTTTTTACTATTTTTTTCTTTTATTTGTATTTTTATTTTTTAAGTATAATAATATGAGTTTTTGGTAAAAATGATTTTTTGGTAACTTCCAGAAATGTAAACAGAAGTAGCGAATCATACATAAAATAGAAAACAATGAAAATAATGAATATATGAAACTAGTGATAGCATTTCTATTTTAAATATATATTTATTTCTGATGACAGTTAAAAGGAATTTAAAGTAACATGTATTTATTGCTTTAAGATGTTCATTATACATCCAGATATATGCTCAAATTTTTCTACAGATTTTCTTTTTACACATATATAATGCAGATCATATGGAAAGAAAATATTTTTGCAAGTCAAAAGGTAAATTTTCATTTTTATATTTTATGTTTCTATCCGAATACATAATATAAATTGTGTAAACTTTTATGAAGCATGTAATAGATAACATTATCTTCGATTTATTTTCAGAGAAGAAACATTTTGTTCACGCAGTGTATAGCGTATGTACAGAGAAATTTGGTTAATACGTGCAACAAGGAAAATATAAAATACCTCGCATTTTGCCAGACGCATACATAATTAAACTAATTACTAAAATTACTGGCCCTAATTATAGTAATTATGTTTCCATTAAAAATATTGTAATATAAGTGGCTTAACATAGAATATTTAGTCTTAACTTTGCCGGTGTAATTTTATTAAGTCATAATATATATATATATATATATATATATATATATATATATATATATATATATATATATTCATAAATTATGGTATTTATATAAGTCAGTTTACTACTTTGTATTGGGGTGTGGGGGGTCAGTATATTTTTATTATTCATGAGGCTGCTCTGATGAAGACTTACAACAGTTATGGTGTTTAATAATATACACCAGTAACAGGTGAAGGTATCGAAACATCCATTGATACATCACGATTAATCATTAATTGACATGGATCGTTCTTTCATATAATCAATACAACTTTCTTGTCCACTGCCATTCTGCATCCAGTCTGTTCAGTTTTTATGGTTTCAGTTATTGTTCAATCCAATCCGCAATCGTCACACCTCTCCTTTTAAAGATTTAATGTAGTATTATTGGACTAATCCCAATCTAGAAGGTAGCAAATATATTTTTAATAATTTCTCTTCATATATATTAATAAAAAGCACATTGTTATTATTATTATTATAAAAAATTTAATTTCGCACACCTATATAATAACAAAAAAGTTAAAATATTGAACAAACTGATGTGATATGATCTTACCATATGATCTGCTCCTTTTGAAGCATTTATTTTATTTATTTTTTTACTACATCTCATTTCAAATCAAAATAATGAAAAAAAATATATAATCATAAGTTTATAAGCATAATACTTATACACTGATTATAAGTCGCTTTTGCAACATGTCTTGGAATTCAATTAGTTAAATACAAAATATAATACAAACTAGGCATATTATATTACCTTTAAATAATCCAATATAGAGAGAATTATAGAGATAATTCCTAATCTATATCACATTTGGAATAATAATATGTAATTTTCCAGTAATATATTCGATAAAAAGTCTCTAATAGAGTCATTTTTTGGTTTATGTGAAAACAAATATTTTCATTCCTGCAGTATATTAAAATATACATATTTTTTTTAAACCGTTGTAAAGGAAGGCACAAAAAATTTCTTAATATGACCATACAATTTTTTTTATGGTGTTATAATTACTTTTATTTTTGCCTTTATTGTATCACACAAGTTTGTCGAATTTTTAACTTTGATTATCATGCTCTTAGGATTTTATAATTTTTCCGAGGCACTTTTACAGTATTTTTAATCTTGCTCCTCGCTTTATATGTAAGTATTTTTATCTTTTATTTGCTATGCTCTTGTTTTTGAATTTTTGAATTTCTTTATTTTTAATGTCTTATTAATATTTAATATTTAATATTTTGTATTTTTTCTTTGTTTTGCCATTATATTTACTTCTGAATTTAACAGATTACCTAAACTCAGACGTAAGTGAATGAAATTTTTTAATCACTTAAATTTCCTTCAAAATTGTAAAAAAACAACTTTATTGCAAAATTTATTATTTGAAGCATTCAGTTTAAATATCTAAGGCTATACGTTCGTTCAGACTTTATTATCTTCAGAACTTGGATTCAAGATGTTTGTAATTGTCACTCAAAAATGTAAAAGGAGCTTTACGACTTTTTTTTTTTTTTTTTTACCTAGTAAAAGCATTGACAATTTCTCTGAAACTAAAAGCAAAAGTTGGATTTCTCTGTTTGTTTTAAAACTTCTCATCACAGTAAAAATGATAAAAAAGTTTTCTTCATTGTATAATAAGTAAACAATATCTCAAAAATTAAACAATCATCTGCAAAACGAAAACTGCATTATTAATATCTCTTCTGATACCATAACACCTGAGCAAAAAATTATTTTAGAATTTGGTATACTTTATTCTCAGTCTTGCAAACCTTCTCTATCCAGACTGATTGCTCGTATTGAGTACTCCTTCTCAAAACTAAACTATTCCTTTTATCCTTGCTGATACTATTCCTTCTAATTATTTAAACTGTGAACATAATCTTTCATGCTCTCAACATGTTGCTATATATGAACTAAAATATAAATATATTCTAATTATAACTAAAGCAGATAAAGGTGATAAAATTTTTCAAACAGATAAACAAGATTATTCTGATAAAGTTTATGGCCATTTACACAAAAGTCCTTATATTGAAGTTAGAAAGATCCTACTAATTCGCATTTTTCCAGTGTCAAGTAAGCTATTAAAAATTTTGTTGCGTTAAATGATTAGACTAAAAATATTGTTATTCCTTCGTCAACAATATGTGTTCCTTTTTACGCTCTACCTAAAGTTTATAAATCCCATGTTTCCCTAAGTCATATTGTTTCTAATATTAGTACAGATAGTTAACCTCTTGTCAAATTTTTATCTTCGATTTTTTCTTCTTTATTCATTACTAATACGCATACTATAAATACTTTTATAATTTTGTCAGTAAATAAAAAAATGTCAACCCGTTCAATCGTTCTATTTCAGACTTGATGTCAAATTGTAATTGATGTTTCATTTAAAGTTGCTCTTTCATGCTTAGAAAGTAGATTCGATGAATTTCATTATTCGGATATTGAATTCACAGATTTTATTAACTTACTAAACTTAGTATTACTCATGCTATTTTCGAGTTTAATAGCATTTTTTTCTTAATCTGACGACATAAGTATAGGGAATTCATTATCACTAATTTTCTGTGATATTTATTTGCATTATTTTGAAGAAAAATGAGTGAATCAGTTAGATTTTACATGATGTCATGTCGACAATACGTTTGTCTTAGTTGACAATTATTTTGATAGTTCCACTATTCTTCAAACTGACAATCCTATCGATCAACATATTCATTTTTTTTTTAGTTAGAAAATTGGAATAAACTTCCCGTCATTGATGTTACTTTGAAATTTCTTAAATTTGTATTGCTGCTACATTGTCATGATCAGGAACGTGAATTCCATATCCTATTACATGACTTAAAAATTTATCTTCGGTTGAACGAGTACACATTTTTACAAAATTGGTTGTGAAGTTTGCTTTTTCGAGGATACTCAATACCACAGGCTTATAGTGATCTTTCAAAATATCTGAAAAAAATACATTATCAATAAATCTTTCTACATAAGTTTTATGCTGGTCTAGAGTACGATTCATTAAACTTTAAAATGCAATTGTCGCGTTACGAAATCCGGCATGACTATGAAAGAATATTGTCAATGGTACGTAACAAACAATGTTATATTTTACAATCTTTGTTTTATTGTATTTGGCTATATACTTTATGTTAATCTAACCGATTAACTTTGTTATAAAATGGAGTAACTTTATTATAAAATGATGCCCGTGATATTAATCATTAGAAATGTTTAGATTTTTAACAGTTTCCAATACAGTTGAAAAGTGTCTATTACTCCTCTTTGTCTCTCCGTCAGTCAGTGCTTTAATTGTCGTAAATTTAATAGGGATGGTCCCACAATTTTTATATATTATTAACGTTCACTATAGCATGGTAGCTATTGAAATTGAACAGTCTAGCATTTGTAGAACGTTTACAGAGACAGACAAAAATATTTCGTTACATTACAGTCAATGGGAAAAAAATTTAAGTGCAGTTTAATGATGTTACACCATTTCAAACATAATGATATTTTTATGCATTTCTTTCACTAAAACTTGCTTTCTGTAAAATATGGGGCGCAAAGCATTTATCATTTACAAGATCACGCAAAAGTATTCCATTACATAATGGTACACGGGGAAAAACTTTTGCAGTGTATTTTAATGTTCATAATGAAATTTATATGAATTACTGAGGTGCACTATTAGTTTCTTAATAACACGTATGGTGTGTATTGCAAGTTTCATTCATTTACAGGGACCCAAAAAAGACTTTAGTTACAGTCCTGTGTTCGAACGATAATTTGATGTGTATCTTCAACTTTGGTTTGAGTTTCTAATCTTAACTAATTTTTTACGTAGTACGTGGTTTGTATAAATTCTATAGATTGTATACTGGTGCATTCGAATATATTTCCGCTTACTGAAATAGCCGACGGTAATTTGTTAACTATGTGATGCGTTTCTTAACTGAACAAAAGTTTTTCACACTATGTAGTATATGTACTAATCTATAGATCATTTACAGGACTGCACAAAATAATTGATATATATATATATTCATGGTTGTCGGAACTTTTAATTATCTGATTTTATTGGTGTGCAGATGCTTTATGCAGTTGTTTGTGAAAGAAGAACTATAGGTTCTTTTCAATTATCGTAACTGGGACCATCCACTTAAAATATATTTTGTGATTGCTGTCAGTATTTTTATAAAATAAATGAATGCATAAAAGAACATTAAATATTTAATACGATAAAATTATTTTCACCTACATAAGTATTTTGATTGTCTTCGAAACTCTTCATAAAAGAATCTGGAAAATATATTTCTAGGAAGCCGTTAAGTATTTTCTACATCACCGTGCAAGTGACTCAGATTTGAGGGACAAGAAAGAATGAATTGCGTTACAACGCTATGAAGCGGAAAATGGGAAAGTATGTCGTATCAGTGCACTGGAAAATAATGTGAGTATTACATGCCTTTGTAAGCAGTTGACTGTACGATATAAAACAAGATACTTTCAACATTATTAGAGGTTGAAAGATTACGACTTTTCATATATATGAACAATTATTATACTGAAACTAATAGTTTAAAATATTGTTTTACATTTTAAAATTAAACGTGTATAAAATCAAAACGTAAACTTTATATTATGGAATCATATATTTTAATTGTATTGTGATGGAAATGAAGCATTTTAATAAAAACAGTGTGATTTAACACATTCATTTACTTGAAATTACTCAAAAGTGGATTTAAGTATATGTTTTATTTTATTCGTTATTCTTATTGCAGAATTTTCCATTTAGTAAAATATTTATATAAAAATTTCATTATTTGTTTTAATATTTTAGAAAATTACATTAGTAAAAATGTGTTTTTGTAGACGTTACTCTAACGAATAACATGCAAAGACTGTATTTTCTGTTTGTTTTTTAAAATAAATTATTTTCAATTTTTACAGAAGAAAATTTTTACATCCACTGTTTGGACGGCTTAATTTCCTATTAAATTTATTTTTCTTTTTCTTTCTAGGGCGTCCAAAACAGGGATATTTTAATTTGAACTACCCTGTACTACACCGATTACATTAGGCTGTTAATATCCATAAAATTGCTACCAATTAAATTTCTACGTGTTAAATAAATACCTTTACCACTTAACAATAAACCACAAGTGTTCTTAAAGGTTAAAAGTCATCACAGAAAACACAAGAAAGAAAAAATAATGCGTCATCCATAAATTATGTAACACTTTCCAACACTTCCAAAATAATTTTACAAATCTTTACCGTTTAATATTATGAAAGATGATATCAAAGTAAACAACTTGAAAAATGCATAACATATTTAAAACCCCAATTTCAGAAATTAACAAATATATTCAGAAAAATATCTGAATTATTTTGTGAAGCCCTGTATATGATCTATATATTTGTATATACACTACATTTAATGCTTAATTTTAGTTCAGTTAGGAACCTCGTAGCACAGTTTAAAATTCACCTTCCGGAATTTCCATTAATAAACAGAAATGTACTGCAGAACGTTTGTGCTGCCCTGTATATTATCTATAGAATTTATATACACCAAATAAGAGACAAAAAATGAGTTAAATTTAAAAACGCGATCAGCATCTGAAAACGCACTTCTAAAAATTATGTTAACAGGCATTACCAAATTATTTTGTGTGTCACTGTAAGTGAACGATGAATACTATACACACAATATTCTATAATAAACCTCTTGTAATGCACCTTACTGATATATATCAATGTCAACATGTTTCAAATGGTCAAACATTACTAAAATAAACCGCAAACGATTTTCCTCCATAGATCGTATTGTAACGGAATTTGTTGAGTGTCCCAGTAAAAAAATTTAAGTGCTACGTACACCATATTCTAGAGTGAGCCTATTGTAGTCAATTTTACTGATATATATATATATATATATACAGGGTGTTCCGTTAAAGGGGTCCAATATTAATAGGGGTAATAGAGGAGATCACACGGAGCATAAATCAGTATATAATGCCTGGCCGGATCTCAATAATTTTCAAGTTACAGCAAATAGAATGAAAAATCGGAAATTTGTAAAAAAACCCTCATTGCTAAACTATCGATAATGCTACATAAAAACGAAGCACATATTTAGAAAGAGCAGAAAAAATCCTACGAAATGACATAAGTTGTTTTAGAATATTGAGAATTAATGGCGAGTTACAAGCTCTGAAACAGTGAAAAAATACAAAATCAAATATTTAGCAAAATAGTTAATCGTTAATTCCAAAAATGCAACTCTACCTACATCAAGGAAAATGTTATAAAATTTGGTCCTTTCCGAAAGCTTTCGAAGAAGCTGACAATAAACCATATCAGTTTAATTGTATGGGAGAAAACAAGCAGTTCCCTAGTTACAACTCTGTACTGTTGCACGCTCGGAAAGAGCGAAACTCCACCCATGACGATTGTAAACACCCCGTTTTAATATCTTTCAATTATACATTTCTGATCAACCTCTATCAATACCCTTTCATTATTCAGTCTGGTCAAGTGAATGACATATTGTGCAGCTCTCGCCTTGTCTTAAAGCAAACTCCGTGACTGCTGCGTTTCCTCCATGAACTTTCAGGATGATGAAGAAGAAGTACTTTTTATGCAAATTTTCTATGTGTATAGGAAGAAAAGTGTAATAAAACAGCAGTCATCAGTGGGCGTTATGTTAAAGGGAGGCTGTTGTAAGTGGGATTGTAGTAAGTTGATGTATAATAATTATGCCGGAATACTCTAACGAAGAATATGCGGACATGCATCTGATGTACGGGCAAGCTCATGGAAATGCATTTCTAGCACAGCGCATGTACCGTGAGCAATTTCCAAGGAGACGTTGCCCAAGTTCGAAACTCTTCATAAAAATCGATAGACGATTACGGGAGACTGGATCGTTTAATACAGCAAGCATTGATGCAGGGAAACCTCGACATGTACGAACACCTGCAATGGAAGAAGATGTACTGAATATTTTTAAAGATAACCCCTCCACGAGTACACGAGCTGCTGCGTCTGAAGTCGGTGTTTCTCACCAAAGTGTGTGGCGTGTTCTGCGTGCAGAAAACATGCACCCCTTTCATGTGCAGCGGGTACAACTGTTATCAGTAACAGATTGTGCTCAGCGGACAGAATTCGTACGCTGGTTGCTTAATGTAACAGAAAATAATCCACAATTTCTGGAAAATATTTTATTTACTGATGAAGCAACATTTACGAGAGAGGGCGTGGTAAACACGCACAATATGCACACATGGTCATATACAAATCCGCACACTGTTTTCCCGTCGAACGCACAACAAAAGTTCAGTGTGAACATATGGGCAGGTGTCCTCGGCGATTATCTCATAGGACCATATTTACTCCCAGATGTACTCAATGGCAGTACGTACTTGGTTTTCCTACGGGATATCTTACCGCAGTTACTGCAAAATGTGCCAGCAACATTGCGCCCCAATATGTGGTTTATGCACGATGGCGCACCGGCACATTTTTTCATAGGTGTTCGCAATCACCTCAATTCAACATATCCTGGGAAATGGATTGGACGCAGTGGACCTGTTGCTTGGCCTGCACGCTCTCCAGACCTCAATCCGTTAGACTTTTTTGTTTGGGGACACCTTAAATCGCTGGTGTATGAAACGCCTGTGGATACACCGGAGGATTTACTAGCGTGAATCGTTGTCGCTGCAGGAGACATTCCCAACTCCGTCGGAGTTTTTCGGCGTGTTCGCCAATCTTTACGACGTCGCTGTAGGCTGTGCGATTCTGTTAATGGGCGCCACTTCGAACACCTATAATAATGTCCGTTCGTCTGCCTTCCGACATTGAACTGTGCAGCGCAGGCCAGAAGACTATGCTTCACATATGTCATAAAGTACGTGGAATGTAATTCTTTATTTGTCATTTTTCTTTTATTTTCAACACTTTTTGGCACAGTATTTTGTAAGTCACAGACTGTGGTGTACTCAAATTGTAAATTACAAAGTTTGTATGAATTAATTTAAAATTTAGTGTCTTTTTAAAATTTATAATTAATAAAATTATTATGCTATTTGTTATTATTATTTCCTATCATAAATTATGATGCACATATACATACAATAATTGTCCATGTAAAACATGTACTGAAACTTCTTGCATAGTTACAAATCGCAATATTTTTAATTATTTCCGAATTTTCACCACCAGTTTAATTTTAAGGAATTTAACTTAAGCTTTATATCAATAAAAGACCACTTTAAAATGTAGACTATTATTGTAAAGTTATTTTGGTTCATTCAACTCTTGAATAATTAAAAATGTTGCATCTCAGAAGAAGCATGATCGAAAATGTATAGTTGAGAGTAATTAAAAAGGCGGTGTTTCCAATCGTGATGGGCGGAGTTTAACCTTTGCTAGTGTCAAAGAAAGCGGAGTTGTAACTAAGAAACTGATTAATTTCTCTCACACAATTAAACCGATATGGTTCATTGTAAGCTTTTTCGAAAGTTTTCGGAATGGACCAAATTTTACTACATTTTCCTTGTTGTAGCTAGAGTTGTCTTTTTGGAATTAACGATTAACTATTTTGATGTATATTGGATTTCGTACTTTTTTCACTGTTTCAAGGCTTGTAACTCATCAATAAATATTGCTATTTTAATACAATTGATGTCATTTTGTAGGTTTTTTTTCTGCTCTTTCTAAATATGTGCTTCGTTTTTATGTAGCATTATCGATAGTTTAGCAATTAGGGTTCTTTTACAATTTTCCGAATTTTCATTCTATTTGCTGTAACTTGAAAACTATTGAGATCCGACCAGGCTTTATATACTGATTTATGCTCCATGTGATCTCCTCTATTACCGCTATTAATATTGGACCCCTTTAACGGAACACCCTGTATATATATATATATATATCAATGTCAATATGTTTGAAATTGTGTAACATCATTAAAATATACCACAAAAGATTTTTCATCTTAGACCGCTATGTAACAGAATTTATTTGAGTATCCATGTAAAAATACTATGAATGCTATACACTTCATTTTCAATACCGAACGTCCGAAACTAAACCTCAATAACATATATAAATCGCATGGCAATCCGAATATATTTACGCGAGTTAGAACACGGATGAACAGACAGACAGACAGAAAAACCGACAGATATGCAGACTAGCCGAATTCATAAACACTTTTCAACTATGCTGGAAAGTATTAAAAGAAGGTAAACCAAGTGAATGAGGATGCCAGGGGGTAATCTGCCATACCAAATGCAAGCGCTGGCGCGTAACAAAACCAATTCGGTTTCATTAATGTACTTTTACATTAGTATTGTTCATCTCGGTATTTCCGTAAAAGATAAGTTTGTAGATTATGTTTTCAATCATTCCGCAAATAAATACTTATGGGTCATTCCATGGTAACTTACGTTACATCTACTATATATATATATATATAACACAAACGGAAATTTCGTTCTTGCACTGTTGGATAGACAATTTTTCAGGGAAGGTTTTAGTATATAACATATAGTTCTACGTAGATTAGTTATAGAATTATGGAGGAAAGTTCTGTTATTTTGGACGATAAGGTTACCATGGGTCATTTTTTTGGCGACCATTGTCGTTGGAGAAAGAACTGAAACTGCTACATCAGAAAATAATGCAAACACATAGAAAAATAAGATAAAAATTCTGTTATTAATTTCTTTTAACCCCCCCCCCCCCGCAAAAAAAAAACTGTTTCAATTAGGCCTAATATTTAATTTAAACCTCAAAGGAATGTTTGTAATGCTTAAAAATATTTGCTATGCATGAGAATGTAATTAAGTCAATATTTGGCTGTTTATCGTTTGCGTCAGGTTAACAAAAATGCATCTGATAATTTGATTAAATAAAATATGAGTGACAATTTTTTCTTCATTTTTTTTTTCTTTCTGTTATTTTTTTTATATATGTAACTCCCCTATCACTTGACTTACAGAGGAACTAGCAGGTGTAATTGTAAAAATGACTGCATTTATGAGTTACATGTTATTTGTTTATTTACGATTTTTATTTTATTTTAGTCGCCAAACAATGTGATTTTAAGCCAAAAATGTATAAGCGTGACATCAGCTTGAGTGATATTAGCAATAATAGTGTTTTTTCGTGTATACAAGATCATACCAACAATATAGTAAAAATGCCAACTGGCAGATGACCGGAATACGGACGATTAGTCCAATATTTTTTAAAAACCTTCCAGAACGAAGGGTAAATATGCAGAAAAAACTAAAAATAGATGACGAATCAAAAACAGCATCGAAAATTTATTTCGAAAGCAATTTTTATTGCAAAATGTAGACTTTTGTGATAGTAATAACGCATAAATGCATCTCCTTAAGAATATTCCTTAATTCCTAACTTTTGACACAGTGAATAATTCTATAAGTGAAATTGGCAATATATTAAAATAAATAAATAAATAAATAGACAATATTCACTGATCTGAGTTCGAGGCTATAAAAATAATATGTTTGGTGAAAGCAAACCGGTAAATTTTTAAATGTCTAAAATGTAATTATTTTACAATATGTGTTTAAGTGGCATAGACATTCACTAAAATTTAAACATTTGATCCTATATTTAAAACAATATCTGCTATTTATATAATTTGCATTTGAATATAAAAATTTACTGCAACTATCTACACGAGGGATATAGGCCCTGGAGGGAGTGCCCTCCGTGGGGGTCTTTCTAAATTATCCTAACCTGTATTTACGGCAAGGCTCGAAGAAAACCACGGAAAACTCCGAATGCTTAGGTCGACGAGCGCGACAGGGGTTTGAACCCAGCACCTCCCGTCAACCAGCTTTGAGAGCAGAACCTCTCAGCCACTGGTGGGGTGCTTCCAATTTACGGAAAAACTTTGTGATATCAATGGTGGTGAATGGAATAAATAATATTTGTCGATTTATCATTTCAGCCTGGATAAGAAAAAAAAACGAGTACCTGAAATTCTGATTAGGTAATTTTTAGATCATTATAAAGCATTTTCGACCTACACACATCCCTAGTAGCTAAACATAGTGACAAGTGAATTTATTTCTGCGTGTTATTGCGCTCTTTAAATAAATGCAAAGAAAATCTTGTTTAAGTATTCACTAAAAAGATTATTACTATATTACTAAACATTTTGTATAACTAACTTTATCATTTGTTTAAGGTATGGAATTTTGTTAATGAAAGATCTATAGCTGAATTAACAGTAATTTGACATTATTTAATGGAACATAGCTTGGCGCGTAAATAACTTCGTTTTCTAACTAACTCCGGTACATTAGTAATCATATCGTTTCAAGCACTTCTAATGTTTGACGTCAAACTTGGATATCGACAAGATTATGGAAAATTAGGAAGATTTTATTGGATACAAACTAGATGTTTATTCTTCTACCAGAGTTAATCATCGGGTTTTTAATCAGGTTAATGGTTACACGAATGCAACTGGTCTAAAAAATGGAAAGACAGTGAAAATGGCGCATTTTAATTTTATTCATATTCAGCTTTAAAATGCACTTTTTTATGTTTCAGCATTTTTTTAAAATATGAAAGTTAAACACTGTTCTTTATGTGCAAACAATTTATTACAATTTTCACTTTATTTACTCTGCTGGAATCGAAAGGTGAAAAACCGTAGTAGACTTGCCAGAAGAGGCCGCATATTACGAAATAAAACTTAACATAGAGTAAGATTTTACTTACGTTAACAGAATCTCACATAGAGACAAGAAAAAGGGACGGAGTTCAAAAACTTACAGACGAAAATGAATCACCCGAACATTATTTAAGTTCAATGGTTAATCTATGGAATCATTGCAATGCTCTCTTTTTTAGTAGTATATGTTGACTAGAGAACATCTTAGTTCCTGTTGCCATAATCTCATAATTGCTTCATTTCCCTACCAAACTCCACTTTAAATTATCAACTAAATGAGTTGCTTCTTATTAGCACAAATTTTGTCAAATATATGATATAATATAACGCAATGTCTTTCGAATCATTTACAGTAATATTAACGGAAAAACCAGGTGAATGTCCCTATTGCTTTAAAATACATGCTCAAATCCATTGATATAATTCGTTTGGTTCAAGGTTCGTTTGAAAATTTTGACTAGGGTAAGCATCCGTAGGTGAAGATCCATATTCCTTTAAAATACAAATCTTTTCGTTTGATTTAAGGTACTTTTAGAAAAATGGCCCAGCGCAGCGGGCGTAGCATGGTAGTTTAGAATAATTTTATTTAGTAATTTTCGTAATATAACACCAAAAATATTGAAAATGTAATGTTGATATGATTTGATAATTAAACCTATCCAAAGCGAAATTTGAATGAAAATTAATTACCTTTCGTGCTATTTTTTTAACACTGGTCATTATATTTATTATGGTAACTTACGTTATTTTTGTCAGAAATGTAAGTTACCATAGTAAGTATAATTTTTAGCGTTCAAGAAATAGCACTAAATTTAAGTAACTTTTATCCAAATAATTTTTGTATAGGTTTAATTAACAAATCATATAAACATTACATTTTGATTATTTTTTAATGTTATATTACTAAAATTACTGAAGTCAATTATTCTAAATGTAACGTAAATTACCATGAAATGACCCTTATTCTAAATTAGTAAATCTTCAGATCATAGAGCCTCAAAGTCAATTTTAGAAGATATTTTGATTTACTTCTAATTCTCTAATTCTCATAATATCTAAAATCCCGAATACCACATTTTAGTGTTACATTATATGTATAAGTCTAAACATACAAGATTTACCAAACATTCAGACAACTTAATTTTTAAGGCATGTTATATTAAACACGAATCCATACAATTATGCTTTTCAACTAGTTATTTTTGGATTTTTTTACAACTACATATTCATTTCTTTGGTGGGGTGCGGGGGGGGGGGGCTTTATCGCTTCAATCCTCTGTTGTTTAATTGAATTTATGCTTGCAATTGAAAATAATTGTGATATTTCAATAGTCTGTCTATGCGTGCGCTTTAAACTACAGCCCCGCATCATAGGAGTTTTATAATTTTTTAATTTGGTTTTTATTTTATTTTTTATTTATTTTATTTTTTACCGGTCATCTTCCCCACTCAAGGGACCAAGTCAGAACCTACCCAGAGGGGTGCCCGGTATCTAATTTGATAAAGGGTTTGTTCATCTCTCGTTTCCCTGGTTTGTCCAGTGAATTGTTCAAAAAATATCAACGTAAATATCGTATACAGAAATTTCCTAGTGGATGGGATAATTAAAAGGAATAAGCATACATTATTTCAAAAAAATAATTAATCTAATTATATTTAAAACAGATGTACGCTATGATTATTTACGTCTCCCCACGAATTTTTGGAAAAAGCTGACTAGTTACACAAAATTATATACCATGGCAAGTTAAAATTGGCAATAGCCTAACTATTGCATAAAATAGGATAAGAAAAATTATATATTGACTCGATGCATTAAAGCATTAAATAAAGGAAATTACTACAGACAAAATAAAACAAAGAAAGGATTTAACAGTAATAAAATAAACTATTTCAAATATTTTTAATTTATACAGAACACAAAAAAATAAGCATAACAAAAAATTGGATTAAAATAAAATTAATCATTTTAAACATTTATGAAAATATCCTAATCAGATTCCTTTTTAGTGATAACCTAACAACAGGCTTTATTTTTATAAATATATTGAAATACATTAATATGATCCAAGTTCCACAATTGAAATAAAAATTACGTATAATTATATGTGTAATTTAAAAATATAATTAATAAACAATGATCCTCCGCGCTGTGCAACACATGCTATATTAAACAATAAAAAATTTTTACAGACTTAATGTAAATAACAGTACCTTCATATTAGTGCTTAAGATCGTACTTGGCCTCACAAGACGTCATTGCAGATTGCCTGAAATAGGAAATCCATGAGATTTTTAAAAAGTTAATTATAGTTCTCTTACGGCCAAAGCACATTAAATGCGCAAACATAGCGCCAAATAAAATCTAAACAACTTTAGCAAGCTAAGAATAATTTTTCAACCATTGTTGACCATTTTCAACCTAAGTTAAATACGTAATTATTCGATCACACTTGGTCAACATCAAAAACATAATTTATAACTCATAATAAATCCATCTCTCTAACCACGTCACTCTCTGAGAAATTAAGAAGTCGTCAGTATAAGTCGAAAAAGCAAATAGAAAATCCTAGAGAAAAGAAAAATCATTTCTCTACTCTGAAAAACAGAAATGTGGGGGAGAATTGCGTACAATCGTTGCAAATGCTGTCATTCGCAGCGGCCTTAGCAAGGAACTTCTTTTTATTACCGCTGCTAGTCCATTTTGGTTGGCACTTGTATAAAGCCCTTGGCCCCTCATTGACTATTGCTGGTCAGGAAGTGTTCTGCACATAATTTTTACATGATGGAACATCTGCCGTTATTTGTGGCTGAACTTTTTTTTGGACCATCGTGCATTTTTTTCCGATTTAATGTTAGGCGTTATTGTCCGCTGTAGTCATAATTACCTGACACTCATAAAGCAAGATCATAAAATTACAATGGTGTGGTACATTACTGGAGCACTTAGCTGCACCTATAATATCCTTCGCTTAATGTAAACAAAAACATATAAGTATAGTTATACATTAAATATATACTGTAAACAACAGTAATCAATTAAATCATTATATACATTTAAGACTGTTATTTCATTTTAAACAATATTTTACACGTATAAAACATTTTTTAACTAAAATGTGGTGCTATAGGACAAGCAAATATGACATAACATATGTAAACATGCAGTAAAAATGACTACTTACTTAACATTTATTTTTTTTTTTTAATTAACTACTTATATTATTTCCGATCAACCTCAGTTTGATCCCTAATTTTATGAAATGCACCTTAAGGGTGTTGGTCAGTGACATCTCAAATTTTCCTCACTAATACTTAACTTATAGTCGTGTGTAGCATTTGTATTTTTAAAATATCTCCTCAGGAAATTAATATTTGTAACTTCATTTGTGTACTCTCCTTGATGGATGTCTGCTTCTTCTTAAATAGTAAAAATATTTATAAAACATATATTCAATTTTATTTGAATTCTTAAACTCTTAGTCAGTTTCTCTAACATTATAGCACATAAAATTACAAATTGTGTATATATTTTAGAAATATTTTGACAACTAAGGAAAAAAAAAACATCCTTTAAGAACCGTACAGTGAAAAAAAAAAATTAAAGTATTAATTTCCCGTGGAAATATTTTAAAAATATAAACAATTCATTACACGATCTTGGGTTTAACATTAGCGAGGTGAATTTGAGATCTGACTGATCAAGTTCGTCTAAAAAAATAGCGATTTAATGGAAAAGTTTATGGTGAAGTTTTAGCATTTGGACAAAATTAACATATTGTAGAAAAATAACTTATAAAAATAAATTTAAAAACTGTAACTGTGATACATTTAATGGGAAATTAATGCAGTATAATTCCTTTTTTACACATTTGTAATCTTTATTGCATATTTATAATCTTTATTGCATATTTATAAAAATTATTGCATAACTATAATCTGTATTGCATATTTATAATCATTATTGCATATTTATAATCTTTATTGCATATTTATAATCATTATTGCATATTTATAATCTTTATTGCATATTTATAATCTTATCGGATATTTACATAACTTCTCCAGAATGTATTAGATATGTCTAAACCCATTTTAATCAAAAATTGGAAAAATAATACTTTCGACATTTTTAGAATAGTAACGGGTACCAAGTCACTTTAAGCGAAACAAAATATACAAATGATATAAAAACTAAAAAACAGTAAATAAGTTCTTAATTTAAATTCATTTAACCCCTTAACATTTTTGTATTTTTGACACAATAAACTGAAATTTGGGACAAAACACCACTTTTACCGTACTAAAATATTTGCCTTATAAAGTCGAAAAATGTCTGGCAATTAATAAAACAAAGATTACATTTAAAAATTAGTGGAATCCAAAGTATTTTAGTAATGAAGCAAACAAACTCTTGTTCCGTGAAAGCTATTTTTTTAATTTAATTATTCTCTTTTTAATGTTATTATATAAATTCTTAGAAGCCATATATTATTATTCAGATAAAACAAAATAATATTATTAATATAAAAAATACCAACAACTATTAATCTGTTAAACACTTCCTTTCTATGCATTATAATGCCGTTCATCCTTATACGTGTATATAATTTTTTTTTTCTCGAAACACACAATAAAATTCACCATTTTGCGAGAGAGATTTTCTTCTTTTAAAAGATCATTAAGAATTTACAAATATTTTCTTTTCCAAATGGAAAACAGTCTTGAAATTTACTTTAGCATGATAAAAAGCTTAGCTTGCTAATAGCTGAAAATGATAAAAATGGAAAAAGTTTTTATGTCGAGAAGATTTAGGCTTCCAGCAACATTAACGTAATGGGACTGTTTTGCAGATATTGCATCAGATGTCATTTTAAAATTATTCTACTAAATGCATGAATAAAATATTTATTTTTCACAGAAACAAAACTGCTACATTGTTGATTTGAAGTTGGAAATGTAAAGATGTTCCTAGTAATATGATTTCTTACTATACATGTTTTAAATTTACGCTTCATATAAAACAATATTTAAAACTTTTTAAAAGAAATGCAAATAAATATGATTTCATATTTTCTCATTATTTTCCTATAAAACGTATTGGAGATTTTAAACCAATATTTGTCTTTCTTGTATACAGTAAATGAAAATAACAGTATGAAACAGACACAATTTCGAGTTTATAGATATATTAAGGATGTATTCTTTTTTTCAGGCAACATTGTTCGTTTAAATAAATTCGTATATACGTTTTAATCGAATAATGATATGCAGCTATTGTCTGTTCTGCATGAAACTTGGTACTTATTTACCAGGGATGAGTGCACTCCGACCCAAATGTCCGATTGTTATCATTAAATTTTAATACTATTCTCCACCATATTGAATTTCAGAAATTCTGTCCTTAAATAAGGTAACAAATACTATTAAAATTTAGTGGTGACAATCGGGCATTCGGGTCGGAGCGCTCAACCATGATTTACACACGGCGTATATTTAGTTCTCCAACCAGCTATTCAATAAAGATTTTTGCGTTTTTCTTTTGAATCGAATTATTAAAAATAAATTTTAATGTTTTAGAAATACCCATACTTCATCTTTTACAGTTTAAATTCCTTTGTTATTGTTACGAAACTAGTGCTTAGAAGGTAAAAAGAAATTTAAAAAAAACTTTTATTTTCATTTTCTAAAAAAAGTTTCACTTTCTAAAATAGTTTCTGAATAGTTTACTGAAATAAAATCTTTACAAAAATCTTTACAATTACGTTAATAATGAAACAATATAATATTTTCCTAAAGACTTGATTTTCTTTGCGTGAAGAAGAATCATACATTTTTAATAGTTAACTTGGGTGGTATTTTTATTGCGTCTCTTATTTCTTTAAAAAGAAGTTACGTATTCTTTGCCAAAATGGACGTTTTAGCATTGTAATGTATGTATTGATTCCCACATAATGTCGTATACTTATTGTCATTGAATTCTCTAAAAGATACCTTTATAAACTAAAATGCTTTAGTTTGATGCTGTATCATAAAAATAGAAATGTAAACTTTCAATTTAATTAAGCGTAGATCGAATACTTTGTGCGAATTTTAATTCATAAACCAAAACCAATTACAACGTTGTATCGCACAAATAAGAAAATTGGCATAAAAAACCGCATACGGCCGTTTGAAGGATGCATCGATCCGCTTCCTCAGTGCGAAAAAAAAAAAAAAAAAAAAAAAAAAAAAAAGATAAAATTGGGTTCAAAGAACGCCGAGTACTGGCTTGAATGAAAATGCTAAAGCAATTGCTAAAGAAAATGCTTTAGCATTTTCATTCAAGCCAATACTTGGGGCTATAACCGAGGGGTTTTTTTTCGCACTGAGGAAGGGGATCGATGCATCCTTCAAACGGCCGTATGCGGTTTTTTATGCCAATTTTCTTATTTGTACGTTACAACGTTGTAATTGGTTTTGGTTTATGAATTTCAATGTATTTCATTAAAAAAATTTTTGTCCGAGTGTCTGTCTGTCTCTTTGTGTCTCTGCGAGTGTGAACCATCACGGTGTAATAATAATAGCAAGTTCTAGGAAACTGGACACATTGATATTTTAAGATGTGCTCAGCAATACTTCGAAGAGATTTTTTCAATTTATTTTAAAGGGTTTTTTATAAGAATTTTTCTCATGGTCTTTTGTTTCACCCTTCACATTTTTTTTTCTAAATATCGCATTATTTCCGCCTTTATATCACAGAATAGGACAAACTGGGTGACACTAGCTTTGTAAGTACTACTAATATGCATGTGAACGCGTATGTCTCATTCACTAAAATATGATATTGATAGTTCCCAACTTTTTAAGCTCAACAACAAGGGGTATGAAACAAGGTTTGTTTCATACCCCTCATTATTGTTTGCTTCTGTTGTTTATAAAGCAGAAGTAAGTCGGGCTTGACAGTTATTGTTGTTAACATATTTTGAAGACGAATTTATTATTGCTATTTTCTCCTTCATATTACTATTGTTCTGCATGTTTGTTACTCAATGTATTTTTCGTTACGCGGTAAATGTAAACAATAGATCTATCTATCAAATTTTCGTTTGAAGATGCACCAAACATTAATTTTCATTTTAAAATGCATGCCTGGGCTTTGTTGTATGCATAAGATCACAATAACAAACTAACGAGAGCATCGATTTACCTAAGATAAACATTGCCATTGTTTGTAGTTTTCCGCAAGGCATATTAACGAATACTTCTTCTTCCTCGTTAACGAGCACTTCAATCAAGTTTGGGACAACACTGATGCTATACCTGTGGAAAAATGCTATCAACTGAATAAGTTTGGTCAGATTAAATATATATATATATATATATTTTTTTTTTTAATGAAACCTTTGATAGATGCAAGATACGAATGGAAACAAAGAAAATAAACATTAAAAGATCTGGAAATAAGGTGAAACAAAATATAAAAGTGAGCTCCTGGATGACAAAGTGTACGACAAAAGTGCCATCACTGTAAATGGTTCAGATATTCAAATAGAATTTCTAATAATGATAATAAAAGAGATGAGGAGGAAAAGAAAGGTGACGTTAATATAGAAAAGACTTATAGATTGAGTCAATTCAGTCAATTCTCCAATTAACAGAATAATCTAAAGCATTTGGAGGACGCATAAGTTTTTAACACGAAGGCTATCATTATCCAAAGAAATATTCAAACATTCAGAAGATGACACAGAAATCAGATCAGTGCAGAGAAATTTGAAATCTGCAACATCTGATGCAATGTCTTATCAGTAGGAAGATATTGTTGGTAAGGTTAAAGTACCATTATCTGTGCCGAAGCAAATGTTCTATGTCATGCGCCTGCTTAAACTTTTAAAGCCCGCAATAGCCGAAAGCCTCCGAATTCTCTGAAACACGTAATAACCATCGATAGCTGAAAAGATTTTCCTTTCCCTAAGTGGGTCGGTGTGCTGTCAAGGTTACAGTCTCTCTTAGTGATGGATGGGGTAAAATGTGGGACTTTTCTGGACAGTACAGGGAGAAAATCAGGCATTTTTTTCCGTAACTGGATCAATAATCACAATGATAAACAGAGGGGTGTAACACCCGTCGAAAATTGAATGAAGGGATAAAGTAGTAGCATCATTTCCATTACGTACATAGTGAGAAGGGGCGGAACGAAAAAACTGAGTATTTTGGTGTATTTTATAGTGGATTATAATAAAAAAGCTAGATTGATTCTAAAGTTATATATTTAAAAAAAATGTTTCCTAAAACAATTTCAGATTTTGAAAAAGTATTAATAAAACATATCAATAATATAATTTTTTCTTAATTTGTTACTCCATGCCAATGAAAAGCTGTACTCAAGTATTTACAAGCCTGTGTTTGTTTTATTTGTATAAATATGACAAAAACCTTTTTTCCCTTACACAAAAGATACTCGCTAATTTTTAAACTTAATATATTTATTCCAAGGATATCCAGCGAAGAAGCTACTCCTTTCTTTCATTTGTAATGCAAAATGCTAAGCAAGCTAGTTAAAAGCCATATATTGATTTTTGTATATGGTCGAAACCGGTCTTCCAAAATGTTGCTCTGCAAGGTGAAAAACAAATTATCATATGTATTCCGATAAACGTTCGGTAAATACAGCGGAGGATACCGGTACAGCTCATTGAAGTGCTTCTAGTTTGGCACCTGGACTTGGAGCACCTGGTAAGAATGAACAATTGTAATATACTATGACTTGTTGCAATGCGTCAGAAAATTAAATGCTGAAATACAAATTCATGTGTTAATAAGTTTGAACAAAGCAATGCAGTAAAATCAGCCAGGATACGGCGAAATACACTATAAAGTTGTTTTTCAGCATGTCAATGTTCACCTAAATTAGACAGACGCAATGAAATGAATTACAGGAGTACATTGCTGGGATATACTACCTAACTCGTTTTGTTTACCAGTTGTTCCTTCAGATTACCACAGGTTTTGCCCAATTCAGAGTGCCAAATCACGAGAACAATTAATATATTTTGCGGGAAAAAATTGGCTTGATGACTGGATTGATACAAATCCCTTGTAGAATATATTTGTTACCTTATCGAAGGACAGATGTTGTAACGCCTAATGGGTTATATAAATATTTCTTTAATTTTTTTTAATACAATTTATTTTCTCTATTAAAAAAAACAAAACAAAACAAAACAAAAAAAAAGTCGGCGTCATTTTTTACCGATAATTTTTTTACTATCTACGGAAGTTTTATAAAAATAATATTGGGCCAAATGTAACTGCCAAAAGCCGTAATTGTAAATATTTCTTTAGACCATGCAGAAAAATATTGCCATTTACATTTATCCCTTAGTTTCCTGCGCAAATGTAAAAATGTCAAGTATTGTGAACTAGCTGAAATGTGTGTTAAACCCCTTCTAGACAATTTTGTTTCTGCATAAAGGTGTTCTAAAAAAAGTGCAATTACAGCTGAATGGAACAAAATAAGATATATAGATATACCTCATAAATAAAAAGAAAAATACAGCTATTATTGAAAAGTGGAGATATCTGTTTTCATTTATCCACAACTTACCCTGCTTGATATAAAAAACAAATAAAATTAGAATTACAATATTTTGTGACCCAAAACAAAATAATAATAATAATGTGTTTTATTATTACCGATGTGAGGTGCTTCGTCGGATGCAGTGCAAGTAATGCTCTTTAGGAGTGAACATCTATAAACAAACCTTGATAACAATAATGGAAGAAATAGAAATTCTTTATTTCTGATTAAAAATTTTGCAAATCAACGTATCGCTAAATACAAACACCAGTCGGATATGCTAATCACAAAACTTTTTTCTGTCTCATACATGTAAATACTTCGATATCACACCACTGAAAAAAACTATATTTTTCGTCATTCTGTTGTACGTCAGCTGTTTGCGAATCTTCGGATTACCTGGATGCGATCAGCCGACGTATATTATACTAAACCGTAAAAAGTCCTTCTGGCCTCTACCGGCAGGAAAAGATAACCTCCTTATTGTTTGGTTTTAAGATTTTAGCTAATTTTACTAAAAAGCACGAAGCGAAAATACGTGGAATCTGATTACAGAATGGTCATTCCCAGTTCTCGACAATATTGAATTTGAATGAAAATACCGCCAAATGAGACAGCCAAGTTGGCTTTATATATGGCAGCGTATTTTTATCGCCAAATTTGTGATATTTCACCAATTGTCGTCAAGCTTGGCGAGAATTTGACGTTGGAGAATATAAATTACAGTGTTAAGCATGTATAAAGTTGAAACGATGGTTACAACAATGAAAGAAAATTTGACGAAACCATTTTCACTAAAACTCATAAATTAAACCCGTTTATGGAAGAATCGTGCTGTTTTGTTTCACAATACACAGTAAAAAAGGAAACCTATTTTAGGATGCTACCCAAAATGAAATAACACCCATATTAGCTTTTCAAACTCCAATATGGGTTGTAATATACCTATTTCAGGGTATCAGACCCATAACGGGTCTCAATACTCCCCAAATTGGAAGAAAACGGTTACCTATTCATAGCCACATCTTTACGATACCTAGTATGGGATAGGGTGAAACCCAAATTGGGCTACAGCCCAGCTCAAATCCGCCTGTCAAGTTCAGCAGCACAGCACACTGAAACACGCGCATGCGTAACAGCCGACTAACCGTCATACATTGGGGCGAATTGATGTTTGTTTTGTTCCTCATGATTCGGCGCATGGACGTTAGATTTTATTTTTGTTTAAGTTTTCGTATTTTTAAAACAGATTGATGTTCAGATTGTTACGATTTAAACGTAACCAGCCACCCAAACTTTGTATAAATTAATCTTTATTATCTTCTCAATGAAAAAGCCGAAGCGGAAAATATGGATACGGCCACAATAACAAGAATACTGACGACGATAACAAGATGAAGTGAACAATGAGTCTGGCCTCTGGAATAATAAGTAAGTAGCATATTTGATTTACTATTATTTTCTGAGAATGATAAAATAAAAATTAACTCTTAATACATACAGACACGCAAAACTAGGGGAGGACAGCACTACAATGAACTCTCCTGCATACATCCATGTATATATATTTTATATATCTGTGTATTCTGTGTGTGCTGCTAAGTTTTTTTTTTAATACGCAATCTTAAAAGAGTGAAACCGCTAGGTTTTATCATATGTGAAATACAGTTTTGTATGTTTTTAAAAAACACCTTAAGTAAATGCTTTTATTAAATGATGCATACATGTTTTGTGACATTTTGTGTTGTTTTTAAATAATTATTAAAGTACAGAGGTGAATATTGATTCAATTGAGTGTTACTTTTCATGACTCAAGTTTATTTTGCTTAAAAGAGTGCAATTAGTACATATTATATAGTAAATCATTCTGTACTAATCAATATTTATTTAGTATTTGCAAAAGCATAGCCAGAATTTTGTGTGTGTGTGTGTGGGCAGTACCTTGTAAATTTTAAAGCTACAGTGCCTTTCTTTTTAAATAAAAATATAGCAATTTATCATATCCAACTGATTTTGAACTCTAAAAAATTATTTGCATATTTCAAGTAAAAGTTCCTTAAAACTATATTGATTGTTTGAAAAATATGGTATATAATCTTTAGCAAATTTTTTTTTTCTCAAAGAAGTAGTAAAAGAAATGAAATTAATAATTAACTTTCTGTTAATTATGATAAAACAATACTTATCATTTTGTTATTGGTATTAGAGTCCTGTATGGGTCGGATTGCACCCGACCCGCACCCACAATGAAAGAACAATAAATCATGTTTTATTGCTATAATGAAAAATAATGTATAATATCTCTAATACCAATTTTATATTTTATATAGAAAAATGGACAAATCTATATTCTTTAATATTCAAATATAGTGAAACCTCGCAATAGCGGACACCTCAAGATCGTTGAATAGAATCCTGCAGCGGATCTGGTTGCTTTTATTTATTTTTTCGGGTCGGTATGACTTATTTTCTTTCTGCGAGTCAAGTTCAACCTTGAATAATTATTATGGCTCATATTTAGGTTTTAGCATGTCCGATTGTTGGGATTTTCACAAAGAGTTTGAACAGAACTATGAAAATAAATTTGAATGCGAATAAGTTAGGGGTCTGAAAAACTACTTTATTTTAATAGCGAACTACAACTACTTTATCAAAAATGTAGTTAAACTACAAATATAACTACTTGTTTTAAAAAGTAGCGACTACAAACTACTTTTCAAAAGTTGTCCACTATTTCGCTACTTTTAGATTTTGTTGAAAGATTCAATCAACACTTGAAATTGAGGACAAGGAATTATAATTCTTCATGGGTCGGGTTGTGTTTCCGACCCGAACTTGAAAATTTTGCTTAAAATCAACTCGAAACTGACCCGAACCCCAAAATATTAATACCCGAACTAACCTGAAACTGAAGGAACAGAAAATTAATGCATATTTCAATACAATTATGAAAAAGTAGTCCACAAAGAAGATACCCAGTATTAAAATATTAGATATAATAATACGTTAGTATAACCGCAAGAAAATTAATTTTTTTCGTGAGTTAGCAATTTATTTTGTTTTATCAGCAAGAGTCAATGAAAAAATCTGACACTGCAACTGAGATTTGTCGCTGACATTTGCAAATTATTGCACAGAACACAGTTTGTAAAAAAAAAAAAAAAAAAACGAGTTATGATCAAGTGATCAGATGAATGGCATTTTTTATTCCTTTCCAAGTCACATAAAAGGTTGGTTTTCAAGTGTGTCCGTTATGGAGGTCTTATTGTATACATATTTTTAACCTGCAAAAATATTATGTACATTCTTTTGGAAAAGCGGGTCAATCCGAACCCGCAACCCGACCTGCAAAAAAAAAAAAAATTAGAAGTCAACCCGACCTGAACCATAGGTCGTGTCGGCACTATATTTTTCAACCTGAACCGTGAGTTGGGTGCGGGTAAAAGTGGGTAAACCGACCCGATGCAGGACTCTAATTGGTATTACCAACTCTAAAATATTTTTCAAAGTAATGATAATACACAAATATTTTTGACAAAAATTTAATTAGTTTTTTATTAAACTAAGCATTTTTGAATGAAACATTATAGTTTTTTCAAACAATGGTAAAAACCATCAAATAATAATACTATAATACCTGTGTTGCTGGCCTGGCTACAGATTGTCATTATTTCTTATGGTCACTGGTTGGGAAAAAGTATATATTTTGTAGCAAACTACTACTACACATACCTTTCAGGTTCAGGATTCTGAATCTTTCGCATATCTACAGATGTCTGGTTTTTTTAAGAAAATCTAGCCCCCCCCCCAGCACACAAAGTTTAAAATTCTTTAATTTTTTATTAAGTAATAATCAGTCATCTAAAAATGTAAAATCAGTAGTCGCCAACCTTTTGAAATCTCACAGACCAGTAAATTTACAATTTTTAGTTCTGCGGATCACTATGATGATATTTTGCAGAACATAAAATAGTGCTTGTGAACTATAACGGTCAGAGAACTGCCATTTTTTAAGAAATAAAATGCATCTGTTTAATATCTAACAAAATTATAAATTCTTATTTAACTGCAACATAAATCTTTAAAGTTTATTTAATTGTAATAAAATTTGTTTACTTATTACAATTTAATTGAAGCTTATTTAAGTATTGCATATTTAGTGTAATATTTGCTCTGGCTTGTTTCAAATAATCTGATTGGTTTTGGCTCCCATGATGTTGCAGAAAAACAGAAAGTGGTCTTTATTTCAAGTTGTTATTATTATTATTATTATTATTATTATTATTATTATTTTTTTGCTGTAACAAATGAAAACATCTTGTTGCACAAATGTGTTTTTGAAAACTAAATTAAAATGTTCATTGCTTTTTTTTCAGCAATGGGTGCTCATTTTTTATTTAGCATAATAAGAAACAAATAATATTTGTTAAACGTATTATTATAGCCTGTTATTATTTAAAATTTCAAAACTAAACATATCTTAAACTTCATAAATATAGGAATCTCTTGGAATAATATATTTGTTTTAATATAATTAAAATCAAAAAATCAAATGTATATTCAAATGTAAACAATAAAATTGAAAGTAAAGATATTGAAACAAAAAAGGCAGCAAGAAACTTTTTTAACCATTTTTTACAGAAAGTTACTGCTATTTCTTTAAACATTAATTCAGTGAAAATTTCAGTTTAATCCTTGCTTCTCCCTGAACCATAAATTAAAAGATAATTAAATCAACAGTTTAAAAATATATATATAGTAGAGTCCCTCAAATCTGCATAGCTTGAAACCAGAGATTGTGCATATTTTAGAATTATGGATTTCTGGTCACTGTTTTGTTTACATTTTTTAAACAGTAATTTGAATGTAATAATGCACTGTAAATTGTAATGAATGCTTACAATAAAGTAAAATATTAAAATAATTAAGTAAAGTAAGAAAATTTAAAGCATGATTAAAATTTTTAAGGTAAAGGTCAAGTACACAATAATACATAACTAAAAATAGGCATAATAATGATGAATTTTTTTTTCTTTTAATTATTCTCTGAAACTTGCCTCATAAAGTTACACTAATAATTTACATAAAAATCATAAAACAAAAGTTTTATTTCATGCTTAGCCAAACTTAATATCCAAAAATGCTTGATATACATTAATTTATTTGGTAAAAAGATCACAATCAACACTGAGAACAGCACTGTCTTTTTTTCAGAAATAAAGTTATACTTCCTTGATGAGAAAGCATGTTTAGCCATATTAATAAGAATTACATATTAAAATGTACATGGAATGATATAATAATTTAAAAAATCCTGAATTTTTCCCCTACATCTCAACTGTAAGTTTCATTGTTTTCTTCTGTAATGATGTGCAGATTTTAGAAATTTGTGGATTTTAGGGAGTCTACTGTATTCAATTTTATCGAAGCAGTCTTTCATTTCTGAACATATTTTCATTACTTGCAAGATACAATTTCCAAACAGAAATCTAAAGTATTGAAATAAACAACAATTACATCAATGTTTCATAAAATAAAAACTAATCATTGGTCAATGTGTATTTTGATTTGTGTATTTAAATGTAACACATATGCTTATTTAAATGCTGTATATTTGATTATGCTTACATTGATTATTTGTATGAAATTGGTGAGCTTTTTTTATATTGAGTAGATATTTTATAGCAAAACATATTTGAAATATCTTATTGTCATTAAACATTCATTTATATATTAATAATCACTCATTTTGCATGTGCAAAAGAGAAATAATAACAAGTAATTAACAATAATCTTCAAAATTGTATAATTTACACGACTTTTGATTTGATTAAACTTTGGAGATTATAGGGGATTGGTTTATATAAATAGACCCTTTCTAACTACTATTAAATACTTTAATTTTTAAAAATGAAAGTACATTGTGAAAATATTTGTATGATTTATTGTATAAAATTACCCTATATAAATAATATACAGATATATTGTTTTAATGTTAGTCCCATTCTAAGTCTTTTTTTCCGTGGAACATGTAGCAAAACACTAGTTTGTATGCTTTCTGTTCTTCAAGTTTGTTTTGCAATTTGGAGTGGATAAGTCCAAAATTTGAAAATATCTGCACAATTGATGCTGAACTGTATGGACTGGAAACTGGAATGCAAACACTCCATGAGTTGTACGAATTAACTTGTTATATTGGTTTTTTTAAGCCTTCCCACCTACCATTGCAGGTACAGCTTAATAGAATCCAAACAAAAAAAAATGGGTACTTTTCGGTTAGCCGGGTGCCAGTGATATAATGTACATATATAAATTTATATATATATATGTAAGTGTAGGTATATATATATATATATATATATATATAAATAAATATTCATACATATAAATGTATATATATATATATATATGTGTGTATGTATTTATATATATATATATATTTGTATATATTAGAGATGAGTTCGGGCTCTCTTTTCAGAGCCCGAGCCAGACAATTTTAAATCCGAGCCCCCCCCAAGCCCGAAACATTTTGTGTCATCAGAGCCCGAACCCGATATTGAAAAAAATTCATAATATTTAAAAAATGTTTTAAAAGTAATACCTCATATTTAAAAAATGTCTTACATGAAAATAATTGTTAATCTCCAGCACTTAATTAAACTTTATGCGAATTTACATTAATTTTTTTCAAAAGAGAAGTTTTGTATGAAATAAAAATATACTTTCTTAAAAGATTCTCATAATTTTCTCACCCAACAAGCAAACCTGATGGATACATTAATGAAGTACATTTTATGAATAAATGCATGAAATTTACAGTAATTACTATTCCTAAGTCATTTTTCTATTTTGTATAATAGGTGAATTTCGTAAATTGTAATCGATTCCTTAATTAAAGCAATATTTCTTGTTCCTGAAAATCAGCTTAAGTTTAAAATTTGGCACCGTTATCTGAAAGATCCTATGCTTTTATAGGCAAAGTGCGGAAACACTTTTCGATTGCCTTCTTATCAGAATAACAATGTATGACAATAATTATGACTTACGAATGACTTTGTAAATGTTCAGAGCCATGAAAAATAGAATCACTAACGTTATTTTCATATAAAGAGCCATTATGACTCGCACACAATAAAAGACTAAAAATTTCCAAATCTTAAGCTAATGCTGATTAACTACAAACAAAAAAGTATTCACTTTGCTTTTGATATCTAAAAATAAATAAATAAATGTTCCTATTGAAAAATATCATACTTTTACAAGCAAAAACCGAAATTATTCGCACCATATCATCCGGTCGTCGTCGCATCAATGCCGCACATAAACTTGCAAATTTTCTTTTAAAGTAGTATTCTAGAACTGGAAAAGAAAAATGAGATTCCTGCTTCCCCTTTTATTCATTCTGATCAAAATAGCATTAAAATGGAATATGTAATTTTTTAGGGGGGAAAAAAGATTTTTTTTTTTCTGTATGAGTATAAATAAAATTGTCAGTTTCAGAAAGAATGAGCCTGAGCCCGCCCGGGCCCGAAGACTGATATAAAAATTGAGCCCGAGTCCATGTCGGGCTTGGGCTCGGGCTGAGCCAGTCTCATCTCTAGTATATATATATGTGTGTGTGTGTATTATATACATGTATATGTATCACTGGTACCCAGCTAACCCAAAAGTACCGTAAAAAGGCTACCTGTTCTTTGCTTGCAAATGCACATTTTACAAACTAAGGCTAGACTTAAGCTACAAACGTGAAATAATATGCTAAAAAAAGAAAGGGTGCGGGGACTTTTTTATAATTTATAAAAATAAAATTTAACATAAGCATTGTTCTAAATGATTGAAATGAATTTAACATAATAAAATGAAGATATTAGATATGTAAATATTTAAAATAACAAACCATCTTCTTTTAAGTTATTGATTTAAAGAATGTTTAATTATATTGGTTTCATATTATAATTCATTTAATTACTCAGAGAACATTTGTGTTTCATATGTACAAAAACAAACATTTAGAATCATTAAAAATCTAGGTAACTTATGATCAGTCATTGAATAATGGCCACACAACCTCTTTTTTTTTTTTACATAAATTAGATAAGGCATTATATTTTAACATAAATTAGATTGCAGTGTTTTTTTTTTTTTTTCTGTGGCTTTATAGCTCAGCATGTGTCTTTACTATTTTATAAACTAATGATAAATTATCTAATCTTTTTCAGTTGGATATTATGAAAGTTAAAGTTACTCCAATGAGAAGGAAATTCTGCATATTTAGTTCTTCGTAACTAGAGAAACTGATGGAGCCAGAAAGAGCTACATGGAGTGCAATAACAATTGGTATTTTTAAATTGATTTGCATATATGTGTTAAATATTTGTGTAGTGTTGCTATAATATTACATATTTCATGTTGTTACATTACATGGCACTACCTTCATAATTCTAATTAGGCACTATAATCACATTTTAATATTAATACTCATTAAATATTAATATTTTTATATATAGGGAAAGCAGTAAACTGGTTTATCACAGCAATTTTTCAAAATGGAAAATTTCACGAAGATCAAAAGCATTATTTACTTATAGAAGTATCCCTTTCATACTGTGATAAAAATTTTTAGATGTTCCCTCAACTAGTGTGGGCAAAATTGAGATTCATGTACAAAGCACAAAATGGGTGAGGCTTTTTTTCCCAGCAAGATAGAGACAAATTTTTAAAAATGAGACTTGCAAAAAATGCTGAAAAAAGAAATAACATTGAATAATTCTAAGAAACTTTTCAAAAATTAGAATTCCTCAGACAGCTTTTGATAAATATAGACACAGACATCAGTGGAATTATGCAAGTGCACAGTGGATTGGAAAATAAAACTGTGTTACCTCATGATGTATTCCAAAATGAAGAAAACTGTGCGATTGGCAATTAATAACTTTTCACTTAAACTAAATTGCAACAAATAAAAGATCTCATTAAGCAATTAAAACCAGTCTCAACAGCTTTAGATATCTTGTAGGCTGATTCAACAACAATAGCAGATGCTTGCCATATCTGGTGCAATTTGCTGAAAGATGATAATTTGAAACCCCATTTTGTAAAAGTTAAAAAAAGGTTTGAAAAAGCAATTTTGCCCTGGCATCTTCTTGCCTATTTGTTACACCCAAAATATAAGGGTGAGCACCTTAATTACGAACAAAAAGAACAGGCCAGAGAATGGCTACAAAAAATAAATCCATATTTCCTATCATATGCCGTGAACTTTGAACTAAAAGAAAAACCTTTCCAAAGTACATTGTTTTCAGAACAAGTAATTATGACAGTTGATTCCAATAAGTGGTGGAGAAGTGTCGCAAAGTCATGTGAAATTTCCGAAGAATTTTGTAGGTTAATAGCACACCTGCAAGCACGCCCAGCCAGTAGTGCTGCAATCGAGAGAATAATTTCCAACTTCTCTTTTGTCCACTCAAAAATTCGAAATAGTTTGACAATAAGTAATGTTTCCAAACTTGTTTTTTGTTATGGAATGCTGAAAAAAACAATTATTTTGCAATGATGATGGTGATGAAAGTTGTTAATGTTGAATGTTTAATTTTTTATGTTATTGTTATTAAAATATTTAATTTTTTAAAAGAAATTTAAGATTTCACTTATTTGAACACAATATATTAATACATGTACTTACTACTATTGCTTATATTTTACATCTCTGAATTATTGCATTATGCTGATTGATAGGTTGATACATTTTATTTTAAAACTGGAAGTGTTTATAATTTCTGTAGATTTTGTAATATTGTTAATTTATTGCAGCATAAAAATCAGACTAACAATGGCTTTTTTTCAATTAATTTTTTTTTATGATGAAATTAATAATTTCTCAGTAATTAAGATGAGTATATTAAGTTATCATCATAATGCATTGTACTACTATTCTGTGCTTGTTAATTTAAGATAAGTAAAAGAAATAAAATGTGCATTTATATGTAAAAATTCAGTTTTTGCCATTTTTGCCAGGACAGTTTTTACCGAGGTTTTTTCCACCTGCGGCAAAAACTTGCCGACCCTGAACTAAATAATTTCAAAAAAATTAAGTTTAAAGTAATCAAATTGTATTACAATAGCTTATATATCAAATTTATAAAGATTAAACTAATCTTAAATATGGTAACATACATAACGTAAAGAATTCTAGTATTGCAAAATTAAAATTGACTTTTTAACATTTCTCGATTGTGAGTACTTATTAAATTAGCTCACATGTTTATGTTAATGGAAGTTCATAGAAATTGGATACTTTTCTTAAAGGTTCGTTCAAATTAAGCTGTAATATGTATTTTCTAACAATAATACATCAAAAACTATAGCAGTACATTATTATGTATTATTATTTTTAACTCAAACTGGTTGATAAAAATATTATATATGAATTGACATTTTTCTAACTGAATGAAAATACGTCCAGGCCGAAAGTCGAAATCAAGACCTTTGGATAAATTGTCTGTCTGTTGAGCTACCTGGGCCGATAGCCAGCAGACACATTTCACTTAGATAACCTGATTGGCGATTATGTTAGCATCCATTTTTAATTAAGTTTCATTACTTGTGGTTTATTCTGTTGAGCTGTCTACATGACAGAACAGTTGTTATTGCCAACAGTTGTCTGTCCAGGTAGCTCAATAGGCAGAGCGTTGTCAATTTAAGCGAAAGGTTTCAAGTTTAACTCTCAACCTGAACACATTTTAGTCAGGAATCTACTGTAATATTAGAATTTTTTTTTAAAAACAGGTATTAGAATTTGTTTGAATTTGTAGATATGATCAAATATTAAATATTTAAATATTAATTATTTTCTTTTAAATTTCTCCCTAGGGTGAATATACTACTTCTCAACAGAAGAGACCTGTTCCAAGTTTTTTGAAATGGCAACTTTACCCTCTGTTTTGACCAACTTGTATAATATAATTTTTAATTAGACTATGCAACTATTTTATTAGATTTTATGTTACATTTAAAATTTTATTGCATCTACAGTAAATTTAATAAATAAAGTATATTTTATTTATATGTCATATTTTTGTTTTCCCATCTATTGTGTTTTATTTCTTTTAAAGCATTTAAGCTCTTAGGCATCAGTAATGACAAGAATTTTTATGTTCTCTCTTTTGATGTAATTTTTGAGGGATAAAAGAAAACATGGGAGAAAATGGTAAAATAAACATAAAATGCTGGGAGTATATATATAAAAAAAAAACTATTTGACATCCAGCATAATTTGATCAAATGAGTAAATGTGACCTCTGACACACCAGTTCACTGTTCCCCCCACCCCCTTTTTTTTTAGGTTAAATCAACCACAAATCATTTTTAATATATTGCAGAATTGTTTTTATGCTTCTTAGCTTTAAAAATGATGTATAAAATAAACAAATCAAATCTTTAAATGTTATAATTTGACGGCGGGAGAAATAGTATTAAATACTGTAACCTCTCTTCTGTCTAATGTGAAATTGATTGGGTCTAAAAATTTCCGTCGTACTATTTTACCTTCAGCAAAGTTTACTCTATGTCTATAAATTCACTGGGACTTGAAAATCTTTCTGCGGTAGACAGAGTTTACTGTAAATGTATAATTATAAAATGTAATTATTTACACGTATAATGAATATTTCCAACTGAAAGAGAGAGAGTTAATAAATGAGGTATGAGAATTATTTAATTTAAGTAGATGGTTGATATAAAGTGATTTTTTACGATAGAAGAGTAAAAATAAGATGTTAAGATATAAGCTCTTAAACTCATTTTTTGATTAAATCTTAAACTGGAAAACATTAATTTGTAAATTAAAGACTTTATATTTTTATGTAAAAGAAAAAAAGTTTTATAAATGTTAAGTTGTGAAAATAAACGTACATCATAAGATTTTTTACTTTTGTTATTTATGCATCTAATTTCTTTTATTTAAGCTGTTCCTCTTATTGTTGTCCCATACCAAGTTCCTAAGCAGCTTCATAAGTATTATATTTCTAATTGCAAAAATGTTTCAAAATGTTCTTTATCATATTAAAAACTGTTTACATTTTTTTCTTTTTTTTTTTTTTTTTTTTTTGTAAACATTAAAAATTTAAATTATTTGTGTGTTCCCTGCATTTTAGAGTTATATGTAGAAAATTTTCCTGCATTTCCTTACAAGTACAAAAAAAAAAAAAAAAAGTCCTTTCTGTTACGGCAAAATCTTACTGACTTATTATACCTTGATTTCTTTTAATTTTCAATATTTTTCTATACAAGAGTCTTTTTGTTTTTAGAACCTGAAAACACTGAATATTCATAAAATTCAAAGTATCCCAATTCTGTTAGTTTTGTCATAAAAAAAAATAAATAAATAAATAAAAAAAAATAAGAGGGACACCCTGTATAAGTATTAATTTATTGACTTGGGTTATATTGGAAATGAGATGCACAATAAAAACATGTACCAGTATCTTTAGAGGCACAGAATGTATTTTTACGTAAGAAGCACTATCATATAAATTGAAAGGCACATTGTGCCTCTTAATCTCAAAGGCATTCTGTGCCTCTTAATTTCAAGGGCACCATGTGTCTCTGAATATTCAGGGACGCAAATATTCCAAATGTACCTTTTATATCAGAGATACAGTTTTAAGAGTATAATTTAGCTGTTAACAGCATTCCTACATTTGTGCGGCATAAAGCAAATTATGAGCACCATATTTGCTTTTATGCTTTTTGTTTCAAACATTGTCTGTACTGCGCCAAGAACTACAAGTCAAGAAAATTGAAGTAAGTTTTAAAATATTTTTTTAATCAAATTTTTAATCATCATGTAGTTTTTAAACCTTATGTGTTAATTGTTGTATTATGTACTGCGGAGTTAAGCAGCTATTTACGATTTCATATTACTTTTTTTCATTGCCATTATCAAGTTAAATTTTTCTCCACTCCCTTTAAATAATTAAATGTAAAACACAACATTTTATATTTAAAAGTAACAGTTATAAAGCTGTGTTAATATTTGTTTGTCTTGAAAAATGTCCGATTAAGTGGCACCAAATTTAATATTGTATGACCATTAAAACTTCCTAAGTTTAATTTAAGCATCATCACAGGTAAATTTAACAAAGTGGTGATCCATGGCAATCATATATATAATTTCTATTGTCAACATCCCTTTTTCTATGAATTTACGAAGCGCAGAATAACGAATGAAGTATCATTCAAAAGGTTTTTAAAGCGGCTTCTGACATATACACTTACATTTTCCTAAAACATCTTTCTTGATTAAAGATTGCTGTTAATTAAAAATTAAATTGGCATTGTTTTCATAAATGAAATGATACGTTTTCTTCAAATTGTCTTACCACAAAAATTAAATTCTTGATTATATCACGCTCACAATGATTATAAAAAAATAAATAGTACAAAAAAAATAAAGTGTGATATCTCTGCATGTGTTTATTTTATATTTATGATAAAAAAGCAAAATTCGAATTTCAATGTTTAGGAGAAAAAAATACAATAGGTTGTCCATGTTTCCCCCCCCCCCCCTTTCTTAAGGGAATGATGTCTTCCTCTAACTAATGCAGTTAAAATACGATTGTTATTTTGGTTTTTTCTCGCGCGTGCCTTTTTGTAAGTTTGATGGGATGAATGAGTTGATATTCTGGCTTGACTAATCTTATGAAATAGATATCGCAGGGTTTGCCGATTTTTTTTTTTTTTTTTTTTTTTTTTTTTTTTTTTTTTTTTTTTTTTTTTGCTATTTTAGCGAGAAAATCTCATTTTCGAATACCTGTTAGGCGGCCTAGCTTGTACAAACATGTTAGTTTTATTTTATAATAAAATTGTGTTATAATTTTATTTTAAAAACACACACATTTAATTTTATAATTACACATAGTTTTATTTAAAACACGCATTATTTTTAATACACGTGTATTTAATTTTACTTAGTAATTATTTTTATATTATTTTATTTTTAATTTATTTACATACACATTTCATTTTGTTATAAAATACCAAGTTTCCATATGATGCAAAAGTCACCAGGTTACCACACCAAGCAAAAAATCACCATTTTGGTGCCAAAAAGAAACCCCGGTGCATCTGTGACATCTGTACCACTATGGTTTTGTTTCATTAGAAGTTTAAATCTATAAATAAAAAATATTATATTGCTAAAAAATTTAGATTGCAGTGCAAAATTCTTGCATAAGTCCACCATTTATTTATTTATTTATTATTTTTTTAAAAGCTGTGCTAAATACACAATAGCTGAATATAAATGTCCGGAGCCATTTTGACTATGCGACATATTCTGATTCGAGTATATTTGCTCAGTTTTGAAAATGTCGTTTTTAGAGTGTAAATATGAAAATAATTACCTCCAGGAATCAGATGCTAATTAAACATGGATTTTTTAATTGAAACTTTAAAACGTAAAACGGATTAAAAAGAAATCAAAAAAGTGCGTTTAACATGCTTTCTCTAGAAATTTACAGGTTTGAAACTTTAAACATTGTATGTACTTTGTACGATAATGTCTTTTAAAAGAATGAAATTACAACTGAAAGAAGAAAAAGATATACGAATATATAACGTATAAATAATATGTATAAAAAAACTACTACCATTCTAATATCTACATGATCAAACCACATCATTTTAAATAAAAAGGATATTTAAAGTTAAGATGTGAAAAACACTCAAAATTCACAATTTAGACAGGTCTATTTAAAGATTCTGTCAGGTCAATTTGAGAAACAAATTATTAAGATGTACACCAACTTTTTTAAGCCTCGTAATAAGTTACTGTACCAATAATTATAACAATGAAAATAATGAATAATTATAAGAAAGGGGAATTATTCAAAAATAGGAAAATATTATCTGATCCTTAGCCGTTTTCTGAAGAAAAATACACGATAGTTAAATATGCTCTGCGTTTTCGAGAATTTCCATTTTTAGCATTTTATTTTTAGAATTTTTTTGTTGTATTTTCACGTTTATTCTGAGATTTGTTGCCCATGCCATAACTTCTTAACATATAAATATTGCAATTTTTAAATTAACGAATATAATAAAAAATATTTATTTTAATGTAATCAGAAAAAGTTATCTTCGCTACGCTCAAGATATAAATCCTGTATATCTTATTTAAATGTACTACAACTATAATTTCACCAAATTGAGTAGTTAGCACAAAAAGTTTGCAGTCTTTCCGGCGACTTTTGTCACCAAATTTGGCACGCGAACGTGTGTAAATATATTAGTACATATACACAAGTGCTGATAAATTTTCATAATTGTACTAAAAGCCTGTTTTAGTAAGAGTATAGTTTTCGAATAGATACTCCATTGTTAGTAACTCTTTAGTGGTTGTTATTCATTGTTGTTAGTAAAGTTATAATGTGAGTGTTACTAACGCACACGCTATGCTTTATCATATAAATGTTTTTGATTTGTTTTGTTTTGTTTTGTTTTTTTAATCTCGGGTGTAATTTATCAAATAATTGAGATAAATTGCTCACATGTCATAAGGAAAATCTTTTCTTTAAATTGACCTAAAATTTAGATTTTGTGACGCCATTTAGACATTTTAGCACCATTAAAAATAATTTGGGCTAAAATTATATGCAGAGAATTGCTGTTATTATGACAAAGTAAATAAAATTCACAATAAAATGCTCTTTCAATTAAGAAATATAATATTATCAGCAGAAATGGAATTAAATCTGAGTGAAAATTACGTTATTTTTATCCCATTGATAAATAAATGTCCGATTTGACGGATAAGAATCCACAGTTTTTGCTAAAAGTAGCCTCACATTCACCATCAAAGCCTTCCGTCTTTTGCAGATTAGGACTGCAATTTTATATTTGAAAATGCTTCTATTTTGGCGATGAAAAAATTTACAGGGATAAAAACTAAAAAAAAATATTAAACATCATTTTATTAATCCATTAAAAAATTCGCAATGTAAAAAAAAAAAAAAAAAAAAAAAAAAAAAAAAAGAAAAGAAAAAAAGAAAGAAAGAAGTAATTATTATTATAGCTATAGACTTTTAGAAACCGTTACGAAATGGTTTCGGTATACTTTGAAAAGTGAGTGTTTGAATAATAAATCGTTTTAATTTTCTGAATATTAATAAGAATTATGAGACTTACGGAAAAGCGACTCTTTGTCACGCAGTTGTACATAAAATGCTTACAATTCATGTATAAATATGCACTTCTCTTTTCGAAAATGTTTCGATCTCAATGATGGATTTTTTACCCTTGTCGATTTAATAATTATTTCACAGCCTGGTTTATCCGTGAAATAATTTCAATTTATTTTTTTAATGTGGAGCTTTAATCTTAGTGTAGGTTGAAATTAAAAATTAAAAATGCTTCCCCTATAAGCAATCATCGTAATTTGTTGCAATTCTATGGACAAGTAGCCAAAATACATTGACGTATGTCATATTCATCGATGTACTTTTACACAAGGCATTTAAGTCAATGGAAATATCGCATGTTAAGCTGTTTTCTGTTGAGATTTATTTATTTTTCCTTCTACTTGTGCGAAAAATGAGTATACTGCTATTATAGAAATAATCATATATATATATATTACGGGTCATTACAAATTACATGAAATAGATTACACTGCATGAAAGAAAATGCTTCTTGATCTATTAATGGGGTTTATGATAATATAATAAATTTCTTCCGAGGTACCAAAGATTTCAAACAGCGTTCCTTTATTTTAAGCAATCATAGATACCAATAGGTTTCTGAGAAGTATAAAAGTTCATTTACTCCCCGTAATTTTCTGGAGCATTTTCGCACAGTTGTTACAAGCATTTATCGCAAATGAAGCACGAAATACATTTTTTTTAAATTCTGTGAATTCGCAAGTAAACAATTTCATATTTACAGATTAATATGGTAAATTAACAGAGTAAAATTAATATTTTTGTTGTTACTGTTGCATGTAAAATTCCACGACGCAGCTGAAACTGCTTACCTGAGAATTTGTAGCATCCGAAACACCAATATTTCGTTCTGATATTGAATTAAGAAAACTGAATAATACAGGGCAAAAACTACTCAAAATCGTTTTCGAAATTTAAGGTCAGCAAAACAAACTTTTATTTCAAAATTTGCGCTTTACATCTCGGAAATCCATTGGATTCTGCAGATAAAGGAACTTTTTTTGGAATCGTGGGCAATTCAGAAAAGGTTGTATTACGTTTGTCAAACCTTCTTGCTATATATAGAAACATTTCACCTTTTTAAAAGCTAATAGAAGAATAATTTGAAGAAAAGTCGGAATTAATAAATCAGACAAATTCTTTTAGATTATATAATATTGAAGCTGGATCTTTCGACACTAAACATAAAAATAGATACGGAAGAAATAGAAAAATAGATATTGGTTTTTTGATATGTCATATACATATGCTGCAGATTTATTGATCTACAAATCTCTTTTTTGTCAGCATGCACTGCAGCAGGTACAATCTAATCTGACTAAATATTTATTATTATTTTTATATAATATTCTAGTGTGGTCGAACTCAAAAGTAAAAAAGAACATTTTTATCATAATTCTTACTAGTCTCCTTCATCTAGCAGCACATGTTGAATTACATGCAAAATGTTTTGCATATGATATATTATTCAATTTACAGATAAAATGTACATTTCTGTAACATAATTCCTTACAGATTTTTAAGAAAATAAAACTTTAAATTTTATATGTACTTATATTTTAACTTTATAGGTAATATTTTAACTTTCTAGGTAATATTTTAACTTTATAGGTAATATTTTAACTTTTGCATAAATTGCGTGATCGAAGAGAGAGCTGCAGTAACTGAATACGCGAACTATATTTTGGTCAATATATTAGGTTTTGCGGATTCAATATATTTTCATATTCTGTTAATTGATTTTAAAATAATATTTACATAAATATGTAAGTATATTTTCGGATGTTTTCTCTCAAATTATTTGTTTTAATCTATAAGTGTACATATGCTATAAAACAGATACTATATATTTTTATATTTTTACCTTCATTCAAAGCATTTTTTTTTTCAAACTATTATTCCAACAAAAAACTAGTGTTTGGGGGCCACCGTAAAAGTTACCCATCATGGATATGAATATTTCTAAACTCCGAAAAAATAATTCCGGATAACTAAGATTACTGAAATTTCATAGGCTTTATCGCACTGTTACGTTCTATGTACATACCAAATTTCAAGCCTCTATCTCAATTTGTTCGGTAGATAGAGTGTTTAAAATCGTATCTTGATGACGACATAAATTTTAAATGCTATATTACTGAATTGCGTAAAAGAAACATGTTTATAACTTCAAAATTGATTATCATATTAACTAACAGTTTACTGCGTCGGATTACGCGTCTCATTTCCAATTAAAATATGTCTTTGAATTGAATTTTGAATGAAATACAGTGTCATGAAAAGTGGAAGAGTGTGGAAATATGATCACAAATATATTGGCCACTAATTATTCGATCGACTTCATTCTTTATGCAAAATTTATGATTTTTTTAATTGTCTTTTATATTTACTCCTTAAAATAGATTTAAAAAAAATTATATACCTTTTATCAGAACGAATATTTCGAGAGTCCAAAAAAAAAGAATAGTTCCGGATATCGAGGTTACTGAAATTCAATAGGCTTCTTCTCACTATTACATACTAAGAACATACCAAATTTCAAGTCTCTATATCAATCAGTTCGGGAAATAGAGTGTTTACAGGCGCCCACACAGACAAACGGACGCATTTTTTTTAAATATGTTTTTCGTAATCCCCAGTGTCGGAAACGTGAAATGAACGATTACAAAACTTACCTTATACTACGGATGGCTAAGTAATATCTATTTATTTATTTCACGAATATTTTTTGTACTGCTTTTATTGCGCTTTATATGCATAATATCTGAAAATATCAATTTAAACTGGAATTACAGAAAGAAAGCTCTAGTTTGAAAGCAAACAATTACTAAAGATTTATATTAAACGTTTTTCAACTTTTTAAAGAACGTAAATAAAATCTAGTATGTTGTAGCCATTACAAAACTTTCTTCTATATAAATCAAATAGTCTGCAACAAAAATTATATCGCAATATATACGCTATCGCGGAAACCGCAGAAACCAGAGCATTGAAGCGACACCGTTGGGCTTTATGGATCCAAATCTAACAAGAATCAATTTTTGTCATGGCCTAACAGAATATGAAGTATGTTGAAATTCAGTCCATTTGTTCTTCAGATATAGCTATGCGGAATTCGTGAAACATGCAGCATAGCACCGCCATCTAATATGCGATTTACACCAAAATCTGATAGACAACATGTTATGTCAACGTCTAACTGAATCTGAAGTTTGACGAAAATCCATTCACTCTTTCTCGAGAGAGAGCAATTGTGGAAATCGTGAAAAATGTATCATAGTAGCGTCAACTGTTAGGCGATTTATACTAAATACTAATCAGCACCAATTTATTTCAAGGTATAAAATTTTATAAATTCCTCTCATTAGTTCTTGACATATAGCGACAGAATTTTTTTATCACATACAGTCACACAGACTCTCATGCAGACAGACATTTGCTAAACACAGTCAAATCGTACTCAGAACCTTCTAACACATATAAATCCGTCAAAAACTGAAAATCAAAACTTTTCATTAATCCAATATTTTCTTATTGTAAAGATAGCAGAAAGTAAAAAAATATATATATTTTGAAAAAATATATATATTTTCTAAGATTGATAAGTCTCCCATCTTTTTATATTTTACATTTATAAGTTCCTCAATAAGAGATTTTGATTTTAAGAACTAGAAAATATACTATATGTTAGGTGAAAATTAATTATTATTTTTTTTCTAAATTATATAATGTGAATTATATTAAGAATTTAAAATGAATATGTCATGAAATATCTGAAAAGACTCTGGTAGATTGTGTTAGACATTCTTTTTCATATGCTAGAATTAACAGTTACTTTTTAAAAATACAAAAACACTCATAAAACATCCTTCAGAACGCCCAACTTTCTTCAAAACTCACTCCAGAACATAAAAATAAATAAGCAAAAATTCTTTTTAAAATATTTTTATCAGTTCCACAAATTAAGTAAATGAACCATGAAAAGTTATTGACAGTTCAACGTATTTGAACTATCAAAAATAATGGAACGTTTGCATCTGAAGATAAACAAGAAAGACAGGGAAAAGTGTTGCTTATATTTCGTTTTTTTTTATTGTTATTATTTATGTGTGAACTACAATGCAAGTGTATTTTAAACTATTGCGTATTTTAGCGCAGATTTATATTTCATTACATTTGAAACCGTCAATTTATTTATATATACAAATTATTTTTCAAAATTTAAATTTTTAATCCTTCTTGACGTAAATGATAATTATAATAAGAATGTGCATGGAAATCTACGAATGATATCCATCCCCCCAAATATCCTGAACAATGGTTATTACCATAATTTTTAAAATCACAGAGAAAGTCAAAAATAGCCTTTCGATTGAAAATTATGCCTTCTTCCAATTTACTTTCAAAAATAAGCTTAGGTGTTGATTTTAAGAGAGTCAGCTGGAAGGGTAGGCCTACCAAATGGCTTAACCCATTCGTGACGGCATCCCTTACATAAATTTTATTTGGTTGGTACCACTTTTTTTAAACAGTTCCCTGTACTTGTAAAATACCAACAAATACTCTAATTAAAAAAGACAACTATTACAATTATTTATTAGTGGTACCAAAAACATATTCCACATACAACTTTTGACGATGCATATATGCATCAACCATCCCGAAAGGGTTATGCACTCACAAGCCCCATCCAGCGGATTGCATATAAAGCACCCGTAAAAGAAAGCTGATTGAGAATTTAAAGATTAAATACAATATGAATACAATATATTTACAATGGGAAGCTCATTTTTTCTGGGTTTCCCGAGAAAAAATAAGATCTTTGTAATTAATAAAATAATGAAATTATAGGTTATAGGATTGTTAACTGCAAAGCTGAGCGCTCTGCAAAAATACATTAAAATGCTACATATTTATTTACTAAATTAGAAAGAGATTTATAAGTTTAAAAATAATGCAAAATATCTAAAAAAGGTAAAATAGTGAATAAGTACGATGATTATGATATAATTATATACAATAGTTCTATTTTTCATGCAATAGTTCATTAATGTCGTGTTATTTGTGGCTTAGAATTTATTTTGAATTAATGGTAACCGTGTTTTTGTTAAGATAATTTTTCAGATCATCTGTAAAATGCAAAACATTTTGAAATAAATTAGGGTTGATTTCTAAAAGTTTGACACATTTAATTATCTTTTGAAAAATAAAATGGTTTCGATGAAACCACAGAAAACCACTGGAACAAAGGGATAGTTGAAGACTTTCTTATATGATAATATGATGTTAGAATGCAGTTCAAAATATAATGCAATGATGTTGCTCGCTGACCACATATACATAATCTAGAAGAAACCATAAGGTGTCGATTTCAATTCCAAACCTTGTTTTGTCAACTACTTTTACCTTCGGATAGCAAGCGGGAAATCATTCAGTCAAATGATTTAGGAATTATGAAGATGTAAATATTGGAACTCAAAATGTTAATTTAATTTTTAATCTTTACAAGTCAGAATGCAATGAGGTTTTTTTTTAAATATAGATATTTTCGAAATAAAAAAGAACTGTAAATATGTTGAAGTCTTGCACTCTAGAATATTTTGAAGTTTTACTTTTTCTTTTAGTTCCGTTTTCGTAAAGGGGAGTCGCACCCAGGTTGTAAACTTAGTTAAAGAGAACATAGTAATATACACCTCTAGTAAGCTTAGGTAGTTCTTTTAGTCTGTTGTTAAGTAAATGCACTATGGTTAGAAACTTTACATAGCACCGGTGTGGGCCATAAGTGAACAGGAGCAAGACTTAGCGTTGAGTGATTCACAGAGAGATGCAAAAAGTACCAAGCATATAAGTGTGGCGAAACGGAATTTGGATAGAACAAGGATTATCAGTGACGGTTAGATCTAATTAATAGTATATTCTTCTTATGCGCGTGGCCTACACAGAAAGAATGTAGAACCGTTGAACTTCTACACTCGCCACTGTCAGAATAATAAACGTAAGCAAAACTGTTTGTGAGCTGAAAAATCTGCGAAAATAAATTAGTCTAAATATAGTCTGTTAAGGTAACCGACGATAACTGCCATATGAGATTTATTTTTGCAGCTATACTTGGAAAACGATTTCTTATATATATATATATATATATATATGTAGGATTTCAGTTTGAACACTTCACTTCATCAAATGAACTGATACTCTAATGCTATTGTCCATGATTTAAACGCGTGAGCTGGGAATACTTTGAATCACGAGTTTTGGCAAAGAGCCAGTTTTCTATTTTTTGTATTGAAGCAAGATATCTAAAATGGATATAGCCGTTAGGCCTGGTTGGATTATCGTAATGTAAATTTGTTGTATAGTTTCGACCAAAAGTGTTACTAGTTGAAATTAAAGTGCATATTTTGTTGTTCATCGATTATTTGTCATATTGGTTCAATAAAGTGCCTATTTATATATCATTTACTTACATTTTTGGGGGCTCGGATGCCGGGATTATTAAAAGTAAGAGCCACTAGTAGTGAAATGGAAACCAAATATAAAGTATTGTAAAACGCCTGAATCAAAAGTTAGGTTACGTATTAGCAAGGTGAAACCGTAATCGTATCACTTCAAGTACAATTTTTGAAAGATGGGAACTCTAAATAAAGCCAAGATAATTGATCTAATAAACCTCTGCGAGGAATGCGGAATTGAAGCACCAGAAAAACCGACAACTCCTGTCCTAATAAAGCTGATCAAGAGTTGGGAGAGTTACGAAGAAGATTTTATAAGAGATCTATTGGAAGTAGTGATAGCAAGTAGAAAAGAGAAAGAAGAAAGAGAAGAGAAAGAGAAAGAGAAGAAATTACACGCAGAACTGGAAGAGAAGAAATTACAAGAAGAACTGGAAGAAAAGAAATTACAAGCAGAACTGGAAGAGAAGAAATTTCAAGCAGAAATAGAAAGAGAAGAGAAGAAATTACAAGTAGAAAGAGAAAGAGAAGAGAAGAAATTACAAGCAGAGATTGAAGAAAATAAACTGAAAATGGAAATGGAAATGGAAATGGAAGAGAGAAAATGGAAAGTAGAAATGGAGCAAAAAGACAGCGAAAGCGAAAGAGATTTTGAAATCAAGAAAATGCAGATACAAGAAAATTCAAGGGAACACATTGAGGATAACCCAAGGACAAATCCAGGTAAGCAATTTGAATTGCTTAGATTATTAACTAAATATGATAGCTCGAATGATATCAGTTTATACTTAGCTATGTACGAAAGACAAATGGCGCAAACGGGCATTGATAAAAAAGAATGGGTAAATTATTTAATTAATCTAATGCAGTTAGATGTGATCAATATAATAACAAGGGTAAACGAACCTGAAATTCACGATTATGATTATATAAAAAATATTCTACTAAAACGCTACAAGCTATCACCAGAGGAGTTTAGGCTGAAATTTTTCTCATCTAAAAAGGAGCCATCAGCCAATTGGCGAGATTTCGCTTATGAGATAAAGGTGTATTTTCAACAATGGATTGAAGGCCTTCACTTAAATAACTTTGAAGATTTAGCAGAATTAATTGTTGTTAATCAAATCAGGCATAGTTTACCTACGGAAACAAAAACACATTTCATAGAGGAATTATTAGTAATACAGAAAATTGATGACTTAGTTAATAAATTAGATAATTACGAAACAGCACAAAGGGTTTACAATAAACAATCAGTTAAGGATACAAGTAGCGATTTTGATGACAGAAAATCGCGAGTGGCTGTTTACGCCAATTTGAAAAGACGCCAAATTGACAATAGACACAGTATGAATTATGGAAGCAAAGAGTCGCATATAATCTGTTTTACTTGTGGCAACCCTGGTCACGTGAGTGCGAAATGTGCCATGACAAATAATACAGAACAAGAATATTCAAATTTTTACCCGCATCGTAATCAAAATTGGCGAGAAACAAAATACCAAAATGAGACCCAAAACACGCAAAGAAAAATAGTTAATATGGGCATGTTAAATGGTAAAAAAGGAAGAATCTTAGATATTAGCGGAGTAAAAGCAAACGTAATAATCGATACAGCAAGCGATATTTCAATCGCCAGTTCAAGATATCATACTGCAATAAATGCGCCAAAACTAACCAGCGACAATATATACATATCAGGCATAGGTGGTGAAGAAATTAAGCCAACAGGTTTTTTCTGGCATAAAGTCTACGTGGATGAAATAGAAATCCAGGATAAATTTTACGTGGTACAAGAGACGGACTGCGATTTAATAATAGGTAGAGAAGCAGTAGAAGGCATGACGTTAAAAGTAACGAAAGAAGGTGTTAGAATAACAAGCGACAACACAGTAAGAGTAGGATACATTAAAATAAGAGAAACAATAAGAAAAGTAATAAAACCATGTAAGCTGAATAAAACAAAAGATGCAAGACTATCCGATGAATGGAATGTTGACTATCCATCTCCAGAAGAAAATTACGAAAGTAGTAGTCCTGCACATGGTAGAAAAGACTATGTGAAAGATCGCAATAGGAATTTCGATCATAAGGGAAAGAACAGAAATTTTAATAGACCATTTGATAACAGAAGCGATAATAGATATCGCCAGAGATATTTTGAACAGTCATTTAACCGTGGAAATTACAATAAATATAGATATGGGAAACAGAGTTCTTTGAAACCTCAAGACATAACAGAAAATACTTCATATAATTCAAAAGCAAGGTACAATCCAGATTTTCCCCCTAGATACATGAATAGAGGCTACTATCATGATCAAAATAATTATAATTATGGTGGCCAACGATCATACAAGGCTAGTTATAATGAACCAAAATATTCACAACCATCACATAAAAAATTTTCTCATCAGGGATTTAAAGAAGATTATAGTGGACGAGAAACTTATTCAAATTCTTATCATTCCAGAAGAAATAGGTATGAAAAAACATAACAAATCAGGATGCTGATGTCGGGACGCCATCATGTCAGGATGAACGATTTGTAGGATTTCAGTTTGAACACTTCACTTCATCAAATGAACTGATACTCTAATGCTATTGTCCATGATTTAAATGCGTGAGCTGGAAATACTTTGGATCACGAGTTTTGGCAAAGAGCCAGTTTTCTATTTTTTGTATTGAAGCAAGATATGTAAAATGGACATAGCCGTTAGGCCTGGTTGGATTATCGTAATGTAAATTTGTTGTATAGTTTCAACCAAAAGTGGTATTAGTTGAAATTAAAGTGCATATTTTGTTATTCATCGATTATTTGTCATATTGGTTCAATAAAGTGTCTATTTATATATCATTTACTTACATATATATTTTTTTTATATATTTGTTTATTTATTTACGGCGCTAGCATGACTCGGTAATAATTTGAATTGAGAACGCAAAGATAAAATGACTGAAAAAGTGAACAGAGAAGTATATAAGGCTTGTGGTAAAGAGTTAATTTTAACATGAAGAAAAAGTGAAAAATAAACTTAAAAAGCAAACAAAATTTAACACAATAAAATTAATTATTCTAATTTAAAATTAATTTTGATAATCGAAAACACTATTTTAATAACATGTGATAAACTTCATCACAGTAACCTATAGGTGTTTAAACAAAATTTGATTTTTAAGATGATTATAAATATGCGAATAAAAAATTAAAGACAATCCCGTCAAGTAGTTTTCAAGTTATGCATAAAAAACTAGTTGCATTACAATTTTTTTTTCCAACGATTACAAATGAACCTAACATTAGGAGTTCTAAATTCGAATTTTTTATATTTCATGAACTGTTTGACCGATTGACTTCCTGTTTGGTATCCGATCAAATTTACCGAAAAAGTTAAAAGGTTAAAATTTAAACCATCAAAAGTGGCTATTCGTGTTGGAAATTTCAATGTTTGGTAAATTTTCTGTATGCAGAAAGCTCCTTAAGCTTTCTTTTAACATAAATGGAAAAAGACATAATTTCCAATAAAATGGCAATTTTTGTTTTCTCTGTGATTTTTAGAATTAAAATAACGACTAAATTTCGGATATTTTGTGAGGGGATATGTATTGATGTACTTTTCATATGAATTAGCATTAAACTCTAATTTTATAAGCTAGTTTTCCATGATAAGAATGAATCGATCATAAATTAATTATGTATAGAATAGTGAAAATGAATATTGATAAAGCATATTATAAATATTGATAAAGATGGATGATTTATTATTTTTTAAATCATCTTGTATTTTATTTGATATTTTAAAGAACAAGGTTTAGACACTTTATCATAAATTTAACATACTGTTTTGAAAAACGATTGACATATTTCTTTACCGTACCTATAAGTATTGATTTTCGCCAACATTTGTGGTTTTTAGACGATATTATTATTTTTTTTTATATGTGTCTATTTATTAATACTCATATAAAACAAGGATCATAATGACCATCATAAGAAATGAATTTTTTCTCTTGCATATTTGTAACATTTTTCACTGCAAAGTTCTTTTAAATGTACCCAGTACTTTTCCTCACAAATTTCCACGCAAAGAAATTAATAATTGCAACCAGAATGTTGGTGTTGTACCTAAATATTGTTAGATTTCAATACATAATGCAAGCTTCTTAATAGTTCAGCAGTAAATTCTCATATTATAAACTAGCTTTCCAAGATTACAATGATTGGATTAGAAATTAATTATTATTTTTTCAAATAAATGATATATGGATATTTAGAGATATGACTCACTTTTAAGGTAGGACTTTTAAAGTAGTACTTAATTGAAACTTTGATGTTGCACACGATTATTAATAAAAGATTTGCCCATCAAAATCTTTCTTCAAACTTTTATGTTTCATTTATTATCTTAAAGAATTTTGATTTCTTACAATATATTTAATATAAGCTGATAATTGTCTGAATTATTTCTTTACCTTATCTCTAAGTATTGATATTAGCAGAATGTTGTAGAAGTTAGTCGATATTGTTACTTTTTTTAATTATTAAATACTTACTAATATTTATATTTGAAATGATTATAAAGCCTATCATAATACATGGAATTTTGTTCTTGAATATTTCTAACACTTTTCTCAGTTAAGTGCTTATAAAGGGGCTGAGTATCATACAAACAAATTGTCATTACGTGCCTTTTCCGCATATCATTCCGCTCAAAGAATTGTCTCATACATTATAGTGACACTGGAAAAAAATGACACTTTCACATCTGAGTAAATCGATGTTTTTATTTTGATATGAAACTTTTATTTTCAAATAGGACGACCCGACGCTTTCAAGTCTGAAATACCAGAAACACTCAGAATATTTAAACATGGACATTTTCAAAACTGAGCATATAGAAGTCAGTTCATACTCATTTTTGAAACATGGACATACTCAAAAATGATTAGAATCAGTTCAAACTCATTTTTGAAACATGGAAATACTCAAAAATGAGAACATAGTAGTCCGTTCTCACTCATTTTTGAAACATGGACATACTCAAATATGAGCACATGCTGTTTTATTCTTTAGTGTGTGTATGCTTTCAGAAATGAGTATATACATGTTTCAAACTTGAGTAATTTTTATTCGGAGCCATTTTTACTATACGAATACGACATCGGTAGATTTGAGTATTTTTTGCTCAGTTTTGAAATTGTCATTTTTAGAGTGCATTACATGTCAATACTTTCTCTTTTTGTCCTTAGAGATTTTGGTGAACCCTTATTTAAATTTTCTTTAAATATATAAACAATTTAAAGTTTCTTCAGTATGAGATATATATCTAAAGCTTTTAATTTCAGTAATTAAATATGTCCCCCATCTCCTTCATCAATGAACCTTTCTGTGTTAATTATCTTTTGTATTGACCTACCGCATGTTACGTAGGTAGAATTTTAATGAAGCTCTTATAATACCCACAGTTTAAAGCAGATTAATAAAATATTTGTACAGCTTAGGGATCTATAATTACTTTAAAGTATCTGATCAATTTTTGATCTAACATTAAGATTAACGCGTCGTATAATATTAGGACAAAATTATTTATTTAAGACTGATGTCTTAAAATTACATTATTCAGCAAGCTTTTGAAAAATTCCAGTATATTAATTTTGAAGAGTTTAAATATATTTGAAAATATTGAAGCCATACTGCTTTTATATCTAACTCACATATTATGGAAAATATATTAATATGAACAAAATATAAACACTAAATATAAACAAAAAAATCATAGACAAAATTCGGCATAGATTATGAAAACAACTTCAACAGTAACAGAATATTGCTAAGAATTTAAATTTTTTCATCCAATAAAATGACATAGTTCAATAAACAATTTAAAACAAAAAAACGGAGTAAAAATTCATTTTCTGCAATTCCTGTCCATATCTGGTATGTGCGATTTTTTTTCTCGAAGCCTCGTGTGTGATCTATATAATTTTTACACGCTACGTAATATATTACAAAAATAGTTATGTTTCAAAATACATACGACAGTTAAAAATGTACATGAATTATTAAAATAATCCATCCTGTAACAGAATTATGTTGAGTGTATCTCTCATTGACAGATACACTCTATAATCTATAACAAATAAGATTGTAGTTCACCTCAGTTATACATAACAATTTCATTATTTTTCAAGTATCTTAAGAACGTTAAAATGCACCACTAACGTATTTTCTTTGTATATAGCATAACGTAATGGAATTTTTCTTGTGAGTCCATGTAAAGTATGTAACATATGCAACACATACGACATATTCTATGCAACACATACGACATATTCTATGCACCACATTCCATGCTCTACATATTCTATGTTCCGCTATGCTGCTCCACTTTAATACTGTGTTCCAGCACGCCAACCCTTGATTTTCGATCAAGCGTTGTAAGATAATTGGTGCTTACTCGATTGCGTTCAATAACCAATCGTTTATACACGAATTTGCATATATTTTCTTTAAATGTAATATGACTTGATAAAAGTTAACCACTTTTAATTGATTTTTCTTATATAGTTAATACTAAACACTGGATATGAAAATTAATAAAAACTATCAATTTATAATTTGAATGTGCACTAAAATTTTCAGTTTATTCTAGTTATGATCTTTAAATAATAAGATAATAAGACATAATATTTATAACAGAGATTTAAACAATAATATTCATAACAGAGATTTAAATAATAAGATAAAATATAGAAATGCAAAATTTATATTTTTTGATTGTGTATCATAGACACATGTTAATTATTATTAGTAGTACTTATAGAATTAAAAATATTATTTTAAAAGTACTCGTTGTATCGCTACTACGTATCTTTTTCTTTTTGTTCATTACAATTATTTTTAGTGCCCTCTTTGATGTTTGGAATGCATACGAAACTTCAATAATGTTGCAAAGAAAATTCTTTATTTTAAATGTTGTTACAATTTCGTTAGATAATGGAAAACAGTCTTGGAAACTCTTTTTTAGTGCTGTAAAAAAAAAAAAAAAAAAAAAAAAAAAAAAAAAAAAATTCTTGCTAATAGTTCAAAATGTCGATGATAGGAAAAGTAAGTTTTTAAGTCGAGCAAATCCAGGTTTCCATCAACATTAAAATAATCGGATTGTTTTATCGAGTTTGATTCAGATGCTGTTTTAAAATAAATGAACGGAACACATAAAGTAATCCTTTCTTTTAAACGAAAACAATCCCTCTAAGCTTCTGCTTTAAAGATTGAAAAGTAAGCAATATGATTTCGTAAAGAGAGATTTTTTATGCTTATGTTTCTCTTTTCTTTTTTCTTTTTTTTTTAATCAAGATTTTTCAGTAAAAAAAATAATAATAAATAAATAAATAAATAAATAAATAAATAAAAACGCAAATTAATATGCTTGACATTTTTTTCTGTTTTTTTGTAAGCATATTTGTTATCAGGGTATTTATAATAATGACTCACAGATTAATTTATTTTACATCAATTTTTACTAATATTTTAAAGTTACAACTAATTTTAGAGATATTTAATACTGATTATTTTAATACATACACATATATGAAATAAAACTGTAATATCATGTTTAACGAGACTAGAGACATTTTCCCGATCCACTTAAATGCAATAAGATACTTTACATGTTAATGGTGCTGGAAATGAAACAACAGATGACCTGGCTAAAGCTGCATTGACTGTACATCCTGCAGCTTGTACATCCTGATTACTCATTGAATTTGACATAAAATGGGAATTGTATTAACAACCTATATTATAAAGCACAAACGTGTCCGTGTCATTTTGCGAATGACAACGGTTTTATATTTTGATGATGAGATTTATGCTTAGAGATTTTTTGCTACTGCTTTTTTTTATTACTTTCTAAACATTGCGCATTTTTAATTTTTACACCGTTATATGTGGGAAAAAATCTACTTTCAAATGCAATTTGTTTAAAAACTTTATCGCAACTTACTTATTTATTACGGCATTTAAATTAAATTTCAAGCATTATTTTAAAAATTAATCTAATCTCTATCGCTTGTAGACAATTTCAAAATATTCTTCCTTGTTGCACTTTAAACAATATAAAAATTTCAACATTTGTTTCCAGCTAATATTTCATAATGAAATTAAAACATCCTTAAGCAATAAATAAAATACAAATTTAACAGACATGTAATTGAAATAAGGGCTTAAAATGCTGAAATTTTCAGAAAAAAAAAAACACTGCAGCAAAATAACGAATTTTTTAGCGATTTCTACGGCTATTGACTTTTGGCACGAGGCCAATACGGCATTACCGCTTTTTAGAAATTTATAAATATTATTTGAATATATAATTGACATATTTCATATAAAAATGTTCTTTGGGGCTGTTAGGCGTAAATCTAAAAAAATATTAAAAGCAAAAAAATCTATTAGAGGTTTCAATTAAAAAAATAAATGTTTTTCACCTATATTCTCTATTCCGGGAAGCTCGGGTTGGAAGTCCTAGTATTTTTAAGAGAGATATTTTGAAATATAAGACCTGGTATGATCCGTTTGTCAACTATGATAATTTAGAAGAAGCCCTGGCGGTCCCGCAAAATAATAAATTCATGTCCTTTGAGCATGTGGAGTGAGACTTTTCTAATTGCTCTAATTTAACACCAGTGTATTGTCTCTTAGACATCTTGTAATAAAAATACTAGCTTATTTTTACAAAAACAAATATTGGGAACAGATTGACGTTTAAGACTTTATAAATTCACGGACTGTGGAATTAATGAACTAGACTGTGTCATTAATGACTGTGATCTAGTTGATCTAGGACAAGTTGAATTAGTACCACAATCGACATCTGTATGTTATTTTAATATCACATATTTCATTGAATTCATATTTTATAAGATTAATGTAATGTAATTTTTTAAAAAATGTTGTGGAATGCTGAAGAATTGTTAAAATTGTAAAAATTAATCATAATTGTGAAAATTATATTTACATAATATTATGATTTTTTAAATCAAATATACATACTTTGAACCAGAAAAAAAAAATTAATAAAACATTACTTTATTTATATTTATTAGTTATATATTTTCATTCATTAAGTAAAATTTCTGGTATAAATAAATTCAGTTGGCTTGGAAAAAAATGGGTTATTGATAGGTATGTTATAAGGATTTTTTTTTTTTTTACCTTTAGCACATTAATTAAAATGAAAAAAAATAAATTTCAGAGTTAATCTGTACGGAAAAGATTGTTATTGATGTTCTTTCATGCACGATATAAAAAGTAATTTAGAAATTTCTTACTGAAGCAGTAAAATAAAAAATAAAAATGATTACAAATCGTTAAGATATTAATGAAGTTCAAAACTAATTACCTGTTTCAAAAGATAATTAATAAAACTGCTTAATTAAAAAGAAATATTATGGACTGCATTTCTAAGCTTTTAAAATCCAAAATGCGACAAATGTAAACCATACAAATCTCTTTATTTTATGCTAAAAAACTTTACAGATATTTATTTATTTAAAAAAAATATTTTTTATTCCCTAATAAAGTTTCATAATACGTTTCATGTCAAGTTTCTCTTATATTAATGATAATTAATGGAAAATATTTTTACATCAACCGAAATGGTAAAAAAAAGAAATATTTAAAATTTTTTGTAACAATTAGTTTAATTAATTTTACATATTTGAAGGTATCCGGTGAAAAATAAGGCAAGTAACAAAATGCAAGTTTCCAGATATTCAGTATTAAAATTTCCTAACTACAAGTATAACGATTATCATCGCTTTCTCTAAAAGACTGATTTGTTGAGAACATTCAGATAATTATATTCAAATTATTTTTGCGTGGTGTATTTTATTTTATTTGCGTTATTCAATTTAAAATAATAATAAAATGAATAAATAAATAATTGCTGTAAAGTCTGTTATTAAAAAAAAAAAAAAAAAAAAAAAAAAAAAAAAAAAAACAATAATTTTGCATGGAAATACGAAAAAAGAAAACTAAAATTTCACTTACCATTTTCCACAACCGAGACTCTCATTTATAAGAATTTTCATTTATAATTTTAAAAATTATTTGTTTTAAGCAGGGTGGTGCAAAATTTTAATTAGATAACCTATTGAAAACTAACGATTAAGAGTTTAATCGTGACTAAAGATTGACGATAATAGTTCAATCGTCAATTAAACTTTTAATCGTTAGTTTTCAATAGTTAATCTAATTAAAATTTTGCACCACCCTGGTTTTGAGCATTAAAACTTTTCATAACAATTAAATTAATTTTCAATTAAATCATTTACAAATGAAATGGATTTTCGTAAATTATTTCAAAAGCTAGAAAATGTAACAATTTGTTTGTTTTCGTATGTAAAATATTTAAAAATTACAATTTAGAAGTAATAAGTATTTCAATGCATTTAGTAGTTATTTTCAGTCTGTAATACGACACAACTTAAGTATAATTCTGATGGATTTGCCACTTAATCTTATATATTATTGATTTATCAGAATAAATCAGGAATAGTGTGCTGAATTTTACTTGTCACATAATCCAGCATTTTCTTGCGATTATCTTCAGAATTACTTTAGAATTAATATTAATACGAAGCGTGTCCACAAACTAAAAACCGAATAAGAATTAAAAAAAAAAAATCAAATATATTTATTGCCAAACGTTACTGCATATGTTGCATTACTTTTCTACGAAGTCACAATTTTTTAAGGAATTTATCGTATTGTGACACCAGATTTTATTGTGACATTAAGATCGTATTGTGACATCAATTTTTTTTCAAAGTGTTATCGAGCATTTCCTAATTTTTGTTTTAATACTTGTATTCTTCACATACCCAGTGATCTTTCCAATATCTTTATCCATAGATAACCAATTATTATGGGTTTTTAGGAAATGAAATATTTGTAATAAATAATATAAACAGAATACGTCAGAAAAATGTATACATACACTGTTTAATGGGTCATAGCTTTCTAATTTTTCTTTCTTTTCAAAGAGTAATTAATTGGAAATAATGAGTGGACCAAGATTAACTTTTGAGGAAAGAAAATTTATTTTAAAATACTGTTGTATGTATTTGTAGTAGAAGTACAAAAACAATATCGCAGAGAGTTTCAGGCAGATTCACCTATGCGACTTATAATTCATTGGATAAAAGAAAAGTTTGAGACGAATTGCGATTATCTTCAGAATAACTTTAGAATAATTATCAATACGATGCGTGTCCACAAACTAAAAACCAAATGAGAATTAAAAAAATATATTATATTAAATTAAATTATATTATATATTTTTATTATACTACATATTTGAAGGTATCGGGTGAAAAATAAGGCAAGTAACAAAATGCAAGATATTCAGTATTTATATTAAACGTTGTTAGTTATTAGTATTTAAATCAACGTTCCGGAACCACTATTGAGCCAGAATGCACCGCAATACTAAATGAAATGTTTGATGAAGTTTGTAAATCAGTAGCACATCGTTATAAGCAGTGTACTGCACAGAACGGTACTACTTTTGAACATCTTTGGTAAGAGGAAATGTTATGCATTTTATGTAGAATATTTTGCAATTTAAATATTAATTATATGGTAACAAAAACTGGTGTTATATTCATTCAACGTGTGTATAAATTTTCTGCCAGAGCCTGTATAATATAATATAATATAATATAAAACATTGTAATAAAATATATAGTAACAGTAAAATGATAAGACATGTTCATGTGAATATGCATTAACACCTTTGAAATACGTGTTTAGAATATCCTTAATATACTTGTCATTTCATTTATAGTAATAAAAACTAAAGATTAATTATGTTTAAACCAATTTTTGATTCACCAATTCTGTAAGGTAAATTTGTAGTGATGACTCCATTTAAATATTTCAAATGTGAAACTGTAAAAGATAATTAATTAATTATAGATAATGTAGAATTTCCGTCGTAGCATGTGGAAATTTTAATAATGCATTTCAACTGTTCGAAATATTAGGGTGCAGTTTATTAGCAAATATTTCGTGTAAACAAGCTCTACTCTGAAATAATTTATAGCTGATATCGATTGCAATTTTGATCTAAAATGAGACTTTTCTGTGCATACATATATGTTAGCAATTATATATATGTTCGGAATGCAGGAAATTTATGCATTCTAAATATTTACATTTACTCACGTTCATTTTAAGCATTCCATGTTAAACGAGATATAAAGCATAATTAATATCAAACGTTTCATGAGATTCCATGAGATGTTAGTCTATGCCAGAATAAAGATATTGAGCACATCTGAATAATATATTGTAACTGTATAATATAAAGCTAACAATAATACAAGTAACGATGTAACTAAAAAAAGAATGTAAAGGAATTATCAATTTCTGCATTATACATTTTATAAAATCTCAAACATCTTTAACAGAAAAGTATTCAAAACATAATTCAAACATAAAAATGTAATTCAAAAATACTATTTATGAGATTATGCTGTGATGAATAATATATTGTAACTGTACAAAATAAAGCTAACAATAATAAAATTATTGATGTAACTAACAAGAAGAACGTAAAGTAATTATCAATTTCTGCATTATACATTTTATGAAATCTCAAACATCATTAACAGAAAAGTATTCAAAACATAATTCAAACATACGAACGCAATTCAAAAATACTATTTATGACATTATGCTGTGAGGTAAAATAACACTTAGTTTTAGTGATTTTATTACTTATTTATGTTATTATTAATTGTTATTGTTGTTGTTTCTTTTAAACATATATTTTTAGAGTTTTATAATAAAAGTATTGATGTAACTAAAAAGAAGAATGTAAAGTAATTATCAATTTCTGCATTATACATTTTATGAAATCTCAAACACCATTAACAGAAAAGTATTCAAAACATAATTTAAACATAAGAACGTAATTCAAATATACTATTGATGACATTATGCTGTGATGTAAAATAACACATAGTTTTAGTGATTTTATTATTTATTTCTGTTATTTTTATTTGTTATTGTTGTTGTTTCTTTAAACATGTATTTTTAGAGATTTTTCTGAGTTTTTTGTTTATTTCTGTTATTATTATTAATATTTATTGTTGTTGTTCTTTCTTTAAACTGAGAGACACGGCTCTGTAATACAAAATCTGAAATTATATTTGACAGAAATACCAAAGCAAACCTTGTTTATAACAACAACTAAATGATTTTTACAAAAAGAAAAATAATTAATTATATATCACTCATCGGCTATAAAATAAATTTCAAATTGACAAGTTTGTTCCGGTTAAAATAATAATAATAAAAAGGGTATATCATTCATAGACTAAAAAAGAAAATTCAAATTGACAAGTTTGTTCCGTTTATTTTTAAATTCGTATTTTCTTGCTATTAGTCCAAAATTACGAATCACGACCAAAACTGATATCGCAAAGTTAAAGAGAATTTATTCAGGGCAACAAATAGTGGCTGGTACAAAGCGACGCGCCCATCGTTTTGTGCCAATTGCTGTATGTCTTTCGTCGCAGCCAGCCACCATTTGTGACGTCATGATAATGAGTGAGCGATTGTTGTAACATTTCAACAGATTTTTTTTTTTGGCTTTAGAAGAATGAAAGGCAATGATGAAGTATCTCGTATTTCTGCCAACGGCTTCACACTTCAATAATTCATTTAATGTGGAGATATGCTAACTATCCCATTGTTTTTCATGTAAAATATATGAGAAATGCTCACGCAATCTTTCTCATTCTGCACTGTAATAAAAGACAAACGTTTCTTAAACTATGAAAGTATAATGTAACCACCGGATATTCACAACAACCTGCTCTGAGTTACCAATATTCCCAAGACCATTCTTTATCTTTAGAAACCTCAGATTATAAAATAGTTTCGAGATTTATAGAAGAAATTATAAAAAATATTGTTTTTTTCTGTCATTGATTTTCGGAAACCTTTCCGAGTAGTTTTTATAGTCCATTAATCAGTTTTCGCAAATGGCAAGAATTATCTATATGCAAAGAGACGTATATTATATTTGAGAGTAAAATACTAAAAATTCGCGGAATAACAGCAAATTCTTTTCAAATCACCTTTTTTCTGATAAATGTAATTGTTCGTCTTCCAGTCTACTATTTAAGGGCTAACACAACACTTTGACAAAACTGAAATTTAAGACTTTTTCAGGAATTTTGTTTAAAGATATGCGAAATGTTCATAAACATCCATTTCTACTAAATTATCATGCATACACGAAGGTAAAAAAAAAGTATTTTATAACTTTTTAGCTCATACATACAAATAGAATGACGAGTTGACAGCTGATGGAAAGGAGTTCTACGAAACATGAAGGTCAAGTATTGCACACGATAGCTCATCATATACTTAATGTAGAGCAATGAGACATTTTTTTTAGTCCAAAAGCTAACTTTTGGACTGAAAGATGCAGGCAGTTTTTAAAAAGTACATTTTTATTGAAATGATGTGAATTTGTGGTGACGCCATCTTGCACGGGCTGTAAAACTAGTTTCTAGCAGGAAGCAACTGAATTAGGCTTTTGCTCGGCATTAAAGATCTCGTCTTATTCCCGGGTTCACCTCTGTGATGCTTACTGGAGCTCATATCTCCTGCATTGGTGAACTTTGACAAACAAGCGCACCTTCACCAATAATCATCACCTCCTCTCAAGACTAAAAGATGGCAGCACTGGAAAGACTCGTATCACTCAAAACCTTTGAAACGCTCACAGCACAAAGCTTATGACAACTCTCATAGCACAAAAGCCGGTCATGCACACATCTCGAGGCCAGACATGCGCATGCCGTAACAGCATCTCCCTGTCAACCACCATGCAACATGAATGAACATCATTTGTCCAACGTCAACGAGACGTTCTCCTCAGTGAGGTTGGAGTACTGGTGCGAGGCCAGATTGCTGTTTGCATGGGTAGTACAAACAAGTTTCTCACAGGAAGTGATCGAACTAACCTTTTGATCGGCAATATAGATCTGGCCTACTGTCTCCGTGTTCCTCGTTTCGATCCTTACCGGCGCTCATATCTTCTGCAAATTCAAAGTAAAATGTACATTTTCAACCAAAAATTGTATTACTTCAAACTACACAGAAAAGCGAAATATCAATCATATTTTGAAAAAAAAAGTCCTTTTGTAGTTAACTAAAAACAGTATATGACTTGAAACTATATCAAGCTGATTTATTGAAAATTGTTTGAATAAGAGTGTTAATCGCTTTTAAAAATGGCGATTTGGAAAACACACGCTTAAAATTTCCGCTACTGTTTATAAGCTATGGAGCTCCATAATTAAGCTTTCAGATTCGATATGAATTTCTAACTAGTAGAAGATGATTTTTGTATTTATAAAGAGCACTTGAAGCCACATGGAAAAACAATTTAAATTTCAAACCGCTCAAAGGGATACTACCCAATAAGAAATTGATGAGTATGTTGTGAAATCACTAAATATATATTAAAATATAAATTTTCCTTATAAAATAAAATTGCAAGAGATTTTTTTTAAATTTAACAAATACATTTATTACACATACACATATATATATAATATATATATACTAATATTTTTCTTTTGTTCTAACATACTTAATACTATTTTGAATGTGGTTAAATGTTTTTCAAATGTTTAGATTTTAATAGCTTATGTTTGAAAAGAAATTATTTTTATTATCGTACTTAAAAAGCCAAAAAAAAAAACCGCAAAACATTATTTTAATGTTACTTAAAAGCTTTTAAAATTTTAAAATGTCCATTAAATAAAGCCTTTTTAAAAACTTTGAAAACTTCTTTCTATAACATACTTAATATAAACTTAACTTTAACATTTTTGTTTTAAAATGAAAGCTTTAAATTATAAGAAATATACCTTTATTTTCTATATTTGAGCTTTTGAAAAACATTTGTATTTTTTCCCCTTTAATTTATCTAGCTTCTTTCAAAATGAAATTTAAATTTTTCTAGCTAAGAAAAACTCGTGATTATTTTAAACAAAACAGAATTAACACAATATTTTTATATTACTATTATTTTTACATAGAAAACATGTTTTTATAATGTAAAAATATTTTTATTTTATTTTGCAGTGCACTTAAATTAATAGGTACAACAATTAATTTTGATAAAACCGTCAAGACTTTTATTTTTTTAGATATTTCAAACATTTATGTTTTTTTAATTGCAACAAAGATAATTCTGAGACGTGTTAAACATAATATGAATATAGAAATACATAAAAAAGAAAAAGACAAAACCATCTATGTATAAAGCGACTTCTATTAAAACCGAGAGTAATAATTAAAAAAAAAATCTCACAATATAGTTTGAGCAAAAATGTCTTTTATTTCCTTTTTTCCAAAATATATTTCCCTCAAATAGATACAATTTCCCATAGTCCAGTCCACTTCTTAAAGCAAGTTGGAAGAATATTTTTGAAGTTATTTTACTTACCTTACATGCTTGAAATGATGCTTGCTTCTGCACTAAATTGTCTTCTTTGGGTAGTGAAAATGTATCAGAACGAGCATTATTTTCAAGAGTGAGCTTATATATATACATTTTTGGTGAGTTGATATGTTTGGTTGACATCGTAAAGGAGAAGTGTCGTTGAAGTAAATGCGATGCGGGCTTTTACTTTATTACTCTGTTTAGGATTTAGTATTTCCCATAAAATGTTTCAATAGGTTCTTTTGAATGGTCTTAATGATTCGGCCATTGCTTGTGAATTGAAGGTGGATAGTTAGAAAAAAGTTTTGAAAATATACTCCAAGAATTAAAGAAAAATTACCCTCTTTTATATGAAATACGCTTTTCTATTTAAAAATGTATAGGAAAGAGAGAAATTATTTTGTAAATATTTTCAGTTACATTATATTCTTATGCTAATGCTAAATGGCATAAAATGAGAATACTGGGCAATTTTCGAATGGGCCATTTTCGTATAGTGGAAAAAAAAAAGTGGGTAAGTGTGATCGAAAATCTCTCAAAGGGTTTAGTTTAATATTCATTTCAAAAAACTTTATCCTTTCTTTAATAAATTCAAATAAATATCATTTAGAAACAACAACAAAAAAAAGTCATGTTTTTTATAAAGTAAAAATTTACCGGTCTATTTTTTTCGTTTTTACGAATATCTAAACGAGCCGGATAGCGGGCGAAGCCCGCTATTATATTCTGTCATAATAATATCCGTCATGCGGACTAAATACAATATTTAAAAAAATTATTTCAAAATTAAACAAATTGTACACTTTCAAAATGTTAAAATATGCGAATATTTCCATAATCTGATTTTTATCACGATTCAATATGTTTCTCAAACTCATATATTTACTATTCTCTATCACTCATATTGATACTCGCTTTGTATTATTCTCAAACATTTGAAAAATTCGTTAAACTTCCAATATGACGTCAGATTATCTTTTTAATTCTCTAATGACGTGATATTAATCTACTTTGTGTACATACACATACTCATACACCTTGTATTATTGAGAAATCTTAGACATTTTCCGTTTTATTACCACTATGACGTCAATCAATTTTATTTCATATTTATCTTTTTTCAATTGGTGAAACTTTTTAATCATTTTCATTTTGTCACGTGGAAATCGTCTGATAGAAAATTAATTATTGTAAAAAGAATTTCATTGTGGATTTTAAATTTTTGGCATCTGCTATAACGAAAAATGTTTAAATTTAATAGAAAAAGGCTGTTAGAATTTTGGTTTTTATCTCTATTTATTAAAATAATACGATTTTTTCAAATTTTAATATTTTGAGATCTTTGCAGCTGGTATTCTTTTCTATATACACAAATTTTCAACTCTATAAGTTATATGGTTTTTGATAATGGCTCTATGACGGACAGACAACGCAGCGGGAGTAATAGAGTTTCGTGAGATGAACGAAACCCTGAAAAAAAAAAGTTTCGAAAGCATTTTTTTAACTGGCAGAAAAGGTCGTTTTTAAAAGATGAATTGATTCCATTTCCTGCTCGACTAAATCTTTATTTATAAGGTTGAAGTAATCAAATACAGACGAATTACGCACCAGAGCATTATCAGCAAAAAAATAGTAAACACAGACATAATTGCTTTTCATTCAATGGACGCTAATGGGAACGCATGACCTCTTTCCACCGCAACAGTTACATAACTGACTGATTTTTTTATCAAAACAATATCGCCAAAAAAAAAAAAAAATCGCCTTTTATCGAAACGAACATGCCAATAAAACAACGCTATGGGAGCCGCCTAGTCTACCAAAACAGCAGTGCTATTACGCAAATTAATGTTTTTATTTAAATAAAAACAGACAACCGAAATAAAAATGAATATCAAAAGAGAAGTATAAAATGTAATTGTTTTTAACATTTTAGATAACTGTAACAGAAAAAAAGAAACTAGAAAAGAAATGATATTTTTAAGTAGTACATTAATTATTTCGTATTATTAGGTTTTATTTATTATAAATTAAGGAAGTCGCACTCAATAAAGAAATAAAAAATAAATGCTTTAAAAAAACAGTTTAAATGCGGAAATATTAAATTCGAAACATTTTAAAATGAAAAATATAAATAAAATATGTGACTGCATCACAAATACGTTCTAATATTAGAGCCAATAAATGATAAACAATTCAAATGCGTTTGTGTGGCCATAAAATAATTTAAATTTTATGCATTTCATTATTTTTAATATGAGTTTAATTAATCATTAATATAAAAAAAATATCTACGATATCATCTGTACAAATCCAAATTTACTAACTAAAATTACAAATTATTAATAGATTAAAACCATTGAAATTCATTAAAAATAATTTTATTTTTCAGAAAATATATCTTTAAAACATTAAAAATTATTTAAAAAGTCATTATTATTGAAATTTAAAATTAAAAGTTTCCACAATATTATCAGAAAGTATGAACAAGGCGCAGCATAAGTTATTTATGTAGCTAAAAATAAAATTATATGGTATTATATATTTTCTACTAAAATTTCTTGCGTATCACTAATTAAAAAAAAAAAAACCTTAGATTTTCTTTGAAATTATATATCTACATAATAAATATCACTTAATTTGATATCAACATATAATAACAAATACTGAATTTTATTAAAGAATAATTTACGCAATTTTCAACAAAAGCAGATAGCTTAATTGTCTTAAACATATCCCGCATTCAACAAAAATTTGTCAAATACATTCATTAGTTAGGACTCCTTAAAATTAACTTAATTGATTTTTCAAATTTTCAGAATAATACTGAACACGATATACAGACATTAATACAAAATGTTCCCGTTTAAAAAAAATATATATATATATTCGAAAAAAAAAAAACATTTTTTTAAATATCACACAGTACTATAGATTGTTTCTTTAATTTATAACGTAATGTGCCAAAGCTAAATTGTCGAGAATAACTCGTGAAGGTTTTTTTTCTTTTTCGCGAAAAACATAAAAACCGTATGATGAGTTAATAATGTAAGTTCAAGTTAATAATGCAATACTGAATAATTCTTGAAAACTCTGTTTTAATTTTTCTGATTTGTCCAGTATTGCCAGTGCGCTACATTTTAAAAATTCAGATTGCTCGAATAGCACAACCTTTTTGAAATGGTATTATTCCCCTTCTTTTTGTCTTATTTAATCTGTTATTAAATAAGGTGAATTTTCCTTTCTCAAAAAACTGGTGGAAATCAAGAAAACTGAATTTTAAAAAAGGAGCCGATTGACAACACTGAACGTCGTTAGGTCTTTTGATACAGTCTGGCACTAGGACCTTATATTCAATTAATTAAGCTTTGTATTCATGCCGGAGTTATTCACCTCATACACTCTATATATGCGTCCGCATCAATAATATTATCTCTACGCTATACCGTATACTTGCAGGCATTCAATAACTTTCTGTCCTTAGCCCTACCTTGTTTAAAAATTTTCTAACGATATTCCTCGCACACTGTGGAATTTACTTGCCCTGTACGCGAACGACACGGCAATTTACGACTCTACAATGTAGAGTCTACATATCAACCACACATTTTTTGCAAAATTATTCATAAACGATTTCACTAGCTGTTGTACTGAATGGCATGGTAAACTTAATGAGCAGAAAACTGCTGCAATATATTTTGCCAAATAATTAACTTATCCAATTATCCAAAAGTACTATTATTTATTATTTACGGGGCTGGAATTTGGGGAGGTAAAAAAATTAACCAAAAAAAAATTAACATCTATTCAAAGAACATTCCTACTACAACTGTCAAGGGGCTATCAAACCATCTCAACAGACACACTAAATGTTATTACAGGCATACCACTCATCACTTTAACATTAGAATATGAATACAACAAGAGCAGAATCCGACTCCTTTCACATACCCAAACAATAAAACAACATTTTCCCTCCAAAAGCATTGAAAGGGCAGTCCATGGTGGGCATTAACATTAAGCAGAAGAAGCATCACATCTCCAAATAAATACAGATCATAACATATACACACCATCTACATTGCCAGTAATTTTTACTGATTGATCTCGAACAGCAATCGGCGTGGCATCGGCTTACTGTGTCACGGAAGGTATGTCGATCATCCACCAGTGGGCCTGCAGATTGGCCGACAATAACACCTTATACTAAGCCGAGATATACTATGTCATCTTCCAAGCACTCAAATGGATCCACACAAAAAAAGACACAACCCTGCTATGGATATATATAGCGACAGTCTGCCTAGTCTGCAGGCAATTAATTTCTACAAAACGAAAAACCCACTAGTTTTTGATATCAAGAAAAGTCTACTAACTCATGTAAGCTGCACTCGAATTTGTCATGTATCCGCTCACAAGGGCATATTTGGCAACGAGTTGGAGGATACTCATGAAAAGAAGCCGCAAAAAACCTAACATTGATCACCACCTTCCATTCTCACCAAGCTACATCAAAAGATCATTAAAGAGACTTATTCTAAAAGACTGGCAAGTACATTGGATCACTTCAAAAAAAGGTCGACATACTCATACGCTAATCCTCAAAGTCTCCTACACAATATTTTACCTCTCTCCTCACACTACAGCTTTTCTTACTGGTCATGGACCCTTCCGCCAGTACCTACAAAAATTCAAATGTGCATCTTCATACCGATGCGAGTACATTGAACAAGGCACAGCATCACATCTATATTTCCATTGCACACAGACAAGCCAATGGCATCTCAGGTACACACAAAACCCTCCTAAAAATTGGCTGACAAATATCCTCACACGCCCACTTCTTAAGAGGCAACTAAAAAAAAACATTTATAACCATCTAACTTACCTGTCAAATTTAACGTAGGGAACCTGTCTGTCGGTTCTGTCGCGCGTGAATCTGTGGCAGAGAATCCCGCGCCTGTCGCGAGGGCGTTTCTCCGGCGCGCCCAAAAGCTTCCACAGCTTACTGATGTCCCTCGTTGTCCAGTGTCGAGAGGGAGAATCTATTTTACGGCAGTTATGGTCCACTAATGTAAAGCCGCGATCAGTCCCTGTTACTTGCTTGCGATTGGAGAATTCTTGACCGTAATCCGAATTTCTTTCATACTTGTGTTTATGATATTCTCGAACATTGTAGCGTTTTCCGGCGGCTTCAGCTACGGCTTAACACTGTATTTTTTAAGAACTTAATAAAGGGACTGGGATGGATACTATGCTCTACAGACTTGGTATCCTTTTCTAAAGAATCCCTCTTAGGCAAACAAATTATACAGTATTTGTATTAATAATACTACTAGTCCCTGTACTAATAAAACTGTATATCAGTGATTTACCCTTGACAAGAGAATTACCTTGAATAAACATTTTTTAAATATCAGAGGCAAAGTCTCCGGCATCCAAAACCTCGATCACCTCCACTCAAAAATAATTCTGTATCAAAAATAAAGTAATTATCTATAATATATGTATTCGCTATATTCTTACTTATGATTGTCCAATCTGCGACTTTGCAAGTAACCCTAATATGACCTAAAATGACCTACAAAGTATTCCCTGTTTTTGCACATAACTCTAATTAAAAGCAACCTAGATAATGAATGGTGTTGAAGCAGCGTCGCAAAGAAACAAAAAACATTGTTAATATGCGTAATACTGATAAACGTGTAGAACCTTTCACATAACAACTGTTTTACCGAATAGTTCAGACAGCTAAAAGGAGTGAAAACACCCCATATATTTTAATCATATATATTTTAATTAAAAAAGGAAAATAGCCATTTTTTCGAATTTATATCTTCTTTAAATTTATGTTTATAAAAAAAAAAGCTAAGGGGTTTGGCAGAAAAGCTTTCTTAAGTAGAAAGCTGCTCTAATTTTTGCGCCAAACAATATGATATACTACGCCAACAGTCGTGAGTACGAATTAAGAACGAGTAACAATAGTTTTATAATTGCATAAAAAGGGGGTTGTTTCGTTTAATAAACTTTTACATTTAACGGACAATTTATTACAGACTTTGTGAAAAACAGTATTCAGAATCATGTTTAGTGATTTTGTTTTTCGTTAAACCGAATATTATTGCATGACATTTCTTTGTCATCTACAAACACTTCATCTGGAAAATTTAATCTCAAATGTTTTTAACTCGATTGTGAATGGCATTACGTCAATAGCATATTAGTATTATTTTAACATATCAAAATAAAGTTTGCTGAAGTCAATAATTACCTAATTATTTTCTCGTGTTCTAATCAGTACATAAATCCTTATAGGATTTATGTATTTACAATTTTATGTAAATTGTATTAGACTGGAAGGCGACCCCAGAAAAATCTATGTATATAAACGTTATCACAATTCCTATATTATTTGAAAGACAATGCTGTCTAGCAAAAAATTAGACAGCCGATCAGCTTTAATGCAATCTTTCCTAAAACAATAGCAGACAGACCTGAAATTTAACTTAGATTACATCGCCTATTCAGTAGAAAAACTCAGTAATCGTAATGGTTTTCTCGCACACGAATTAGGATTTAAGGATTGTGTTAAGAAAATTGTCCCAACCGTTTTCGATTTAATAATTTTACATGAGCTTTTTTAATGCTGGGTTCGTCATAACGAATTTCCCGAATTAGGGATCTAGCTAGACAATTTTCTTGTGCTCGATTTAGTATCGAAGGTAAATTTCATGAAAATAGTTACTCCGTTTTTGATATCATCCTTAATTCTTTTCGGATCATTGAACAACAGTATTGGCACAAATCCCGATATTATTGAAGATTGATTTCGAAGTCTAGACCTAGTCAGATTCTATTCTCGTATTCGAATAAGGTTTATTTCATGAAAATCGTCGGAGCCATTTTCAATTTATACAAGCATTTTCAGCAATGCGTTTGTTTTAAGATCGGTTCGATCGGTTTCTCGAGCTTGTATTATTATAGCAGTCAAGTTTTCGGTAAATAGTTCGAGATGTTTTCGATATATAGCAGCGTTTTCAGCGCTGAGTTTGTTTTGACCTTTCAAAAAGAATTTTCTTAAATTCGGGACTTAGCTAGATCATTTTCTCGTACTCGATTTAATATAGAAGCTTACTCATAGAGAGAAATAAAGATAAAACATTATTTACTTTTACTTGAATGATAATTACAAAATTCCAACATTGCGAGAACGTTCACTGTTATTAATGATCAATATGAAATGATGTACCGTAATTTTGAAGCTGAGTTTAGGACACCCGATATCATTACAATAAAGTAGTACTTAAGGTGATATCTTGAACGTAAGATTTATTTACATTAAAATCTTTAGCACTTTCCCATATTCAGCCATTTTCTTCTTAAGGAAATAAAGCTATTAAGATAAAAACACATATTTGGAAAATATGATAGTGCAGTGATAAAGTTTATATGCTGATAGATCATAAATTTTACGTTCTAAGACATATCGTGCAGATATATATATATATATATAAATTGAACTACATTTCTGCACATAATGTGTTATTTTTAATGGAAGATTTATAGTTGACACACGAAAGATGCTCCATTATTATTTTTTTTATCTCTTTGTGAAATTTTTTATAGTTGATATAGTTTTATTTCCTAAATTTTAGTATTGCGTATTATAAAGATGGATTATGTATTTGATAAAGCGTTTAATGGCGCTAATAATAATAATAAATCAACTTTTATTTATACCATTTATGCCAAAAAAAATAGCTCGAAGATTAAGTATTTTAAATATATTTATTGAAAAGCTTAGAAACTAATTAGAGAATTATTTAGGGATTAATTAATTAGTGTGTTAATTAATGAAGTTATGCGTAATATCAAGAGTTAATTTTGCTGGTGCTGATTTGTTTAACTAAGTGTTTTTAAATTATTTATTTAATGACTGTATGAATAATCAAATATATAAATCAAATACTCGAGTGGTTTCTTCAATAATAAAAAAAATGATATCTTGTTAATTATTTTGTTTTGAACAGAAGGTGATATACAGTATAATCTCGTTACAACGAATTTGTAGGGATCACATTTTAAGTTCGTTATTCTGAAAAATTCGTTAATATCAATCAAATAAGGCGGATTTAAAAAAATTAATTTGGATACACATTAAATAAAATGAAGAAAGTTAAAAAAGCTTAATTAAATCTCTACAAACATGACAAAAAAGTATTTATATAAAGTATATTATTGTGAACATTTTTATTATAAGATAAATTTTAAATTCATTAAATTTAAATATTTTAGTCGTGACTATAAAAAAATTAAATTTATGTTGCATATCTGGTAGCTGAAATACTCACGCTGATGTATACCATTAATGTAACTTTTAATTATTTTTTTTTTTTACAAAAAAGTAAAAATTTTCCTTTTTTCTCAAATGGACAATACATGTTTCAAAACAAAATCTTCACTATTATTTAACGTTGAATAAAATATTTCCGGAAAAATGTTTTGCTGAGACAAATGGTTTTTAAATGTTTCTATGTTCGACAAATCTTTTGATCATAGAACAAAATTTTTAGTAGTGGAGGAACAATCACGCTCATAAATTACACTGTTGTCTGCTTTCCCTTCTTTTATTAAAATTGTCGCAGTATCATTTGTACGAGGGTCGATCCAGAGGTAAGGTTCCCATCAAATTTACAAATAGACAACATTGTTTATTTTATAGAAATTTACATCGTTGGAAAGAAGAACGTTTGCTCTATTTCTATACGTAATCGCCATCTTTTTCTGCGCATTTTTGTAAACGGTGCTTCAGTTTCTGTATCAAAATGTCGTAAAACTCCACCGTTAACTCGTTGAGGGAACGTTTCACATCTTCTTTGACATCATGACTACGCTCCGGAAGCGTTGGCCAAGAGTTCCTTTAACTTGGGGAACAAGTGATAATCACTAGGTGCGAAGTCCGGACTGTAAGATGGGTGTGGCATGACAGTCCACCCAAAATGTGTCAAAAGTTCCTGGGTTTAACGAGAGACGTGAGGTCGGCGTTGTCGTGAAGCAGCGTTACACCGGCTGTCAGTCGTCCTCCCTGGCGGTTCTGGACGGGCGAATCCCTTTGGCGCGCAAAAAGCGAATTACGGAACGAATCTCGCACTTGGCGGGGTCAACAATGGAAACCTCTATCTTGAACGTCTGCTGAGCTAAGAATAAGCTGCGCAGTGACGCACGGCTGGGGGAATCGCGAGTGTAGGAACAGCCGCACACAGCGCTGTTGCCGTACTTCACCTCACACCTTCCCGTGCGGCTGGAGCTCTTTGGGAACCTTATTTCTGGATCGACCCTCGTAGTTAGGTTATGTTATTTGGTGACTCCTTTATCCATTCAATGTAAACATTAGCCGATGATGTAAGTGAAAAACTTTCTGTAGCTATGATCCAGAGATCAGCAAGATATTTAATGCAATAAGTAAGGTAAATCTAGGATAGTCTGCGCACAATTCAAAAGAATAACAATAAAATATCTAAATATTAATTTTTTGCTAAACTATCCATGACTAATTTTGACTTCATTTGTTTTTTATGCATTTCCATTGCTATTTTGTTGTTATGTTGCAATTTAATAGAATGGTTCTAATAAAACCAAGAAAGTTATTTTGCGCAATCCGTCCTTACAGGGTTGGTGTTATTGCGCACATGGGTAGGAGAGATTGTTACTAATAATAACTACAATTAAATTGTTAACAATAATAATTACACTTAAATGACATTGTTGTAAGGTTTTTGTGAACAAATATTATTGTATTAGGAGTGAATATTTCAAGCTAATGATTAAAGAATCAGAAAAAAGAAATAATTTTAAAAACGATTAAAAAATTTTAATTAAAGGAAAAAAAATTAAAGAATAAAAAAAAGCAAGTCCTGGTAAGACTACAAAATAACATTAAGTTACTTGATAACACGTTTAACTTAAAATTAGTCCATTTTCATTTTTCATTTTTCCAGGCAAATTTACCAATAAGCTGCGTAATCTCTTCTAGCAAGGAAACTAATGGGAACAATGCGCCATCTCTCTTAAGTAGCAGCTGCGAAAACTCTCCAATTTCGGTAGTAAGATTGCGCGGCCTTTTATTTAAACATGGCTGGTACTAAAACAAACCGTTGATGTTCACATTGTTAGTTTAGATTAGTAGCTTAAGAGAAATCGTTAAAATTTAAAATATTTTGTACTACTGACATTGTATAGAAATTCTGATGAATATCTATGAAAATTCAAGCACTTACTTTGAGAAAACAAAACAATATAGCAGTGTTTTATTTTAGACGCTCAAAGCAAACAACGTGCACTTTTAAGTAGATACTCCACTACTGCTGTTGTACAAATACCTGGAGTCGCTGAGCGCTCACTCTGCTCCTTCCCACCGAACCTCTATGTGCGAAATCTCTTCGACCGCACTATCTCTCCTGGCTTTACCTTACATTCTTTTGCAGGCTGTTGTGCTTCATTTGTACAATGTATTTGTATAAGGCAAAAGTTCCTCCAACGTTTTTAATTGTGGCAGAGGATACATTTTTCCAGGCATCGTTTATCACGCCAATTGCGTATTTCAAATTCACTGTTGTTGAAACTTCATTTTTTTAAATAGCCTTTCTGTAAGTCTGCGTCTAAATTAACTTTGACATTTTTTAAAATATAAAACCATGATATGTTATATATAAAATCCATGTTATTTTATACGCAAAATGGAAATATAGTTAGGAGGTCAAAATTTTGCTTTTATGTTAGATAATTTTATGTAGCTAGGTGAGCGCCATTATTTGAGCAAAGTTATTTTCTTTTGATTTTGCTCATTTTTGCAGTCAAATTCTTCGACACTTAAAAAAGACTTCCTGAGTCATAATGTTACTTTATTAATGAAGCAGAAGTTTCTTCGCATTTTTAAAGCAGCGCGGCTTGCAAATGTCTCGAAAGCGCTTTAAATGCCATTAAAAGATTTTAGCTTTTTTATCGGTGACATTAAAACAGAACAAAACCAAAATCCGCACTTTTCATTTTGTCTTTCAACTTTCTTTGATATAGTGCGACTGCCACTTGGTAGAAGTTGATTCAAAAGCAATTTCATCTGCATTGAAATATTTTCACGATATATTGGCACTTTTTTCTTCTCCATAAATTTCTTTTATACTATGCCGTACCTAAAATGAAAACGAAACAGCCAAATTTCTCAATGTTCATATCTTGTGAAATATATTTGACTTTACCATATAATATAAGCCATGAAATAGGCAAATTTTGTGTCTTATACCTTCCAACCAAGCGTATACATTTTCATAGATCGCTTGATATTCCCCAGGTTACATTGACTTTCTGTCTGGGTACATAATAGACCTTTTCGAAAGCTTCAACGTTTTTCTGTTTCATTTAAAATGCAACAGTTGCAACATAAATTGTTTCGCGGGATCTACTTGACTTTTTCAATGACTTTATTTTTTTTTCTTCGATCAAAATTGATTTCTGTTTTGTTCTTTAACATAAAAAAAGCTAATTCCAAATGTGATTTGTTGCAGATTAGAAATTCATTAATAGGATCAGCTATTTATTGCCAAATTTCAATGTAAGGGACTATTTCAAAAATGAATACTTTGGACTTGCTATATTTGTTTATACGAATGTAAAATCAAATCAAATTACTTATGAAGAAAAATTATTATATGTGAGTAAAAACAAACATGCGAATAAAACAGATGAACAAATTTAAAATAATGACTGTTATAATAATTAATGAAGAAAAGATGTAGTTGGAAGACTCATGTACCTAGGATCACTTTTTGATTATTGCATAAAAACTCACCTAATAACCATTTTTAAAATTGCTAACTTAATGTGCACGTATGTTGATAATATGTATTTCTTACAGGAAGTATCGTACATGCTTAAAATTGGAAATTGTGCCGAAAGGAATAATTTCCTTAAAACAATGCAAATAGACCTAGATACAAGATCACTAATAAACAATCAAACATAAAACATCCCATACATGTTAATCCCAAAACCGTCCCAGAAACAAACAGAAATATCTACTCGGAATGGAAATACGGTCTTATTTTAATTTATGTAAATAACATAAAGGTAGGAGTTGTTTTCATACTGAAATTGAAACAATTTCTTTGTGTTTATCTGTGAAGAAAAATTATTAGATATGAGTAAAAATAAACATGCAAATCAAACAGATGGACAAACTTAAAATAATGACTGTTATAATAATTAATGAAGAAAAGATGTAGTTGGAAGGCTCTTGTACTTATGATCACTTTTTGATTATTGTATAAAAACTCACCTAATAACCATTTTTAAAATTGTTAACTTAATGTGCACGCATGTTGATAATATGTATTTCTTACAGGAAGCATCGTACATGCTTAAAATTAGAAATTGTGCCGAAAAGAATAGTTTTCCTAAAACAATGCAAATAGATCTAGATAGAAGTTTACCAATAAACAATCACACATAAAACATCCTATACATGTTAATCACAAAACATTCCCAGAAACAAACAGAAATATCTACTCGAATGGGAATACGGTCTTATTTTAATTTATGTAAAGAACATAAAGGCAGGAGGTTGTTTTCATACTGAAATTAAAACAATTTCTGAAAAATTTTATAGGAAACACTAGATAAAAGTAAACCAAGATAGTAAACTAAGATAGTAGAGATATATTTAAAAATATTGTTGGTAAATATTTTAAAAAATTATACATTTTATTATTAAAAATGTATTTTATTTATAAATATGATCACACTCCGGTAACTGACACCATCCCTATTTTAAAACACCAATAACTGACACAAAGTGAACCAGTGACTGACACTTTATTATAAAATATTAGAATGATTTAAAGAAACTTTATTTTTTTATTATAAAAACAAAACACATTAATATTTATTATAAAAAGTGGAATTTAGCAAGTTGTACTGCATTATTAGTAATGCAGATTATATAGCAGTAATATTTAGTATTGCATTATTAGTAATGCAGATATCCAATAACTGATATTTATGAACGAGTAACTGACATCTGGTGTCAGACACTGGTAAAACAAATTAAAGCTTAATGGTATTTACTACAAGATAAATTTAATTTATTGTTATGCATTTTTAAACCATTCAAATAATGTATTTGAGGACCATAGTTTCAAAACTCGCCTCATCCAAAAAATCCAATTCGAGAAAATCACGAAACACCTCTGACTGTTTCCATTGTTTTTCATTGTAAACCAAGATTTCAGAACGCCAGAAATACATGCTAAATCTAGTTTTTCCGCGGATTGCAGTATTTTTTCAGTGAAGATTTGCCAATAGAATAGAGTGATAGAGAAAACACGATTTTTTTAAATTTTGGATAAGGCGAGTTGTGTATGCTCATGTCCTCATTTGAACTTTCTTTAATGTAACCAATAACTAACACCTCTGTTAGAGACTGGTGAAATAAAATTCTAGGAAACGATGACTGTCCTCTCCCAAATTAAGCTAAATTAAATAACTATAAATAAATTAAATAACTCTAAAAATAATGGCCCTAATATAACGTATGTATCTTTAATCTAACTTTTACTAGTATAACTTTAAGAAAAATGTTTAGGAGGGTTGCATTACAAATAGATGAGAAAAATACTTCCTTAATTTTAGAAATAAGATGGTTACTTCAAAATGGCACTTTTTGTATTTTCAAAAGTTTTTTCCTCATTGAATATGTTATTGGACCTCTAGTGGAGAATAAATTTTAGTTTATATTTCATATAAACTTATACTATAAATTTATATATACTATATATAATTAAGAATATATATATATACATATAATTAAGAAAAAAATACTATAAATTTAAATAAATTTCAGCAATTAGCATGTATAATTTGAAACGTATTCAAATTCCTTTTTAAAGCCTTGTATATGATCTGTAGATTTGTATACAATGGGTTTCAAAATGATAGGAACGATATTTCATTGATTAAATAATAAGCATAATTATGTTTATCCACATCTAAACCATATAAATTGATTTTATCTAAATAGACAATACACTGTTAAAAGAAAAAATAGAATACAAATAAGAGTCTAATTTACCACTAAATGACAGTACTTTGCAAAATTTTACAACAGAATGTTTATTTGAGTTAGATTTTTGCTCAAGTGTCAATTACTGGTTAAGTGTCAATTACTGGGGGATTTCACCTTATCATATATTCTAATACGATCAAATCTTGTGGGTGGTTATATATATATATACGAGCAGGGAAGACCGAGCTATGCTCGGTCAAAATTAAATTTTTGTTCAAATATCATGACCCATGACCAAAATGACCCACTAATTGAATTTTCTCGAACATGTGACTTAGCCCAACAGTCTTCTCGTGCCGGAAAACCATAGGATGCAAAATTTAGTGTAAATTGAGCCGCTTTTTAGATATTGACCCACAATGACCCAGAAATGACCCACTAATCGAATTTTCTCGAACATGTGACCTAGTCTAATGATTTTCGCGTGTCCGAAACTCGTAAAATACAAAATTTAATCAAAATCGTTAGAGCCGTTTTTTAGATAAAATTAATTTGACCCGCTTTGACCCAAAAATGACCCCTTAATCGAAAGTTCTCGAACATGTGACCCAGCCCAATAGTCTTCTCGTGCCCGAAAATAGTCGAATACAAAATTTCGTCAAAATCGTTTGGACCGTTTTTTAGATACAATTAGCTTGACCATGACCCAAAATGACCCAAAATGACCCACTAATTGAATTTTCTCGAACATGTGACCTAGCCCAACAGTCTTCTCGTGTCCGGAAACCATTGAATGCAAAATTTAGTGTCAATTGAGCCGCTTTTTAGATCTTGACCCACAATGACCCAGAAATGACCCACTAATCAAATTTTCTCGGACATGCGACCTAGCCCAATGCTTTTATCGTGCTCGAAACTCGTAGGACACAAAATTTAATCAAAATCGTTAGAGCCGTTTTTTAGATAAAATTAATTTAACTCTCGTTGACCCAAAAATGACCCACTAATCGAAAGTTCTCGAGCGTGTGACCCAGCCCAATTGACTTCTCATGCCCGAAAATGGTCGGATACAAAATTTCGTGAAAATCGTTTGAACCGTTTTTTAGATACAATTAGCTAGACCATGACCCAAAATGACCCAAAATGACCCACTAATCGAATTTTCTCGAGCATGTGACCTAGCCCAGTGGTTTTCTGGTGCCCCAAAACGGTAGGATACGAAATTTCGTCAAAATCGTTAGAGCCGTTTTTAAGATAATTTTTGCATATATATATATATATATATATATAACCAACCACAAGATTTGCTCGTATTAGAATATATGATATATATATATATATATATATATATATATATATATATGCAAAAATTATCTTAAAAACGGCTCTAACGATTTTGACGAAATTTCGTATCCTACCGTTTTGGGGCACCAGAAAACCATTGGGCTATGTCACATGCTCGAGAAAATTCGATTAGTGGGTCATTTTGGGTCATTTTGGGTCATGGTCTAGCTAATTGTATCTAAAAAACGGTTCAAACGTTTTTGACGAAATTTTGCATCCGACCATTTTCGGGCATGAGAAGTCAATTGGGCTGGGTCAGATGTTCGAGAACTTTTGATTAGTGGATCCTTTTTGGGTCAACGCGGGTCAAATTAATTTTATCTAAAAAACGGCTCTAACGATTTTGATTAAATTTTGTGTCCTACGAGTTTCGAGCACGATAAAAGCATTGGGCTAGGTCGCATGTCCGAGAAAATTCGATTAGTGGGTCATTTCTGGGTCATTGTGGGTCAAGATCTAAAAAGCGGCTCAATTTACTCTAAAGTTTGCATCCAATGGTTTTCGGGCACGAGAAGACTGTTGGGCTAGATCACATGTTCGAGAAAATTCAATTAGTGGGTCATTTTGGGTCATTTTGGGTCATGGTCAAGCTAATTGTATCTAAAAAACGGTTCAAACGATTTTGACGAAATTTTGTATCCGACCATTTTCGGGCATGAGAAGTCAATTGGGCTGGGTCACATGTTCGAGAACTTTCGATTAGTGGGTCATTTTTGGGTCAACGCGGGTCAAATTAATTTTATCTAAAGAACGGCTCTAACGATTTTGATTAAATTTTGTGTCCTACGAGTTTCGAGCACGATAAAAGCATTGGGCTAGTTCGCATGTCCGAGAAAATTCGATTAGTGGGTCATTTCTGGGTCATTGTGGGTCAAGATCTAAAAAGCGGCTCACTTTACACTACATTTTGCATCCAATGGTTTCCGGGCACGAGAAGACTGTTGGGCTAGGTCACATGTTCGAGAAAATTCAATTAGTGGGTCATTTTGGTCATTTTGGGTCATGGTCAAGCTAATTGTATCTAAAAAATGGTCCAAACGATTTTGACGAAATTTTGTATCCGACTATTTTCGGGCACGAGAAGACTATTGGGCTGGGTCACATGTTTGAGAACTTTCGATTAGGGGGTCATTTTTGGGTCAAAGCGGGTCAAATTAATTTTATCTAAAAAACGGCTCTAACGATTTTGATTAAATTTTGTATTTTACGAGTTTCGGGCACGCGAAAATCATTAGACTAGGTCACATGTTCGAGAAATTCGATTAGTGGGTCATTTTTGGGTCATTGTGGGTCAATATCTAAAAAGCGGTTCAATTTACACTAAATTTTGCATCCTATGGTTTTCCGGCATGAGAAGACTGTTGGGCTAAATCATATGTTCGAGAAAATTCAATTAGTGGGTCATTTTGGTCATGGGTCATGATATTTGAACTCAAATTTAATTTTGACCGAGCATAGCTCAGTCTTCCCTGCTCGTATTCTAATTAAAAAAGACAGTGTTAAACATCTTTGCGATAATTATCTTCTTAGCTGCTAGTGTGTTGTTTCCGCAAATATGCTGCGCACGCGGCAAACACTTTCTGGTTTTAAAAGTTTATTTTTCAAGATATTTTATTATTAACAAACGCTCTCAAATATTCTTATATTACATAATTATGCTTGACTGTAAAAACATTCACTTAAGTCATAAAAAAATAAAGCTTCTTGTAAGATACTGGTCTTGCGATTAAATAAAAATGACTCCAGTGCTTCAAACTTCTTTATGGTGAAATTCATTATTTCTGAACTTTTCAAAACCTAGTTTAAATTAAATTACTGCTGTTATAAACTCTGAAAAGGTGTTTTAGGAGAATGTTTAAAGAAAATTTTGAAAGGAGGTATGTGGTTTTTTATTATTTTCTAAATTTAATTAATCTTACACATTTTCGTATTAATAGAAGTTAATATAAAAATGCTAAAATATTTTTAAGTGCATCAAGTTCCTAACAAAGGATAGAAAAGTAAATGATGTTCTTAAATCTCTTGTAAAGTGTTTTGATTTGATTTTGTAAAATAATATTCAGAAAAAAAGGATTAGAGATTATTTGACTTTTTTCTCTGCTTTCTTGCAACATATGTTTAGGATACTTCTTTTTTATATACCGCTAACCAAGCCCCTACCTGCCCGGAAAGAGGGTCTAGCTTGACAAGTTTAGTACCTGGGAGCGGGGCAGAAATCGCCTGATCACAGCTTGACTGTGATCCACCTGACTTTAGTTTTATCGGCATGGCTGCAGTGCTTTCTAGTGGTTTGCTACAGTTCTCTTTGTTTGCCGGTTCAATGTTTCTATTTAACTTTGTTGAATTGGCAGATAAAAAAAAAGCAAAAGCGAAGGAAGAGAAAGTATTTGGTCTCGTAATTTAGAACTTTGATCAGGTGGCGAGACCTTCACCTGACTAGGCAGCCCCAGAGGTATAATTCACAGGGGACTTGGAGGACTTTGCACCCACGACGGATTTTACATTCTTAATATAATACGATTTAAAAAATAAATACAATAAAGTCTCATCTATCACAACAAAACCTGCGAAGTAAAAGTCCTCGTAAAAATAGATAAACAAAATTTGCAATTGGAAAAAGTGTATCTTTAAATGTGTAATATACGATATTACCCAACATAAAAAGCATCCATTTAAGTCTATTACACATAAAATGGAAAATTATTTGTAATGAGAAAGGTCTAATGAATGTGTGTTATCCTCGTGAAAAAAAAAATAATAAAACAAAAAAGAGAAATCGTGCGCCAAGCATAGATTAATAAATAGTTTGAACATATTCATAATACTATAACAAATATTCTCCAATAGGGTAAATGATTATATTTAAGTGAACAATTTGAATAACACGTAACACAGTTGAAAACCAAATTTCAGCAATTACCATGTATAGTCTGAAAAATATTGAAATTCCTTTTAAAAGTCTTGTATATGATCTGTAGTTTTGTATACACCGGTTACAAAATGATAGGAACGATAATTTATTGATTAAATATTAAATATAATTACATCAATCTACATCTAAACCGCATAAATTGATTCTATCTAAATGAACAATACACTGTTAAAATTTTGCATCAAACTGTCCATTCATTCGACCGTTTTTATTGAAAACGGTTTCATAAACATAATTTAACACTATTCTGAACATATTATTGCCCATATTATATTCAGAATAGAGTTAAATTGCGTTTATAAAACCAATTTTTATAGGAACTGTTGACTGACTGGACAGTTTTCTGCAAATTTTTAACAGTGTATAAACGTACAGGAAACATTGCAAAACAATTGTTATTTTTACTGTATTAATAATTGCATTTTCACTGTATATACAATAGGAGCAAAAATGAATTTTTTTTTTTTAATGAATTGAAATTTTAATTTCCAATTGTGCTTACTTTGTGTTTAATTTTAGGCAAAGTCGTTTATTGCTTCAGATATTTTTCGGAAAACTGAATGCGAGAATTTTTGTATCAAGATGTTAAACGCGGACACTGATATGGTTTTATATTATTTAAGGATTCCTGATCTTGTTACTGGTCTTCCTCCATACTGAATATGGCATCTTTACTTGGCTTCCCGTTTCCTTTGCAGTCAATCTTTTGCTTGCATCCGAACGGAAAATCAAACTTTCGGATCATATCGAAAGAATTATTTGCCTTCTTGTAGATTTTGAACTACCATAATTAGTGACATTCTGCAAGAAATAAAAAATGTCAGACATTGAATATTTAATTTTATCAGTAATTTTTTAAGTGAAATTCTTATGTTGTTATAATCTAGAATTTAGCCTTTTTCGAAGTCAAACAGCATATTTGATCATTCCACGGTGAACAAGTTTTGCGAACTAAACGAATATGCTCAAAAACTCTTTTAAATGCTTTGTTAAATAATATGCGAAAATATCCTCCTATCATTATCCATGGTTTCTAAATACTTACAGTGTCATTACCATTTCACTCCAGCAAACATTTAGTAAAAAACATATTTTAAAATAATTAAAAAAATATATAATGACTTTTTTCAAACGATTGCTTTAATGTAATTTGGAATATCATGTACTTAATTTAAACAGAAAGATTTGTGCATTTCCATTGCAATTGTGAACTAATTCCTTTGCTTTTCTGCCACAACTATCATTTTGCACCCTGCTGTATGCACTACACAATATGCTAAAATTTAGTTCAATTAAGAAAAGTTTAACATTTGAAAATCCCCATCAAAAATGTTCGCGTATAAATGGAAATGAATTTTTATGCAACCGTGTATACCATCTATAGAATTTATACAGAACAAGTCATATGCAAAAAATTCGAAAAATTACTTAATTTTAAAAAGGCATACCACACCTCTAAAAATCACTTACAACGTTTCAGCAATAAGCGCTCGTAAAAAGTTCTGGAACCGAATTTCTTGTAACCCCCTGTAAATGAACGATAAATGTTATGCACACCATATTCTACAGTATGCATCTTAAGTTATGTATATGAATTTCACTATGTTTGAAATAGTGTAGCATTCTTAAAATACATTACCAACGACTTTTCCCGTAGGTAATAATACTATAACGGAATTCTTTGGGGAGCCCTGTAAAGGAACTATAAATGCTACACATTTCATTATGGAACATGCCATAGAAATCCTCAGTGACATATATCAATTGCATGGGAATCCGTATATATTTACGCGAGTGACAGCACGACGAGACGGACAGACAAACCGATTTCCTAAACGCTTATCAAGTATGTTGAAAATGTGAAAAAAAGATTAAAACTCGCCACTTCACAAAAAAACTTTGTGTATCAAAATTAATGAAAGTAGATATGTACATAAAATGTGAACGAATTTCATTTAAAAATACGCAAAGTTAAAATTGTCATTAAAAAATAAAACAAAATAATAACAGCATCTAAATAGCAATATTTACAATAAGATTACTTCTTATACATGGGTGAGGAGGGAGAGATGGAAAAAGATTCATAAAAACATTTCTTACATAAAAAAAAAAATATTTTCGACAGCATTGTGCTGATTATTATCTAATACATAAAAACAAATATAAAATAAGTCAACATGTTTAAAAATTTGAATTTTAACATATGAATGATATAATAATCAGCATTGTGCTGATTATTATCTAATACATAAAAACAAATATAAAATAAGTCAAGATGTTTAAAAATTTGAATTTTTATAGAGTTTAAATATTCTGAAAAGTTTGTCCACTGCTTCTTCAAGTGCTGTAAAAAGGGACTTACATGTAAAGAAGAGGGTATATTTGAGAATTTTACATTGCAAATTTTCTAGCCTGTTGTATGCACAAAATTTTAGTTAAAGAATCTCTTTTTGGTTGATTAAAAAAAAGTTAGTAGTAAATTTGGTTTTGAAATCCATTTTAACTGTAATTAACGGAACAGAATTCATTTCACCCAGTTTTATGAAAATATTTTCATTAAAAAAATGGATATATACTCTAACTAGAGAAAATGCACTGTTAAGAATCTTTCCAATAACTTATTACTAAGCTTCTAGCGTGATATTTCAGAAAAAAATATTTGCACGCTGCGGTTTGAAACTTTATTTTGAAGAGATTTTAATGTTAAAAAGTCCCTCAAATCTTCTGATATTACATAATTATGCTTGACTGTAATAACATTCACTTAAGCCGTTTTCATAAAAAAATGAATAATGCTTTTTGCAAGGTACTGATCTTCAGTTAAAAAAATAAAGGAAAAAAATCTCCTGCGCTTCAAACTTCTTTATGGGGAAATTCATTAATTCTGAACTTTTCAAAAGAGAGTTTAAATTAAATTATTGCTGTCATAAAATCTGAAATGGTGTTTTAGGAGATATTTTAAAGTAATCTTTGAATGTAGGTCTGTGTTTTTTTATTATTTCTGAATTTAATTAATCTTGCATATTACTGTGTTAATAACACGTACTTTAAAATCGTTAGAGTATTTTTAAGTGCCTGAAGCACTTCTTAAAATGAGATAAATGTAAATGATATTATTAAGTTTCATGTAAAGCGTTGTGATTAAATTTTGGTTAAACAATGATCAGAAAAAAGAGCAGATATAATTTGAATTTTTTCTCTGCTTTCTTTTAACATATTCTTTGTTAAGCATTTATTGAATAAAGGATTTGAAATAAAAATAATTGAGTACTAATATTAATCACAAAATTGTTTGTATAAATATGAAATAAAACCATTCTACAACTATATTGTGTACAACGGTATTTTTCACTTTCCCATGAATTATTTGTTTATCCTAGTGTAGTCATGAAAATATAGGGACCGTTCATCTTGTAACGATAGGTTTAATCTCGCTCTAAATATAGTTGAAGTTTTTTCAAGAGTGATAAATGGATTATGGTATAGTAATTATGCATATACCGCATAAAACTAGCAGTCATTCGATAGTTTTAAAAGCTTTTTGTGTAAATATGCATATTTATAATATTTCATTATGAAATGTCATAACAATTACATACTTTTTATAATTTGAGAAGTTTATGATTAAGCCATTAGTGGTTTATTTTTAACATAAATATGCATAAGTTATTGATATCTAGTTAATTGTAAAGTTCGTACTTTATCATTAGTGCGCGAATGTTCTTGAAAGAAATTGCATAACGTAAAGCCAGGAGGATGATGCAGTCGGAGAGATTGCACACATTGAGGGTCGAGGGAAAGGAGTAGAGTGCGCGCGCAGCGACTCCAGGTAGTTGTACAACAGCAGTAGTAGAGTGTCGACTTGAATGTGGACGTTTATTGATTTGAGCGTCTGGGAAAAAGCATTGCTATTTTGTTTTGTTTTCCCAAAGTAAGTGCTTGAATTTTTATAGCTATTCGTCAGAATTTTTATAGAATGTCAGTAGTACAAAATATTTTAAACTTAAACAATTTATCATAATCCAGTAACCTAGACTAACAATGTGAACACCAACGCACAGTGGGACAAAATCCCGAAAAGCTGGCCAAAATATGAAAATGTTATTCAAATTGGACGAAACTTCGTACACAGGTGTTTTTCAGGATGCTGATTACGATTCCGTAGTTAAAAAAAATGGGAGATCCAATATGGCGGACTAAAAATTTAAATGTTTTAAAAGCTTTTCAATTTGTATGAAATTTCGTATATAAATTCTTTGAAGAATGCTAATTAAGATTCAAAAGTTAAAATTAAAAGAAAAAATGGCGAATTAGTATAGATGCCGAAAGCATGAAGTAGAAAATTGTTAACAACATTTTTAAATTGTTTCAAGAATAATTTTCTCATTTAAAAATCTCTTCTTATGTAGAAATAGTATTAATTGTAAACATTCCCTCATGACATCGTTTCCTGATTTTCATGTCCCTGAAAATCGGTTTAAATTGGCAATTTTTTTATTATACCGAACCACTGGCAGAAATCTGACAAAACTCAAAATTCTTATTCTTTTAAAATATCATTGTACAACTTCGGCACAAAGACATGAACACTTTTTCCCGGACATTCTGGAAAAATAAAAAGCGAGGATAGATAAGATTACTGCGTCGAATTAAGCGTCTCATTTCCAATTGAAATATATCCTTGAGTTGAAATTTGGATGAAAAACAGGGACATGAAACATCGAAGAGTGTGGTAAATAGGATTGCAAATATATCGGCAACTAATAATCCGATCGACTTTATTCTTTATGCAAAATTTATGTTTTTTAATTGTCTTTTATATTCACTCCTTAAAATAAACAATTTCGAAAAATTTTATATACCTTTTATCAGAACGAATATTTCGAGAGTCCGAAAAAAATTGTTCCGGATAATCGAGATTACTGAAATTCAATAAGCTTCTTCCCATTATTACATACTATGTACATGCCAAATTTTAAGTCTCTATCTCAATTTGTTCGGGAGATAGAGCGTTTACTGACACACAGAAACACAGACATGCAGACACAGAGACACACAGACGGACGGCAATTTTTTTTTCTAAAAATATGTTTTTTGGAATCTCCAGTGTCTGAAATGTGTAAATCCGTTATTTTGTTTTCGATTTTTAAAACGATTACAAGACTTACCCTGTACTACATATGATGGGTAAGTAAACAGTGAGATTGCTACTTGTTGTTGCAAAAACCTGCACGAAATGTAAAATGGCAGTTTTTGGCAGCTGGTTTTTTATTATTCATTAGATAATAGTTCAGGAAATTATCTCATTAAATTTCGTCGCGGAACATTGTGGAACTTATAAACTTTCTGATGTTTGAAAACACAAAAATAATATTTTTTAAAAATATTTTAATCAAAAATAATCATGAAACTAATAATTTTTATGCGCTTAATATAATTTTTCTAATGCATGCTAATAATTTACACACCGTCCTCTTGTGAATCCATTTTACAGAATTAAAATTGGATGATATGGAAAAATGTAGCACGTGTTTAGAGGAACAGTTGTTTTGCTCTCTTTGTTCACCTAAGATGATACTTCCCCAAGCGTCACTTTTGAAATGATGCATGTTGTCAGGGCAACGCGAAAACCTTTTTCTAAATACAGATTCTTACCCGCCAATCATTATTCAAGCCAACTGTATAACCAAAATTCCCGAAATAGTAAATTTAGTTTTCGACTTTTGGCCAGCTTTTCGGGATTTTGCCCCACTGTTCGTCTTACAAGCGGCCAAGTTTAAATAAATGGCCGCTCAATCTCTCCTTTTCGAAATTGGAGAGTTTGCGCATCTGCTATTTAGGACAGGTGGTGCATTGTTCCCATTAGTTTCCATGCTAGGAGAGATTACGCAGCTTATTCGCAAATTTGCATAAATTGCAAATTACATTAAAACATATGAATGAATCAACTTTGAAATGATTTTTGAAATCACATAATTATTGAAACCTGTAATTTACTCTTTAAATATTAAAGTGATTCCAGAACACGTATAATTGCTAGGCTGTGATCAAGGCATGAATCAAAACGTTCCTGAAACCTTTGAGTTACCATCAGAATCCACAGATCACCAATCCATTTCAACAGCAGTACTTGTTACAACCAGTAAATCCCAAACTTATCCCATTCTAGGCCTATCGTCGCATCCCATTGCAGCAACTACATGCATTTTTCAACAATCAACTTCTAAGGAATCTAATGTTACTCTCAGAAATACACCTACGAATGTTTTGGAAAGCTTTTACCCATTCTAAGTAGTTAATACCTCTGAAATCAAAAAGGAAACTGACATTAAAAAAGACTTAAAAAAGAGACAGCTACAGAAAAAACAAACAACAACAACAACAAAACAGATGAAGATAAGATGCTTCTAGAAAAAGTGGGATCCAAAAAAAGTGAAGGAAAGAAAACGAAGATAACAGGAGGGCGAGTGCACTGAATATCTGAAACTGTACCAGGACACAACTTCGACCAGTGACTGGATTCAATATATTAGGGGCTGTAGTGTACATTAAGTGTGGCCCTTAGCAATAGGCAATTTTCTGAAAGTAAAAATTTTACTGCAACCACAGACCAATCCTTTTCCAATAAACAAAAGAAGGGCTGTGCAAAATTTTAGCTCAATCGGAAAGCTTTAAGGCGACCCTCAAATGCCTTGAAGTTGTAACATTGCATACTCAACGAGTAATTCCGTTCAAAAACGGTATATTCTTCCCTATCTTGAGAATTTTTTCTTCTAACATACGTTCATGTAGACACATTCAAGCAACCCACCCCAGCTGTTGTTTAAAAATGTTCTAAAAATGTTATCTAAAAACGTTATTTAAAAACGTTCCAAAAGTTAATTTGAAAAATTCCAAAAAGTTAGAATAATATTAGGATTTTTAATAAAGCTCACAACCGTTATAAGAGAAACACATTTTTATTTCCAACAATAATTGCTATAGCATCAAAAACATAATATGAACAGTGTCCACGCTGAACAATGTGAACAATTTTTAGTGTTCTGTGAAAACTAGATTGAACATTACTTTTTTCCGAAGAGAGGATTTAGTGGCAGTTGGGTATTTCTTACGACTTTCGTTAACGATCTGTAAAACAAATTGTTTCTCAGTTTTATTTTTTTGTGAGAATGTTATTGTAATCTTGAATGCGTTTGACACCTCTCTCTGACACGTCATTCACAACAACCGTTTTCTCAAGTTTTCCAAGTCCACTTTCGTAACTAGGATCGTCCTTCCATTTTGAAGGATCTTTGTTGAGGAATCCGGTGCTCATAGAAAATCTCGTGAAGAAATTTTTTGTATCAGAAGTTACAAAATACGAAAAATCGATGTTTATAAAGGAAGAAAAAACATTTTTGTTCATAATATACCTTTTCTTCGTCCGGTCTTTCACCTTTATCTGCTTTCAACATAACTTGAGCCATATTTGACTTAATCTCTATCAAAACATTGTAATCAAATCGATAGAGCCATGGTTTCGGGAGCTAAGTACCAGATATGGTTGGAATCTTTTTTAGATGCAGCTTGACTGATTTCTAGACCAAAATCCGTGTAGTTTATCAGTTGACGCATGAATAGAAAATCATGATAAGGTGCTTTTATTGCTTCGGATGGCATAAACCAGGCTCGAACATACACTCGAGCAAGAAAAATATATATTCTTCTTATAGAACTCTTCTCCCTATGGGTTAATTGAAATTGTTCTTGAAACATATATATATTTTAAATGCATAAATTTTGACATCCACCTAGCATGACTTACAGCTCCTGTCCTACGAAACGATATCGCATTCTTCGAAATGGCACCAATAAAGATCATTGTTAACTCCAACAATTTTCGGTAATCATCTCATTGTTGTTTCTGCGTAGAATGGTGGTATGCAAGAAATCTTAGTATGGTAGAGCGGACATCATCAGGCATTTCACTGCTACCAGTCATGTAATCATTCTCATTCAGTTTCGTCCAAATTTCTCTAAATCTTTTGAAAAATTCCATGTCTGGATCAGAAGTTGCACCCATCAGTGACTCGAAACAGCTACTCAAAACTAACTCATACATGTTGTGACAGCAAGGGAAGTACAACAGGTCGCGATTGAATTTTTTTTCTAGATTTATTCAGGCACCATTTATTCGATCTGTGTTGCTGGCTGTCGTATCACAGCAAAGTGCTTGAATTTTGTCAGCTATTCCCAATTTCTCTACTGTTTGGTAAACAGACATGGGTTGCTTTTCTCCTGAATATTTTGGGATTTCAGAGACTCCCAACAGTTGTTCCAAGCCGTGAAAAGTTGCTATTGTTGCTAGTCTACATACCTTTTTAATTCCTGTGAGTGCTGGGAGAAGCTTTTTATCTCAGTGCAACACCAATTCTTAGCAGTCATTTAGGGTAAATTGTTTTTGTATTTCTGTGTGTCTCGCCTCTCTGAATTGCTTTCTCAGACGTTGAAAAGAAGTGCGATTTATTACCAGGTTTTCCCTATCACGGCCAGATTTTCACTATCACATAAAGCTTCTGCAGCAGCGATTAATTTGTAAATCGCATTTCAGTCAGTGATTTTGAATGTATCAAAAAATGCAGAAAGACGGGTGTTAAAGAATTAGAATGTACCTCGAATTTCTGAAACTGCTGTTGATGCTGCGGTTGTTGCTGTGTCTGATATTTTCTGATCAATGACAGAATAATTTTTACTGTCATCGTCACCACCACTGCTTTCGCTGCTTGATTCTGAATAATCAGTTACTGATGAAGCAAATTTATAATTACAAAAAAAAAATTCCATTTCTTCATAAAATATTTTTTTCCTGGCAGTTTCCTTTGCAGTGCATTTCAGTGCTCGTTCTTCCTTGTGCTTTAGTTTTTGATCTACACCAACCATAGAACACGGCCTTCCTTTTTGGTGCTGAAGCATTACGAATTTTTTATCCTCTTCAAATTTCATCTTTACCAAAGTATCTGAATGTGGTATGTCAAAGAGATCGTCTATCGTTTCCACAAAAAGTTCTCTTTTTTTCCTTGCCTTCAGCTATAGTTTATTTTTTGCTGTAAAATTTTCCTTTCATCATAGAGTTTGAGTAACTTATCAATGCAATGGTCAGATCTTAAAGTAGGATTTTCAGCTTTATGCCATAAAATTGAAACCTCTTGAATCACCCGGGTTGCGCTTCCATTCATTGTAAGATTTACTACTCTTACATTGTAGAAAAAAACACTTAATACTTGACGATTCGAGGGTAGTTTGGCTGCCACGATTTGATTGGAAATGTAGCCAACAAGAGTGACTAAATAATATTTTCTTAAACTGAGTAATGAATTACCTGAAGACAATGATGTCATTTCACGCTTCTAGAAAAATCACGTTACGGCTATAAAAACAGTTCTGAAAAAAAAAAGAAAATGTCAAATCAGCCATCTACGGCAGGATTGTTGTCCACAAAATAAGTATGCAAAGGACGTAACATTATAAAAATGGAGAGGTATGAATATGGCCACATAGAACAGTGATTGTGACCGAAATTCTACCCACATATTTTCAATTTGTCATTGACATGGAAAATTACATAAAGCATGTCTTATCTATATCACAGTGATGTCCATATGTTCCATTTTTTAGTGATTTACAAATGACTAAAACAAGAGTCACATCTTCTTCAAATTGGTTATACTGATGATTATACTGATGACCCGAGTTCGAGCCCGGCTTGGATACTTTTTCACTATGTTGGCTATACGCCTTTTAAGCAATTAAAAAATGTCAATATTAATATATATCATTCTTAAGTTCAACGAACAGTGTTCATCCTCTGTTATCATAAGCATTTTTTACTCACACAATAAACTCTAATATGTACAGAGTATTATATGTTTCATTTAACTGATTATATTTTGAACATTTTTAATTAAATAGGCTCCTCTAATTTAAAGCCACATTCTCTAATCTGTACCACCTATTACGTTCTAGATTCAATTAATTTAAGCATGATAGACATGTCAAATGTTAGATCATGGCCTATGCTTATAATGATTTTGAGAGGAAATTACTTCGATTATTTGATGTTATTCGATGATTAAGGCTAATAAGTGGGATTATATAGGATTTAATCTAAACTTTATGGAATAGAATTATACAATTTATGTCTGTGAGCGATTTTCACTATGGCGTATTAGTTGATAATCGTTGATATTATAGATAGGGAAATTAATTCCATCGAAATTATTTAGTACGTTTTTACGAATCTATTATTAAATTTATATGCTAAGATTAAAATATTTTATGCATTTAAAAAAAACATTAAAACAAGTGCAAATAACAAATCGTGTAATGTATCACAATTTGTAGCTCGAATAAATCTCCTTTCTTTATTAAAGAGTTATACCTACCGGCAACGTCGAAAAAAAAGTGTGTATTGTGAAATTTGTTTTCAGGAAAATGCAAACAATATATTTGTAAAACTCTTTGTGCATTTTGTTTAATACATTTTAAAGAAAAAAATATATTTAATGACGAAACAAAGTTGGGTTGCTCCCAACAGACTTGCTCTCCGTAGACAGTGTCGTCCTGATGGCCGTTCAGGATGACCACCGTACCTTGACAAATATTTTCTGAAATTATAAAAAAAACATAATGTCTGTAATCCGAACACTTAAAACTAGAGAGCAATCGTTCGGTTTTTGGGAAAAACTGATTTTGAACTAAGTGGTAGCCATTCATACTTAAAATGTCGGTTTTTACAAAAAAGAGTGAACTTCAATTACTTATAAAAAAAAGAAGACGAAGAAGAAAGAACGAAAAATCATCGGATCGGCAAAATAAACGATTACTCTCTAGATAATACTGCTGTTAAAAACGGGTCAAAATTTGGAGATTGGTTGAGATTTGTTTGAGTATTAACTTAACGGGGGCAAACTTTCACCACAAATTTTAAAATGTTATTATTTTCCTTAATAAATCAAAGTGTTTTATTAGGATAATAAAACAAAACAAAAATAGTAATTTAAGTATTCCTGATTGACTTTTTAGCACACGTAAAGTAGGCACCTATGATTATCGTGATTACAGACTTAAAAAAAAGGTTTTTAGATAATTACGTTTAAAAATTCAAGTTACGATTTATGTATTATAGAACGAAGTGTATTAAATCAACATAACATTGTTAAAAAATTTTCATGTAGACTAGAAAATGCAACTTAATATTCTTTACTAATTTTTCTTTCAGAAAATGCAATAAAAAATGGATTTTTCTAAAGTTTGCAGGTACGAATAAGCACTTATGTTATTCCCTGTTAAAAAAAATTGCAGCAATCTGTCCAGTCATTCGACCGTTTTTGTAGAAAATGGTTACATAACAGTCATGTAACTCTATTCTGACCATAATATGGGCAATAATATGGCCAGAATAGAGTTAAATTACCGTTATCTAACCGTTTTCTATGAAAACAGTCAAATGACTGGACAGATTGCTACGAATTTTTAACAGTGTTGGAAACCTTTTCTTGGAAGACAACATATTTAATACATCTTTCTTATGTTTTATATTTCGTAATTTTTACCAGATAGACTAGAAAATGTAACTGAATATTCTTTACTAATTTTTCTTTCTGAAGATACAATAAAAAAATGGATTTTTTTTAAGCACTTATGTCACGTATAAGCACTTATGTCATTGGATTTTTTTCTAGGAAGACAATATATATATTACATCTTTCTTATGTTTTAAATTTCGTTATGTTCCATAAGTACTTTCTATATTTAAATATATACAGTACATTCTGTATTAGAAGAGTTCATTAAAAAACAGAATATTAGTTTTTTTCTAAAACGAAAGATAGTTTTACACTCTCTAACTTTTATTTTTTTGCCTTTTAAGCATTAAAAATAACACATTTTATCCATGTTCTTCTTACCTTACATAATTACACTCAAAGTATTAAATTTCAACACCTATAACTGCTTTCTGCAAAAAACTAATTTCATTTTCAAAACCTTATTTTAGCTTTAAGAAAACGAACATGATGTCTAAAAATTTTTTTCTCGGCAAAATTAACTTAGTCTGAAGTTTTAATAAAAGTGTTTAAATTAAACATGATATTGACATACATAAAAAGAAATCCCGTTAAAATTATTTTTGAGATGACTGATCTTCTATGTTTTTATTTATTTATGAAATTTAGCTTAGCTCGCACTTTGAAAGTAATTATATTTTTTTCTTAAATAATTTACGTTTTAAATGTAATAAACTATTACTTTCTGAAAGTAGTTGAAAATATCACGTTGGTTAGTTGGTCGGTGTATTTAGGTTTTATGATACAATGTGCACAAAGGAACATGTTGCGCCAAATCCTATTATGATAATTTTATGATCACTGATTACAACACATATCGTAAAAAAAGAAGAACAACAATCACATGAACGAAAAATCATGCGTCAAGCATATATTATATAACAGTTTCCAACTCTTCCAAAATTATTTTAGAAATCATTACCGTTTACTAAGGTGAAAGATGATATCTAAGTAAACAATTTGGAAAATGCATAACATGTTTAAAAACCCAATATAAAAAATTGCCAACACTATTCTGAAAAATATCCGAATTGTTTTATGCATCCCTGTATATGATCTATAGATTTGTTTATATACTTCATAGGATGTTAAATATTAGTTCAGTTAGGAAACGCGTATCATAGTTTAAAATTCTCCTTCTGGAATTTCCGTCAATAAACGGAAAAGTACTCGCGAACATTTGTTCTGCCCTGTGAATGATCTATAGAATTTATACACACCATATAATAGGTTAGATTCATGTGTATCTCCGATATGTTACTCTCAAATTTAGATAAAAGACCCACTGCACCTAGTAATCCATTAATAATTCAATGCCACTAACTTCACACACCCTTAATCATATTGCATGAGCAATTATATATTTTCTCTCATGTTTGTGAAAAATGCTATTGTTCATTACACAATGTTCTTTTCCACCATTTTCCATTTTTTTTATTTTTGTTCCGTTTTAAATAATAATTGCGGAACGCCTAAATTATGTATGAGTTTCTGGTTTTAATGTTTTATTTTAAAACGTGTTGAAAAGCCGGCCCGAATAGGCGGAGTTATGTCATTAACGTATATTAATAGGCAAGATGTCTTCCTTTTAATGAGTATTTCATTTCAGGTGTTTACTTATTATTTGAGTGATTTATTTTGTGTTTAAAATGGGCAAGTTTTTGAAATCCGGAGCTCTTAAGAGCTTCAACTTTAACTATAACGTGCAATTGAAATTAAACCAGATGCTTCGGGTACTACACTATATTGCCAAAGGTGACCGGTCACTTGCAATTTTAGACGTTTTGTTAACTATCTAGAACAATACATGAGGAATTAACCTGAAACTGCAGGTGTGTAAACAGTATAGTATAGGTTATATATTTCCGCGAAGATTTTTTCACGAAACCCCATAGGGTACTGTCAGCAAATTGAAAAAGATCGAATATCTTTTGGATTACCCTGTAAAAACTAATGTAGCAAAAGCGTTGAAACTCGAGATTATTAATATGTAGCTTATTGTATTATACTGTGTTCATTTTTATGAGGATAGCATGTATACTCGAAGAGAAATTAAGGTTTTTATAAAAACAGTCCCAAATTTTGCCAAGTTTTTTGCTTATAATTTGTAGAGTTCTTAATATAAAAAAAAAGTTATTTTGAGAAAATATGTCAAACAACATTGTAAATAATACTCTGCAATTGGAATTAAAAAATGATAAAAATTGGATAAAAAATGAGCAGGTTTACTAAAAACTGTTTCACTGCGCATGCGCGAATGCAAACAAAATATAATGTGCATAATGTATTAGCTAAGTATATAGAGAAACTTTTGTGAAAGTCTCAAAATCATAGCTTGTAAATTCTGAATATTATCGTCGATAGAATAAGCTCGAAATCCGTTGGTCCCAAAAGGAAGCAAAAAGATGAGGGGTTGTATCCAAATATAGTAGTACGTGCAATATTGTGTACGCTATCTTGGCACTAATCAACAGATATTTGATACAACCCCTCATCTTTTTGCTTCTTTTTGAGAACAACGGATTTCGAGCTTATTCTAACGACGATAATTTTTAGAATTTTCAAGCTATGATATTGAGACTTTCACAAAAGTTGCTCCATATACTTAGCTAATACATTATGCATATTATATTTTGATTGCATTCGCGCAAGCGCAGTGAAACATTTTTTAGTAAACCTGCTCATTTTACATCCAATTTTTATTATTTTTTTATTCCGATTGCAGAGTATTATTTTCCGATTGCAGAGTACAACGGTGTTTGACATATTTTCTCAAAATAACTTTTTTTTTATATTAAGAACTCTGCAAATTATAAGCAAAAAACTTAGTGAAATTTGGGACTCTTTTAATAAAAACCTTAATTTCTCTTCGAGTATACATGCTATCCTCATAAAAATGAACACAATATATTACAATAAGCTACTTATTAATAATCTCGAGTTTGAACGCTTTTGCTACATTAGTTTTTACAAGGTAATCCAAAAGATATTCGGTCTTTTTCAATTTGTTGACAGTCCCCTATGGGTGTTTCGGGAAAATATTTTCACCGAAATGTATAATTTATACTATACTGTTTACACACCTGCAGTTTCATCTTAATTCCTCATGTATTTTTCTAGATAGTTAACAAAACGTCTAAAATCGCAAGTGACCGGTCAGCTTTGGCAATATAGTGTATATGTACTTCGAAACAATCAGATTATTTAGACGTGAAAGAGAACCTGGGTACAGCAGTTAATAGTCCTATTCTGGTATGACATAAACTTTTTACTTTAAATTAAATTCAAAACATCATTGTTAATTTAAAGAAAATAATGTATAAAAATAAGTACTTGAAGCATGGATTTTCATTCACGAGGGATGAAAAATTTCCAAAACCATTGTGCGTTGTTTGTAGAGAGATATTGTTCAATGGTAGCATGAAACCATCTTTATTAATGCGCCATTTAGGGACAAAACATCTAATTTCTTAACAGGAGACAGCCAGCAATTGCCCAAAATGTAGCATCTTATATGTTTTCTTACATAGTAAGACAATGAGAAGGATGTTAAAGCATCATAAAGCATAAGTTACCATGTTGCTAAAAGTGGTAAAAATTATACAAACACTGAAAATTTGATATATCCTTGTATCAAAGATGCTGTCCAATGTATGTTTGATGAAAACCACGTGAAGCAAATACAAAATATTCCTTTCTCAAACAATATAAAGGTTCGAAGAATTAATGACATATTTGCCGATATTGAATCTACAGAAATTGAAAGAATAAACAAGTGGGTAAGTGTAATCGAAGATCGCTCAAAGGGGTTCGTTTAATATTCCTTTCAAAACACTTTTTCCTTCCTTTAATACATCCAAATAAATTTCATAAAAAAAGTTGTTTTTTATAAAGTAGAAATTTACCGGTCTATTTTTCTCGTTTTTTCGAAAATCTGAACAAGTCCGATAGCAGGTGAAGCACGATAAAAAAATCAATTTCAAAATTAAACATGCTGTACAGAGACCTTCAAAATGTCAAAATAGGCCAATTTATCCATAATCGGGTATTTATCATGATTCAATGCGTTCCTTAAACTCATATGACGTTATAATCACTTGCTGACGTCACGTCTACTTGCTTTCAATATTATGCATATTGATACTCTCGTTTTATTAGTCTCAAACTTTTGAAAAAGTCCGTTAAACTTCCAATAGGACGTCAGATTAATTTTCTTTTAAATTCTTGTGGGAACGATCGTTCACACATTTTTAATAATTAAATAAAGAACATGAACTTTGGACTTATTTTTTTATGGTTTAGATGTTATATTATATTTATGTATGTTACATTGTTTTCCTTAATATGTATGTATTATTCCTATGTATAGAATGTGATCATCAACCCAAACGAGTGTTAAAGCTTTTAATTTACGAAGACGCTAGCTAGGGAAACAGGAAGTTCATATCTTATTTCTAGGAGTACTCGCATGACAGGCGCACCCATTTTCCAAAGAACTGCCCCGCACGGGAAATCGTGCAGCTGCAAAATGAACCCATCCCAAAAAGACATTATTATTGGTTCAAAGAGTTGACCAACGGGAGTTTACTGAACTAAAATTTGCATAAGGTCAAAAAGGGCATCCAATAGAAATAAATTTTTTTATATCAACGCCCAGGACGAGATATAGTCCAAATAATAATAATAAGAAGAAGAGACATTTTTTGGGGTACTACTTCACTTGAGAAAAATAACTCCATCGGTGCAAGTAGCTTTTCTTTGCTGACTTCTTCCAGCCGTATGCTCTTCGAATTCCGGCCATCTGCACTGAAGGTATGCCTCAAGGAGACTGCTGATAGACCCGCGGAAACGGAACTTGCCTTCGCCGATCCGCTCCAGCGCCGTACGATGATTTCTCCCGAAACCCCCCTTGGAAAGCAGATATAGCGGTCAAGCTCAGACTCATCACCGGGAAGAATCCCGGCCTTTTCTCCAATCTGGCAGATTGATCCATCTATGAGTGCCCCTGTTTAATGACGTGTAAGGATGTACAAGGTCCTACATCATGACTAGAGATGAACTTCAGTAGAAGAACAATTGGTGAGATACCTCCAAAATATTTTCCCTGGCTAGCCGACGTGAATAGATTATTAAAATAAAAATTGGTGAATTAACTTAGATTCACATGTTTATTTATAAATTTAAATACTTGGCATATTTGCCTCTAATTTTACAACGATACAATGCTGTGCTGTAAAATAATGATTTTTTGATAATTAAGTACTTTAAATTAAAAGGAGTTAGTGTTGAAAACTTTATCTTATAAATTGATATTCTTGAGAAATAAATGTGTTGAATATGATTTGTTATGAATTGATAATTTTGGAGAAATCAATGTGTTCCTATCTTTCCTATTATTTTATTTATTATCTCAGTATATAATTGAATAAAATGATTTTTTTTAAATAATTTTATCTCTCTATTTTCTTTATCAAAGAGTGTATTATATTCTTTATTTTAGATTTAAAAAAAAAAAGGAAAAGCAAATATTTAATTCAAAGAGTTCAATCAGTAAAACTATCCGAACCCCCCTTTACCTTTATGAACAGTGATTCACAACGCCGCTGAAAGGTAAAGATATTCTCGTATCCACTATACACCCCCCCTCGTAAATGTTGGATCCCCCCCCCACTTTTCCTTCCAACATTTACTCTTTTTCTGGTGCCTATTTTAATCCAGGAGATTGAACTTTTATCTTTAGTAGTTATCTTTTACTCTCTACAGATCATCTTTTTTCTATGCACAAATTTTATTATCATAGCAGTATATAAAATAATAATAATAATAATAATTACATCAATAAAATTCAGGAATCACAGCACAGCATATTTTCGTATTAATACACAAAGAAATAACAAAGGGCTCATGATAATCACTTGTGGAATATATATATATATTTATTTATTTATATCTCAATATAGTGTATTTTTTTTTTCTCTTTTTCATATTATGCTATTAATGATTGTTATATATATGTATCTTGTGCCAATTAACTCAAATAAGAATAATAATAATAATAAATAGAAAAATCGGAATAAATGCCACGCAGAGGTCGCGGTCGAAACCACCAGCCAGACCCAATAATTATACAACCTCAGCAACAAGATCCAATTATGGAGGATAATAAAGTAACAATTAGCGTAGACACGCTGCTAGCAAGTGTTCAAAACTTCGAAGGAAAACCGGAGCAAGAAATAAATTATTTTATTTCACAATTCGATGAAATAGCCAACGCAGCTAATATTCCTGAAAACTTAAAATTAATTTTTTTTAAATCGAAATTATCAGGACTTGCAAAAGAGATCTTAATAAACACCCCTGGCCTGCGCGACGAAAAAAAATACGATGATTTCAAAAATAAAATCCGTGCATAATTTAAAGCAGAGAAATCATTCACGTTAGCGCAAGATAAATTCATCCAGTCCAAACAAATGCCTAATCAAACGGTGGCAGACTTCACAAAAAAATTCAACCTAGCAGCTCACATATATCTGGCGAGTTCAGGGCATGCATCAAAAGAAGGTGCAATCGAATTCTTAGACACAATTAAATTATCAAAATTTATTGAGGGACTAAGACCTGATATTTCATTTGAGCTTCAAAAATTCCCGCCAGATAATTTTGAAACCGCCGTAACAATGGCTAAAAAGATCGAGATTGTGTTAAATAACAAAAAATTCTCCGAATTAAACAATATAGAAACACAAAGTAACACTACAACTTACGATGCGATAATAGAATTATCAGAACAACATAATAAACAGATTCAAGAGATAAAAGAACAGGTAAACTCTCTTAGATCTAATGATTCTATACAACAAAATCAACAGGAAAACAATAAATTATATTGTTACATATGCGAAAAACCAAACCACAAAACGCAAGATTGTTTCTATAACTCAAAAAACCCAGCAAACAGAACATTCACACCACGTAACACTCGATTTAATAGTCCAAGATTTCACACAAACTCACACACATACACTCCTAGATTCCAAAACAATACACCACGTCACTTTTATCAGAGACCAAATTATCAACAAAATTTCAGACCCAGGACTTACAATCATAATTATAATTATCCAATTCAAAATTTTGCTCAGCCCTTTTATAATATTCCTCAACAAACACATGTAATGCAAACACAATCCCCAAATCAAGATTACAACTCAATTACACAATTTAACCCTTCAGCGTCAACAGGTAACGCTCACCAGCTCATGATCCCAACACAATTTAACCCTTCAGCGTCAGCAGGTAACGCTCATCAGCTCATGCTACCGAACCAAAATTTTCAACAAACCGATACACAACAACAACAAACACCTATAGCTATGCAGACACAACCTACAATTACTTTTCCAAATGAAAGTAACCAAAACAATAATCAAAGACACCATAGGCAGAGGCAGCAAAAAAGACGTTTAAACTACTAAAGGGGCCTACCAACCTAACTTCAAAGTATACACGTAGGTCCCTCGCAGAAAGAAATGCCCTAAAATATAACATAAAAATAAAAACATCGAACAAGTTGCAAAATTTAATTATATATGATACCAGAAAAATTCGCAGGGACAATTTACAGAAGAAAAAGAAAAGAAAAATTGAATACGTATCCAGCTGTAACTCTAATATTAAAGTCGAACTTCCCATTTCGACTTTTAATATAAAAAATATTAATATTTCAAATTTGCTGGACACCGGGGCAAGTATTAGTCTTCTATCACCAAGTATATTTAACAAAATTAAAGAAACAAACATCAAAATAAAATATCTTTCGAACAACGTAAAGATAACGACAATCAACAACCGCGAAGTACCGTTCAAACACTGCGTACAATTCAAATTTAAAGTGAATAAATTATTCTTGAACGGAATATTTTATGTTACATCTCATAATTTTAACAGAGATTACGACGCTATTCTAGGTTTTGATTTTTTTAAAAACAACCAAATTATATTTGATTGTAACAACTATACTTTAAAAATTAAAGACACTATCATACACTTAAACAATTCAGAAAACACACACGATTCACAAATTAACCACTTACATAATCCTACACATAACAACACATACAGAATTGACGAAAACAACATACTGGATAATTCACAAAATCAAAACGAAAAGATAACGCATTTAAATGCAAAAATTAAAGAGACAGTACATTTCAAACCACATGAAACTAATTAAAATTAAATATCCCAAAATTACAGACACAAAAGAATTTTTTTTGAACCAAACTTCAAAAGACATAGTATTGAAATGTGTAGATCCCTACATAAAACCAATAAGGATAATATTATTCACCTATTAGCTAAAAACACAACCAATAGAAATATAAACCTCAGAAAAAAAACCCACGTAGGAAAAGTTTACACACAATATGACATACAAGAGCAAAATGAAACAAATAATAACAATGATAAATTATATGAAATAAACAATCTTACATTAAATGAAATTAAAGAAATGCGAATACGAGATCTTTCTAGAAACGACTTTGACGTTAAACATTTAGAACCCGAGGTACAGGAAAAGGTTATAGAAATATTATTGTCTCACGCGACAGCTTTTTCAAAATCTTACAAAACTCTCGGTGAAACATCAGTCATAACTCCACAATTTAACTTACAACATAATTTACCTATTAAAACCAAACCTTACAAAATCCCTTATAATGTTAAAGAATTCGCTAATAAAGAAATTAAAAACCTTCTAGAAGCAGGAATAATAGAATACACAAATTCAGATTACGCATTTCCTATACTTTTTGTTAAAAAAAATCTACATCCAAAACTAATGACCCTAAACACATAAAATATCACATGGCAATAGATTATAGGCTTCTCAATAACATCTTAGAAAGCGATCCGTACCCTGTGCCAGACATTAAACAAATTCTCACAGATGTTTCAGGAAAAAAAATTTACACTGTCATGGATTTACATTCGGCTTTTTTCCAAATCAAATTGAGAGAGCAAGATAAGCATAAACTAGCATTTGTGACAGAAGATTCTCAATTTGCCATAAACCGCCTCCCTTTTGGAACAAAAATCTCAAGCGGACAATTTGCCAGACTAATTGATAAAGTACTAGGCCCCCTCAAAGAAAAACATAACATTAAATATTTTATTGACGATGTTATAGTTGCGTGCGAAAATATTCAGCAGATGCACGATGCATTACACGACATTCTTACACAACTAGAAAAATTTAATCTCACTATAGAACCCACTAAACTTAAACTATACCAATCAGAAATTGAGTTCCTAGGATATAAAATTAATCAAAAAGGATATGCGCCATCAGATAAAAACATCATTAAAATTTCAAAATTTGCAGTACCAAAATCACAAAAAGCAGTTAAAGCATTTATTGGACTCCGCACTTATTTTAAATCCACAATACATAAATTCGCGCATATTATGACTTCTTTAACAAACTTAACTAAAAAAACACAAAATGTTACTGGAATACACACACACAAAAAGCGTTTGAGACCATACAAGATATAATTTTAAAACAACCAACGATTCACCCACCAGATCATAATAAGGAATTCTATTTAATCACGGACTGTTCAAAGGTCGCAACAAGCGGAATTTTAGCACAGAAACATAACGATCAACTCATCCCCATCGAATTCACAGGGCGTAAACTTAAAGATACAGAATTACGATACCCAAGCATAAAATTAGAATTACTAGCACTGCACGAATCAGTAATGTATTTTAGAAATATCCTTTTGGGAAAAAAATTCCATATCTTGACTGATTCGAAAGCACTTACACAACACGTTAACCTCGATAAATAATCAGACATTGTTGCTAGATGGCTACTAGACTTACAACAATTTGATTTCGACACAACTCATCTACCAGGCATTATCAACCCAGCCGACTATGTTTCGCGCAACATTAACAATCTGAACACAACTCACTCATTAATCACAGATTTATTTCAAGTCGACCAAAATTTAACTGAAAATAACATAAAAATCGAACAGCTAAAAGATACCAAATTATAGCTCAAATTATACACGACTTACAACACAATAAACAGAACAAAAAAGTTAAAAAATACGCCCTAAATAAAAACAATGTATTAATTTTAAATAACAATACAACCACAGATAAGGAAGAACTATACATAGCCCCCGACGCGCTCAAAATTCACATCATGAACAGTGCACACTCATCTCACTATGCATTCCAAAAAACTTATGAATTAATCAAAAGAACATTTTATTGGTATCGTATGTACCAAAATATAAAAAAATTCTGCACGGCATGTATTCAATGTAACACATTCAAACAATACAACACCATTAAATTACCTATTAAAACAATTGAGAAAAACTACATCCCAGGAACTAAGGCTATAATCGACGTGGTCGGCCCCTTGCCTAGGACATTTCGACAAAATAAGTTTATTTTAACGATCATTGACTCATCGTCAAGATTCCTACAAGCTATACCGTTAAGAAATATAGAGACTAAAACAATTATAAATGCTCTAAACAAATACTTTAGTACTTCCGGATTGGTAAAAAAAATCGGAATGGATAACGCAAAATATTTCAGATCAACTGATCTCAGACACTACCTACAAAATTTAAACATAGAATCAGAGTACGGTTCAATTTATTTGCCTGCATCGCAATCACTTCTTGAAAGAACATACCGCGACATGAAAGCTTCTCTAGCTGCTATGTCACAAAATTCTTTCGATTGGGATCTAAGAATTGATTTTTTTGTCTTAGCACACAACACTATGATTAACAGGGCAACGGGATTCTCACCTTCCTTACTCTTTTTCGCAAGAGAAATTCGCAATCCTTTCACTAACTTTAAAATCCAAAATATAGAAAACCTTAGTGATTTTGTAAAAGACAGGCTTTCTCATATACAAGAAGTGCAGAAAATTTCACAGGAGAATCAGGCAAAAATTAATTTAGAATACAATAAAAATTCTGCGACTAAGCACAAGAATTTTCAAATCGGCACAGAAGTGTACCTTAAACAATTAATCCACCCTAACGCGTTGGAACCTAAATTCTCGGGCCCCTACACTATAAAAAGAATTTTCAGAAATGACAACTATTTGATATGTAATGAAAACCGCGCAGACCTCCGACCTATTAAAATTCATGTCTCAAAACTATACATACCCAAGGTATACGAGTAACGTAAATAATTTTTAACAACTATAAATAATAGTAATAATAATTACAACAATAATAATAATAACATAAATAATAATCAAATAAATAAATAAATAAAATACACAATAAAATCAACATCCCCCCCCTTAAAAAAAAAAAAAAAAAAAAAAAAAAAAAAAAAAAAAAAGGACAGGTAACAAACACTTTATTACATTCCCCCCCCCCCCAATAGGTTAATAAATTAATTAATAATTCAATTTCTAAACACTTTCACACTTTTACACAAACATGCAATAATAATAATAATAATAATAGATAAATAAATAAATAATAATAAATAAATAAATAAATAAATAAATAAATAAATAATAAATAAATCAATAAATAAAAATAAAATAAAATAAATAAATAAATTCATGCTTCCCAGCACTAATAATAATAATATTAAGAAGATAATTTACGGTACCTAATTACGTAAAATCAACACTCCCCCCCTTTTTAAAGTAAGTTTAATAAGATTCACATATGACACTGTGCAACACTTAATTTTAACCTTTCATCAAAAACAAAAATAAATAAATGAAATAATATTTTAGTACTCACAATTAATTTATAAGACAAAACAAATTCATATATAACCCCCCCTCTTCTACATTGCACAAATATTAATTAATTAAATTTAAGACCAACTTTGAGACTGAAATTAGATGACTAAAGCACATCGATAACCCCCCCTCTTAATTTTTTTCATTTCAAAATAACAATAATAATCATAATAATAATAATAAAAATCTCAACTTTCTTCTCCCTCATACATCTATAACCCCCGCATCAGCAATTCAAATGATTTTAATTAAAATAATTTGCATTAACAAGATAAGCAAATTCATAACCCCCCCTCCCCATTTTAACATTTTCAACATTAGGATAATAAAATGCAACACCCACACACGTCTTCCTTACAGCATATAATAATATGCTCTTTCATACAACAACCAAACACACACCCCTCATTAACATACATGCACATTTATAATAAAGGCCACAGGCTCAGGAGAATGGGCGTTACAATGCACTCCCCTTATTTCATACACCACTCAAAACCACTTTTAAACATCAACAGACACACTACACACAAAATACCTCACACATACACCCCCTTTCCCCCACCACAGTACCCTCTCGCTGTAGCAACTCCCACTTAAAAAAAAATTACGTTACCTTCCTCGAGGAGGCAGCCTTGACCAAGTCACATCTGGGGAAATACACTATCGGATTACTTCAAAACAGATGCTGTTAATAAGATGCTCTCATAACGAGGGTGCCTTTAAAGTGAAAAATAAATATTAGTATCACAGAAAAACAAAGACATTTCGTATATTTAAATACCACTACACAACATATATATATCGCATTTAAATACACACAGACAATGCACGCTATTAATCTCCCATTTTAAATAAATCTATAAAATTATTTTAAACTATTCTTGCATACAGACGACAGACTATAAATAAATGTAATCACAAGCTAAATATATTAAACACAACCATGTCTTTTACGTAAAGCTTCTAAACGGTTATTGGTACTTTAAATTTAAAACCCGATACCTAACATAATTTCACCCACTAATCAACGTGCATGTAAACAACTTCTAGTATCTTTTTTCTTCTAAACAAAAGTTAATTTTATATATAAATTATGGCACTAATTACCCATAAAACTCTTAATCCATCTATAAAAAGAAATAAAATAAATTTATAACAACAACCATAATTATATTTAAATTAAAACTCACATTCAAATATTTTAAACATTTTAAAACTTATTAATTAAGCACCATACCTTTTAATTTTTCCTCCAAAATTTTTAAGACAGCTCTCCTTTGACTGCAATCTTTAGATTATCTGCGGGCAGAAATCTATACCGGGGCGCCACGGAATGAGAATACAGTCGGCGGAGGTCCACTAAGAAACAAGAATTAAACACCGAACAAAAAACAAAAAAAAAAAACATTTATTAATTAATACCCACTATCTTACCTCCTTCTCTTCTAAACAAAACAAATTTTTATAATTAGATAAATTAAAATACACATTAAAAATTAAATATTCCCTAATTAAAACAACAACACAAGGTAGAAATAATAATTAATTAATTAATCAATTAAACAAAGAAACATTAACAAAGAACATTTATAATAATAATAATAATAATAATAATAATAATAATAATAATACATAGAATTAGTACTTCGTAAAGCGCTTTCACCGTACACAGAATGAATTAACAAATAAATATATATATAAAGAATAAATAAATAAATAAGATATGCAAAATGTCACCAAATTCAGAGTATCTACAAACACCCGTCTCGAATAAAAATAAAGATATATATACATTCACTGATAATAATAAAGATAAATAATTACACAAATTTCAAATATATATGTTTACCAGACACAATCAGTAAAGATTCCACATAGTCACACTAGCGTGCGATATAAATAACACTCACACTCACCATTCTTCAAAATTCCTAAATTATTAAAGATAATAATAAGAAAAATATATTACAAATAAGGTAAACACAAAATGGTATCGTAATTCACAACGATTATCATTACAAAGATACTAAGACATCCGTTAGGTTACATTCAAAATACGCGCCATTTTTTTTCCCCTACAAGAAACATAAGCGTTTTACTTACTTTTGAACTACGTATTTATATGCAGATTTACATTGATTTCTGTATAAAAAAAAATACAAAAAAAATACAGGTTAATTGACACTAAAATTTAAATATATATATAAATAAAATAAAATACCAAAGGATACCGCACAAAACGGACGCGTCAAACAAACGTATCTCTAGGTGACCTAATTCCCTTTGCATCTCACGTAAACAAGTTACGTCAGAATCATGGCGCAACCATTTCACTAGCAGGGTGAAACGCACAATGCGGCTCAACAGTTACGCAACGCATTGGAGGACCCCGCGTCTAGGCTGGTAGCTCAGCGAACCCTGTAAGGGTACTTTTCCGCTGCACACGACAAAAGGAGCTCCCTTTTGTTACGATCGCAATACCTACTTAACCGTGGGTGATTGTCAAATGCTCTCTGTAAATAAAAATCTCTGTAAATGCTCTCTGTCTCATTGTATGTTATATAAATTCATATTCAAGAAAGCATTATGCTAGAACATGTTTATTTTAATCTTTTAAATATGTATTGTACAACAGTAACGAGTATATATTTATACTTCTATTTATTTATAACATAATTTAAAGAGCCCCCTTGCTATTTCTTTGTGATTTTTCGGCATGTAAATGTTTCTTTTTGTGTTTTTTTTTTATTTCGGGGAATTCTGGTATTCTTTATAAGACCATACTAGCCACAAAAAAACGTAAAAACTCTGTGCACAGATTTCTGAAGGACGATAATACAGAAACCTGAAGCACCATGAAGGAAAAAGTATCGAAAAGGACTATAGTCACAATTATCTCACCAACCCGTGGGACTCTACTTTTCCCTTTTTTCACGGTGATAAATGTGGGAACGATCGTTCACACATTTTTAATAATTAAATAAAGAACATGAACTTTGGACTTATTACTTACCCATCATACGTAGTATAGGGTAAGTCTTGTAATCGTTTTGAAGATCGAAAAATTTTTTTTGACGGATTTACACGTTTCAGACACTGGAGATTCCGAAAAACATATTTTTAGGAAAAAAATTTTGCCGTCCGTCTGTGTGTCTGTGTGTCTGTGTGTGTGTGTGTCTGTAAACGCTCTATCTCCCGAAAAAATTGAGATAGAGACTTGTAATTTGGTATGTACTTAGTATGTAATAATGGGAAGAAGCCTATTTCATTTCAATAACCTCGATTAACCGGAACAATTTTTTTCGGACTCTCGAAATATTCGTTCTGATGAAAGGTATATAAAATTTTTCGAAATTGTTTATTTTAAGAAATGAATATAAAAGACAATAAAAAAAACATAAATTTTGAATAAAGCATGAAGTCGATCGGATAATTAGTTGCCGAGATATTTGGAATCCTATTTGCCACACTCTTCGATTTTTCATGACCCTGTATTTCATCCAAATTTCACTTCAAAGATATATTTTAATTGAAAATTTGACGCTTAATCAGATGCAATAAACCGCTAGTTAATAGGATTATTATTTTTGGAGTTATAAGGAAAAACCTCTTTCAAGCAATTCAGTAATCGAGCCTTTAAAGTTTGTGACGTCATCAAGCCACGATTTTATTTGAATTGCAATGCATTTTATAAGTAGTTTACACATTTTTATTTTAATATTTTACTTTATGCATATCCATTATGGGTAAGTATTACGGTGGCCCCCAACGACTAGTTTTTTTATGGTTTAGATGTTATATTATATTTATGTATGTTACATTGTTTTCCTTAATATGTATGTATTATTCCTATGTATAGAATGTGATCATCAACCCAAACGAGTGTTAAAGGTTTTAATTTACGAAGACGCTAGCTAGGGAAACAGGAAGTTCATATCTTATTTCTAGGAGTGGTCGCATGACAGGCGCACCCATTTTCCAAAGAACTGCCCCGCACGGGAAATCGTGCAGCTGCAAAATGAACCCATCCCAAAAATACAATATTATTGGTTCAAAGAGTTGACCAACGGGAGTTTACTGAACTAAAATTTGCATAAGGTCAAAAAGGGCATCCAATAGAAATACATTTTTTTTTATATCAACGCCCAGGACGAGATATAGTCCAAATAATAATAATAAGAAGAAGAGACATTTTTTTGGGGTACTACTTCACTTGAGAAAAATAACTCCATCGGTGCAAGTAGCTTTTCTTTGATGACTTCTTCCAGCCGTATGCTCTTCGAATTCCGGCCATCTGCACTGAAGGTATGCCTCAAGGAGACTGCTGATAGACCCGCGGAAACGGAACTTGCCTTCGCCGATCCGCTCCAGCGCCGTACGATGATTTCTCCCGAAACCCCCCTTGGAAAGCAGATCTAGCGGTCAAGCTCAGACTCATCACCGGGAAGAATCCCGGCCTTTTCTCCAATCTGGCAGATTGATCCATCTATGAGTGCCCCTGTTTAATGACGTGCAAGGATGAACAAGGTCCTACATCATGACTAGAGATGAACTTCAATAGAAGAACAATTGGTGAGATACCTCCAAAATATTTTCCCTGGCTAGCCGACGTGAATAGATTATTAAAATAAAAATTGGTGAATTAACTTAGATTCACATGTTTATTTATAAATTTAAATACTCGGCATATTTGCCTCTAATTTTACAACGATACAATGCTGTGCTGTAAAATAATGATTTTTTGATAATTAAGTACTTTAAATTAAAAGGAGTTAGTGTTGAAAACTTGATCTTATAAATTGATATTCTTGAGAAATAAATGTGTTGAATATGATTTGTTATGAATTGATAATTTTGGAGAAATCAATGTGTTCCTATCTTTCCTATTATTTTATTTATTATCTCAGTATATAATTGAATAAAATGATTTTTTTTAAATAATTTTATCTCTCTATTTTCTTTGTGTATTATATTCTTTATTTTAGATTAAAAAAAAAAGGAAAAGCAAATATTTAATTCAAAGAGTTCAATCAGTAAAACTATACGAACCCCCCTTTACCTTTATGAACAGTGATTCACAACGCCGCTGAAAGGTAAAGATATTCTCGTATCCACTATACACCCCCCCTCGTAAATGTTGGATCCCCCCCCCCACTTTTCCTTCCAACAATTCTCTAATGGCATCATATTAACCTGATTTCTGTATCTACACATACTCATACTCCTTGTATTATTGAGAAATGTTTGAAATTCATTTTTCAGCTAACAAGTTTTAAGGTAAATCAGTCACTTTATTTGCATGAAGTTTGTAAGTAGGGATGTGATTTTATATCTCGATATTAAATTGTTTTTGACTAATGTCGTCAGTGAAAAAAATTAATATCAATTCTTCACTGTATTGCAATAAAAAACTATCTCAATAGATCAAAACATCAATAATGTTAATAATAAACAAATAATTCATATTTTATGCTTCTTGGAACAGTTTAAAAGAATAAAATTAAAAAATATTTGTGATAATCTGATTAAAAACAGAATATATATATATATATATATATGTGTGTGTGTGTGTGTGTGTGTGTGTGTGTGTGTGTGTGTGTGTGTGTGTATATATATATATATGTGTGTGTGTGTGTGTGTGTGTGTGTGTGTGTGTGTGTGTGTATATATATATATATGTATATATATAAAGAATGACATTTCATACTGAATATATCAATTCTAGTGCTCGAAGATCCTGTAAAACAACATAGCATTAACAGTCGAAGGTTCCAAATGCAAGACGATTTTCAGAAAAGCATTATGAGTTTTCCGTAGAAATAAAGGGATGATGAACCAGTATCAATATTTTATTTGGCACATTACTAATTAAAGGCAATTCCTCTAATGAGTAAGTTCTGAAAGCTTATCTAAGTGTTGTTACGCCATAGAAACAGCATGAATGTGTTAAAATTATTATAAAAATTACACCAATTGGAAAAATCTTCTCGTCCAAGTGACGTGGGTTTGTTTGCCAGTTGAAAAGAAGTACTAATTATGATTTCCGAGCCTGTGTAACTGTGTTTTAAAGGTAGCGAGGCGTATGTATATTTTCGTTATTGAGCCAATATTGAGCCGGTCTCCACGAACTTTTTGCGCCAATCTCAATTTGATAGACATTGCCACAAGAAATTCATGGTGACCGGCTCCTTAATATTGGATAAAGCAAGGAGTGGACGAAAAAGAACATCACAGGAAAAAGTCGACAAATATCGCCTTGATGTGCTTCGTGTTCATTCGTGAGTTATTGCACATATAGAGGTTTCTTAATTGATGCAAAGAAAACTTCAATATATATTACTAATATTTTTCTGCATTTCATACATGTATCTGTTCACTTGTGTTTGTAATAAAAGATTGAAATTCTAAAGAGACTTTGTGGAAATGCTGTTTTCAAGTTTCTGTTTTGTAAATATTTTCAATGCATTTTTCAGCTGACGAATTTTAAGGTAAACTAGTTACTTTATTTACATGAAGTTTGTAAGTAGGCATGTGATTTTATATCCCGATATTAAATTGCTTTTGACTAATGTCGTCTGGGTAAAATTCATTATTAATTCTTCAATATATTGCAATGAAAAACTATTTCAAAATACAGTAGAATCCCGCTAATCCGAGTCCTGTTATTCCGAGCTCCGCTTAATCCGATGTCACTAAAAAAACTTTCTTGCTTGAATTGCTTGAAAGAATATAACAAGGAAAAAATATTCTAAAAGTTTAAATGGACAAATATTAAGAAAATAAAAAAAAAATGTTCTATATTTCCTCATTTCCTGTTAAACTCCCGATGAATAATTTCAGATGATTTTAATATACCGTTAATACTTTGCAATGTAAATATATAGGTTACCACATAGAAAAAAAAATCTAAACTGTTACATATTTTTATATATTGCGAAATTTATTTATGTTATTTTAAATCTTTGTTTTTCTTTCATTATTTGTTTTAATTTCACTCTCGTTTAGGAAAAATAAACACAATTCTCTTTTTATCTTTTAACGGATGCTTTTGAAATGCTACTGAGCATGTGCGAATTGTTGGCATTTTGTAAAGTATTTGGCGATTTTCTTAACGCTGAACTGCCAATCCTGGTTATCATTTCAGATAGAACTGAATGCGCAGTAAATAGGGATGCTTTGCAGTTTCGATCAGCCTGTTCCGAAATGTGTATCATTTCAGTTTGAGAACTCATAGAAGTAACCATACGTTTGTGAGGAGAATGAGCGGGTTTCGTTAGATGTTAAAAGATGAACTTTAAAACGGTTAGATGCGGTAGAAAGTATTAAAAAAAATTGCAAAGGAATTAGGTGTTGGAGAAGTGACAGTAGGTGACTGGAGAAGGAATCGTGCAAAAATTGAAAAGTGGAGTGCCGGAGATCTAACACCCGATGATTGTTTAAACAACAGAAAAACAATGCGTGACAGTGATTATAAAAAAACAAGTGAGGCTCTCTTTATGTGGTTTTCTCAACAAAGGTCGAAAGGCATGCCGATATCTGGTCCGATGTTGCAGGAAAAAGCCATATATTTTTGCTAAAAAATGAATGAAGCCGACAATTTTTCTGCCAGCAGCAGGTGGTTAAACAGATGGAAAAAAAGGTATGGAGTTCGTCAGATTATTATTTGTGGAGATAAACTTTCAGAGGATTTTGAGGCTGCAAATAAGTTTCGTACTAAATTAAACAATTTAATGATGATAAAAGAAAATCTCACAGAAGAGCAATTGTGCAACTGTGATGAAACAGGGTTGAATTTTAAACGACTACCTACTAAATCCCTAGTATCAAGAAATTAAAAATTTGCTCCTGGTTTTAAACAAAACAAATAAAGATTAACTGCGGTGTGTTTCTCCAATGCGTCGAAAACGCACAAACTACGCTTATTGGTGATTGGAAAATCGAAAACGCCACGTGCTTTAAGAACATTGCTATTCAAGCCCGACCAGTTTCTTATACGAACCAAAATAATTCTTGGATGAATAGAGATATTTTTAAACAATGGTTTTTCGATGAATTTGTACCAAAATTCGAAAAGCATTTAGAAGAAAAAAAGCTGAAAAATTATGCTTACGCATGTTTATGAAGAAGACACTGCATCTTTGATTCAACAAATCAAAAAAATTAATGTCAAAAATGCTATGTATTGGCTTGCTGAATAATGGGGGGGGGAAATTAAATTGTAGACAATAAAGAACAGCTGGCATAATATCTTCACAACTAAAGACCTCTCAGACAATAAAAAAAGGAAAAGATAGAAAATCAAGAACATTTTGAAATTAAAAATGCAATTTTGAAGCTACCCGGCTGTGAAGAGGTAACAAATGATTGCATCGAAGAATGGCTTTACGGTGATGAGGAAGAGGGAATTACCGACGATGCAACAATTCGTATGATTACCGAAGAAGAAGAAATTGATGAAACTGAAGATTTAAACGATGAAACGGAGATAATTTCGCATGCAGAATGCACGACAGCGTTATATGTTGCCCTTCGATATATTGAGCAGCAACCAGATGCTTTACCACATGACGTTTTATTTTTGAAAGGCTTGCGAGGCAACGCAGCAAAAAAAGACTTTCTGCTTAAAAACAAACAACTTTAGATTAATTTTTATAAAATTAAATCAAGTAAGTGTGTTGTTATTTAAAATAAGTTGTTATTTAAAATATGTTTTTATATTTACAAGACTGTGTGCTCTTTATTTTTTCACTATTTGATCTCTCTATTTTTTAGTTTTATGTGTATATAATAAATTGAATTTTTCTCTTCAATTATATTATGTAGTCCTTAAAATCCGAGTTTTCAGTAATCCCAGAAGGAGTCGATCCCGATCAACTCGGATTATCGGGACTCGACTGTAGATCAAAATTAAACTTCAGTAATGTTAATAAAATAAAAAAAAAATTGCCTCCTATTTTATACCTCTTGCAATAGATTAAAATAAAAAAATAGGGTGAAATCCCAGTAACTGACAGTTTAAGGATTTTTTCTTGCTTAAATTATTATTAAAAAGTTTAAATCTATTTTATACATATCTTTGTTTTTGAAAGTTTAGAAAAGATACATTAAAATATTACTGTTGGCAAAATTTTGAAAAATTATACTTTTTATTACTAAAAATTTATTTTTGCTATAAATATTGTCAATATCTGCAGTAATTGACACCATCTTTTTTTTTTTTTTTTGAAAAAGCAATAGCTGAAATATAAGTTATAACATTTAAGACAAATAAGTTTCCACTAGTTGACATTACTTTGCAGAATTTTACAAGATAATGCTTATTTGAGGGTTTCACCTTATTAAAATATTTGTGATAGTCTGATTAGAAACAGAAATATATATATATATATATATTCATATTTAATGTACTTTTAAAAGTAATAACACATATATTAATAATTATCTTATTACATATCTTAATCTAAAACTTTAAGTTCATTCGTAACTTTTATCAACTCCCCAATACACCTTGGGAACTGTTATTGGCATCGCTCCTGTTCGTTAATAAACAATTTATCTGGAAATTGGCTGCACATTATTGAAGAAATTCTTATGGTGTTTCATCATTGCCTAACCTCTTTGCCATGATTCTTGATAATGACTGCAATAATTCATCATCTGTAACCAACTGCCATTTTCTCGTGAAATATTAAATCATCTTCGTACAAAGCTAACATATATATATATGTTATATAAAAATTTTATTTCGCATTATTCCTTTAACTTAATCTAACTTCTGACATATTCATTATTTCCTTATTTATTAATAATATTTATTCATATTTAATGTCCTTTTAAAAGTAATAACACGTATATTAATAATTATCTTATTCCAAATCTTAATCTAAAACTTTAAGTTCATTCGTAACTTTTATCAACTCCCCAATCTATAATATTCTGAGAGACGCTAGTTGTCATTTCTTTTTTTAAGCCATTTTTTTAAATTATTTTTATTTCACGGATCGCTTTGCGCGCCTGGGGTTTTTCTCGTCAAAATCAATGCGCCATTGTGTTGAGGATTCTCTCTTGTTAAATCTTCTACATCGCACATCATTCGCTTAGCTTAATTTCGCCTTTTACTGATTGGCTCGTGTGGCCGTTACGTTGCTTCTGTAACTCAAGGCAAGTTTAACAAAACTCGCCTGCAGGCAGTCGGAGATGAGATTTTTGTCGTTTTTGGAAGTGCTGACCAAAGCGTTATCTGGTAATCTGTGACTTATAATTTCTAATCAGCACTTTAAGATCATTAAATAATGTAGTGAGGCAACATCAAACCTGAGGGCTATAAGATAACACCTTGACCCTGTGGGAACTGTACACTTTTAAGCATTACTCCTGTTCGTTAATAAACAATTTATCTGGAAATTGGCTGCATATTTTTAGAGAAATTCTCATGGTGTTCCATCATTGCCTTACTTCTTCGCCATGATTCTTGATAACGACTGCAATAATTCATCATCTGTAACCGACTGCCATTTTCTAGTGAAATATTAAATCATCTTCGTAAGAAGCTAACATATATATTATATGTTAATTAATAGTAATCACCAAAAAGGTTAAAAAAGTGAAATATAAGTACCAACAATTTTTAATTTTTGCAATTAGAAAAAAAGGAAATAACTCTATAATTTTAATTTATTAAATAACTACAACTTGTACATTTTATATGAATGTTTAATATTTAACATGTTTAATTCCTTTTATGACAGCTAAACAAAATTTAAAGTAGTTGGAGAATAAAAATAGGAGTCGTTATTTTTTCTGGATTATCAAAACAAAAATCACTTTCACAAGAAAATACTTGTCGGATTATTCGTCAAAATTTATAAAATTTGTTTTTATTTTAAATATTTCAGTCGTATAATTTAAGAAAAAAAAAGAGATGCATTCATTATTATTCGTTCGTAAAATTAATATTTATGAAATATTGTAAAATAAGTAACCTTCTAATTAAGTACATATTTAGAAAATAGTTTTTAATAAAAGATTTCAAACTACAAATCAATAGATTTCTGTGAGTATAATTTATTAACTTTATATTTATATTTTATACAAAAGAAAATAAATATTTGTATTAAAATTGTCTTTTCGATAAGAGGTTAAAGTATTGAAAATTCAAAAGGTAATTAATTATTCTTTCAATTTGTAATTAACTTAATAACCCATTCTCTTCATACAGGCCATAAACAAGTAAATTTTTAATGTTCTTTATTTACGGGTATTATTTATATACACATTCATTCAAAATACATACAAGTTCATTTTTGAGTTCTTTCTAAAAAATTCTACAAGTAATATAGGGGAGCTTAATATTGAATTATTTATTTTAATCGATATAAAAAATGTCAGATACTTAAACATATAACAGTCTATATATTTCTGAGGATACAATCATAGTTTTCCTTCATACACATGTTATGCGTGAAAAGCTATTGTTTTTTTCCTTAAAGCCTGCAAACAAATTCCATGTTATTTGTGCCATTTAAAATTAAAATATTAATTTATTGATATGTGGCATGGTAGTAATGTATAGTTTAAATACACTCAGAAAAAGAAACTGATTAAAACTACAAAACAATTTTTTGAGTACATTTAGTTGTTTTAGCAAAATTGGAGTAACATTGAACCATTTTATTTCAATTAACAAAACATTTTTGCTGACGATACAAATTTTTTTTTTGGGAATTGCAAAAAAAAAAAAAAAAAAAAAAAAAATTGTTGATTCAAACAAAATTTTTATTGACCCATATTTAAACAAAAATTTTGTTTAAATATAGGTCAATGGAAATTTTGTTTGAATCAACAAAAAAAAAAATTTATGTTTTTTTTTGCAATTCCAAAAAACAAATTGTATCGTCAGCAAAAATGTTTTGTTAATTAAAGTAAAATGGTTCAATTTTACTCCAATTTTGCTAAAACAACCAAAATGTACTCAACAAAAATGTTTTGTAGTTTTAATGAATTCCTTTTTCTGAGTGTATGGTTTTCACCGTTAAAGGATTAAAAATGCAGGGTTTTTTTCTACATATGTTTTCCACACTTTCTGGATTATCTTGATTTTCTTTTATTTAATCTGGTTCAATTATAAAATGGTTTAGTATACAATTATTTATGTACAGGATGATAATATAAAACGTATCTCTTTTAAAACTCAAGTCATGCAATCAGTATTCGTAGCCATCTGATAAGTCAAATGTATTTTTTTTTATCAGAAAATATAATTTGTACCCAAATATCGTCTACAGACAAATTTTAGCGCATTTCAGTTTTTCCTCTCGGTGATGTTTCATTAACATCATTTTTATAAATTTGGTTTTAAAATTTTATTTAAGACCCTTTCAAACAGTGATATGTGTTACTTTTTTGCTTATAAGCTTTAACGTTTCACTCGAAATTCCTTTTATAGTAGATAACCGATACACTTGTCGATTGAAAAGTGCTGTCATCCTCTTCTGCCATCCAGATTGTTTTATTTTGCTTTGAGAATTTTTTTAACACTTTCCAATATTTTTAAAAGAGTTTATGAAAGTGGTTTGTCTGGGTGTCTGGCCATGCTCTAATTCTCTTACACGCTCTGAATATATTAGGATTGCCATGTAAGTTTTAATTGTTATTCGGGTTTACCGTAGAAGTTTCGCTATTTCAAATCCGTTACATAATGGTCTATTGAAAAAAAAACTTTTCGTTGGATTTTATTGATGTTGCTAAATTTCAAACATAATGATATTGGTATGTATTATTGTGGTGAATTACAATAAAAACATATAACATGCTTTTTTCAGGAATATAGAATAATTAACATTTATAATTCGTTTACTGGGAAGGACAAAATAATTCCATTACATTTTGATCTATGGGGAAAATCCTTTGCGGTACATCTTAATTATGTTTATTATAATTCTTCAAACATAATCTTTCAAAGTGTTACAAAATAGCTGCTCATATTTTTTGGTATTTTGCCAGTAAAAGGCCTGCAAGCATCGCATTATTCCTCTGTATATACATGTCTACGTAAATATGGTCGTTGCATATGTATGGTGAATGTACCATTATTGCATACAGAGACTTAAAACTTTTTAAAATAAAATTTAATGCACTGATCTGTTAATTTATTCAGTATGTACGAACATTTTCATTTTGATTCGAAAACCAACCAAAATTAACGTATCATTTCTTTAATTTTTGTTTTATAATTTTTTTTCTTAATAGTCAGTTACTGGGACACTCACCCTATATTTCTGCACAACTAACGATTACATATAGTTCATGCAAATCCCAACTATTTTCAATTAACTACATTTAAATATGTACTTTTGGTACTTAATCATTCGCATTATTTTTTATTAAAATGAAATTGTACTGGAGAGAATGACTATATAATTATTCTTATAATAAAATAATAATAATAATACATATATATATATTGTAAAATTTCAAATTTAGAGTATACGTACCAAATTAAGAGAAGTTTGCACAATTTCATAAGTCATTTTGTAACAAAATAATAATAATAAGGTACTTCTCTAATATCCCGTCGACAAACACGTATAATGACACGTAACAAACACGTATAATGCTTCTGACGTAAATGGAACTGCATTTTTGACGTTTAATCTTACAGTATAGCGATTTTTTTTGTTATGAAAAGTGGTCGACGGGATAATAGAGAAGTACCCGTAATAATAATAATTATTATTATAACTGTAAATATTCTTAGCAGATATGTGTTTCCTATGAGGATAGACGTTATTCATGTTTTGAATATTATACTAATAAAATATATATTTTGATTACGATAACTGAACAATGTTAAAATAAATAATTTTAATACGCACAGGCGTATTAAAATTGCAAATGATAAAGAAATTATACAATATAAACTCAAGATGAAAACATTTACCGCCTAAAATAAAGTATATTTAGAGTATGTACCGGGTTGTGTATAAACATGTGCCTTAAAAGAATGATCTCTTTACGAAAATGAAAGTATGCTGTTCCAAAATGTTTCTCATTATTTCAGTGACCTTCTACACGCTTTTTGTAGAAAAATATAACATAAAGAAATTTATTTTTATGAAAAAGAATAAATGATGTAAAGGGCTTGTAGACTATTAAATAAACAGAACACAACCATTGACATAGAAATATGTAATGGGAGATAGATTTAGGTACGCCCTTAATGGTAAATCAATAATTGCGATTTGCAGAATCCGATATTTCTGCCCGCATAATAAATAGTAAATTGAAAAAAAAAACGTTTAATCACCTTTTTCATATATTTACAATGTTTTGAAAATTGTCTTTTTTTTTTCAAATGTTAATGTTAGGTATATAAATTAATGCTTTTATTAAGTGATTTAAATTTTCTGTTCATCCTATAATTATATACAAGTTTTAATAGTAAATAATTTTTTTAAAATATAAATAACTCTGTCAAGTTATTTCTATAAAATAATTTAATAAAATAATTTTACAATACTAGACAATACTAGACAATAATATTGACTTCAATATAAATGAGATATTTCACGCTTGTTGTTTTTATATTTTCTATAGGTAAGTGGAAACACCAATCATTTCGTTCTGTTTACATTTGTTTTTGCTTGTTACAAACCAAATAATATCACTTCTAATTATTTTTGCGTTTTCATGTTTCTCTAATGTTTTTTTTTATTATTATTAAATGCAGGTTTTTAACTGAGAAATAAGATCGTTTAAGGAATTTTCTACAGCAGTAATTGAAATGGGTGTCAGGAATGACATTTATTCACGAAAACGTGAACAGATTCAATTTATTTTGCAAAATGCTAACTTGCCCATACTGAAATTACCAATACACTTTTTGTGTCTCGAAAAAATGTAGTAAGGATAAATAAAAACATCAGTTTGAATGAAAATGGAACACCGAACAGAAATGAACTATGTAGAAGAAAGCGGATTTCTTCACAACGTGATGATAGAGTTTTACGAAATTTGATCAGAAATAGCAGAAAACTTCTTCAAGACAGTTGAAATCAGTACTGGGAGACCAGGGCATTGCTTTGAGCACAAAAACTATCCACAGAAGACTTTTTGAGGCTGACTACATGGCCTATCGTCCAAGTAAGAAACTGAAGCTGACTGAAGCCATGAGAAGTCGTGGGTCAAATCATTTAAAAACTGGACAGTTGATGACAGGCTTTGGGTAAATATATTTTTATTATCTAATATATATGTTACGGTCAATGTGATTAATCCAGTCATTATTAAGAATAACCGCTTATTATTAATAATGACCGCGGTTATCATTAATAATAACCCCAGCATTTATGTCCGGTCATTATTAATAATAACCGGTTATAATTAATAATGAACGGATTAATCATATTGACAGTAATATATACATTCTATGAAAATTAGAATTAAAAAAAAAAAAAAAAAAAAAAAAAAAAAAACCCTTGGTAAACCCAGTTTTTAAACGATTCGGTCCATGTAAGTCGTTACCTTCTCATAGCTATCCATTTTAATTACTGCTATTGGAAATTACTTAAACAATGTTATTTCTCTGTTAAAAACGATAATTTAAAACCAAAAAAAAGATTACAAAAATATTTAAAAGACAAAAAAAAGATTACAAAAATATTTAAAAGACAAAAAAAAGATTACAAAAATATTTAAAAGACAAAAAATAGTAATTTGAAGCGATACTATTTGGTTTGTAACGAACAAGCAAACAATGTAAACAGAACAAAAATTCTGAATTTTGAAATGATTAGTGTTGCCACTCATCTATAGAAAAAATAAACAAAACAATCACAAAATAACTCATTTATTTTGTAGTCAATACTCAGAGCAATCCATACAATAGGTTATTACAATATTAGCTCGATTTATTTCAATATAACCATGTTTCAAACAAGGTTTTGGAATGTTTTTTTGAATGGGACTAATAATTTGGCATGCTGTAGAAGTAAACAAAAATGTTTAAATTCAGTCAGAGAAAAAAATTTCTTTATTCTATTAGAGTAGAAGCTTACGATGAGTGTTACTTGAATCTGATAAATATGTACTGTGAATTAAAATAAACTAACACTCTTTCTACGTAGTTATTTGTAAGTGCTACCTTTGCTAGGTTGAGTCACGTTCAAATTAACTGCTCTTCCGAACTTTCCAGTAATGGAATTACAAACCCCATTTAATCTAATAATGTTATACGTGACACATTTAATGGCTATTACAAGCTATTGTAATATCTTCAGAACTTATAAAGTGTGTTGTTTCGACTTTTATAATTCCGTATTAACACACAGCGTGAGGTGCATTAATAAATATAAGGAAACTTTGGTTTAAAAAAAGAACTTTGAAAAACACAAAAATCAACAAACAAATATTTCTTATCAAAATATATTTTAAAAATTCAATGTCAGTATTGAAAAAATGTGTAAGATTTTCATAAACATTCTTAAAATCTGTTCCTTTATGTCACTAAAATGTCACTAAAAATTTATGAACAAATAATTTGTTAGAAAAATAATTTTCTCGAAAGCAGTAAGCTTGGCAACGAGCAATTTCTGCTTATGTTGTTAAATATTAAAAGCACTAGGGTATACCCCCCGGGGGATGCGAAAACCAATTATTATTATTATTATGAAAACTAACGCTTTTTTTAGGTGGCACCCTAACCACACCAAAGAGCATTTTTATATGAAATATATCAATTATATATTCAAATAAAATTTTGAAATTTATTAAAAACGGCAATATCGTATTGGTCTCGGGCCAGAAGTTAATAGCCGAAGAAATCAGTAAAAAAATCATAGAATATTACTATAATAGAGTTATCTACAGAAGTTTATTATTATTATTATTATTATTCGATAATTTCAGCTGTTAAGTGCTTTTTTCAATTACATGTCTGTTAAATTTGGGTGTTATTTATACTATTATTTTTATTGCTTAGTGAAATTTTAATTTCGTTAGTGAATATTAGCTGGAAACAAATGCTGAACTTTTTATATTGTTTAAAGTGCAAACAGATTCATATTTTTAATCGTCTGCAAGCGATAGATTTTTTTTTTAAATCATCCTTGAAATTTAATTTAAATACCATAATAAATGAGTGAAATTACGAGACAGGTTTCAAACGAATTGCATTTGAAAGTCGATTTTTTCCCTTTAAAACAATGTAAAAATTTAAAATATGCGATGTTTAGAAGTTTAAAAATTTGCAGTAGCAAAAATCGGAAAACCGAAATTTCGTCTTCAACTGTTGCCATTCCCAAAATGATGTCAGCGTTACTCACGGACACGCTTGTTCTTTATAATATAGAAAGTAAACGTTGCGTTTACTTTATCACGTTATTTATATGCCCCGTAATATAACTATCATACATTTATAATTATAAAATGTAATGAAATAGCTAAGAATCTGAAATGTAAAGGTTATAAATGCTGTAAGAATATTTTGTTACTTTGAATTTCTTTTTAAGAGAGATACTTTATGTGCATTTGTATTTTATATTAGCTCATTTTTACGCATTTATATTACCATTATGCTAAACAAAATAACTTTTAAAATATTCTAAAATGTGTAACATTTTCCTTCAGTTTCCAAAACTTATTCGTTACACACAAAAAAAGAAGTTTTTTTTATTATTATTATTACAATTTAAGTTTTTTAAAAAATTTCAGAAAGCCAATTTTATAAGTATTTGAGAACATTTTAAAGCTAATAAAATTTGATAGAAGTTTTTAAAATAATCTGTTGTTTCCAAAACTTTTCAGTGAATGACATGTTTTTTAATTTGTTTTTACATTATGTTTTAAAAGACTTAATTATACATTACAAATGAATGTTCCTAATTTACAATAGATTTTACTTCAACATTCAATTTCAGGCTTCAATCATTCTTTCTTTCATTTAATAAAATAGATAATACTTAACCTATTAACCTCGGATTAACTCAAAAATAGAGCGTATTTCTGCTAATTAATGCACGTTTATACAAAGCCTTTAATCTTGTTCTAAAGTATTCAATTAATTTTATACAATGGATGAGATTTTTGTTTGATAGAATACATTTATTTTAACCAGGTTTTCTGATATTTTGAATATAATTTGAAAGAATGAAAGGAAACAATGTTTATGTATTACTTCTTTATCTCTTTTCTCTTTTTTTAGGTGCGTTCGTAATTATATAAATAAGTAGCACCTATAGTTGTCGTCTGGTCCGTCCGTCTGTCTGTCTGTCTGTCCGTCCGCATATAACAGCGCAAAAACTAGCTAACCGAATGATTTGAAATTTAATATATATAATCTTTTCGACTTTTATCGAGTCGTTTCAAATGTTATGAAAATCGAATCAAAACTTAAAAAGACCCGCATAGCATGCACAGTCACAGTGACGTCATTGTGACGTCACTGTGAGTCACGTACGTCACGTCACATCTGTGACCAAAATGCAACCACTTTGTAACGTCAAACTGTGACTAAAATGTGAACGTCTTGAACACCTAAAGAAAATTTAAAATAAAGTTTTGAACATCTTATGGCATCAAGAAAATTACTTTTTGACAGCTTTAATTTTTTTGTGACGTTGCAATGAAGTCACTGCAAGTCACATAAGTCACATCATACCTATGACCAACATGCCAACACTCTGTGGCTTAAGAGCCTACATCAGTCACGCGAAAAAACGCGCAAGCTAATGTTAAGTCTATGGGAAGGTTCTTGCGCGTTTTCTCGCTCGCATTTTAATATTTTTAAATGATTTTTTTGCATAGGACAGCTGAGGCCGATCCCTATCGTTGTTAGTTTTTACTTTTTGGACTTTAGTTACTGTTTTTTTATTAGTGGACATTTTCAATTTCAGAACCGGTTCCAACCGGTTCTGAAAGTGAAAGTACCTTTATATAAAAAAACTGAAACCAGAATTGAAAAAGTAAAAACTAACAACATTAGGGATCGGTGTCTGCTATCCTGTCCACCACTTTTGCGAGTTCGATAGCAACAGAGTCTGGTCGGGATCACCGTCCAACGCTTTCAGGATTTTCCTTATACGGTATAATTAAGGTGGTTCTCAACTGACCTGCTCAACAACGCGAAGCTTTTTGACATGATTTCTGACTCATTTTTAAGCGCAAAGGCATAAAATGTGCAGGACTGATTATGAAAACAATTTAGAATAGAAATGAGTTTTTCATTTTTTGATAAATAAATTACTTATCGAGTTATAAGCAATTCGTGTCACGTGACGACCAGTTTTTCTCCTGTCTTTCACTGTCACGTCGGATATTCGGTTCAAAACGCCGACTTTGACATTCTTTTCTGAAAGATCTTCTGCTTTTACCAAAAAATGGAAAAGGTTTTTCAATTACATAGTTTCTGAATAAAAACACGACCAAATTTCATGTATTTCCGAGGAAAAATGAATTAAAAACATGTTATAAAGTACATGTCATTCCTATAGCAATTTATCCAAAACTGGCCAGTGCTTAGTAAGATATCACCTCTAATAAATATATTGTTTTTTTCGATAAAGTGTAAAAAATGAAAAATTCGTACTTAGGAAATTTGATTGTAGAATAGTATTTAAATTTATATCGAAATTACTTTATAAAACCTAATAAATAAATTTGTATTTAAAATTTATCTTTACTTTTGACGTCTAAAGCAAATACATTTGATTAAAAAATATATAAAAATATAAATTTTCACAGCTTATTTCTAAGAATACAAAACTGTCTCATATAAAAAAAGCTTTTGAAATGTCTTTATTTAAATTATTTTCTTTCTATATCATTTGCGGTAAACTTGGAAACACCTGACAGTTGTTATTTTGTTGTGTTTAAACAATACTGCGCGCGCATATTGAATGCAGACGTCTTTTCTCATTTCAAGTTCGGATTAGTGTGTGTTGCGTTCTTTTAAGTTTGTAGATTTATACTGTGTAAGTAAATTAACGTTATAAAGTGAACCATCTCCATTTTGAAGTAAACCATCCATTTTAACATCTCCCTGTGTCTAGCCGGATGCGTTCATAAGGCCTGGGTTATATTTGACTTCTCAGATCTATGAACAGAACTCTTCTGCTGGAATAATTTGAAAATTATTGTAGTCGATTTACAATCTAATTTTTTAATGAAAGGGAAGCAGATAAGGAGCATTCAAACATAACCCATTTACCTATAGATCAGCAGGTAACTTTTAATGTCTTCGCAGTTTTGTTAATAGTGCATGTTTAGTACTAGTACATTTACTAGTGCATTATTTAAAAGTTAATATGTTTAAATTTTCATTTAAAAAATCACTTGTATTAAGTTTTATCTTTAATGTTTAAATTTTTTTTAAATAGACTGTTTGGAAAAAGCTTAAAGTATTTACTAACAATATGTATTCTAAATGTAAAGTGTTATTTAAAATGAGGAATTTATTTAATATTTTGCGTTTCTTAGTTCAGTTTTCATAGTTATTCATTATAATTAAAAGCATTCAATTTTTAAAACTATTAAAATTTCATTAGCAATTTGATAATTTCGTTGCTATTGTGGGTTTCCAGAAATAATTTTCTGGTATATTTGAAAAAATTGTGACAATTTAATGCATTGAATAATTTTTTTGTCAAGATATGTCAATGTTATTTGCACAAAAATAATAAATATTGATGAAACAATAAAATAACTGTTTAGTTAAGGTAATTTTTCCAGTTGTGTTACAGAATGTTTTTACAGTAAAAATTGATATTTAAGTTCTGCATCCAGTATTCTATCAAAAACTATAAATAAAATAATTTGTAAAGAAGAAAATATATAATTTTTTTGGCGTTTATGATCTTAAGTTCAATATTTCATTTACAACGAAAACTGTTTTACTGCTTGATACAATGTTTATTATGTAATAATATCGCACAATATGTATATCTATTATTTAAATTGATTCCTTATAAATTTTTCAGAATGCTTATTGTAAAATGTATACTTATATTTTCATTAAAGTTGTTCTTAAATCCAAAATAGCAAATTTCTGAATTCATTTTTATTCGGAAATGCATGAAATTGGCAGGTGTTCTTATTCAGAATATATATAATCGAATGGCGCTAGCCACTTTTTGGTAACGGCAGATGATGTTTCAGAAAACACTATAAAAGTCGGTGTTTTGAACCAAATTTCCGACGCGCAGCGTCCGAAACGGGTAAAACCTGACCGAAATTGATCTTAAGTATTACATTTATCTAAAAATGGAAAACGCTATTCATTCCAAATAGCTTCAATAATCAGGCATGCAAGTGCCATGCGTTTAAAAATTTGTTCATAAATGTGCCAGAAAGTTTCGTGACACTGAGCGAGGGGAAATATGGCAAAGTATACACATTTAAAAACTTCAATACTGCTGAGCAACTCACGTTGGTTGGACAATACTTAACAGCAAAATAGCATAGTTTTAATTATTGTCAATATTTTTGGTGGTTACATAAAACAAATTGAAGTAGAAGTTAATTAAAAAAGTTGTTATTTGCACAATAGAATTTCATATTATTGAAATATTTAAGTTTTAATGGATTCATCTATTATTTTTATATTAGTATGCATTTTTTACATTTATAATTTTCTTGCTTAACGGCTACATTAGCCGGTTTCCCAATCAGATGCAAAGTTTTAATTTGAATACGAGTTGCATCAATAAAAATGATTGCCGATCCAATCCTTATCGTCGATCTTATCCGTATTTGGTAAAATTTTGTTATCCGAATCTATGCGAAATCATCAGGTTCGGTTGGGTTGTGGGCCTACAGATTTTTTTGTTGTTGTTGTTGTTGTTGGGTTCGGGTAAGAATACGGGTTGAATCGAAATATAGTTTCAGTCAACCATCATTCATGTTCAAGTACACATTCAATCATGTTCAAGAAGTATATAACCGGATTCGTGCATGACTCTAGATCCGAGCCGACATCAGAAATTGTATCGTAACACAATTTCTGATAAAATCTGGTTACTTGGTCGTATGCAAGATTCTATTCCGAACAAAACTTACAGTAAAAACATTATACCCGACTCGGGTCAGATCGGGTTCACGAAAATCAGGTCACACGACAACTAATCCAAAAAGATCGATCCGAAGTTTATGGATTGGATTCGGGTAAAATATGGTCACCCGACCCGGTGCAGTGTCGTCACAAACGTCACAAACTTGAACCATAAAAAATATTCGATCCGAACAATCCGTATAGGATTCGGGTAAAATCTGGTCACCCTATCCGATACAGATTCGTCACATTTTTCACATTGAAGTCGCACGGTAACTTCACAAAGTAGTCACATTGTGAGGTCACAGAAAGCCTTGAAAACGACCTCGCATTTAGGTCACAGTGACTTCACATCGACGTCACGACGACGGTCACAAACTCACAGCGACGTCGCCGTGACGTCACCATGCCTTACGGGGATATTGATTAAAATATTGATTAAGTAATTTAATTTAAAAAAAAAATTGGTTCCTCTATTGTTATAGCAGCTTCCGAGGGTTAATCGTCAAGCGACCGAGATGCATCATTCTATTAAATCCTATCATACGTAATTAATTCAATGATATCCCATGATAGGTAATGATACTCGGTTGCCATAGTGATTACGTCCTATTTAAAATGGAGTCATATTATTTCAATATTACTGAATTTAAAAACCGAATTTGTATACTAAAATTATTTAATTATAGCAATCTTATAATCTACCGACAGTTTTTGGATAGATGTTTCCGGAGAAATAGATATTAAATGGAAAATTGTCTAAATATGGATTTCAAGTTTTGAAATTTTCAATGCTAGGCTTAAGTTTCCCGTTGGAATTTTCAGTAAATGTCAACAAATGGTACAATTTTGTCAATTTAAAATGTATTTATTTTATTACGGAAATTAATCTTATCATAATAACAGACGATATAAATCATTTCTCTGAAACTAGTTTAGTACGAACGCACCTCATTTGTCACGTTTAACGTACAATTTCCAACTTGTTTTAATATTATATCGACGGGAGAATCAGATTAAAGCATGTTTCTCAGCTTATAAATTTAACAGTTTATAAAAAACATTATGAAAAGAAAAAAAATAGTCATCACGCATATATTATGAAGCCGTTTTTAGCACTATCACAACTTTTTTTTTGAAGCTATATCTTGTGATGCATTTAATGGAAAGATCTTAATTTAGAATTTAGAAGATGCATAACACGATTGAAAAACATTTTTCCCTAATTTCCTTTGATGAATGATACTGTAAATTCAATTGATGTGTAAAAGCTTTGCAATAGTATTTTCCTGTACATTTGTATAATCTTGTATATTACTTTACTATGCATTGCACATACCACTGAATATAATAATTTTTTACTCAGCTAGAAAACCATAATGTATCCAAAATCCTTTTTTTGCCCCTGTACACACACTCTCTGCTCTACACGCACAATTTTGATGGTTATGAACCTTATATGGATATCACCTTGTTATATTTAAGTATATTTACGATACTTATTAGAACGTAGACAAACAAAGTAGACAGAATGATAGACGATTCGAACATGCTAAAAAATAATTTAAGTGAACTGAGTCCTTAAAAGTGCTTCATTACAGAATATTAGAACAGAACGTAAACACAATTTGAAGAATATTAGTTGAGTTTAATGGAGATATTTAGATATGGGTGCACATTATAAAAAAAACGTTTCACTATACTTGTCGAGAACTCACACTTCTACCTCCTTAGTTAACCGTGACTAGGAAGCGCCTACACTTGTTCTGACTGCGACCGTAATGGAACTGTCTTGACAGGGAAGAAACAGTCGTTGGGAGCCACCGTATAACTTCCAAATCATTGCTCTATTACTGAATTGTGTAAAAAAAAACATTCTTATAACTACAAAATTGATAATCATATTAACTACCAATTCACAGCGTCGGATTAAGCTTCTGATTCGCGATTAAAATATATCTTTGAATTGAAATTTGAATGAAATACAGGGTCATGAAAAATCTAAGGGTGTGGTAAATATAATTAGAAATATTTCGGCGACTCATTATCCGATCGACTTCATTCTTTATGCAAAATTTATGTTTTTTATTGTATTTTATATTCACTCCTTAAAATAAACAATTTCGAAAATTTGTATATACCTTTTATCAGAACGAATAATTCGAGAGTCCGAATTATTGTCGAGGTTACTGAAATTCAATAAACTTCTTCCCATTATTACATGCTAAATACATGTCAAATTGCCCGCCTGTATCTCAATTTGTTCGGGGGATAGAGCGTTTACAGACACACACACAGACCGATTGGCATTTTCTTTTCTAAAAATATGTTTATATATATATATATATATTTTTTTTTTACAAAACGATTACAAGACTTACCCTATACTACGTATGATGGGTAAAGAAGAACGTTTCATTATACTTGTCGAGAACTCACACTTCTACCTCCTTGGTTAACAGTGACTACACTTGTTCTGCCTCCGATTGTAACGGAATTGTCTTGACAGGGGAAAAAAAAGAGAAATAGAACTTTGTTGTCGTTTGAACATGGACAGTCAGAGTATTCGATAATAGACATTAATCATTTTAAAATTTAAAGTAAATACTGTATTAAAATGACTTTCTGTATACGATAACAGTTAATATAACATTTAATTTAGTATTATTAAGAAATCATTAATTTGCAATAGTTTTATGAACAGTTTTTCTGCCTCGTATACTTGAATCCACCTGGGCGTTTTACAGAAAATACTAGTGAGTTCTTTCCCTGTTTTTTTTTAATTAATAAGTAATTTTTAATTAGAATTTATAATAGGAATCTTTGAGAAGATACTATATGCTGGATAATAATATTTTTAAATTATTTCAAAAAAATAATTGACGAAATATTTTAAATCGATAACTATTATTTACTAGTTCGAGTTTTGAAAAAGAAAAAAAATAGATATTATCATTATACTAATAGAAATGTCTGTTGTTCGTAAACACGTGAGCATCAAAATTATGTTAAATTAATCTGAGTTAAAAACTTAAATTGCGTTTTGAAAATAAAGTGATAATTAGCTATTTCTTTGGAAATATTTTTGAATATATAACAAAGGATATGAATTATTACTTACTACGCAGCGTATAACCCACAAAGTGAAAAAATATCCAGACAAGGATCGAATCCGGAATCTTTGGTATTACGCACCAATGCTCTACCATTTTGGAACTTACCGGGCGATATCCAGATCCATTATAGCATTTTCTCACTCTTATGTATTGACACGATTGAGAATTTGCATTAGACTGAGAAAATGGCAGACTGGATGCCGTCCAGATATCTCCAAAATGGTAGAGCATTGGTGCGTATTACCAAATGTTCCGGGTTCAATCCCAGTCTGAACATTTTTTTCACTATGTTGGTTATACGCTGAGTAATATATAGTAATTTATATCCTTTATTATATAAGTAATCGTCAGCGTAATTTAACATCTGATGGAAAATTTAATTAGCATATATTTTTGAATTTTTCACAAATTGTGGAAAGATAATTGGTTCAGAATTTTTTTCTGCAAAAATCCCACGCATCTTGATTAGAATTTGCATCAGGTATTGTATTTAGAAAAGTTCTTGTCCACAAAAAAGAGAGATTTTAAGTTATATTTAATTTGCTTCTTAAAATGTAATGAATTCGCGTAAAACAATTAAATTATCATTAAATGAGTTTTGCAATATTTTCAAGGAAATCAGTGTTTTGAATACATCTGTGATAAATATATTTAATTGAGGCTTTTTTCTGTTTGTATAGAGGACATACAGAATAAAATTTTATTTTATCGTTTTAGATAAATACACACGTTAATGCAATAAAATATAGCGTACAAACAAATAATATGAAATTCTAGATGATTCAAATTGCTTGAGAATACTGCAGTTTCATTTGAACTTGTTAAAGCATATAGCAGAAAATAAGAAATTTATGAAATTATTCCAACTCTGTTTAGATCCAAGGTAGTTGCACTTAAATTTGTGAGAGAATATTAAAAGATTAACACTGCAATGAAGAGAATTGAAACAATGAAGAGATGTTTTGAAGAGAATTAAAATATTAAAACTGCAAGAGAAGATGCAATGTTACGATTAAAGTTTTAATTCTATTTAGATATTTATCGTAAAAGCATTATAATCGATCGGCGTCAGTAGTTTTCCAAAATTAGTTTCTTGTTAAGACCGTTGTAAATTTTCAATTGTTCAAATCTCTTAAATTTCATAAATGATAGTAAATATTTCAGTGCTTTAAACTCTTTAATGTTTTGAAGGACACTGTATTTTTGTTTAAAAGAATTATAATTAAACGAACAAACAAAGTACATTTCTGAATTTTTCAATACTTCCAGTAAAAGAAATATTTGGTGTTTAAAAACCGAATGTCAGTAAAATAAAAATCCTTAAGTTATATTATGTTGCATCCATCACGTGGAAAAGAAGAAATCATAAGTAATTTTCTATGAGCAAATATAATTTATAAAAATACTACATAAATTGTAGTTGTGTTTTCTTTAGAGCATCAAAGGAAATAAACAAACATCTTGCTAGCAATACTAGTTTAAATTTTCTCATATTTTTCCACTTTTATTTTTTGTTTTTTATATTAACATGAAAACAAATTACACATGATATTTTTTTTTTAATAAAAATACAGCCAAAGATTTTTATTTTCTTCTTAAATATCACAAATATTGTTGCATGTTTTTCTGTAACACAAAAATAGTAAATTAATCGTTAATATTAATTACATTTTCAAATATTAGAATATACCACTTCTAAGCACTATTAGAACATTATCCATTTCCCAATAGAGTATTATCAGAAAATGGCCTGAAGAGGATTTTCAATTAAAATGATTTAAAATCATTATTTCTCAAAGGGTAGTCATGCTAATTAATTTCACTATAATTAATTGCTGACAGAAACGTTTAACGGAATTCGAGAATAAATTTTAGGAGGAATACAGATGATTCGGATGTCACCATGTCAAATAGTCTGAAAATACGCCAAAAATAATTGTATTTAGAATCTAGTTTAAAGCCTTTAGGTATTAAATTAATTATTCTTTCAATATTTAGAATATTTTAGAAAACATTTCTAGAAAACTTTGAAAAATATTCAGATTTTTTTTTATTGAGTTTACCTTACTAGTTGCTTTGGTTTGAAATGCTGAATTATTACAAGAGTATGCATATAAATTTTTCATAAATTTTCGGATTAATATTAAAACCGTCTAGTAAATTATAATGTAATCAACATATTAAAATGTATAAGTCTTCATGAAAAAATACTGAAATTTTCGTTTATAAAGCAAGAATTTAACTTAATATTACACACTATTTTGGTCGATAGGAAAAAAATATATATATAATGCATATTTATTGTTAGAAATGTACAAAATTTTAAATTTTCAAATACATTGCATAATACTCTTATGATTTTTATTGTTTTTGTGAAAATTAAATGAAACAAAAATGTGGATTTTGCACACAGAGTTTTTTTATATTATCAAAAAAAAAAAACTATTTTTAATGTGTACACTTTCTTAATGCTTGAATTACTTATTTATTAAAACATCCATTCATGAATAAAATACGAATATTTTATTGACATTTGTAAATAGAATCGAAGTTAGCTAATGTTCATAATCCAGATATCACCTCAGCACTTCTTTTGCATACATGAATGCATGTAAACGCTATAATGTAGAATATTTTTAATGCAAAGTAGAAAAGGAATTTTTTCTATAATTTACAAATGGTTAGGAAAAATGTTTTTGTTACGCACGAAAAAAGTAAAAACAATTAGGTATATATCATTCTAAAAATGAAATTATGGAATTCAACAGTTTTTACTTGGTAAATAAAAATAATACAAGGTGAAGCTAATGTCAAAACTTGCTTTGACAAGAGGATTTTTCTTCAGTCTAAGGAAATGTATTAATAAAATACTGTTGGGAAACGAATACAGTCAGTTCGGAAAACTATGATGTAAAAATGCTTTAGAAATAAACATATATAAAAAAGAAAAACATTATGTCAGGCAAAAAATTAAAAAGCCTAAAAGTTGCATATGTAAACGGCTGGACTTACAGCAACGCTAAAAAATATTAAATTGTTTTTATTATTATTATTTTTAAAATTAAGATATCATTAAGACAAAGTTTTTCTGGTATATAAACAAAAATATTAGAATATTCATACTGATATAAATACTGAAATTAATATACCCATTAATAAAATAAGTAGTAATAATACAGTAATGACATTAATATATGAGGCATTCTCCCATAATTTTAATTTTCAAGAATAAGAATTTGGTGACATTCATGTTAATAAAATAGCATTTTTAAAATTTCAGTTTAAAATTTTCTTGTTCTTGTTGATATAATTTAAAATGTTCTTCTTCTCCATCAATGTTTAATACTATACTATCATTTGAGACCCTTACCATACATTTAATTGTGAAATAGAACTTATTTTGAGATTTTTGATAATATTATAAAAATTAAGGGGTTGAATTTCAAGGAGTAGATCGGTTAGATGGGTAGCTAAGAAATTGTTAACAGTTTCATGTATATTAATATAATATGCCGGGCTAGCCAGTTAAGGATTAGGTGAAAAATGCTCGGCATACATTTTAGAAATAATTTCTGTTTCATCTTTATCAGTGTATGCCGTTGTTTTAAGAGAAATGAGGGGAAATTAGAAGTATAGTTATTATTAAGTTTTTTCTTAATACAAAAAAAAGAGAGAAAAGAAGAGAGAGACCTACTGAAATTACTTCAACGTTTTTGCTTTCCTTTGGCTATAATTATTATTATTATTATTATTAAGGCGATTAATAATATATTTAAGCATGGGATCTCTGGTAGCTTTATTAAGTCGCCGGATGTTGTTTCTTTAATAACAAATATTGTTAATATATTTTGGAAGAGTGAAGGATTTATTAATTTTATCATAATGATAAGTAGCTTGCTTTTGAGCACTAATAATTACATTTTGAAAATTGGTTACAGCATTGTCAATATCATTAGTTTTATTGATAGCAGAAAAAGTTAATACAGAGTTACGAAGAATATTGTTATATTTCCTCCAATCCACAGCAACAGAAGGTGGAGAGGAAAGGAGGTTAACCAAATCAATTTGAAAGCAGACAGACAGATGATATGAAATGGGGTCAGTAAATACAGTAGCAGTGATTGGGAATAGAATGTTTTTAGAAATGGTAAAATCGATAACGAAGAATTACCATACCCAAAGTGTGTAGATGTGTTAGGTGCATGGAGACTAAGATCTAAGTGTGAGATTAGGTTATGTAGTGAACTGCCACGACGGGTTGTTAAATTTGCACATGTGCAAGAGAATTATAGTACAAAATTTATCTTTTAAAAATAGTGGGCCCAATAATATATAAAAATAGTTGCTAGTGGCAGCTCTGCCTATTAAAAATAAAGGTTTTTCTTATAATACTAAACCATTTTCAAAATGAAGTCTTTTTTGTTTTCTATTAAAGCTGTTTAATAAACATATAATATCTTTAATTTAATAACATTAATTACCCAAAATAGAATTAGGAGACATTTTTAAAACATAACTTTATTGCATAAATCAATACATTATTTATTTATGTATTCATTTATTTTTGTTTTCAGATAGATATTTTTTATATTGTGAAATACTTTAAAATTTTGATGTCTAAAGGATAAATCAAACAAGATATCATTCTTCCTATTTATACAACTAACTACTGGTCTTTAACACTTAATTACATCTATAAGAATTGCTAAATAAAGAAAATATAAGGTACTCCCAATATATATAACATGAAAATTACCGCATTTTACATTGTTGAATAAATATAATATTTGATTAGTTATGCAGGTGAGTTATAAAAGTAATAAATTTAACAAATAACAGACGATAAATTTTGCCTGAATATACAAATTAATAGTTGAAATATCCTATGTACATTAGGGTGGAACAAAAAAAAAAAGATTTTTTTTTAGAATTTCAAAATATTACAGTTTTTACAAGTTGCCTTTGATAAAAATAAATATGGAAATTAAATATCAGGGTAATTGGTTTATGTTCAGAGGTGCCTCAAGGAGAGTAAATTTTAGATTTTACTAACATTTTGACAAATTTCGCAATTATTTATTTATTTTATTATTATTATTTCAATATGCTGTAGTTTTCAAAAGTTGCCTTTGATCAAAATAAAAATAGGAATTAAAATCAGCATAATTGGATCATGTTTGGATATAGCGCGAAGGGTAAACTCTAGATTTTCATTAAAAGTTTGACAATTTCGCAATTGTGTTGAAATTGTCAACTGAGAGCTGGATACCATTCTTGCGGCACCTCCAAACATTATCCAATTATGCTGATATTTAATTTCCATCTTTATTTTGATCAAAGGAAAATTTTGAAAACTATAGCATATTGAAATACAAAAAAAATATTTTTAAAATATTATTGCGAAATTTGTCAAAATTTTAATATAACCTAAAGTTTGCCCTTCTTGCGGCACCGCTAAACATAATCCAATGACACTGACATTTAATTTCCATCTTTATTTTGATCAAAGGCAACTTGTAAAACCTATAGCATATGGAAATTCCAAAAAAAAAAGAAAACTTTTTTCGTTCCACCCTAATGTACATGTATATTCTTTTTTTCTCAATTTTTCTTTAAATGTAAAAAAGAAAAAAAAAATTCAATCACCATATAAATTTTGCCTAACATTAAATATTTAAAACACAATTTCAAAATCAGAAACTGTTCATGATATATATCATGGATGAAATACTTAAAGCTGATTTATTTTCTGGTGATCTTTAATCCTTCACAAAATAGAAACCATTAATTCTTCTTACAAACTTTATTGCTAAAGGCTGCAATTCTATACCATATATACAAAAAATTATAATATATGTTAAATAATCGATTTCAGGCAAGAAAAAAAAACTGTATTTTTAAAACCCTTGAAGGAAAATGAATATTAGAAAATTATCTTTTCAAAAGTTTTTTCAGAATAGTATTTTTCACAAAATAAAAATTATCAATGGCGTTATTAATGGAGTTTCATGGAGTAATTAATATAATATCTGATAATTTTTAAACGTCTCTTTAATTACTTTAAATAGTTTAATAAAAAAAATAAGAAACACTTCTGATTTTTTGTTTAGAAGAAAATTTAATATTTATGTTATGTATTTTTGGGGAAATAATGAAGACTATTATTGCTTTATTTTTGCATTCGTTTATCGAAAGATTTTTTAAATATTTAAGTTATAAGAATTTATTTTACCTTTACTTTAAAATTTTATTATAAAACGTTTATACAAACTAGAAAAGATAAGGAATTAGATGGATTTTTGTTCGAGATAACAAAAAAATAACAACAACAACAACAAACATTATGCAATCGGCATATATTTTGAAGTACTTTCGAGCACTAACACAATAATGTTAAGAATTTCAGTTGTTCATGCACTTAAATTCGATATTTAAATAAGGAGTTTAAAAAACCCATAACACAGTAGAAATTAACTTTCTGCAATTACTGTCCATTTCTGGTGTGTTCGCATTCTTTGCGCCCTGTATAGAAATTATATACACACCACGTAACATGCTGAAATTTAGTTAAGTTGTAAAATGCACAATACAATTGAAATCGCACTTCTAGCCATCCTTGATCATAGTCCGTTCTGTAACTGAATTTCTTTGAGTGCCTCTCTAACTAAACAATAAATGATATGCACTTTATAACTTACTGGCAAAACCCGCGGCTTTGCTCGCGTAATTCCTGAAAAATGTCAAGTGGTATTCGTTGGCCTATTTTCATAAGAGGAAATTTTACTGCCACAGATAATTCAGAAATTACTAATTAAGTCACGTTAATGTCGAAAGAAAAATCGAAATTTTAGAATACATGAAACAGAATCTAAATTAACAAAATGAAGTGTTGGCGTTCTTGCTGCAGTAAATTTAGTTCAGTTAGGAAACACATAACACAGCTGAAAATTTCCTTTCAGGAATTCCCGTCAATAAACTGAAATGTACTCGAATTGTTTTTTGCAGCCCTGTATTTGATCTATAGAATTTATACACATCAAGCAGTATTCAAAAATTAGTTTGAAACCCATACCACAATTAAAAACACATTTGTAACAATTATTACTCATAAAAAGTAATGTAACGTAATTTTTTTGTAGTGCACCTCAGTGATGTATGTATAATATGCGATGATGTATGAGTTAATGCATGTCTAATATGCGAATAATTAGTTGAATTTAAAAATGGTGAGCGCAACTGAAAATGCTCTTCCAGTAATATCGAATTATTTTGTGTGTTCATGTAAATGGACGATAAAATGCTATGCACACCCTATTCTAGAGTAATCTTGATATAGTGCACATCAGTAATGTAAATCAATTTAAATATGTTTGAAATAGAGTAACATCATTGAAATACATTGAAAATAAATTTTACCAGATGTATCATATTGCAATGACATTTTTTGTGCATCCCTATAAGCGAACTAAAATTTTTACTTACTTTATATTCGATATAAAGCATATTGCTATTCATCTTAGTGATGCATATCGATTTCGATATATTTGAAATTGTCTAACGCCATTGAAATACCCTGCAAACGACATTTTCCCCCATAGACCATTGAGTAGCTGAATTATTTTCAGTGATTCATTTATATTACTAAACGAAATATAAATGCTAAACACTTCATTTTTAATACCGAACTTGCCATAGTAAACCTCAATAACATATATCAATTATATGACAATCCGTGTATATTTACACCGGTTAGAGTTCAGATAGACGTCCATGCAAACTAAATTATAAACAAAACTAATTTAAATATATACATAAACACTTTTCAATTACGAGGGTGGGCTGACAGATTTGAGGCCTGACAGTGAAAGCACAATGTGACATCTTTGACAAAATTTCATGTTATTTTTCAATGTCCCCTTGCAACTTAATATATTTAAGAGACATTCTTGTGTGCGAATTCTTTAGTGCAGTCCTGTACGAGGGTGTTTCGAAAAGTTCTCGGCCTGACAATGAAAATACAAGATTTTTGACAATATTTAAATTTCTGTTTCAACTTGCATCACAATACATTTCAGAAGAGAAAAGTTTTTTCTTTGGTGTTTTTGGTCGACGTTCAACAAACTCGGCCCGCATCGAGCGAAAAGCTTTTCCATGCAAAAGACATCGTGTAAAATATAGTGGACACAGCCTATCGAGAGGCTTGTAATGTCAGCATGTTCGCGTATCTCCATCGGCAATCATTCAATACGGCAATATGAAATTTTGAGACGATATCGTCGGTCGCAGCGGTTTTTGGACGTCCTGGGCGTTCATCAGCATTAAATTCAGCAGCCCACTTTTTATCATCGAATATGAAGGACAATAATCCTTTAAGATGGAATGTAGCTCCTTTTTTATGTCCATGGGGGGTTAAACCTTTTTTAGCAAAGTGTTTTATGACAGCTCAAACTTCAATTTTTTCCATTTATAAAAAATGTCAAAACTTGTTTAATTTACTTTAACGTCCAGCAATAACCAATAAACTCGCGCGTCTGAAATTCGGCAGCATTTCATCTACAGGATTATACTTTACAAACATCATTGCCATTTGGTCATACTTGTTCCATCTCTGTGTCAGGCCTCGAACTTATCAGCTCACCCTCGTGTGTTGGAAAGTGTTAAAAAAAGTAAAAGTAAAAAAAAAGGGAAGATATATTTTTGTCTTCATCAAATATAATTAACCATAAACTGAAAAGAAGAGTATGCGTCAAGTGTAAGATGGTTTTGTGTATCGCACATCGTATGAAAAATTTGTACCGGATGAAACAATAATGATCCGTATGCACATGATTCTCCGATTTTTGAATTTCCATTCTGTTTTCTATGTTTTGAGCTATTTTTCTCGTTTTGTCAAGTTTTGTTTCAAACTTTCGCCTTTCGCAAATAACAAAAAAAAAAAAATCCTTATTCAGACTTTAATCCCCAACATAGAACATGTTGCACACTTTTCAAGAAACTCTATTTGGAATTCGTACAGTGATGCCTGTTTTTTTTCAACCACAGCAACATATTATAAATGAACAATTATTATTTTTATTAATAATTACATAAAACACCTATATTTCCTCTATCTTTAAGCAAGTTATATTTAGTAATCCTTGTACATTTTGTAGATAGTTTTGTGATGTGATGTCTGTATTTGTATTTATGAAGCAAAGAATAAATTGTTTTCGCGACACATTCCGAGTGTTCTTTGAGATTTCAAAATGTGTTCTCGATTTATTTTTAAAATTGAGAAAACTAACGAAAGAAGCTTATTATAAGGCGAAAATTTTTGTCCTGCAATATACACTGATAAAAAATTCTTCCACTGACATCTAGAAACTAAATTGTGGCTCGAGAAAAAATAGTTCCATTTCATCCTTATAAATTCTAGTTCCCTTTGCTAGAGAGTTCTAGTGACCACTACTCAAATTTAAGAGCGTTTTCGTATATTATCGTTCTCAAACTTATTTAAAAATCTATTCAAATAAATGTGAAGACAAGACGTTAGTTTTAGTAACTATAATTCTATTTTAGGAATTTTTTCCAGAAATCAAGTGATAATTTCTCGCAATTCAAACGATTCATTATGTAATGCATCGTTTCATCACCTAGAAAACTATAGACTAGAAATTATCGATCATTTCGTCTATCCATTTTATATGTTTACCTTATTCGCATAACTCGGAAATCTATATTACTATTTTAGGGATTTAGAAAATGACTACATATTCATTCTAGATGAAGGCGGTATAAGTTTTCTTTAAATGTAGATGGAAGTTTGCCCCTGTGGTAATATGGCATTGTTTACACACTTCAAGACGAGTACAGAAAAAGTGTAAATTGCAGGAAAACGTGAATTACGGGATTGTAAGACTGGGGGTTATATTGTAATATATAATGACGTATATACAGGGTGATTTTTTTAAGTTGTGAAAGTAAAACACTATAACAACAACAAAAAAAAAACATTGATCCAAATAACCTGCAATTTCACTAGTGTGCTCTCAAAGCAGTAGGAATTTTTTTGACATGATTAAAAATAAACTTAAAATCCCACCGACAGATGGCGCTGTATGTGCAGTAAATTCCAGGGACGAGCTTGTGCACGACACACGTACAGTTGAGATAAAAACGTGAAGCACGCACACCTCGTGTTCATTATTCTACGGATATCCTCGCAATCACTGTGCCATTGACGAACCGTGCGTTGTTAGTGAAACTGTATTATCAGAAGCGCAGCAAGTGCTCTTAGGAGATTTAGGACACTTAAGCATTTAAGAAAAGGTCCAAAGACGACAGAAGACCTACGGAAGAAGGTATTGAAATTTAAACAGACTGGTTCAATGATCCTAAAACCCGGTAGAGGAAGAAAAACAGCTGATGTTAACCTACAGCGCCGTCTGTCGGTGCGATTTTAAGTTTTTTTTAAACTACACCAAAAAAATTCCCATTGCCATGGGAGCATACTGATCAAATTTCAGGTAATTAGGATCAATGGTTCTTTTGTTATAGGGTTTTCCTTTCACAACTTAAAAAAAAATCATCCTGTATATACTATGCACTTCATCATCTCAAATTGCCACTATGTTACATTTTAATTTTACTATTTTGAAGTATATGAATGTGAGAAGACAGGAACGTTAGAAAGTTAATGTAAATGAACTGAAATACAATATATTATAATAGTTTATTATTAGAAAACAATTAAAAAAAATGAAATTAACTTTCTGAATATGACACATGTTGCTTAACAGCTAGAAACATAATATTAATAAAAACAAATTAAGTATATTTTAATAAAATCTTTTATTGAAACGTAATACGATACTGCGCATAATGTCGTGTCAAATTTTGTTTACCAATAATCCACTGGTATTGCTTTTTTAAAAGATAAAGCATGGATTTAAAAATAATAAAAACATACATTTTGAATTATATTTAATAAACGATTTTATGGCTCAACATAATCGATAATTAATTCGATAAAAGAGAACAATAAAGAACCTTTCAATTTCATTGATTAAATTTGTCTTCCATGCTTCCGACATGCAGCAACAACATAAATTTACTCACCTGAATAATAATCTTGAAAGCATTTCATATGACACTTAATTTGCATCAAAATATATTGCTTCCAGAAATTTAGTCTGTATTTCATTATATTTTAACTGCCACGTCATAAAATTGTGTAATAAAAAGTTTATTTTATTCTACTTTTTCTTTGGCATTTATCGATTACGAAATGCATTCATGATAGTGTTAGTAAATTGATTCTCAGAGAACATTTACACAATATGCATAATGGAAGACTGAATTTAATTCCGTTTATTGATGGTGATGAGGAAAGAAGGGTTATATTATGGAAGACGCTTTAGAATACCCAATTTAAAAGTTTCTTTATTATATATATATATATATATATAATATATATATATATATATATATATATATATATATATATATATATATATATATATATATATCTTTTTAAAGACTCTTAAATAAATCTTATATGGTGGGAAATAAATACAGAATAATTGATTTCATATTTATATAAAATTTACTGTTTGAAACCATTAAAAAATATTGCACCACGAGTTGCAGAAAACAAAAACGTATCTCCAATCTGAGACTAATTACGCTCCCATTAAAATATGCAAGAATATGTGAAATATTTTATCAAAGTTACTTTCCTAAGTGTCGAAAAAATGCAAAAGATACGGAAAAAGAAAATCCAAAATTGTAAATTTTTTGTATCATTTATTCGGAGAAATACTTCTGCACTTTTGTCGCATTTTAAATGTACAACTCTATTCCTTTTACATCTATTATAACTGGGATCGGTGATTTTGTGGTACGGGCTTGGACAACGGATTTTCATTAATTTTGGTATGTTAAATACGAAAATATTAACAAGTTTTCTGGGTTGGCTCTCTTTTTTTTAAAGAAAGCCAACAATTCGCTAATAGCACAAGTAGAGAAATGTAATATTAACATATGTAAAGGTATTATAAAATAGAAATACAGATTTGCATTACTATTAAAACAGTTTCCTGTGTGATTTTCTAGATTTTTACTTTTTTTCTATTTTTAATAGAAGAAATTATTGTAATGGAAATTTGTTTCGATTTCCGGCATCGACGGATTTACATGTTTTAGAGGTCGAAGATTCCGAAAAAACATGTTTTTACAAAATGTCTGTCTGGCCGTCCGTCCGTCTGTCTGTCTGTCCATCTGTCTGTCCTCATTGTATCATCGAAAAGTGTATGAAGTTATGCATCAAATTCAACCAAATTTTTGTCTATGGCTAGCAGGTCCCACTGGAATTCGGGAATATTTCAAAGAAAGGGGGCGCTGTGATCACGATTCTTGTTCCATTTTCATGATTGTATCATCGAAAAGTGAATGAAGTTATGCAGATAATTGAAACAAATTTTTTGTATACGTTTTTGACTAAAGCCTGCAATTCTCGGTTGAATTTGAGCATATTGCACCTGGAGGGGGCGCTGTGATAGACATTAAAGATTTCAATTTTTAAAAAAATGTACAAAAAATTAGAAATTCTAAGAAAATGTTGTGTTAAATGTTCTGCTTTGACACAAGGATTCCAGAGCATTTTTTGTTTAGCCCCTATCTTAAAAACTTGCTGAGGTATAGCAGTTTGAAATTATAGTGTAGCTGACATTTTGAAACAATGTAGCAGGATTCCTCCATAAACGAGTTTAATGTATGAGTTTTAGTGAACATGATTTCGCCAAATTTTCTGTCATTGTTGTAACCATCCTTTTAACACTTACAAGCTTAACACTATATATTTATATATTCGGCAACGTCAAATTCTCGCTTAGCTTGGCGACAATTGTTGAAATATCGCCAAACTTGGCGAAAAAATACGTTGCCATATTTGAAGCCAACTTGGCTATGTCTGTCTAATTTTACCATATTACATTCAAATTCAATACTGACGAGAACTGGGAATGACTCTTCTGTAATTGGGTTCCACGCATTTTAGCTTCGTGTATTTGCCGCAGAATTATCTAAAATCCCAAAATCAAGCAACAGGGAGGCTATCTTTTCCTACAGGTACAGGCCAGAAGGAAATTTCGTAGTTTAGTATAATACATCGGCTGCTCGCATACAGGTAACCCGACGATTCGCAAAGCAGCTGACGTACAACAGAATGACAAAATGTATTGATTTTTTGGCGGTGTGATAGCGAATTTTGAAACATTAGCATGTTTGAGATAGAAGAGACAAGTTTGGGATTGGCATATCCGACTACTTTTTTTTCAGATCAATCTCTTTTTAAGGTCCAACAGTATTCAGCCATCATGTGGCATCCTTGGTACCTTTGCCCATTATTTTGATATCTTAGTGGAGCCGTTCCCCCTACTTGTCACTATAATCACCCATGTTGTCAGGAAACCTGTCTAAATAACTATGCAAAAAATGCATCTTAACGCAGATATTAGCTCTTAATCTTTCAAACTTTTGCAAGAACCAGAGTCATTCCAAATAACTAATTTATATTCCATAATTATAAACTTCTGTATGACTCAAAATCACGAAAGAGATGTAATGCCGCAGAAAAAAAATGTTCCATTGTGTTATTAATGCCTAAGGACATATGCTGTTTTTCTTGTTGAATTATTGAATTACTTTTATGCATAGCAGAAAACTTACCAGTGCGAAAAAAACATTTTAGTTTATGTTTAATATATTTATATATTTTTAAATGCATATTTTAGTGTTTAAATTTTTAAAAAGCCATTTTTGTTGTTATCATTTAATTATTTTATATTGCTCAAAAATGTATTTTGAATGTTTTTTTGTAGGTGTATGAGGCAAGCAGAGTTTGCAGAATAGCACGACAGAAGACATTTATTTACAATTAAACGAAGACAAAATATATACAGCTCGTATGCGACTGAGCGCCGACATCTTTCTTAAAGTAACAACTGCTCTCTCTTCTGGAGCATTATCATCGTAACTGTACGCGCATGCGCCATATGTGCAGAGAGGAGAAAATGAACGTTGTATTCCAACAATTCCCCCCTTACAACGTGCATTTTCTTAACAAGGCATTAATTACTCTCCTATTATGCAAATTACAGAGAAACAAAATATAAAATTACAATTACAAACAGTATATACTTTAAACTTATATGGAAAAAGAATACAGAATAACATTGAATGTTTTTAAACACTTAGTCCTATTAAATCACAACATTTCTTATGTTTATAGGCACTTAAAGCTTTTGTTAAAATGTCAGCTGCCATATTTTCAGTTTCTAGATATTTAACTTCTATATCTCCATTCTCATATATTTCGCGCACAAAGTGATGGCGAATGTCAATATGTTTTGTGCAAGAATGATAAATTGGATTTCTTACTAATTTTTGAGCAGACTGGTTATCGCAGAATATTAAAGTAGGTGCAGACACTATTTCAGGAGAAAGTTCATTTAAGAACCGTCTGAGATGGAAAGTCTCTTTAGCAACCTCTGATAAAGCCATATATTATGCTTCAGTCGTGGATAATGCAACAGTTCGTTGTTTTCTCGATTCCCAAGATATGGCACCACAGGCATATTTAAAAATATATCCAGTATAGGACATTCTATCATTGACATCTGAAGCCCAATCAGCATCAACAAATGCAACTAAGGACTTAGTATCACGTTTAAAAATCAGTCCTTGATCTTGAGTACCTCTTAGATATCTTAAAACTCTTTTTGCAGCTATCCAATTATGTTTGCCTGGATTGTTGTTGAATTGGCTTAGAAAATTCACAGCATGAGTTATATCAGGTCTAGTTGCTACTGATAAATACATAAGAGAACCAATTAGTTGACGATAAGGAATATTATTCATTTCAGACTTTTCTTCTTCAGTTTTGGGACACATATCTTTAGTAAGCTTCACATTGTTGTCAAAAGGTGTAGATATTGATTTTGATTCTTGCATATTAAATTTGCTCAGAATATCTTCAATATACTTCTTTTGAGTAATTTTAATACTGTCCCCGTTTTGCATAAATTCTATGCCCAAACAATAGTGTAACAAACCTAAATCTTTCATTTTAAAAGATTTGGATAATTCATCTCTAATATATTCATAATCTTGTTTACATTTTGTAAGAATTATGAGATCATCAACATAAACAATGATAATAGCTTCAATCGGAGATTTTGAAAAATAAACACATTTATCAGCATTTAGTGATTCAAACTTCATTTGTTTTAATTTTTCATCTAATTTATTGAACCATTGTCGACCTGATTGTTTTAATCCGTAGAGGGGTTTTTTTAATAAACAAACTTTGCCAAAATTAGATTCATATTTAAAACCATCAGGTAACTCCATGTATACTTCTTCAGTTAAATCACCATTTACATAAGCCATAATAAAATCTAATTGATAAGCTGTAAAACCATTTTGAATACCATAAGCGGTCGCAGTTCTGATTGAACTTAATCTGGCTATAGGCGAAAAATTTTCTTCAAAATTAATTCCTGGTTTTTGAGAACACCCTTTTGCAACTAATCTCGCTTTAAACTTTTCGATTGACCCGCCTTGTATATTTAGTTTAAAAAACCCATTTACTTCCTATATTTTTCTTATGTTTTGGCCTATCAACTATTTGCCATGCATTTTCTTGCATTAAAGAATTAAATTCTAATTCCATTGCATCTATCCATTCATGTTTAAAAGGCCCGTTTAAAGCCTCAGAAAATTCCGGATATGAGTCAGAAAATAAATTTTCCATTACAACTTGGGATTTTTCTTCTTTTGGAATTATCATTTTAAATTCTTTCCTGGGTCTACCTTTTTTACCAGTTTTTATTTTTCTCGGCCGGCCGCGCGCTCTTGTAGGGGAAACAGGGGGTTCCGATTCATCCGATTGCATATCAACATCACTGTCGCCACAGCTGTCTGGTTCATTTTTGACGGGAGGAAATATTTCTGATTCTTGCGTAATTGTTTTACTTTCATTATTTTGAGAGAAGGGAAAAATTAATTTTATTTCACAGTTTGAAGGTAAATCGTTTTCAAATTCGTTAATAAATCGACTTCTCGGCTTATAACAATTTTTCTGGAATTCTTATTCCACAGCCTGTACGCTTTTGATTCATTTGAATATCCAACAAAAATATGCTCTTCTGATCTAGGATCAAATTTTCCTTTACTTTGTCTTTTATTTAGTACAAAACATTTTTGCCCAAATATTTTAAAATATGATAAAGTTGGCTTGATGCAAAAAAATACTTTGTAGGGTGTTTTGTTATCGCTTAAACATCGCGAAGGACAGCGATTACGTATGTATACCGCACAATTAATAGCTTCAGCCGAAAAAGATTGTGGGAGATTGCTTTGTAATAGTAAACACCTCGCCATTTCAGCTAAAGTTCTATTGGCCCTCTCTGATGTTCCGTTCTGTTGCAGAGTTAGTGCTGAGGAAAATTCTCGTTTTATACCTTTTTCTTCGATATATTTATTAAATTCTTCTCCGAAATATTCTTTACCATTATCCGTACGAAGATTTTTTATTTTCTTTCCTACTCGGTTTTCAACTGCTGCTTTGTATTTAACAAATGCATTTTTAACCTCATCTTTGGTTTTAAGAAAACTGACTTCAATGTAACGTGATTTATCGTCAATAAAGATAACGAAATATCGCGATCCTCCGTGGGATGGAACTCTCATAGGACCACACAAATCTGAATGTATAAGAGTCAATAAATTGTCACTTTTAAAGTTTGATTCTTTAGGAAAAGAACGCACAGTTTGTTTACCTTGAATACAAATTTTACAGTCTTTAAGAGACTCATTATCATTGAAATTTAAATTTCTAACCATATTCTTTGATTTAAGTCTTTTTATATCAGACTCATTTAAATGACCTAATTTAAGATGCCATTTTAGAAATTCACTTACCTCTGCTATCGCAGCTCTCTCTATGCTTGGGTATACGTAATACAAATCCCCATGACGGACAGCATGTACTAATGTAGAACCATTTGGTTCGATGGTTTTAGCAAATCGTTCTTTAAAAATCACTGAACGATTATTGGCTGTTGCTTTAGATGTTGAGAGCAAATTACATTTTAATTCTGGAACACACAGAACGTTCTTGAGTGTGAGTTTAGTAATTCCACCCCCGTTAGGTACTGTAATGAAAACTGTTCCTATTCCTGTAATTTTCGCTGTTTGATCAACTGCAAGCTGTATAGTAGAATTCGTACGAGGATGAAACTCTGAAAATAAATTTCTATCTTTACAAATATGAGATGTACACCCACTGTCCAAACACCATGCAGAAGGTTCTTGATATGCGTCATTAAATGCCATACTAGTCGGTTTTTCATAATTAGTGGCTATCATCGATCCTTGATTTCCTTTATTTAAAGATGTAAGCTTTCTATCAGCTATTTTCTTTCTCACATTCGGAAGCTTTGTGTCCGATTTTCGAACAATAATTGCACTTGAAATTTCGGTAACACCTTTCCGAGGAAAATTTTTTATCTGGATTCATTTTCCATTTTTCATTCTTCTTCTGTTCTTGATTATTTCTTTTATTTTCTATATAATATGCGTTTTGTGAATCTTGAGTGGATTTTCCTTTCCTGGCATCCCATTCTTCTAGCATTTTCATTTTCAAAGATTCGGGTTTAGGTAACTCATCTCTAGATTCTATAGCGCATCTAAAATTTTCGAAGTTCTCAGGAATACTATATAGAAGTAGAATTGATAATAAATCATCCGCGAATTCTATTTCCATATTTTTCAGTTTATCAACTATTTCGAAGAAAATATTTAAATGATCAGCCATCGTTTCATTTATGGACATTTTTCTAAACAGAAGTTGTTTTAACAAAGTTGCTTTCTTTGCGGGTCCCCTCGATTCATAAACATCTTTCAGTTTATTCCATACGGCACTTGAAGTCGTACAATGCTTTATATGATTCAGTTCACTAGGATTTATAGAAAGAATTATATCTGCACGAGCTATTTGATCAGCTTGGAGCCACTTCTTTTCTTCGGCGGTTCCTTCAGCCGGTTTAATTCCTTTACCAATTACGTAATCCCAATGATCATTTTTTATTAATAAAGCTTCAATTTAAAGCTTCCAGATATCAAAATTATCTTTTCCGAGCTCTTCAATTGTCGTTACATGAGACATAATTATGCAGAGTCTCTCACAGCCAGAAATAATGCAAATGATAAACAGAATGAAGAACAATTCTTACTTTCGATTAGGCTTAAGAGTTCCAAATCCGAATGTTCGAATTAAAAATAATTTCTGCTAATTATAGCGCAGTGGAAGCGTGCTGGGCCCATAACCATTTGTAGGTGTATGAGGCAAGCAGAGTTTGCAGAATAGCACGACATAAGACATTTATTTACAATTAAACGAAGACAAAATATATACAGCTCGTATGCGACTGAGCGCCGACATCTTTCTTAAAGTAACAACTGCTCTCTCTTCCGGAGCATCATCATCGTAACTGTACGCGCATGCGCCATATGTGCGGAGAGGAGAAAATGAACGTTGTATTCCAACATTTTTATACTACAAGAATGTGTGAAATTATAGAATAAAAAGTTGTATTGATTTTATTGATTTTAAAGCTACAGAGTTTTTGGCACTGGTTTAATTATAGTCATTTCCAGGTCGCTCAACGTGACTTTCCCCTTAATGCATATTTTCGTTAATGGTTATTTTCTGTTTTCCTAATATAAGAAACATTTTAAAATAAATGATCAACGTAAAATACACAAATAAAAATATATAAAATGGTAAACAGCTGTTTCGGAGCCGCTAAAGCTCCTTCATCCGTGCCAAATTTAACAAGATTAAAAACAGATTAAAAACTGATTTTTTTCTCATCCATACGTAAACTCGTCCAGTCTGGAGCAGCGCTTCTATTGGTCTCCTACGTCACATGTGTTTCCAGACTCCGCTGTTGTTTTTTAAAAACTAACCGTCATTCTACCTTAGTTTCGTGCGGAGACGTAAGCTTACTTGGCTTAAACTTTTGAATCATTTTTTACTCTTTTACATGATTATGGAGCTTTAGGGGCTCCGAAACAGCTGTTTGCCATTATATATTTTTTTATTTGTACTATTTTACGTTGATCGCTTATTTTAATATAACGGCACAAAATTCAATTCACCTATTTTAACCCTTAAATGCCTGATTTTTTAAAAATCATTTAAAAAAATGTTTCAGCTTTATTTTCTTAAATTATGGGAAAAATACTTTAAAAAATCATATTTGTTTTTAAGTATGGTTTACGACTAAAAAACAGTTTGTTGCTTATCGGCAACAATAGTCTTTAATTAAAAAAATAATTTCCCTTGATAAAACTCTATAATATTAAAAACACATGAATTTTCAGAACTATGATAAGGAATTTTCACAAAGTATTTTTAAAAATAAATAATTATTATTACAAATACAATATTTTATTGCAAAATATTATAAAACTCAACGTGGAATACAAAATAAATTGTTTAATTTATGATACTTGACAATACGAGTACAAATTAAATAATTTAATGAATTGTATGGAAATTTTTGAAACAATCATTATTTCTATTAAAACACAGTTCCACACCACATTTTTCACATTTTGTGAAAGTATATCCTTTTCAATTTGGGAATTTACACCTCATCTTTTTGTCTGCAAATAGAGGCATATGCCCTATTTGGTCCAGTTGAACATCTTTAGGTGGTACATACTGTGATGGACTTCTCTGCTTTTTTGCCTGAATTTCTTCTTCAATCATCGATGAGGGCTTTCCACGCTTAGGGTTGTATTTGCTTCCCACTATGCATAATGATCTTGCAAGTTCTGCTCTGAACTTTGCTTGAGGCAATATCTCCGATTGTTGATCATTAGAATTCAAAAGTCTTTGTAGAGAAGCCATGCGTTTACTACACTCAAGTCAAGCAAATGGTAAACGATTCATAGATACCATTTTCGACTACGAATATTAATTTTGTAGCGGGCAATTAAACTATCCAAAATGTCAACTCCTCCCATACGTCAATTGTATTCCTGAATTACGAATGGGCAATCTATTTCAATGATCTTTTTTTTAATCCTGTCAAAACAATTGACATTTTTACATGATTTTTTCCAGCAAAAGTAGATATCATCGTAACGCATTTATCGTGACAGACTGTTGTTTACAGACTAGTGATGAAATGCCGATGCCATCTACAGTTGTAGTATATTCAGATGAAGAACCCTTATCTCGAACTTTTAACTTAATTTTCATCGGATAGTTTGCATCCAGGAATTCTATTTCTTCTGACTGTACAAAATGTATGGATACCAGTGTTTGCAAAATGTACCATCAGCGGCAATGCCGTAAATAGTTGTCAAAATACAAGTTATGATTTACTGATCTAGGTATTCTTCTCGAAAGTCAAAGGACTACATTACTTAAAGGATCGAAATCGGGTTCGGTAATTGGTCTCGTTAGCATATTTTCTTGGCCTGACTTCAAAAATACTTCAAAATTATAAGCATACCCAAAAATACCCGCAAGTACAAAAAGTTTAAAACCCCATTTATGGGGTTTATTCGACATATACTGCTTCATGTAATGTCAAACCTTAGTAGAACACATTTGTTCATCAATTGAGAGATTTTCCTCAGAAGGTATAGAAGCAAAATTTTTCATAATATCAACGAGCAGGGAAGACCGAGCTATGCTCGATCAAAATTAAATTTGAGTTCAAATATGACCCATGACCAAAATGACCCACTAATTGAATTTTCTCGAACATGTGACTTAGCCCAACAGTCTTCTTGTGCTGGAAAACCATAGGATGCAAAATTTAGTCTAAATTGAGCCGCTTTTTAGATATTGACCCACAATGACCCAGAAATGACACACTAATAGAATTTACTCGAACATGTGACCTAGTCTAATGATTTTCGCGTGCCCGAAACTCGTAAAATACAAAATTTAATCAAAATCGTTAGAGCCGTTTTTTAGATAAAATTAATTTGACCCACTTTCACCCAAAAATGACCCCCTAATCGAAAGTTCTCGAACATGTGACCCAGACCAATAGTCTTCTCGTGCCCGAAAATAGTCGGATACAAAATTTCGTCAAAATCGTTTGGATCGTTTTTTAGATACAATTAGCTTGACCATGACTCAAAATGACCCACTAATTGAATTTTGTCGAACATGTGACCTAGCCCAACAGTCTTCCCGTGCCCGGAATCCATTGGATGCGAAATTTAGTGTAAATTGAGCCGCTTTTTAGATCTTGACCCACAATGTCCTACTAATCGAATTTTCTCGGACATGCGACCTAGCCCAATGCTTTTATCGTGCTCGAAACTCGTAGGACACAAAATTTAATCAAAATCGTTAGAGCCGTTTTTTAGATTAAATTAATTTGACCCGCGTTGACCCAAAAATGACCCAGTAATCGAAAGTTCTCAAACATGTGACCCAGCCCAATTGACTTCTCATGCCCGAAAATGGTCGGATACAAAATTTCGTCAAAATCGTTTGAACCGTTTTTTAGATACAATTAGCTTGACCATGACCCAAAATGACCCACTAATTGAATTTTCTCGAACATGTGACCTAGCCCAACAGTCTTCTCGTGCCCGAAAACCATTGAATGCAAAATTTAGTGTAAATTGAGCCGCTTTTTAGATCTTGACCCAAAATGACCCAGAAATGACCCACTAATCGAATTTTCTCGGACTTGCGACCTAGCCCAATGCTTTTATCGTGCTCGAAACTCGTAGGACACAAAATTTAATCAAAATCGTTAGATCCGTTTTTAGATAAAATTAATTTGACCCGCGTTGACCCCAAAATGACCCACTAATCGAAAGTTCTCGAACATGTGACCCAGCCCAATTGACTTTTCATGCCCGAAAATGGTCGGATACAAAATTTCGTCAAAACCGTTTGAACCGTTTTTTAGATACAATTAGCTAGACCATGACCCAAAATGACCCAAAATGACCCACTAATCGAATTTTCTCGAGCATGTACCTAGCCCAATTGTTTTCTGGTGCCCCAAAACGGTAGGATACGAAATTTCGTCAAAATCGTTAGAAGTTTACTACAAGATATTTGATGTATAATATGATTTGCATAGCCTTTATCGTTCATTTTCATGGACATACAAAATCTTTCAGATAGAGTACTGTATGTATAACTATAGCTAAGAAAAACTATTTAGGAACTATTGTATAAAACCAATAAAAATCGTTACATTATGTTTTATTTTAAATAAAACGATCTCATGTGCTGTACTTATTCCATTTTAAATTACTATTCCATGGATGTGAGATTTATTTTCTAGTGAATATTTTTTTTAATTTATATTTCGCTGCTTTATCTCGTGTTTTGAGAAAATGTGATAAAGATCTGGGATCTTTCTTCTACCAAACTTGAAGAGATAAATTATTTTCAAAGGTAATGGATTCTGCTATCAAAAGAGAAATGAATGAACGGACATATGATACTTTATTTGCAAACCAATAAACAATGGCGCTGTAATATTAAAAAATGTGATAAAAGGATATCTATTAGAAAAGGAAACTGCTTGATAATTCCAAATTAAATTTTGTTACAGTATTAAAGTTATGATGTGTTGATTGCTCTGATTTATAAGGGTAGGAGAAGTTTCGATTGGGAACCTAGTTTTTGTCCAATAACAGACAATGTGCGTAAAGTGATATCTAAGGCTATCTTTCTTTAACTTTCGATGAATGATTGTGAAAACCTCGGAACTTTTGAATTTTTCACTTCGTTTCGATATTTATGGAAATTTCTGCATCCGGTCAATCTATATAACAGTATTTAAGTACTGACACGCACAGGGTGATGTGGAAATTTTAGACTGAATTTTTCCTCACTGTGGCCTTTAGAGTTCTATCGTGTTGACTCAACTATTCTGGAGAAGAGACAGTGTCGTCATTTGGTAAGAGTAAATTTTACCTCATTTTTTTTTCTAATTAAATAAAAAGAGTTTAGCGCTCACGGAGTGCCGATTTTCGAGCTGCCGTAGGCGAGCAATTGAGATCTTGGGATTGGACTAGACTTGGAAACTGGAAGTTAAATCTTTCTGAAAGCAAAAGCGCCTCAAATGACAATTTTGACTTTCGTCGAAGTCGTAAGTCATATTTTGAAGTTATCTATTTATTGATATTGCTAAATGAAGTTTTATTTTCTGAGTGAAGTATTTGGGGATTGACTTTCTTTCGGCATAAGGCAAATGAAAGCAGTGTTTTCTCAAACCCCTTCCCTTAAAATTTATTAAATAACGTTTGTTTGATTTTACATAAACCTATGCTCTATTTGACTTAGCTAATATTGACCATCATGTACACCAGTGACATGTCTGTTACAAGGCTTATATATGGCTGTTCTGATGAATTGATATCAATGAAATGGAGAAAAAAAACAGTTGGATATATGTGAATTGTTACTGCAAATTTAGAATTTTTGATTTATTTAAATTAATTTTTTTTTGCTTCAAGCCTATATCTAATGTTTACATACATTTTATAGTTATATATGTATATGTTTTGTGACTAAATAAAGAGCATTAAGTTCCTTACAATATTTTGTTATCATTGACATTTATTATGTTCCTTAATGATTTCGACTAGCTGGCTTCGCCCGCCAGCGGGCCCCTAATTTACATCGGTGCCTCGAATTGTAGAAAATCTCGAATCTTGTAAAACCTCAAACCGGACGAACCGCCGACCCGGGTCCCCGCTGCTTTCGGCACCGTATACCGGTCGTGCTACGCACGCACCAGGTAATCCCTTAATTAGCACATTGAATTGTACAAACCTCTAACCGAACGAACCTACGACCATAGTCCCCGCTGCCTTCGGCACCGTATACCGGTCGTGCTGCGCACGCACCGGATAATCCCTTAAATTGCACATAGAATAGTATAAACCTCTAACTGAACGAACCTCCGGCTCGGGTCCCCGCTGCCTGCGGCACCGTATAGCAGTCGTTCCGACCCTGGTCCCCGCTGCCTTCGGCACCGTATGACGGTCGTGCTACGCATGCACCGGATAATCCCTTAAATTGCACATGGAATAGTATAAACCTCTAACTGAACGAACCTGCGGCTCGGGTCCCCGCTGCCTGCGGCACCGTATAGCAGTCGTGCTGCGCACGCGCTGCAGTATACGTTAGTTCCACCTTCCGCCACCAGGTGGCGCAATCTGTTTATATGATCATAACTGAAATCGTTAAGACTTTCGATGTCTATTCGAATGAGCCATACCCCGTCGTTTTCATGCCCGTAGAACCGAAGATAGGAAAGCGCCCCCTAGTGGTGAAAAAACGAAATAAAATCGGTAAGCTCTATCGATGTCGAGTCGAATTGATTTAGACTACCTGTGTTCTAGTTCAAAGACAGTGAGCTGTAGAAAAACTTAAAACTAAAAAAAAAAAAAAAATCGATAACGGGCGAAGCCCGCTTTTTCCTATCGTAATATCTGGTTGCCACTCTAAAACAAAAACTTAAAATACTAAAACTTAAAATAATAATGCAGTTTTTAGACGCGGCCTACTTCTTAAAATCCTAATATCTAGCCGGCACTGTCATAAAAAGCGGGGGGAAGGGGGGGGCGGGGGGGGGGGGTTGGCAATGACACTGCTTTTCCTCAAACAACTTATGTAGACTACCTGAGTTCTAGTTCAAAGACAGTGAGCTGTAGAAAAACTTAAAACTAAAAAAAAAAAAAAAAAAAAAAAAATCGATAACGGGCGAAGCCCGCTTTTTCCTATCATAATATCTGGTTGCCACTCTAAAACAAAAACTGAAAATACTCGTAATGCAGTTTTTAGACGCGGCCTACTTCTTAAAATCGTAATATCTAGCCGGCACTGTAATGGAAATCTTTCTTTTGCTTTAATTATACAAATAACGATGATTAATTATACAATAAAATAATATATCGGCTCGTAATGAAGATATGACAATAATTTTTAGATATTCTGAAAGCAGAATCCATTTAGCGTCGCCCTGTCAAAGTTTGGAATTTCTGCGCCTCTTAGAATCAGAGATGCCCCCCCCCCCTCTGTAAAACCCCAGTTGAACGTCATGTGACCTCACCTCCGTCAAAGAAAATGCCGATCCAGACAATCGTCTGGCCGTGCGTCTCCGATGTGTCGTTTTTCTGCATTGGTTACAAATGATTAGAAATAAATTGCTTCATTAACCGGTTTTTAATTGATATCTTCCGATTTTACTGGTCGAATTGTACAATCTTTTTTTTGTTGAAATCAGGATTTTTTTTTACGTGTGATGGCCGATTTGGGGGTCCAGAGATTAATTCCTTCAATGTTTTTCGAAAACGGACTTGAGCATTACATGAAAGCTGTCACGTGAATTTGCTCTTTCTTCCTTCCAAACATCTGCGCTCCAGGCAGTCTGCGGTCTCCACATGCCGCGCCGAAAGAATTAAAAAATTATTTTTTATCGATCGATTTTTAAAGGATTTTTTTCGGTTCTAATGGTCGTACGGGAATGATTTTTCGAATTTCTGAAAGCAAATGCTCTCTTGAAGCTGTCTGTCCCATTTCCGAATTTCTGACCCCCCGACTTCCGTAGATCCGGGTCGGTTTAAAAACCCGCACTGCGGTTTGGGGCTTAATTTGCTCCTGGCGACCCTGCCTTTTTCGAGAATCGTCTCCACCGGCAAACCTTTTCGGAGGCGAAACTTTGCGGTTTTCGATTCTTTTTCAAGTTCGGTTTCGGTCGGTAATTAAAACACTTTCGTTCATTAATAACGCCCCGGGTCCGGGTCGGAGGCCCGACCCGATCGAAACTTGAGCGTCGCGCCTTTTTTGCGAATTTTTCGGTACGCGTCCGCCGTCGGTGCGTCGATTAGTCCAGGAGCCTTTGCGGGTACAAAGGCGGAGTGCACAGACAGAAACACACACACACACACACAGACACACAGACGTTTACCGCGCTTAATATTAGGGATTATTACATTTAAAATACTTTCATTTTATTCACAAATGCAATATCTGAAAAAAAAATATTTTTTATGGTTTAATTTAATAATTCTGCTTTTAAATACGTAAACTGTCTTTAGTATTACTTTGTCCGAAATCATCTAAATGAATCAAGTTACATGTTTGGTTTGTCGCTACGTCATAGGTGAACAAACGTCATAATTAAAGTCACCTCATTTTTTGGTGACTTTTTTTTTGTTTAATTTCATTAATTTTCCTAGCTTCAAATTTCAGAATGGCAGCATTCTTTCATTTGGATAATTTGGCGAAGTTGGTCGACGGGATAGTCATGTGCACTGAGCTGTATAATAATACAGATAGCTAACTCAACGATCCACCTACTGTCTCAAACGCATCACACTTTTATTGCGCCCAAGTAAAGAATCCTGCACTTTTCTTAATATTAAAGGCATTTTTTAAAAACTTGCCTGCATACTTTTTGTCATTTTTAGTTATTTCTACAGTTTTTATTATATTTTTATGAGAATTACTTATTATATTTTTCTTTATTTTTATTGAGCTTATATAAAATTTCCTTTTTAGAGAATATAAAATTAAATATTGGCGATTAATTTAAATAAAACCTGTAGTTTTTACAACAAAAATATATAAATCAGCGAAAATTGTAGCAACTTCATCATATTTTTAAAAGATAATCTAATTTGAAAATATCTACCCCTATGAGAGCAAATCTGTGTTTTGCCAAAGATTTTTCTCCGAAAATCTTTCGCATTGTATGCATGGGCGGACCACTGAATACAATGTATCAGAATAGGAAGTTAGCTCTTCGTTCTATTGTGGAGCTCAGTGGTCATGTGTTACCAGAAGAAATTCCTGAAATTCACCCTTCGGGTGCAAAAAGGTTAAACATAAAATGCATCTGATTAAATTGCACCAGTTTCAATATGCCTGGCGATTTAATAAATCCTATTACAAACATAAGTATTGCGTACCACAGGATCAGCATCTAGTTGTCCTATACATAACTAAAGAAAATTATTCTACTTATACAATTTTATTTAATTCGCATGCAATATTCTGCAGAATCGTGTTTTAATTATTAAGTACGCTCATAGCATGATTATTATTCAAGAAAGGATTACAGTTGTTGATTTTAATTCTAAATACCAGAAAAAATAGAAGTTTTTCTCTAAACAAAGTTTTTATTTTAATATCTGCTTTTAATATAAGTTAAAAATGAAAGTACAGACCTCCTTAACAAAAACAGTAACACTCTTCTAACAAAAGTTTAGTTCTGTATACATAATGAGCAAGAAATTTGTACTTTATGAAAAAAATTTTAGTTCTTAAAATTTAGAAAATCTGTTGTATATAAAATACTGTAAATGCTGTTTTTCTTTGCAGGTTAAATAAATCAGTTATTTTAATTTTGACATTTAATATGGCTTAGTTATAAAACGAAAGTCTAATGAATAATTTAATATATTTATTTATTTTTTTATTATTTTACGTAAGTCCTGCATAATTTAGGAAATCGTTTATTTATAAGGACAAGCATTTATTGTTGTAAGAATTAAAAACATCCTTGATATTTAAAAAATGAAATATGATTACTTCATGTATGGATGTTTTGCTAATTCTTACATTTTAGTATTATATTTATTTGCCATTATAAATTTATCATATTTGTCTTCATAGAACTCTTAAGTTATGAAAAAAATATATATCCAAATAATTTATGATCATAAAATTAATTCAAACACTTGTTGGATTATAATATACTAAATACCACACAAATATAGTACTTTACAATATTGAGTTTTAGTTAGTCTTCCTATCGATGATAAAATATGAGTTCAAACTACTTCTCAAAACTAAAAAAAAATCTTAAAATACTTTTTAAAAGTATATAACATTTAATTTTCTTTTAACATCTTTTATATATTGTCATTTCCAATTATACACTGTTTTTAGCATATCGTACATATTTTAGAGTCTTAACCGTCTACTTGTAAAAGTATATAAGATAAGGTTTCTAAAATTTTATTAACGAATTTAATTACGTCATCAATTTAAAATAAAATAGTCTATTATCCTATAAAACTTGGTAAAATATTATATTATCACAATAACAAATTTTCAAGTATTTTTCTAAAAGACAATGAAATACACTTATAAAAGTTGAAAGAAGACATAATTTCTAATCGAATGGCTATTTTGTTCTCTGATATCAATTGGTGATTAAAATTTATGGCGGGTGTTTTTAACTCTTTTGGCCCAGTGTACATACAAAAATCTTTGCTGTGTTATATATTTTAAGAAAATTATAAGAAGTAGTTATTTCATGTCTTTTTTGTTTTATATAGAAAAACGTGAAACTTGTGATGATACTGCATTAAGGTCGTATCAGATGATTAGATGTTATTTGAATCCGACTCGACTTTATTGAGTTGGATTTTTTCTTCTGCAGATCGGATTCGGATTGGAATCTGCATCGGATCAAAAATCCAAATTTTACCAGAACTGTACCAGGACAGTGCTTGTAGCATCATTTAACTTACCCAAATTGTGGCTCGAGTTACACACGAGTTTCTACAGTTCTATTTTACACATTTTAGAAATTAGAAGAATTATACAGATAATAACATTTTAATATTTTTGATTGTCTCATTTTTGTAGCTTTAATTTAATAAATAATACTAATACTAATACTTCTACCAATTTGCCTCAGACATAAATAAGAATGAGAAAAAATTATTAAAGTTCATTTTATACATTGTAGTCATATTTTAGATTATGTATTACGAATAATGTTATTGTAAGATATCTATGGACTGATGAGTATCGGGAAATGTGTATGATTCTTAGGAATTAATGGATATCATTTATCCGATGCATTTTTTCACTGTACGTATCATTTTAAATATGAATTTAAAAAGCAAATCCATAATATTATCTTTACAAAATGCAAAAGAGGCGTCATCTATACATATTTCTTTCTTTATAATAATTTAATAAAGTCTATATATATCATAATTATACTAATACATGAATATTTCATTTCACGTATTAACTAATAATCTATTTCAGGTAATGTAAAAGATTGTCCAGCAAACTAATCTTTAGTAAATCCACTATCAGCGCATTTGTTGCGCAAATTAGATTATCCAGATACGAGTGCCATCAACGGAGATTTGTTTAATCCTTAACTATCAGTAAAGCATTTGGAATCATGGTTCAAAATCACATAATTTCAAGAAACTCAGAAATGTAAATCAGTATTAATTTAAAGAGTATAATCCCGTACTTCAGAACACAAGTAATAAGTTTCTTCTTACGTTAAACTTCAAGCGCGATAAAATCCCATTAAATCGCTGAATAATACTAAAAAAATATTTTGAATGTAATGGAGAGCTTGTATAAATATTTCTGATGACAAAATTTAAATAATGATCATATGGAAATGGAACATTTTTAAGTTTTCGAGCTATTAATATTCACCATAATAATAGACACATTATTTTAAGAATTTTTGCATTTTTTTAATACCAAAAAATTAGCTAAGGATTTAAAAAGAGTTCAAGTGTGGATGTGAAATGTGTCTGGACTTGTAAAATAAATCATAATAACGCATTTTAAATTAAGTCCGTCATTTCCATCAGTACCTATTTAATCGTAACAATTTATGCCAAAAGGTTTTATTTTTCAAATATAAAAATTTGCATTTAAATAGCTCCCATTTTTTTAATATATCGATATAATCGATATTACAGGAAGTTAAAAAATAAAAACAAAAATCAATATAACATATCTATGTTTTGTACGGTAATTTGGATTATTTGTTAAAATATCCTTACTTTTACAAATGTTTTCTCTCGTTTTGTATATATATATATATATATATCATTGATTTTAAAACAGAATAGCAATTTATATTTTACATAGTAATTGCGTCATTACATGTCAAGTGTCATATATTTGGATATGGTTCCTGCTTGGCATTCTTCAGTCTTGATGCAATCGCAAAAAATCGCACATATAAGTCTGAAATGAACAACTGCAAATTGTATCTGTCAGACGTGGTGCCATGGTTGGGGTACTAGAATGCTTCTGTTAAGTTCACCATTTCATTTTCGCAGGGAAAAGGATCAAATCACCATTTTTTGTAATCTTATATGCATCTTAACTTGTCAAACATACAAGAAACTTTACATACTATAAATACGTAATCTAGTACAAAATTTCTGCTGAAAAACATAATTTAAGTATTAAAGATCAGAAATTTATACATCCATCATCATTTAGCCTCAAACTAGGCAATAAAGCCTGTCGCAATGAATTTGATTCTGACTGTAATAACCAATTTATTGCCTATAGACATGATTTGGAGCTACCGATGCAGTTAATCCCAGCCTAAATATTTACTAATTTATTCATTATAAAAATTCCACCAAAATTAATTTTATAAAATCTACCTCATTTTTAGAAGCCCATATCTCAAAAAGGACGTTTTGGATTTTATTAGCTGTTAGTACAACTGCAAGTGTCGCACGTTAATTTTGTTTCATTTTGGGCTTTTTCAATATAAGGTACAAGATGCAAGGTAGAAAACAACTGCTTTGTGTAAGATTAACTAATATAGAAGGGTGCAACTAAAAGTCCGGGTACACTCAAATATCTATTGAGTAAAGCAATAATTGTGGAAGACGTGTGCTCACATTTTTTTTTTTATATACCGCTAACCAGGCCCCTACCTGCCCGGCATGAATGCCTAGCTTAACGGGTTAGTACCTGGGTGCGGGGCGGAAATCGCCTGATCACAGCATGGTTGTGATCCACCTGACTATTGATTTGTTCACATCGCTGCTGTGCTTGCTCTCTTGTGATTTGCTACCATTATCTTTGTTTGCCGGTTCAAGGTTTCTGTTTAACTTTGTTGAATTGACAGATTTAATAGGTCTCGTAATTTAGAACCTTGATCAGGTGAAGAGACCCTCACCTGACTATGCACCCCCAGAGGTATTATTCACAGGTAATTTGGAGGGCTTTGCACCCACGACGGATTTTACATGCACCAGGTGCCATTAGCGTACATAGATTTACATATTTACCATGTCTGTTGGCTTGTCACGTTCATGGTGGGTTGTCGCTGCAGTGTTTATCGCCTCTTTTATGGGCTGATTTCTCTTCTTGTTGTATTTGTCTCTGTCAAGGCTTTTTGGCGTTTTTATAGGCTCGCCCCTGTTGTGGGTTGTTTTTTGTCTATCATTCATTGGTTTTTTGTCTCTTTCTTGATATATTTTTACCTCTAGCTTGTGCTAGAGCTGGTTTTCACATTTTGAATCTTGGTCTTCTTTCGAGAGCTTCACTGGTTATTATGCCACTATCGTGGGTTTTGTCACGTTGTAACTTTTGTTACTGGTGGTCGACACATTGTAACTTTTGTTACTGGTGGTTGTCACATTGTAACTTTTGTTACTGGTGGTTGTCACATTGTAACTTTTGTTACTGGTGGTTGTCACATTGTAACTTCTGTTACTGGTGGTTGTCACATTTCTGGATGTTGCACGCTTATTTTTGTTGTCTTTGTCACTTTATCTCACCCAAGCATTGGGGATTTGATTTTTTTTTCCTTCGTGAATACGCTTTTTGCGATCAGTCCATTGAATCCTAATGGCTGTTATCACTGCTTTTGAATTTTGTGCAACTTGTTGATTTGTTGTTTGAGAAACTTGTCGCACTAATGGAGTGGGGCTTGTTCCGTGGCCGTTAGTCCGTCATGTATCTATGAGGCTGTATTCACTTGATTTGACACTGTTTTTTTCCCATTAACTTTCTTTGGCAGGTGTACTTTGTGCATTCACCATTTAATTATTTTGTTCACTTTTTGTTGGCTATTTGCCTTCATCAGTTGGTGAAATTCAGTCCGTCACAGATGACTTCCACTTCTCACTAGTGCTGAAAAAAATCGATTTTTTTTGGCGTACCAAAGAGGTTCCATTGCTAGTTTTTTTTTTTTTTTTTTTTTTTTTTTTTTTATTTTATTTTATTTTATTTTATTTTATTTTTTTTTTTTTTTTATTAATTAAAAAAAAAAAAAAAGTAGCAATGGAACCTCTTTGCTACGCCAAAAAAAATCGATTTTTTTCAGCACTAGTCAGAAGTGGAAGTCATCTGTGGAAGTCATCAGGCGAAAGGCTGTATGTATCTCGTGTGCTCACATTAAAACGACTATGGGCTACAATATGAGAGCGGCTGCAGAACCCCCTACTAGGGAAATATGTAAGTTATTGATCTTATCTTGAAACAAATGAGATATAAAGAAACGTACCAATTGGAAAGTTGTCGAACGCCCTAGATTTAGTATGATATCAGTGTTATATGCAAAAATAACTTTATTAGAAGGTCTGAAATGTTAATATTTTGTTAACCAATAACCGACTTAATTACGGCCCTACTCGCGAGTAGTACTGTGGCAATATAAAGCAGATGTATATTTTAAAATAATACTAACACATGTAATCCAGGTAAAATTTATTTTAAAAAGAAATTTGAGTAAGTGTGCTCAGTGTATCTACTATGTACATTTTTGTATGTAAACCATTTAAATCGACCCGTATTGCTGCCGATGATGGATAATTTGTGCATACTTAATTTGAATTTCTTAATAAAATAAATTATACCTTGCTTACTTGATTTAATTTTACTAGCAAATATACTCACTTATATTGCAACACTTCCGAAAGCGATTAATTAAGTAATTAAGACGGTTATTGGTTTTCGAAATATTAGTATTTCAGAGCTGTTGATAAAGATATTTTTGCATATAAGATGTAATAGCATACTAACTCAAGGATTCTCTGAACCTTTGTAATTGTTAGTTTTTCGCTATCTCTTATAATTTTTGAGATAGTGGTGATAACCACGAAATTTCGTAACGAGGTTGACTTTCAGCAACTCTCATATATACGTCGTTTTACTATAGGTAGACATTTGTTTAAGAATGCTAGTTTCAACATTTCAACAGATATTTTAGTGTAGCTGAACTTTATTTTGAACAAGGATACAGTTGTGAATGTCACACAAAGTAAGTGTTTTGAACTTTGTTTTTTTTATATTATACGGAAGATGCCCAATATGAAACAGAAGTTTTCTTATCAAATATTGTGTGTTTTCTGGTGGTACAAATATAATCAAATCAAAAGAGTCCCGTTTAAGATACGGGTTCTGAAAATGGGTGTGAATTTGTGATTATATTTTGAAGGGGATTTCAAAGATGAATAAATTAAGAATTATTTAGGCATGAGAGAAATGACTTCAGCAGCTCTATGGCATGATCCGTTAATAGGTAATTAGTTGGTAAAGTGAAAAACTTTTAAAGTAATTTGTTCTGTTTTCGGATTTTTAAACTGAGGGTCAAATTCATTGGAAAGGCTGTATGTAAATGTATTGATTATCTAATACTGCAGTTGTGTGTTATCCACAAAAGAAAGGTTTCTTGTATCATGAGCAGTAAGATAAAATTCTTGGTGAGTGCATCGTTTGTCCTGTAACAGTGACATAGTGAACATTACTTAGGCGCACCTGATGTCCCAACTGTAATACTTCAGCCTGTAACAGTTTGCAGATGTCCATTTCAGACTTATATGTATGTGCCGTAGAGATTACATGAAAATTGAAGAGAATCTAGTCTGAAGTTTTAGTATAGTTGACATTGAATGATCCAATTATGTTATGTAGTAATTTTATTCTAATTTACTCAATATAATTAAATTTTAAGTACACCTTAGAACTATTTATCATCTGTACTATAAATGCTTCGAATATGCAGAAATTCTGTATGAAACTTAAATATATTGCATAGTTTAACACTAAAATAATATATCTTTAGAATGCTAGCAATATATCTGCAAGTTCTGAGAGTTATGTATATTGCATACAACAGTCCTCAGTCTCCTTATGTGTTTTATATAAATATTTCATAACAATTAACTGGAAATAAGAAAATATTTCAGTATTTTAAATAAGAAAAATTAGGGAAAAATAATCTTTTTCCCGCATACATAAAAAAATAGGAAATTAAAAGTGTAGATATTTTTCAGTAATTGAGTCTGAAGAAAAGCATTGTAATACAACAAAATTAAAACAAGTTGAAGCAAAGCATCTCTAAGAAAAAAAGTCTCTCTATTTTCAAAAATTATCATTGATTTATTTCAGAATATTTATTTAAAATTTTATTGTAGTTGGAATCCAAAGGAATAATTATTGTAATTTTATTGAATAAGTACTTTCCGTAACAAATTATTCGTAAAATTTTTATCATATTTTGTTCTATTTGAATCATTTAAAAAATATGTTTTGCTAATTTATTATTAAACATATTAGTTATAGGAAATTGAACTTTAAAATGGTTAAACTATCTGTTTTGTTACATGTAAAAATCCATTATTTAGAAACATAGCGAGACTTGAGCATTATGAAATAGTTTTCATTAGAAAAGTTCTAGCTGATTTTAAAATTGAATACTTAATAAATATAAGAAATAGTAGAAGACATTATCGGAGAAGAATACTAATTCCAATATGGAAAATACTGCGGAACACATGTTGCATGCGCACTAGGATTAGCGTTATTTTGGGCGGAAAACCCCGCTTTTGAATACCTATCGTTTGTTCAAAAAAAAGCATATTACTTTTATTTTATTTTGAAATTGTATTACAATGTTATTATAAAACCCACGCATTTAAATTTCTTTAACTAAAACATTTTTATTTATTAACTATTTTTATATTGTTATTTTTAATTTATTTACTTACATATTTTATTTTATTTTATTATAAAATACCAGGTTCCCATACGAAACAAAAATCTCCGTATTACCACGCCAGGCAAACATCTGTACCAAAACTGCTTCCATACAACTCTCTGATGGGCGCAGCACTATTTACTTGCCTTAGTATATCATAGAAAAACTAATTTATACAAACAATATTGAGATTTAAATAGACTTTAAATAATACTTTTCTATCGCATTATTTTTCTGGTAACATTGCCTTTAATATTTTTTTAGTGTTTGTCGGAGCTATTTTCTTGAAATCGATAATAAAAAATAGCCTTCTTATGATTATTACTTGAGCTATAAAATATGACCGGAAATTTATTCTGGTCAATTGATAATTCTGAAGCTTGTCATCTAAAAGCTTTTGAAATATCAGCAGATTTCTATACTTATGAATTATTAATGACGAGCGCGAAATTTTATAAATAGTTTTGACAGATCTTTTAGTTCATTTTTCGTTGTACAAAACAAATAAGACACACGCTCACAGAATATATATATTGAACTGAATCATATTTTGTTGTCTGTTTACATGTCTTACATTTATTCTATCAGTGCAGTATGAAGTCTGGCACAAGAGAATTTCTGTGGGTATTATTGTATGTCTTATTTCAATAACTGATTTATATCTTACAGCATTATTTTTAATACATTTTTTGGGTAGACAATATTCCATTTTTACTTTCTTCTATCTTAACAAAAAGAAAGCATGGGATTCGTGAAAAAAATGGAATTCCAGTTTTAGACGGACTTTTAGAAAGTCCTGAACACAAGTTGACTGGTTTTAGAAAATGCGTGTAATTATTCGAAAATATCTGGTTTCAGCCTTAACATCGTGATTGCAAACATTTCGTAATTCAGAAAAATATGAACTGAGTAAAAATGTGAGCAATAAATATGAGTAATAAATGTCACTTTCCGATTGATTAGAAAAAGAAGAAATTGGAAAATACTCATCTGCACGAGTAATAGTGAACACTGGTTATTACTACATCATTGATCACACATTGTAAGGGTAGAATGGCTTTTGAAATTTTCTTTTTTAAAATTAAATGTTAAACTGCGTTATTTTATTAAATATTGTGAGCATATTAAATATTAGCATAGTAATTTTAAGTTACATAAAAATGTAAGTAATTTTAATTCATTTTTTCGAATAAATTTTCAGCAGTGAAATGCACCCGAAATGAGGGAGTTTCCAAGCTGTGTATCGTCCTCGTAGCACAATGGTAGAGCATTGGAGATATTATTCAAATGGTCCGGGTTCCAGTCCCGGCTTGGAATTTTTTCACTCTCTCCGTATTACACTTAGAAAACAATGTAAAAATTCACATGTTTATTTTATAATATGCATGTTGACACATTTTATAGTATTAATGCTCCTTACAAACTTAAAATAATCTAGTTTCAGCCCGTTGTTGTTTTTTTAAAAATTACACATCAATATTTTAACAGGCATCAGTTTCAGAATTTTTTTCAATGTAACAGAAGAAAATATACTTTTTATTATTTAATATGTACAAATTTAATAATCTGATCCAGACCTCCATTCGGAGTTATTTCCACTTTGTTTGAGGAAAGAGGCGGGTGTAGGGCATATCTAATAATAGAACAACTATATATTATTGTGCATCCATTTATATGCAAACATTGAATTTCCTCTTTAAACAAAATTTATGTTGATAGGGAGAGTGATAAAGCTAAATATTAGCGGTCTTAACTCTACATGGCGATTTAATATTAAACAGTGTCCATTAAAAAAATTGCAAAAATTATGCATAACAGTAGCCTTTTTTCTTTTGTCATTTTGTTTTAAAAACGTGAGATAATCAATTTTCTACCATTTTATTAGATAAAAAAGCGCTAAAATAAAACAAGCGGCAACATATCCCCACTACGAAATTTCAGTTTTCCATCCTCTATCCCTTATTAAAAAACTATAAACTTCTTAAGAGTTTTTAATGGTGTGCTTTTTATATATTATATTGTCTTTGTTATTTCATTTCTTACTTTGAAGTACTAGTAACTAAAAAATGATCTAAATTCGTCCTTTCCTTGCAAATTTTTACCACCCCCAGCACACATTTTGAAATATTTAAACATGTTTATGCCCTATTTGTTTATTTTTTTGTTTAAACCTAGTTGTTTTATTTGAGCTTTGGAGTACTAATAAAGAAATCGAAAAACCCCTACCCTTGAATTTTCAATCTGCTCTTTTGCTCTCACTATGCAGCATACAGTTTAAAATCTTTCATTCAAAAAGTATCAAAATCTGCAACATTCATTTCTTTTAAGCAACAATAAATAACAGTGAGTCATCTATCCTGAATTCCTATCCTGAAAAGATCCTTCCCCCTCAACAAATAATTTATATATATATATATATATATATATATATGAGAAATTGGTTTGTCGTATTTGTTACTTTGTTACTTTACAGAAACGATATATAAATCTATTATTTATACCTCCCTCCCTGTGACACACAGATTAGAATCTTTAAATGTATATATTATTTTAAATGGTGTCCTAGTTGCTGTTTTGCTCCATTTTTTTATTTGGTACTTTGAAATAAATAACAATAATAACGACTGTTGAATGGCGCTCAGGGAATATGCATTAAAATTAAACGTTTCTGGTAGAGCTGATGTTAGAGTCGTAGAAAAAGATTTTCATGTTGAAACACGAGCAACACCGACGAAAGACGAAAGACGAAAGAGTAAACAACCACGATTCATGAGACATGATTGAGACATACCCTAAAATCACTTTCGATAGAAGAGACATAAAGCATGACTTTTCGCTGTATGGATACAATGAAGGAAATGAAGATTTTACCCCTTCAGTGGCGTCGTTGCTGCTTATCTCATCAGTATGATGTCTGCTTAACATAGCCTATGCTAAACCCAAATACTGTTAATACTTGATTCAGGTTCATATTAATCCTTACTCGGAGTATGGTGGATTAAAAAATTTTTGGTGTTATGTGTTCGTTTATTGAACTGTCTCTCAATAACGTCATACCTTTAGTAGTGCAATCGATTGCAGTTTGTAAACTTAAGGGGCGAAATGTTAGGGATTATTTTGATGGTAGAAATTTTCAGCTAACCATTATTGCGGTATTTGAGCTTTGTGTAATTATGCAGATTTTTGCTGAAACACATAATGATTTCTATTTTGTACACCTTTGTTTGATTTTTTTCTACACCGAGACATGCGAAAATAACCAGAGGATGATATGTTCTCAGATAGCTCACATATCTGGTATATAATGGACATAAAATCTCGGATATAAAGGGTATCCATACATTATTGTCGTTGTTTCCTTACCTCGAAACTGTCTATTTAAGAATGTCACGAAAAATTTGTATACATATTCGTAATGTACAACTCAAAGTTTTTCAATAACACAAACTTAGTTACATTAGTTGCAACTGAAAAGTTATTAATCAAATAACATTTATAATCAAATGCTAATTAACATTAAAATTTTAACAAAATTTTTCAAAAGTTTACGTATGTATTATGTTAGATCGATGGCTATTGCATAACTCATTAATAACTATGATAAAATTTTAATTACAATTATTATTTGATTTAAATCGCTGTTTGATTAATCACGCTTTGAGATGCAACTTTATGTATATGCAATTTTTTTTGTGTTATTTAAAAAAGGTTTTTGATCTATTTCTTACGTAATAATGTAATAATATTTTTCATCATGCTCTTAAATCAAAAATTCTGAGATAAGGAAGCATGACATTAATTTATGGATACACTCTATTTAATTTTATCGATAAACAGTACATAACAGAAATCGCTGTCGACATGTTCTTAACAGTACCTTGTAAACGTAGTTTATAAAAGTAACTTTTAATAAAATTTAAAGGATTTCAAGAACAAATTATATTAATAAAAATGTATAATGTAAACTATTAAAATGTGCTTAGAAGAACTTTCAATAGAATTAAAATAAATTTTCCCAGTTTATAAAGATTATATTTCTCTGAAATGGTTAAGAAGGATATTAATCTGCATGTTTATCGAGCATCATAATAGGATTAGTTTCGCAATTTCAAACAGATTCAGATTTCATATACTCATCAAAATTAACTTACTATGCTTTAGAATCTTAAATCTTAATTGAATTTAACTGTAAGAAATTAATTTAAGGAACACTATGTTGACTGCATATAAATAATATCTAAACACAAGGGGCTACACTGGTAAAAATCCGCAACAAACTGTCGTGGTATGTTAACCAATTTTTTAGAAAACTGTCACATAACCGTAATTTGTCTTTATTCTGACCAATTCGAGCGTTTCAAATTATGGTCAAGTAATCGTTACCTATAAAAGTAATCAGTTTGCTGTAGATATTTAACATTGTAGGATAACATAAAAGGTAATTTGGCAGTTTATTTACTTTTTGTGTGTTAAAAAAAATATGTATTATTAATTTTAACTTTATACATAAAATGTATTTGTATTTCTTCTTAAAAATAATTCAAAATCAATTAAAGTGATTTTTTGCATGGGGGGGTTAATTTGTTGCATTTAAGTAATTGGCGAGTATATTATAAATATACATTTATGTATGTAATGTTTCAAACACTCAAAAACAAATATAATATATATATATATATATATATATATATATATATATATATATATATATATATATATATATATGTTTTCTTTTTTTAAGGCATATAAAACATACATTATATGGAATAAAATTATTTTTAAGTTTTGCGTATTTCGTAAATTGGCTGTAATGAATAAAAAACTGTTTAAAATATAACAAAAATTTAAGTATGATATTCTATGAAATATAAAATGCATTATAACTTTTTAAATCCCAAGAATTAAAAAAAACTAAATGACCTTAGAATCCTAACAAAATAGCCCAAATTCGCTTTTTTCGTTCTCCCCTTTTTTCAATAAGTATATAGTGGTAATGACCCTACAGCCAAAATATATAGAGAGCTAATTAAGTTATATTTATAATTAAGATAATAAAGTTAAAATAATTGTTTAATTTGAAATGAAGCTTGAACAGAACATTACACATTTAAAGAAATTACAAAAAGGTAAAAATATTATTAGAATTAAAAACAAATGCATCATTTTAACAGAATAATAAATACATATCTCGATCAAATCAAATATTATTATTAAAAAAGTCTTTAACCCTTTAATGTCAGGTTTAAAAAATTTTAATTATCAGTATCAAACTGTTAGAAAAAGTTTATTTAAATTTCGACAGGTGTCATACCCCTCTGTTTATCATTGCTCCAGTTACTAAAAAAATCTTGTTTTTCGTACTGTAATGTCCAGAAATTCCAACACATTACCCCATCCATCACTGAGAGAGACCAACCCCTTGACTGCACCCCGACCAATTTAAGTGGAAGGAAAATCCTTTCAGCTATCCAGGGATATTGTGGGTTGCACAGCTTTGGTATGATTTCAGCTACTACCGAATTAATAGGTTAAAACTGCTCAGAAATACATATTTTGTATGTCTTCATATCATTATTATATTAATTGATAATATATACATGTTATTTCTTATTATGCATCTTGTACCTCGATTAAAATATGTTAATTTAAATGCATTTAAACTGCCATGCATAACATAATCAAATTAATAAGCAAACAAAGCTTACTTTTATGAAGAACTAAAAATCTTTCTTTTTTTTTAAATATGAAATTAACTTAAACACTCATTTATAGTAATACACACTTTACCTGATATATGAAATCAAACATTGTAAATTATACCTTGGAATAAAGATTGGATTACAAGGTAGTTTTGAATATTTTGACTACTGGATAATACAGTGATATGCTATTTGTATCAGAAAACACCTTATCAGAATTGCCTTATCGATCAACTTTAATAAAAAATATACCAAAAATTGTAGATCACTCCAATTTATTGAATATATAAATAGATCTGCTAAGATAATTCTATTATCTCAAAATTATCTTTCTTCATTTAAAAATAATGTAATAATCATTTTTAAAAAAGAAAACTGCCCAGTTAAACTGAGGGCATTGAGAGCACAGGCTATTCACACGAATTATATATTATACTCTTATTTCAATTTATTTGAAATAAGCCCCTCGACAATATATTAAGGGGGATCATCCCCCCATTCCCTTTTTATAATTAACCAATGAACCCCAAAACTAATAAGGGAAGCGCCTTATTACAATGAACATATATACACAATTTGAAACTAATCGGATAATTCTGCATGAAAAACCCATTTATCTAAATCAAGGTGGATTACCCTCCCCTTTTCCCCCTTTATACGTAACCAATGAACACCCAAAACTAAGCAGGAAAGCGCCTTCTCAGAATGAACTTATATACAAAATTTGAAGAAAATCGGATAATTCTGCATAAAAAAACCATTTATCTATGGCAACCCTCTAATGCCCATGGTAGCATATACGCTACCACCACTGTTTTCAATTTAGTAGATATTTAATTCAGATGTTCCAGAAATTTAAAACAGTAACATTTGCTTCATTTAATAATAAACATTCCGTCATTAAATAAATTTAAACTTATTATTGAAATTTTCTGGAATGAATTCGGATTTTTTGAATTACGGAATCTCTAGAACGTATTCTACCATGGGAATTAGAGAGGGGAGTTAGTCCCTTCCGTTTCACCGCTTTTTAGTTAACCAATGAGCCCCCAAAACTAATCAGGGAAGCGCCTTATCACAATGAACCTATAAACAAATTTTGAAGCAAAACGGTTATTTCTATCAAGAGTTATCGCGTTACGTACATACGTACATACATACAAACATACATACAGAACCGGCGGGTACATTAGCTCTCAGGCTTTGATAGCCTGTGAGCTAAAACGTATACTATTGAAATTTACTTTCACATAATATTTTTAATAATATTTTGAACGTTATCAAAGAAAATATAGAGTCTGATCTATTCAAATAATTGCGCGAACTCAAAAAAAAAAAAAAAAAAAAAAACTAATATTCTCAAAAGAGCAAGTGCCTCTTTTCGCTTTTAAAATAATACTGTACAGTACTCGTCAAAACTAGGCATTAAACAATTTAAAAGTTCCAAAGAAAAAATGTTCATAACATCATTCAAATAGCAGGAATTTTTACAGAATGTTTATTAGCATTAGTTAAAAGAAATAAAAACCTCTACTCTAGTTGGGTTGTTTCGTTGTTTATTTGTTACAGTCGATTATCTGAGTTAGGGATATAGGCCGGTAGAGGGAGTGCTCTCCGTGGAGGTCTTTCTAAGGCATCCAAACCGTATTTACGCAAAGTTTGAAGAAAACCACGGAAAACTCCGAGCGGTTAGGTCGATGAGGGCGACAGTTGTTTAAATCCAGCACCTCCCACCTACCAGCTTCAAGAGCAGAACCTGTCAATCACTGGTGGTGCACAGAAAAGGGCTGGGAACCGCCTGCATAATAACTGTCCTTACACGGATACAGACATTAAACGATTTTCCAGAGATTTCAGTTTTCAGATACAAAAAAAGAAAAACTCCAATTTATTTTTCCTTGAAAATTTTGCAAATTAAGAATTTTTTTAACTTAAATTGTTTTTAGTTTTATGAAATATAAACATTTAAGTGCTATAATACCAACAGACGGTACCACAGTCTTTTATATAAATATTTTTTGTTCCTTCTGTCTATTCTTTTATTACCGAAAATAATTGCATATTTTTTTTAGTATATATGTTTTATCCCTCAGTTGTAAAAAGAAGTATAACAAATACTGTCGAACACCTCGATTATTATACTCAATAATTACATCCCAAAGCTTTTAATTATAAAAATGTTAAAATCGTTGATTTAAAGATATACTGCGCACGGTGAATTTTCCTTAATATCATAATGAAGAAAAGAAACAAATTCTATAACTTTTCCTCCTGAAATAAAATATTATTTTATTTTATTGAACTTAGTTATCAGAAAACTTACATTATCTAACTAGGGAAGGTCCCATACTGCCAGATCGGATTTTGTCGAGAGTGGTGTTGTTGGAAAGTTCTTACCATTGGGATGAAGGAAATGTAGACAACTACACGTCCGAATGGAACTGGTGAAGAGTTATAGGCCGTTGTATTTCTGTCATTTATTGATTTCTCCAGGTCGCTAGCTATGCAGAATAGACACTCTGTGTGGTATAAAAGATAATTGACGGGTTACAGATATTACAAAGAAGACAGTTTATGCTTGGTGGGAAAAGTTACTTCACGGATGCTAGTGCATTTCAAAAGAGAAATGGCTGAAGCACGAGTGTTTCCAGCACCAGGTACACAGAATGAAAGAGGGTCTTTCGCAGTTGTCACATGTGTTATTAGTTAAGTTAAAGCATGCCTGTTTAACTGATCGAAAGACGGGATCCGTGTCTCTAATTAAAGCCTTTTGAAAGGCATAACGACGCATGTAATCGAAGGTGGGCGAGGAGAATTGGTTATAGGCAAACTTATGCAATTTTATTATGCTTTCACTAGTAGTCATATCTACAAAATGTGGTCACAATCGTCTGTTCTTGGCCAGAGGGAACATGGAACTTTCACCAACTTCACGCTGGCAACAACAGGTTACTTAAAGGTACTGTAAACTGTCTTTTCTACCACACAGGGTGTGCTAGCGACCTGAATAAATCAATGAATGACTGAAATACATCGGTCTATAACTCTTCATCCAGTTGCATTCGGACGGGTAGCTGTACACATTTCCTTGATCCTCATGGTAAGAGATTTGAAACGACAACACTCTAGACAAAATCCCGATCTGTCAGTTGGGGACCTTCCCTAGTAAGAAGCATCTTATGCCACAAGCGGTATTCTAACTCACGTTCTCTTTAGATAACCAGAATTCCTGTTTCAGATTACTTACGCCTTCACAATATGGATTTCGCTCAGTATCCCTCCGAAATAAAATTGCTTTCTCACTCCATTTAACGACAGAAATGCACCCTCAAGTACACATTTCGCGCACTCAGATCAGCCGAAATTTGTCTAAATAAAGCAGCTTTGTGTTTTAAATAGGTAGAAATTTTACATTTCATGAAAATCACATTATTTTTATATAAGTTATTTCTGAAAGGAACAATCACAATGAATGAGAAAAAAAAGTATATTTTAAAATTTCTTGAATTATATAAGATTTATATGTTATTACAAGGAAAACAAGACATTTTAATAAAAAAACATAACTTAGCATAACTTAATCCATATTTTAAGGCATCCTCACACCTTTGAAACGTCATTTTCGATGAAAATATTGATTTTTCATTTTTGCAATAATATGAAAATCCAATCTTTTATCAATCGAATTCTGCTTTATACACTGTAAAAAATGACCAATGTTTCTTATTTTATGAAAATATACTAAAACTACGAACGAAAATATAATATAATCTTCTGAGTTATCCGAAATTCCGAATAGCGTGTTCCATTGTCTTTTGAATCCACAGAAACCAATACATTTCCAAAATTTAAAGAATTATTTCTAAAAACAAAGTATTTTTTGCTGCCCGTATTTTTCAGAAACGTTTCCGAAGGGTTTTTATGGTGTATTAATTAGTGTCCTCAGCCTGGTATACCTGTTTCTCGAATGTCACCAATTCTCAAGTAATCGTTTTCAGCCGCATAAGTTAATTTATACATGAAGGACTACAGAAATAATCTTAATTTAATGCTATTGTTAACGCTGTTAATTGTGTATGTTTGTCTGTTAAACATATTTTTTGAGCATGGAAATGTCTACTTGAAAATTGATAGCATTCGAAAAACAGGTATTCCTGGCTAAGAACACTAATTAATACACTATAAAAACCCTTCGGAAACGTTTCTGAAAACGCAGCGAAATATACTTTGTTTTTATAAATAATTCTTTAAATTTTGGAGATGTATTGGTTTCAGGGGATTCAAAAGACAATGGAACACGCTATTCGGCATTTCAAATAACTCAGAAGATTTTATTATATTTTCGTTCGTGGGTATAGTATATTTTCATAAAATAAGAAACACTGGTCATTTTTTACGGTGTACGCATCTGTATCTGAATCAGAACCCGAGTTGCAGCCGTTTAAAGTTACATCTATTACAGCTTGCAAAAAATTATGCATGAAATGCCTTGAAAATTTTTTAAACTTATTTTACAAATGTTTATTGAGACTACAATCATGATGGATAGACTACAATTATGATGATATATTGATTAGTTTTTTATTGACACTGGTATAAATTAAAAAGTTGCAAGACATTTTACGAATATTTCATTACATTAGTACTTCAAGTGCATAGCTTCTGCGATAGAGATGCTATTATAATGCGGCTAGTCTATATCCTAGAGAAAGTGATTCTCTTTATTGTGCTTTTTACAAAATGTGACTGCATTGATATGATTTTGAGTTATCATGTTTTGCACAAATTTCAATTTTTCACATGATTTTGATTATTTTTCAATTTAAATAAATTATTTCTGTGTAATTTCTAAAATATTTATATATTTTTCAAAGTTTTAACTTAAACGTCATAAAAAAACTGGTATAAACACTGTAAAAAATGACCGATGTTTCTTATTTTATGAAAATATGCTATAACAACGAACGAAAATATAATATAATCTTCTGAGTTATCCAAAATTTCAAATAGCATGCTACATTGTCTTTTGAATCCTCAGAAACGAATACATTTTCAAAATTTAAAGAATAATTTATAAAAACAAATTATTTTTAGCTGCCCGAATTTTTCAGAAACGTTTCCGAAGGGTTTTTATAGTGTATTATCTAGTGTCCTCAGGCTGGAATACCTATTTTTCGAATGTTATTCATTCTCAAGTACACATTTTCAGCCGCATAAGTTAATTTATACATGAAAGAGTAAAAAAATTATCTTAATTTTAATGTTATTGTTAACGCTGATAATTTTGCATGTTTGTCTGTTAATTTTTTTTATTTGAGCATGAAAATGTGTACTTGAGAATAGATAACATTCGAAAAATTAGGTATTCCAGCATGAGGACACTAATTAATACATATTAAAAACCCTTCGGAAACGTTTCTGAAAAATTCGGGCAGCTAAAAATAATTTGTTTTTATAAATTATTCTTTAAATTTTGAAAATGTATTTGTTTCTGGGGATTCAAAAGACAATGTAACATGCTATTTGAAATTTCGGATAACTCAGAAGATTATATTATATTTTTGTTCGTGGTTATAGCATATTTTCATAAAATAAGAAACATTGGTCATTTTTTACAATGAAGAGAAAAATTCAAAAATTTCCAAAAATCGCCTCCGAAGGTGTTCAGATGCCTTAAAGATATGCGCAAATCGAAGTTGCAAGACTCGTTGAACTAAAAATCATTATCGTTTTACACCCGAAAACTAGTTTTGTTTTAAAGACCCATCCGGTAAATTATTCCTAATCTAATTTTTTTTTAATATATTTTCATTAAATCTAAAGGTAATTCAATTTTCGCATTTCTTTCCTAATAAAAGCAACAGTTTTTAATTACCTTCACAACAAATCCACACATTATCTTAAGTTGTTTCAAAATGAAAATACTTGTAAATAAATTTAAATATTAATTGAAATTAACTATTTCAAAGGCTTTCAAACAAGCTATTTTTTGAACTGTCACAATGTTATATTATAACAACGTTTCACTGAATTTTCCTTACAGAAATTGAATCCTGAAACAAATTGTCGAATTAGTTATAAACAAAGGAAAAAAGTTTCTTTAAAATAAAATAATTTGATTTATTATGTTTAAGTCAATGAAAAGGCATTTAAGTGCTTTTGAACGAACAATTGTAATATATTTTTGAAAGATGGAATAAATTATATTATTTTTATTTTACTGAATAAATGAAATTAAATGAAATTGTAAAGGAAACGGATGAAAATAAGGATTTTTGATCTGTATTTTGTGCCACTACATACAGGGTGATTATAAAAAAAACTATCCCGATATATGAGCCCCTAACTGTCATATCGTTCACAGAAACAGAATGAAATTTTGGTTTAAAGTATTTTAAGGTATGCGCCAAGATTCATGTGAAAAACAACAGTTAAATTCTAACAGTTACAGTGACAAAATTTCGAAAATTTCAAATGGGAACACCTATTTTTTTATTGGAATGTGATATTCATAGTGAAAAACCATAAAAAGCGTTGGAACGGTACCTGTATCACGAAAATTGCCGGCGCTAGACAGACTAAGAAGAATAGGGAAAACAACCAATAAGGACAGAGAAGCAACAGAAAACAAACCATTTTATTGTGTTTCATACTTTTTCCATTTCACACACGACGACACTTTACATGCGGCAGATGGTGGATACCACTGAACAATAAAATGTTTTACTTTCTGTTGCTTCTCTGTCTTTTATTTGTTGTTTTCACTTTTCTTCTTAGTCTGCCTAGCGCCGGCGATTTTCCGACCGTTCCAACGCTTTTGATGGTTTTTCACTATGAAGATCACATTCCAATAAAAAAATAGGTGTTGCCATTTGAAATTTTCGAAATTTTGTCACTGTAATCGTGTAACCGTTTGTCACTGTAACTGTTAGAATTTAACTGTTGTTTTTCACATGATTCTTGAGCGCATACCTCAAAATACTTTAAACCAAAATTTCATTCAGTTTCTGTGAACGATATGACAGTTAGGGACTCATATATCAGGATAGTTTTTTTATAATCACCCTGTATATTTAGTCAGAACTTACGGAATATTCAGTGGTGTTTTATTTGAAATATTATATTGATATTTTGTTTAAGAGAATTTTAAAACAAAATTCATAATTAAAGGAATAATCATTATACTCATATAGCACATGATTTTTTTATAGCCTTAATCGTTGATGTTTTATTTCATTTACCAGTAAAAAATACAGATTCATTTGCGGTTTTTAATTGTTTATTTCTAGTCAGTTAAAGTATAGCAAAATAATTGAATATTGTTTGTCTGAAAATTTTCATTAAACAGTATTGTAGTGAATGGAAATACGGCTCTGATTCAAAGTTATTGTTGCCATTGCAATCTCCAGTTTTTAGCTGAGAGTAATTCTGAACTTATTTTCTCGGATAAAAAATATTTAAAAATAAATTTGATACAAGGCAGTGTTTCCAATTTATTATTCAACTTTAATCACAGATCATGCCGTTCAGTTAAAGTTCAGTAAGCCATCATTTTATGTGCCTTGTATTACCAGACATTGACTGTAGAATTACCGTAATTTCGCGCGTATACGCCGCACCTCAGACAATTCGATTTTCTACCAGAATTTATTTTAAATAAAATGTTACATACTTCTGCTTAGCAGTGGGAATACGTAATGGAGATTAGAGAGCGTTGTGCGAAAGTAACAAAGGACAATTCAGTGTATTTTTCTTCGACCATAGAACCAGTGACCGCGGTAAACAAATTCCTTCTTTTTTTTGTTATTTGGGAATGCGTTTTCGCTTTAGAGTTAACTACATTCAGTTGCTAATATATAAACCGTGAATGACTCGGCATCAAATGGTCAAATACTAGCTAAGTAGCAATCGCGATTTTGTTACTAATTTGGCATGTAATTAAATAAAACATCATCTTCGTGTTCAAGTATTAAGTAAAACACATATGAAGAGAGGAGCGAAATTTCAGAATTGTACTACTTGCAAAGATCGAAAGGTGGGCAAAATTGTCAAAAGAAAAAACATTTTGCATGTTAGAAATTTATATAAGACAGGTGAAAAATGAACTTTATGTTAGCTCTATTAAATCTATCGTAAGACATAAAATTTTACTTTCTTCATTTCAGACAGTAACGCAAAAGCTGTCTATCCATTCGAAAACTGCCCAGCATAAAATCAACTTCACTAACAAACATTTATATTTGATACGTAATTTTATACAAAGTAGTAATTTTATAAATATTCAGAAACTTTATATAGGCTGAAAATAAGAGTGAACTATTGCCTTTTTGATAGTGGTATGAGTATTGCATACTTTCATGTTTTACAAAAGGGAATGTGGGGTACTAAAAGATAAGGGTAATACGAGACGTGTAAAATATCCTTGCTGCGAATTAAGAAACCAGCAAAAATGTTAAACTATAGATTTACCTTTAACTTATTATCAGCAATAAATTTGTTAAGATTAGAGCGTATATATTCATATTTAGAATCAATCATATACGTAGAGCTGTATATTAATCATTTCGCTACTAAACGGCCAACACTTTACATTTCAAGGAAACTACTGCCAAACCGTCCGATCGCCTGAGGAACAGGTGTTCCATTATCTCACGAAAGGAAATAATCAACTATTGTCGCATAATAGGGGATTATTTAATCAAGGGGTTGGAGCCTTTTGTACTAGTCATCTTAGAGACGTTCCACTTTCGAAAATATCTGCCTTTTTAATGTGCTGCTGAAAATTAGGTGGGAATAAGAAAGGGGAAGAAAAGAATCTCGCAGCATATGTCAGCGTTCAAGCGTTTGCGTATTTTGCGTTTTTAGGCTTCAGTATTCAAAGAGTAACATTTTAGGATAAGTAAAGTAATTTTGTTGTATAATTAAAGACATTTGTTTTTTAGCTTTCTTCAACTCAAAGACAAAATGTCATTATTATTTTTTTAATCTAACAAGCTATGTTGAAAGAGTATTTCTAAATGTCTCTGATATTAACTTCCATTTAGTTTAGTATAGTCTTTACATGACTGTTAGAAAATCAGTCTCTTAATATCTCTGAGTAATAAGAGACAGAAGTTTTCCGAAAAAATAAAAGTATATTTTATGCACCAAATATTGGCTATAAAATTAAAAAATATTCGTTAACGCTTCATCAATGCCATGGCATGTAACGTATTTTTTATAAACCCTTTTCTCTTGAATAAGAAGCATTATTAACCTACCTTCCCCTAGTTGCAGATTTTATTAGACGTCATCATCTTTTAAAGATTTTTATATTCATCTCCTGCAACTATCTTGATTTGGCACATTGTTCTTTTTTCCATTTCATAGAGAAAAAAATATATTATAACTAAAATTTTAATTTTATTTTCCATAAACATGCATTCAATTTCATATATATATATATATATATATATATATATATATTGTTATAAAATCAAAAAGTGTGGCCTACAGATAAATGATTCTAAACTTTATTTAATAACCAGAAGAGTTTTGCTTTTCCAAGTTTTATGATGGATAAAATTTATCTGCAAAGATAATGATTCTTTTGTTCCTTAAGGTTTTTTTTTTCTTTTCTTTTTTTTTTTTTTTTTTTAATAAAATCTAAAAATGTGGCCTACAGATAAATGATGCTAAACTTTATTTAATAAACAGAAGAGTTTTACTTTTCCAAGTTTTATGATAGATAAAATTTATCTGCAAAGATAATGACTCTTTTGTTCCTTAAGTTTTTTTTTTTTTTTTTTTTTTTTTTTTTCTGGCAAATTCAATAAAAGTAAATCAAAAACTGTACATAAAATGTTTGTTAAAAAATAAAAGTTTATGCAGAAGACAATTATTAAATTTAATTAAGTTTGTTTTAAATTTTCAAATAATTTCTTGTTAGAAACAATTTTAAAAATTTTGAAAGTTAAGAAACCATAATTTTTTAAGCAGGGAAATAGTAGATTAAATTCTTGAGAACTGATATTTACTGTTCCGTATGTAGTTTTATTAACTCGACGGTAGTCGGGAATTTATTTTAAAGGCTATTATTCGCGATCGGTCTTTTTGTACGTTGGCAGAAAATGGGAACTAAGAAGCAATTTTAATTTAATATTCAAATATTACTTTGCAGTTACGTAATAAAGTACATAGGTATACAGTTTTATATAGGCTTTTACAGGCTATATTTTTATAGGTTATACCGTATATAGGTATACGAGATGTGAAATATTGGCGAATACTAATAATGACATGACATTATTGATAGTATCACAGTATTTTAGTCGAATTTCATTTTTTTCTACTCAATATCAACTGAGAAACAGAATTAAGGTCTTGTAACTTTACCGTGGTAAAAAAAAAAAAAAAAAAAAAAAAAAAAAAAAAAAAAAACAGGTCAGCTAAATGGTATTTTGCGAATGTATTGTTACAGGAAATTAGGTTATAGGATAAAACAAATATCAACTGAAAACTGACCAACACACGACTATTACCAGGTTCTTTTACGCTATTATTTTGATCGTTATTTTATAAAGCATTATAATTCAAAAGTAATTTTTTTTGCACTATGTATAAATTAGGGTTAAAGTATCTTTGAATATACTGATTAGATAAAATAAATTAAATTACATTAAATTAATAAAAAAACAAACTAGATATTTTCTAATATTGATGGTGTTGAAAAAAAAGGTGTAATATTTGTTCTATATATACTCTGATGTAAAAGTTTAAGATAAATAAACTTTTCATTAAAGTCCTTTAAGAAAATTACCAACTTTATTTATAATGAAAAATGCATAAAATTTGGTTGATTATATATTTCTTTCTTTTTATGATATATGTTGTTTTTGCCATGAGTATTTCTTTCTGTATTATCTAGTTCAGCAGTTTGACATATATACACGGTACTACTACTTAACAAATAAGCACACTGAACTTATTAATGAATAGTTGAAAACTATCGTTTATTTATATAGGTATATTTTGATATGATGAGTGTCAATAATGTTGAAATTTACAAGTTTTGGTTTATTTCCAAAGCGCGTTTCACAAAAGTTATAGGTATACTAGAAATTCTAATATCTTCAATTACATTTTGTTTCTAATATTAACTACACTCTAATAATCACCTTTCTTTAAATTTCATCAGTTATTTTTATCCATATCCACCAATAACATAATCGTATGCAAAACAGGAAAAAATGTCACAGTACTCTCTATAATTATAATCTGTAAAGAAATCATTTTATCATTATTTTCTTACAAAAATTTAAAAAAAAATGATCATTCAATGGTAATTTTTCCAATGAAATAGAAATGAGAAGCCATTTTTTTCACTGATCATGTATTTGCATTTTAAATATTGTCGAAAAAGTAACGGCATTAAGATGTAGACATGTACCTAAAGAACTAATACACAATGACGGTTAAAAATATACAAACACTATTATTATATCTATACATTATGTTAAATTATGTTATTGAATGTAAAAAGAAATTGCTAAGGTGGTTTCTCGAAGTGAAATTGCCATGATTTCACTGATTTTACAAGTAACTTATGCTCTTTTAACACATACATTTCTAATTAAATGCTTTTTCTTTGCTGTAAGAAAAAATTGTAATATATATAAAACGCTTTCAGAATTTGCCAGCTACGCTGGTCGCTTTTGAGCACGAATCATGAATGAAATGAAATATAGCGGTGAATTTGATATTGTATTTTAAAGCATGTGGACATTTACATGGACTATCCTTCAGCATAGCTGAAACTATTCGAACACCTTTGCGGTAATGTATTTTCGAATTTGTTAAACAGAATTCGGGCTGATAAGAACTTTAGTTGATAATTTACAGTAGGATTTGGTAAATAACGATAGAACAATATGTAATATTCTAAAACCTTCCCCGAAAATACCTCAAGTCCCCAAGTCTCATCAAACCACCCCCGAAAAAAATTTAAAAAATACTGATCTTTTGTAATTGTTTGTGGGAATAGATTTCTTCACATTATATTATAACGCTGAAAAGAATTCCCTCTCGTTTTATCCAGAGTTTGAATTTCTTCCGTTGCTATAATAACGCACGTATTTTTAGAAATTATCATTTGTAATGTTAGAATTTTTCGGTTTTGGCTCCAAAGAAAACGACAAATAAAAAAAAAATATGCAATATCTCACGAACTATTGGTCTTACAAGAAAGTCCTTGGTACCTGTTGATTCCGCCTACAGAAATACATTAAAATACGTTCATCATTTGAGACATAAGATATGATTAGTTGGCACATAATAAAGATATGATTATTACAAGATATGATTTATAAGGAATTATTTTAAAGTTTGTTTTATTTTTTACCCCCTTATAGGGGTGGAGTCTTAGAAAATCTTTTCTTAGTGCTCGTCTACGTCCTAAGAAGTAATTTTATTCCAATTTTCATGGTTATTGGTGCAGTAGTTTGGGCTGTAAATTGAAGATCCCACCCTCCCAGACAGGACATTCTTTTTTTATATATAGATGTCTTAGAAAAGCAGTGTGTTTTAATGTAGAATTATAATTTCCTCTGTCTCTTAAACTTGTTTGCAGAAATTAAATAAGCAAATATATAAATATGTAATATTTGCTTTTCTATTCATATAAATTTTGCATGAAATGGTTAGCGATTACATGTTATTGAAATTATAAGCATTTAACGTAAAAAAAATATGGGTCAAATGTCATTAATAATAAATATATTTTAAGTAAATCAAAATTTATTTGAAATATATAAGAAACTGAATAAAACTAAAAAAAAACTTTCTATTTTTCTTACCAAAGAACATTTATTTGTTTAAAACTGATATAATTTGACTTGGCATAATATAAAACTAATCTTTCTAAAAATAAATTTTATTGTTGCTAATCCTTTTTTTTTTTTACAGTTAACAAATAAAATTGGATAGCGTGGTTTTTGACATTTTTTTTCTTTTATCACACAAACTTTTTATTTCGCTCTAAGGTGCTTTTAAAAGAATATCGGGAATAAGAGATTAAAGTACCGATATAATATTCTACTGAAAGAGTTCATGATGAAAGAGTTGAAGAACAGAGACGAAACAGCTGAATTATGTACGAAAATACTTTAAATAAAAATACTATAATCTTACGTATTTATAGCAATTTTTTTTTGTTGTTATTCACCCACAAACTAAGTTATTTACAGGGAAAAATGGGGAAAAAAGGATATAAAACAAACATTTACATAAAAAATCTTAGATTTTTACTTGCTTTTTTTTATATATTAAATTTTAAAAATGTTGCTTTTGATTAATTATTATGGATAAATCTGGATAAATTTTATCAAAATCAGTAAGAAAATCACAATTAAATGTCAATATATTGTTTACGTACCTATAACTATATACATTACAAAATTTATTAGTATTATGTTTCTATTCGTAGGAACAAAGTAAAAGGTTGGCCGCACAACCAGAATATATGCCACACAACTAAATATAATTAATAAAAATAACAAATTTATTTTTGAAATAAAAATGGCATAGGCTTAAACAAAATTCTCCATTTATTTCTAGCTCCTCTTTCATTCAAAATAAATCATGTACGTCATATAAAACAATAGAAAACAACTCTATTGGAATAGTATTAAATAATGTTTCATATCATAAACTTGATTAAAGGATGGTTTTTTTGTAATAACACTTCAAATCTCCACGCTATTGTCTGTAGATCAAAAGTTCGATTATTTGAATTTAAGTTTTAATATGTCATAAAGTTTCTTCGACAAGGACTATAAATACTTTACGAAATACTACCAATAACTCTAAATTTAAGTAAAATTTTGTGGAACTTGTAGTTATAAAATGAAAATAAAAACATATTCTTGGTTACAAATTTTAAAATAATATTAAAATAAAGTTTACATTGTTCATTGAATGCAAAATAGTTTTTACGAACAAATTATTTCCTTCATTAATTTTAACATAAAAATTTTAATTTTTTAATTATTCATTAATCTTTACTATAAAATATTTTTTACGTGTCAATGCAAAATTATTGACATCCGAATCTATAGCTACAATCAAAAACTGCATTTTCAAATGTTTAATACATTAAATATCTTCATTATTAAGATTTTGATATTTAAATTATTTCCTTTTAAAATTCCCATTAAAATGTATTAAAAAGATTAAATATGATAGCTCCATTTTTAAAATAAATTTCGTATTAAATTTCATGAGATATTTAATATTTTAATTTTAATTTTTAACAATATTAGGATTTCCTGTAATCATATGACCATAAAAGCTATATATAAAATGAATATAATCAGCAATGTTACAGCAACAAGGAATTGAATTATATGAATATGAAAAGGCAATATACGTATAATTAAATAATTTAATTCTTAGAGGACTATCAAATTTAAAAGCAAAAGCAACGAAACTATTATTTAAAAAACAAAATCGAGCTGCACCGGAAAACATTCTATTAAATATAAGCTTATTAAACATTTTTCTGTTGAAATATCACAGTAAAATATAGAATATTTTTAATATACTTGTTTTTATTACTTAATCTGAAATAAATGAAATCGAAAATCGTTAATTAAAACTGCGTTTTGAAAAACAAATTTAGTATCATTTTGCATTAATCCTTAAATTAAAAATCTCTAATTTACCTTATTTAACATTTAAAAAAGGAATAATCAATCTCTCTAAATTCCTTATTTATTTATCAGGAATGAAAAAATAAATATTTTTTACTGTCTTTATATGAATTTCTGACAACTTTTATTAATATTAATTAGATATTTAATTTGATTCAAAAAGCTGTGCATGTTTTTAATTTTACAAATATGTAAATTATATTTTACAATGTTTAACACATGTGAATAAATTGTTCTACATTTAGTAATCATTCTCACTTATCCTCGGCTAGAACTAATATTTCAATAACAATATTATTGAATGAAAGAACAATTGAAATTACAAAATTTCAAAACGGAGGTTAGTAGCATCATTGTTGTAGTAAACATTAAATATGCGTTGATTAATTCTGGCATGCACTGGTGGCACTGGTGGTCTATGTAATTTTGATAACAAATCAATCAAAGAAATCGATACAAAACATGGATAAATTTACAGAAGTGCTTCTGGTTTAGCGACAACGAACTTCCTGATGTTTGGACGAGGGAATATAGGTTGTACCTAATATTTTTCTGCATTTATATCATTTCATAATTAAGGAAAAAGATTGTTTTATAAGAATTTATGTATGTATATAGTCTTAATCTGAATAACGATGAAAAGCGTTCAATAAAATTGAGAAAATGTATTAAAAAGAGAAAATCCCAAACACCGCACACATGCCTGAAGATATATAAATGAACGAATTTATGACAGAATCGCAAAATTCAGCTTAACCCAATCGCACATTGTAATATATTGGAAAATCAACGATGTAAATTGTACAGACAGGCGCTATAGCAGCTCATGAATATATATATATATGCAATACATACATCTCCATAGAAAATTAAATTTACAGAATGCATATTGCTCGCTCACCTTCAAGCATGCAAGCATATCAGGTCTTCGAATCATGTAGAATTCTGATTGAGATTGTGGTACAGATAAGACTACACATTGATTATTATGGTTATTTTGGAGTTTAATAAATTTTTGATGTTGTTGTTGTTTATCAATATTTGTTTCTGTTGTTCATAATTTAACTGTTATTTATAATAGTTGTTACCTTACGACTGTCCTTCATGCATTTTTTAAAATTTTATGTACTATGGATGTACGAGTGTGTGTATATATATATATATATATATATATATATATATATATATATGTATGTATGTATATTGTATGTATATATATATATATGTAATAATAAACAATTTTTGCAATCTTTCCTTAATTAATTTCTTCCAATTTCTTCCCTGTCATTTAAATATATACTAAATCTAAATTATATTTTTATTCCATATCTTTAATCAACATATTCTTTTAATTCTTATTTTAAAAATCTTAATCCGTTATAAGCTACACTAATTTGTAAAATCCCTTAATTTATATCTTTTGAAACATTCAATTTTTATTTTTTTAGAACGTCTCTTAGTATCATTTTTATTTTTATTAAAATTATCATTAGATATCCTATAATTCATTTCGACTCGCGCGTCTAACTTTACACATCAAAATTATGCCGTGTACAAAATTAAGTTCCACAGCCTTGCAAGCCGCTAATTGGTTAATATACCCCTGCATTGCCGAAAAGATTCATACGCATCGATGCCTTTAAAACGCAGCTACGCACTCCCGGAGCCAGAATTTTTACGAGTTTTCAATCGCTAAACAAACCCCATCACTTGGAGGAGAAGTTTTTTTCAAATTGGTGTAATTTTCTAATAAATGTAACATCTTCATACTGTTTTCTATGGCGTAGCACAACTCAACTATGAATTGCTTGCTAATTAGTGGAATTGTCTTTGATTGGTGAAGTGTCAATAAAAAGTATTGATACGAATGCATTGTTCTGTTATTTCTACGGGAAAACTAAATGCTTTTCTGAAACACCGCCTTCCATCTGTAACCTTCGACAGCTAATCATCTGCTGTTTACGGGATCATCGAATAAAATGGAAATCATTTCATATATATATAATCTCGTATATTAGAGTTTTGTGAACCCTTAAGAGTGGTTACAGTTCATAGGCACAAAAAATAGGTCAACTTCGGTATTTAATTTTTATAGAAAATATAAATTAACACAAAACTGCATTTACCCATTTATTATTCATGGTTTTTTGTATGAAAAATATTTTTATTATACAATAATTATTAAAGTTGATGAAGATATTGTCAGTTACACATGGGTATGTTGATTGCGCATCTCCCTGCGCCGTGTAGAGTTAAGATTGTCAAAGATATCTGAAACAAACAAAATATTTTTTTTTTCTAAAAAACATATTAAATTGTTGAATGAGGGGGGGGGGTGAAACTAATTTTAGAGGATTACAACGGAATTCGGTAAAATGGTGTCATTTGTTCGCCATTTTAATTCCCTAATGTCAAAGTTGTATACAAAAACAATAAAATAAATATTTTACGTATGAAATGGATCATATTCCCACAAAATAAAATAAAAAATAATTTTCAAAAAGAAAATCCATTTGATCCATTACTTTACGCTGTGTGCTGAAAAATGCTTTCAAGAAAAAACGCTTTTAAGGTTTTACTAAAGAAAAAGGGGATACCAATTTTAGCTAATCGTTATATTTCGTAATTTCCAGTTAGTCCGCGATTCCTGGATTTATACCTTCGAAACAAAGAATTCAACTCAAAGAATTCAACTGTGTTCTCATCGGTCACGTATATATGTTTCTCAGCCGAAAAACATATTTCTTGCTCAAATATAAAAGAGACTGTAACTTCTTAAACATTTTAAATTTCACTTAATCGTTCTAGAGGCTTAATCCGTACATTATAAAAATTAGAAAATGTAAAAAAAAAATTCGATTTTCTTTTCATGAATGTTTTTTTTTATCATTTCTTTCCCTAAAAAGGATTTATCTTTGCTCTGGTGTCCTAAGCCATCAGCAGTCATTTCGATACATAAAGTTTTGTTTTTGATTTTATTGTGATTTCTTTTTTTTCCGATTTATGGTTTAATAATGTACTATTTTTCCTTAAATACATACACACATATATTCCTGTACATTTTCCCCTGTTTTAGTGTGGGGAAATTTTCGATTAATATGCAAAGCTAATTTTTTTTTCTTTTGTCCAACAAGATGACGTCTAATTTTCGAAAATGAAATTTGAAGAAATTGCTGGAAAAAGAAATAACAAAGAAAATTTTAATCTTAAAATAATTACAATTTTCACAAAGGAACTTTATAGGTATAGACCGAGACATCAGTAAAAGTATACAAATGCACCGAAGTTTATAAAATCAGATTTTGTGCTACCGCAAATTTTTTCCAGAACGAAGGGAAAAACTGTGCAAATGGTAATTTATACGTTTTCGCTTAAATTAGTTAAAATGTGTGAAAGTTTGAAGCAATCAATATATATTACAATAAGTTTTAAATGAAATCATGTGTTTAAAAAAATATATATAATAGTAATATAAAAATTTTAGTAATGCAGAATTAAAATTATAACTGACTTTTTAATATTTCTTGATTGTTACGTATTAAATTAGTTGGCACATATTTGTTAATGAACGCCAAACCTAAAAACTAGATAAACTTAAAACAAAAAAATCAAACTGTAATATGTGCTTTCGGACAATATTACATCAAAACTAATATCGTCTCTTAATATATATTGGATTTGTGAAAATGTTGGCTCTTTATTTATTTCAGTTTTTGCAATTCAATGTACGTTTATATTAGTGTCCTAATAGCGCGATTAATTAATGGCTCTAATCCAGGAAAATATGTATATGTGTGTATGTGTAGAAATACAACTATTTTGTGATTATAATTTATAACTTTTCTCTATTTATGTATGCCAGTAGCTTAAAATGTTACATTATACACTAATACTAATAATCCGAATGTAATCCTTAAATTTATTTACATCATTACGAGGGAAAATTACAGTGGACAAAATATAATTTTCAAATAAAAAATAGTAAAAGTAGACTGCTATGAAGAAAAATAGAAGGTAATAAAACATAAAATATTCTTTAAATATTAAATTTTTAGAGATAATAGTTTTTTCTCTATATAGAAAATTTCTGGTAAATTTATTAAATAGCGAAAATAGATAATTATTAAAAAAAATCTAAATTGCTAAACAAAAAAAAAATTACTTATCTGTCTTTTTAATGAAATTTTAAATTGAATTAAACTAACGATCAAAATTTTAAATTGAAATCTCTAAGAAAGAAGAAATCTAGAATTTTTTAGTCTTATCATAAATTTAAAAAAAGAGAAGACTTGCATTATGCAAAAAAGGCGGGTTTTTTTTATTCGTTTTCTAAAGTCAGAAGAAACTTAAATTAAATTCTACTTCCTGAATTCTCTTCATATTGATTTGCAGTTTTTATGCATACATTAATTTTTTAAATGTGTATGCAAAATAATAATAAGAAAAAAAATAAGAAGAAAATACCTGTAATACCATGAAATGCATATAATATCATGACTATTATGTTAAAAATACATAATTACAAAATGTCTCTTTCATGATAAATTGATCCTATTTTATTCTGTGAATTCGTTTAGAAAAAAATTCTTTTTCTGAATAGAACAGAAGAAAATGTGAAACGTATTGTTCACTATTCGGGATGATGTGTGCATTTAATTAAAAAAAAAATAATTGCAAATTACAATTATAAATATACTCAAAAAAGATTAATATATATATATATATATATATATTGAAAAACATTCGATACTATGATACAGAATTATAGAAACACAAAACATTTAATTCCAAATAACTTACTTCTATTGACATATGTCTAGTAACATCCAAATATGTTTTCCATAAGGAATAAAAATAATTATTTTTACTATTTAAAAATGCCATTCATTTTTCCATTATTTAAGAAAATAGTATTTGACACATTAATGCTTGCATGAAAAGCATAGAACTATTTTAATCTTTCTCAAAAATACATAATGACCCACCGTGCCTCATTTTGATGACTCCTTATCAATAAACTTTAAATTTCATATATGTAAATGTTTTACAAATACATAGTAAATATCTAGCCTTATTTCCGGTCTTAAATTGATTAAATTAGTGGATTTGTTGATATAAAAAAATGTTTCATTTAAATCCAAATCTGGAATAGACGATTTTATTTTTTTAATTTAATATTTCTGAATATCTACACTTATCAATATAGACAGTAAATTAGGAAATAAAAAAACAAATAACTATGTAACATTTTTACGTACTTATAACCTGTAAATATTTTCGTTAACATATGATTGTTGTTTATCAATTGTACTATTATAAACTTATAATTACGTTTTCAACTTTAAAATCTATAGAAATACACTATCTGATAAAAAATATACGTATAATTTCGAATTCTGACACTTTGTCGAATACCTAGACAATTAATTTACGAATTTAAAAATGTAAAGAACATGATTAACATCATAATTTCCTGCGAAGCTTTAGTCAAGTGGAAAATTAATTGACAAACTGCAACAGAAGTGAGAAATATTATAAGTGAAAAATATTATAAATAAAATGTTTGAAATAAGCTGTAGAACTAGCAAATGTATGTTCGTCATTTACAACGTTTATTCTCATTTGTGTAAGAATAGCAATATTATTTTTTATTCTATTTGTCTCTGATCCCTAATTGCCCTCATGACTAAATGTTCACTGAAAAATATAACGTCAAACATTCTCTTTACATTCCTGAAGTTTCAAAAGAATTCGGCACATAATTCTCTAGATATTCGATAAAATATCAAAAATCGAAAGCGTTGGATACAAACAGTTTGATGAAATACTGTAGATAAAAATTATGAAAACGACAACATTTCGTTGATTAAACTTTTTGACTGCTGGCAAAAACTAACACATGCTTCTTTTCAATTAAATTACTATTAATGAGTTAACTAGCAAAAATTTAAAAAAAATTAATTTAGGAATGTAAAACATTTTTCTATTTTTTTATGATGCTACACCGATATTAAAAATATGTTTTTACTATTTTATATAATATATATCGAAAGCTTGTCAGCGAAAATTTCAGCCCATATTTAGAACTCGGGTTTGATTTATAAACTGTTTAGAAAACATTTCTTTTTTTTTATAATAAAACTTGAAGATTAATTTTATTTGTGTACTTCTTGTAACAGTTGTGTTTATCAATGATAATATGTATAATATAATATTTTATTTATACATTGTATGTACAAATATGTATAACAATCCGTACAGAAACATTCATCGAAGAACATTGTAATATATTCAATGTCAATATAAAATTTCCCGCCAATTTATTGAAAAAAATAAATAAATAAAATAAAAATTAATGCCATAGTGGTGTATGTACAAATATTGAAAAGTGCCTTCAAGTCGAGGCTAACGAAAAACAAAAGGCTACCGCGGTGCTTTACGCGTATCTTTTTTTACAGACCGCCGGAGTCACGTGATGCTCGAATGCACATGAAGGTGTACGAAAACAGCATCACGTCACTCTAGCGGTCTGTAAAATAAAAAAGAAAACTGCCCAGTTAAACTGAGGGCATTGAGCTCACAGGCTATTCACACTAATTGTATATTATACTCTTATTTCAAAGAATTTGAAATATGCCCCTCGAAAAATAAAGAAATCAACAATATATTAAGGGGAGGGTCATCCCCCCGTTACCCCCCCCTCATAGTTAACTAATGAACCCCTTAAACTAATAAGGGAAGTCTCTAATTACAATGAATATATATATACAAAATTTGAAGAAAATGGGATAATTCTGCATGAAAAACCCATTTATCTAAATTAAGGGGGATTACCCCCCCTTTCCCCCTTTATACTTAACCAATGAACCCCCAAAACTATTCAGAGAAGCGCATTATCACAATGAACCTATATACAAAATATGAAGAAAATCGGATAATTCTGCATGAAAGACCCATTTATCTAAATTAGGGGGGGTATCCCCCCTTTCCCCCTTTATACTTAACCAATGAACCCCCGAAACTATTGACAGAAGCGCATTATCAAAATGAACCTATATACAAAATTTGAAGAAAATGGGATAATTCTGCATGAAAAACTCATTTATCTAAATTAGGGGGTATCCCCCTCCTTTCCCCCTTTATACTTAACCAATGAACCCCCAAAACTACTGACAGACAAACATTGTCAAAATGAACCTATATTCAAAATTTGAAGAAAATGGGATAATTCTGCATGAAAAACCCATTTATCTAAATTATGGGGGGTTAGACCTCCGTTTTTCCCCCCTTTATGCTTAACCAATGAACCTCCAAAACTAACCAGGGAAGCGACTTATCACAAGGAACCTATAAACAAAATTTAAAGTAAAACGGTTAGTTCTATCAAGAGTTATCGCGTTACGTACATACATACATACGTACGTACGTACATACAGAACCGGCGGGCACATAAGCTCTCAGGCTTTGATATCCTGTGAGCTTAAAAGATAAGTGGAATGCACCGCGGTAGCCTGTCTTTTTCGTTAGCCTCGCTTCAAGTGTAATGGCGATATATATAGAAATATCAAACTAATCAAAAGAAGGAATGTATACGGAATAGTTCCAAAAACAGCCTTATGTTACCACCGTAAGATATTTTACTGGATCGAAATGCATTATAATATATTCCTTATATTCTACTTTTTGAACATTTAGGAATATTGTGGCTTACAGAGGTATGACTTTAATCTTCTAAAATACTTAAAATACAATACAAATTTGAACGTTAAAAAACACTTTAGGATTATGTTTTTTTTACATATTTAACTGTCGCAGGATACGGCCGTGTGCAATTTTTTGTGCTATTTTTTCATATTTGTGCGTTACAACGTTGTTATTGGTTTTAGTTTTTGAATTAAAATTCGCACAAAGTATTTGATCTATGCTTATTATCTGGCTTCAACGGGCCTTTTAGTCTTTTAGTTTAATTTTTCTTTGGAAAGGGAGGGGGACTGTATTTTTAAATTATTTAGTTATTTATTTTTGATTTATTATGTCTTTGGCCAATCATTTTATGAATCTCCAACTTAAACGTTTCAAATTACTTAATAATTTATGGTTTTTAACCAATTGCAGACGTCGAAGAATTATTCCTGGGTTTATTTCAGTTACTACTAATTTATTTAAGTCAAAAAGAATTAGAAGGGCTATATTTAATTCTCATCTATCTCTTTTAAGAGCACTTATTCAGGTCACTCGCACACGTTTAGCTAATATTGAAAAAGAATTGCACGGACTACATCTTTCTGCAGCTGATTCTTATCAAGATTTTTCATCTTTTGACACAATTTCTTGGAACAGAGCATGATCGTCTGCTCATTACCATAAAATATGTTTGGAAAAGAAATTTTCAAAAATATCTGAACGTTCTACTCCCAGAATTCTTGAAAAATTACCTTCAGTAAATAATTAAACTCTGATTAATTTATCTGACATTGAGTTGAATCATAATCATATTACTACTTTAAAATTAAACAACAATTTTGCAGTTGGTAAAAATCTTGAAAATCCAAAAATAGTTGCTCCAATTGAAACAGCTTTTAAGTTTAGTGCTTTGTCTCCTATCCTAAAAGATTCCCCTAGACATCTTCTTAAAAATAATGATGATTTTAATGCAAATCTTGATCGGACTATTTTGAATAATTCAGAGAAAAATTGCCTCAAAACTCTTAAATCTAATCCAGATATCGTTATAAATAAAGCAAACAAAGGCGGTCAAATTGTGGTACTAAATAAAACTGATTACGTTCAAAATGTCTTGAAATTAACTAATGAAGGGCCTTACATCAATATTAAGAAAGATCCATCTACTTCTGAACTTAAGAACATAAAATCTGCGCTGAAATCATCTCCCATTATTGCTGTTTCCAGCAAATATACTCTCATTTCTTCTGTGGCAAACTGTGCTCGTTTATATGCTTTACCTAAGGTTCACAAACCTGATATTTCATTTCGACCTATTGTTTCCAATATCGGTACTGCGTCTTATAAGCTAGCTAAATATTTGGTTTCCAGGTTTTCCCTCCTCATGGTTAACGACATTTATACGTCTAAAAACTCGGTTCAATTTGCAAATGAAATTCGTACCTTCAATCCAACAGGTTATACTACGGTTTCGTTTGATGTTAAGTCTCTTTTTACAAATGTTCCAGTACAAGGTGCTTTAGATTATTTAAGAAATAGATTGAATGAGTTTCATTTTTTTTCAATATGAATTTGATAACCTGATTGCTTTAACCAGCATTTGTTTGTCGCAAAATACTTTTATGTTTCAGGGTAAGTTTTATAAACTGTCGAAAGGTTTAGCTATGGGTAATCCTTTAAGCCCGGTTTTAATTGATATATATATATATACATTATTTTGAAGTTAAATTATTTAATTTAATACAATTCCCATTTTATACACGTTACGTAGATGATTCCTTTGCTTTACTTGCTTTATCTAAATACAATATTAACGGTGTACTTGATACATTTAATTAAATTTATCCCTGTATCCAGTTTACTTTTGAAGTGGAAACTCAACAACATCTAGCTTTTCTAGATGTCCTAGTAATTTATAATGATTGTGATTTTTTTACAACAGTTTATCGTAAACCTTTTGCAGTAAGTTTGTCCCCTCATTATAGATCCAATCATCCCCCACATAAAAAATTAGCAGCTTTCAATACACTTATATTCCATGTACGTAAAATTTGTTCAAATTCTGAGTTGTTTAATAATGAAATTAACTATATTAAAGCAGTCGTCAACGATCGTGGATTTAGCTTGAATATAATTAAACGTATTTTATCTAATCCTCCAGCAATCACTGATTCTGTTCCAGCTAATAAAGAATTTAAAAAAGGTTATTGCCTTACGTTATTTTTATAAAATCAGTACACTAATTTCTCGTATTCTAAATAGGTTTAGTTTCAAAGTTGTTTTCTCTCCAACCAATAGAGTTTCTCTCTCCAGTCTTAAAGATCCAATTGTCGAACATAATACCTGGGGCATTTACAGAATTTCTTGTGATTGCGGCCTCTATTACATTGGGCAGACGAAACGTGCTCTTAGAATTAGGCTGAAAGAACACCAAAATTATGTTAAAAAGCAGCAATGTGAGATATCTACAATAGTTAAACATTGTTGGAATTCCAACCACCAGTTTAATTATTCAGAAGCTAAAATTATCCAAAAATGTAATTCAGTTAGAGATCTTGACTTTTACGAGGCTTACTTTATTCACAAACATAGTTCATCCTTAGTGAATAATATGGCCAGCACCCATTTTCTCTCGCACGTGTGGCGGCATCCTGCGCAGCGACTTCCGGTTATTTCCGGTTAAATACATCATTTCTTTCGGATATATAAACTCTTGCTTTAGCATTATCCATCAAGCCAGTACTCGGGGCTATAACCGAGGGGTCCTTTAAACCAAATTTTAATCATTTTTTCCCGCACTGAGGAAGGGGATCACGGAGTCCTTGAAACGGCCGTATGCACTTTTTGTGCTAATTTTTCATATTTGTGCGCTACAACGTTGTTATTGGTTTTAGTTTTTGAATTAAATGTCATGTAGTATATTTATAAATCTAATTTTTTTTTAATGTATAGAATTTTACAGAATACAAATCTCTTATTAAATGTACAATTATTAATTTAATAACATATATACCATTTTAAAATCATATTAGTAAAATTTTAGTGATTGACACATACATTCATAAAAACAAATCTTAAAAATGGATGTAGATTTAAAAGTATGACACTGCTGATTCGTATTGAAAATAAAATTTTACAGTTTTAGGTATCACTACTACAGATTATGGTTTCAAGATTTGCATACAGCTTTTTAATATTTGGCTCTCGAAAAAAGATAAACAGACCATTCCAATTACACTTTGTTACAAAACAGTTGTGTTGTTTGTAATGGGTAATACATTAAAAAAACTATAGAATGCATTTAAAGAAATTCTTCAATATCCATTAACCTACATCAGCCGATAACTTCTGTAAAACTCATGACTGTAAGAATAAAAATACATTCCAGCCTGAACTACGGTGGAAAAGGGAGCTTCCATATTTCCTTATTTTAAGGTTTTAGCTATTTTTATTCAAATACATGACATTAAAATAAGAAGAAAATTCATTCCCAGTTTTTTTCAAAATTGAATTTGAATGAGAATTTCGGAAAATCATTAAGCTACAGCCAACTTAGCTTCATTTATGGGAGTTTATGTTTCGTCACCAAATTTGACGGTCATTTGACGGTAGTGGATATGAATATATAATTTTATGCTATGAGAGTTGGAAAAATGGTTACAACAATGAAAGATAATTTACGAGAAACTTATCTAGACTTAACTAAAACTTATAAATTAATGCCTTATTTTTTTCATATGTTGTCCTGTTTCAAAGTATCTGTCGCCCTAGACTGCTATATCTCAGCTATTTTTTAAGATATATGCAAAATACTCTAGAATCCTGGTTTAAGAAAAAAAATCAACTTCTAATTTCTTTGCATATTTTTGGAGTTTGAAATCATTAAGTGTCCGCTTTTTTTAAATAAAATGGCGGATTAAGCGGACCAAAACGATCGAGATCTTCGTAAGCACAGTACACGAGCTTATTTACATTCAAATCGGTTTAAAAATAAAGTGCTATCACTTGACAAAATCACACACACATATATATATATATATACAAGGTGTCCACGTATAACCTGACCGACCTTTATTTTCGCAACCGTTAGTCCTAGATGCATACTTCCAATTACAAAAAGGGTTTACATACGGTAAATATTTATTTTTAAAGCGATTTGGGTCAAGAAAAACTTTTATTAAAAAAATACGAAATTAAAATTTTTGTACGGTCCACAGATTATGGTTCCAAGATTTGCATACAGCTTTTTAATATTTGGCTCTCGAAAAAATATAAACAGACCATTCCAATTACACTTTGTTACAAAACAGTTGTGTTGTATATAATGGGTAATACATTAAAAAAGCTATAGAATGCATTTAAAGAAATTCTTCAATATCCATTAACCTACATCAGCCATAAAAATTTACTGTGACACTAACAAGTAAGATAAAAAAAAGTCTCATTTATCTACGATTAAAACTGACCGAGTAATAGCTGTTTTAAGTTGAAGTATATTTTTTGTTGCGAAATAGGGGTCATTCACAAATGTAGTAGAAATATAAATAATCGTCAGATATATCAAAAAAATAGCTGAGAGCAAAATTAACATTGCAATCTAATATGAATGTGAAATCTATAATCATTCTGACATATCAATGCAAAATATACAATTTGTACTGAACATATAAGAGGATAAAAATAACAGAATTTTTGTGAAATAAAAGGATGAAAAACAACAGCCTCAGTTACGATTTTAAAATGCTGTTAGATTACACTGTCTTTCAAATTTTGGGTTGCGCCATGTTTTTCAGCTTTTGAAAATTGATTCTAATGTATTTTTTAGCACTGAACTCGAAATGACCTTCCTTTTAAACCATAACGTCAGGATTTTTCTCAAATCGAAAATTTCAAAGTTAAAAAGGTCAAAGTTAAAATTGATGCCCCCTCCCCTCTCAACCTCATCGGACCCCTGATTTATTTAGTTGTAAAAAACCCAGTATAAGTCAAAAAATTGAATAAATTATTGAATTAAATAAAATTAAACTGAATAAAAAAGTCTTACATCTATTTTATAGTATCAGATTTTTCGCTATTTTTTATCCTTGAAATTTACGATTTGCGAAAAATCTGGACATGATGGTTAAAAGTGAAGATAATTTTTTTATTCAGCGTAAAAAAATACATAAAACGTAATTATAAAAGTTAAAAAACACAACCATCGCAGGTTTATGTTATCTAATCTAAAACTTTTTCTTAAACTTGTTAACGGTAATCTATTCGAATTTTTTTTGTGTTATACTCTAATATGAGTATTATTAAGATGGTAAGCGTCTTAAATCATAATAATATTACATTGTCATCGGATTTAAGTCAGTATGTAAAATTTAACTTCGATCGGACATTTGAAAGTGAGTTAAAGTTCTAGTACAAATTTTAAACTGGAAAGACGATCGTTGCAAGTTAAATAAAATCTTGTTATTGAACTCATACATTATGAGTTAAATGATTTATGAGTAAATTATTTAACTCATACATTTTATCTCATACATTATGAAATTAATATAATTTTTGTTAAAATAAATCATAGTCTCAAATCCTTACAAAAAAAACATGATAAAATACAATTATTTTAACTAATCTGAAACTAATAAAATTTAAGTCAATCGTAATAGTTGTACGATTTTTTTCAAAGCGCAGATATCTTGAAATAAATTTAAGTACTTTATATACGATCCCTGAAAGCACGGCCGAATTCATCTGTTTTGAGATGCAAAAAAGTGGTATAAGTCATGCATTTCAAAGTTTCATAATTCGGTCAATTATAATGTTAGATGAGTGGGACTTTTTTTATCTTACAGAGTCAGAGTGTCAGAGCAAAATTTTTACTAAATATCACTTATAGGGCAGGGGGACCGTATAAAAATTTAAAATTCTTAATTTTTTAATAAATGTTTTTCTTGACCTAAATCGCTTTAAAAATAATTCGTTACCTTATTTAAACCATTTTTGTAGTTGGAAGTATGCATCTAGGACCAACGGTTTCGAAAATAAAGGTCGGTCAGGTTATACGTGGACACCCTGTATATAAAATCAACATTTGAACAGACGGTGGTCTGAGTGTTATGATCAGTGAAACAATACCGATTTTTTTTTTAATAGCCTCCATATATGGTTGCAATATTCATCTTCTTGATTTTTGCAACGAAATTTACATAAAATTATATTTATATGAAGAAGATAGACATTTTTACATAAAAAATAGAAATTGATTGAACTTATGTTACTTGAAAGAAAATTTAACTGTTATCTTTGAGATCGGAAATCGATAGATGTCAAGAAATTTATCTCTTTAATATAGAAATTGTTTCAATGCATGGAGTGATAAATGGAAACTAAAAACTAATTGTAGCAGGTTTGTCTCATCATATTTACTTTCAAAACACACAGTACATTTCTAAGGAGCAAAAAATTACTTCTGTCTTCTGAAAATATTTACTCAGTAACGATATGAGATTTCCAGATATCAGTAGTTGGACCAATAAAGTATATTAAGGTTTATTTCATATATATTTAAGATTAGATTAGATATTGATAAAGTGTATTGCATAAAAGTTTAAAATGAATAAGGGTAAAATGATTTATTTAAAAAAGTCTTTTTATTATATAAATTGATTTAAGAAAAAAAATCATTAAATTTGCAATATTTTTTTACCATAAGTGGGTAATATTTTCTGTTTATTCAAAATACTGTTGTGGTGAAATCCATACAAGTCCATAGTGTAGGTAAATAGTCAGGGTGTCAACATTCATCAATACATTGTTCGCTGTACAAACGAATGAGTGTCAGATCAGTTTAAACTAGGTTGAGAAAATAGGTTGATTGTTTTTACTGCCAACTACAATTTCTGACTGCTTATTTCAGTGTGACATTTTGTGTTCCAAACTATGACGTATATCATATAATTATGGACTATGATGCCTATGCAAATCTGTATTAATGTTATACATAAGTAACGTTTGTTTGTTTGTAGGGGGAAGTCTCTGGAACTACCGAACCAATTGGAAAAGTTATGGCAGCAAATTCATGGTGACAATCCTTGCTTCAATATAGGCTATATTTTATGACGGTGCCACTACCTCCAGGAGGATGCAGCAGTGAAGCTCGCTTTAAAAATTTTTGTGATACTAAAAGAGCTAGAAACTTAAAATTGGCATGGTAGTTACTTATAAGATGTAAATAAGAGCATATTATAAAAAAAATCGGAATTGGAAAGGATGAAATGAAGGAAAACCGTTCTAAATTATTATTTCTATGGACTTGTTAAGAATAGAAATTTGAAATTTGACATGACTGCTACTTTTGACTCGCAACTGCAGACACAACACTGTTTTTCAAAAAATCAAAATTTCAAAGGTGCAGGTGAAAAAAACCGAAAAAAAAAAAAAACGTTCTAAATTGCGATTTTGGTGATTCTAAAAGGAGTAGAAACTTGAAACTTCGCATGACGGTTACTGTTAAGATACAAATACTTTCGTAAAAATAATCAAAATTCAAAAGATTGAAATGAGGGAAAAACGTTCTAAAAACGTTCTAAATTGTGATTTCTATGGAATTGTTAAATTATGACATTAAAACATGACTGCTATTTGTAGGACGCAAATTCACACAAAACACTGTTTTATATTAAAAAAAAAAAACTTACACTTTTTTTCTGACAAATTCTACAAGATCTCGATGGATACTGTTGCTGAAAATACGTGTTTTGAAGACTAGAATTAAAAAATATCGATCTCTGCGTATGAAAATTGGAATTTGGCTGTCGAATCCAATGTCTAGATGTACTAGTTTGCTGTTGAAATGGTCTAGTTGGATGAATTCAAAGCCTAGTTTACCTAGTTTGCTGTTGGAATGGTCTAGTTCGCTCTGAATGATTCTTTATAGTAGTAGTAGCATGTGTTGGAACTCCCACAAGCTCTTTTACTAATCTATACCATTCAATAGTACTAACAGGAGGATTAAACCCTGACCGCCGAGCAAAAGGGCAAATTTGTAATGTTGTTTTCTCTGTATTTGTTTTAAATGCCAAAAGTAGATGAATTTTAAAAATTTATATAAAAAACTTAGTTACGTATATGAGTAGTCTTTGAGAGTATTAGTCATCACTCGATGTTTTAAAACAGCATTACATTTATAGAATTATATTATTCAAATAATGTTTCTACTGTCGTGAAACCTGCAGCATAGTGAACGAATATATCAGTTAACGGTGGTGAGAAGATTAAGAATTACAAAAAAATAGCTGGTTTTAACCTATCTGTAAAACCTTGCAAAAGTATGGTTTCACATAGATATAAATTTCTACCAATTTCCACTTCTTTATGAAAATACTTTTCTAATTTATTCAAATTATTATTTTCAAAGATGAAAAATCCGAAAAGCTTGACATATTAATGGACTTCTCTCTCAGAAATTCTGCAACCTTGTCATAATTTGTACAAGTTAAACATTCATTCATATAAATTTATCCCCTTAAAATGTTTGGAAATTTTTTGAAATTTCCACTCCGGGGTTTTTATTTTCTTTACTACATAAATTATGAAAATATTTTAGCCAGGAATGAATGTCCATCCCTAAATCTGGATCAAAGTCTACAATATTATTCTCAGGCAATGTATTATCAGAATTTGACAGAATTCTAATATATTTAATAAATCCTGACCTCAAAAACATAAGAATTTAGTTCCGAAATATAAAAATGACCAATACTAGGTATAAAAAATAATTTGTTGCATCTATCTTGTTTAATAAACTTGTTAATAAGAAATTGAAACTGAAAATAAATAAATTATCTTTAAAAATAATAAAAATATAAACAATAAATAAAATAAAATATTGCTTTCTATAAAAACATATTAAAATAAATGCTAGAAATGGAAACAAAAAAGAAAGACGAGTTCTCAGTATGAAATCCTGTATATGACGTAGGAAATGAAAAAGGAAACAGACTGATTGAGTTTGTAGAAGGTGAGAAGTTGTATATCGTGAATTCATTTTTGAAGAACAAGCCATAAAGAAATTGACATAGGGAAGTTCAAATTAAGCAAAAAATGAAATCGACTACATCATGGCAAGCAGAAAGCATCTTACTCAGGATTGCAGTGCTCTAAATCACTTCAATAACGGAAGCGATCAAAGGTTGTTTAGATGCAAAATGCTGTTGAATACTAAAGTGGAAGAATGAAGATTTTCCAATACTGAACACAACAATTTAGCCAATCTTTTAAGTCTCCAGAAATTTAAAGAAGATTTTCATTTGGAAATTAAAAACAGTTTCGAAGTAATTGGTTGCATTCAGTTTTGAAAGAGAAGCAATATTTTAAAGTTTTAAACAGGAAAATAACAAATATTCTACAAGAATTTCTAAAGGTGATAGTCGGTGAAGCAGAGGTAAAACAGACAAAGAAATTAACAGATGAAACAAGAACGTTGGAGAAAAAACACAGAGAATTCAAAACGAAGAAAAATGGTCCCAAATTAAGAATTGAGTATGCGTAATTAAGTAAAACGGTAAGGAAGTGTGTTAGGAAATATATAACAAAATTTAACCATGATCTTGTCAAGAAAGTTTTAGAAGGTAACAATAGTTCGAAATCAGCTAAGTGTAATCTATGTGTTGAAAGAAACGTTAAATTTACATTGCGGAGAGTAGATAAACCAATCATATAATAATATAATAAAATTGGAACTATTGTCGAGAATTTCTGTGACGATCTATATAAAAATGTAGATTAAAAAGATAGCAAATTCTCTGGTCTCCGAAAAAACATAACAGAAACTGAAGAGGTAATACCAGAAATGGCAAGTGAAGTGATGTTTTACAATCCATTAGATGCATGAAAAAAAAGTAATTGCCCTGCAGAAGAGGGAATCACTTTTAAATCAGTAATTACAGAAAGATCACTTGCTCTATAAAAAAAAAAAAAAAAAAAAAAAAAAAAAAAAAAAAACTAGAGTTCTTTCTAGAATGACTGATTCAATTGACCTTATCAAAAAAGTAGGCGAGGAGTTTTCAGATTTCTAATCATACTGCTTTCGAAATGTCTAGATAAGTCAGAAGTACCAGAAGAGTGGAATAGCGCTATTATGATGCTAGTTAAGATTAAAAAAAAAACGTTAAAAAGTACCATCCGACCACCTTCTTGTCAGTGATTTATAAAATTTCCCCTAAAATTTAACGACAATAAATAAATAAATTCCAGATTAAGCACATACTATAGAACTAGAAGGTTTTGGAAATAGATTTAACACAATGTATCATACTCAAACAGTAAGGGAACTCATAGAGAAACATAATGAATATAATTTACCTTCCTGCTTCACACTGTTTGATTTTGAAAAAAGCATTTGATTCTGTCTACATATCAGCAGTAATAATATCTCTGAAGGACATCGTATAGACAAATTTCACAACAATATTCTAAAGAAGATTTACAAATAATCACCAGCAACCATCTATTTGGACAAAGGGAAATTATTAAAATGAAAAAAAGTGGCTGGTGTTAATTAGATTACGAGCAATTTCGCCGTGTATCCGTCTATTTTAAGCGGATTATTTTCCGATGAGAAAAATACCATATAAAAGTGCTAGCGATGAAGATCACAATGTACTACACAAAGATCACAAAGTAGGAACATTATACTTTTGTAAATGAGCCTGACTCTCTGCTAATTGGACACGTTACATTTGCAACAGGGGAAGATAAAGGTCTTTACATAATTTACTACATTCTTTAGATGTGCAACAATTGGCCTTTTGTGGGCTCATTGAGTACAGCAATCAAAATCTGCAAGGAGCTACCTGTAGCTTCCTTTTTCTTCAATATGTGTGGAGAATATGCCGGATAACATATATTGCATGGTTTTCAGCAATGATCAGCAATATTTATATGATATTTACGCAAACATATCACGTGGTGAAGGTGGTTCTGACCTGGATTTAAAAAAACATGTTCCAGTTGTTTACTCAAGATGGCTAACGACTGCAGGTAGAACGTTAAGGTTGTAGGTGGCCACAGAAAATCCATCTGGGAATGTCATTATTCTTACAACATATATTATGAAAATATGGACCTATACGGTTTCATATCAAAACAAAGACCTTCATAACAGAAAGACGGCGGTATATTTGGAAACTTATAACATTTTCTAGATATTTGGAACACAATCTAAGACAGTTTATAGACACTGTTATTCAATTAGATACCTTCTTTTGTCATCCTGAAAATTTGTTATTATCAATGCTCTTGGATAACACAGAGCCTATCATGTCTTTACCAATTCAAAAACTATTTTGTGCTAAAAATTAAAATAGAGGATCGCCAGAAGTAAGAATTTTTCAAGTACTAAAATTACACTTCAAAGCAAAGTTTTATTGTGAACTTATTGACTGGCAATGAGTTGGAAGTTTTAAACCACCTTTTTGAGGAATATACCTTACGAAGAAATTGAGGCCATAGTAAAAGTAGGAAAAACGGAGGAATTGTCAAAATATCCATACCATACACAAGATGGTAAAAGATGCATTCGCATAGTGCCTGAGGCATCCGAAAGTGTATCTGGACAAGAAAAGAGACTCGGTTTCATATTGAATTGAATAAACGCAAGACACCATATCAAACATCGTAATCCCAAAATGGATTACAAACTTTAGAAATATGTAAATCTCCAAATTCAAAGAAGTAAACAATTTGCTACATAAGTTCAATTTTTATAATTTTTATGATTTAGTGGTTTGATTTTTAAATTTATACTTCATGCATTATTATAAAATTATTATTATTTATAAGTTTATACTTTTTAAATAAACATTTTGCCAAATTTGTAAACAATTTTTGTAAATTTAAAATTTTTATACATTTTCTTAAAAATTTTAATTTTTAACTATACTTGGGGTAGCGGCAGATATAAATGGATTTCGATTTTAAGAAAATGTAAACTACAGAATTATGTAATAGACACAATACACAACTTTCTCACATAATGCCAAATGGAATTAAAAAGAATTAAAAAACAAAATAATTATAAATTTTTATAAAATATTCAATTTTTAACTCTTTTTGGGACGCTTAGGGCACCTGAAGATATAAATGGATTTCGATTAAAAAACAGGCAAATTAATATAAATAAAAGACAACTTTCACACCCCACTCCAAAAAAAATTAAAACAAATAAAAAAAAATTATTAGTTTTCAAAAAATTTCAATTTTTAATATTTTGGGGGGCGCTAGGGACACAGAAAGATATTAATGGATTTCGATAAAAAGAAAAAAAAAAGTGTAAACTAATATACCTAAAAGGCAACTTTTGCACTCCGCGCCAAAAGTAATTTCGAAAAAAACATTCGTATACTTTTCGATCCACCCTAATATACATTCTTATCACATAATCACAAATAAGCGACGAATCACCTAAAGAATAAATGACGCTAAAGCAATATTTTCTATTAAAAAACACATTTTTTATAATAACAATCATAGTGTTTTTACTTTTTTAAAACTAGAGAAGTGAAGACTATGCGTGAAACAAAATATCTATCAAATGATTGCCTCGGCCGTGGCGACACATATTTACTCTTTTAACAACTAATTATAAATTTACCTTGAGAAACCCTATATAACAGCCGTCGAGACTGCGCAAATTCAAATTCAAATTCAAATTCAATTCAACCAAGCAAGAGTGCCTAACATATGGCTTAAGCTCTACAAGCCCTGCTTGGCAGGTCGTCGAGACTGCACATCATAATCAGCGATAATTTCCAATTATGCGATTGTGTATGTTTGTGTGCTGAAGTTTCGAGATATATTAACATTTGTATCGTCGGCCGGAATAATTTGGGTATAAAACTCACGTTCTCATCTTTAAACTCTTCCAGATACTAGAAACGATGGATAGATATTTTTATTTTCTGTTTCAATTCTGCAATGTGTTCTTCTAAAATGAAAGTAAGTGATTATTACATTTATGAGCTCGGAATAAATAAAAATTTATCTGTGCTGATATTACCTTGTAAGTAGTGCAATCTGGGTATAATGTGTATTAACACAAAATATGTGTTTTTGTACTTCAACTATACACAAGTTAACCCTATGTAGATAAATTTATGTATGCTAAGAAATAATTAAGGCATTTTTAGAGGTATATTACTGAAATTTTCAGGCATAAATCAAGGATAAGAAGCAGATACTGATTACTGCATCATATATTGGTAAGTGATTCTTAATATCTCATACAGCCTTAATGACATCGTTCCCATTATCTCTTATACGTATACGTTACAAGGTTTATTCCTTACATACGTGTCAACCTCCTCAGGTGGAAAAGAACGTTTATTACCCTTGCGGAAAATAATAACTGGATTAATTTATGAGTTCAGTTCTAGAATTAAACAGTATACCCAAATTATTACGCACTAAATAAATTATATATTTATACTAAGCATTGTCATTTAACAATAAATTTTTAAATCAGAATATTTTAAACAAATTTAATTTATATATACACGGATTTGAAAGGTCAGATAGTTTGTAACAATGTCTTATAAAGTTTATGCTTTTGCTCACAGACTTGTAAACAAACATTACGTTTAAATAATTTATACGAAGTAACCATAAAAAAAATGTCACACTGAAACTGTCAGAAACATAGTACAAGCATATGATGTAAATTAATGAATTCTAAAAATAACGATATAGGGTTTTATAAAATAAAATTGCAATTTATACTCAAATAACCTCAACCGATACATCGATACACTATTACAAAACAAACTGCTTGGCAGCTGTTATTATTTTTTTATTTTTACTCGTATTTCAAAAGGGAAAACTGAGTGGTATTTTGTCTGAAAAATAAATACTTTTCAAATCAAAAATTATCATACACATTCTGGGATTTCGTACTTAAAAACTTACTCTTGTTGTAGTATGTGTAAGGTCAGTGTAAGGTATGTGTAAGGTAGTATGTCTTGTGAGTCATTTTTAGAACTTTTTTTTAGAACCACGGTAAAATCTATAAATGCATTAAAGAAATTTGTGCGTAAAAATAAGTATATAAACTATAAAAATTTGCAAAATTATTGATCTAACAAACCTAAACATAAAAAAAAACAAAGTACCAGAAATATAATTCAGTATTTGACTAATTATTTGCCTAAGAGGTGTGCGTGGGTAAAGGAATTAATTAACGTTAAATGTAAATCAATAACCAAGTACGCTTGTCTTATTTGTTGCCTTAAAGTTATAATTTGTATTTTTATTTTCAATTTAATTATGACTAATTGTAATATATGGTCTTTCAATATAATTTTCCCTCTATGTATTATCACTAATTCTACAGATGCGAAATGATAACTTTTAGGAGATTCCGATTTATGGTTAATTTATTTGTAATTTTTATATTAAAACCATCACAAAGCCGTTTATTACACTGAAAACTTATTTTTATACTTATTACCTTCACAAATTATAAGTAAAATAAACATAATTTTAAAAAAACTAAAAAGTGTTAAATAAAAAATTTTCCGCTACAATATATTATTAAACCCACATATTAAAAATTTATTTATTCCTAACATGAAAGTTTGACCTTAATGTACAAAGCATTAAAGGAAATTTATTGGTTTCCAGTGTATTAACTACAAAAATCCAGGAGACTATAAATATCTCTAAGCATTCAAACCGCGAGATATGTTATGAAAGGATAATGAGTTTGAACAATGGTCTTAATGTAGTCTAAACATTTAACGCGTTGACATAAAAACAAGGGGTTTTTTTTTTTTCGAATTGTTGAAGACAAATAACTCAAATAAAAAGTGTGAATTGACACAGGTAGACATAGTGATAAATAGTACAATTTTCCGCTACAATAGACTATTAAACCAATATTAATAATTTATATATCCTTAACATAAAAGTTTTACCTTAATGCATAGAGCAATTAAGTAAAAGTAATAGTTTCTACTGTATTAACTACAAAAATCCACGAGACTATAAATATGTCTAAGCTGTCAAAGAGCGAGATATGTTATGAAAGGATATTGAGTTTGAACAATGACCTTAATGTGTTCTAAACATTTAACGTGTTGAAATAAAAACAAGGGTGTTTTATTTCGAATTTTTGAAGACAAATGACAGGTAACAGAGTAAATTCATTATATTTTAAGTTGAAAGTAAACAAGTACCCATTTTTTATTAAGAAAATATTTGAAAATTACTTAGTGTAAAACATATAACTGACAACATATATAAACTTCTATAATTATAAAACATAGATTTTCTAAATCAAAAACTTTCAGTTTAACAATAGAATCATACAACGAATTCGTACATATCAGAAAAATAACATAAAAAAACAGAAGAAGAAAAAGAAAATCGGATGTGATATTATCATATATTCTAATACGAGCAAATCTTGTGTGTGGTTATATATATATATATATATATATATATATATATGCAAATTTTATCTTAAAAACGGCTCTAACGATTTTGACGAAATTTCGTATCCTACAGTTTTGGGGCACCGGAAAACAATTGGGCTAGGTCACATGTTCGAGAAAATTAGATTAGTGGGTCATTTTGGGTCATTTTGGGTCATGGTCTAGCTAATTGTATCTAAAAAACGGTTCAACAAATTTTGACGAAATTTTGTATCCGACCATTTTCGGGCATGGGAAGACTATTGGGCTGGGTCACATGTTCGAGAACTTTAGAATAATGGGTCATTTTTGGGTCAACGCGGGTCAAATTAATTTTATCTAAAAAACGGCTCTAACGATTTTGATTAAATTTTGTGTCCTACTAGTTTCGAGCAGGATAAAATCATTGGGCTAGGTCACATGTCAGAGAAAATTCGATTAGTTGGTCATTTCTGGGTCATTGTGGGTCAAGATCTAAAAAGCGGCTCAATTTACACTAAATTTTGCATCCAATGGTTTTCGGGCACGAGAAGACTATTGGGCTGGGTCACATGTTCGAGAACTTTCGATTAGGGGTCATTTTTGGATCAAAGCGGGTCAAATTAATTTTATCTAAAAAACGGCTCTAACGATTTTGGTTAAATTTTGTGTCCTACGAGTTTCGAGCACGATAAAATCATTGGGCTAGGTCACATGTCCGAGAAAATTCGATTAGTGAGTCATTTCTGGGTCATTGTGGGTCAAGATCTAAAAAGCGGCTCAATTTAGACTAAATTTTGCATCCAATGGTTTTCCAGCACGAAAAGACTATTGGGCTAGGTCACATGTTCGAGAAAATTCAATTAGTGGGTCATTTTGGGTCATGGTCAAGCTTATTTTATCTAAAAAAACGGCTCTAACGATTTTGATTAAATTTTGTGTCCTACGAGTTTTGAGCAGGATAAAATCACTGGGCTAAGTCACATGTCAGAGAAAATTCGATTAGTGAGTCAAGATCTAAAAAGCGGCTCAATTTACACTAAATTTTGCATCCAATGGTTTTCGAGCACGAGAAGACTGTTGGGCTAGGTCACATGTTCGAGAAAATTCAATTAGTGGGTCATTTTGGGTCATGGTCAAACTAATTTTATCTAAAAAACGGCTCTAACGATTTTGATTAAATTTTGTATCCTACGAGTTTCGGGCCCAAGAAAATCATTGGGCTAGGTCACATGTTCGAGAAAATTCGATTAGTGGGTAATTTTTGCGTCATTGTGGGTCAAGATCTAAAAAGCGGCTCAATTTACACTAAATTTTGCATCCTATGGTTTTCGGGCACGAGAAGACTGTTGGGCTAAGTCACATGTTCGAGAAAATTCAATTAGTGGGTCATTTTGGTCATGGATCATGATATTTGAACTCAAATTTAATTTTGACCGAGCATAGCTCGGTCCTCCCTGCTCGTTATGGTAAAATGAAAACTTAATGATAAGTCCGTTGTGATAAAGAAAAGCTTCTCTGCTAAACTTAGGGAATTAAAGGAGTTATTACAAAGCTACAGATGAGCAAAAGCTTTATTAAATAACATGTCATTTTATTAAGGATTTAAATTATGTGATGTAATTTTTATACCAGCAGAGATATACGACTGTATATGCATTCATATTTAGTATAATATCAGTTTTTGCTAGGCGATGTAATTTAGTACAGAATTGTTAATCTTAAATTTCCGATAAACTGAGAGGTAAGGGTGTTTCGTTTTGTAGACAAAAAAATAAACCACTTATAAGTAAACGTTTTATGGCATCAATTTGGCTACATCAGCAGGAAAATATCAGGTGACGTGTAGACTGAAAGGATTTGGATACTGTTGTGGGAAAATTATCTGATTTTGGTTAATATGAATTTTCCCACCTCTTGTTATTTTAATTGTATTCTCTTTAATTTTATTGTTTCTATTTTTCATTTTAATCCTTGTTTTTTTAATAGTTTTGTTCCTATCCAATTTATATGTTTCTTGCATCTCATCATGTGAATAAGCACTAGAACTTCTACTTTTATGGAAATCCACACCTCGTGCTCTGTGTTCTAGTACATTCTACATAGTAACGAGAAAGAATAGAGAGGCAGTGAACCGTAAAATCAGATTGCAATATGAAAAGATAAGAACGCAATAAGTTGCAATAAGAACGTTGTGGAAAAGAACATATGGAATAGTTTATAGGTTAGCTTCTCGAATTAGACAGTATACCGAAATTAGAACACACTAAATAAATTAGATATTTATACTAAGCATTGCCATTTAACAATAAACTTTTAAATCAAAATATTTTAAATAAATTTAATTTAAATATACGCGGATTTTAAAGATCAGATAGTTTTGTAGCATTGTCTAAGGAAGTTGATGCTTCTGCTCACAGAGTTGTAATCAAATACCACATTTAAATGTTTTATACGAAGTAACCATAGTTATCAAAAAACGTGTCACACTGAAACTGTCAGAAACATATTTGTTTGCATCTTATTAAACACTATGATGGGTTCGATATATTTTAATATTCAATCCTTTTAATTATCACAAAATTTACTTACACACTTATAAAATACAGTTATGGGACATTCGACGAGATGTTGATATAGACAATTATTTACATATGTACAAATTCTAGATTAACTTTACCTTGATTCTGATCATCGTACTATACCCAATAAAAGGTTATCCTAAATTATGTCTTCTAGTTGCACTTTATTACATGCCCGTCATTCCTTTTCTGGGTAATTAGACAGTATTCTTTTTAATCACATTCGTAGCTACTCCTAACAAAAACATTCTTTTTCCCTACACAACAAAAAAACAGATGCCAATTTCTTTTCCCTAAATTTTAACCACTTCTCGAGATAATAAAATGTAAAAAGAAGGCAAAAGAAAAAATAACTACGTTGCTATAGCAACGAGCCGCAATTAACAAATAAAATAAAATACAAAAGAAACAATTTTATCAGCGTTAACTAAAGTCGTCTGCATAAATAAAAATATTATTTTACCGATTCCCAACATACTCCCACCTTTAATTTAGGTGGAAGCCAAATTAAACCTACGATCACTTATGATCAAAGAACATTCTAACTCAAAATAAAAAAGCATAAATATAAATAAAATAATAACTAAACGCAAACAAATAATAAAACATTTAGAGTTCTAGAAAAATGTCAGTTCAGAGTTCTAGAAAAAGGTCAGTTCAGAGTTCTAGAAAAATGTCAGCTCAGCGTATTCAGACAAAATCATTTCACAGGTCTTTTTACTTCTCTACCACTTCTAGTTGTACTATTTTTCACAACTTGGATTATAGGATCCTCGGGACTAGATATCTAAAAAGGGTAGAGTTTGCGAAGTGGAAGCACTAATGTTCCTGAACTTGTTTTAACTTCAGACACTCTAGCCGCTCCATCTCGACTTGGGATAATTTTAATTATTTTTCCTATAGGCCAATAAAGTCTCTTTTGATTTAATTCGATTAAGACGAATTCACCTTGTCTGACAACTTATCCTTTCTCTTTTGATTTCTGGACCAATTCTGCCAAATATTCGTTTCGGAATCTATTTCTGAGTTGTTGCCGAATATTTTGACAATGTTTGTATCTGGATTGAAGTTTACTTGAATCTATTCTATCTAAATCAGGAACACCTATTTCCTCAATATCTTGTAAAAATGATGATCTTGTAAAAATGATGATGACAGTCAAAGGTACAAATGTATCTGTTTCTTCGAAAATATATGTTAGAGGCCTTTTATTTACTATTGCTTCGACATCACATATAACCGTCATAAGTTCTTCAAAAGTTAAAGTTGCAGTACCGAGTGTTCTGATCAAGGGAATTTTAACACATCTGACCAGGCGCTCCCACCATCCACCCCACCAAGCTGCTGTTGGAGGGATGAAGTTCCATTTAATAGGAGACAGTTCTTCAGAAGAAACTATCTCCTTCCAATCCAGTGATTTTAAGAGGTTATTTGAGCCTCTAAAATTAGTGCCATTATCAAAGTACATAGTAGTCGCCTTCCTCTTCTGCATATAAATCTTCGGAGTGACTGAATGAAACCTTCTGTTGAAAAACTGGATGCAAGTTCCAAATGTATTGCTCTGTATACTGCACATGTAAAAAGTACAACCCAAACTTTAGACCTTGGCTTTACGAAAAGAGGACCGAATAGATCAGTTCCAACAACTTCAAATACTTTAGAATCTCTGACTTGATCTAGAGGTAGATGAATTGGGGGTGTAGTGTATGGTTTTGCGGAGTATCTTTTACATTTGTGACACTTAGACAGTTGACTTCTAATGTTGAGTCTAGAAGAAATTATCCAATATTTTTTTTCTTAAAATGGATCCAACTGTTTGAAGTCCAGCATGACATTCTTGAATCAGACAATTGACTACATGATGTTTTGCTGGCAATAAAATTGGATATCTGAAAGAAAACTCGTCATCTCTCTCTAATATCTTTGTTTTCAGTTTTAACAATCCTTCTTGATCTTTCATAACCTTCAATCCTTTTATTGCATCAGTGGTATCTCCAAAACTTTCAGATTGTATTCTAGACCAGAGAAACTTTTTCGCATCTTCTTTCTTTCTGATGGAAAAGATCTATTTCTATTTCTGCACTTCAATATGAATCTCTTAACCCAACATATGATATTTATAAATCTACCTAATTTTGAAATTCTACTATATATCATAAAATCATGTGAATTAGAACATAGAAGAGTAGATATTGAAGTTTTCTTCTTTTCCGTCATCACTAATTCTTCGTTGGTGTTTATTTCTGATTGTGGCCAATTTTCTTCCGAAAACTTCAACCATTCTGGTCCCTCCCACCATCTCATCTTCAGCAGCTGTTTAGGATTACATCCTCTAGAAGGTACATCAGCAGGGTTCAGATGACCAGTTACAAAATTCCATAGTTGAGAATCAGAAAGTTTACAAATTTCTCGAACTCTGTTGCCCACAAACGTTCCCCATTGATCATGTCTTCGAATCCAAGCGAGAACAGTCGAAGAGTCGGTCCAGTACTTTCCTGGTATGAAAATACCATTAAGGGCTTTCAAAACAAAGTTAGTCAATCTCACTCCTAAACACAAGCAAGTAGCTCTAAACGCGGGATGGTTATACTTTTCTTTGGTGCAAGACGAGACTTAGCTCCTAAAAGTTGTACAAAATTTTTGTCTTTATCTTCACAACGCAAGAAAACTGCTGTTGCATAAGCTCGGTTACTCGCATCACAAAATGTATGAATGGACCAGTTTTGTTTACAACCATAGCCTACACGTCTATCTACCTTCACATTATTTAAATATTTGAGCTCACTATACCATTTTTGAAAATTATTTTGGATTTCATCTGGAAGTGGAGCGTCCCAATCTAATTTCGTTGACCAGGCCTCTTGAATTATAAGTTTGGCTGGCAACAATGCTGGGGCTAAAAAACCAATTGGATCGAAGATCCCCTGAGTTATTGCTAATATCTTTCTTTTAGACAGATTTTCTATTTCATCACTAAATTTATGAGCAATCTTCAAACTATCCTCCATTATATCCCACTTCAGCCCTAAAACCGGAACCGTTGCAGTTACATTTTTGTTGAGCAATTTTTTCTTGCTAAAGAAACTGCTGTCTTCTATTTTAACTGGCCCAAATTCCCACATTCTTAATTCCATTTCCGCCACAGCCATGATTTCTGTAGATTTTGAAATAAAATTTTCTAGTTCAGGCACACTGTTGACTGAATTAACGCAGTTATCTACATAGTATGATTTCATAAGTTTCTCTGCTATCTGTGCATTTTCTTCATCAATATTACTCAAATGATATCTTATAACTGCACCAAGTAAAATTGGGCTACAAGTGGCTCCAAAAACTACTCTATTGTGTTGTTAAACCTGAAACTCGTCAGGATTCTTCCACCACAAAAATCGCAAGAAATGACGATCTGATTCTTTGATTTCAATTTGAAGAAACGCTCTTCTTATATCGGCTATTACCCCAATAGCTTTATCACGAAATCTTATTAACACTGCAGGAATTTGTTCAGTGAGGTTTGGTCCTTTAAAGAGACAATCATTTAAAGAAGGTTACCTCCCTACTTTACACGTTGCATCAAAAACTGGTCTAACACTGGTAGTAAGACTATCTGGTTTGATGACGGGATGATGCGGTAAAAAATGTCCTGGGATCTTTAGTGTTTGATTTGAAACTTTACTGATGACACATTCTTCTTCGCATTCACAGAAAACCCTAGAATATTCTTCAATTTTTTCATAGATTTTAATTCGTTCAGCTATATGTCTATTTGAAAGAATCTCACGTTTGCCGTTTATCCAAGGAAGACTTACAATATAGCGAACTTCTCTATTTCTATCAACTTATTTTATGAAATTATCATGAGCTAATTCTTCTTCTTCTACTTTAGACAAAGTATGAGTGGTATCTGTTATGGCGATTGTCTCTAATTTCCATAAATCGGGAATCTTCATCTCTTTCAACGCTAGGTTCATAATCAGCATATTTCCATAATTTAAACAAGAGTGTGATGTACTTTCTAAACGATCACAAAGAGTCCATCAAAGCTTCGTCTGTATTGCTGTAAGACCGCTCTTTAGCTGTTTCACTCGACCTGTGAGAAGCTGTCCATAGTAATCGCTTCCTATCAAAATTTCAATTTTGGGACTCCCGGTTCCTATATCTGTAATCCGTAGCTTATTTTCTTTAAGCTCCTTAAGTATGGAATCTTTCGGAATGCGAGGAATATTACTGCAAATTATATATTGATCCAAAAATTCTAAGACTTCTTCAGTTTGGTTCCGATTACCGTAAGCACTTAACTCAACTTGGAATTTATTGTGAGATTTGGCTTCAGTTTGTGTACCACCAAATAATGTGTGTACAATATCTTTAGAAGAAATGAGATGTACACCTAGTTCTTTGGCTGTACTTTTTTAAATATAGCTCTTTTGTGACCCACAATCTAATAGTAGTCCTACTTCCTTTGCTATTCTACCTTTAATAACTATTTCTAAAGTCATAAGAGCTACTTCACCAGAACACTTATTATTGGCTATGGTGCTTTTGATTACTTCTGTGGCCTTAACTATATTTTCTGGTTCTTTACGCATTGAAATTTCAGGACATAATAACTCGGTATGGGGTTTAGAACATACATGTCAACGAATAAAAACTTTGCAAACTTTAGCTTTGTGACCAAAACGAAGACACTTTAGACAGCATTTTCTATCCCTAATTTTAGCTTTCTGTTCTTCAAACGAAAGAGATCTAGCCCTAATAAAGTCCTTGCTTTCATGTGATTTATTGCAAAATAAACATAGGCGTTCCTTTGCGCTACTACTAATAGCCCTGCTGTCGTAGGTAATTTATTTTCACCTTTTCGGAACTTTTCTTTAAGTTTGTCTTTAGAGACTAACTCTGCAAAACCCGATTTAGCTAATTTTAATCTTTCTTCTCCTGCGACTTCTTGTTTCAGGAATTCCATCAGTGTTACTATATTTGATTTTATTGACAATGAATGAATTACTAGCACTATCAACGCTTGATCTGTTCGAAATATTATACCGTTGCCATGCTGCCATTATATCTTCTGACAAGCTAGATTCTATCATAGGATAGAGCCAAACGGAATTACTTTCTAAACTTAAACCCATGGATTCTAAAGATCGTAAATATGCCTCGACGTTTGTGAATAGATCCGATAACGGAAGTTTATCTTTTCCGTGTGCCTGTACATTAGCAACAACGAATTTTAAAAATTCTCTGACATATACTTCTATCAATAAATCTTTATTCCCAAAACGTTCTTGAAATGCCTCTACAGCTTTCGGGTAATTTACCGTAGTCATTGGATAACTTTCTAAAAGACGCCTGGCACTCGTTCCAGGTTCTACCGACTGTATAAGATTCTGAAACTTATCACTATTATCCAAATTTATATCTTCGTGAATTTTTTTCAAACTGGGACCAAAACGAAAGATAATTTATTAACTGTGAATCGAATGGCTTGATATCCAGCTTAGGCAATTTATAAGTCTTAAGTTTAGAATAAAGGTAATCATTTTTCCTACTACTACCATCTTCTTGATTATGTTTATTTATGCTTAATACCTCACTAACTTTACGCTTAATGGTAGTGAATTCATCTGTGTAACCTTCATTTTCTACTACTTCCTTTTCAATTTTTTGTTCACCGCATTTATCATCATTTACCAGGGCCTCTATCACAGATTCATCAATAGCTTTAATCTCATTCATCAAATTTTCTAATTTCGCAAAACTGTCTAGAACACTACCCTTATCTATCGGGTCTCCGGTAATTTTTTCTTTTAATGTATTTAAGGTTCTGGTAAATGATGAACGTAGCGGTTTACGTTTTTTAGTAGAAGGTTTTAGTAGAAAATGAAATCAATGAAAACGATATATATTATGAAAATAATTTAATAACTCATTATCGTTATTCAATAGTCCCACGTTCGGGCGCCAGATGTTTGCATCTTATCAAACACTATGATGGGTTCGATATATTTTAATATTCAATCCTTTTAATTATCACAAAATTTATTTACACACTTATAAAATACAGTTATGGGACATTCGACGAGATGTTGATTATTTAGACAATTTATTAGACAATTATTTACATATGTACAAATTCTAGATTAACTTTACCTTGATTCTGATCATCGTACTATCCATATATTTAAAGCTGTTTGCTAAAAATGTCAAATAATTCCATCGAATTTCGACCGTATACGCATGCGTCAAAAAGGACCGGCCAATGAGGCCAAGGGTCTATTCATGTCTCCAAACGTATTTGGGATCAAGATCAACTCCTGTTGTTTTGATGTCTTTTTCTGCGTTGCGTTAAACCTAGGAAGATATTTATATAAAAAACTGTGGAGTGTTTAGAAGGTATTTATTTTATTTATTGTTGTATTTATTGTAATTTGAATGAATACTTAGGTATCCATTTCGGATTTACTGTGTAACATGAATTTAGGTTCATTTAACGTTCGCGAAATCAAATCATTTTGTTTATATAGTACAGAAAATAATTCTTCAATCGTAAATAAAAATATAGTAGAACATGTAATACAAAATTGGACCACTTATATTCCGTTTATGATCGGATATGAATCTTATGGTGTTCCGATTGCTAATGAAAACGATTATGTAAATATAATGTCAAAAGACAGTACGCACGGCAGTAATATTTTTATTATTATTTGTTCGAAAAAAGCGAATGTGAGCGTCTGAATATAAATTATAAAATATTATTTCTGTATTTAACAACTAAATATTTAATAAATATGCAGGAATGTGACTAGCTTTATGTGAATGTATAATATATATAAGTCTGAACTTTAGATATACTTACAGATACTATCTGTATTCGATTTAAAAGTTTTGTCATTATATAAGTGTGCTATTTTATTTGTAAAAAGTATGTATCCATTATATTGTTTGTATGTATACAAATCTTTAGAATCTCTTAATATTTGAATAATGTTTACATTATATTTGTTTGTATGTATACAAACAATATATGTATACAAAGAAGTATGTATACAAACAATGTATCATGTAACAATATTAATATTTACATTGTATTGTTTGTATGTATACAAATCTTGAATGTTTTAATTTATTACATTCATTTTTTACCAGTTTGCATGTCCGTTCATGGGCGATTCATATGAAACTCATAATTTGTCACAAATTGGTGATTTTATTGATTTAGTGCTTTGCCCAAGAATGTGGAAAAAAAAACTTTTTGACATCGGGTGAAATGAATGAGGTTATTTCGGTTTTTCTTTTGTATATAAAAAATGCTATATGTAAAAAAATCCTGGCCATTAATCACATTGTTTTTTGTATATTTAAAGACGATTACTTATTCTTTGTAATTATTTTTTTGTTGGGGGTTTTTGAGCAAAATAATATTACTTCATAGCTAGAACCAGTTCCGCTAATCATTAATATTTACTTATTTACTTAATCCTTTGACCGCTGAGCAAATGGGTAAATTTGTAATGTTTTTTCTGTTATTTTTTTTAAATGTCAAAAAAAGATAAATTTTCAAACTTGGTATAAAAAACTTAGGTACTTCTCTATTATCCCATCGTCCACTTTTCATAACAAAATAATATCGCCAAACTGTATGATTAAATGCCAAAAATGCAGTCCCATTTACTTGATGTCGGAAGCATTATACGTGTTTGTTATGTCATCAAGTGGTTTTTAATTCAACATTTGCGCGTATTAATGACAACGTTCTCCCGTTTATTTGGCGTTACAGTTTGGCGATAGTTTTTTGTGATGAAAAGTGGTTTATGAGATAATAGAGAAGTACCAAAACTTAATTACGTATATGAGTAGATTCCTTGACAGTATTAATCATTACTCAATATTTTAAAACTGCATCATATTTGTAGAATTATACTAATTTAAACAATGCTTCTATTGAAGTGTGAAGAAGCACATACTTCTATGAAGAACCATATATTTACATAATCGTTTTCATTAGCAATCGGAACACCATAAGATTCATCCCCGATAAAAAACGGACTATAAGTGGTCCAATTTTGTATTACGTGTTCTACGATATTTTTACGTACATTTGAATAATTATTTTCTGTACTATATAAACAAAATGATAGAGATCTAAAACCACAATTTCCATCGGGATTGATTTCGCGAATGTTAAATGAGCCTAAATTCATTTTTAAACAGTAAATCCGAAATGGACACCTAAGTATTCATACAAATTATAATAAATAAAATAAATACCTTCTGAACACTCCACAGTGAGTTCTATATAAATATCTTCCTAGGTTTAATGCAACGTGCAAGAAAAAAAAAACAGGAGATGATCCCAAACACGTTTCTAGAGACAGTAATAGACCCTCATTTTAATGGCCGGTGTTTTTTTTTTTACGCATGCGTATTGGGTCGAATATTGTTGAAAAATGATTTTGAAGAAAAAATCGGTAAATTCACAAAATGGTTTCGGGAAAAACTTCACCAAATGGTTTCAAAATTCTTTGAGTGACAGCGGGAAAAAAAATTTCATTTTACATTCAATCATCGCAATTGGCGAGTGTGACTATTAAGTTTAGCCAGTACTGGATACTACTAGATATAATGATTATGAACCATGATTTTTCTGTTATTGGGCGAGATTCATGTTTTTTCAGCAATTCTTTGACGAAATTCGTTTTTTTTCAGCGATCCTTTGAAGAATTTCGCATTTTTCTCGCGATCCTTAACGAAATTCGCATTTTCCAGCGATTCTTTGATAAAATACATTTTATTCCGCAATTTTTAGACGAAATTTAGTAAAAAAGCGTGATATTTTGGTGAAATTTCCTTTTTTGAGATTCTTTGACAAAATTTGCTTATCTTTCACGATCCTTTTGCATAATTCACGTTTTTTCTGTGGTCTTTTAATGAAAGTCATGTTTTCCCATGATCCTTTGATGAAATTAGTGTTTTTTTCTCAATCATTTGACGAAATCTGTGATTTTTTCAAAACGCGAAGATTGGTAAGAAGGTTTTTAGTCTGCAGGTGCCCTAAAAAGTCTGACGCCCGTTGCTGCATAGCACACATTCTTCCATGGGGCATAGAATGAAGGAAATTCATCCTAAAGAATCATTGTTTCATTCCTGACATTTCTAGAAAGAAACAACGTTCAATTTATTGGCTGAATTGTAAAGGGCGAAATGGTGTCAGACATTAGCGGAAATAAAGTGCGCAATTTGTTCGTTTATGGAAAAAATTGTGAAATTCGTTAATCGATAAATTGCGAAATTTGTCAATCGATAGAGGAAAAATCACAAAATTCATTAATCGACGGAAAATTCATCAACTGTTTTGAAATTTGTCGAGCGACAGCAGAGAAAAAAATCTTTTTCCATTCAGTCATTGCAATTGGTGAGTGTGACTATTATGTTTGACCAGTGGTGGCAATAAAGTCCATTGCAAAATTTTCAGTATTACTCGCTGTTTGGCAAGTGCTAATTTTGTCCTATACTTCAAAACCCTTTTGATCATCACATCAGTGTGCAGGACAGTTTTTTTAGGTAGACCATTTGATGAATTTCGTGATTTTTCTGTTATCAATTGACCAATTTTGCTGCTATTGATTGTTGAATTTTATAATTTGTCAACTATTGATTAGCGAATTTCATGATTTTTTCCATGAACGTTTGATGAATTATGCAAAAAAATTAAGAATATCGTTAAATTGTCTTGGGTAAAAAAAATTACTATTGTCAAATGCCTTCGAGAAAAAAGTTGCAAGTTGAAATGCCTGTGACCTCTTTTTCATGTTATGCATTTCTGGGAGTCCATCCTCCCCACTCCCCCCAAGTGGGACACTTTTCTAAATTTTGCACACACCCCTCATGTGATACATCGCTGGAAAAGTCTTTGACCGCTTATTCAAGTTATGCATCTCCGGGGTCCATCACGCCACTCCCCCCCCTAAGGGGGGCACTTTTCTGAATTTTGTTGACACCCCTCATGTCATATATTGTTGGAAAGGTCTGTGACTGCTTAATCATATTATGCATCTCTGATGTCCATCTCCCCACTTTGCCCCCCCCCCTCAAAGGGTACTTTCTAAATTTTGCGCACAACCCTCATGTTATATATCATTGGAAAGGTCTGTGACCACTTAATCATATTGTGCATCTCCGATATGTCCATCTCCCCACTTCCCCCCCCCAAGGGGTACTTTCTAAATTTTGCTCACAACCCTCATGTTATATATCATTGGAAAGGTCTGTGACCAGTTAATCATACTATGCATCTCCAATGTCAATCTGCCCACTTTGCCCCCCCCAAGGCATACTTTCTAAATTTTGTTGATACCCCTCATGTCACATATTGTTGGAAAGATCTGTTACTGCTTAATCATATTATGCATCTCCGATGTTCATCTCCCCACTTTGCCCCCCCCCCCAACGTACTTTCTAAATTTTGCACACAACCCTCATGTTATATATCATTGGAAAGGTCTGTGACCACTTAATCATATTATGCATCCCCGATGTTCATCTCCCCACTTTGCCCCCCCCCCAACGTACTTTCTAAATTTTGTACACAACCCTCATGTTATATATCATTTGAAAGGTCTGTGACCAGTTAATCATATTATGCAACTCCAATGTCAATCTGCCCACTTTGCCCCCCCCCAAGGCATACTTTCTAAATTTTGTTGACACCCCTCATGTCACATATTGTTGGAAAGGTCTGTTACTGCTTAATCATATTATGCATCTCCGATGTACATCTCCCCACTTTTTGCCCCCTCCCCAAGGGATACTTTCTAAATTTTGTTGACACCCCTCATGTCATATATTGTTGGAAAGGTCCGTGAATGCTTAATCATATTATGCATCTCCGATGTTCATCTCCCCACTTTGCCCCCCCCCCCAACGTACTTTCTAAATTTTACACATAACCCTCATGTTATATATCATTTGAAAGGTCTGTGACCATTTAATCATATTATGCATCTCCAATGTCAATCTGCCCACTTTGCCCCCCCCCACCAAGGGATACTTTCTAAATTTTGTTGACACCCCTCATGTCACATATTGTTGGAAAGGTCTGTTACTGCTTAATCATATTATGCATCTCCGATGTCCATCTCCCCACTTTGCCCCCCCCCACAAGGGGTACTTTTCTAAATTTTGTTGACACCCCTCATGTAATATTGTTGGAAAGGTCTGTGACTGCTTAATCATATGCATCTTCGGGGTCCATCCCGCCACTCCCCCCCCTTAAGGGGGGCACTTTTCTAAATTTTGGACACAACCCTCATGTGATATATCGATGGAAAGATCTATGACCACTTAATCATATTATGCACCTCCAATGCCCATCTCCCCACTTTGCCCCTCCCCCCAAGAGGTACTTTCTAAATTTTGCACACAACCTCATGTGATATATCGATGGAAAGGTCTGTGATCGATTAATCATATTATGCTCCCCACTATGAAATTTGTCAAGTTAAAGCAACTATAAAATTTAATTTTATGGTACTATCAAGTTGTTTGCCGTCAAATTTTGACGGGTTCCATCTAGTACACAATAAAAGATGATCCTAAATTATTTCTTCTAGTTCAGTTTATTCCATGCCCTTCATTCTTTTTCTGGGTAATTAGACGGCATTATTTTTAATCACATTCGTAGCTACTCCTAACAAAAACATTCTTTTTTACTACACAACAAAAAAACAGATGCCAATTTCTTTTCCTAAATTTTAACCTCTTCTCGAGATAATAAAATGTAAAAAGAAGGCAAAAGAAAAAACAACTACGTTGCTATAGCAACGAGCCGCAATTAACAAATAAAATAAAATACAAAATAAACAATTTTATCTGCGTTAGCTAAAGTCGCTGAAACTGTCAGAAACATATTAGTAACATATGATGTAAATTAATGAATTCTAAAAATAATAATGTTGGGTTTTATAAAATAAAAATGCAATTTATACGCAAAATACCACAACCGATACATCGATACTCTATTACAAAACAAACTCGTTGGCAGCTGTTTTTATTTGTTTATTTTTACATGTATTTCAAAAGCGAATACTGAGTGGTATTGTGTCTAAAAAATAAATAATTTTCAAATAAAAAAATATCATATACATCCTGGGATTTAGTACTTAATAACTTACATTTGTTATAGAATGTTTAAGACCGATAAATAATTTGAATATTCTTTTAAATTATGAACTTCAATTTCTTATATGTGCTATAAAGTGTTCATAAAATAAAAAATTACATTAATTACATTAATTATTTAAAACATTTTGTTTCGCTTGTGATTAATTTTTTTAGTACTTTTTATAGAACCGTGGTAAAATTTATAAATGCATTAAATAAATTTGTGCGTAAAAATAAATATATAAAATATAAAATTTGTAAAATTATTGTTTTAACAAATCTAAAGATGAAAATAAAACCAAAGTACCAGAAATATAATTCAGTATTTGACTAATTATTTGCATAGAAGTGTGCGTGAGTAAAGGAATTAATTAACGCAAAATGTAAATCAATAACCAAGCATGCTTGTCCTATTTGAGGCCTTAAAGTCATTAATTTTTATTATTTTTTTTCAATTTAGTTATGACTAATTGCAAAATATAGTCTTGCAATATATTTTCTTTCCTCTATGTATTATCACTAATTCTACAGGTGCGAAATGATAGCTTTTAAGAGATTCCGATTTATGGTTAGTTTATTCGTAATTTTTTTATTAAAACCATCACAAATCATTTTAATACACTGAAAACATATTTTTGTACTTATTACCTTCACAAATTACACGTAAAATAAACATAATTTAAAAAAAAGTCCTTTCGGCCTGTACCGGGAGGAAAAGGTAGCTTTCCTATATCTTCGTTTAAAAATTTTAGCTAATGTTACACGAAAACAGCAAGTTAAAATGCAAAGAAAACGTTTACAAAAGATTCGTTAATACTGAATTTGAATAAGAAATTCGCCAAATTATTGAGCAATAGCCAAATTGGCTTCATTTATGAAGACTTATTTTGGTCGCCAAATTTGGCGATATTTCGCAAAATGTCGCCAAATTTGGCGAGAATTTGGCGCTAACGGATATGAATATATAGTTTTATGCGTATGATTGGAAAAATTATTACAACAATGAAAATTTTTGTAATGTGCTGTCTTGTTTCAAAATGTCAGCCACCCTGGAATTTCAAACTGCTCTATCTCAGCCATTTTTTAAGATAGAGGTAAACCAAAAAATGCTCTGGAATCCTCGTATCAAAGTCTAACACTTAATTAAAAAATAAATTTGAATTTTTAACTTTTTTGTATATTTATTTTAGTTTTAAATTTTTAAATGGCCGCCATATTGAAACAAAATGGCGGACCAAGTTGGCCAACGAACTCGGTCGAGACATTTGTGAGCTTAATACACACAATTAGTTTCATCAAAATTGATTTATAAATACGAGCGTTATCGTATGACATAGGTCAGATATATATATATATATATATATATATATATATATATATATATTTATATATATAAATCAACATTTGAACGGAGGATGGTTTTGGGGTCTGGGGGTCATGATCGGTGAAAATATATCTAAATTTTCCGGAACTGCTTTCCTCCGAACGGCTGCAATAGGTAGCTTTATACTTTTTTGTATTGAAAGCTACCTAATAATATGCGAGTAATCGCGTTAATGTGCTGTTTTGTTTCAAAATGTCAGCCACCCTAGAATTTCAAACTGCTCTATCTCAGCCATTTTTTAAGATAGAGGTAAACCAAAAAATGCTCTGGAATCCTTGTATCAAGGCCTAACACGTATTTAAAAAATAAATTTTAATTTTTTATTTTTTTGAATATTTATTTTAGTTTTAAATTTTTAAATGGCCGCCATCTTGAATCAAAATGGCGGACCAAGCTGGCCAACGAACTCGGTCGAGACATTGGTGACCTTAATACACACAATTAGTTTCATCAAAATCGATTTATAAATACGAGCGTTATCGTATGACATAGGTCAGATATATATATATATATATATATATATATATGGATATATCTATATATATAAATCAACATTTGAGCGGAGGGTGGTTTTGGGGTCTGGGGGTCATGATCGGTGAAAATATATCGAAATTTTCCGGAACTGCTTTCCTCCGAACGGCTGCAATAGGTAGCTTTATACTTTTTAGTATTGAAAGCTACCTAAAAGTCCTTCCGGCCTGTACCGGGAGGAAAAGGTAGCTTTCCTATATCTTAGTTTTAAAATTTTAGCTAATGTTACACGAAAACAGCAACTTAAAATGCAAATAAAACGTTTACAAAAGATTCGTTAATACTGAATTTGAATAAGAAATTCGCCAAATTATTGAGCAATAGCCAAACTGGCTTCATTTATGAAAACTTATTTTGGTCGCCAAATTTGGCTATATTTCGCCAAATGTCGCCAAGTTTGGCGCGAATTTGGCGCTAACGGATATGAATATATAGTTTTATGCGTTTGATTGGGAAAATTATTACAACAATGAAAATTTTTGTAATGTGCTGTCTTGTTTCAAAATGTCAGCCACCCTAGGATTTCAAACTGCTCTATCTCAGCCATTTTTTAAGATAGAAGTAAAACGAAAAATGCTCTGGAATCCTCGTTTCAAGGCCTAATACTGAATTAAAAAATAAATTTGAATTTTTTACTTTTTTGTATATTTATTTTAGTTTTAAATTTTTAAATGGCCGCCATCTTGAAACAAAATGGCGGACCAAGCTGGCCAACGAACTCGGTCGAGACATTGGTGAGCTTAATACACACAATTAGTTTCATCAAAATTGATTTATAAATACGAGCGTTATCATATGACATAGGTCAGATATATATATATATATATATATATGGAGATATATATATATATATATATATATATATATATATATAAATCAACATTTGAACGGAGGGTGGTTTTGGGGTCTGGGGGTCATGATCGGTGAAAATGTATCGAAATTTTCCGGAACTGCTTTCCTCCGAACGGCTGCAATAGGTAGCTTTATACTTTTTTGTATTGAAAGCTACCTAAAAGATCAAAAGTGTGAATTGACACCTGTAGAAATAGTGTTAAATAAATAATTTTCCGCTACAATAGATTATTAAACCCACATATTAAAAATTTATTTATTCCTAATATAAAAGTTTGACCTTAATGTATAGAGCAATTAAGTAAAATTAATGGTTTCCACTGTATTAACTACAAAAATCCACGAGACTATAAATATCTCTAAGCATTGAAACCGCGAGATACGTTATGAAAGGATAATGAGTTTGAACAATGACCTTAATGTGGTATAAACATTTAACGCGTTGACATAAAAACAAGGTTTTTTTTTTAATTGTTGAAGAGAAATAACTCCTTTAAAATTGTGAATTGACACAGGTAGAAATAGTGATAAATAATACAATTTTCCGCTACAATGGAATATTAAACCCATATATTAAAAAGGTATTTATTCTTAACATAAAAGTTTGACCTTAATGTATAGAGCAATTAAGTAAAATTAATGGTTTCCACTGTATTAACTACAAAACTCCACGAGACTATACATATTTCTAAGCATTCAAACAGATACGTTATGAAAGGTTAATGAGTTTGAACAATTAACTTAATGTGTTCTGAACATTTAACGGGTTGAAATAAAAACAAGTGTGTTTTTTATGAATTATTGAAGACAAATAAAAGGTTACAAAATACAATCATTATATTTTAAGATCAAAGTAAAAGAAGTACCCATTTTTTATTAAGGAAATATTTGAAAAAACTGAGTGTAAAACGTATAATTGAAAACGTATATATATTCTTCTATAATTATAAAATATAGATTTTCTAAAGCGAAAACATTCAGTATGAAAATAGAATCATATAACGAATTCATAAACATTAAAAAATTAAAAAATGTAACCAACGTCACCGTAGTCACTGTCAATGTATTTCTTGTGCCTTGAGATCTTTCTGGACTAATATTCAGAACACAATTTCATATAAAAAAATGAAAATTGGTAGTTTCATAGAGAAATGTTCCAGAAACACGCTAAAACAGACAGTTTTAAATCAAAGAATATTTTATGAGATACTTATTATTAAAGTCGATCAAAATAGTTTTCTTTAAAAAGTTTTACAGGGATGAAAACTATGTATAGGAATTTTACCACAATGTAAAATGATGTAATTTACAAACTTGCGGTGAGCAGAGTGTAATTATTTTTTCTTAATTTGGATAATTTTTAAGACTTATTTAATTTTTTTATTATTTTTTTTTCTATTTTTATGGAGATTTATTACATATTTCACAAAGCTCATTATTTGAACTGTTGCCAATTTATAAAAAGCTCACATAATAATATTTCATTTCAATTAAAAAATGTATTTACACGTTACTACTAAAAACAGAAAAGTAACTTTAAAATAATAATTAAATTGTCACATGTTAGAAGCATTAAATGCGGAAAATTGCGTTTTTTTTTAGAAATAAACTTGTGCATGAATATTAAAATGAGGATTAAAATTAAATTACTACGCACTCAAAGCATTAAAAGGGGAAACTTACGTCATATTTTAAAATACTCAAATAAGAATATTTCCAAACAGTTTCAATTTAAAAATATGTTTACACGAGAGATTTAATTGTTTCAACAAAATCTGTTACCTATTATTGCAAATTTTAAAACAGCGGAAATAATAATATTTACGATTAATCAAAAAGTATATTTTTACGTTTAATAATTACGTTTAAAATAACAAAATAACTAATAAATTGTTAAAATATTACTAAAACTACATATAAGCGTTGAATTAAAAAGCAATCGATTACATAACTAACACGTGTAACGCATCTGATGTCAATTGAATACGACGCCACGGTCATGTCCTTTTTGCGTTAAATCCTATAATTTGGCGACAGTTGTTTTCTTTTATAGAAAGTAGTCGACGGGATAATGGTAGAAGTACCCAATTTTCTATAGCATCGTCATAAAATTCCCTGATTCAGTGACATTGTTTACTTAACCATTTTACACAAGTTGATTTTCAAATGTTTAATTAATCTTATTTAATCAATCACTAAAACAGTTGTTAGCTGTTTCGACAGCAGTTGATTCGGCCTTGAAATCAATCAGTGAAAAGAAAGTTAATGGAAACCAGATTGCAGCAGATCGCCACTGGTCGTTTAATTATAATTCAATCATCCGTAGTCGTTTTAGAGTTGATCAAATCAGAGTCTGCGGTGTCAGAACGGTGCTTGGCGAGCGTAACTCTTAGTGGGAAGAGACCCCTAGTAATATAAAAAGAAAGAATAAATGAAATAAAAGAGGATGTGAGATTAATATCGTAAAATGGAAACTTAATGATAGGTCCGTTGTGGTAAAGAAAAACTTTTCTGCTAAACTTTGGGAATTAAAGGATATATTCCGAAGGTACAGATGAACAGAAGCTCCATTACAAATAGTGTCAAGTAATTAAGAATGTAAATTACGTGAAGTAATTTTTATCCCAGCAGAGATATAAGACTGCGCATGTATTCATATTTAGTACAATATGAAGTTTTGATAGGCGATATTATTTTGTACAGAATTGTTAACCTTAAATTTCTCATAAACCGAGTGGTAAGGGTGTTTCGCTTTGCAGAATAACAATTAAACCATTTAGAACTAAACGTTTTATGGCATCAATTTGGCCTACATCAGCACAAGGAAAATATCAAATGAAGTGTAGGCTGATGATGATTGGGATACATAGCTGATAAATTTTCTTTTCACAGAAATCACTTTGTCCAGCGTTCTTTTGCGGAAACCTTTCCCTATTACACGGTGTAGGCCAGGAATGGATTAGTTAATTGTAGATTTTTTTTTTGTCAAGATATATTTGACAGAAAAATGAAAGCTTCTCACTATAATCAGACATATGGGATGTTTACTCTCATATGAGAAAACTATCTATCATCAATGCACAAATGATTATTTAGGAAATTCTACCACAGTATTAAGTGGTTCAAAGAATCTGGTTTTAATGTGGTCAGTTATGTGTAAAAACTTATAAACGGAGAACAATAAGGATTTACATGAAATTAAATTGAAATATTATATGAAAAAAAATTTCCCCAGGAAATGTTACGAACATTAACCTTTTTTTCGAAAATATTCTTATATAATTATTTCATGCTTTGGAATATCAACAAAGATATATATATATATATATATATATATATATATCAAAAACTTTTAAGTATTCTTTGCAAATATTTGTTTACAAATGCTAGTTTATAACAAAGTATGTGACGCATATCAGAACTTCAATTTACTAATCTGCTTAATTCTTAATATGATAACATTATCAAACAATCTCTAAAATAAGCATGTATTTTTTATGCAATTTATACGTAAGTTTAAATAGTTTTGCAAATAGCCTTAACAATCAGAAAACGTTTATATAGTATGTTAATATACTTTAAAATTTTCATTTTAATCGGTATTGCATCAATAAATTACTAAATATTAAAGAAGCTATCTTAAAACTGAAACATTTTTCTTAAAATCTTTAATACAATGCTACGAAATGTATTAAATGTGACATAAAACAATTTTGAAAGTGCATTTCGTATTCGTATGATAGTGTAAATACTATTTTTACAAATCTAAAATATGTGTTCACCTACAATCATACAGACGTTTTAAGTTTCAAAATACTTTTATACAAGACAAACATTGCTTCAGTAAAAATTTAAATAAAATCTCAAAAGAACCGTAAATAACTATAACGAATTTATGTAAACGGTTAGTCCTTTTCTTATATCTATTTTAAATTATGCGAATTAAAAGAACTAATTAGAATTTCCAGTGATGCCTGAATTTGAAGAATTTTTATTTATATTAAAATTCTCCAAGCGTAAATTGAATAAAAAAACATATTAACGTAAGGAAAATTTCAAAATCAGATTTTACCATGCTTTTGTAAATATAGTTTTGTCATTAATGTTTTATGTAATTAAATTATTTGCTGTATAAATGATCTCAAAACAAAATGCTGCTAGGAATTTCACTTGAATGAGTGTCACATTTTTAAAGGTTTTAAGAAGAAACATAAAATTAAGATTCCATTTTGCAACATAACAAATTGCATATTTTCAGCTGCTGGAAACGCATTTTTTTGTAGCATTTCTTTTTTCATAGGTATGTTTGTTAAATTTCCATCATTTTTAACCATATAGATATTGAAATTTTTTTTAACTATGTACTTACCAGCTAAAAATGTAATTTTTCTTTTACATCTAATTGCCATTATGGATACTACATTTTAACAAAAACGTGAATAATAAATATTTTTAAAATACGTTTTATTTTAGTTCATTTTTTCGCATTTTATTGGAATATTTGATTGGATTCATTCATAAATTTAACCTTAAAGTAGACATGATAGAATTACACTTATACATATTATAATATTCGTTACTTATGCTGTATAAAACAAAACATGCTATTGAAAACACGATAAGAAACGTATTCATTTAAATTTCATATATTGTTTTTGCACTCAAATGTCGATAGTAAACCATTTACTAATTTGTAAAAACTCTGTCAATTCTAAGCATGTTATCACAAATATATTCTAAATAAAAATTCAAATTAAGTAAATCATAAAATGGGGATTTCTTGAAAGAAATCTCTATGATTTGAAGACGAAAGTTGTTTCTTAACGGTAATGTGAAATGTACATGTACAACACCAACAATAATTAAGTGCGGTAAAGCAAGGTCAAAACAGTTTTAAATATACTTGGATATATTGCATTTTTCTTTTACTTTTTAGCGTTTTAGATACAATATACAATATTCAATTAAATCGCAACTGAGGGAGTCATGGCACACTGTTCTATGATTACAAAATTAGACGGTCGGCATTTCAAATTGAAAGACATTTATAAGAATACATTGAAAATCCAATATTAAAAACTATCATAAACCGGTAAATTTTGGTCATAAAATATGGTGTTTATTAGTGTATTTCGTTGACACAGGACAACAGTTTTCTAAATCCAGGTTATATAAAAAGAGGCTGTATGTGTATAGTGTTTTTCAATTTGTATTTTAATAAGTATACAGCGCATTCGAAAGCCAAATTGCATGTCTAAAACCTAAATTCTATTTACACATTTTTTGTAATAGGAAGTAAGCTACTATCACCACATATTTAAAAGCAATTTCCATACATTTACTTTAAATCGCTAATTATAATGTGTTATAATGGCGTTTAAGAAAATTATTGTGATTTTTAAAGCTTATTTAGAAGATAAAATATCATGATTTTTTACATATATGAAATTTTTTGTCAGTCAAATCTAATCTATTTTTATCATTGTGTTAGAAAAATAAATCCAAAACACTATTCTATCCAAAAGTGGTATGAAAAATAACTTTAAAAAGAACAAAAATGATACAGATTAAATCAATCTAATTTCGTTTGAATCAATTTTCTTAGAATATAATTTAATCAGCGGTCCATTATCCTTTCAATCATGCGATAATTTACTTCATTATACATTGAAATAATAATTTGTTGTAGTAAATACAAAAAAACAAAAACAAAAAATGTGTAGCCTTCATTAAAAGTGACACGCGATTCGTGGCGCACATGATTTTATAAAAGATAATCCACAGACAGTCAAAAAAAGAATAAAATCTATTATTAAATGGTATGTATTAAATATGACTTAGGAGAAGTCTTTGCATGCTAATTTAATTAATTATTACTTTTTAAAGATTAAACCAATATATGTTTTGCATATTACTAAGAAAATTCTGCTCAACGTTAAGTTTTCTTCTATGCATATTAAAAAAAATAATAAAAGTAATTTAGTATTATCACACAGGGCATAAAATCATTTAGAACATTGAACTTTTGAGAATCTGCGGAATATAACCTAGAATAGCATAAATTCATTTAACATAAAAATAAGATTGCCTTAATTAAAGATTAAACGAGAAAATAATTTCAGTCGTCGTAAATGTAGTTTCTCAGAGTTTTAAGTTTTAAACTAAATCACTAAAATCTTCAGATGCGGAGTTATTTTAAACAAACTTAATAATTGCTATGCTTGTAGACAATTAGTTTAAAAGAAAGTTAAATTTAAATGTCCGTAGCCTTTGTTTAAATACATTAATCGAATTTTCTGTGTTGGATAAAGTTTCTTGGTTCAAATTTTACATGGCTAGAAATGCTTGTTAAACTGAGAATTTAATCATCGGTGTTGCATATTTATTTTAATGAATACGATACTTTAGAGTTCAAAACTGATTACTTAAGTTTATTATAAATAAATAAATTTCACAGACGAAGTAAAACAACAAATTAAGACTGGGCAGGTTCTTATAAATTAAATTAAAACTATTGCTAAATTATATTTGGTAAATTATAGATACTTGTTAAAGCAATGTAAAAAAAAATAATAAATAAATAAATAAATAAAGATATATTTTGGTCTTAACCTGAACAAAATGCTTATTTTCATGAATCATATGTAATAAAATACGAAATGGAATTTATGTAAAAAAAAAAAAAAAAAAAAAAAAAAAAAAAAAAAAAAAAACAATGACAAACTTTCAAACTAAAAACTTCAAAAATTTGAAACATTTCATTACAAAATTACATGTATATTTGTTAAGCTAATTGAAAAGTTTTTTTTTAATATTTCGGCTGTTCAATGTCTGAACTGGTTTCTCGAGAATAGACGTATACCACTGAATAGAATTATTTCAACACCTTAGAGCATAACAAAATCTAAATATAAAGTTTTTCAATGAAAGAAAAATTCAATGGAAATATTTATTTGCTCTTCAAAATACTTTTTCTAAAAGTTTTAAAATGTGTATTTTATTTTACTTCATCTGTACAGCATAGATACAGGGTCCAATATTAAAAACATGATACTTTTTTATGTGGAAGGATTTACCTTTGAAAGCTTCTTTTGTTTTCAACTTCATTTAATAAGTGTCTTTCGTTTGCAATAATTTAATGTTTTAGGTAGTTTTCTATGTAAAAATAATTAGGGTAGAAGTAACATAAAATATTAAGAAATAGAATGCGAAACGGTGAAATATTTTTTAATTTTACATGCAAAAGAATTTTATTAATGATGCATGGAAATTAGTCTATAGCAAGTGACTGAAGTGCTTTTGCTATTTATTTTCAAACACTTTTTCAGCTTAATTCAGTTTTTGACATTGTAAAATTAGAACGCCCAAAGAAAACATTTGAAATGCATGTTATCCGAATAGTTTTTAGATTTCTTCATGCACCAGTAAAGATATCCGTCACGCTCTCTGACTGGTTCCAATCCAGTCAGATGTCCAGTCATGGTTTCGAGTCATGGTCAAAAACCAGCCATGGTTTTTATCGCTATACAATGAGAAATGAGCGCTCGAAATGAGAACTTGCCTTCCGACAAATAAAGATGTTGTAGTGACATTTGCTGACTTTTCATTTGGTGGTGCAATCTCGTGGATGTTATCTTCATAGTGTTTCCTTAAAACAACTCTGTTTATTCCAACGAGTGCCTAGTACGTAATATGACTAGAAGTGTGTATTATCGTTCAAAATGCTCTTAAGATCTCGACTGCCATAACGGCCATCAAGCCAAATTTCAACTTATGGCCAGTAAATTTCTACGTGCACAATACCATCGTTTGATCAGTTGTTTAGTATATTTTATTCTCACTCATCGAAATCGTCACATGTATATACAGGGGGATTCCCTTCCACAAGTACAAACTTCTTGAAGGAGTAAGTTACTCAGAGACGATTAGGAATCAGATAGAAATATGGTATCGAAAGCGCCATCCGTATGTGCAAAGAAAAGAACACGATAAATGACGAATGTGTGAAGTGAGGAACAACGTTTTATTCATCAATTTTTAACAATTGCCATAATAAGAGAGGTTTACAGCAGGTAAATGTATTCGAAGTTTCGGCCATCAGCTGCAACACAAGTTTGATATTGTCGTTGCAAGAAATCGAGACATTTTTTAAGTATACCAGTTGTCTCTTGGATGGCCACGGTATCTATGCTGATGCGTGGGAGAAGGTCCTGCTCGCTATCTCTATGTGCTTGACACAGCAGAGCATTTTTAAGACTCCCGAAAAATATTAATAGACTATAAAGAAGATTTAGAACTACGTATTAGTTTAAGACGTTTTACCAGTTCCCACAACGACGCATTCCCTCGCGTTACGATTACGTTCTCCATCCTTCATTGTTATCCTATTTTGATTCGACTTTGAGTAACCTATCCCTCGCAGAATTTTCTATACGCATTAGCTAATCACCATGCATATATATACTCGTATTCATTTATTTATTAAAGTATTTATGTACAGAAGTATTTATATATACACATATATTCTGTTTATGTAATCAGGGTGTGACGGCCATCTGTTATTGTCAGCCCGTGCGGTAGAGCAGAGACAAATAACAAGTCTATTTTTAAAACCAAAAACGGTTTATTAAAACAAAACGGTAGGGAAGTTGAGCGAGCTCCACTTGATTTTCCTAAAAATTAATAAAACGAAAGGCTTTTGCTAACGACTCGTAGCTGTATAGAAATTAAAACTATATGATAATTAAACTTAAACTATTCAGAAGAAAATTCACGATCCAATAATTTTATATTTCAAATTAAATAAGCACTGATGCAGGCTCAAATCAGCTTTACAACAGCATATAACTTCACTATAAAATGCTAAGTCCAATTATTAATCTCGAGACTCGATGCGAGGTCTCAAGGCTAAATCTAAATCTATCTAAGTCTCAATATTAAATCTCCAAAGCTAAGTCTGCTCTAGCTCCCCTGAGCTCCGTTCTGAAATGAAAATTCGCTGCTTATATACTTCACTTTATCGATCGACCAGCTCCAGAAAATTTGCATAACTGAAAGAAAACGGCGACTCACAATTTCCGAGATTCAGACATCCCTCGATAGTTAGAGAAAGAGAGCATTGCTAAATCTTTTACGCACATGACCGGTTATTGGACAAAAAATTACGATCTCATTCAAACATCGCCTACTCACGTGACGAGAGTAGTCGATCCCTTACAAGGGTTTCTTAAAAGCAGCACTTATTTTAAGCTTTCATTTTATATTAAAAGAAGCATTACACTGGAATCGAGAATGTTTTTCTTTTTTTTTCCTTAAACGGAAAACTAAATATAAATGTTTAATATAAAAAAATGTAGCTTTATCGTGCAAGTGTAGAGCTTCATAAACATTAAATGATCAAAATAATCTTGTTTTGACCTCATATTTTTCAATGATGACATAGTTATGCTAAACAATTTCGATATTCGAACTTTTTCGCACGAAGTTTTCTTCGGAATCTTGAAATAATTTCCTCTCACTTTGTTATTTAGTAATCAGTCTGACATTACATTAAATGACAGCTGTTTTAATGCATGACTTTTACGGATATTATTCATTTGTCTTACAATGTGTGTGATTCTCATTTTGCTTTTTTATTTCTTAGATACATTGATTTCTGCAGTACCTTTAAAATAATGAAACACGTTTTACCTAGAAAATAATGTAATTTGGCAAAATGGAAATTGCATTATAATAGAAGGGGGGAGGCGTGTTCTTTATTTACTATGTTCTTTTATTTACTGAATATGAGATGGACGTAGGAGTATACTATTTGTATGATAATTCATAGGTCCATGAAATTTCTATTTTATTTATTCCTCTTATTATCTCTTATTATTCCTCTTATTATTCTTGTCATCTCTCCATCCGGCCGTTCGCTTATAACAGCGCAAAAACTACCCAATAGTATGGTTTTAATTGGTATGGTTTAGTCATTACAAATTTTATGAAAATCGAATCAAAACTATAAAAGATATTAATAAAAGTTTTCTTTATTCTATTAAATCCTATCGTACGTAATCTATATAATAAAAGAACAAGTCATGTAGCTGAGGGAAACAAATACGGGCAAAACCTTTTTTCATATGCTAGGCGGCCGTTTTTTATTCATTTTTTTCGTATAAAATTACTTAAAGTTACATTTTTAGAAAGATCGCTCAAAAAAAATGTTAGGTGAGTTATATTAAAAAATGCATAGATTCTGAGAAAACTGCAGTGAAATTAGGTTAACAGCCGAGTATCTCAATTAATTAGAGTACACAGGAGATTCTTTCATTATGAGTCATAAAAATATTAAACCATGGAGGTAATCATTCGCAAAACAGGATCCCCATGGTGAACATATTAGAACATAAGAAAAATAATTGAACATCGTTTTAAATTCTATTAACATTTACATTAACTTTCTGGTAACATAATTTATGGGAACTACATATTCTTTCGTCATGTAATATGAGAATTTCGTCTGGGAAATAAGGCATACTTGTATTTTAGGTAATTTGAAAAACGGCAGGTAGTGAATAAATCTAAAATAATATTATAAAGAAGAAAAGTTTGTTTGTTTGTTTGTTTGTTTTAGAGGGATGGGGTAATTTCTGGAAATACTGCGAAGATTTTAAAAATATTGGTGGCAAAATCGCGCTTACTGTTTTGCTGCTTCAAAATAGGTTATCTTTTATGTTGTTATCTCTACAACCAAGGGGATGGAGAAGCAAAAAATGTTCTATAATTGAGATTATATGATACTGCTCCGTTAGAAACTTAAAAATTGGCATGGTGGTTGCTTTTAAAATTTACATGCTCGATATGAATGGTTTCTTTAAAAAATTGAAATTTGTAAAAGGGAAATGAGCTAATAAGTACTAAAAATGTTCTAAATTACTATTTAGTTCGATTTATCAGTCTCTACAAATTTGGAAAATATTTGGTATGTAGAAAATAATCCTAGCCGCCAGCAAGAAATATTTACCCCCTCCCCACCATTGTAAGTTTTTGCCCAATTAAAAAAAATAATAATCAAGACTTTTTTTTAAAAAATCACTAAAATTACTTTATGAATTGATTGAAAAAGTATAACCAGCATACAAATAATATATCTTGAATTGCCTTATCTCTTCAACTCAAATAATAAATTCATTTAGAAACTTATATAAATTAAATTTTTAAATGAAAATATTTTATACTTCTAAAAGAAATTAAATATAGTTATATTGCAAAGTTCCGTTGAATAAAGTATGCAACATCACAAGAAAAACAATTGTTATTTTACTAAAATCATTATTTTATTAAATATATAGAAAAAATGTCTAATGTTAGAACTAAATTCACATTTGTATATAAATGAAAAACATTAAAAAAGAATTAGAATGAATTACTCATTGCTAAAATAGATGTAAAATAAAAATAAAGTTTTAAAACATTAAAACCCTTCTATAGTAGTGGTATACCTACTTGGTGTCAATGGTGCATTTGTTTTGGAATAAGCCACCTCGCTGTACCCAGCTAAAAATGAACTGCAGTTTTTCTACAGAAGTGAAGTATTTTTAAAGTTTTTCTACAGGCAACTGTAGATTTTCTGTAGTGCAATCTTGACTGTAAAAATACTTCAGTTATTTTGCAGTTAATGTGAAGTAATTTTGCACTAATTTATTTCAAAAATACTGTGAGCTTTTATCTGCAAAAATACTGCAGTTTACGTGAATTTATGTTATAATCATAAATTTAAAAAATAATGAGACTTTACATCTGTAGTAAAACTGTAATAAATTTGAAGTATTTTTACAGTCATTATTTCAGTATTATATTTTCTGATGTATCTGCAGTATAACTGCAGTTACTTTAAGGTAATTTTACCGAACTTAATTTTAGTAAGTTTGTGAGATATTTTCTGCAATTTATCTGCAGTTTTAAAAGCTAAGCAATATTAAAGTCTTTCAGTTTTTGACAATATTGCGTATTTACTCTGTTATTAATAATTAACACTGTTTTCAAGACTTTTAGTTTAATGGGACTAAATTGAACAAAAATCAAAATCCTCAGGCGCGGGGGGGGGGGGGCGAACACTGCTTTGAACCACCCATTTTGAGATAAATTTTTAACACATAAATATATATATAAAAAAATAACTTTCATGGGGAATTTAAGGGGGAAAGTCCGCCCTTCCGCCCAATGGGAAATTTGTACTTTCTCTTAGTGTTTAATTACTTTAAATTACTCGGAAAAAGAATAAATTTACTGTTTTACAAAATCGGTCAAAATAAAAAATTAAATAAAATTTCAAAATCCAGGGAGGGTTAATGACGCAACCCCCCCCCCCCCCCGCCTCCAACGGAAAATTCTTAGTTCCTCTTTTAAGTTAAGCGAGGAACAGCGAGTTAAGCAGCGGACACTGCTTTGAACCACCCCTTTTGAGATAAATTTTTAACACATAAATATAAAAAATAACAAATAAATAACTTTCATGGGGAATTTAAGGGGGGAAAGTCCGCCCTTCCCCCCAACGGGAAATTTGTACTTTCTCTTAGTGTTTAATTACTTTAAATTACTCGAAAAAAGAATAGATTTACTGTTTTACAAAATTGGTCAAAGTGAAAAATTAAATAAAATTTCAAAATCCAGGGAGGGTTAATGACGCCCCCCCCCTCCAACGGAAAATTTTTAGTTCTTCTTTTAAGTTACTCAAAAGAACCAATTTTATTATGCTGTTCAAAAACGGAGAAAACGTAATTTTAGTTACTTAAACTTTAAAATTCAGGAAGAAAGTAGTAATTGAACACCCCCCCCCCCCTCACACACACACACACATATACACCCTACACACAACGAAAAATTCTTAGTTCTTTTATTTTAAGTTTTATTATTATTATTATTATTATTTATTTTAGTTATTTTAATTATTTAGTTATTTAAATTTCAAAATCGAGGGAGGGGGAAATTGCCTTTCCACTTATTAACTACAGGCATGATGACTTCCAGTTTTTAAGAAAATTTTACTTCAAAAAACAAGTGAAAAATGTAAATCTCCTTTTGAACATTTGATTTTTTTTTCGTAACTGACTATGTGAAGAAACGCTACATCTCAACTCAACTCAGATTCTGATCGTTCTGTTTACATTTTGACGGCGACGGCGACGGCGGCAAGCGGTAAGTGCAAGCGTTTGTATATTATTTTTCTTATTCGCTAGCTTTGTTAATATAATAATTAATGCCGTAATTTTTTTAATGTTTATATATAGCCATAAGATGGCTAAAAATATGTACCGACAGACACTTCTACAAATCTAGATAGATTAAAAAATTAGATACATTCAACGTATTTATAAAGTACCACGTTGTCTTGCCAAAAAAAATTATTTCGGAGGAGATTTGTATTGTCAATGTGTCGTCCTTATTGTCTTATTTTAGACTTTTTTTTTTTAAATACTGTAATAGCGATGGAGTTAATTTAAAGTTTGTTGCCCTTACAATTACGATTATGCCAAGGTTGCAGCTATGATTTTATCAAAATCATCGCCAAGCTTACATATGCATCGTATATATGAATATATATATATACACACCAAACACCCATATTAATGCAATATACGTCATTATATATATATATATTATTTGCATCATATATGACTATAACTTTCGGCCACATAAATCACGAAATGTTGAACACATATAGTATTATTATAATGTCATATATGCTTTATAATTTGATAAATTTTGGTCACTAGATGTTTTTTCTTATATTAATTTTACATTATTTTGTAATAAAAAATGCAAAAAATGAATCCTGAAATGTGTTTTATGGTGTTCAATGGATAAATAAGCTAAAAAAAATTATTTTCTTTAAATCCAAAGTTTTTATTATTACAAACAAATAACAGCATCCAAAATTTTAAAATAAGCTATCAAGCTGAGGTGTAAAAATCTAGGAGTCAATGGGCCAATTCTCACCACTAAATTTTATTAGTATTCTTCGGCTAAATTTTATTATTATACTTCACCTAAATTTTTTCAGTATTCTTATTAGTCGAAGAATATTAAAAATTTAGTGGTAGTAATCTACCCATTGGCGACTAGATTTTTACACCCCTGCTATCAAGTATAAAAATATAGCAACAAATATTTTGTTATTAATTTAAAAATGTTAACTGACACCTGTTACATACCAATTTGGCAAACTATCTTGGAAAAAGAAGAAAAAGCTTTTAATCACATTTCATGTAACATATCATCATCATTCAGGAGGACAATATTTAAAATAGCATTACTTTAAATTAAATTATAATTTTTATAAAGTTATTTTCCTCCTGGTATATTATTTGTAAACTTTGATTAAAAGCAATTGAAAATATATGTAAAAACCTTGAGAAACCATTAATTGTATTGACACACAGGCTAAGTACAGTCAAGATCAACCCAAACAATATTATAAATTTCATTGTAACGATAAAAGGCTCAAATATTTAATTTAATTTTGTAATAAATATGAGTTATTTGAATTCACAATAACAAACTCTAAATTAACTCCATCACTATTAAAGAAAAGTTTAAAATAAGATAATATGAACAAAACTTTGAAAATACAAATATCCTATGAAATATTTTTTCTAGTAAGGCTTTTATAAATACGTTGAATCTATCTAATTTTTTTTAAAGAGAAACCAGTTTTGAAGAAGTGTCTGTCGGTACATATTTTTAGCTATCTTATGGCTATGTATAAACATTTAAAAAATGAATTAAGGTGTTAATTATTATATTAACAAAGTTAGCGAATTACGGAAAATAATGGACGAACGCTGTCACTTATTGCTCAATGCCGAGAGTCGCATGTAAATTGTAAACAGGTTTAAAATTTAGCTATAGGTGAAAATTAGCAGTAGCTATTCACCACATAGCGATTAAAGTTGTAAAACGGCAATTAAAACATTGTCATTGTTTACCACCTCTGCTTTCAGGTAACACATTCCATGGCAATCCTTGAGCGACCAATTTTGCGATTCCCCCCCCCCCCTAAAGGTGAAAATAAGCAGTCGCCAGTTGTTGATTAAACTTTAAAAACTGGCGATTAAAATTGTGGAAAGCACAAGCCAAATGCAGGATTTCCCAATTACCATTTTCTCCTAAATTTCAAGATTTTTCAGCGTTCATTCGACGAAATTCATAATTTTTATGCGTCCGTTCGAAGAAATTCATGGCTTTTACGCGCCCGTTTGAAGAAATTTACGATTTTCTGTGCATAATCGAAGAAATTCATGATTTTTACGTGGCGATCCATAAAATTCATGATTTTTATGCGTTTGATCGACGAAATTCAAGATTTTTACACTGCCGAATGACGAAATTTGATTTTTACGTAGCCAATCGACAAAATTCATTATTTCTCTTCGGCCGATCGAAGAAGTTCATTATTTTTATGCACACGATCGACAAAATTCAAGATTTTTACTCTGCCGAATGACGAAATTTGATTTTTACGTAGCCAATCGCCAAAGTACATGATTTTTACACTCCGATCGATAAAAATCATGATTTTTAGCGACCGAGTGCATAAAAATCATGATTTTTACATGCCCGATCGACGAGATTCGTGATTTTTATGCATTTGATCGATGAAATTCAGGATTTTTACACTCCCGAATTGCGAAGTTTTTTTTACGTAGCCGATCGACAAAATTCATTACTTTTTCTGAGCATGATCGACAAACTTCATTATTTTTACGTACACGATTGAGAAAATTCATGATTCTACACGCACTATCGATGAAATTCAGGATTTTTGCACTCTTGAATGGTGAAATTTGCAATTTTTCTTCCGAAATTCAATTTGTGGGGTTTTTTTTTCGGTTAATGTGCATGAAGTGTACATATATATAAGTTACTAACCGCTGTTTGAATGAATTTCATGCATTCTAGAGACTGCTGCATTGTGAGTTTCGTGCATCCAGGAGTGTTTTTTTTTTTTTTTTTTTTTTTTTTTTTTTTTTTTTTTTATGGGGGGGGGGGAGTTATTGTAGGCGAAGCGTACATATATATATATATATGTTACTAACTGCTGTTTGAATGAATTTCATGCATTCTCAAGATTGCTGCATGGTGAGTTTCATACATCCACGTTTTTTTTTTTTTTTCAGTTAATGGGTTGGGTTGGGTTGATTATTGACGGCCAGTTATCCACACTAGGGATATAGGCCCGGGGGAGTGCTCTTCGTGGGGGTCTTTCTAAGGGAAACCCGTATTTACGCATGGATAAATCCACGGCTCGAAGGAAACCATGAAAACTCCGAACGATTAGGCCGACGGGCGCGATTGGGATCGAACCCAGCACCTCCCGTCTACCAGCTTCGAGAGCACAACCTCTCAGCCACTGGTGGGGCTTTTCAGTTAATGTATGCGAAGCATACATATATATGTTACTAACTGCTGTTTGAATGAATTTTATGCATTCTAGAGATTGCTGCATGGTGAGTTTCATGCATCCAAGGTTTTTTTTTCAGTTAATGTATGCGGAGTTAATGTTCGGTTAATGTACCTGCTTAATCCGGTAACGGATAATTGCATATATTTGCATTTATATAAGTGTTTTTGCGGTCTCCTCTGGTAATGGGATCCAGGATAATGGATATTCAGGGCCATGTTGCCTGCAAATTTGTTGTAAATGTATCACTTGTACGTGCCACTATTCGAAACAAGCTAAATTCGGCAGCAAAGGCTGTGAAATGTGAGAGGAATTTGTAAATACATTTGGTATTTAAATACGATGTAAATTATAAAGCATAAACATCAAATGTTAATAAAATGGTTTTTTTAAATTTAAACCTTATTTGCACCATAATTGTATACAAGATAAAATTAAAAGGACAAATCAGGACGCAGGTAAGAGTAATTTTTGTAAATTTTAGCATTTTTTTAGAAAAACAGAAAAGCATATATTTGTTTTGCTTTTAATATGAATTTTATGCAGTTATTTTTTATTAGCTCTAATATATGTAATACACTTTATTTCATAGTAAATGGTATATAATTTAGAAATTTACATATATGTATGTATCCTTTCATATAATTTATTTTATATATTCAAAATTATATAAATATTCAATGCACATATAGATAATTTCTTTAAGAGATGCAAAAATATTCAAATTTGAAATTTACATTTTGGAAAAATTAGTTGCAATTAAAATTAATGTTTGCATTTAAATTTCGTGTAGGGGAGACCGGTACACACTGGACCTATGGGCACAGTGGACCACCCCCTAATATTTTATTTATTTAAACTTTTTAAAAGCTTCTCTTATATCCTAATAGACAACAACACTGCACTGATTATTTATAGCCTTCAGAAAATATGTTTAGCTCAGATTGAACTATTTTATCCTGATTGGTTGTTTTGAGCTTCTAAAAGTAAAATTTTTCATCATATTTGAATTTTTTTAGTAATTAAAGGTTGTAGATAAATAAGATAAAACAGCTTTTTTGGAAAGCTAAGATACTTGTTTTTATTTAACTTTAAAGTTAATATGTTTAAAAGGAAGCTATAAACAATATTAATACGATTATTTATTGAACTTCAACATGGGTCACAGTGGACCACCCACCCCTGGGCACAGTGGTCCACAATCCACTCTGCTCCTGTAATGCAGAATGTTCAAAATATTTAATAATTGCTTATTTACTATAAAGAAATATTGTTTAAAAGTAGTTATTTAACTGTAAAATAAAGTAAACAAAGAAAAATGACAATTTATTTAATATAGTAAGAAATATTTTGTTTTGTATTTACTGCCTTTGATAAATATAACTGTAGTCTAAATTGGTGATTATTCTATTCAAGTAAGATTCGTGAGATGCAAATTGAATGGAAATCAGTTTATTTTTCCCGAAACTGTAGATGAATCTATTGTTGATGTCAATGATTTCATAATATTGCTCTCAGACCCAAAAGTATTTCAGGAAAGTTCCAGGCTCAATCATACTCATAAGTATTTTGGAATTTCATTTGCAAATTGTAATGTGCGCTGATTGTTTTGTACTTAAGTAATAACTTCAACTAAATTGCAATTGTTCCTGTATTAATCTGTTATTATTTTCAAAATATAATTCATTTTGTTTTTGTTTCAAAATGTTACTCATAAATTTATATTACTATGTTATTTCGTGGGTAAAGGGAAAATAAAAAAGACTTAGATTAACGAAAAATAGACTTATATTGTATATTTCAGATAATACCTAATAGCGGTCCACTGTGGTCCACTTTACGGATGCATATAAAAAAATTTCTTTTGAAAAATATATTGAAAACTATGTTATGATAAATATATAAAGGTTTAAGGAATATTCAAAAATATTTTTTATGCAGATCGGTTTGTCCATTAAAGAGAAAAAAAAATTAACTGAAAAAGTGGTCCATTGTGTACCGGTCTCCCCTACATTTAATATTTAAAATTATCATCTAAATCTGCCACAATAGACTTCATTATGAATTGCTTATGAGATTAAAAATTTGTAATCCCTTTCGTACAATATATATATTCTCACAAGCTTCGTAATATATATTCTCACAAGCTACAAAGAAAATCATTTTTTTGGGGGGAGGGGGGGAGGCAGTAAGTACATATTGAATAATCAAACAGTTACAGCAATTAAAAAAACAAGGATATTTTATAAAAATGTTTAAATGCTTGGGTAACAAAATTACAATGGACAAAGAAAAAGTTATGTCCACTCTGATTTAAATTCTTGTGCATCTATTTGCTTTATCAATTTGAAATTTCTGTAGAGGATTGAAAAGATATGCTATTATATAAAGAATTATAATTTAATTTTTTTAAATTCATATACAATTATTTTTAATTGCAATTTTTATTGTTGCAATGGAATTACTAAATACACATTATCAATTTTCTTCTTCACATTGAATTTATTTATAAAATTGCACTTTTTATTACAAAATTTTAAAAGTGAGATTTTAATTTTTAGCCAATAACCATGTGTCCTTGATTTCAAAGAAATTGCCCAGTAATGAAACTATTGAAAAAATAAAAACAATTCAATACCATAAAAAAATCATTGCTTGAAGATTGAAGTACTATGATTATTATGAATACTTCACTCATCTTTCAATATTATTATTTTGAGTAAAGTCGTTCATACAATTTCTTGAATTCTTTCATTTTTCAAAAGGTAACCATAATAATTGAATAAGTCAGCCATGATCAAAAAATATTTTTCAGTGATGATTAATCGTTGTATGCATGATATATTTTATGCACAGATTGCATATAAATTGAGATATGAAAAAAAAAATTAATTAGATTTTAGTGCTGATTTTTTCATACAGAAAAAATAATATTTTATATATATACATATTTTGTAATAAATTTCTAAAAGGCTGCAGTGAAACTGCAAAAATATGCAGTTGAAAGACCGCAGTGATTTGTCACAAATCATTGCAGTTTTTTTGAAGTCGACATAACTACACATTTACTGCAGTAAGTGTGTAGTTAAAATGCAGTAGGAAGTCTGCGGTGATTTGGCACAAATCCCTATAGTTTTTTTGAAGTCGACATAACTACAAATTTACTGCAGTAAGTGTGCAGTTAAAATGCAGTTGGAAAACTGCGGTGATTTGGCACAAATCTCTGCAGTTTTTTTGAAGTCGACATAACTACAAATTTACGGCAGTAAATTTGTAGTTATGTTAAATTTACTGCTAAAATTTTTATTAGAAGAAATTACTTAGGCAGGCCACTGAACAATGTCTTTAATAAAAAAAAATAATAAACGTTAAATAAAAGCAAATCAAGCACTCAAGAACCCATTTCATCGAGTTAACATCCACCTTATCCTAGAGCACATGTAGCTACTTTTACAGTTAAAAGTTACAGATTAATAAATATAATAACAAATGTTGAAATAAAAATGAAAGATTTTAACAAATTTAAAAATAAATCTAATAGATCAACAAAAATATTTTTATTTTATTTAAAAACTAAAGAAAAATAGTAATAAACATAATAATAATAATAATAATAAATAATGAAATAAAATATTTGCTGCACAGTATTAAGAAATAATATTTAATGAATCGATACCATAAATAATAATCGATTCATACAAGGAGAATAAATACATTTAAATTCATTTTTATTGCTGCCATCTATACTTAAAATAGTTAATCATTTATAAACATTACGTTATTTAAATTCTGAAAGATAAATAATTAATATGCTTGTAAGGTTTAAAATAGTGAAATTTTAAGCAAAAAAAAAAAAATCTTAATTAATATTATAGTTAAAAGTGAAGATTAAAAGAGAATATGATTAAAAATAATAATTTAATTTAAAACAAGAGGAAATGCCTTAAAATTATATTTATTTATATCACTTTAAATAAATTATAACACATTACTCTAATAACGCTGATAGACATTCTGTTTTATTTTTTATTTTTTTTATTTTTACTGAAAAATGGATTTTTCAAAGTCTTTAAGAAACACAAAGTGTCGAATTTTGCAATAAATGTTCCAGTGTTTTCGTTTAGGCAAATATTATATCCAATATGTCTGAAAACTGTGAATTGAAATATGTATGTCTTTTAATTTTTAAATATACATAAATTATATAATTTCTGGAATTTCATGTTTTTAATTATATTAATACGTGAATTACGAGGGTAAGTCATTAAGTAAGTCACAAAAGATAGTTTAATAATAACTTACAATGATATGCACTTCAAATCTATTTTTATTTCTCAACATATTCTCAACATTTATGCACATATATCACCGTTTTATAAGTGCCCCAACGCCAGCTGCATAAAATTCTTTGGGTTGCTGTGTCAGCCACATTAGGACTTCAAGTAGAAACTTTTCATCATCTGTGAACATCATATTGCTTCCAAGAGGAATTTTTAATGAACTAAACAGATGAAAATCGTTTAGGGCTAAGTCGAAGCTGTATGGTGGATGTGGAAGAAGTTGCCAACCAAATTTTTGAATTGTCTCATGTGGAAGTCCTAATGTGGCTGAGACAGCAACCCAAAGAATGTGATGCATCTGGTGTTGGGACACTGATAAAACAGTGATATAAGTGCATAAATATTCGTGGACAATATGTTGAGAAATAAAAATAGTTTTGAAGTGAATATCATTCTAAGTTATTATTTAATTATCTTTTGTGACTTACTTAATGATTTTCCCTCATAATAACTGTTTCCTTACTGTATGTATCAACAATTTACGCGAAGATAAGAAATAAGATGAGTTAAGTAATATTATCCACTTCTTTTATTATCACTTATTTAAAATTCTTTTTCAACTTTTTTCTCTTATTGAAACATCATTATAGTATATTTTAATAACATATGCTGAAAATGCAACATACAATAAAGCAGTGTTTTGGCCTGCAAAAAAAATCAATAAAATGTATATATTTTTAAGCAAATGTGACAATAACTTTTTCACAGTAAACCACATTTGTTTGCTCTTTTCAGAACCCACTCCGTGTCACAAAAGATTCTTTTAGTTCTTATCATAAAGTTTCAGAAAGAACATTTAAAACTCGTTAGTACTCAACATTTAATGTCAAATAAATAACGTCGAAAAGAAATATTCTTGTTTGTTTATTTTACTCAATGTATAGTTTACTTTGTATTTTTTCTTTCATGATACCGTGTTTTAAGGTATGTCTATAAAATTCTGTGAAGAAACGTAAAACGGCAGAACTATTTTTTTCTTTTGTTTGACATTTTTATTACGACAGTTCATTCCAATTTACGAAAAAATATAATTATCACACTAACAATTATTTTTTGTAATTTTGTTTGTAACAAGTTAAGATACATCATTTTGACAATAACCAAAAGAAAACATATCATCAGTGTTAGTAGAAATATTTAATATAAAATGTAAACAGCATATTTATTTTAAAAATCATGTTAAGTTGGTTGCGAAACTGTAAAACAATCGTTATATTTCAACTGAAAATATTTATATTTTGTATTAGTCACATACTTAAACCAATTTACCCGTGTGAAGATTTCGCTCTGCAGTCTAATATTTTTTTAGCAATGCATAATGATTTTTCGATGCAAGGTGAAACTTCTAAAAAAGTTAAGAACTAAAAATATCTGAAAACAACATTAATCTTGTCAGAATATCATCTCATTAATTCCATAAAATTTACAGTAAAAACTGACCGAAAAAAATAATGTATTTTAATTGCATTAGAGTGTGACATCATCTGTTTCGGTAAACAAATTGGATAAAGAAAAATATATTGAGCATTTAAATATAAAATTTGCTTTTTAATAATAAATATAAAATAAACCCGTGCAGCAACTATGTCCAAATTTATTGATTTTTTTTTAAAATATTTAATGCGGTATTTTATTTTTGTGGCAACACCAATTTGAGGAAAATCTTCTATTTCATTTATGTGAACAATGCCGATTTAATTTTTAATTAATTGCAAGTTTTAATCAAAATACATGTTTTAACGAAAAGTGAGTGTGCCATGTCAGCAGCCGCTTCAAAATCCTCATTTTTCGTTCTGTGGTTTCTATTTACTTCGAAAAAGAGATGTTGACAACAGAAATAACATATAATTTTATATTAATCACCTACTTAAATAATTACGTGACAAAAAACACTTAACATAGTCGGGTGTTTCAGTAACTAAACTTGCTCATCTAAATTTTGAGATTTTTACGAGAGCATATTTACATACTAAGCACAGGGTTTTAAACTTAACGAACAGGGAAAATTAGCTTTGAGTTTACATATCCCGAATTATCTTTTAATGTGCGCCAAGTATGTACTTTGTCATTGGTAATCTTGAAATCTAATATGGCCAATATTTTTCCAAATTTCGCGAAATGATGACAACTTTCCGGCTTCGTTTACTGCCAACTATTCAACAACTTAATAACTGTTGCATTGGTCATTTCCATTTAAACGCTCTACGTAAGTGATAGCAAAATGATCCACTTATCGAATTTTCTCGAACATGCGATCTAACCTATTCCCGTAATCCAAAACGGTAGGATGAAAAAAATATTTAAAATCCTTAGATTCATTTTTTAGATAAAATTAGCTTGACCCACAGTGACAGCAAAATGACACATTAATCGATTTTTTTTCTTCAAAATAGTTAGAGCCGTTTTTGATTAAATAAGATTGACTTGCTGTGTCCCAAAAATGACTCACTAATCGAAATTTCTCGAACATCTGAGCTACCACAATAGTCTTCTCCTGCCCGAAAACCGTAGGATATAAAATTTATTCAAAACAGTTTGAGCCTTTTTTAGATAAAATTAGCTTAGCCCACAGTGACCCAAAAATGACCCATTAATCGAATTTTCTCGAGCATGTGACCTATACCAATGATTTTCTCGTGCCCCAAAACCTTCGGATACAAAATTTAGTTCAAATTGTCCGAGTCGCTTTTAAGATAAAAATAGCTTGACCCATAATGACCCATGACCAAAATAATCCACTACTCGAAATTTCTCGAACATGTGACTGTGATGCAGTCACATATTTTATTTCATTTTTCATTTTAAAATGCTTCAAAATTAATTTTTCCCCATTTAAACTGTATTTAAAAAATAAAAGAAAAAAAAACATTTATTTTTATTTCTTGTTTTTATTTAAATAAAAACAGATAACCGAAATAAAAATGAATATCAAAGGGGAAGAAGTATAAAATTTAATTGTTAAACTATAACGAAAAAAAATAGAAAAGAAATGATATTTTTAAAGTAGTATATTAATTATGTCTTATTATTAAGTTTTATATATTACAAATTTAGGAAGACGCACTCAATAAAAAAATAAAAATAAATGCTTTTTTTCTTTTATTTTTTTAAATACAGTTTAAATGGTGAAAAATTAATTTTGAAGAATTTTAAAATGAAAAAGGAAATAAAATATGTGACTGCATCACAGTGACCTAGTCCGATAGTCTTCTCGTTCCCGAAAACTATAGGATATTGAATTTAGTTCAAACCCTCTAAGCCGTTTTTAAGATAAAAATAGCTTGAGCCGTAATGACCCATGAACAAAATGACCCACTAATCGAATTTCCTCGAACGTGTCACCTAGCCCAACAGTCTTCTCGTACCCGAAAACCTAGAATGCAAAATGTAGTCTAAATTGTCCGAGCCGTTTTTTAAATAAAATTAGCTTGACCCACAGTGACCCAAAAATGACACACTAATCTAATTTTCTCGGACATGTGACCCAGCCAGTTGATTTTCTCGTGTCCAAAACTCGTAGGATACAAAGTTTAATCAAAATAGTTAGAGCTGTTTTTAGATATAATTAGCTTGACCCATAATGACCCAAAAATGACCCACTAATCCAATTTTGTCGAACATAGGACTTTATCTGAATCGAAAATGGTAGGATACAAAATTTAATCAAAATCGCTTGAGCCTGTTTTTTCGATAAAACTAGCTTGACCCTGATCCTGACCCTGACCCATTGTGACCCAAAATGAGCCAGTAGTCAAATTTTTTCTTACCTGTGACGGCCCAATGGTCCTTTGGTGCCTCAAAACGTTAGGAAACAGAATTTTGTCAAAATCGTTAAAGTAGTTTTTAAGATAAAATTATAAAATTTGCATATATATATATATATATATATATATATATATATATATATATATATATATATATATATATATACCAGATTTGCTCGTATTATAATATATGATAATGCATATATCACCAATCTTATGCATTCTGTTGGGGTAGGCTTTCCAAGTGGGACAGCTGCTATAATATATTTAAATGCGTATAATCCCCTATCACTATGCTTTTCAAAATTTCGCTTAAGTAAATTTAAAACTTTAAATGGTATGTAGGTGTTTCTTTACCTTACTAGCTTGACCCTGACCCGAAATGAGCCACTAATCAAATTTTCTCGAGCATGTGACCTGGCCCATTGGTCCTCTGGTGCCTCAAAATGGCAGGATACAAAATTTTGTCAAAATCGTTAGAGCCGTTTTTAAGATAAAATTTGCATATAGATATCTATATCTATCTATCTATCTATCTATATATATATACACAAGATTTGCTCGTATTATAATAAATGGTAATGCACATATCAGCAATCTTATGCATCCTGTTGGTAGTCTTTCCAAGTGGGACAGCTACTATAATATATGTAAATGCCTATAATCCTAAAGCACTGTCACTATGCTATTCAAAATTTCGCTTGAATAAATTTAAAATTTTAAATGGTATGTAGGTGTTTCTTTACGCATTTTCACACTTCGTTTATCAAACGTCTGACATTTGTCTGACAAACGGCCTTGGAAATACATCTAAAAACAAATCGAAAAAGAAAGGAAACTCATGCGTCAAGAATAGATTATGAAACACTTTCCAACACATTTAGAAAAATCGAACAAATTTTCATCGTGAAATAAGGTTAAAGTTGTCAAAAGTTATCTAAAGATGTCTAAGTCAAAAATTTGGACAACAGATAACACATTTGACAACAAAATTTCAGCAAATTCTATCTATATCTAGAAAAATATACGAATTATTTTGTGCATTTTCATGCTTGTTATATATGCTGCAATGTATGCACAAATTTAGTTCAGTTAGGAAACACATTATACAATTGGAAATTTTCCTTTAGCAATTTCAGTTTAATAACCGGACGTGCACTTGAATTATTCTCTGTATGTGATCTTTAGAATTTATGCTCACCAAATAATATGTAAATAAAAATAGTTACATTTAAAAATGCATTCCACAATTCAAAAATCAGTTCCAGCAATATTTGCTCATAGACTGTACTGTAACTAAAACTTTTGTGTATCCCTATAAATAAACGATACATTCTATGCAGACCCTCTTCTGTGGTAAGTATCTGTGGTAAGCACCTCAGTGATGTATATCAATTTCAATATATTTTAAATAGTGTAACATCGTTAAAATACACTACAAACTATTTTTCCCCATAGACCATAATGTAACGGTCTTTTGTAAGTGCTCCTGTAAACTTACTATCAATGCAATACACTGAATTTTTAATACAGAACATTTATAGTAAGCTTCAATAACACATATCAATTACATGGTAGTCCGACTATATTTACGCGAGTTTGAGCACGGACAAAATCCATAAACAAGTTTCAGCTATGTTGGAAAATTTTCAAAAATTTTAACACATTTAATCGGAAAATCAGTCTTACAGAAACGCGACATCTGAAGTGCATTTTTTTTATTAATAAAAACAAAATTTAAATAATGGCATATTAAAATATTTATGCATTATAGATTGTAGTAAATTTTGATTTATTGCTAATCTCGATCCCATTGACATAAATGTAAAGAGTAAATCTGCTTCAGCACAGTTATGCTACTTTTAGGATTTTTATAATATTGAGCCCTTTCTGCTTTGTTCTGGTTTCATCCAATATTTGTGATTAACTATATAAATAAAAATGACTATTGTTTAACATTACATGAATAAGCAGATTAAATCAAATTTTGAAAATATAAGTCGTACTGATTAAAAATACGAAAATTATGAAATGTAGTACATGCAATATTTTTACACATTTTTTTTAAGTGGAAAAAGTGATTTTAGTTCAGGATTTTATATGTTGTTGTCGTGTTCATAGAAGAAATGCAAGAAATTAAAAATCACCAGAGGTACAAACATTCGGATCCAAAAATTTGTCGGTGTACAAAAGGTCCTTGTGAGGAATTGTGTCGATCTTAAACAGGACTGCCGTTATGACAACAATATACGTGATGCAATTTTTTGAACGTGAAATAATTTTATTTTTAGGCTCCAGGATTTGTTTCTTGAATAGATGTATGTTGGCAACGTTTTTCTTATTGCCAAACAGCCAGATCCAAGAAATTTGTAGATGTACAAAAGGCCCTTGGGAGGAGTAGTGTTGATGTTAAACAGGACTGCCGTTATCACAAGAATATACGTGATGCAAATTTTTTAACGTGTAATAATTTTTCTTTCAGGCTTCAAAATTTGTTACTGGAAAAGGTATGTTGCCAAACAGCCAGATTTAAGAAATTTCTAGGTGTACAAAAGGTCCTTGTGAGGAGTAGTGTCGATCTTAAACAGGAATGCCGTTATGACAAAAATATACGTGATGCAAATTTTTCAACTTGAAATAATTGTATTTTTAGGCTTCAAAATTTGTTTCTTGAAAATATATCTTGAATACGTTTTTCTTATTGCCAAGAAGTCAGATCCAAGAAATTTGTAGGTGTACAAAAGGTTCTTGGGAGAAGTAGTGTCGATCTTAAACAGGACTACCGTTATGACAAGAATATGCGTGATGCATTTAAATGTGGTCTTACAGTCACACATATTCTTTAGTGATTTAATGTTTTAAATGCGTAAATTTGAACGTGAACCTAAACATGTGTAAACAACAGCTTTTGTTTTCGTTTGATTTTTGTACTGATGTACTGATGAAGAGCTTGTAGAAAGCTTGAAACGTTTACTGTCATTGATTATTTTATGTTATATTAATATATTGTTATTTAGTTTTATTAAATGCCTGATTTTCAATGTATTTATGACTTTGGAAATTAATTTATTCTCATTCTTGTTTGTATACTATGCATATTATTTATAGACTTTAAACACAGTAGATAACATTATAAGATTCTCTTAACTTTCCAGTGGGCACGCTGTCGCAAATTTTTCAATAATCCCGAATTTTACTAAAGTTTTCTTGTCACAAATTGCACCGGAAGTAAAATTTAATAATTATTATTGTTATTTTACAAAGGTAATGTTACGTTTGACATGTTTTTAATTTAAAAAGCTTTTATTAAAATTTTTATTTACTTTCATGATAATAAATTTGTTATACGATTATGCATTTACAAATATAAATTTTTGTATTACTTTAGTACAGAATGATTTTATCAATACATTTTCAGACCTTTGAAATTATGATAAAAAGGTAAAACTCTTTGATGCTTCTCCTGTGAATGGTACAAAAATAACATGGCCTTTTTCTCTTTACAAATCCGAATAAATAGGGAAAACGCCTCATTTTTACATATATTGTGCATTTAGTACAGGCGAAATATAAAGCCAATACGTAAAAATTCACGTTCTAAAAATTTTTGTAAAATTTTTAATGCATGTCGAAGTTTCTCATTTATAATAATATCATTTATCTATTGAACCTTTAGAACAATATACTTTATATTTCCATTTTTTTCTGTTTTAGAACAGTACCATGAATCGCGAAAATGTCTGACAAAAATTTTGAAACATTGCTATTTGCTCCAAATATGCCAACCTGCCGTTAAAATCTAAGAGTTTTTTTTTTTTAAATTTTTTTATAAACACACGTAATGTGCATATTCTTAACAGAAAATACCAGATGTTTTGATATTTGAAAAAAATAACTTATATTTTATGGTGAAATATGAAATAAACATACATAATAAGAAGGGCAGTCGACTTTCCAAATATTCTATTTTATCAATATTAAAAGTAAATAAATAAATAAATACACAAAACTTTAACACATGTCGACGGAATATTTATTTCTAGAAAACTATATTTTGTTAGAGAAATAAAGTTTTTAAATATACTGTAGCAATATTTTATGTACATGAAATAACGTACAAACTATTTTCGTGAAAAAATTAATATTTTTTAAAGAATGAAAATATATAAAAAATGTACAATCCACTTTAAATTAAAATATCTCTATAAAATTTGTCTATCTATATATAATTTTTTTTAATAATACATATATAGTACAGGATTGTTAATATAAATATTCTAAAATACTTTAACTAGAAAATATTGGTAATGAAAATATTGGGGGATAATATTGGTATCCACAATCTCGTATTGCCAGACATCACGGATTTAATTGAGTAAAACATATTGAGTAAAGTACATGTGAATTCGATTGTAAAACATAATAATCAATTACATGACCAAATTTTTGCTATTAGTTGTTTAGAAGCTTTAGCCCGCGTCTCCTCATACATAGAATGTATGTTTTGCAATACGAAATAAAAATTTTACATATAAATTTTACATTTTATTTTTGCATAATTTATCTAAATAGCAGTGCAAGTCATATAAAAATATTCATAAGCACTTTTAAAATGGTTGGTCTTTCATAATTGGGTCATCTTATTAAAGAATATCTCCCATAGCTGTATAATTAAGTAATGTAGAACGATATGTTACATACTAAAACTTTTCTGAAAGATTGTCTAAGTAACAGTACAAGTCCAATCAAAATGCATTCAGCAGAATCATTTTAAAATGCTAATCTTTCATAATTTGTTTCATCTTATTATAAAACTTTCCGCCTTATTCTATAAATTAAGCACCGTGCAAGGTGTTGTTATACAATAAAAACTTTCCTGGAAAATTAACTAACTAATAGTATAAAACCCACCAAAATCCATTCAACACAATCTTTTAAAAATGCCAATCTTTCATAATCTTGTTCATCTGATTATAGAACTTTACCCCTTTAATCTGTAACTAAGCAACGTTCTCGGAAAAAAAAAATCTAACTAATAGTGCGGTTCCATATTCAGCAGAACTTATGTTATAAGTTGCCGGAAAAATATTCTTATTTACATTTTCTGTATATAGTACATTATATAGAATTATTAACATTCAAACCTTTAAATAAATTATCTTTGTAGAAACATTTTCTTTGATCTCTTAGGATTG